>OX422220.1:76669842-78047342 GCA_949130495.1 Sambucus nigra
GCTATCAGAGGTAAACTTAGCAGGTGGAGTAGATCATATTATGGGGACATTTTTCAGGCGGCTAGGCATGCTGAAGACTTACTCTTGCAAGCAGAAATTTCTTATGAAAATGATCCCTCTGAATTTAATAGAGAGGTCCTTTCCCAGGTAACTGCTTCCCATAATCATTGCCTAAAAATAGAATATGAGTTCTGGTCGCAAAAAGCAAATGAGAGATGGGTTCAAGATGGGGATAGGAACACTGCCTATTTTCATAAGTGTGTTAAAAATAGGCAGCGTCGTTTAGCCATTGATAAGATAAAGAAGGATGATGGTACGTGGATTCATTCAAAAGAGGAGATAAAAGATGAAGCAATTGATCATTTTTCTGCAGTTTTTCGATCAGATGAGAATGTGTATCCAGAAGGGGAACAAGATCTGCTAAGGCATATTCCAAAAACCATTACAGAAGATATGAACAAAGCTCTGATTGTGTGGCCAGATATGGAGGAGGTGGAACAAGCTATAAAAGGTCTAAGTTCTTCTAGCAGTCCAGGTGTTGATGGCTTCCCTGGGTATTTTTTTAAATTTTTTTGGGGTATAATAAAAGCTGATGTGTTGAAGGCAGTCCATAGTTTCTTTGCAGGATCTATTCTTCCAAAAATTTCAACAACTACCAAAATTGCTTTGATCCCAAAAACTTTAAACCCTCAATCGTTTAATGAGTTCAGACCTATAAGCATGCAAAATTTTATAAATAAAATCTTCTCAAAGATTTTGAATGACAGGCTTTCAAAATTCTTGAATCAAATAATTTCTCCAGTTCAATCAGGCTTCATCAAAGGCAGGTCCATTACAGAAAATGTATTGTTGGCTCAAGAATGTATCTCTCGTCTTCATCATAAGAATTTTGGAGGGAATATCATCTTTAAATTGGACATGGCTAAGGCATATGATAGGGTCTCTTGGATGTTTCTTATAAAGATTATGCGAAGAATGGGATTCTGCGAAATATGGTTGGATTATATATGGAGGATTATTTCTAATGCATGGTTCACTATAATAATTAATGGAGAGACTTCTGGATTTTTCAAATCTTCTAGAGGTTTAAGGCAAGGGGACCCTCTATCCCCAAGTCTATTCATTATGATGGCAGATGTCCTATCCAAAAACCTTGAATTCTTGCTTACTAACTCAAATTATGTGGGGTATAAAATGCCAATTGGTAGCCCTCGATTTAATCATTTGTCTTTTGCAGATGACATTATCATTTTTAGCTCAGGCAATGTGAAGGAAGTGAAGCAGATTATGAGAGTGCTAAGACTCTATGAGCAGGTTTCGGGTCAACTTATCAATACTAGAAAGAGTAATGTCATGGCTTCGAAGCATATTAATCTCAGAGCCATCAATAAAATCAAGGAAATTTCTGGTATGCAACTGAAGTCAGATCCAATAAAGTACTTAGGCTGTCCTATTTTCAGTGGAAGGAAAAAGAGTATTTATTTTATAGAGATGGTGCAGAATATAAAGAATAGAATTCAAGGTTGGAAGTCTAAATGTTTGAGTCTTGGAGGTAAGGTTGTTCTCATAAACTCAGTGCTCTCTTCCATGTATCTGTACAATTTATCTGCTTTGAATCCTCCAAAAGCAATTCTCAATAAAATTACTGCTAGTATTGCAAATTTTTTTTGGAGTAACAGCTTTGGGGAGTCTCGGCATCACTGGTGTGGCTGGGAAAAAATAGCAAAACCCATATCTGAGGGTGGGTTGGGAATCAGAAACTTATATGATGTTCATTCGGCTCTGAGTATGAAATTATGGTGGAATTTTAGAC
Source organism: Sambucus nigra (assembly GCA_949130495.1). Taxonomy (NCBI): domain Eukaryota; kingdom Viridiplantae; phylum Streptophyta; class Magnoliopsida; order Dipsacales; family Adoxaceae; genus Sambucus; species Sambucus nigra. The sequence goes on from OX422220.1 coordinate 76,671,656, forward strand.
AGCAAAAATCTATTTGGGCAAAATTCATGATGGCAGCTTATTGTAGGGGTCAGCACCCATGCTCAGCTTCAAAGAGAGGGTCAGCTCAGACTTGGAATCGTATGTGCAATGTGAGGGACAAAGCTGAAGAGCACATGATGTGGATTATTGGAGAAGGAAATATTAATATAGCAAAGGATAACTGGGGTGTTCCTGAATGTAAATTATCAAATGCGGTAGAAGCGGGGCAGATTAAAGAATACTGGAACCAAAGCAAAATATGGGAAAAAGAGAAATTAGAGCAGGTCTTCAACTATGAGATCACTTATAAAGTGTTAAATTTTGAAGAAATTATGCCTAAGTCTGCTGATTCCCTGATTTGGAAACCATCTAGCACAGGTATCTTCAATATAACCTCTGCTTGGAACATTTGTAGGCAGTCTAGTTCATCATGTTTGAGTTCGAAGTTTATCTGGCATAAACATCTTCCCATAAAAATGTCTGTTTTTATGTGGAAGATGATGAATAATCTTCTTCCTACTGATGATAAGATAAAAGCTATTGGTTTTAGAGGGCCTTCAAAATGTTGTTGTTGTCAAAAGCCTAGAGAAGAAGATGTTGATCATATATTTGAGGCTGGAGATTTTCCTTCTGCTATATGGGATCAAATTAATAGAGAATATGGGATTACTAGAATAAGAGGTGGAGGTGTGCGAAATCAGCTTTTTCAATGGTGGATTCATGGGGTTAAGATAGACCAAATTGTTAGCAAAGTGGTGCCATCAATTGTATGTTGGTACCTATGGTGTTATAGAAACAAATGTCGGTATGATGATTGCTCTCCTAGTGTGGCTTCAATTTTGGTTCTAATTAAAAATGAAATTTCTCGAAGGGCTGTTATGCGTATGGAGCATGGTAAAAAAGATATAATGTTTATAAAATGGAATCCTCCTATATATGGCTCTTTGAAGTTAAATGTGGATGGGAGTGCTATAGGAAATCCTGGGCAGGGAGGAGGAGGTGGAGTGCTTAGGAATCAATCAGGAGATATGGTTTGGGCGTTTCATGCGCATTTTGGTGTGGTGTCTAATATGGAAGCTGAAGCTTTGGCTTTACTAAAAGGCCTTGAATTCCTTTTAGACTTTATTGGTTATGATTTATTGGTAGAAAGTGATTCAGAGGCTCTTGTGAACATCATCAATTGTCAAAGAAATCCTCCTTGGAAAATAAGTTGGGTTATTCATAAAATCAGGAACTTAATGGATATGATGAAGATAAATCTTGTTCATGTATATAGAGAGGCGAATAAAGTGGCTGATTTTCTTGCAAAGCTAGGAGCATCTGAGAAAAAGGACTGTTTCTCTATAGTCCTTCGAGACTTTCCAAAGCATCTCAAAGGTCTTCTAGTAGTGGATAAATGGAGACTCCCATCCATCAGACATGTATAGTGGTCATTGGAGTTCTATTTTGTCAGTAGGTGGTATTATATGGCTCTGTAAGGGATCTAATCTATAAAGATCCTCATTTATGTTTCAAAAAAAAAAAAAAAAAAAAAAAAAAAAAAAAAAAAAAAAAAAAAACAAAAAAAAAAAAAAAAAAGAAAAAAAAAGAAAAAAAAAAAAAAAAAAAAAAAAAAAAAAAAAAACCATCTGTTTCTTAGCCTATTGCAAATAGAACCATACCTGTGAAGAATGGGAATAGCACGGAACGTAATATGCACGGATGGATCCAGAAAACTTTCTTGCGTGGGGAACTTGTTTATGCATGTATGCACGTGCCATTACACACACACACATAAACAACCATTATGTATAATGTACAAATCGATGACATTTTTCTAAACCTGGTAATACATTAAAAAATATATAATACCGGCTAATAACATTAAGACAACATTTGTTTGGAGAAGTTAAAACTCAATAGCTTTATTCCTGGATAATATACAATTATGGCATTTTTTAAAGTGACGAACCAGTGAAGAATCATAAAGAGAGTATTACTGTGTGTTTATCATTCAAAAGAGAGTGGGACGATCATTCAACATCGTTCTCGTGCAAGTATTTCACTCCTGTAGGAGTTAACACGACTTTTAGGCCCAACTATCTCAGGTAATCAATGGATGCCCCATTTGCATAAGCTAACTGCACAACACTCCTAGTTGCTCCTTGATAATAAATCAAACGAGGACAATATCTTGTCCCCATAAACAAGGTTAATTTTGTTGCAAGTATTATATTTTATTGTAAAATAGACAAGATGGTTAGCATTTCCATCCAAATTAACACACCTTGTCCCAACATCAGAGGGACCAAATCCACATGGAATAACCTTCTCTTTCTGCACAAAATCAGCACCAACTCCACCATTGAGTTCGCCTTCTTCACCATTATTATAAATTTCTATATCTAAACCATTTATCACATTCGTCAAAACTTCAAGCTTTTCCCTGTCGACACCATTTTCTCCATTGATAGTCAATTTGTCCTTCATGTTACTGATGGCATTTTTTTGGGGAATCAAATATATAAGAACTTGAAAACTCATCAAAACAATCAAGTTTAGATGCTTTTGTGCCCTTACTAGTATCACGAACCAACCAAAGCAGTCGTGGCTTTGTTAGAATTCCCATGTCAGTTGCAATAGCCCCAATAATTTAACTGATTCCTTATTTTGCAGCCTCAAGAAGATACTCCCCACTAGGCCTAATGTCTCTTGCCAATAATATCTTTGCTCTTCTGCTCCTTCAAGTGGAATGTTTTCCTTCACAAATTCAACTAATAACTAGAGGATATGTTGTGGATGAGGAGAATTTACAAGGTCATCGACAAAAGGCTCCCAGTAATGAGTATACGCCACCTGGGTCAGCGATCTATATTCCATTACGGGAGACTTTATTGTGAGAAGCGGTGATCCACAATCCAATCACACCTTTGATCTTCCCTGATCTCAATGCCGCCAATATTCCAATCCTATATACCGTCGATTTCAGGATCGATGCGTTTGCTGGAAAACCCGCCATCCCATACGATAACTTCACCCCTTGGGGATCTGGGAAACGAGAGGAGGACTCCAGGACCCTTGATCGCTACTCAAAATCCATACTTTCACACATAATATGTGTGTATGTGTGTTTCCTTTATATTTATTTGATGATCAAAGAATAAACGGTTTCCATCATTTTAATTATACTAAAATGATAAATTGAAACTTCATAACTTAAATTTTATCATGATGCATCTAAAATTATCATGGATATATAATGGCAGCTTGAAACTTTCTATAAGGTGGGACACAAACAGAACAAGAACATTGTAATTCTAAATAAGGGGAATTCTAAATTCCATGAATTCTAAGTTCCCCTTAAATCTCCAACCAAACATTGTAATTCTAAATAAGGGGAATTCTAAATTCCAAAAATCCTAAATTCTTTTTCCAAACCTCGAACCAAACAAGCCCTTAGTTTTTTTTTTTTGGCCTAAAATTTATAAAAGGAAAAGAAGGTTTTATTACCTGTTTTGTCCGGGAAAGGATCGATGCGATGATAAAACAACGTGCCCGGTATATATTCCAGTAGAGCACCCCCAACACATGCGTATGGATCCCGCCCCCCTTGAGTCTGAGAAAAAACTGTCTCCACCCCAAGAGAAGCAATAACTTTGTAGTGAATCAAACCTGTTTTGTCCAAAAGAGAAAGAGCAGCAACTTCATCTTCAATATTCTCTGGCGTCTTAGAGATATTAGTTTTCCCCTCAACACAAGCTTTGTTTGCCAAGGGACGCCTATGTTTCCTGGAAAGGGGGAAAATATCAGAACAGGTCTAATCGTAACCAAGAATTGGTACCCTAATGAAAAAAAATATAGTTTATAGGGTATGCCTGGAGAAATTGAAGAAATCGTAATAAAATAAAAATAAAAATCTCCGGATATGGATTTCAAAGGTAAATCCTAGACGGGGTTTGTTTCAATTCAGAAAATTGAGACCAAAATATGCTAATAAACGAAATCTCAATCCAAAATTGAACTACCGCACCTGCGCATTTTGGGCTTCCGTTTGGATCTCGATGATGAACTCTCACCACGAATCATCTTTGAGATCCCACAAGCAAAATTTGAGTAATTTGACGATCAGACCCACCGCCTTATTCTTTTAGGGTTTGGTTGGCGTTGGCGTTGGCGTTGGCGTCGGCGTCGGCGTGATAAAGCAAATTATTCCGGGTACTCTCAACGCATATATATGCTGCATGCATGCCGTAAAGACTGTGGGTAGTGTTTAGCATTTGGTACGGCTTATAATAACAAATTTGGAAATAAACTAAAAAAAAAAAAAATTGGCTAAACAAGATTGTGTCCAATAAATATTAAAGGAAAAATAAAAATTCATGACCAAATAAAGGCTTTAAAAAAATGGAAGAATGCCTCTCCTTCTCCTTCAAACCTCAAAGTAATAAGGATCAAGCATATGAAATGCACGAAAATGTGGTGGATAATATTTACTGATGAGATAGAATTTTATAGGAGTAAAAAATTTAATAGAGTATGCACTTTTAGGACTTAAAATAATATTAATTATGGATATAAGATAACAAACATTTTGTTTCTATTTTTAGTCCTTATTTTCAAATTATTGACTGACGTGGTATGTTATGATCGGTTGACGTTTTATGGATATGGGTCCGCGCCAGCGGCTTTATTCAAAATAGGGACTAAAATTATAAATAAAATATTCGTTGTCCTATTTCCAAAATACATATTACAATATGTCCTAAATTTGCAAAGCCCCTTTAATTACTAGGTTAGGTGACGGGTACGTAGGTAGGTAAAATATTTAATTTGGGGTATGTTTGGGGTCGGTATATTTATACTAGAATTGTCTAAATTTAGACTATCCATAAGGGTTGCTCTGATAAAGCAATTATTCAGCCTCAAACCCGATATTTAAAGTAGTGACACTATTGTAAAACCCCATACTTTTATGGATATTTAAATTACATAAGTGGGTGTAATTTAAGAATTTAAGAATTTTAAGTGAATATTTAAATTAAATAAGTTGGGGTCGGTGTGTGATAAAGCAATTAATTATTCCGGGTACTCTAAACGCATATATACGCCGCAAAGGCTATGGGTTGTGCTTAGCATTTGGTACGGCATAAAATAACAAATTTGGACATAGACTAAGGAAAATACAAAGAGCATCTACGTAGCAGTCCCTTCAACTTCTTTTAATACATGTATAGTTCAAGTCTTTTTATTTTGCACTAAAAAGCTTTTATCATGACGCGGACCTTTAAATATAAGATAATAAGGGACTTTTTGATACAAAATAAAGGGCTTGGACTAAATGTGTATTAAAAAATATTTTAGGAACTTTTTGGTATTTGATCCAAAAACAAAAGGAATTGCCTAAAACAAAACAAAAAAAAACAATATGTTTACTATAGATCGCTCGAAAATATGACTTTCAGGGTCGAGCCAATTTTTTCGTCTTTTTTATGTCTTTCTTAAACCGAGAGTCTGTCTAATTCTTTTTTCAAGTTCTTCCATTTTGAAAACCACAATGTCACGCCTAATTAAAAAAAATGGTTATTTTGAATTTTTCCATTCTTTATGACCAGTTTTACAATACACTCTCATTTTGTCAACTTTTCATCCAAACTCTTAGGACTATTTATAATTTATATTTTTCCCCCACTTTTATGACCGGCTTTGTGAAAACCCCCTTTTAAAAAAAATCGAAAAAAATCTAAAACATAAAATATGGAAAATTTCTAATCGACGTCTATTAAAATGTCGGAATATTATAATTTCAAATAAGTAAAATATGTCAAAATACGTGTCCATTATGAAAATATGTTTTTCAATAAAATAGACATCTTCTTATTAAAAAATATTTTTGTTATAATTTCACATTAATAAACTGCACCCAATATTTATTTATAGAGAAGAGTTAAAAAATTAAATATAAATAAAGTTTGATTTTATACCAGACATACATTTTTTTATATAAAAAGTCAAAATTAATATAAAACAATGTATGTGAATTCAAAAAATTGTACTACAATTAAAAAAACTTCTTAATTATTTTCTATATATATATATATATAGACAAAAATCGTTAAAATATTTTTCATGTTAAATATTTTTCAATTGGGAAAAACTATTAAAATATTTTTTAAACAATTAAAAAATCTTTAAAACCATTACATTTTTTTAGTTTTTAAAAATAACTATTTGTATAGACAAAACATAATTTTTTTAATAAAATTGTTTAAAAGATGTTTTGACTTTTTTAAAAGCTATTTTTTTAAATAAAAATTGTTCTTATACCTTTTATTAGAAAAAATATGTTTTGTGTATATAAAAAAATGTCTTTTTTATAAAAAGATGTTTTCCTTGGAAAACTGTTTTTATATTAAAAAAATATTTTTTTTTTTTATTGCAAACAACTTTTATTTAAAAAAACTATACTTTATTAATTAGTTTAACAGACAGTTTTTCATTTTTATAAAACGGTTAACCCAGTATAAAAAATAGATTCTTCTATAAAGAAAAAATATTTTTTGATAAAAAAAAAACTTTTTTTTATAAGAAACTGTTTTTAAAAACTAAAAAAATGTAACGGTTTTAACGATTTTTTAATTGCTTAAAAAATATTTTAATAATTCTTCCCAGTTAATTGTGTTTTTGCTAGTTTTTAATTATTTTTTCCATTTTCTTATATTTTTTGGACTCTTTTCGATTTAATGGGGGGTCTTTTGCGAAACTGGTCAAAAAAAGTGGGGGAAAACACAAAATGTAAATAGTACTAACGGTTTGGATGAAAAGTTAACAGAATGAGAGTGTATTGCAAATTTTTTAAAAAGTGGAGGTGTATTGCAAAACTGGTCACAAAAACGGGGGGAACTCAAAATAACCCTTAAAAATAATTAACTAACTAAAAAAATGAAAATACCACTGAGTTAGTTTGACACTATGAGAGTTAAGCTTAATAAATTTATACCTAGTTAAATTTTCACCCCCAACCGCTAATATAAATTTTATACTAGTAACAAATAAAGCCTCTTGAATAAATAATGACCGAAAAAACACCTCTCCATCAACATATAATTAATTTTGGCTAACAGATAATGGCTAAATTTTTATTTTTTGGACACATAAATAGTGGCTAAATTTTAATATTTTTGACTTAAAAATAATGGCTATATTATTATTTTTTGGACTAACAAATATTGGCTAAACAAGATTGTGTGAAATAAATATTAAGGGAAAAATAAAAAAATCATGGCTAAATAAAGGCTGTAAAAAAATGGAAGATTACCTCTCCTTCAAACCTCAAAGTAATAAGCATCAAGCATATGAAATGGAGGAAAATGTGGTGGATGGTATTTACGGATGAGATAGAATTTTATAGGAGTAAAAATTTAATAGATTACGCACTTTTAGGACTTAAAATAATATTGATTATGGATATAGGATAACAAATAGTTTGTTTCTATTTTTAGTCCCTATCTTCAAATTATCAGCTGACGTGACATGTTGTGAGTGGTTGACGTTTTATGGATATGGGTCTGCGCCAGCGGCTTTATTAAAAATTAGGGACTAAAATTATAAATAAAATGTTTGTTGTCCTATTTCTAGAATACATACTACAATATGTCCCAAATTTACAAAGCCCCAAAATTTAATAGGTTAGGTGGTGGGTAGGTAGGTAGGTAAAATATTTAATTTGGGGTCTTTATTTAATTAGGAAAAGTCATGTTTGGGGGTGAAGTATAAATCCCAAAACTCTTAAGCGAAAAACAATTTTTCGCGAAAGGAATAGTGGCCTCGAGCCTTAGGCGGAACAACATTACCCGCTTTAGGAATAGTTATCCAAAACGACGTAGTTTAACTCTATTGTAGGGTAAATTTAGACTACCCATAGCGTTTTCTTCCATTTTACCCGAGTATATTTAGACTAGAATTGTCTAAATTTATACTACCCATAAGGGTTGCTCTGATAAAGCAATTATTCAGCCTCAAACTCGATATTTAAAGTAGTGACACTATTTCCTACACGGTGGTTCAAAAACCTCTTTACTTTTAACAAATAAATAATAAACTTTATCATATAAGTTTTTCAAACCTTTTATCGAGTTTCATTTTTTTATGGACATTTCATCATGTCAACTATGTATATATATATAAAAGAGAAGTTATCATTCGTAAAAAGGCAGCACCTGACATGATACTTAATTATGTTAACCTCAAACAGTATCTCGCGTGCCTCCCACAAATTGGAAGTTATACGGAGCCACACAAATCACACTCATCCCACAACTATGTTTCTTTAATTTAACAAATCTAAGCAGTTATTGGAACCGAGCAGCTGCCTAGAAACGAAGTAAAAACAACCTTCATGGCCATGTCGTTGTTTCATGTTTCTTAATTATTACGCTTCCTACATCTTCATAAATGTGTAATACAGCATGAAACGAACGATTCGGGAACACTTTATGTCACGACCCCAACCTAATAGTAAAAGGGAATGAGTGTCTTGACATGCCCCCAAGGCATTCAATATTCTGGCCTTAAATTATTTCTTAAAATAAATGCAACGGAAATACATTCACATGGTCATGAATCGTAAACTATTGAAAAAAATGGAATTACGTCATCAGAGCTTTCTAAAAGGAAACTTCATATATATTAAAAGTATCCACGAATTACAACTTAAGCCAAAATTAAAAACCTAATACTAGAGAGCCAAACATGCTCTATCTCATAAAAACAAACGTTATATTTAAAAGTGTAACAAAAGAGCTCCTTAAGTTAAATCTTCAACATAGTCCTTCCACACTCCATCCGCCAGTCTAATTATTTCCTGAAAAATTGTTATTTATACAACGTCAGCTAAAATCTGAATAAGATTTAAACCCCTGACATTCCAAGGTTTTCAGAAAATAGACACCTATTCAAGTCAAAAGAGAAGGCATATATATATATATATATATATATATATATATGAACTGGCAATAAATAGATATATATTTTGAAATGACAGTGTATATATCACAACTAGATAGCTCAGAATAAGACGAATGCAACAAATCAAATGTGATATCTTTTTCTTTCAATCATATCATTTTAATGGCCAAGTACACTCTAATACCGTGTTCTTCTACCGTATTATACCCTCGTAGTTGAGGGTCAATCAAACTAGTTCGTCACAACGCCTTATTTAGGGCACACCAGCAATAACCCAACTAAGAAGGTCAGTCACTAAAAAGGTCCCTTACGCCGAATCTTATTTCCAATACTCAATCTCATTTTCAATACTCATTTCAATCAGTATGCCTATATGGAGAGATATAAATATATCACAAATGAATCAATCATCGGTATCAGATGCATTTTCAGAATGAAAGCAGTTCACAAAATATATATAGTTTGCATAATATCATATAATTAAAATATGCAAGGAATGACTCACCTAAAATAGAGGTTCAAAAATACAGATATTGAGTCTTGGATCACACGTTAATCTAATAAATATAATAAAGGTTTAATTACGTATTCCAAAAAAATTCCAATTCTAAATATTGTGTTTTGATTCTAAAATAACTTGCTATAAAAGATTACTAAAAACCATTTTCTCAACTTTTAAAACTCATTGATTGTAATTGAAGAATTCAATTCATAGTTCTTCCTAATCAGTCGGTTCCCAGTAAAGATGGAGGGTCACAGGGGCACCACTTAAATACCATCTCATCTAGACAGAATTTCACCGGGCCTGAATTTGGAATTACTTCAATAGGATTCCATAATAACGAGCAATTACTTTTTAAAAAAATCATTTTTAAAAGCGTATATATAATTTCAAACAAGTTTACATTAAAATAAAATCAACTTGTATTTCTTCTAAACTTTAAGTTTTGATTAGTGAAGTCCTTAGTGTATTTTACCAGCATAACTACTAAGTAAAACTATAAAAATGCATTATAACATTTAAATAAAATCATACCTACGAAATGAATTCTTTCTTCAAAACTATAGAACTCCTTCTTAAGATATTTCTCAAGCTTTCTATCACTCCTTCTTACTATAATTCTCAAGTAATTGGTGTAAGATTCAAATGAACCCTAAGGCCCTATGTATATAGGTTTCCAAAAGTATTACAGTGTTGTAATGAGTCTAATGACTAGCCCTTTAGCAATGGTGATTCAACGCCAAGGTGTCGCATTCTGGAGTGGTCTTGGAATGTTAATATCACCAAATGATGACAACTGTTTTGACTTTCTCTCTCGAGACAACACGTGTTAAGTGGAGGTGACCAGCACGTGATGGAAAGGTGATAAGGGTATAAGGGTCATTTTACACATGAAGGGTATTTTGGTAATTTCACACTATATATTTTCAATATTTCTTAGAGGACCTTCAAAATATTTTATTTACAAAATGGACATTTTATATTTTTATTTTAGTCCCTAAAGTTTCATAAATTTATATTTTCTACCCCAAAACCTATTATTTACCTTAAGATATGTCATAAAACTTCGATTTGATCCAATTTACAGTTGATTCTTCATATTTTAAAAATGGGGTTTGTTATATTGAAAGCCAATAATACCACATATCTAATAATACAACATTTATAAGATAATAAGTAACACATAAGTGTAAAAACAAACTATTTATATGAGTATATAAAAGTGGGGTCATTACATCCTACCCTCCTTATAAAAAGTTTGGTCCCCAAACTTGACTCATATTAATTTACAAACAAGTATGGATATCTCTCCTTCATTTCATCTTGCTGCTCCCATTAGGGGTGTTCACGGGTCGGTCGGTTCGGTTTTGACCGGGTTTTTTGGGCCGAACCGACCATGTCGGTTTTTGGAGGAGGAGAACCGAACCGAACCGAAAATGCAGTAAAACCGAACCGAACCGAACCGAATCGGGTCGGTTTTTGGCAGGGCCGGTTCGGTTTTTCCGTCGGTTTTTGACAGGGCCGGTTTTATACAGGGCCGGTTCGGTTTTTTCCTTTATTTTAATAAAAATTATATTTTTTTAATACCTAATATAAATATAAAATTAAAAAATATAACATAATATGTCAAGACTAATATAAATATAATATAAAATATAAAATTAAAAAGTATAAAAATTAAATCGGTTCGGTTCGGTTCAAAATCGGTTTTTTTATGCCAAAACCGAAAACCGAACCGACCCTGTCGGTTTAATACCTGATTAAACCGAACCGAACCGACCCTAAAAAAAACCCGGCCCGAAAATTTTCGGTTCGGCTCGGTTTTGTCGGTTTGTCGGTTTGGTCGGTTTTTTTGCACACCCCTAGCTCCCATGTTGCTTCTTTAACTGAATGATTACGCCATAATACTTTGACTAGTGGAATTACCTTGGTTCGTATTATATTTAATCTTTATGGTCCAAAATTTCTACTGAATGCTCAATGTATTGCAAATCTTCTCTAACTTGAAGAGGTTCGTGACTTAAGATATGTGTTGGATCTGGGACATATTTCTTTATCGTTGATACATGAAACACATTATGCACACTAGAAAGTTCAGGTGGTAAGGATATTTTATACGCAACAGCTCCTATCCTTTCAAGGATTTCAAAATGTCCTATGTATCTTGGGCTCAACTTCCCTCTCTTCCCAAATCGTATTTTTCCCTTTGCAGACGATACTCGCAAGAATACATAATCTCCTCTTTGGAATTCTAACTGTCGGTGTCGATTGTCAACATAACTCTTTTGACGACTTTGAGCGATTTGAAGTCGGTCTTGTATCAATTTCACCTTCTCTGTTGTGATCTGAATCAATTTGGGTCCCAATAATTTTCTTTCCCTAACTTCTACCCAACATGTAGGGGAACGACACCTTCTAGTATAGAGTCCCTCATACGGATCCATTTGAATACTTTCTTGATAACTATTATTATATGTATATTCCACTAACGGTAAACGGTCATCCCAATTCCCTTTCAAATCAAGTGCATATTCCCTAAGCATATCCTCTAAGGCTTGAATAGTTCTCTCTGATTGTCCATCCGTATGAGGATGAAAAGCGGTGCTGAAATTCAATTTTGTCCACACGGCTGCTTGTAGGATTTTCCAAAAGCGAGACACAAATCTAGGGTCACGATCAGAGACAATTAAAATTGGGGTTCCATGAATCCAAATAATTTCTTGCACATATAACTTGGCTAACTTTTCTAAAGAATGGATAATCTTAATAACAAGAAAATGAGAAGATTTAGTTAACCTATCAATAATTAGACAAACAGAATCATTACCAATTGAACTCCTTGGTAAACCTATCACAAAATTCTTGGTAATATGTTCCCTTTTCCACTCAGGGATAGGTAGAGGTTGTAATAATCCTGATGGTTTTTTATGTTCAGCTTTTACTTGTTGACAAACCAAACAGTGAGATATAAATTATGCTATCTCCCTTTTCATATTGTTCCACCAAAACACTTATCGAACATCTCTATACATCTTGGTATTATGGGGATGAAACGTAAATCTCGAGAAATGAGTTTCCTCTAAAATTTTCCTCTTCAGTTGGGAATCACGTGGAACACAAACTCTATTTCCAAACCTCAATATATCATCTCGTATCGCAAATTTGATTCTCTTCCCTTCAATAACCTCTTCTTTAATCTCCTTCACTTCTGGGTTATTTACTTGTGCGACTTTAATTCTTTCCATTAACGTGGGTCCTATTTGTAAGTTTGCAATTATTCCTCTTTTGCTATAACTATGAACATCTATTTTCATACTTCTTAAATCCTTCAATAGAGCCTCTTGGTTTGTAATACAACATGCTAAATTTGGTGTAGACTTCCTACTTAAAGCATTAGCTACTACATTAGCAATCCTTGGTTGATAATGAATATTTAAATCATAATCCTTGATCAATTATAACCACCTCCTTTGTCTCATGTTCAAATCTTTTTGAGTAAAAATATATTTTAAACTCTTATGATCCGTATAAATCTCACAAGTCTCACCGTACAAATAATGTCTCCAAATCTTGCGGGCAAAAAATTACAGCAGCTAATTCTAAGTCATGGGTTGGATAATTTTGTTCATGTGGTTTTAATTGTCTCGAGGCGTAAGCAACTACTTTTTCATTTTGCATTAGAACGCATCCCAAACCATTTCTAGAAGCATCACTATAAATCACCAATCCTCCTGTCCCTTAAGGAATAGTCAAAATTGATGCACTTACTAATTGATTCTTAAGTTCTTGAAAACTATTCCCAATGTTAACGAAAATGTTTTTTTATCCCTAATTAAATAAAGTTAGTTTAATTAATGTAAATTTTAGTTTAACTTAATATATTGATTTTGATGATTCCAAACATATTTTTATTAGGTTATTCTATAGATATTTAACTTAATATATTTATTATTGTATAATATTTATAATATAATCTTGTTAATATACCATTATATACATATTTATTATACTATATAATGTTTGCATTTAATGTGATATTGTCCTGATTACATATCTATTCTGAGTGAGCTATATCTGTTTATGGCTAAGTTTTATTTTCATAACTCAGTACGCCTCGACTCTACTCAATGACATATCTGAGAAAAGGTATTCACGTGTGGTGCACATTTTCACTTGACACATTAGACACACATGTATATTTTGATCTATGATTTTAATTGTGTGACTAATCAATTTTGAGCAAAACTTTTTTATAAATTGATAATTTTAAAATAAGTTGACACTGAAAATGATTTTTTTTTGTCCTAAATATACATATGCGTGTATATTTTTTTGTGTGGCTTTAAGTTACTTTCTTCATGTAAGCCTTTGTGTATATATTATTTTAGTAACCTTTGCTAGCATTTTGGCAAATGTCAAATGCTGTTGAATTGACGGTTCTTTGTCTTGAATGGTTATATATATGTGTATGCATGTATGTCCTTTAGTATAGATATATGTTTACATGTATGATTTTGCTTTTAAAGCTTTTGCATAGCCTTTGCTGCCTATTGCTTTAGGCTGTTACACATTTCCAGTTGGCCTTACCGCTTATGGCTTTATGTCCTCAGTGAGTTGACGTTTTTTTTAAAAGCAGCTCTGTTTCGATTTGCGTCCGCCTATGGCTTTATGTCCTCGGTGGATTCATTTTCATTAGAAATATCTGTCCGGATATGACTTGACATCTGTATCCAGTCAGTTTTTTTTATCTGTTCGAGATCTTTTTCAGTCCGATTTTTTTTATATAAAAATCTGCTCCGAATGTTTTATATTCACATTTTTCTGTCCGAGATTTTTTTTACAAAAATCTGTTTCGAATTTGTTTTGTCCGAAAATAAATTATATCTGTTGGAATTTTCTGTCCGAAATATTTATTTGTAAAATATCTGTTCGAAATTTTTTTTTGTCCGAAAATTATCTTTATATCTGTCACTGATTATTTCTGAAACCAACTACAGCTTTCGGCCATAGTTTTGACCCTTGTACTTCGGCTAGTACTACACCAGCTACATATATACATAGCCTTTGTCCTTTTGTCATAAAAAATTAACCATGCATGATCAGATTTTTTAAGCAACTCTTTTGTCCACTAGATTATAAGATAGTTTATTTTCTTTTATATCCTAAGATCTCATAACTGTTGGACGAATGGGAAGTGTCCTTGAAACAATAACTGACTTATCAAATCTTCGGCTACAGAGATTTGGACAGAGATTTGGACTGAGATCTTCGGCCACAGATATTTGCTTCATCCATCCTCTGACAGTTTTGGACAACACGATTTTTATATTTTTTTTGTATTATCTCTTGGACTAACAACTTCTTGCAGAGCCATGTTAGATATTTGAAATGCTTCTTTCAGTCAAACATTTTTTCAGTATACCATTCTTATGCTACAACAGTCATATTTTTATTGAGAAGCAAAATGAAGATTTGCAGATCAGTCTTGGAGATCATTTTTTTCAGTACACCATCTCAGAAAATCCGGAGCATTAAATGCTCAAAATGCTGTGTCTAACAGCTAGTTATCTGAAGACACATTTAAAGCTTTCAAGTGCTGTATTGAAGATGAAACCAACAGCAGACTAAAATGAGAATATGAGCAAGACTTAAAATATTATTGAGAGCATATAATCTACTACTCAGCTACACATTCAAGAGAGCAATTAATTTTTATCATCTGCTCAATCATTGAAGAAGAAGACTTGTGCCTACTTCAACATGATTTATTGAAGTGTGATTCAAGAAGGAGAAACTCAGATTACAAATTGTATTTTAAGGAGTTTCAGTATTGTATCTTGTACTACAAAAATTCAGATTTGTTATGAAGCTTTGTTGAAGCTTCGGTTTGTACCGGTGATTGGTTCCTACCCGCAAGTGGGCCACGGGGTTTGAAGCTCGGAGTTAGCTTGCAAACAGTTGTACGCGGTGATTTGATCCTACCCGCAAGTGGATCAGGTTTAGTGAAGCGCAAAGGAGACGGGGGCTCTAGGCGCGTGGACGTAGGCCGGGATTTGGCCGAACCACGTTAAATTTCGGTGTCATTTATTTTCCGCACTCTTATTTATTTATTTATTTGCACGTGCTTGCTTGAGTTAATATTTTCAGCACACTATCTTGCAAATAAATTAATTTCGAAATTTGACTAAATTAATTTTAAGGTTAAAATAATTATTTTTGAGTTAAATAATTAATTTCAGAATATCACTTTAAATTAAATACGAAAATTAATTTAATATTTCTAGAGTGTTAAAATCTGCATCTCTACTTGTTTAAATTAGTTAGTTGCATTTATTTGATATTATTGGATTTATTCTTTATAGACTTATTAATCTGAAATTTGTTTAAGTGCTTTAAATTTACTATTTTTCTAAATATTAATTTGACTTTAAAGTTTGTAAAAACTCAATTCACCCCCCCCCCCCCTCTTGAGTATAATCTGGGCAACAATTGGTATCAAAGCCGCTATGGTTGAAAATCCTCACCTTGGAAGAGGAACCAGTCTCATAGGGGGTTCTCGCTTCATGACAGTGTGGCGAAGTGATGACTCTTACCCCTAGAGTGTCCCGTCGGTTAAGGCCCGGTGTGGGTTGTAGTTGTCGAGAGGCAACACGCGTGAAAAGTTGTTCTGAGGTACCATTGTTGGCCACGCACGGGTTGTGTGTGACTGCAATAATTGGTATCAGAGCTAGTGCTCTTCTTATTTATTTTGATTTTACAATCATAGAGTTAAAGATCATGACAAACTTTTCTGTATTTATTTTGAATATTGCACTTTACATTTTTATTATTTGTATGCTAAAATGTTTGATCTCTTGTAGCTACTCCTTGTTTCATTATATGAAAAGAAAATGGATATGCAGTGGACCATATGTTTCCAACTTTATTTCGAAGGAAAAGTTCCCTGAAAATTCTGATTTTGATGCACTTAATAAAAATATGTGCACCCCTTGCCTATATGCCAATATTGATGAATCAAGCATTGAAGAATCTATTACTCCCTGTCTCATGGCAATTGGTAATGAAGAGGTACAATCTAACCTTTGCATTAGTAATGATGAATCATATTCTACTGATAGTGCAAATCATGATATTGGAGATGATATTGTTGATGATTATGAAGTTTTACAAAACGTTTTTGATGAATTATGTGAAAGTTTTGAAGAACTTAAAAATAAATATATTAAACTTAAGAAATCTCATTCATTAGTTTCAACTAAATATGATTATATGTCAAATGATTTTGATGAGTTGAAATTAGAAAATGAATCTTTGAAAAATGAAATTAAATCTTTCAAAAGGAAAAATCTGTTATTGTCACTTCTCCTCTTGAAATTGAAAATATTGAGTTAAAAAGGGAGATTGAATATTTAAAGAAATCATTAGATAATTTTACAAAAGGAAATGAGTATTTTCATAAAATTATTGAGACACAAAGGATTCGATTTAATAATAATGGTATTGGATATGATGAAGGAAATGAGAAAAAGACTTATTCCAATTTATTGAAATTTGATGTCTCATCTAGTCTACCTAATTATTTATGTTCTTATTGTGGTAGACACACACATTTTTCAGATTTGTGTCCATATAAATTTAGAAAAAGAAAATTCGCATGGATTCCTAAAGGAACCAAGATGTATACTAACCCCCATCGACCTCACACATTTTGGGTACCAAAAGAGAAAATTTTCAAAGTTGTGTAGGTTGCATTTTGAGAAGGAATGTGGATTTTCAAGGCATATGATTTGATCATATTACAAATTTCAAGTATCATTGCCTAATGTTGGAAATGCCACACTTGGTAGAAGTTTCATGAATATATCTTTGGTATTGGTAAGGTGGTAAGGAACGCCATTCTTGAATTTAAAATCATATATTTGTTGATGATTTATTTTATGATATATTTCCATGCATTGAATATTTGTTATATCATATGAGCTTGTTGATAATTTAGTATTCACATGTAAATTTGTATATTTATTATTCTTGATAATTTTATGTTATATGACACATACACTTGATTTTGATGATAATTTATTTTTTTTTGTGAAAGTTCATAATCTTTAGGTGTTATATATTTAGACTTATATTTGTGGATAATATTGGATTAATTCATAATTTTATTGTACTTTAATTTGAAACGAAAATGACATTTGAGTACATTCTTGTATATTAGTTTTATGAGCTACATGTTAATATTGTAACATTCACTCATTGATTTTGATGATATGAACATATTAATCTCTATGAGTTAGTCTTATTGCATACTACTTGATTAATGTCATTGTTCGAATATTTATTCACGATGATTTTTTAATTGAGAAACCACATGATCAACAATTGGTATCAAATTGGTATCACTTGTGTGATTTTTCAAAAATGATTTTATGAAGCCAATTTTTAATAATATTTTATCTCTTGAAATAGATGCACCAAATTTGTTATATGCATATATGCCTTCATTGGTATCCCTTAGGGGGAGATAAATGTTTATTGGAAATTATTCTTGAAAAATGCTTGATAATTTTTTTTTGTGCAATATGATTGAATAATTCGAGAATTTAAGCTCGTATCTTGAAAACGGCAAAGCTTGAGCAAAATGCTATATATTTTTTTGCTATTTCTAACTCATGTTATGTGTTTATTCCAAATTATTTTAAAACATCGAGTTATGAAATGCTTCAGGGTGTGTGCTTAAAAGTTTATTCTATCATGAGGATTTACACATCAATTGATATGCGCCTATTGAAAATTTATGTTGCAATTTTTTTTTAGAATTAATTTATGCACATTGATATATCTCTCATAATTACACTATTTGAGAACATTGAGTTGTGATTCCTATTTATGCGTAAAAAGTTGTTCCGAGAAATCATTGTGTGCAACGCACGGTTTGTGTGACTACAACAATTGGTATCAGACAACTATTGGTATTATTTATCATTGATGCATTTTGAAAAGTTGATCATTTATCTTTTATTATTTATTTTGCTGACTTGTGCATTATTTAATAGCATTATTGTCGATTTATAAATTCAAATACATGCTATGAATATTTATGATGAATCTATGTTGACATATGTGCGTATTGAAAAATTCATGCCTTTTGCGATTTATGGTTATATCCCATGCATGAATTATTTTTATAGGGGGAGCTTCGCATCTTACCCATGACACTGAATTTATATGAAATATCTTTTTGATAATGTCAAAGGGGGAGAAATTTTGATGATTCACTCATTATGCTTAATTTATTCATTTTATGAATATGTGAATCATTGTTTGTCATCATCAAAAAGGGGGAGATTGTTAACGAAAATGTTTTTTTATCCCTAATTAAATAAAGTTAGTTTAATTAATGTACATTTTAGTTTAACTTAATATATTGATTTTGATGATTCCAAACATATTTTTATTAGGTTATTCTATAGATATTTAACTTAATATATTTATTATTGTATAATATTTATAATATAATCTTGTTAATATACCATTATATACATATTTATTATACTATATAATGTTTGCATTTAATGTGATATTGTCCTGATTACATATCTATTCTGAGTGAGCTATATCTGTTTATGGCTAAGTTTTATTTTCATAACTCAGTACGCCTCGACTCTACTCAATGACATATCTGAGAAAAGGTATTCACGTGTGGTGCACATTTGCACTTGACACATTAGACACACATGTATATTTTGATCTATGATTTTAATTGTGTGACTAATCAATTTTGAGCAAAACTTTTTTATAAATTGATAAATTTAAAATAAGTTGACACTGAAAATGATTTTTTTTTGTCCTAAATATACATATGCGTGTATATTTTTTTGTGTGGCTTTAAGTTACTTTCTTCATGTAAGCCTTTGTGTATATATTATTTTAGTAACCTTTGCTAGCATTTTGGCAAATGTCAAATGCTGTTGAATTGACGGTTCTTTGTCTTGAATGGTTATATATATGTGTATGCATGTATGTCCTTTAGTATAGATATATGTTTACATGTATGATTTTGCTTTTAAAGCTTTTGCATAGCCTTTGCTGCCTATTGCTTTAGGCTGTTACACATTTCCAGTTGGCCTTACCGCTTATGGCTTTATGTCCTCAGTGAGTTGACGTTTTTTTTTTAAAAACAGCTCTGTTTCGATTTGCGTCCGCCTATGGCTTTATGTCCTCGGTGGATTCATTTTCATTAGAAATATCTGTCCGGATATGACTTGACATCTGTATCCAGTCAGTTTTTTTTATCTGTTCGAGATCTTTTTCAGTCCGATTTTTTTTATATAAAAATCTGCTCCGAATGTTTTATATTCACATTTTTCTGTCCGAGATTTTTTTTATAAAAATCTGTTTCGAATTTGTTTTGTCCGAAAATAAATTATATCTGTTGGAATTTTCTGTCCGAAATATTTATTTGAAAAATATCTGTTCGAAATTTTTTTTTGTCCGAAAATTATCTTTATATCTGTCACTGATTAATTCTGAAACCTACTGTAGCTTTCGGCCATAGTTTTGACCCTTGTACTTCGACTAGTACTACACCAGCTACATATATACATAGCCTTTGTCCTTTTGTCATAAAAAATTAACCATGCATGATCAGATTTTTTAAGCAACTCTTTTGTCCACTAGATTATAAGATAGTTTATTTTCTTTTATATCCTAAGATCTCATAACTGTTGGACGAATGGGAAGTGTCCTTGAAACAGTATCTGACTTATCAAATCTTCGGCTACAGAGATTTGGACTGAGATTTGGACTGAAATCTTCGGCCACAGATATTTGCTTCATCCATCCTCTGACAGTTTTGGACAACACGATTTTTATATTTTTTTTGTATTATCTCTTGGACTAACAACTTCTTGCAGATCCATGTTAGATATTTGAAATGCTTCTTTCAGTCACACATTTTTTCAGTATACCATTCTTATGCTACAACAGTCATATTTTTATTGAGAAGCAAAATGAAGATTTGCAGATCAGTCTTGGAGATCATTTTTTTCAGTACACCATCTCAGAAAATTCGGAGCATTAAATGCTCAAAATGCTGTGTCTAACAGCTAGTTATCTGAAGACACATTTAAAGCTTTCAAGTGCTTTATTGAAGATGAAACCAACAGCAGACTAAAATGAGAATATGAGCAAGACTTAAAATATTATTGAGAGCATATAATTTACTACTCAGCTACACATTCAAGAGAGCAATTAATTTTTATCATCTGCTCAATCATTGAAGAAGAATACTTGTGCCTACTTCAACATTATTTATTGAAGTCTGATTCAAGAAGGAGAAACTCAGATTACAAATTGTATTTTAAGGAGTTTCAGTATTGTATCTTGTACTACAAAAATTCAGATTTGTTATGAAGCTTTGTTGAAGCTTCGGTTTGTACCGGTGATTGGTTCCTACCCGCAAGTGGGCCACGGGGTTTGAAGCTCGGAGTTAGCTTGCAAACAGTTGTACGCGGTGATTTGATCCTACCCGCAAGTGGATCAGGTTTAGTGAAGCGCAAAGGAGACGGGGGCTCTAGGCGCGTGGACGTAGGCCGGGATTTGGCCGAACCACGTTAAATTTCGGTGTCATTTATTTTCCGCACTCTTATTTATTTATTTGCACTTGCTTGCTTGAGTTAATATTTTCAACACACTATCTTGCAAATAAATTAATTCCGAAATTTGACTAAATTAATTTTAAGGTTAAAATAATTATTTTTGAGTTAAATAATTAATTTCAGAATATCACTTTAAATTAAATACGAAAATTAATTTAATATTTCTAGAGTGTTAAAATCTGCATCTCTAGTTGTTTAAATTAGTTAGTTGCATTTATTTGATATTATTGGATTTATTCTTTATAGACTTATTAATCTGAAATTTGTTTAAGTGATTTAAATTTACTATTTTTCTAAAATATTAATTTGACTTTAAAGTTTGTAAAAACTCAATTCACCCCCCCCCCCCCCCCCCCCCCCTCTCTTGAGTATAATCTGGGCAACACCCAACTTGCTCAAACCATTCATATTTTACCTTCTTTTGTGTTAACCTAGATAGAGATTTGGCAATGCTAGAAAATCCTTCAACAAATCTTCGATAATAACCTATTAATCCAAGGACACTACGAATCTCCATCACATTAGT
This sequence comes from Sambucus nigra, assembly GCA_949130495.1. Lineage (NCBI taxonomy): Eukaryota > Viridiplantae > Streptophyta > Magnoliopsida > Dipsacales > Adoxaceae > Sambucus > Sambucus nigra. The sequence goes on from OX422220.1 coordinate 76,693,287, forward strand.
TGGTCTAGGCCAATCTCGTATAGCCTCAATCTTTTGAGGGTCAATCGACATTCCCTCCTTAGAAATGAAATGTCCTATAAAAGAAATGCTAGGCAACCAAAACTCACACTTCTTTAATTTTGCAAAAAAAATCTCCTTCCTAAGGATTTGTAATATTGTCTCTAAATGCTTCTCGTGTTCTTCAATACTCTTGGAATAAATAAGGATATCATCCATGAAAACAACCACACATTGATCCAAATATTTCCTAAACACTCTATTCATCATATCCATAAAAATGGCTGGTGCACTAGTAAGTCCAAATAGCATCACAAGAAATTCATAGCGGTCATATCTAGTACGAAAAGATGGTTTTGAAATATCATCTTCCCTAATCTTCAATTGGTGATAGCTTGACCTAAGGTCAATCTTAGAAAATACTTGCGCACCTTGTAGTCGGTCAAAAAAAATCATTCATACGAGGAAGGGGGTATTTATTCTTAATGGTTACCTTGTTCATTTCACGATAATATATACATAACCTCATTGTTGCATCCTTCTTTTTAACAAATAACACTGGAGCACCCTAAGGGGATATACTTGGTCTACTAAAACCCTTTTTTAACAAATAACACTGGAGCACCCCAAGGGGATATACTTGGTTTACTAAAACCCTTCTCTAACAGATCTTGTAATTGAACTTTTAATTCCCTTAATTCTAAAGGTGCCATGCGATAGGGTGATTTTGAGATTGGTATAGCTCTAGGAATAAGGTCAATCGTAAACTCTATTTCTCTACTAGGAGGTAGAGTGGGTAAATCATCTAGGAAAACATCTAGAAAATATTTAGGTATAGGAATATCTTAGAACTAGTCCCTTTCATTTCCAAACCAATAACACTTGCAAGAAATCCTTGACATCCTTTCTTAAGAAAACTATGGGCTTGCATTGCAGAGATATTACATATGGGAGATAGGATACCAGCTCCTTCAAAACTGAATTTTGGTTGGTTAGGAATTTGGAAAGTAACTCTCCTCTCAAAACAATCTACATTAGCATGATATGATGATAACCAATCCATCCCTAAAATAACTTCAAAATCTCTGATATCTAAAACTATCAAATCTATAAATAGTTTGTGACTACTGACATCTATAGGGAAAGACTTATATACTAACGTACCCGTCAATAAATCACTAAAAGGAGTAGAAACATCTATTTTATGACTCAAGGGTTCACGAATATTTAGAAAGCGATTAACAAAATGTAAAGACACAAATGAATGGGTAGAACCAGGAACTATTAAAACTTGAAAAGGTTGTGCGCATATAGAAAGTGTACCTGACACAACAGCATTAAAAGCCTTTGCATCGAAAAGATTAAAAATTCTACCTTGGCTGACATGATCCTTATTGTCATTAAAAGTCTTTGTTGGCGCCTTCCCTTTGTTAGGGCAATCTCTCATTTTATTTCCCTTTTGGCCACGCCCAAAGCAGTTTCCTATCTCCAAGTAACATGGTTGCCCTCTATGAATATTACCACGTCGTTGGCATCTATTAAAATAAAAGGGTTTGTTCACAAAAGGTCGCCTATATTGGGTATAGTCCTAAAGGGTTTATTATTGGGGTTCCTTCTTCTTTGTTCCCCAAACTTCCTCTTCCCCTCTCTAACTTGATTATATTATGCACTGTCATTCTCAACTATTGTTGCTCTAGTCACCACGTCATTATATGATGTCAACTTCAGGATAAAGGGTTACCACATGAGTCAGAAATCTAATCATATCTGCTAATTATGTAGACTTCCATATATAGTGTTCGAAACTTATGTGCAGTAGTCTACAGGTTCATAACCTATGCTCTGATACCACCTCTATCATGACCCCAACCCAATAGTAGAAGGGAATGAGTGTCTTGACATGCCCCCAAGGCATTCAATATTCTGGCCTTAAAATATTTCTTAAAATAAATGCAACGAAAATACATTAACATGGTCATGAATCGTAAACTATTGAAAAAATGGAATTATGTCATCAGAGCTTTCTAAAAGGAAACTTCATATATATTAAAAGTATCCTCGAATTAAAACTTAAGCCAAAATTAAAAACCTATTACTAGAGAGCAAAACATGCTCTATATTATAAAAACAAACGTTATATTTAAAGCTATAACAAAAGAGCTCCTTAAGCTGAATCTTCAACGTAGTCCTTCTACACTCCATCCGCGAGTATAATTTTTTTTCTGAAAAATCGTTATTTATACAACGTCAGCTAAAAGTTGAATAAGATTTAATCTCCCGACATTCCAAGGTTTTCAGAAAATGGATACCTATTCAAGTCAAAAGAGTAGGCATATACATATATGTATAGAAACTTGCAATAAATAGATATATATATTTTGAAATGACAGTATATATATCACAATTGGATAACTCGAAATAAGACGAATGCAACAAATCAAATGTGATATCTTTTTCTTTCAATCATATCATTTTAATGGACAAGTACACTCTAATACCGTGTTCTTCTACCGTAGTATACCCCGGTAGTTGAGGGTCAATCGAACTAGTTCGTCACAACGCCTTATTTAGGGTACACCAGCGGTAACCCGGCTAGGAAGGTCAGTCGGTAAAGAGGTCCTTTACGCTGAATCTTATTTTCAATATTCAATCTCATTTTCAATACTCAATTCAATCAGTATGTCTATATGGAGAGATATAAACATATCACAAATGAATCAATCATCGGTATCAGATGCATTTTGAGGATAAACGCAGTTCACAAAATATATATAGTTTGCATAATATCATATAATTAAAATATGCAAGGAATGCCCTAGAGTACTCACCAAAAATAGAGGTTCGAAAATACAGATATTGAGTCTTGGATCACACGTTAATCTAATAAATATAATAAAGGTTTAATTACGTATTCCAAACAAATCCCAATTCTAAATATTGTGTTTGGTTCCTAAAATAACTTGCTATAAAAGATTACTAAAAACCATTTTCTCAACTTTTACAACTCATTGATCTTAATTGAAGAATTCAATTCATAGTTCTTCCTAATCAGTCGGTTCCCAGTAGAGATGGAGGGTCACATGGGCACCACTTAAATACCATCTCATCTAGACAGAATTTCATCGGGCCTAACTTTGAAATTACTTAAATAGGATTCCATAATAACGAGCAATTACTTTAAAAAATTCATATTTAAAAGCGTATATATAATTTCAAACAAGTTTACATGAAAATAAAATCAACTTGGATTTCTTCTAAACTTTAAGTTTTGATTAGTGAAGTCCTTAGTGTATTTTATCGGCATAACTACCAAGTAAAGCTATAAAATACGAAATTAAAACTACAAAAATGCATTATAACATTTAAATAAAATCATACCTACGAATGAATTCTTTCTTCAAAACTATAGAACTCCTACTTAAGATATTTCCCAAGCTTTCCATCACTCTTTCTTACTATAATTCTCATGGAATTGGTGTGAGTTTCAAATAAACCTTAAGGCCCTATTTATAGGTTTTCAAAAGTATTACGGTATTGACACGTGTCTAATGGCTAGCCTTTTTGCAATGGTGATTCAACGCCGAGGTGTCGCGTTCTGGACTGGCCTTGCAGTGTTAATATCACCAAATGATGACAAGTGTTTTGACTTTCTCTCTGGAGACGACACGTTAAGGTGGAGGTGACCATCACGTGGTTGTAAGGTGATAAGGGTATAAGAGTCATTTTACACATGAAGGGTATTTTGGTAATTTTACACTATATATTTTCAATATTTTTTAGAGGTCCTTCAAAATATTTTATTTACAAAATGGCCCTTTTATATTATTATTTTAGTCCCTAAAGTTTAATAAAATTATACTTTCTACCCCAAAACTTATTATTTACCTTAAGATATGTCATAAGACTTCGATTTGATCCAATTTACAGTTGATTCTTCATATTTAAAAAATGGGGTTTGTTATATTGTTAGTCAACAATACCACATATCTAATAATACAACATTTATAAGATAATAAGTAACACATGAGTGTAAAAACAAACTATATATATGAGGAGAAAGGATCAAGTGAGGTCCCAGTTTGAGAACCCTCAATGAGGTCCATTTTTTTAAAATAGTAAAAAAAATATTTTTGGGATGTTTTTTTTTTGTAGTTTTTAAACATTTCAATAGAACCATAAAAAAATAATGAGCTCAAAATGATTTTTTTTTGCTATTTTAAAAAAAAGGTCGAAATATGTCAATTTTTAAGTTACTTTTAAGGTGTTAAAAACTGATAAAGTTTGACCGATTTTTTTAAAATAGTAAAAAAAATCATTTTGAGGTGATTATTTTTTTATGGTCTTACTGAAATGTTTAAGAACTATAGGAAAAAAAAATCAGCTCCAAAATATATTTGTTATTATTTTAAAAAAATGAACCTCATTCTGGGTCCTCAAACTGGGACACCTCACTTGATCCGCTCTCTATCTATGAGTATATAAAAGTGGGGTCATTGCACTTTATCTTCCCACAATGTTTATATATATGAAGAGGTTTTGGTGCCTCAATATGCATTGTCCCTGTTGAATCCTTACATAGAATAGGATTGTTTCTTCTTACATATTTCCATTTCTCTGCATTTTACAATTTATTAGCGCATTGTAATTAAAGTTACAGATATTTTATTAATCCCCGAAATACCTACTGTGTAGATTTCAAGTTAATTCATTCTTCCATATCTCAAATTCAAGGTACCGTTTTCGAATTTGTTATTTATTGTTAATTTTGCATATTCCATGTAAATCATGTTATTCACTTCCTTTACATATATATTGAAATCTATTTTTTTTATCAATTTATTAAATTATTTGATTTTTTTCCCCAATGTAGTTACAGTCAAATCTTATGTCGTTGCTACTGATTTGTCCCCCATTCTCTGTTTTTTTTATATGTCGTTTGGATATATTGATGTTCTTAGATTTAATCAAATAACCATTAATGTGTATATGTTTTTTTTGTTGATGCCTTATTTCAATATCTTAAAAAATCTTCAACCATTTAGATTAATATAATAGCTCTAAAAAATTTACTTCCTAATATTGGATTTTACTAATACGCTAATATTTTTAGTGCACTTCATAGCATATCCTCCTAATGCAAATTGATTTAGAGTTTGTTTGTTTGTTCCCCTTTGTCATACATGTGCTACATCAACAACATTTGGTTGTTTTGTTATTTCACGCAACACCCAGTTTTATTTAGAAAACCAAATTTTGTTTAATATTTGTTACCTTATGTATTAATTTTAACTCATAAAAGAAATATGTATATACAATTTCATCGGGATAAAAATATTTGCCAAAATTATATATTCTTATTATTTTATCTTGATTACTAATTTAGCCCTAATTCGAGACTAGACAATTTTATTATTTGAAAGAGAATTAATTTACTTTAAAGAGATTTAACTACAACCAGTTTTACTGACACCTGTTGCTAATTACAGTAGCTTTAAGCAATCGGAAATATGAACATTGAAACAATAATAAGTATATGAATTTTATAAAAGCTTATGAGATTTTCAAAATAATAAAGTTTTATTACTTTATTTAATACATTCTGATTATAAAAGAAATATGCAAACACTAACCTTTATTAAAAGCATAACAAGGCAATATATATATATATATATATGTGTGTGTGTGTGTGTGTGTGTGTGTGTGTGTGTGTGTGTGTGTGTGTGTGTGTGTGTGTGTGTGTGTGTGTGTGTGTTTAAAGCAAAATTTTGAGATTTAAAGAGACTTAGAGGATTTGAATCGCTCTAAATTTATGTATTCATATCTGCATTTTATTTAAACAACAAAATTAAAATTTTATTATAAGGGTTAAATTGTTTTTTCAATAAAAAGGTGAAATATGAAAACTTAAATTCAAGATTTGGGGAGATTTGTAAAAATAATATTAAATTAAAATTTAATTCGTGAAATAGGTGGTTAATTTAGAAAGAAAACTAATATACTCAAATAACTGAACTAAAGTAAAAGCTCAAGTTCACTAAATACAATTAAAAAAAGAATAATGATATGAGTACGAAAACCTCCCCAAATCTGACGTGAATTCCACGTCATGTACTCACCTACGTATTAAGTATTGTAATGTGGGATAGGACCAGTCAGAGCACCCAAATTTATTGCTTTTGAGGGAGATTTGGAGGACTTGCTTTGTACTCATATCATCACTCTTAAAAAATTACTCATCGATGATGGTGGCAACAACAAAGAGGAAGAATAATAGTTGTGACATATCTTCAATCTGGAACATCCTGCTCTACGGTATCCATTGATTAATACACCTGTTTCTCGAATACTAAATGTTAGCATCCAAGTCTAGCCTTACCTGGAATTTACCATTGTGCTGAACATTTAAAGGAGTTGTTAAGAATGAACCCTTGGAACAATAAATGTGGTGACACATCCATCTTCAATTCTTTCCATCGGAAAGAGTTTAAGAAATATATTAGGATAGATGAAACATAGAAACTACAATATCCATTATTATTACACAAGGCTGAATATTAGCATCAAAGTCTTAAAATTGTTTAACGAAACTACATACGCATCTACATTTCAATGCAGATAAGATCAGTCTGTAAAATAACAAGCATCCTTAAAATGCTAGTTATGGGCTTGTGGTCTCAAAAGTTGCCTTATTTGGTTCATCCACGTCATCATCGCTCCCCTCCCAGTAGTTGTCGTCATCGTCATCAAACTCCATATCATCTGTTGCATACACACGTTAAAATCCATTGACAAACACGAAAAGTAAAAATGGTTTTAGTGTTCTAATTTCAAGATTCAATTTAACTCATGTATTTGTATTGCGTGGAACTTTTTAAACAACATTCCCTAAATGTAGGTGGATTGAACAATTATATATATATATATATATATATATATATATATATATATATATATATATACGGTCGGGATCTCCGACGGGTCTAAATAACAGGTCTAAATGACGGGTTTCGCTACTGTCCAAAAAGTCTGGGACCGCTTATACCTTTTGTCTTGTTTTAAGGTTTTTAGAATAGAAATTTCTACCCCAATGTTTTTACAGTCTTTTTAAGCTTATTTTAAAGCCTAATCTATCTGGAAGTCTAAGTAGAAGTTTCGGGGCTACTGCTACTTATCAAGCTTCTTCCGTTACTATCGCACTAGGATTTTGAATAGCGAGAATTTTCTATATAAATAGTTTCTTCAGGGAGTCTAGAAATTGCAAGAGGTTTTGATGGAAAATATTCTACTCTTAAATACCTTATACGGTATCATCGGTTTATCAGTCTAGTTTCTCTATATATTTGATTAATAATATCAATTATATCATTATTAATGAATTCGTCTAAATTATTATCACCATAAGATGACAAAAATCTATGGTATGTTCTAGAGGTAGCTGTTTCTACGTTTTTAATGAGAGGGCGGATTCCTTCAGCTCTAATTAAAATAGTCTTTGTTTCAACTAATCTTTTTCGTCTAATAAATTTTAATACGTTTATGCTATCTTCAAGTATTCTAGTATATTCTTGATATTTTTCAGGTCTTGATAGTTCTTCTGCAAAATCTTCAGATCTTAATTTTTGTCTAAAGAGATCTCGGATCTCGGTTCTAATTATTTCTATTCTAGGTACTTTTCTTGCTAACCACTCAATAACCTGGTCTATATATTTGAAAGTACCACATGCGTATGTTAAAGCAGTTTCTATAAGTTCTTTATCTTTAGGATCTATAAGAGTTCAATCTTGAATTTCTCTAATCAAGTCTAAATTTGTTTGATTAACAAATGCTAAAAAGTCTCCAGTCATTTGTAGGCTCATATAAGTTTCTTTTAAAATAATAATATATAAAAATAGTTACGGGTTTGGTTCGAATTATACCTTCCTTCTGGTCTGTAATATCTTTATCATCCTTCCTTCTTCTCTTCAGCCTTGCTACTATTCTTCTTCGGTCTTGGCCTCCTACAACTCCCTCTTTATGTGTCGCACCTCAATCCACTATTTTGGCGTTGAATCTGTTTCTTGCTTGTACGCCTTCACGCCTAACGCCCACCTGGCTAACGGCTCATGGCAAATTGGCACCTGACGGCGGTTCACCAGTATAACACTTTATGTGCTACACCAGAGGTTCCACACAATAGTCCTTTATGAACAGAAAGTTAGAGATAATTTGGAAAATAATAACAACTTAGCATAAGAGATTTCTGAAAAAAAATACTTTTATTGCCTTTCATAGGTAAATACAACTCTCCCCTCTCCCCTAACTATGAGAGGTTTACTCACTCATATACATATTACTCACTACAAGCATATTCTCTGTCTAATATCAAATACTGTAAGTCTAACAACTGATGTCTACAACACAACCTTCACGTCCCTTTTATAGCATAAGGGAGCATGCATATGACTTACAACCGGAGGCAAAAAGCTAACCGGTTAAACAAATATTTAAAGTCTATAGCCTTGTCTCTTCATAAAGTAATTCGTCATCTTTTGGCAGATCTATGTCTGAATGGGACCGTCTAATGGTCATGGCCCATAAGTCTGTCGTCTTGTGATAATGCAAGAGAATCAAACAACCAATGTCTTCGTCTTTTTATTAGTCTGGTGGCCCATGTGGGGCAGGAATATTTTTGCTTTATAGAAAGTAGAGTCTAAGCAAACGAGTCTTCCGTCTTCAATAATTCATCCACTACTGAGGGGAACTTATTTGTCATGTCTGTGTCTTCTTCTGCCTTGTACTGGCCTAGGAGGGCATTATTGAAAAATTCATCAATGAGGCCCTGTAACACCCCGCCTAATTAAATACCGGGTGGCCAGTACTATACCAAATTAAAACAGAGTATACAGTTGGCTCATTCTTAGCATCACTGTCGAAAACATTTATAACTCACCCAATACCCAATTAAGCTGGTGTTAAAAACTTTCCAAATTGTAATTCAACAAAACCCATTTTTTAGTTTACAAATAACACAACACATATTATTCTACAACATTGATAACTGGATAGATAACTCAAAAGAATTTAAATGCCATTGGAATAAACATTCCCAAATAATTATCCAATATAGTAATCCCAATAATAGTAAATGTATTAAAATGACACGAATACAAGAGTATATGACTTAGATAGAAAAGATATAATTGAGTTTCTTTGGGCGACATGCCCTAACTAAGAGAATATTGTGAATCAAAAGAAGATAGGCACCTAAGAAATACTCCATAGCTCCATAGCTCGTTATAATCCGCTAAGATTGGTGTCCCTGCTGCTGGACACCTGATAAAGAAGGTACAATAGAAAAGAAAATATGCGAGGAAACGGGTCAGAGCCCGATTGTAAAAAATAATTTTTAAAACAGCAAGTATTTAACAAGTGCAATAAAGCATTTATTATGTACATGTTCGCATCCATACTCTCACTTGTTATTCTCACCTCTCAACTGGAGTGCACACTTAACGTTTCCTATTAACCTCCTAGTTAATGGCTCCTCTTCACTAGCTCCCATAATATAATTATATCCCGTATCATAACCCCGTATGTCCTATACCCTACGTCTCATAATTATTCATATACGTTTCTCATTAACATGAATTAAGCTCTTCAATATTCATTAACTTATTTCAATTCTTTACTCAATTCACCGTTATCTACAATTAACACACAGTAGATAGATTTAACCACTATATACATTCATTTAATTCATTATATATATACATATATAATACGGCACCCCGAGTCACAGCTGCGGTGCAATGCATTACTCTGTTATCATGTCCCATCATCGCTGGTTGCCGAATAGGAGACAAAAGGTTCGGTAAGGATTTCTCGAACCCCAAACATAAATATACAAATTGGAGGCGAACATAGTTCTCGTATCCATGGGTCACGCACATACCTATGTTCCCATAGTCAGCGGACTTATCAACTACCCAATAAGTCTTTCATAAACCTATGTTCTTGAGCGACAAATCAAAGATCCCATGGATTCATCAAGATATGACTTCCCTCACGCGCAAACCTCCCCATCAATAGAAAGTAAGCTAGGTATGTTATACACATAATTTATTAATCAATCAAATAGGCATTATCATACATATAATATAATATCAACAAGGTACTCACATTACCCTTAGATTATTCCCATGCGTTGCATTATATCTCTAACATCCTACGCATTAAAATATTATGGCTTTACTTCTTAATTTAATTATCCCCATGCCTCACTCAATATTCAAGGTTCAAATAGGTTTTTCCTCAACATATATTCAGTAAGAAGTCACTAATACCCTACTGGTCCATATCGCCATATCTCCCGAATTACTACGAATTAAACTATCCCTTTAAGTAGGTTTAAAACCGATAGTTTCAAATCTCTTATAAACACATCTTCTTTCACTTAGGATTAAACCCTCTTGTAAACTTAAGGATACCCAGGTGTTATATTCAATCACCCCTACTGGTCATATCTTTAATCCTCATGCACACCAATTAGAATCCAACAAATAAATCTAGCAACCAAAATTCCTTTCAATTTGATTATCATTATTATAATCAATTAAATCCCACTCAAATTAATTTAAATCTTATCTAGGGCTTACTGATCTTCTCTAAGTCCCATAATATTCAATTTAATAAACAACAAAGATCTACAAAAGGTTTGGGATAAGAACCAACATTAAAAAGAAACAACTTTAACAATTCTGGGGGGGTCGATCGATCGATCGCCCAGGTAACAACCCAATTTTTTTGCATTTCTTCTACTACGGGTTTAACCATTTTTTATCAATCCAACCTTCATATTAATAAACCAAATGACTTATAAACCTTACTACATGATATATCAACATATATAAATGATTTCTACTGCTCTAAACGTCCTAGAATCATCAAGAGATTGAATTAAAAGCATGTTTATATCCTATTTTTCCAGAAAATTATTAACATAATATCTTCAAGAACACATCAATGGTTTTCAGAATTTCTTCAATAGATTTATGATTATTTCGTGGATTACTATCTACCTACAACATGAATTTGATTCCTATATATTTTTAGTTTTTCAGAAATCCATTAAACAACTCCATTATTTCTTCCAAACATGAAAAATCTCATCTTTATAGAATTATCCTAACATGGACAATATACAAACTTAGATTACAATTTTCAAACACTTGCCTCTAATGAAGGTCTGATACTTTGGTGTAGTATATCACAGGTGGTTATCCCTTCTCCGGCCAACTTCCGGTGGTGGTTGGTGGTTGTTGACGCCACTAAAATGGCGCCATTTTCTGTCTTCAACAGTAGTGGTGACCTTTGGTCTTTGTTCTTCTCCTTCCCAAGTAAGCTTTTCTCTTCCCAAGCAACCTTTCACTCTCTCTAAGAAGATGACTTCTCTATTTTGTGTAGAAGAGATGAATAACCCACGTACACTTAATCTCCAAATACTTATAATAGGACAAAATCCGAAATCACTATTCATCCCCCTATAAAAATGACTAAAATGCCCTTTTGGGTCGTCTTATCATTTCCAAATGACCCGAGACCCAAATCTAACATCCAAATAGACTTTTCTGACTATTTCAAACATTTCGGACGCAATGGCGCAGTCAAATTGACTATAAGGTCGATAGAAAATAAATTTTCTTTTTAATTTAAATAAATTAGTCCCGACACGTCCCATACTGCGTCCGACTAAAAATCCAAATTACTGAATTAATATCACAGAGCCATATTAATAGCATCACATTCATGTATTACCTAAATATCTTTAAGTAATATTCAGAATCATACATTTTTAATATCCACAATTCGGATAAAACCCAAATGACTTAAACAGTAATAAAATCCAATTAATCCATTAATTTAAAATATAACCCATTTTAAAAGTCCTTAAAATTACGGGGTATTACAGGTCCATAATTCTAAGGCTAGCTGGCAAAGCTATCTCTGCCAATTCCTTAGCTTCTTTGTGGAGCCTTCCATTGAATGACTCATCGACTTGGATTATTAGGTCTTATTTGTGGTAGGCAGTGTACCATTTGTCTTCACCTGTTAATAATTCCATGATTTCTATTGTCTCCATAGCTTAAGCAATCTGAAACTTGGACTTATCAACAATTAAATCTTTAATCTCGTCTTCTGATAGAATCTCAATATCTTCAAATATATAATTGGAAAATCTAACAAGTCTAAATCCTTCAACTCTCATTCCTCTACAGGAACTTGGAGCAATCTGATAGATTCTAGCAAATAGAGGAAGGAAGTCTTCTACCTTCTTAACATACTCATCGACTATTTTTCCAAGAGCAAAAGAGTCTTCTATTGTCTCAATTTGGATGAGTCCAATGAACCCATAGTCTACTAAGGTTATCTGGGCACTCTCTTCTTTCCCAAAAAGATAAATCTTTAGAACGTCTTTGAAGAAACCTTTCATCATTAAGGCATCTCCATTAGTCTCAGATAATAACATATTTAAATGTTCAAAAATGTTATTCGATTCTTTCTTATAGTCTTCTGATAAAGGAAGATTATTATGACCAAAAGATATAACGATCTTAGTCTTAAAAGTCTTTTTCTGATAACAAAAGTTATCAGTGGGTCTAGCTTTGGAGGATTCTCCAAGAGTCTGAGCATAGGTTTGAGTATGTGGTCTAGGCATAGCAGTACCACTGAATTGGGTAACTACAAGTCTTTCAGTCCTCGTGAATCTGACAATGGATACCAAATTTTGTTTGAACTCAATCCATAGTCTAATCTTCACATTCCACCATATGGCGTCTATAAGAGTATTTTCGTCATCTAAAAATTCTCGTCTAAATTTGATCAAGTCTGGGTATTTTTTATCTGGTCTATATTAGGAAAAATACATTTTCCCAATGAGTCTATTTTGAGCAATAATCTCTTGTCTAGATTTTCCTGAAGGAACCAAGATATCATCAAAGTTCTTTAGGATTGGTCTTTATTAAGAGTCTTGAATATGAGTTTGTCTTTACTTTGCACCAGCATTTGGTCTTACGGGTCTAAGATAATCTGCAACGTATTCTCTGTTCAGTCTATTTGTTCCAGAGGAACTCATGTTGTCTGGTGTTCTGTTTGCAACATAAAACATGAAATTTTATTAGTGTTAACAAACATTAGTTCTCTTGATATGATGTCTGGAATGGTATTTTTACTTCCCTCAATATGTATAACAGAGAAGTCATAACCATTAAGCAATTGTTGCCATCTAATAAGTCTATTAGTCCTTGATTTGGACAAGTCTAAGTGTCTGAATTTTACTGCATAAGAAGAGTCGGTATAAACAGTCAAATGTTTAGGTCTAAGAAAAAGCATATATTTTTATATTGCCCTTACTATAGCTAAAACTTCTTTTTCATGGGCAGTGTATCTTATTTCTGGGTCAGTAAAGGATCCAGAATGATATCTACAAAGTTTTTTTCTTTTTTGTCTGATGATCAATGGCAAAGTGTATTGCTCCCCATTGTTTATCAAAGGCATTTGTTTCTACTATAAATTGGTCTTTTGCATTAGGCAGTTCACGTAAAGGAATATTCTTGACTGTATCTTTAATTTATCTTATAACTTTAAAATCATCTTTAGTCCAATAAAAAGGATTAGTTTTGTCTGTTCCTTTTAATTTGGCAGTTAAGCTTTGTCTTTTTGAGGCAAGGTATTTAATAAAGTCTGTAGCACAATTAAGCAATCCTAAAAATGATTGAAATTGTTTTCTATCTATAAGTTGGTCTGGAAACTCAAGAATCTTTTTGGTTATGTGTTCTGCCAAGGATAATTTTCCTTTATTAATATGCATTCCCACAAAGTCTATCTCAGTCTGAAATAATTGCATTTTTCTTTCGAAAATAATAATACCATGCTTGTCTAATATTAAAATAATCTTTTTAAGATGATCTACATGCTTTATCTCAGTCTTACTGGCTACAAGAATAGCATCTATATAAACAAGACAAAATTCTGAATGAGGTCTAAATATATTATCCATTCTTCTTTGGAATACTTGAGGAGTGTTCAAGTATCCAAATGGCATTACTAGCCATTCGTATTTTCCTTGGGGCACACTAAAGGCTGTCCAAGTAATACTGTCTGGATGCATCTTAATTTGCCAGAAGCCTGATTTGCAATCAAACTTACTGAATATAATTCTATCTTCAATTAAATTAATCAAATTATTCTTGTTTGGTACCTTATAAGAATCAAATTCACAATTCTTATTTAATTGTCTATAATCTATAACCATACGTCTGTTTCCTCTTTTACGTTCAGATTCATTTTGAATATAGAATGCAAGGCTATTATGTCTACTTTTAGTTTCCCTAATAATCCCTAACTTAAGCATTTCATCTATGTCTTTTTTGAATTTTTCCCTGTCTTCTTGTGAATATCATTTCTTATAGGTTCCACCATTAATAGTGGCGTCTGGGTTAATATGGATGATTTCACAGTAACTTTGGGCTTTATCCCATTTAGAGATGGGATTTTCTCCTAAAGTAGGCTCTGCTAATTGCCTAATCTTTTTCTTTTCTACTTCTATATCCATTTTCTTCTGTTTGGATATAGCTTGAACCTGTAATAAGGTATGCTGGGCTTGATCTAGAATGTCTTATTGTATAAGAGCTATTTGATTATAACACTTATGGTCTGGACACTTACATTCTTTTTGTAAGGGTTTGGTTATTTCTAAGGCTTCTTGTTGGTTTGCAGGTCTAGGTCCACCATGATCAGCTGAAGAACTCTGATGTTTTAGGGATCTATATTTGGTTTTGACCTGCATAAGGTCAAAGGCAGTCTTGTGATCTATTAGAGGGGCTTTAATATTAAATTCCTCTTTTTCACTAATTAATATCTTATCATTATACTGAGTATAAGAATGATATTTGCTAATAAAGTCTTGTCCTAAAATAATGTTTCCTGTGAAACTAGGACAGGGATCCATTATCCAAAACCGATGATTAACGGTTTTATTGGTCTGATTTTCTAATTTAAAATAAATAGGAATAGTCTGGAAATATAAGGTAAATGGATCTCCATTAGCCACTTTACCATAGATTTCTTAAGTACTTTCTAAAAAATAGTCTTCAGGAAAGGCATTAGCCTTGCAAATACTCTGAGAGCATCATGTATCTATAAAAGCTGAAAGTCTTTTAGGATAGTCTTTGTGTTGAACAAATAATTCTACAAAACAAGCATGTGGTTTAGTAGAAATTCCTAAATTGTTCTTTTCTAAAATAGATATTCCTTTATGAGGTTTATTTATAAAATTTAAGGGTATTTGATCTTCTGAACTACTATCAGAATGGTATCCTTCTAAATCATAGGAAATTCCCTTTCCTTTGAAGTCTTCATTTTCTTGCAATCTTTTAGCTATATATCTATCAATGTCTTGATAATATGTTTTAATATCTAAGTCTATTTCAGCGTCATACTGGTTAGTATAAATTGCTCTAAATCTAGTTCTCCAACAGTCTTCATAGTAGTGTAGTTGACAAATAACACAAACCATAAACAATTTTGTTTGTATAATTTCAAAGCATTCTACGCATCTAAAGTTTTTCTTGCTACATTTCATTTCAAATGTGCAATAATGTCTTTCATCAAAGTAGCATCTAGGTATATAGGTTGGTAACTCAGGATTACTAACTGTCCATCTTTTCTTTAAAAATGGGCTTAGTATACACTTATATCAAGCTTCTTCAAAGTCTATATACTCATTATCTAAATCGTCTTGATTAGTCTACATCATATACAAGTCTAGAGTATCCTGAGAGTCTTCATACTCATCAGTATCACTATAGTCTCCTGAATCACTGTTTGTATATGCACTATAGATACTAGTATTGTCATCATCTTTTATATTTGATATTTCTATAGCATATAGGATGTCTAACTCTTCTTGATCTGCATAGTCTAATATTTTATTAATGATCTTAACACCTTCTTTATCTTTCTTATTAGGGCAGTCTTTAGCAAAGTGTCCTTTGTCGCAAGTTTAACATTCTTTGATGGCAGTCTTAGATTGAGCTATATATTTGTCTTTCCTATAATTAGGAACCTTCTTATATTTACTAGTATTCTTCTTAAAGTATCTTCTTTGGTTAAATCTATTCTTCTTAGTCTTAGGATTTTTTTCTCTAAAGGTAATAGATTGTCTAAATTTATACTTCTTTGGAAATCCTAAAGGTCTAGTCTTAAACTTCTTATGTTTCCATTCTAATTTCTTTTTGAATTTCTTAGATTCACTTCCACATCCCCATTGGATTGGAGCGATGTCGCTTTCGTCTTTGATTGGAGGGATCTGCTTGAAAGTCTCTTCTATCAAATTTCCTTTAGTTATATCACGTCTCTTAGATTTGATATAGTCTTTGGAGAAATTGATTCTTTCACCAAGGGAGTTGTTCTTAACTCCAGCTACTCCTGGCCAATTCTTATATTCATTAATTAGGATTTGTCCTATGGCTAGTATCTTTCTAAAGTATTCATCTTATAAGGTCTCTCCAAATTCTTTAATTTGGTAATATAGTTGTTCATAATTATTGCCATATTCATTTATCTTATCTAGTTTGAAAATGCTAAGGAGGACTAACTTAGTTTTTGCTAGGTCTTGTTCATTGATTTGAGCTAGATGTCCAGCTCTAATGAATTCTGATGTAAACAATTGAATATATTCTTCAATTGATCTTTAATCTAATTTTTCTTTCATCTTCTCAATCTTAGCTAAGGAGTCTTCATCTGTATCCTTTCTTAAACTATCCAAATAATCTTTTGTAATACCTCTAATGGATTGCTTAGCGTGATCTTTAAATGTCTTCATATCCAATTTTGAGGTGATCTTTAAATGTCTTCATATCCATTTCTTGAAATCTAGCAGAATGACTTTTCTTAAGGTGATCTTTAAATGTCTTCATATCCAATTCTGAGGGTTCATGTCCAAAGTTTTGGATCCGATATTTTTCTTTAATTAAGTCTTTTTGTTCAAATGATCTTCTAGGTCTAATTATTGGGGCTTGTCTTAGTAAATCGACACTAGTCTTACTATTATATTCTCCTTCTGAAAGATCATTGATTATGGCTTCTCCCATATTCCTAAATCTAATTTCTTCAGTCTGGATATTCTTATTGACAATCTTAGGAGGACCAAATTGGATGGTAACATTTCTAGTGACGTCGTCTTGATTAATAAACAAAGGTTTATTCTGTATAGTCTTAGTCTTTTGAAATTCTGGCAATTGCCAGAGGGTCTTAGCTTTTTCTTTCATAGATCCAGTATTCCTAATACTATAAGTATGATTATAGTCTGAAGCATTAGTTCTAACTCAGATTTCTTCATTAAGTCTGCCGCTAGGAATTCCCGATTGCATTCCTTCATAAGGAAATTGGGAGAACTTCACATAGCTTTGGAATTCTATATTTATATTAGCGGCTGGGATAATATAATCTTCATAGCCACTAGCATATAATATTAACTTAAAATGTTTGGTTGTGTCTACGGTTACTGTAAATGCCGGAATGACATTAAAGTATCCTATATTGTCTGACATTTCTAATTCGACTATCCCATTAAGGCTTTTCTCAAAGTATGTCCATCTTTTGTCTACTAAACAACATAATATGTTGATATTAGTCTGAGGTCTATGTAATCCTTGGATTCTTGCTTGAAAGAGTCCAAAGGTTAAGAATTGGAACTTCCTATCAGTTCCTCTAGATCTAAGCCATTATGAGTCAAATACTTGGAGCTCAATATAAGATTTGTCTAACACATGATTTTTATAATAGTAAGTCATGTTATAATTAGGAGTCTTAGAAGTGGCACCTTCTTTAAACAAGTCTATGTATCTAACAGCTGAAAGTTGTCCATTATGAATGGAATCTTCAACAATCTTCCAGTCAACTTCAACCCATTCTTTCCATTGGAGAGGATTAGTGAAATTTCTTTCTTTCCACCATGTTCTAACATTGGAGGATGAATCCTTAGGTCTTTGGAGCATATGATTACTCTGTCCAATATTTGGGATAAAGCTAACTATCTTACTAGTCTTATATAATCGGTCATTTATGGCTCGTCTACCTATGGTATTCCTTTCTCTAGTTTCTATAGGGAGGGTTTCTCTAAATTTACAAGTGGCAACCTATTTTTGTTCAAGTCTTTTTTCAATTCTTTCTAAGAAGTCTAAATAATCTTTTTGTCTTTTTATCTGACCAAGTTCTCTTTTTTTGTTTTCTCATAAATTTCTTCACCATGTCTAGCTAGAGAATTAACTAGGGATTTTGCAACATTTGTAATATAGTATTTTACTTCATTATCTTTTTCTTGTTTTTGCACATATCTAGCTTCTATAGATTCTACAGTCCTTTTTATTTTATCTAAACGAGTTAGAATAAAAGGAGAGTTTATTTCTACTTAGGAAGGTTTATTATATACGACCTTAATTCCGCTTATAATTTCTTCATATTTTTCTTCTACTTGGGCCATGTTTAGTCCAAGTTCATTAATAATACTATCCATCTTTGATAGGTTATGTATTTCCACATTATTAAGATAATTTGCTAAATTTTGTTGGAATTTAACAAAGTTTGTGTAGAAGGTGGTTAATCATTTGTCTTAGCTTTTAAGTCTAAATGCAAGTCTTTAACAAAGCTACTGTTATAGTCTTGGGTAGCCGATATGGATGTAGAAATTAAATTTAATCTTTCTAACATAAGTCTAGTTACTTTAGCAGCGTTGGCAATCTCATTTTCATTTATCTTATAATAAAATCTATCATCATTTATCTTTTCTAAAATTCTTTGATAAAAGTCTGATAAGGTCTGAATGGAGAGGTCTCTTGATACCTCATTCCAGTCTGATCTAACTCTCTCCATTAGGAAGATAACTATCTAATCTAGGGATAAGCTTAGACTGTTCTTTGGTAAGTTTAATTAACTCACTGTCTTGATTTTTAATTAAAGTTTTAATTTATAAAATGTCTTTGTTAAGGACTTCTATATGATTAGTCTTAATATTTATTTCTTGTAAAACATATACTAAGTCTATTGAGATTTGATTATCTATGTATAGTAATCTTTTAGAGATGTTTTTTATCTCTGTTTCTAGGGTTTGAGTGTCTTTTATTAATTGTCTTAATATAAGGAGTATACACTTATTTTGGTATATTATGCTATTAATAGCACTAGTAGTAACTTGTCTACTGTCTGTGTGTTTGGCTGGAAAGTGTTCGGAGTGTGAACAACCGTCTATGTGAGAGGTTAAACAACCTACTGAATCTAAATCAGTTATGGGTATAGGTTGGTAGTCTGGCTTAGTTCCAAAAATATCTTGGTAAATGCGAGGGATAAATCCCAAGGGCATTAAATTCTTTTTACTATAAGTCTAAAAGGAGCGTCTTATGGCTCTGATACCACAATTGGGTTTTGGTCGGAATTTGGTGAGATTCTAAAGCTCTTAAAGTCTGATAAGTATGGTTTTTAAAGGGTCTTTTGTAAGATAAGAGGGGACCATAAGGGAATATGATAATTTTGACTTTGGGACCATACAGGGACCACCTTTTAGGAAAAGGACAAAAGTCCGTTGAGAGGTCCGTTAAATGAGTCTGCTCTGGATCCTATATATATATAGAGAGAGAGAGAGAGAGAGAGAGAGACACACACACACACACGCGCGCGCGCGCGCGCGCTAAGTCTCTTCTTTATTTAAGATCACAATTTACTTGATGGTTGTGTATTCAACAGATTTCCTTAAAAAAATTAACCTCATTGGTTGAATTTGAATTTATTTTCAAATATTGCATTACATATAAATCATTCTTAACAAATAGGATACCTCAACGAAGACTGATTAGTTCAGTTTATTAGAGTGTACTTCATTTTTATGAAATGCTTAATTTAAATAAAATAAAGTGTACTTCCTGAAGGCGGGTTGCATTACTCTCAGATTAATATAATTTTTTGCAAAATTCTGTCTTCCGACGTAGGCAGGTATTATCTATGGATATGCCGACATGAAACACGACATAATCTAGTGGGTTTAAAAAAGCAATCATGTATACGTCTCTGACTCAACTCTGATCATTGGTTGTACATATATTTCGGTTTACGATAATTCTAGGCCGACTCACAAATCTGACTCATTTTTTTCCCATATAAATCGGAGAATGACTCTTTGGTCTATATTCTGAGTAGTTACATATATTCTAGTTCCTAAAATCTTCCAGTACCGTTTATCTAACCCAATTAGGGTACTTTTATAAAACCACCAACAAGAATTTTTCAACTATGACTCTAACCAATCATAACAGAAACTAGAATCGCACTTAGTTTTTTTTTTGTTTTTGGCCTAAACTTTATACAAGGAAAATAAGGTTTTATTACCTGTTTTGTCCGGGAAAGGATCCACGCGATGATAAAACAACGTGCCCAGTATATATTCCAGTAGAGCACCACCAACATATGCGTATGGATCCCGCGCCCCTTGAGTCTGAGAAAAAACTGTCTCCCCCCCAAGAGAAGCAATAACTTTGTAGTGAATCAAATCTGTTTTGTCCAAAAGAGAAAGAGCAGCAACTTCATCTTCAATATTCTCTCGCATCTTAGAGATATTGGTTTTCGCCTCAACACAAACTTTGTTTGCCAAGGGACGCCTATGTTTCCTGGAAAGGGGGAAAATATCATAACAGGTCTAATTGTAACCTAGAATTGGTACCCTAATGAAAAAAAATATAGTTTATAGGGTATGTCTGAAAAATTAAAATATCGCACCTGCGCATTTTGGGCTTCCGTTTGGATCTCGATTATGATCTCTCACCACGAATCATCTTTGAGATCTCAGAAACAAAAGTTGAGTAATTTGGTAAAGATGAGAATAAGAGCCACCGTCTTATTTCTTTAGGGTTTGTTGGGGTCGGTGTGAGAGCGACCCTTGCGGGGTACGCTAAACGTGTATGTGCATGGCATGTTGTGGGTAGCGTTTCGCATTTGGTTCCAGATACAATAACAAAAAAAAATTGCCTAAAACAAAAAAATAATATGTTTATAGTTTTCAAATATTATAGGTCACTCGAAAATATGATTTTCATGATCGAGCCATTCATTCCGGTTTTTTCGAGTCTTTTTCAAATCGAGAGTCCGTCTAATTCTTTTTTTAAGTTCTTCCATTTTCAATACTACAATGTCCCATCTAATTAAAAAAAAAATAACTAACAACAAAAATGAAAATACCACTGAGCTAGTTTAACAGTATTGGAGTTAGGCTTAGTAAATTTATACCTAGTTAAATTTTCACCCCCAACCGCTAAAATAAATTATATACTAGTAACAAATAAAGCCTCTTAAATAGATAATGACCAAAAAACTACCTCTCCATCAACACATAATTAATTTTGGTTAACAAATAATGGCTACATTTTTATTTTTAGGACTAATAAATTTTAATTATTTGACTTGCAAATAATGGCTATATTATTATTTTTTGGGCTAACAAATTTTGGCTAAACAAGATTGTGTGCATTAAATATTAAGGGAAAAATAGAAATTCACGGCTAAATAAAGGCTGTAAAAAAATAGAAGAATACCTCTCCTTCAAACCTCAAAGTAATAAGGATCAAGCATATGAAATGGAGGAAAATGTGGTGGATAATATTTACGGATGAGATAGAATTTTATAGGAGTAAAAATTTCAATAGATTATACACTTTTAGGACTTCAAATAATATTGATTATGGATATAGGATAACAAACATTTTGTTTCTATTTTTATTCCTTATTTTCAAATTATTGACTGACGTGGCATGTTGTGATTGGTTGACGTTTTATGGATATGGGTCCGCGCCAGCGGCTTTATTCAAAATAGGGACTAAAATTATAAATAAAATGTTCGTTGTCCTATTTCCAGAATAAATATTACAATATGTCCTAAATTTACAAAGGCTATTTAATTACTAGGTTAGGTGGTGGGTAGGTAGGTAGGTAAAATATTTAATTTGGGGTATGTTTGGGGTTGAAGTATAAATCCCAAAACTCTTAAGCGGAAAACGATTTCCCGCGAAAAGAATAGTGACCTCAAGCCCTAGGCGGAACAACATTACCCACTTTAGGAATAGCTATCCGAAACGACGTAGCTTCACTCTATTGTAGGGTAATTTAGACTACCCATAGCATTTTCTTCCATTTTACCCGGGTATATTTAGACTAAAATTGTCTAAATTTAGACTACCCATAAGGGTTGCTCTGATAAAGCAATTATTCAGCCTCAAACTCGATATTTAAAGTAGTGACATTATTGTAATACCCCATACTTTTATGGATATTTAAATTACATAAGTGGGTGTAATTTAATAATTTAAGAATTTTAAATGAAAGAGAATTTTAAGTGTGGGTTAAATATTAATTGGTGAGTATCGGAGTAATATTGATGTGTGTTATATTTACTTACGGGAATATGTAAATGAGTTGGATTATTTTTATATCATATCCCAGTTGGGCAAAGCAACAAGTAATAATATTTTACTCGAAAAATATGTGCGGAGTTGTATCGGATTTAAAAATATGAATTTTTGATAAGTGAGTCGGGTGGAGATTTCGAGCGCACGGTTGATCCCGAATGGGTCGAAATAGTCAAAATGAAGTACCCGAGAATAGTGTTTGGATTCTGAGGGCTTTTTGGACTAGTAGGGACTCACATTTAAGTATACAAGTCAATCTAGGGCTTAGTAAGGGGATAAGTCTTATTCTCCCATTATAAGTCGAGCCATTATAAGTCGAGAGAGAGAGAGAGAGAGAGAGAGAGAGAGAGAGAGAGAGAGAGAGAGAGAGAGAGAGAGAGAGAAAACGAAAGAAAGAAAACGAAAGAAAGGAAGGAAGAGAGAAAGGGAGAAGAAGAGGAGAATTCCGGCCAAGCTCCGATGGATCTCGGCACAAGGTCATCGAATTTATCCAACGAGGCAAGTGTTTGACTTGCTTCAATTATTTATGTGTCTTTATAATTCATATTATGATTGGTGAAGAAAATATGAATTTTGGTTTAGGGATTCTTGTATAAAAATGGGTTTTTTAAATTGATTTCATATGAATTTGATGTGATAATAATCCCCCATGAAATCTAAGCTTGAATCCATGATTATCGTGTAAATTTTTTATGAGAAATTGGAAGAATTAAAAATTGTGGTATAATTAAGAAAAAGGGTTGAAATTTTTAATTAATTTGATGAATCCCATAAATAAATTGTCGTGTTAGGTATATCTAAGTGAGTAGATGTTTATATTGATGATGGGTGATGTTAGAATACATAAAAATTGAGTTGGATGAGTGTTGGATTGAAAATGGGAGTTGAAGAAGAAGATGAACTTGTAAAAGTAGCCAAACTGGAGCATTTTGAATCGATTCGACCCTGTCATATATTAATTTTAATTTTTTAGGATTGAAGGAGAATTATTTTGTGGAGATAAATATTAAGGGATCCTAAAAAGAGTGTTAGGACTTCTAAATGATTAGATGAGTAAAATATGACACTTGGGTTAGTGGGAATAAAATACGGGGTATAAATTTTAGGAGTGTTTGGGACAAGCGACACTCAGGGAATTATTTCAGCGGGTTTATATATATATATATATGAGTGAATCCGAATGTGCTAGTAGGAAGAAATTAGAATACTAGCTAGACGTGATAAGCTAATATTCAGAAGCAATTAATGTGATAGTTGTATCATAAGTGAGTGAATACTTATGGGATTAAAATAAGTGCGTGTATACTTATGAATTAATAGGAATTGGTATATTCGGGATTTATAGGATAGTGTCATGGGATAATAGGCATGATAGCCGCATTTGATATATATATATATATATATATATATATATATATATATGTAGAGAGAGAGAGAGAGAGACAGACAGACAGACAGACAGACTCATGTGCACACTACGTTTGCACATCATTTTTTTAAAATAGTAAAAAAATATTTTTGAGTTGATTTTTTTTGTGTGATATTTAAACATTTCAACGAACTCATGTAAAAAAATCAACTCAAAAAAACTTTTTTTGCTATTTTTAAAAATCGGTCAAATTTTTGCTACTTTTAAGCACTTTAAAAGCTGCGAAAGTTTGACCGATTTTTTAAAAATAGTAAAAAAGGTTTTTTTGAACTGATTTTTTTTATATGGGTCCCTTGAAATGTTTAAATATTACATAAAAAAATAAACTCAAAAATATTTTTTTAATGCTTTAAAAAAATTGGTGTGCGCTAGCACTGTGCAAACTTAGTGTGCGCAGGAGCCTCTCTCTCTCTCTCTCTCTCTCTCTCTATATATATATATATATATATATATATATATACGGGTATAAAGACAGTGTATATATGATATGATTATAAATATATTCGTGTGTGTATGGTGTATTTATGTGAAGCATGCCCCTCTAGTGCTATCAAAGGAAGTTACGCGATGTGGGTGAATCCCCTGGCTTGAGGAGCAGAGAGAGTATAGTCCCCAGGTTATAGCGTCCTTTATTTATATTGTGTGATTTTATCATGGGTGACATGTCTTGGGTATGATTCGTTCTCACTTTCAGGTGAGAGACTATGATCGCTTTCCATACGTTGTGATTTGGATTTTTACCTTGGCGGTGTGAGATTCGGACTGGTGGCACCCAGGATGATGTGTGTTCCCTGGAAGATGATAACACCCTAGAGACTGCATCCATTGAGTTATAGCTCTGAGGGATGGTTATTATACTTATATAGTGTGTGATATATAAGTATGTGTATACTTGATGTGTATAGTATATTGTGTGTGTGTGTGTGTCTATATATATATATATATACGGACAAAATAAAGAATGAGATGTGAAATGATTTCTCGTTCATCCGGAGGAATAAAATTCGGAATAAAAGGTGAGATACGTATATAAAGATGAGAATATTATATACGAGACTAACAACACTATAACGTTTGTGTATTATAACTAGTGAAAGTTATTCATAATGAACAGATAAATTATAAGTGAGAATTTATAATGCATAAGCTCGTGCGAAAGCATAGAATATTATAGACGTGCGGTATGAGATAGCGTATGGTTGCTTAGAAGTATTGAGAGGTGCTACTTAGGCTCGGTAGCATAACTAGGGTGTTTAAAATACATGTGTTAGGTGTGCACTGTTAGATGAGAGGTGAGGGGTTATCTCATGGGAATGCGACACCCGTTTAAATAGACACTTGCTAAATATTTTCAAAACGCTTTGGGCTCTGACCTGCTTGCAAATATTTTTTTTAAAACCTTTTAGGTGTCCAGATAGAAGAACATCTGGATGATATTATTCCTTTGAGTCAGACGATGCTGCAGCTGCTGTGGATGCTAGCAGGGATTGTTTAGACGCTTATATCTTTGTGATCTTAGATATGAGGTATTGTGAGTTATGTTCGGGGGTGGGCATGTTGCCCAACTATTGCCATTTATTTATTTTTCGCATTTTTGTTTGCGCTTATTCGATATGGTTGTATTAATGTTTTACCGAGAGTTATCGGTCATTGTTTATTTATTTCAGTTGTTGTGTGGATTTATTTATTATTTGGTTTAAAGTAAAAGGATTAGAAAGTTTAAAATTTGACACCGGGCCTAAAATGTTATTAGTAATTAATTTGGTTTTCGACAGTGATGCTGAGAATGATCCATATGAGAATCCTGTTTTATTTTGATAAAGGATTGATCAACCGTGATTAAAATAGGCGGGATGTCAGAGATGGTATCAAAGCATCAGATTCTAGTGTCCTTAGGGATCTGTGCGGACGTACTACGTTTTCAGTGTTGCTTTCTATTTGATATAGAGACTTATGCTTAGGATTGTTGATTCATATGGTGAGATTTCGTTCTCCTGCTATAATGTATAATTATAGTAAATCTTATATGCGTTCGGGTGTGCTTCGTATGCCGAACAATGAAGGACGGTGGATGAGGGTCGTTAGGAGGACAGCGGGAGGCGGGGCTCAGTTGAAGTTGTAGAATAACTTTGGGGACAATGACTATAGTCGAGGTCACCCCTATTGTTGCTCTGGCAGTTGGGGTTGTAAGGACTACTAGTGTGAAACATATATTTTTCAAGTACCGCTATAGCAGAAAGTGGTGCCACGTTAAACTCACCCAGCGTGCTTAGAATGGGAGAGAGTCAGACGGGTCTTTGAAGAGGACCATTCGTTGAAATTTTAGAAAATTCAGAGATTGTGTGTGTTAGCCAATAGAAGTATGATATCCACAGGCTTTTGCATTTTATGCTTGTTTTCCCAAAAGAAAAACGTTTTGGACTGCCATAGGCACCTAAGGAACCCTTCATATCAGCAGGATGTCCTTTTCCCTGCCCGGGAAGGCAAGCACCATGTTGATCGACACCCCATTGCCTGAATTCCCATATAAAAATGTTATGACCTCACCCTTAAAAAGGGACCCCTCTCAGCAATCAAAAAGCATTATCCTCGTAATCAGAGTCTTTCCCATGCCCAAAAAGTCAATTTACCAACATTCTCCTGCCCCACCTCCTTACCTCACTTGGTAATCCACCTCATCTCACTACATCACTTCCATACCACTTCAAAATCAGCACACTTGCATTCCAAATTCATCAACAAGCATCCATAAGAAGGTCTATTTCTCAACCCTTTTCTATAGTTTATTCATTTTAATGTTATTTATTCATCTTATTTCTATTATGTGCTTTTGTTTCATTATATAACATCCACTAATCTCTATTTATTAGTAATATTGCACATAACTTATTTTCATAAAAACTCAAAAAAAAAATGACAAAAAGAGGGTTTATCCATAAACTCCAGAAGGGGGATTTATATTTTCACATTTTCATTCTTAAAATACATTTTCTTTACATACACATAAGAGGAGTCTCACATTTGGATTTATAGGTTGAACTCCACCCCTATCCGATTTTCGAACTACGTGCACTTTGATGCCCCATTGGACTACGTAGGCATCTTGGGTCAATCCGAGATTCGAGTTCTCCCTTTTTTCATTTTATATATATTTTATATCTTATTATATCTATTTTGTGAGTATTAGACTCCTACATACGTGTGTCTCGTCCGACGTACACATTCGCCCTCCTATAGCGATTTGTGATTCGGCAAACACTTACAGCATATTTTTTATCATTATTTTCAGGTACACTCATATGGATGAGTCCGCTCCATCCCTCCCATAATGCGAGTTAGATGATTTGGTTCTCCCATTACTTATATTATACACATATGCACACACATCACGAAGTAAAAAGGAGAAGATTAACATTATCCATGAGAGAAGGAAATGGAGGAATGGGTGCCTATCACCTTCCCATTACATAATTTAATCCCCGGACCTTCGAATTATTTGGTTTCGCAGGCATCAGCTTTACCTTGATGTCGTTCTCTCAAACCAACGATATTCTTTTGCCTGTAAAATAGGTTGGCGACTCTATCTCTTAGTGTTACCCCCATTTGACGACGACCAATTTTACAACTGAGACTTGATCGAGAGAGAGAGAGAGAGAGAGAGAGAACCTTATTTCCTTCCTTCTTCCTCTCCACCGTCCCAACAATCGAAGACCCGAGTCACGCGCGCCGAAGGAATCCGACCCGAATGGCCACATTTAGACACGGAGAAAACACAGCCTTAAGGACGGTTCACTTCCAAACACAACCTTATGTTTTTAAAATGTTAAAATGTAATTTTTAATGAATTAAAAAATTTTAATAGTTCAATTGAAAAAACATAAAATCATTTTAAATTCAGGAAAAAATCCTAAAATATTTTCACACAATATTATATCAAAATATCATTTTTCTACTATTTTGGAATTAATAAGCAAATGATTAAAAACTTATTAGTTCCAAAATTAAATCCAATTAAATCAATTTTAATTCTTAAAAAATTATTTAAATGATTTTGAAATATTCTGATGAATGAATATGTGTGAATATAGTGTAGTGCAGCGTTTTTTCCTATTCTCTGTTGTTTACATTACCTACATGGATCTTGATGTAGACAAGAATCGTTTTAGGGTCTTCAGTCTTGAATGAAACTTGAGAAGGATCGCTTCTAAAATAAATATTTTGCCACAATATCCCAACTAGTTGAAAACTTGCTCAACAAATCCTAAGGATTCCTCTATCTAAGAGAGTTTTTATCTTGACTTTACGACCAGTTTAGTTTTCGAGAAATTATCAATGGATGTATGAAATGCTAGATAGGTGATACCAAGCACGGTCGAAAAAAAAAAGGCTCATTAATCCTTGACAAGAGCTCACAAAATGGCTCAAGAACGAGTGCTCAGTGGTTATGACCGAACTGCTCGACAGTTAGTGTTTGTTTGGATAAAGTCACCGAGCATCACTAAGTTAATGACCACTTATGTGATCAGTCTTAGACTAAATTAAATAAGGATAACAACTATGTCCAGCAATAGGAGTCGACCTACAAGCTCGGGGTACAGTCCTTCAAGGATTCAACTTTATCAAAATAAGACTCCTCAACGAATTGGCTCCAATTGTGTTATGAGATAATAGGCAAGAAAACTCTTAGTCCGAGTAAGACCAAATCTAATGTAATTATATAAATGCAACCCTTGGAGCATCAAGGACACATGAATCTTAGTACTTGAGATTTATTTCGTTATTTATCATATAGTATCCACTTTGTCTCTCATCTAGTCTAAACAAAACAGTATAACAAATACAAACAAAAAAGAGTAACCCACATATTTTCTTTTGAATACATGTCTTCCAAATATTTCAGGGAATAACCACAATTGAATTGTTGACGTCCAACAAATTCCAAAATCACAACAAATAAAAAATAATAATCCATTAAATTTCAATCCTAATAAACCACTTTTTGGCTGTCCCTCGCCCCCTCAACTTTGAAACTACGAGAGCATAAAAAAATTGTGATGACACTTCTATTTCTTATTCATTTTTTTAACCAAAGAAAATCTCTTGAATTCTTTTGTGGTGCCTAACTTGAAACCCCTCTATTTGTAGGTCAAAATGTTAATTATCTTTAAAGTTTTTGTCCATATGCTCCCTTTGAAGATACTAATTATCTCTCTTTAGATTTTAGTAACCATTTGTATTAGTGTTAGTACATCATATTCGTAAGTGGATAGTAACTCTAGTTTCATTTCCTTTGCTTTCCTTATTAGGGCTATAATTGTGTTAATTTGGAACCTTGGACCCATATATTCAAGATAATGGGCATATTTGGTGACTTTATCTCTCGTTGTCTTTTTTGTGCATATTTAGTACATCATATTCTCGTTGTCTCGTGTATTCTCTATAAATCAATAACGTTGGGATCACCTAAATTCTATTAATTTATAGATATATCAATTTATTAATAAATTAATAAGTTATTCATTTACAAAGATATCTTGAAAAGTTTGAATTGTCAATATCGTGCAACAGAACAAAAGGGCATATGGATGATTGGAGTGTTATTTGAAGAATATGACCGATGACTCAATGCACAAATGCACGAGAGAAAGTTTTCTTGCTTGTAGATAATTGTCTTGTCCATTCGAAAACTATTAAATGATTGTGAAATGTTGAATTGTATTTTTTTGCCTCCCACCATTACATCAAATATCAAACCTTGAGATGTTGGAATAATAAGAGTTTTTAAGATGCATTATCGTTGCAGATTATATCGTTGTCTTTTGAGGGTTATGAAATAGGGCACACAAATTCATATAAGATAAATGTTTCGAATGCAATCGATCTTGCATCCTCTGTTTGAATGGTAGATGTTCAGGCAATGAAAATTACAAATTGCTTTCGCCATTGTAAAATATGTTCAGTTTGGGGACCGTATGCAATGATATTGCATATACTGTGATAAAGTGGATGTTAACAACCTCTTGAATTTTTCGGGTGAAAATGGCACAAGTACAGAACTTTTAAGCTTAGATCAGATCATGGACAACATGACAAGGCATCCTGGAGATGAAGAAGATAATGACAGTACACAACTTTTAGTACTAGTTTCACGCAAGGAAGCACTCAAAGAATTAATGACCTTACAATACTTCTTGTAACAATAGGATAATACACCCCCAGGACTCTAAAGTGCATTTTCAATAAAATTCAGACTCTTTATTCATATTTTAAGAAAACCTTCGAGTCAACTTATTAAGTTAGGAAATATTTGGTTATATAAATTTATTAAATATGAAATCAACATTATCTAATGATGTAGACAATTTTTATTAGACACAAAGTTGCGTAATATACATAATGAAATGTGATTTTATTTCTATGGGATAGTATTGTGGGGTTAGTGTTTAAAACTATAATCATATGTGTAGATATTTACCTCCTGATTATATGTGAGTTAGTTGCCCCTAATATTATTATGTTAACGTAAATATCAGATCACATGATTAGGCGTGGGTTGGAAATGCGTACAATATTATACTTAGATGAGGGGTGAGATACTTATTGCATGTGAGAACCGATGGGCAGCATGTAATATGAATTGACTGCATTATTATTTGTTGATTTTGTAAGTTAATTCTTGCAACTTTAGAGCACTGACCCAAATCATCAAAATTATTTCCAAATTATCCTAGACAGTAACAACAGGCTGACAGAGGATCAGACTTGCAGTTTCACTGCTTAGGTGCGAATTCAACTCATTGATTCTAGCATAGGTAGCTAATCTTTATATTACTTAATTTTGTATATTCTAGAAATTAGATGAACATAAACCACAAACTTATTTATTTCCTTCAGTTATTTTCAACTATGTTTAGGATAATGTCTTACGATTTATTAGAGTTGGGACTTGCATTGTTCAGTTCAATATTTCATATTGATTATTGTGCGTTGAGACTTTAAATTAAAATTATATCTTTACGATTGATGCTAAGAATGGTATGAATTTTTAAACGAGTCTCATATTTGGTGTGTTGTGTCTAGTCAATTTTTACATAAAAAATAAGGGTTATTATAAATTGCTCATTCTATCCCTAATTAGATTGTGGACACGATGAGAGAAAAAAACATTTGATGAGAGCCAGAGCAGGTTTTGTAGAATATCATAGCATTCCAACAAACATTCACAGTGTATATATGAGTAATGGTGCTCGTGAAGATGCCGAAGGAGTCAGTTTATACCAACACCTGGTACACACTAAAAAAAAAAAAGTTACTTCTTTATGACATGCTTTATGTGCCTAGGAAAAGCATAATTTGCTATCGATTTTAGCAATCTTGTGATTATGGATATTCTTTCAATTTTAGTTATTGTGGTTTAAAAATCGGGGAATGATTGTGCTTAAGAACACAATGGAAGAGTTTATTCCAAAACGTACCACCACCGAGTGGCGAGTTTGAATTGATTACTGAAAACTCAATGTCAGCACAAAGAAAACTTCTCATTACCATTCATGGAACAAATGCACGAGAGATTGTCAAACCACCCGTTTTATAGTTTTCTTGATTCATATTTTTGCACTAATTCTTAAGTTATGAAATATTTGGTACCTATAGAATGCGACAAGAAAATATTCTAAATGTATTATCTTATAATTTTATCGAGATTACTAATTTAGCACCGATTCATGACTGGACAATTTTACTATTTGAAAGAGATAATTAATTTATCGAGTATTAATTTCAAGAGGTTTTACTACAACAGTTTGGTTTTCCATATCTTTTGTTCAGAGGGAAAGAGAAATTGTACGTATCTCAGGATTTAGATTAACAATAATTTAGAACAAAATATTGAGAATTAAAGAGACTTAAAGGATTTGAATCTCTCTAAATTTATGTATTCAAATCTACATTTTATTTAAACAAAAAACTTAAAATTTTATTATAAGAGCGTTTATATTTTTTTCTCATTAAAAGGGTGAAAAATGAAAACTTAAATTCAAGATTTGGGGAGTTTTGTAAAAACAATATTAAATTAAAATTTTATTTGTGAAATAGGTGGTTAATTTAAAAAAAAAAATAAACTCCAATAATTGAACTAAAGTAAAAGCTCAAGTTCACCAAACACAATTAAAAAAACATTCAATGATGATGGTGGCAACAACAAAGAGGAAGAGTAATAGTTGTGACATCATCTTCAATTTGGAACATCCTCCTCTATGGTATCCATTGATTAATACACATGTTTCTCGAACACCAAATGTTAGCATCCAAGTCTAGCCTTACCTGGAATCAAGGGCAGAGCCAGAATTAATCGTTGGGATGGGCTATGGGTGGAGTTAATGTCCAAGTCCGGAGGCTTGGGGGCAGGAGCCCTTAAACGGATTTGTTTAGGTTATTTTTTATTTTATTTTTTTAGCAAATGATTACTCCCTTGGCCAATTATTTTCGCTACTTCGAGTTCTTTAGCAAATGATTACTTAATAATTAATATTAGTCACCAACATTGACAATAACATATATACCCAAATATTCATCAAACTAATATTTCACTAAAATAAAAAAAATATCTAGCTATTGGCTCAAAAAATGTACCAAAATCCTAAGGGAAAAACCATATTATTTAAACGTTGATAATACAAAATTGAAAATACCAAGCTATAAAGTCTAATCTTATGTCACATTTCATTAATAAT
Organism: Sambucus nigra; assembly: GCA_949130495.1. NCBI lineage: Eukaryota > Viridiplantae > Streptophyta > Magnoliopsida > Dipsacales > Adoxaceae > Sambucus > Sambucus nigra. The sequence goes on from OX422220.1 coordinate 76,725,929, forward strand.
ATTAAAATTAGTACCACATTCATTAACAAAAGTAGTAAAGATGATTCATTCACAAAATTAGGTTTAGGTAATATTGTGCCGATTGAGAATCAGTAAATTCGATTTAGTTCATTAAAACCAGTTTTGGTATTTATACATTCTTATTATCGATCAAACCGACCAAAAGTCGGACCAATTGGAGTTATTGAGGTATTTTAATTAAGTCTTACATTTTATTTAAACTAGCAATTTGTATATTGTTTTCATGATTTATTGTTTGGCGAGTTAAATAATCTATATTATACCTCTAATACAATAGTATTAGAGGTTTTAATTATCATTAATGCAACTGCAATTTCGTTTTTTAATATCCTTTGGAAATCTGAGAGGCGTTGAAAATTTGAAAACTCAACCGATCTTGAAAATGTGAAAAGGAACTAACCTCGAAAATCCAACAATATATAGAAAGTGAAAAGCCAACGGGTCTTCACCAAATATATATAAACCCAAGAGATCCACCCGGTTGACCCGCAGGAGTTCAATTCACCACCACATCCTCTTCCAGACAATTATAGTTTTGGATTACTTACTCAAATGTGTTAGGATGAGCGAATATAAAGTCGAGGAAGTTGGGTATGATTAAAGCATAATGTTTGGTAGAGTTGTCTTCATTAATGAGTTTGAGCGCCAAAATGGCAAAGCATATGCATAAGTGATGCATCAATTAGAATTCAACGTCATAATATGTGAGCAACTTTACAAACCTGGAAATAATACTTTCAATAATATATGAACTTCTAACCAAGAATCTAAAGAAATAGAAGAAGGTGATATTGTTGTAGATTAAAATTTCGTTTTTTAGAGCCCAATTCATTTTCTTAAATTTTGCATAAACTTTATTTTTTATGTTTGGTGAAGTGTATTTACTTAGTTGACTTGGTTAGTATATTCATTGAGAGATGAGTAAACATATGCAATATAAAGTTATATTTGAGAAAACACCCCTAAAAATATTGATTTTTTTGGAATGTCAGATAATGGCGTCGAAAATTTAGGATGGGATATGCTTTGGTCTAAATTGTTTATATTTTATTATATGACCTTAAGTGTATATTTGTTATCAATTTTTTTGTACTTGCATAATGTCTAATGAGTACAAATACGATCAAGATCCAGAGAAGACGACAATACGCGTTTAAAGAAGAGCATGGAAGTTATAAGTTAATATTAATTTTTGTTCATCCAGCATTCGAAAAAAATTTCGAGCCTTTTTTTTGTATAACTATCTTCTATTGCTATATTTCGCCTGAGACATATTTTAAACACAATATTTAAGCCATTATTCTAAGGTAGTTGTGAAAATTTATATTTACTCAGTTTTAACACACCTTATGTAATTCTTTTTATATTACTCGGTTTTAACACAACTTAAAATCTTTTGATAACTAAAAAGATGATCCAATCTACACCCCCCGTTAATTAATTTCTCAATGCAACACAATCTACATTCAATTAATCTTTTTTCCTCATTCTCTACTCAAATCACATTACACAATGCAACCAACAATACTAAAATGGGGGGGCACGTGCTCCACACAACTTTCCCAAAAATAATAATAATAAACTACTAATTTTTATGTATTTATATCAAAAGTAATGGTATGAGAAATTGCTCTTGAAGTACCAAAGAACAAAACGCTATTAAAGTCCAACATCAATTCGGGTATGAGAAATTACTCCATATTACTCTTTATAAATAAGTCTTCCTGTCATCCTCAAAATTAGTTGGCTGTGGTTAAAAGTGGACTGATCTTAGGGCAAATATTTGGTGGGCATAATTCTTTTTGTCAAAATAATTTGACTAAATATATAGTAAAGTTAGCCTTATTTTTATTATTTATTTTTTATCGGCAAACTATGCTACTTTATTATTTCAAAAGTTTCAGTAGTAACCGATGAACCGCGCAATTCGATTTTGATTTGGGAACTATTGTACCGACTGGTAGAATCGGTATATTCGGTTTAGTTAATTAAAACCATTTTTGGTAATGATACATGCTTGTTATCGAACAAACCAACCAAAAGTCGACCCTTCTTGGAGCTATTGAGGTATTTTTATTAAGTCTTATATTTTATTTAAAGTTACAATTTGTATACTGTTTTCATGATTTATTGTTTGGTGAGTTAGATAATAGATATAAATTTAATGTTGGGTTTATTTTGAGTTATTTATTAATATAAGGTGGAGCATTGAATTTGCGCTATTGTATTCGATGTTGTTTTATTTGAGTTACAATTATCTAAAAATACAAATTATCAATTAAATATTAGTAAAAACGTAAACATAATCCTTGAAAAAATCGGGAGCTACTGCCCACGAACCCCAGTCTATGGTTTGTGCCCCACCCAAAGTAAAATTCTGCCTGTACACATCTACATTTCAATGCAGATAAGATAAGTCAAAGTATCCTTAAAATGATAGTTATGGGCTTATGGCCTTATTTGGTTCCTCCACGTCATCATCGCCCCCGTCCCAAAAGATGTCATCATCGATCCAATCATCTGTTGCATAAAAACGTTAAAAATCCATTATTGACAAACCCGAAAAGTAGAAATGGTTGCAGTGTTCTAATTTCAATATTCAATTTAAATTGTGTATTTGTATTGCGTGGAATTTTTTAAACAACATTCTCTAAATGTAGGAGGATTCGTGGATTCAAGCAATTAAAAATAGGAGTGCTTCTACAGCGACTCAAAATTAGGCCTCAGAATCGCGAGTCGTTGACATGACTTGTCGTGATTAGTTAGTGCCGCTGGCGCGGCGCCGTGTCCATAAGCAATCAACCAATGACGGGCACCATGTCAGCAAGAGTCCCAATTTTGAGTGTATCAAGAGTCGCCCTAGATTTTTTGTTACATATATACATATATATACACACACACACACACACTAGGTCTCTTCTTTTTTTGAGATAAGAATTTACTTGATGGTTGTGTATTCAACATATTTCCTTAAATAAAGCTTCTTACTTCAATTTAAATGTAATAATAAATTAACCTCATTGGTTCAATTAGAATTTATTTTCAAATATTGCATTACATTTAAATCAATCTTAACAAATAGGATACCTCAACTAAGACTGATTAGTTCAGTTTATTAGAGTGTACTTCATTTTATGAAATGCTTAATTTAATAAAATGAAGTGTACTTCCTGAAGGCTGGGCTGCATTACTCTCGGATTAATATAATTTTTTGCAAAATTCGGTCTTTCAACGTAGACAGGTATTATCTAGGGATATGATGACATGAAACACGGACATAATCTAGTGGTTTTAAAAAAAATATTCATGTATTTTGGTTTATATTGTGAGTAGAGTAGTTACATATGTTGGTGGGTTTTACAAATATTCTAGTTCCTAAAATCTTCCAGTACCAAAAGTACCCTTCATCTAACCCAATGAGGGTACTGTTATAAAACCACCAACATGAATTTTTCAACTATGACTCTAACCAGTCATAACAGAAACTAGAATCACACTTGGTTTTTTTTTTGGCCTAAAATATATACAAGGTAAAGAAGGTTTTATTACCTTTTATGTCCGGAAAAGGGTCCACGCGATGATAAAACAACGTGCCCGGTATATATTCCAGTACAGCACCAGCAACATATGCGTGTGGATCCCGCGCCCCTTGAGTCTGAGAAAAAACTGTTTCCCCCCCAAGAGCAGCAATAACTTTGTAGTGAATCAAATTTGTTTTGTCCTCAAGAGAAAGAGCAGCAACTTCAGCTTCAATATTCTCTCCAGTCTTGCACAAATTTGTTTTCCCCTCAACACAAAATTTCTTTTCCAAGGAACGCCTATGTTTTCTGAAAATGGGGGAAAATATCAGAACAGGTCTGTCTAATCGTAACGTAGAATTGGTACCCTAGGGTATGTCTGAAAATTTTGAAGAAATCGTAATAAAATAAAAATAAAAATAAAAATCCCCAGATATCGATTTCAAAGGTAAATCCTAGAAGGGGTTTGTTTCAATTCAGAAAATTGAGACCAAAATAATACTAATAAACAAAATCTCAATCCAAAATTGGAATACCGCACCTGCGCATTTTGGGCTTCCGTTTGGATCTCGATGTTGAGCTCTCACCACGAATCATTTGAGATCTCAGAAACAAAAGTTGAGTAATTTGGCAAAGAAGACGATCAAAGCCACCGCCTTATTCTTTTAGGGGTTTGGTTGTGGTCCGTGTTCCGGGTACTCTAAACGTATATATGCCGTAAGGGCTGTGGGTAGTGTTTAGCATTTGGTACGGCACAAAATAACAAATTTGGTACAGGCGGTAAAAGCCGTAGGCTTAATAAATTTATACCTAGTTCTATTTTCACCCCCACCGCTAATCTATATAACTATATAAAAATTGTTGTCCCAAATTGTGTGAGGGTGACACGTGACAGTAATAAAGGCATGTTATTATAACTTACACTCCATTCAATTTAGCTGCTCTAAAACTACACGTATACCCTACCTTTTGCACTTCCTGATTTTGTTTTTTAATATTCCTTCAAAAAATCATGAGAATTGGAAAATGAGAAAACTCAAAAGTCCCAATATCAACGCTACCCAAGTTCATTGAGCATCTCAATAATTTTTAACCATCAAGGGGTACTGATTTAGAGCAACACGTGAATACAGGGCTACACATGGGTATAAAATCTAGGGAGAGAAAAGTCGGTACAGCCTCTTCCCAATGAATAAAAAATGCTGTATCAACTCACGAATCTTCTTGTGCATATTTGTGTGATGTAGTAGGCTTTTAGAAGAATCTGGATTATAGCATTTACCCCTCCCAGACATAATTCAGCCCCATTATTATTTATTGTTAGTTCCTGATCTATAATGAAGCTTACAAATTTTACCCATGGGAGCTTCCATGGTATGAAGTTTTCTTTAGAATCATTATAAGAGAATTGCTCGAAGTTCAGGGATTCTGTAAACTGGAGATGGTTCTATAAAATAAGGTGATAACTTTTAGTTAAAATTTTGGTCATTTGAATTTTACCTTTTTTACATCTAAATGAAACTTCTTTTTTACAAACCTAAAATTTCACATCTAACTTTTTTTTTTTTACAATCTAAATGAAACTTCTATTTTTTTTTCAGATCTATACAAAATTTTCAAGGGTTATTTCAATTTTTTTTAGATTTATAAAAAAAAAATCAGACATATAAATGTTTTTCTGATCTATAACTAAATCTTTTTGTAATAAACTAAAATGATTAGAATATTTAAAAGATTACCTGGAAAGATGGGTGTTTTTATTTACACCCTACATATTTTTCCCTCTTTGCAGGTAATCTTTTAATTTACTCCCCTCACTTTTGTTTATCCTGCAAACGTATTTGACGATTTAGTTTTTCTTTTAGCAAAGTATTTTGAAAGATGTATTGGTGTTGAGTAGATCTACAAAAAGATAATATCAAGTGATATTTTTCTTTATATTTTGATTGTTGTATAATTATTTTACACATTCCATATCCATTTGTATCCGTTTATATTTTTACTTCAACATGTTAATTTTCTTGATTGTCAATTCATGAACTATTGAATGTACCAGTGCCTAGGCTTTATAATACCACTGTCAAAGTATCTCATTATTTTATATGTAATCTTTATGCTGAGATGTAAAAATTTATTCTTAAGATTAGCACTTACAAAAACTCTTAACTAGAACATATGTCCATATCCAATGAAACCTCCCTTAAAGTTGTGTTTAGTTTTTATGTTACAATCAAGTGGTCTTTTTTGGTACTTACAATCATTTTCTATACATGTTATTATACACAATGTTTAAAAAGGCGGAAGAGGCGTACGCCTCGAGGCGAGGCGCTGAAAAAAAGCCTCAGGGCTGAATTTGAGGCTTACGCCTCGATGCGCCTCACGCCTCGCCTCACGCCTTTTTGCTGAGGCGCGGGAGAAAAAAAAAATCTTTCATCACAAAGTCTGTTTGTTTAAAGGTTAAAATTCTTCATTTTTCTAAAATTGCACCTAACTTAAAAAAATGTTGTTTTAATCTACTAACTCTTATTCTTTTTTATTTTAGTTTAGTTTTAAAGTTGCACTTAATTTTGTTTTTCTTTACTAAGTTGTTTGAAATAAGTGTATAAATTTGTTTGAGACTATATTTTGTTACAAATATATAGTTTGTTTGAAATAAATGTACAAAATTAACTTCAATATGACTTTTTTTAAAAGGTTTATATTTTTTGGTTTTCAACTTATAGATTAATATGTTTTGTTTAACTTATACTAATATATTTTAAAGGTTGTTGTTTTTTTTAATAAACTTAGGTTAATATGTTTTATTATTTTTTTAATAAAGTTGCTATTTTTTTAATCTTAGCTTGAAAATCAATGTTTTTTTTAATAAATTTGCTTGTTAAGTTGCATTGATATTGTCATATTATAAAAGAACCAATATGTGAATGAAGCTAAAAAAATGATTTTGCCAATACGATTTTGCATTGATTAATTTATTGTCATATTTAAAATAACCAATATGTTCAAATTGATTTTCTTTTACTAAAAAGTTATATTGGGAGGAACAATAAAATGTCAAACTATGTGAGAAAGCCCTCAAGGATGTTTTTTTTGTAGTTTTATTTTATATTTCTTTGTTATTTTATTTTCATGGTTTCATTAGTATTTTTTTAATATTATTTTGCTCTTTTTTTTTCTTTTCGGTGAGGCTTACGCCTCGCCTCGCCACGACTAAAACGCCTCGCCTCGCCTCGCCTCGCCCCGCCTCGCCTCGCCTTTCACCTTTTTAAACATTGATTATACATGTACATATGGGTTAATTTATTGCAGATACTTTTAATTTTAACAGAGTTAAATTCAATATTCTTTCATTCGTAGAATATTAGATAAATTCAGCCAACATGCTAGTATAAATTATATACTAGTAACAAATAAAGCCTCTTGAATAAATAATGATCTAAAAAATACCTCTCCATCAACACATAATTAATTTTGGCTAACAAATAATAACTAAATTTTTAGTTTTTGGACTAATAAATAATGGATAAATTTTAATTTTTTTGACTTACAAATAATGGCTATATTATTATTTTTTGGACTAACAAATATTGGCTAAACAAGATTGTGTGCAATAAATATTAATGAAAAAATAAAAATTCATGGCTAAATAAACGCTGTAAAAAATGGAAGAATACCTCTCCCTCAAACCTCAAAGTAATAAGGATCAAGCATATGAAATGGAGGAAAACGTGGTGAATAATATCTGCGGATGAGATAGAATTTTATAGGAGTAAAAAATTTAATAGATTATGCACTTTCAGGACTTAAAATAATATTAATTATGGATATAGGACAACAAACAGTTTGTTTCTATTTTTAGTCCTTATTTTCAAATTATCAACTGACGTGGCATGTTGTGATTAGTTGACGTTTTATGGATATGGGTCCGCCCCAGTGGCTTTATTCAAAAATAGGGACTAAAATTAAAAATAAAATGTTTGTTGTCCTATTTCCAGAATACATATTACAATATGTCCTAAATTTACAAAGCCTTCAATGCTTGTGATTTGATTTTTGGGTTCAAGGAGATGTACCGAACCAATAGTCCCTATTTAGTACGAGAGGTACTTGGACTGAGAGCAGAGTATGCCTATTTCATGGTAGTCCATTGAGAGACGTCGTGCTTATATATATATATATATATATACTTGTTTGAATATTCTACTTACGTGTGAAAATAGACCGTTGATGTATATCTAAAGAACGAATTAAGTAGTGAAACTTAATTAACTAATTAAACGCGGAAATACGTGAAAGGTTAATTTCAACTCTTAACATACGAGAAATGTTAATTCGATTAGCTTACTGTATGGGCGGTACGGAGACTTATAAATGTCGATAGTCCATATAGATACTTATGTCTAGTTAGCTTGGGTAGCACAGCTAGGTGGGCTAAGTAGAGAACGTTAGGTGTGCACAATAGTTGAGAGGTGAGGAAACTCAAGAGAGTGTACGTGAACCTAACATGTGTAATCAATAAACTCTTGCTAAATATTTTTAAAATGTTTTGAGTACTAACTCTTGCGATAAATATTTTCAAAACCTTTTAGATGCCCAGCCACAGGGACGCCAGACTTTATATTTTACTTCAGGGATACGTGGCTGCGACACGGGTGGATGCTTGTAAAGTTTTTATTAGACGCATCTATCTTTCATTCCTAGTGTAGGAATCTATTCCCAGATACAGTTTTCATTTGGGCATGCTGCCCCATTTAAACTTTACTTATTCAGTATTCTTGTATTTGGATTATTTCTTCTTAGTTGGATTATTATTTGGTTTGGATTTAGCCGATGGTTTATTTGGCAAGACTTTATTCATTTATTTATTTGAGGTGTTTCGGACTCTAGTATTTAATTCAGTTTTCCGCATATTATTATTTATCTGTTTAATGCAAGATAAAATTTGGCACTCGTTTAATTAACCAATAGGTGATTAGTAATAAATTTGATTTTCGACAGTGATGCTAAGAATGAACCAATTTGAAAATCATGTTTTAATTTAATAAATGACTGATCACCCAATATTTAATTAGGCGAGGTGTCACAGGCATAAAATTGAATTCTATTAATTAACTCTCTTCTGCTGCTTTCTCACATATGGCTTGTTTTCATCATAATAAAATCTTTTGGGAACTTGAGCTGTGATTGCATTTGAAATTTTTTATGTGGTTTAGTCACTAATTGTTTATTGAATGATTGGTTTCAATTTTTCAATTTTATTTATATAAAAAAAATATGTAAATTCATAGGTGTGGGTACCTCGTTTATTTATCTTGGCCCAGAGAAGTAGTCAGGCTAAGCCCTATCAAAAATAGGGAAAGCCCGACCCAAACTCCCAAGCCTTATAAACGGTTAATTAGCAGTGACTCATTCAACCCCTAAAATCTCTCAGGAGATATTCTAGGGATTATGTGTGTGTGTGTGTGTGTTTAAAGCAAAATATTGATATTTAAAGAGACTTGCAAGATTTGTATCTCTCTAAATTTATGTATTGATATCTGCATTTTATTTAAACAACAAAATTAAAGTTTTGTTATAAGGGTTAAATTGTTTTTTCACTACAAAAGGTAAAAGTGAAAACTTAAATTCAAGATTTGGGGAGTTTTGTAAAAACAATATTAAATTAAAATTTAATTCGTGAAATAGGTGGTTAATTTAGAAAGAAAGAGAATATACTCAAATAACTGAACTAAAGTAAAAGTTGAAGTTCACTAAATACAATTAAAAAAGGAATAATGATACGAGTACGAAAACCTCCCCAGAAACCTCCCCAAATCTGACGTAAATTCCACATCATGTACTCACCTACCTATTAAGTATTGTCATGTGGGATAGGTCCCGCCAGAGCACCCAAATTTATTGCTTTTGGGGGAGATTTGGAGGACTTACTTTCTACTCGTATCACCACTCTTAAAAAAATACTCATTGATGATGGTGGCAACCATAGTTGTCAAATCGCGAACCGTATCGTGAATCGTTTACCCCCCCCCCCCCTCCCCCCGAATCGCGAATCATAAATCGAATCGCGAATCAAATCGGTCGAATAGGAACCAAATGATAAAAACGTACGTAGTAAAACATACGTAAATGGGATTTAACACTATAGAATTGGTAATTAAGCGTAATATGACAAAAAACTAATCATAGCATACCAAAATATATCACAAAATTAACCTTAGCACATGTTCTCATTCATTTTAAGATTAAAAATGTAAAAAACAAAAATATATCATAAAACAGCCTACATATTAATTTAAAACATCCTACATATTAATTTAAAACAATAAAATAAATACTAAGGTTAATTTAAACAGTAAAACTGTAAATCAAATACTTTCAAAAAATTTAAACAACCTACTTACTAAGATTAACAATATTAATTTAAACCAACCTACAAAATCACAACAAAACTAATTTAAAACAGTAAACCATATTAATTTTAAACAATAAAACAAATACTAAGATTCTATAAAACAATATTAATTTAAAACAGTCTTCATATTAATTTAAAGCAACAAAAAATATACCTTCAAAGATTTTATAACAAATACAAAAGTTTTATAACAAAAAAAAACAAAAGATAAAAAATCGCGAGGGGAAAAAAAAGGTGAATCGGACCGAATCGGGAATCGGACCTGAATCGGAAGATTCGAATCATGAATCGCCGATTCGGTCCGATTCTAGACTTGATTCGAATCGTTTAATGTGTGAATCGAATTGAATCGTACGATTCGAATCGCGAATCGTACGATTTTGACAATGATGGTGGCAACGACAAAGAGGAAGAATAATAGTTGTGACATATCTTCAATCTGGAACATTCTGCTCTACGGTATCCATTGATTAATAAACTTGTTCCTCGAATGCCAAATGTTATCATCCAAGTCTAGCCTTTACCTGGAATTTACCATTGTGCTGAACATTTAAAAAAGTTATTAAGCATGAACCCTCAGAACAATAAATGTGGTGACACATCAATTCTTTCCATTGGAAAGAGTTTAAGAAAGATATTAGGATCGATGAAACATAGAAACTACAATATCCATTATTAATACACAAGGCAGAATATTATATTCAAAGTCTTAAAAAAGTTTCAACGAAACTACATACAATACAGATAAGATAAGATACACATCAACATTTCAATGCAGATAAGATCAGTCTGTAAAATAACAAGCATCCTTAAAAGGCTAGTTATGAACTTACATTTTCACAAGTTGCCTTGTTTGGTTCCTCCACATCATCATTGCTCCCCTCCCAGAAGATGTCATCATCGAGATCATTTTCACCTGTTGCATAAACAGGTTAAAATCCATTGACAAACCCGAAAAGTAGAAATGGTTGAAGTGTTCTAATTTCAAGACTCAATTTAAATCGTGCATTTGTATTGCGTGGAATTTCTTAAACAATATTCTCCAAATGTTGGTGGCTTCAAGCAATTATTAATGTGTGTGTGTGTGTGTGTGTGTATATATATATATATAGAGAGAGAGAGAGAGACACACACACACACACAAGGTCTCTTCTTTGTTTGAGATCACAATTTACTTGATGGTTGTGCAAAATTCGGTTTATATTGTGAGTAGTTACATATGTTGGTGGGTTTTACAAATATTCTAGTTCCTAAAATCTTCAGGCACCAAAAGTACGCTTCATCTAACCCAATGAGGGTACTTTTATAAAAACACCAACATGAATTTTTCAACTATGACTCTAACCAGTCAGAATAGAAACTAGAATCACACTTGTTTTTTTTTTGGCCGAAAATTTGTACAAGGTAAAGAAGGTTTCATTACCTTTTAAGTCCGGAAAAGGGTCGACGCGATGATAAAACAACGTGCCCGGTATATATTCCAGTACAGCACCAGCAACATATGCGTATGGATCCCGCGCCCCTTGAGTCTGAGAAAAAACTGTTTCCCCCCCAAGAGCAGCAATAACTTTGTAGTGAATCAAATTTGTTTTGTCCTCAAGAGAAAGAGCAGCAACTTCAGCTTCAATATTCTCTCCAGTTTTAGACAAATTTGTTTTCCCCTCAACAGAAAATTTCTTTTCCAAGGAACGCCTATGTTTCCTGAAACGGGGGGAAAATATCAGAACAGGTCTGTCTAATCGTAACCTAGAATTGGGTGTGAAAAAATTGAAGAAATCGTAATAAAATAAAAATAAAAATCTGAGTCCAGATATCAATTTCAAAGCTAAATCCTAGAAAGGGTTTGTTTCAATTCAGAAATACCGCACCTGCGCATTTTGGGCTTCCGTTTGGATCTCGATGTTGAGCTCTCACCACGAATCATCTTCGAGATCTCACAAACCAAAGTTGAGTAATCTGACGATCAGAGCCGCCGCCTTAATCTTTTAGGGTTTGGTTGGCGTCTGCTTCATAAAGTAATTATTCCTCGTACTCTCAACGCGTAAAGGCTCTGGGTAGCGTTTAGCATTTGGTACTTACAATATCTCTATATCTCTACGTAATCTAATAACATAATATAATTTTGGTGTCTCTTCAGATAAATTTGACACGTGGCTTGCATTCAATCTAAAGAGCTTTTAATTCTGCAAAACAACGGATGTCCACGTGGCATTTTAATTAATCACACATCGTCAAACCCTTTTCTTCTTCCAATAAAACCTCTTCGTTTTCTTCTATTCTCTGCCGTCAAGTTTGAGGCATTCAAAAGCTACCAATTGTTATTTTCCTTCTCTCTCGAAAACAAAAGGTTTTGGAAGCTACAAAACTCCCACATCTGTCTCTCTCTAATTGAAGCAAACTATTCATATTCCCTCTCTGTATCTCATTATCTCTATTTGTTTGTATGTTTGACTTAACGTATGTATATATGTATTTTGGTTATGAGAGATAATTTGAAAGTATTCTTGCAACCGTTTTCACTCACCGTCTTTATTTTGCTATTGTAGGTATCTAACAATATATAGTCACGATTTACCGTCCATCTCACGCACCTCTTTACCTACCTACCAGTTATGGATGGAAAGAGCTTATTAAAGATATTGAACTTGAAGAGGTGGCTGGTAATCTAGAGAGAAAAAGCAACAGAACACAGCAAGCCATGGTGGGAACATCACCCAATACCGTATGATCAGAGCCATTGACACGGTCTTGATGAAGAAGATCCACTAATGGAGAAGGAGTAGCAATGACCCAGTTGGGAGGAAGGAGGTTTAAACATCTCAGTTTTCCATTTAACTGAAAAAGGAAAGAAAAAACATTTGGGGTTTTTGATCTTGGAATTTCTCAGTTTTCTATTCAAGGCGTCAACTTTTTGGGTTCCCGATCTGAGAGATTTACAACCTTAAGACATTATAGGCTCTCAACATAGACAAACCCGCAAATTTTGTAATTTTTGAAGTGGATTATCATTTGAATCTCTTCTTAACCCACATAACATTACAAAGAGAGATAAGTTTTTTTTTTTGTTTCCCTTCTCCTCACCCACCATCAACAAAATATCAGACTGGGTATGTGCACCACTTTTTGTATATATATGCTTTTATTTGTTGGCACCAATTTCTTTGTGCATAAATCAATATCCAAATTAGGTACATCTTTATTGGTACACTGCATAAATAATTTGGGTTTGGATGTTGGAATGATGTTGTTTTCACAAAACAATTTGTAGATAAAGGGTGAGATTATTCTTAATCCATTTAACCATTTTGTTTTCTATTTTTAGGTTCAATTTTATTTGATTTTAATCTGCCAAAATCAACTTGGGTTCAATTTAAATTGTTTGTATTCTCACTTTGATTTGGTATTTTATTTTTTAGTTTAATTAGTTTCTTTATTTTATTTTTTATTTGCAATATTTTTATGCCTATCGTTTTGAGGCTTGGTTTTTGAGTTTTAGTGTGATTTTTATTGGTTTGTTATTTGTGATTCGTTTTTTTGTTGGATATGTATTTTAGTTTGTATTTAAATTTGGACGCAAAAGAGTGGCGAAAAGATTGTTAGGGGCAGATATTTTTGTACCTCCATCATCTTCTAATGGTTGGAAAAAGCAACAAGTTTTTTATTGATGACTATAAACGTTCTATTTTGTGGATGGGTGGCATGTTGTACACTTAATGTCCTTTCTTTTCCTTCTTTTGTAATTGGGTTCAATTCTTTCCGAAATTGAGTAAAATTTTCACCTCTCTTTTTCATTTTGGAAAATGCATTATTAGAATGGAGATTAGTATTACATGATAGCAAGTTAGTGGGTAAAATATTTTAAGACATTTTCATAAATTTATTATTTCTGGCTATTGTCGAATTGGCATTATGTAAGCAATATTCACATTTTTATTTTAAACAAAATTTTTTTTGTCTTTTTAGTTTCCTTAACATTGCATTTGGATTGTGAAGCTCAAGTTCAATTAAATTTATCAGGAGCATATTAGAAATTCATGCATTCCTAACCTCATATAGTATTAATTTATATATTTTGGTTTCGATATTTTTTAGATATTATTAATACATTTTTTTTTATTTTTACAATTTAGTAGAATAATTTAAACTTTTTAAATTTTCACTACAAAAATGTCTTACTTTTGTCGATATCGATTTGTAGGTGAAAAAAGCACACAATCGGAAAAATTTCTTGAATTATATTTACAAACTCGATAAAAGTCACTTTTGATTTCTCTTATTATGTAATTTCTCTTATTATATAATTTATTTAATAAGCCTTACAAAGAGCCCGCGCATCGCGCGGGGCTTAAATCTAGTATACTATAAAATGCAAAACAAGGCATTTATGAGCATTTAAGACTCCTCCTCATTGAGAGTGTCCACGTGGCACTCTATATTTTATATTTCTATAAAATACTATACAAGCAATTTAATAGATGCATTGAACTATTGGGTTTTCTCTCTCTCTCCTTCAATTTAATCCAACTACGAAACTAAGTCAAAAGCAATTAAAAAACAGTTTATATAATAACGTTGAAAAATATTGTTTTTTAACGTTTTTAACATTTTATATGAAAACTGTTCATATAAAAAGTTGTTTTTAATAGTTGATAAAAAAAAAATTTAACATTTTTGATGTCTTTTTATAAAAAAAAAAATTGATTTTTATAAAAAACAGTTAAAAAGAGTTTATTAGAAAACCTTTTGATGTTTATAACAGTTTAAAAAAAAAAAGGGTTTTGTATAAGCAATTTTTTAACGTATATAAAAAACAGTAAAAAAAATAGTATTTTTTTAACCTTTTTAAAAAACAGTGTTTTTAACAAAAAGTGTTTTTATATAAACTATAAGAGCTTTTCTCTCTCTTATTCTTACTTTCTCTCTTTTTTGGATTATTTTTTTAACACTTTTTTTAAACGTTAAAAAAAATTGTTTTTTATAAATCAAAAAACAATTTATATAAAATCAATGTTTTTAAAAAAAAATCAGTCTATAATCGTTAAACGGTTTTTTTATAAACAATTTTTTCTACTTTTTTTATAAAATTATTTTTTTACGTAAAACATTCAAAAACAGTTGATATAAAAATGTTAAAAATACTATTTTTTATAAATGTTAAAAAACTATTTATATAACCACTATTTTTTTAAGGAAAAAACACTGTTTTTAAAAAACGTTACAAAACACTGATTTTTTAACTGTTTTTTATAAACATTCAAAAACAGTTTTATAATTCTCTTTAAAAAAATGTTGTTTTTTTATAAACCATTTTTTAATATTTTTTTAAAAGAGTTCTTTTTTTTTTAAGAACAGTGTTTTTACATAATTTTTTTTAATGTTTATACAAAAAAATGTTAAAAAAATAGTGTTTTTAATGTTTTTATATTAAGTGTTTTTTACGTTTTTAATTTATTCATATAAAGAATTGGTTTTATAAACTGTTTTTTATAAGATTTTTTTTATATAAAGTTTTTTCAACGTTTATAAAAACAGTTAAAAACAATATTTTTTAATGTTTGTAAAAAAAAGTGCTAAAAAAAGTTTATAAAAAAAACTTTTGATTTTGTAAAACTTTTTGATTTAAAAAAAAACACTTAATAAAAAAAGTGTATAAAACTTTTTCATTTTATAAAACTTTCTCATTTTATAAAAAAGTGTTAGTAAAAAAAGTTTTACTATTTAAAACAATAAGATATAATGTAAAATTTGTTTTAATACACTAATAAATACTTATACTAATGGGTAAAATAGTCTTTTTGATTGAAAAATTAGTCAACTGACCATTAAACTAGCTAACTAACGTTTTTTGTCGATTTTGAATTCCAAACGAGTAGAATGTAAACAAATGGAATAAAACTCTAAATAACTATTGGACCCAAATAGTAAAAAATCCTTACAAAATTGACAAGGAGCGATAGAATAGGCTGTGATTTTGTTTAAGTAGAATGTGTTATGTGAAGATTGAAATAGTATTTTTCTTAAGATAATTTCGATTGAATCTTTATATAGAAATGTGAGTTTAATTAGTTAGAAGCATATGATGTGAATTTAGTTAGTTAGAAGCATATGGTGTATGTTGCTCTATTTTAAAGGAAGTGAGGTATACTTCCATGTTTAATAACATTGTTTTTTAAATAAAATATATAATATTTCTTTTTGGATTTTTTTATTTTTATATTGTGATTGCACAATTATTTTTGTGCTTTGTTATAAGGTTTGATATTTTTATTTTGACTTATTTTCAGATTTTTTTATACAAATTATACCTTTTATGCTTTATTTTCTTAACACACAAGTTCTAATTGTTTGTCATTTCTGTCTATTATATCCATGATACTATTCATTATATTTTTTTAAAATTAGGGGTTAAAGTATAATTTATGTAAAGTTGATTAAGTGCCTAAGTAAAATATTTTGAAATATATATATGATAGTAATTATCGTGATTATATATGAGTGTCCATTTTCTCTCCATCTATTATTAATTAATACTTATATAATGTGTCAAATAGACATAAAAATATAATTATGTCTTAAATAAAAAAGGTATCTCGGTGTTTAGTGTATACTAATCATAGAACTACCATCTGTACTAAAAAATATAAATATATAGTTAATTTGTAATTTTAAAATAAAGGCATGTTCATATGTCCCAAATTTTTTATTCATTTTTTCATCTCATATTAACATTAGTTTAAATGTAATGATAATATTATTTATGTGGCATATATTTTACGAATAAAATTATACTACACTCGCGCATCGCGCGGGGTTTAAAACTAGTTGTTATAAATATAGTAAAACAAAAAAAAGGAATTGCCTAATAAATAATGGATAAATTTTAATTTTAATTTTAATTTTAATTTTGATTTTTTTGCCTTGCAAATAATGGCTATATTATTATTTTTTGGACTAACAAATATTGGCTAAACAAGATTGTGTGCAATAAATATTAAGGGAAAAATAAAAATTCATGACTAAATAAACGCTGTAAAAAAATGGAAGAATACCTCTCCTTCAAACCTCAAAGTAATAAGGATCAAGCATATGAAATGGAGGAAAATGTGGTGGATAGGAGTAAAAAATGTAATAGATTATGCACTTTTAGGACTTAAAATAATATTGATTATGAATATAGGATAACAAACATTTTCTTTCTATTTTTAGTCTCTATTTTCAAATTATAGACTGACGTGGCATGTTGTGATTGGTTGACGTTTTATGGTTGTGGGTCCACGCCAGCGACTTTATTCAAAAATAGGGACTAAAATTATAAATAAAATATTTGTTGTCCTATTTCCTGGATACATATTACAACATGTCATAAATTTATAAAGTCCCAAAATTTAATAGATAGGTGGTGGGTAGGTAGGTAAAATATTTAATTTGGGGTTTTTTTTAGTTAAGAGAATTTATGTTTGGGGTTGAGGTATAAATCCCAAAACTCTTAAGCCGAAAATGATTTCCCGCGGAAGGAATAGTGGTCTCAAGCCTTAGGCGGAACAACATTACCCGCTTTAGGAATAATTATCCAAAACGACGTAGTTTAACTCTACTGTAGGGTAAATTTAGACTACCCATAGCATTTTCTTCCATTTTACCTGGGTATATTTAGACTAAAATTGTCTAAATTTAAACTACCCATAAGGGTTGCTCTGATAAAGCAATTATTCCGCCTCAATCCCGATATTTAAAGTAGTGACGCTATTTTCTACACAATGGTTCAAAAATCCCTTTAATTTTATTTTAACAAATAAATAATAAACTTTATCATATAAGTTTTTTGTAACAACCCTCGATTTTTGGAGATCGAGAAATTAAATTTTGGGAAAATAAAATTTAATTAAATTGGAGAATTTCAAAATTTGGGAATTGAGGTCCAAAAATAGACAATATTTTAAAGTATTCCGGATGATGATTTTGAGGGTACCATCGATCCTGGAAGGGTCGAAATAGTAAAAATGACTGTCATTGGGTTTTATTTCGGCTCCGGAATGTTTTTAAGTTATTTTGACTCGAATTGGAGTAAACGAGTCATTTAAAGTGTGTATTAACATTTAAAATTGGGATTTTATTTTAAAGGTTTATGAGGCTTACGGATGAAGCCATTTCTCATTTGAGAGAAAGAGAGGAAAAGCCCTAGAGGGCAAAAGAAGAGAGAAAGAAGAAGAAAATAAGAGAGAGAGGAAGAAGGCTTGGAGATTTCGGCCCAAAACCGCGACATCGAGGACGATCCAACCTCTACAAATCTGAGGCAAGTGTTTAATCTTGCTAAATAGCTATTTGTGTATTTCATTTCATAATTTGTGGGTTAAAGAAATGGATTTTGGGGTATAAATATCAAAACCTAGATTTTTGGGTTTAAATCTTGAAATCAATGTTATTATATGGTTTAATAACATATAAATGGTTAGGATGAGATGTAGGATGGGTTTTCTGGTTACCAATATTATTGGGTAAAAGATTTGGGGGCTTGGTGATGATATTTGGGTGTTTGAGGGTTGTGGGTTTGCTGAAAATGGAAAATCGGCCAAGGCAACTGGTATGGCCGGTCGACCGCGGTTTGGGGACCGGTCGACCGCGCCTTAAGGGAAAAGCCTACTTCATTTCTTCGTGGCAAAAATTGGACCCGCGATCGACCGGTCCCCTGTTTTTAGCCCTGGAATGGGAAATCCTTTTTCCCTTTTCTTTTGGAGTTTATTCTTAGGGGCTTCCGTGATGGGCAGTTTTATGGGGTTTTTCTAAGATGACCTCTAGCCCTTTTTGGTTGGGTTTATTGATTTGGGGGCCTTCCCTTATGATGTAAAAGATATGTTCTTAGAGACATATAAGGAGTTTCTCACATACTAGGATTTTGGGGACTCCTTAGGGTAATTTGGGAGAAATGTACCCATGTATGTAATGGGGTTGCATATGGATATTGTGGGGAAACCTCATTGAGGTTGGGAATACCAATTATAGATACAGGTATCAATATGATGTGACGTTGAGAACTCTTAGAGAGTGAGGGATCTCATATCCTTATAAATGTTTAGACTAAAGAACAATTGATAACTCCATAGGAGTAGGGGTTCATGAGATAGATGTAACCGTAGGTGAAATTGGGAATGATTTGGATCGTACTATCGACTAGAATAAGCGGTAGCATAAATTCTAGTTAGGGTAGTATACACATAATTGTGGGGAAATAATCATTGAGATTCCAATACTTGAAACAAGGTTGGAATAATTTGAGGTTTTAGACTGTTAAGTCATGTATGTACCTATGGTTAAATAGTACTAAATGTAATTAGGTACTTTTGGATATGGCTGAAATGTGTAGTGATGGATTCTTACACAAACTCTTGGGTGATAACCCTAATGTTGAATATGTATATGTATAGATATATACATATGGTTTGGGGAGACTATTCATCATAGGAAAAATGATTGAATATGTTTCAAGTGAGGGATTGTATTCATATATCGAGGTAAATTTAATGGAAATTGTGGTGACGGCTTGTATATTGAGGATTATGTATACTTATAGCCGAGTTTATATATCTTATACATATGAACGAGAATTTGTTTGTACATATAACGATGTAGCGATGTGTGAATATATGTACATATATCTATGTATGAATATGAATATATGGATATATTTATGTTGTGGACATACTTGGTATGGATATTTAAACCGTATATGATGGTTTACTATATTTGATCATATGATGGGATCATATGGATGTATGTATATTGCGCATGTGAGCGATATATATACTTATGTGGTTAAGCATACCCCGCTCATGCTATCATTGGGAAGTTTCCGCGCAGAGGGTGAGCATCCTGGCATATAGAGCAGGGTGTGGATATTCCCCAGGTCATAGTCGTCCCTTGTGTTATTATACGATAGATATATATTTTGGGATGAGACGTGGTGGGTATGTTTCGTCTCATTGTCGGTTGGAGCTATGACCGCTTCCCGAGACGTCGTGTGTGTGAGTTATCACGAGGTGGGTGTCGTTGATCCCCACCAGGTGGTCCCCAGCTGTTACGTGAGCCGGACACTGGGAAGATGATAGTATTGATGCAGTTTTATCGGCGCTATATATAGCCGGGTATTATATGTTCATGGCCATTGTACATCATATATGATATGTACACTTGGTTATGGGTATGGATGATGGTATGTATATATATATGGTGAGAATAAAATACCTATATATATATATTTATATATCCTAGGTGAAAGGATATGGTATTTCTATTGGGGTACATCTTGGATGATTATGGTGTACCAGATTAATTGGGGGTTGATGTATCGTATTTGAGGAATATTTCGGTTACATCATCCCAAGGTTATTAATGGAGATATTAAGTTGTTTTTATATTACAATCTATACTTAGTGATGGAAATAGTAAATTGTATGTTAAGTATTATGGATCTCTAGGATTGACATTGCCCGGGAGTAGTGTAACGAGGTGGTTCCTTGTTTGGATTTCGCTTTGCGAGACACCTCACGCACGAAACGTAGTGCAATGTCGAGATTTAAGAGAAGTAATCACATATATGGCATAATGGATCTCTGGTCTTGACATTGTCAGGAGTAGTGTAATGGGGCGGTTCCTTGTTTGGATTTCGCTTTGCGAGACTCCTCACGCACGAAACGTAGTACAACTTTGAGATTAGAGATAAGTTTTGCCAATAATTCTTGTGCATGTTATTTAGTACTTAATTCTAAATTTAGCCTATATATATATATATATATATACAGGGGTAATGTATTATGAATTATAATAGATTAAATTATAAATCGGAATCCATTAAGCCTATTATGGCATAATTGTTTGTAATCATAATCTAGTAAGATTAGAAAAAGGGTGGATCCTTGGATTGAGATGGGTAGGCAGTTCTCGTGAGTATAGGCTGGGCCTATGACAAGTTAGGTTGTCCTTATAGTTGGGGTAATTTAACTAAAATTTGAAGACGCGATTAGGTGCGCGCCTTTAGATGAGAGGTGAGTTGGGGTTCCACGAGAGTGCGATTCCACTTTAATTATGAAATAAGTGCACCGATAATTATTATGCACGGTTAACACACTTGCTAAATATTTTTCACAATCGGGGCTCTGACCCGTTTACTTTTCTCTCCTGCTTGTGTGTATATATATATATATATATATATATATATTACCACAGGTATCCTACTGCATGGATGCCGAATGACCTTCTATCCAGAGTCTTGGGAGCCGTGACAGGTGCGGACTGTTGCGGGATGTTTCATGTAGCCGCTTCCTACTTTTTTTTAAATTCTAGGTAGGATTCATGTTGTATATCGGGTTTGTGCCCAAGGGTTATTTATATACATGTTTATATTTATTCCATTTCAGTTATTGTATTGGCTGTGACCCGACAGCTTATTCGGGTTATCTCCTTGTGGTATATTCAGTTGTATTTATTTATTTCATTTTATTTTAGCATTTCATTTATTATAGTTCTTTCCTGCATCTTTCTTTTCTTATTGGTGGTGTTATAGTGTTAGTTTGTTGTATGTTGCTTATTTTATTTAAATTTTAACATCCCGCCTATATGATATCGGGTAGTTAGTCCTATATTATATAGCACTGGCAGTTGATGTTGAGACTGGACCATCTGAAACTCCTGATTTAATATAGTATAGGGTTGGCCACCCGTTATTATTTTAGGAGGGTTGTTACAGATGGTATCAGAGCATCAGGTTTTATAGTCTTTAGGATCTGTGCGAGTTTTCTGCGTTCTTCCGTTAACATTCTTGACATAAAGCCTTACAATTAGGACTGTTGTGTTCACTGCGTTTTTTCTTCTGTGAAGTATATTCATTTGATTGACGTTCTGATAACAGTTGCTTTCATTTCAAACGTCGCCTAGATTTTGTCGTCTAGGAAAGGATAGGATTAGAATTACAATACCCATAGCATATTTTGGGTACGCTGTAATCGGGGGTATTTGTTTTCCCCGATTTCGGAGGAGTTATTGAGGAGATTTCTAGCAGTGGTTCGAGGTGATTTATCGGCAGTTGAGTAAGAAAGGAAATTTACTCGAATGGCGAATTTTGGGCTTAGTAAGGAAAGTCTGAGGAGAGGTTAGTGTGGTCCTTGGGAGGTTTAGGTTGAGAGACCCGTTAACCTTCGTTAGGAGACCTGGTGTTGGTGACTCTTACCGATGTGAGGAAGGTGTAGTTATCCCAATATCAGGAGTATCACCTTCTAGGATGAGGGAGAATGCCTTTGGAGACTCAGTTTCGTTGTGTAGGACTGAGGGAGTCTTCGGCAGTTGCAATCGCGCCTTGCCTTCAATATGGTTAGGAAGGGTTTTGAGGAAGATGTTCTCTCGTGGAGAAATAGGCTTAGGAATAATGATTGTCCTGAAAGAAGTTGAGGACCCTGAGTTGAGATTTTAGGACGAGGGGAAACCATTGGGTTATGGAAATATAAGGTAAAGTACCTTTCTTTGGGTTTAAGTTACGCTTTGTGCGATATTGGTAACGTCGCGTGTGAGGTGTGATGAGTAGCTAGCCGCTACACCGCTAGGGTGTATGAAATTTTCCTAGAGGAGGAAGTGAGCAAGTGTGGCCTTTGTATGGCATCTTTGGAGATGATACACCTTTTCGTAACGAAATAGTAAGGGAAGTTTTAGAATCCCAATGGGGGAAGAATTTATTTTTATATAAAAGTGTTGATGTGATGTAGAGGAATTTCATAACTGAGAGGTTCAGAGTTTGGTAGATTTATGTGGAGCGGGTAGTTTAGCTCATAGTTGTGCTAGTTTTGAGAACTAGGTATTGGCTAGAGTATTGTATTTGTTGAGGCCTTGTGTTCTAAACATAAGGTGTTTGTTTGGCATGTCGAAAGACGCGGAATATTTATATTGTATTGTTGTTTAGGCCCTCGGGCAATATCTAAAATATGGAAATCCCTCTTTTTATAAAACCTTAACCCTGGTTCAACTAATCCCAATCCCCGACCTAGCTACACAGTAGTGTATTGGGAGGGTTCCTTATTTGGATTTCGCTTGCGAGACCTCCCCCGCACGAAGGTGGCTAGTGTCAGGAATTGAGGAGAGTTCAACCATTGGGAAATTTTAAACTTTTATATATTTAGTATGTTGTTATAAATCATATGGCTGAGGGTTATATGATGATTTGAGGCTAATGGAGCCTGATCATAATTTTACGAGTGGAAACTCGGATAGGGGGTGTATGGGCACCCTGGGTAGTAGTTGCTTTAAAACTATATGGTTCGACATGAGAACCAGGAAGGATCGGTATAGTGATCCTAAGGATTAATGTGAGGACTAGATGATATTGAGGTCCTAGGCATGTCTTAAATTTCGCTGGCAAAATTTTTGTAAGGGGGGAAGTATGTAACAACCCTTGATTTTTGGAGACCGAGAAATTAAATTTTGGGAAAATAAAATTTAATTAAATTGGAGAATTTCAAAATTTGGGAATTGAGGTCCAAAAATAGAGAATATTTTAAAGTATTCCGGATGATGATTTTGAGGTTACCATCGATCCTGGAAGGGTCGAAATAGTCAAAATGACTGTCATTGGGTTTTATTTTGGCTCCGAAATGTTTTAAAGTTATTTTGACTCGAATTGGAGTAAACGAGTCATTTAAAGTGTTTATTAACATTTAAAATTGGGATTTTGTTTTAAAGGTTATGAGGCTTACGGATGAAGCCATTTCTCATTTGAGAGAAAGAGAGGAAAAGCCCAAGAGGGAGAAAGAAGAGAGAAAGAAGAAGAAAAGAAGAGAGAGAGGAAGAAAGCTTGGAGATTCCGGCCCAAAAACGCGACATCGAGGACGATCCAACATCTACAAATCTGAGGCAAGTGTTTAATCTTGCTAAATAGCTATTTGTGTATTTCATTTCATAATTTGTGGTTTAAAGAAATGGATTTTTGGGTATAAATATCAAAACCTAGATTTTTGGGTTTAAATCTTGAAATCAATGTTATTATATGGTTTAATGACATATAAATGGTTGGGATGAGATGTAGGATGGGTTTTCTTGTTACCAATATTATTAGGTTAAAGATTTGGGGGCTTGGTGATGATATTTGGGTGTTTGAGGGTTGTGGGTTTGCTGAAAATGGAAAATCGGCCAAGGCAACTGGTATGGCCGGTCGACCGCGGTCTGGGGACCGGTCGACCGCGCCTTAAGGGAAAAGCCTACTGCATTTCTTCGTAGGCAAAAATTGGACCCGCGGTCGATCGGTCCCCTGTTTTTAGCCCTAGAATGGGACATCCTTTTTCCCTTTTCTTTTGGAGTTTATTCTTAGGGGCTTCCTTGATGGGCTGTTTTATGGGATTTTTGGAAGATGACCTCTATCCCTTTTTGGTTGGGTTTATTGATTTGGGGGCCTTCTCTTGTGATGTAAAAGATATGTTCTTAGAGACATATAAGGAGTTTCTCACATACTAGGATTTTGGGGACTCCTTAGGGTAATTTGGGAGAAATGTACCCATATATGTACTGGGGTTGCATATGGATATTGTGGGGAAACCTCATTGAGGTTGGGAATACCAATTATAGATACAGGTATCAATATGATGTGACGTTGAGAACTCTTAGAGAGTGAGGGATCTCATATCCTTAGAAATTTTTAGACTAAAGAACAATTGATAACTGCATAGGAGTAAGGGCTCATGAGATAGATGTAACCGTAGGCGAAATTGGGAATGATTTGGATCGTACTATCGACTAGAATAAGCGGTAGCATAAATTCTAGTTATGGTAGTATACACATAATTGTGGGAAAATAATCATTGAGATTCCAATACTTGAAACAAGGTTGGAATAATTTGAGGTTTTAGACTGTTAAGTAATGTATGTACCTATGGTTAAATAGTACTAAAGGTAATTAGGTACTTTTGGATATGGATGAAATGTGTAGTGAGGGATTCCTACACAAACTCTTGGGTGATAACCCTAATGTTGAATATGTATATGTATAGATATATACATATGGTTTTGGGAGACTATTCATCATAGGAAAAATGATTGAATATGTTTCAAGTGAGGGATTGTATTCACATATCGAGGTAAATTTAATGGAAATTGTGGTGACGGCTTGTATATTGAGGATTATGTATACTTATAGCCGAGTTTATATATCTTATACATATGAACGAGAATTTGTTTGTACATATAACGATATAGCGATGTGTGAATATATGTACATATATATATGTATGAATATGAATATATGGATATATTTATGTTGTGGACATACTTGGTATGGATATTTAAACCGTATATGATGGTTTACTATATTTGATCATATGATGGGATCATATGGATGTATGTATATTGCGCATGTGAGCGATATATATACTTATCTGGTTAAGCATACCCCGCTCAAGCTATCATTGGGAAGTTTCCACGCAGAGGGTGAGCATCCTGGCATATATAGCAGGGTGTGGATATTCCCCAGGTCATAGTCGTCCTTTGTGTTATTATACGATAGATATATATTTTGGGATGAGACGTGGTGGGTATGTTTCGTCTCATTGTCGGTTGGAGCTATGACCGCTTCCCGAGACGTCGTGTGTGTGAGTTATCACGAGGTGGGTGTCGTTGATCCCCACCAGGTGGTCCCCAACTGTTACGTGAGCCGGACACTGGGAAGATGATAGCATTGATGCAGTTTTATCGGCGCTATATATAGCCGGCTATTATATGTTCATGGCCATTGTACATCATATATGATATGTACACTTGGTCATGGGTATGGATGATGGTATGTATATATATATGGTGAGAATAAAATACCTATATATATATATATATCCTAGGTGAAAGGATATGGTATTTCTATTGGGGTACATCTTGGATGATTATGGTGTACCAGATTAATTGGGGGTTGATGTATCGTATTTGAGGAATATTTCGGTTACATCATCCCAAGGTTATTAATGGAGATATTAAGTTGTTTTTATATTATAATCTAGACTTAGTGATGGAAATAGTAAATTGTATGTTAAGTATTATGGATCTCTAGGATCGACATTGCCCGGGAGTAGTGTAACGAGGTGGTTCCTTGTTTGGATTTCGCTTTCCGAGACACCTCACGCACGAAACGTATTGCAATGTCGATATTTGAGAGAAGTAATCACATATATGGCATAATGGATCTCTGGTCTTGACATTGTCAGGAGTAGTGTAATGGGGAGGTTCCTTGTTTGGATTTCGCTTTGCGAGACTCCCCACGCACGAAACATAGTACAACTTTGAGATTAGAGAGAAGTTTTGCCAATAATTCTTGTGCATGTTATTTAGTACTTAATTCTAATATTTTAACCTATATATACATATATATATATACATATATATATATATATATATATATATATATATATATATATATATATAGGGGTAATGTATTATGAATTATAATAGATTAAATTATAAATCGGAATCCATTAAGCCTATTAAGGCATAATTGTTTGTAATCATAATCTAGTAAGATTAGAAAAAGGGTGGATCCTTGGATTGAGATGGGTAGGCAGTTCTCGTGAGTATAGGCTGGGCCTATGACAAGTTAGTTTATCCTTATAGTTGGGGTAATTTAACTAAAATTTGAGGACGCGATTAGGTGCGCGCCTTTAGATGAGAGGTGAGTTGGGGTTCCACGAGAGTGCGATTCCACTTTAATTATGAAATAAGTGCACCGATAATTATTATGCACGGTTAACACACTTGCTAAATATTTTTCACAATCGGGGCTCTGACCCGTTTACTTTTCTCTCCTGCTTGTATATATATATATATATATATATTACCACAGGTATCCTACATCATGGATGCCGGATGACCTTCTATCCAGAGTCTTGGGAGCCGTGACAGGTGCGGACTGTTGCGGGATGTTTCATGTAGCCGCTTCCTACTTTTTTTTAAATTCTAGGTAAGATTCATGTTGTATATCGGGTTTGTGCCCAAGGGTTATTTATATACATGTTTATATTTATTCCATTTAAGTTATTGTATTGCCTGTGACCCGACTGCTTATTCGGGTTTATCTCCTTGTGGTATATTCAGTTGTATTTATTTATTTCATTTTATTTTAGCATTTCATTTATTATAGTTCTTTCCTGCATCTTTCTTTTCTTATTGGTGGTGTTATAGTGTTAGTTTGTTGTATGTTGCTTATTTTATTTAAATTTTAACATCCCGCCTATATGATATCGGGTAGTTAGTCCTATATTATATAGCACCGACAGTTGATGTTGAGACTGGACCATCTGAAACTCCTGATTTAATATAGTATAGGGCTGGCCACCCGTTATTATTTTAGGTGGGTTGTTACATTTTTCTAACCTTTTACCGCGTTTCATTTGTTTTTATGGACATTTCACCATGTCAACTATGTGTGTGTGTCTGTGTATATATATATATATATATATAAGAGAAGTTATTATTCGTAAAAAGGCAGCACGTGACATGATGCTTAATTATGTTAACCTCAAACAGTGTCTCACGCGCCTCCCATAAATTGGAAGTCATATGGAGCCTCACAAATCACACCCCTCCCACAACTGTGTTTCTTTAATTTAGCAAATCTAATCAGTTATTGGAACAGAGCAGCCGCCTAGAAATGAAGGTAAAAAAAAACTTAATGGCCATGTTGTTGTTTCATGTTTCTCAATGATTCCATTTATTTCATCTTCACAAATGTGTAATACAGCATGAAACGATCGATTTGGGAACCCTTTATCTTCCCGCAGTGTTTATATACATGAAGAGGTTTTGGTGTTTCAGTATGCATTGTCCCTGTTGAATTCTTACATAGGTATATATTGTTTCTTCTTACATATTTCCATTTCTCTACTTTTTACAATTTAATAGCTCATTGTAAATAAAATTACAGAAATTTTATTAATCCCCGAAATACCTACTGTGTAAATTTTAAGTCAGTTCATTTTTCCATTTCTTAAATTCAAGGTACCCTTTTCGAATTCGTTATTGTTAATTTTGCATATGTAAATAATGTTATTCACTTCCTTTACATATATATCGAAATCTATTTTTTATCAATTTATTAAATTATTTGAATTTTTCCCCAATTTAGTTAAAGTCAAATCTTATGTCGTTGCTACTGATTTGTCCCCCTTTCTCTATTTTTTTTATCCATCGTTTGGATATATTGATGCTCTTATATTTAATCAAACAATTATTGATAGGTATATGCTTTTTTTGTTGATGCCTTATTTCGATATCTTAAAAAATCTTCAACCATTTAGATTAATATAGTAACTCTAAAAAATTTACTTCCTAATATTGGATTGTACTAATACGCTAATATTATTAGCGCACTTCATAGTATATCCTCCCAATGCAAATTGATTTAGAGTTTATTTGTTTGTTCCCCTTTGTCATACATGTGCTACATCAACAACATTTGGCTGCTTAATTATTTTGCGCGACACCCTGTTTTATTTGGAAAACCAAATTTGGTTTAATATTTGTTACACTGTTCAAGTAAAGCTATATATTAATTTTAACTCGTAAAAGAAATATGTATATACAATTTCAACAGGATAACAAAATATTTGCCAAATTTATATTTTCCTTTTTTGGCTCTATGTGTATTTAAATTGCCAAAATAGTAACTCATAAAATAAATATGTATAAAAAAATTCATAACAATAAAAATTATAGTAATATTTTGAATTGCAAAAACAGATTATTTCCATACTTTATATACATTCTAAAACTATTTCAATTTTTTTTAAATACGTATCTGATAGGCGGGGTTGTGTCGCGGTGTCGCGTCGCCGACGCCGATCGTTTTATTTTATTCGGCTCACCAATTTTATACAAAAATCTAAACTATTGACTACACTCTTTTAAGAGAGTATAGCGACCAAGTTTAGGTATCAAAAATACACAAAGACGAGTTGCTAGAATTTAATTGATTTAATACTTATATAATAAAAGTGTAAAAAGTAATGTTAACAAAAAGGAAAAGATAACTAAAAGAAAATATTACACTAGGCGAGTGTATTTAAACTACGTTAACAAAGCGAATAAAAACTATAGGTTGCGCTGGATATCCCTCATCCCGAGTTAATTGGTATAAATGGTTACAAGGATCGACGAGTCTATCAAGATTGTGTCTCGTTTCGACAGTTAATTAAATCAAGAGTTATCACACCCCTAAATTCGCATAAAATCCTACTAAGATTTTGGCATCAACAAATACCCCGGAAATTACGCACGCAAGGTCGTAAATATGGAGCATACATCATATACCCCGTTAAATCTCTTAGGCGTAATAACTAGGACAACCCAATAGAAATAAACCCGTGAAATACCATCACCAAAGCAAAGCAACCATTCAACCCTAGGTGAGTTAAATCCAAAACAACCTAATTTAACTTAGCCATTCAGACCATCTACAATGTCCTTTTCTATCTTACAAATTTTCTATCTTATAAATTTAAGAAGCCAAAAAACTGTTCCAACGGTGGTAATCGATATGATGTGGCTACTAAGTGAGATCGAAATTTTCTACCGTTATTTCTACATTTAGAAATCTGAGAATGGTTAGCCAATATGACTTGGACCAAATTTAACCACTCACGTCTCTTTGAATATGTAATTGGTTGGTTGAAATCCAAACATTTTTTTAGGAAATCACGCCATATCACATGGAAAGGCAATACCATTACAGAAGTAAAATAGATGTATTGTATGACCAATTTATAAATTATATAAGTAGATTTAAAAAAGCCCTTAACTGCTATTTGGAAAGAAAACCCATTGGAGAAGGCCTAAGCATGATAAACAACATTAATTAAACTAACTAATTTATTAAAGAACACAAATTAAGAAATAATAAAGCATGAAATAAATCTAGGGCACAAAGCTTAAACAATCAATAAAGCATGAAGAAGACAATGAATAGTGAAAATACCTTGCATTAAATGGGTACACCAAAAGAAAATGGAGGAGTGGGGTTATCTCCAATAAAACCCCCAAAGTTGCAAACCCTAGGTCTCAATTAAGAGAGAAGAAAATAAAAAGAGATACTATGTGTGTCTTATAAAAATAAACTAAGGGCACAATACATATTAGGTGGCAAAAAGAAAGGAAAGAAAAAGGGAATAGTTATAATTAAAAATAAAATAAAAGGAAAATAAAAATAAGGAAAAGGGGCAACAGTAATCTCGGACAAAAACAGGACACCGGTCGATCGGTGGCAAAATTGCGATCGACCGCGTGTCAAGGCAAGAGCATACTGTAAATATTCGAAGACAAAATGAGATTTACCGGTCAATCGTCGGAGCTGGGCCGGTCTACCGGTCCTGCTGCAAATTGCGAGCTGCTGCTACCATGGACTGCTGCACCACTACCTCTTCCAATAAAAACAAAGGGTTGCTAAAATGGGTCGCAGCATTTTTAGACTAGCTTATGTCGCAGACTACCATAGCCATCAACGAACAAGCAAGACCAAGATGCGACATGAATTCGAACCTGCTATCCCATTAATGTATTAGCCGTGAGCACCAAGGTGCCAAATTCAAGCTGCGTAATTTCCAACAACCCTCAAATCTCCTTAATGGCCAAAACTCAACTCCATCAAAAAATGGTTAAAACCATGAAAATGTCAAAGGGGGTACTCTAAGAACCTGAGCTAACTAGCTCATATGCGTTATTCATCACAATCCACGCTTCAATTTCGGACCAAAGTCCTCAATTTGTATATGGCCAAAACCCGAGATAAACCCGAGCCAAAATCCAAAATCATCATTTGGAGAATGAAGTTTGTTGCATAAAAGTAGGGGTGTGCACGAACCCGAATGGACCGAACGGACCGAAAAAACCGAACCGGACCAACTTTTACTGGTTTTTTTTAATTCGGTTTTAATTCGGTCTAAAAATATGAAGAACCGCATTTTTCGGTTCGGTCTCGGTCTTAGTTCTTAAAAAGCGGGTCTGGACCGGACCGAACCGCTTTTATTATATATATATATATATATTCACAATTTTTTTACCCACATTATACACACACGCACGCCCTCTTACACACTTAAACAACCCAAACCTAAAATCTCCTCTTCTTCTTTCTCTCTCTACTCTATGGCCGTCATCAAGCTTACAACCCTAAAGTCACCTCTAATCTCTCTCTCTCTACGGTTTAACATCTCAAGTTGAGATTCTCAACAGCAACCATTCCCAACAACAACCATTTTTCAAAGGCCGTCACCATCAATAAACAACCAACCCTAAGTTAACACATCTCTACGGCTGTCATCATCAACAAAACAACCATTTTTACCTCATAAGCATTTTCGTCGTCAACAACAAACAACCATTTTTACATCAGCTTACCTCATAAGCGAGTTTTCATCAGGTTTGTTATTAAACCACCATTTTTGCATCAAGTTACCTGCGTTTGGACCTGTTTTTATGAAATATTACTGCTTGATTGTAGTTGCATTGGTTGATTATGAAATACCCGAATCATTATTATTAATATCTCTTCTTTGTCTTTGAATCAAATGTTAATGGTATATGATATGGGAGACACCCATTTGACTTTTGTACCTGTTTCTTATGCAATAAATCTGGGTTATTATCAGTGTTCTATTAATGAATGTTTTGTGAACTTGTTTTGAATTTTAATTTGATTCATGTTTTGGCCTATTTTGAAGAAGTATCAATTCATGATTTTAGTTATAGATGTTGATTATGAAAGGTACCCAAATCATTATTTTGCTTCCTGTCTATCTGATGTAGTTATTCATGATAACTAGTAGAAATTAATTATTGTTTTCACTCGGTAATTTCTAGAAATTTAGGGGTCAAAAGTAAATTACTCAAATTGGGGTTATATTGTAATTTACAAAAAGTTTAAGTTTCAAGTTTAGGTTTTCAAGTTTAAGTTTTTTTCCAAATTTAATTTCAGATTAGTGTTAAGTGCCATGGAGGGGCTTAGTGGTTTGCTTTTTTTTTTTTAATTTTATTTTTACAGGTATTATTAACTGTTTTTATGGGTATTGTTAAATTTAAGGTGCTGTTTTTTATATAAAAAACGTGTTGTTTTTTATAGAATGCTCTGTTTTTTTACTGTTTTTTCATATAGAACTAGCTATTTTTTTTTTAATTCAAAAGGCGGTGTTTTTATGAAAAATGTGCTATTTTTTATATTAGTTGTTTTATACATTAATTGGTTATGGACCGAATAGGACCGAGACCGAACCCAAACCGCTTGAAAACCGAATAGGACCGAAACCGATTATTCCGGTCCGGTCTCGGTTCATAATTTTCTAGGACCGATCAATGCGGTCCGGTCCCAAAAATACCTTAAAATCGGACCGGACCGGACCGCGAACACCCCTACATAAAAGATAAAAGGGACATGGAGGGAGTTAAATAGAATGTTAGTTTAATAAAATATAATACTAAATTAAACCCTTATAATTCTTCCCGATTAAAGGTTTGTGTTTTCTTCGTTCGAACTCCGATTCGAGCACCGTTCGTGGCCACGCAAAGCTTGGCCTGAAAGATACAACTTTCGTGATTTTTTGGGCAAAAATTTCGTAGTGTGAAATTATCAAAATGCCCATAAATATGCGAATCACGACGAAACTTTACCAGAACGCGCTCAAACTTTATACAACGCACCGTGACACCCATAAAAGCTCAATAATACCTCGAATAAAGTGTTAGCACATAAAACGGAGGTTGTCTATTTAACGAGCATAATTATAGACATTAAAGTACCTGAGGGAGCTAAAATGCATAGGTTCTGTAACACCTCGTGTTTTTATTAATTAATTAAACAAATTATTTGAAATGTTTGAGAAAAATAAAATTTTGGATTTAATGGTCTTAATAATTAAATATGTTGATTTTTATATTCGAATAATAAAATTTTCAACCGAAATTAAATTGGAGCTATATTAAAATGTTACAATGATTTCTAAAATGTTTTAACAAGCAAGTACATTTTTGTGGAGTTAAGGAATATTTTTCTCAGTGTAAAAGCGGATTTTTAAATTGGGTGTTTGGGTGGTTCAAACGACACCGTATGTTGTTCGAACGACATAAAATGTCGTTTGAATAACAGGTGGCAGCCGTTCGAGCGACAGGTGTCGGTGGGTGGATTAGAGTCCTAATTGTATTCTAACTCTTAAACCCTTTAAATACCAAAATTCATACAGGGCTGGGATTTCCAAAACACTTTTCTCTCAAACTTTTCTCCAATACGGTTCACCAAACATATTTCCTCTCATCCTAAACCCCTAGCCCCAACTTTTAACAAGTTTTTTGAAGATTCAATTGGTGTTTTTTAAGAGGAATCCAACCAGATTTTTATCCAACAAATTCCAGGCATGAATACTCTATTCCTTTTCTTTAGTATTATGCGTTTTAAATGTCGCCTAAACACTCAATTACATATTTTTCTTAAAAATAAATTAGTAACTTAATTAGAGAAAGTGGACACTAATTTTGGTATTGTTTTGATAAAACTTTTAAATATGATTTAATACTTGAAACCCTTGGGTGCGTAAGTTAAATTTTTGGGTTTTTATGGTTTGGGTGTAGGTTCGCATGAAGAAGTTATGGGATTATTTATATGTTATGTGGGATGCGAACACACTTATAAAAATTAGATGATTTATAAAAGAGAACGATTATGTCATATTTAATATCATCGCATGTTAAATAAATTCATATTATTGAATAGAATGACTTAAGTTGAAAACAATGACGGTGCTATTAATTGAATTAAATTAAATTGGGACTTTTATGATTATATTGTCATGTTGTGTTTATGATTTATGATATTGTGTGAATTATTATTATTCATTTTTGCCATCGCGGGGACGATGGACTTTTGGGTGGTATATATTGCTCACCTTAATTATAGGATGCTTATTAGGTATGGGACTAGTAGGTAGGCCTTGGTTATAATTTATGCTTGCTAGGTATTAGACTAGTTAGTGTAAATTCGTGGGAATTTTATATTCCGGGGGTGGGCTGATTTTTATGTTCCATTTATCGTCGCGTTAGCCTAGGCATGAGATTAGAACGTATTTTATATTGGTGATTCAGCCTATATGTAGGATATGACTTATGTGTACTTGTGGACCCTTAGGTATGGGAACAAGGGGTATTTTGAAGATCTCACGTCGATTAAAAGGGTGGGGAGATTTGAAATTTTGAAATTGAGAAATGAGAATTAATACCTAAGATAAAAACGGGTATTAAAATTGGTGGCGACATAATATGTCAGTGACCGACAATTTAAATTGATCAGCTTGGGCAATTATGTCGTGTCGTGTGTGGAACCTTGTCATATTGCGGGGGATCGACATTTTAAACGGATTTGGCTGGCTATTGACAAGGGTAAGTGTGACACTTTGGTGGATTGACACCCGGGGCGAGAAGACCTCCATAATAAAAAGTGAGAACAATAATAAAATTGGGTTAATTTAATTAAATTAACATTTTGGGGCTTTGGAATAGTTAACATTATATTGGTGTATTTTATTCAGAACCTTGGGGGTGGTTGATAATTTATCTTGTCGCGTTTAATTAAAATAATTTATTGTGATATTTATTGCGTACAATGCTACTGTCTGGGTTCACGGACCCTATTTGAGGGAAGTAGTGTGTATTTATGCTCGGGGCTCTAACCTCGTGCGTTGATTAACTTTTTTCAGGTATTAGTGCTTGAGTAGCTGCATAAAATTTATTGGATATCGTTTGGAGGTGCAGCTGGAGTTTATTCATTTTATCGCTTTATTTAGTTAGACTTTATTTTTAGTCGTATTTCATTATGAGACTTCATATGTGTTTTATTGGACCATTCGGTTCCAAAGTTGTTAGAGGATTTCAGTTAGATTATTCACAGTTGATTATTACTGAGTTTTAATTAAATCATTTTTGGAGATTGAATTTATTCAAAGTTTAGCATGTGATGGATCTTTTATTGTTCAGTTGTTATTATCATTTGTGATTGATTCAAATATTTATCTCGTGGATTGATTTTATTGTGTCTCATATTTGTCTCATGCTAAGATTGATATTTTATTTCGTTCGCGCCCGGCTTAGTTTTGGTGATGGCCGACGCAAGAATTACGCGGAGTGTGACAGGTTCGAGGGTATAAATGTGCAAGATTCGATACGAATCAGTACATCTATTCATGTAGGGTTGATTCCTCTCATTATATTTCTATAAAGGTAACTATAAGTAATATATTACAAACCCATTTCATACATTTCCTCATTCCCATATGTTCTTATACATCAAGCACCCTAGCATTCATTGTATATTATAATCATATCAAGCGAACTTATTTTTACCCTTTTAAAATATGATTTAGGATAACTATGGTTCACACCAAACATGAACATCTTCCGAAGTCAGATGTAATGTTCTCAAGGAGAGAAATTATCGATGTCGACAACCCAAGCCCTCGGGAGAAAAGATGTTTACCACGTCATCATTTACACAATACTGAGCCAGCTACATCTCAATCCAAAAATAAGCGAAAAAGATCACGAGTGGATAAAGTTTATTATTTACTGAAGGTCTTAGAGAGTAATTTTGTGGTGCAAACTTACACTAACGAATGGAATGTCATTAACTATCCAAACGTTGAGAAAGCCAAATCAACTATACGTAATTCTTTAATCCACAATCTTCGTAGCTCAACTGATGTGACCATTGAAGTATCGCGTCCTATTACCCCCACTTTTATTAATCTGGCCCCCAATTCTAAGGATGAAACCAACAGAGTTCATGTGATTGTCTTTAATGATAAAGAGCTATTCATAAACCCGTCAAACTCAAATCATTCCTTAAACTATGTTCACAATTTTGGCTACATTGACTACGACCAATTGTTTTCCAGTTCAATCATTTATCCTTCATACGAAGAGGATCCCTCAGAGTAATCAATGACGATTAAGCTCTAATGCCTATTATAAGACTAGACCATCAACTGCATGGAAGAATAGTAAGACAATATAAAGTACTAATTTTTTAAGTTAAAATAATGCAACCTTTTAAACGATTTTATGTCATTTATTACTTTGAATAATACATTATAGGTACCAACTCCGTTGCCTGGACGTTTAGACGTCCTTCAAAGCAATGTAGCTTTTGTTTCGCTATTATGTGGTACAAAGAACGTACTGGAAAAATAAGCAAACATCATTTCCTAAATTCTCCCTTGTAGTCAATAAGAGAAAATTCGGCTACCACTCACTAAGGATCCACTTAAGTTCCTTGTCGATTTGCTATCATATAACGGAGGTGTGCGCTCAACAAAATTCAGAACTAACATTCATGCATACAACTCGATGTTTGCCTTCACTTCTATAGGAGGAAAAGTAGACAATAGTTACAATAATGGTCGTGGACCATACGTATATTGAATTAGCGGATAAAATCATCACAAAATTCGGTCATTAGTACCAATTGAAGGTGAGCGACCAAAATTTACCCAGTTGTACATTTACAAC
This sequence comes from Sambucus nigra, assembly GCA_949130495.1. Classification (NCBI taxonomy): domain Eukaryota; kingdom Viridiplantae; phylum Streptophyta; class Magnoliopsida; order Dipsacales; family Adoxaceae; genus Sambucus; species Sambucus nigra. The sequence goes on from OX422220.1 coordinate 76,762,427, forward strand.
ACTGAATCAGAGCTCTAAAATCATATATTAGCTATACGATCATCAAACAATTTTGATAACATTAACCCAATCATGTGTGCGGACTCATAAAAATGTTTGATGAAAGCAACGAGCGACCAAAAGTGTTTAGAATGGCCCGCGATCGTTTCCAACATTTTGATTTTGTAGACATTCGGCTCCGATTGGTGGGTACAAGGCCTGGTGACCCCACCCCCACCCCCATTTTTACAATTTGCCACAAGCCTTTGCGGTTACCGAATTGATAGTTGGGGACCTGTCGGATACTAATTATATGCGAGACATTATCATTGATCGTAAGTCTACCGGATTGCAACGTATAAACGAGCTACATCGCTCCTTTATGGTTATGCAATATCCAATTATTTTTCTATACGGTGAAGATGGATATCACATAGACATTCGATACGCAAATAATACAAGTCATCATCATACAAAGAGGGAATGCGTAACCATGAGGGAGTTTTACTCCTACAAACTACAACAAAAATCAAATGAATAACAAAGATGGAATGCGTAACCATGAGGGAGTTTTACTCCTATAAACTACAACAAAAATCAAATGAATAAAATGTGTTACACCTTTCTGGGCAATTTATTTCAACAATACATTGTTAATGCACACACATGTATAGAAGAAGAGAGGCTACGATGGATACACCTAAATCAATCTCAATTGTGTTCTGGGCTTTATAAAGGTCTTAAGGATGCAGTCATAAGAGGGGACACAACACCTTCATCCGTTGGTAAACTGTAAGGACATTTTTCTCATGGCCAACATGTTTCATTTGTGTATGTCGTACGCCACTACATTTGGCACGTCACCTCAAGATGTCACTCGACGGCCTCAATCCGAATTTCGGGAATCAAGCATTCAACATCTCCATTAATATGTCCCACATCTGCCTCAACGACTTCACGGTCCACGATTTTAGGGACTTAATGCAAGTGGTACGCAAGGGAAGTCAAAACAGTGAAAAAAGGCACGATAGGAGTGTTCAAGGGCATTTTCGTAATTTCAAATCCATAGTTTGGAGGTCTGGTCAACTGGAAAGTTGAAGATCTCACCGCAACGAAGATACTGGAAAAAACGACACCTCAATCCGAGCTACGGTGAAGGAGTTATGACCTTTTGAAGATAGAGAAAATTCCTTAAAGAATGTTGTTTTTTTTTGTACGCTGGATAGAATTTTAGAGTTTTAAGAACGTGGGTCTCTTCATCTTTTTTTCTATAAATACCAACTTCGGGGGAGTTGTTTTGCAAGACTTTAGAAGACGTTTTTTAGAGTCCAAAAACCTCTAGTCTTCATATTTTTTGAGTCCCAAGACTCATGTTTTGATTCACACAATTGCCAAACCTTTGTGAATCTTTTTGGTAACCCAAGAACATAACTTTTTAGTTTGTTCAAACCTTTGTGGAGAGATCTTTGCAACCGAGGGCTGCGTGTCATTGCTGAGGGAGTCTCTACAAAGTTTTATGGCTACGTGTCATTGAGGAGTGTTGCGGTTCTTCCTTTGTTGATTGGACTGAGGTTCATGTGGGTTCGCTTCATGTGGATTCATTGCTGACGACACCGACCGACACCTGTGGGTATTCGTGTGTCACTGTATTTCATTGTAATCCGTGTAAGTTGCGATTTACTTATTATAGTGAAATAAAAGGTTTTGCCCTGCGGCGATTTTTCCTTAAACTTGTTTCGTATACTTTATTTGTTTATGGGTTGACACACGCATCGTAGATGGATGTTTAGGGCCTGAATTTATTTGATTTAAAAGTAGACTCTAATTAAATAAGGATTACTTGAAAACTTGTGAAATTTAAATTTAATCAATTATCACACTGTTCCGACTCTTTCAAATTGGTATCAGAGCAGGTTACGCTAATTTATCGCGTATTCCTATTTTCCGTAAAATTTGTGTGATATTGATTTTTTTTGAAAAAACAATTTTGTGAAAAATCGCAATTTTTCAATGGAACACCCGTTTAATGAGGAGCCTATTTTTGAAAAGATTCACGACCGTGATGAAAATTTAAAAAGTTTGAATTTGAAACTTTGCAAAAGAATTAAAGTTTTGGAAAAAGAAAATTCTCATTTTAAATCTGCGATGGATCTTTTGCAAACGGTTCAAAATCAAAGAGATTTTTATCGTGAAAAATTTATTTCCTTGGACTATGACTTTGTTTCTTTAAAATTGTCCAAAAAGGAGAGTGATGAAAGGGTCCTATTTTTAGAGAAAGAATTGGAGGACCTAAAAAATTCGATGGTTTGTGTTTGTGCTAAAGATGAAGGAAATATTTTAATCAATGAGTTTGTGGCACGTGAAGAGACTCTTAGGGAAAAGTTTGCTTTAATTGAGGGGGAGAGGGATACCCTTTTAGAAATTGTTGAAAATTTGAAAAAGCAATCCCTGTCTTGGGAAGAGTCTAATTTGTTGCTTGAATCAAATATTTTGAAGTTGAAAAATGATTTAAACGATTCAAGTAGGTTTGATTGTGATGGTAATGGCTCATCTTGTTCTCATACTTCTAGTGCTAAAGCCAAAACCATTATTTGTTTTAGAGGGTCAATTAATCCCAAGGACTTTAGAAAAGATCACACTTTAGGTAACATTCCTCCCGTTTACACATGTTCACATTGTGGTAGGAAAGGTCACCTTAGGAGATTTTGTTTTGATCTTGGAAGATGTCCTAGGATGTCGAAGTCTAGTGTTACCTTGGTTACTAAATCCTCCACACGTTGTTTCACATCTATTTGGGTTAGGAAATCACTTTTGGATACACTAGATTTTAGACAAGTTGATTCTCGTTTGCTTGCACATGATTCTTCTCTTGCCATATCATATAGATGATTGTGTTTGCATGTGTGTCATACGCTAGTTATGCTTTTTGATATATGTTTGCTAGCGTTGTGACATGTACTTTTTGTATAGATTTTTTTTATTTTTGGAAATATTTTGAAAAATACAAAAAGATTTTATTTTGAGAAAATTTTGAGAAAATCCAAAAAGATTTTTGTATTTTGTTTGCACCGTTTATGGATGAACACTTTGGATGACCGAGTCACAACTTCATTCCATTATTTTCGTGTGACTATTTGATAGTGTTTTGAGACAATAGGTCAATTCATCTACGTGCTTTATAATGTTTGGAGTCATTAAGATGCATTTAAGTGTTACTTCCTACATGTTTGACTCGCAATTTCCTTTATTGCACACATGCACGAATTTTTTTTATTATTGTGCTTGTCTTATCACATGTTGGTTGGGTGTTTTCACTTCAATCCTGTCCTTAAAACGAACCAAGCGCGATAAATTTTTGATAAGGAAACTGTGCATATAAAAATCGTTTTGTGAGATTGTGTGCTTTGTTTAAGAACGGGGAGGGGCTGCGAAAGGTAATTATCTCTTCTTTGCGCAAAAGCCACCGTTCCAAAGGACCTAAAAAATGGAGGAATTTTATTATCCGGGGTCCAAAGAGGTTAAAAGAGGCCGAAAAAATTGAAAGGCAATAAAAAGAAATTCATGCCAATTATGGGCCATTTAGGTTTTTGCACCAATTCTCCAAAGTTTTAGAATTTAGATTACCTCTAAAAGAATATATATATGAGGGAGTTTGGTTGGAGAATTAAAATGGGTTTGCACGTCCTTGAAATGCTTGAAAATGCGCTACATAGTTTTGGACGTTATTGGTGTGGAAATCACTTTGACTTTGATTTGTTAGTTTGCATAAGACGATGTCATTTAAATTCAACAAATTTTTTTTTACACCTAAGGATAATTTTGATGATAATTCGTTAGGGGTACACATATGCATCGTGCACATATGATTGATTGAGTTGATTTACCTATCGAATGTATTCACACCCATTCATTCCGTTTCCATGACTTGGTTGTTTGAGTCTAAATCCATGGTGTGATTTTTGTATCATGTTTTGCATTTTTTTTCAAAATGGTATCTATTTTTTGTATAAAAAAATTGAAAAAAATCAAAAATAGTTTGTGTATTTTTTGTATACCGTGACACCCCAATTTTGCTTGTTTGATTCATTCTTCTTATTTGTCTATTTGGGGACATCATAAAAAGGGGGAGAAAGAATTATCATTTTATGGGGGAGTTTGAATTTTGGGGGAGTTTTGAGATTTGACGTATGCTTATCATATATTGCTATCTATGTTTATATCATTTCAAACTCGATACGTCACTTGGTATTTTTTTCTTTATCTCATGTGTGTAGGTACTACATTGATGATCTCTGAATTGCACACCCTGATGAGAAAAGATTTGAGATTCCTGAAGATTTGAAGAACAAACGATGAAGACTATTCATTTGTACCTTTTCCAGTTTTGGGTTCATGGGAGGGTAGATTTGTATAGGCAATTTCGTATTTGATAATTCAGATTTTTTATGTATGTACCGGCATAGACATAGGGGGAGATTTGTAAGGACATTTTTCTCATATCCAACATGTTTCATTTGTGTATGTCGTACGCCGCTACATTTGGCACGTCACCTCAAGATGTCACTCGACGGCCTCAATCCGAATTCCGGGAATCAAGCATTCAACATCTCCATTAAAATGTCCCACATATGCCTCAACGACTTCACGGTCCACGATTTTAGGGACTTAATGCAAGTAGTACGCAAGGGAAGTCAAAACAGTGAAAAAAGGCACGATAGGAGTGTTCAAGGGAATTTTTGTAATTTCACATCCATAGTTCGGAGGTCTGGTCAACTGGAAAGTTGAATAGCTCGCCGCAACGAAGATACTGGAAAAAACGGCACCTCAATCCGAGCTACGGTGAAGGAGTTATGACCTTTTGAAGATGAAGAAAATTCCTTAAAGAATGCTGCTTTTTTTTTGTACGCTGGATAGAATTTTAGAGTTTTAAGAACGTGGGTCTCTTCATCTTTTTTCCTATAAATACCAACTTCGGGGGAGTTGTTTTGCAAGACTTTTGAAGACGTTTCTTAGAGTCCAAATACCTCTAGTCTTCATATTTTTTGAGTCCCAAGACTCATGTTTTGATTCACACAATTGCCAAACCTTTGTGAATCTTTTTGGTAACCCAAGAACACAACTTTTTAGTTTGTTCAAACCTTTGTTGAGAGATCTTTGCAACCGAGGGTTGCGTGTCATTGCTGAGGGAGTCTCTACAAAGTTTTATGGCTGCGTGTCATTGAGGAGTGTTGCGGTTCTTCCTTTGTTGATTGGACTGAGGTTCATGTGGGTTCGCTGCGTGTGGATTCATTGCTGACGACACCGACCGACGCCTGCGGTTATTCGTGTGTCACTGTATTTCATTGTAATCCGTGTAAGTTGCGATTTACTTATTATAGTGAAATAAAAGGTTTTGCCCTGCGGAGATTTTTCCTTAAACTTGTTTCGTATACTTTATTTGTTTATGGGTTGACACACGCACCGTAGATGGATGTTTAGGGCCTGAATTTATTTGATTTAAAAGTAGACTCTAATTAAATAAGGGTTACTTGAAAACTTGCGAAATTTAAATTTAATCAATTATCACACCGTTCCGACTCTTTCATAAACGCATCATTTTCCCCTCCACTTTCACAGGTGACCCAAGGTACATGGCTCAAAGTTTACAGGAAAATTATAGATGGTTTGGTAACCCAAACATATTCCTTACTTTCACAGTGAACCCTATGTGGTCGGAAAATATTTTCTATCACTAACTCCTGGACAACAACTTGATGAATGACCGAACATTGTTACGAGAGCTTACAAAATAAAGCTTGATCATTTCATAAAAGATTTAAAACAAGGAAAGCGAATTGACAATATTTTAGCGAGTAGGTACATTTTTATTACAATTTGTTCCTTACCTAATTATATCACAATCTAACTTCATTTTTTTTGTTTTACTTAAAGAACCTAATTACATCATAATCAAACTTCATTTGTTTTTGTTTTACTTAAATTTATTTACACAATTGAATTCTAAAAAAGAGGATTGACATATGCTCGTATCATATTATTCCTACACCCTGACGACAAACCTTAAATACAGGCTCAAATTGATGCAATTATTTCAGTTGAATTACCGAATGCAAAGGATAATCCTATTGGCTTTAAAGTTGTGTCACACTTTTTGATGCACGGCCCATGCAATGAAGAAAATCGTCACCCACCGTGTATGTCAAAAGGAATTTATTCCAAAAAAAATCCTAAGTCATTCGCACATGAGACCTCTTTAGATGAAAAAGGTTTCCCTATTTACGAAAAGGAGGGATGATAGGGTTGTTATTGAGAAAATGGTGTTAAACTCGATAATAGATTTGTTGTACCTCGTAACAAGGACTTAATCGTTACCTAAGATGGACATATTAACGTCAAGTTGTGTACTAAGTCTGGAGCTATTAACTATCTCTATAAGTATGTCAACAAGGGTGTTGATAATGCGAGGACTGTATCGCAAGAAAATGTTGTGCCAAATGACAAGACGGGCAAGGATGATGTTATGCCTATTGATGAGATTAGATCATTTTTTGACTATAGGTGCGTATCTACCTATGAGTCTGCTTTAAGGATATTTAATTTCGATATTCAACATCATATCATATCAGTTGAGAGATTACCATTCCACTTACTAGATGAGCAACATATAACATTTAGGGATTTAGAAAGGTTGGACAATGTTGTCAACGAGATCAATGCAAAAAAAATAATGTTCACTGAATGGATGAGGATGAATTTTTGCAAATTCGGATGCCCGTGAACTTACATATACGGAATTCCCAACGAAATGGCTATGGTAATCAAAGTATAAATAGCGAAAAAGAAGAGAAAGACAAGATTGCATAGGTACGATCGTCTACGCACATCCGACCTCCAGGGAGAGATTTTACTTGGGAATGCAACTTAACATTGTGTGAGGACCCCGCAATTATGAGGAAATCAGAACAGTAAATGGTGTTACATATCCGACCTTCAAGGCAACGTGTTATACATTAGGCCTAGTAGATGTAGACCAAGAATGACACGATGCACTGTCTCATGCTTCGAACTGGTCATTCGGTAATTAACTTACTGAATTTTTTTATTAAGATGCTCATTTTTTACGAGGTTGATGATCCATTAGCTATTTGAGACCAAAATTGGCATATTCTTTTTTAAATATGTTATATACATGCAGAGGAAAAAACTTCAATCTTTAGAATTGCGCTTAACTGATTCTCATATCCAAAATTATGCAATTTATGAAATTGAACAAATCATGCATCGTAACAATAGAAGTTTGAAATATTTTCCACCATCCCGCTATATGATGATTCTTTATGGAGAGATATGGGAAAATGATTAATTCGTGAGGAGACATCGTACGATACTGAGGAAATGGATTCCCAACACAAAAAACTATATGTAGGGCTAAACGAAGAGCAATTATTAGTATATAACAATGTCATTGATTCAGTTAATGAGCACAGGGAGGATTATATTTCATTAATGGGCCAGGAGGAACTCGAAAAACTTATTTATGCAAGACTATCATTGCACGATTAATATCCTAAAGTAAGATTGTTTTTGCTCTAGCTTCCTCTATAATCGTGACATTATTGTAACCGGGCGGACGAACAACTCATTCACGTTTTGCCATTCCGATTGACATATGTGAATCGTCGACATGTGACATACGACAAGGCACCAACCTCTCTGAACTCATTCATAAATATTCACTAATTATTTGGGATGATGCTCCTACGGATCATTGCCATACATTTGAAGCAACTGATAGAACACTACTCGATATCCTACATTTTGATGATCAAAATTGTAAGGATAAAATTTTAGGCGGCAAAACTATGCTTCTTAGAGGAGATTTTAGACAAATCTTACCAGTTATAAAAAGAGTAACAAGACACGATATCATTCGGGCTTCACTAAACATGTCACCAATTTGGAAAATGTGTCAACGCTTTGTCCTTAAATAAAATATGCAAATACCAGACACATCTGAATTTTCATTGGGTTTTTGGGATAGGAGAAGGGACGATAGGCTCGACTTCTTTTAATGACAAGTTGGATAAGGCCTGGATTGAAATTTTCGATGAATCAAGTGGCAGCAATTGTGGGAAGCACGTATCCTCATTTGGTTGATAACATTAAGAACGAAGAGTACTTGAGATCATAAGTAATTCTAACACCACCTAACGATCTCGTCGACGATATAAACCACTTTGTTCTTAATAAATTTTCCAACAGGGAACGTACATACCTAAGTTCTGATGAATCCATTTGTAAGGCATCCGCGAAAACAACTGACGAAGACGTGCAAATCCTTGTGGAGTCTTTGAACATTTTGAATTTCAATGGGTTACTTAGTTACATACTTCGTATAAAAATTGGCGTCACGGTGATCCTATTGCGTAACATTAACAAAAGTGCATGCATTTGTAATGGAACACATTTAATAATTACTTAACTGAGTGAATGGATCATTGAAGTTAGAGTTCTTACTGGATCACACATTGGGACAAAAGTTTTCATTCCAAGAATTGTGATGACATCAACAGATAAGAAATGTATGTTTATACTAAAACGAAGACAATTCCCATTGCATTTATGTTTTGCTATGCCTATAAATAAGAGTCACGACAAACTTTATCCAATGCTGGAATTTACTTGCCCCAACCAGTATTCTGCCATAAATAACTCTACATAGTTGTGTCAAGATTCAAATCAATATCAGGTTTGAAAGTACTAATAAGAAATGATGATGCCATCACTCAAAACTACACTAGGAATATAGTGTTCAACGAGATATTCAGAGACTTAAAATCTGGTAAATAAATTTTAATATTCTAACAAACCTTACATTTTAAATTAGAGTCTAATTGCAATAATAAGGACATGACCATTACCTCATTATTTAGATATTTAACATATATTTCTCAACTTAATGTAGATCCAAGATGAATCACTGTCATACATCGGTGTCAGAACTATCCATTCAATCATATAATTGTGCAATTATTGTCTGAGTTACAAGAAAGTGGGATGCCATGAATTTTAAGAAGAACAACGAACTTATATATGTTGATTGTGTTCTTCTTGATGAAAAGGTACGCATTTCCAACTTTATTTGTTCATTATATTGTTATTCTAATATAACATTTTCCTTCATAATCCTACAAATGAATATTAATCTAATTAAGTAAGCATTTATCGGCCTTCTACACTTCAAGATTTCGACTTTCATATGAATTACGATTGTGATAAGAATTACTTATATAACGGAATTACTTAATTCTACAATAAATCATGATTCCAACTTATTGTAATCAACATTTACGTGTTGTGTCTTCATTCATTCATGCCCGCACATGAATATAATTCAATATATAAACAACCAAAATATTATTTACGATTACTAATTTGGGAAGGTACTATAAAAATACCATTTCAATACTCTAACTCCTTAAAATAATAGCAAATCATGTTTTCATATTTATCTGCTTTTATTATAACTTCCTACATTTAGGCAATGTGAGATTCGTAGTTTTAACATTAACCACTATTCTAAAAAAAACGCCTAGGCTTGAGGCTTGGGAGAAACGCTCCGCCTTACGCTTTTTACGCCTTATTCTTGGTAAAACCCTTAAAGCGCAATTTTTTCTAAAAACAACAATGCTTTAGTGAAACGATATCGCCTTTTAAAGATTTTTTTTACAAACCTAACCATTATCTTATAAAAATTAATCAAATAGTATTTTAATTTGCAGATATTCAGAAATATTTTTATAATATGTAAAATTTTAGTATTTTAATAGCCTTGTTATGGTTAAGAAATATTAAAATATATTAAGAAGGCCTAAACGCCTTTCCACGTCTTTTTACGCCTAAGGCCCGCCTAGGCTTCTAAGGCTTAAGGCTTGACCTCCACGCCTCGATCACGCCCCGCATTTTTTAGAACCTTGACATTAACCAAATAATACATACAGTAGTTAACAAAATTGTGTTAACTATTTTTAACTGTTGTAAATACGATATGACTACTTAACAATATAATTGGTTATTACATGTTGTAAAATGTGGAAACATTGGGGTATAGCATGCAAATTGCCTGTAAATTTAACTCTAAATGTATGTATTGACCAATCGATTAAGTGTATGCATTTTTGTAACATACAATTCAGGGTACACATTTTTTAAACAATATTGGATTAAAACAACTTAACACACTGTTTGCTTACTTGGACAAAGACTATTTACATCTGCCCAATGAACTTTAATTAGCATGGATATTTAAAATTCAAAAATTGAATTTCTTCACAACTCATTGGTATCCCAATAGTTGCTTAGTAAACTTAATGCACACTTAGAATAGTTCTTTTCTTTAACCCCATATATAATCTATGAGATTACTTCATTTTATAACCTAAATACTCGAAATGAGGGTAATTCTATAACCGGTATAAATTCTCATCATTCTTTAACATTCTAATCAGGTTCGGATTGTGCTGTTACTTTAGTACTGTGTTCTTATTCTCTTCTAATTATTATTCAATTCATCTAAGATTGAGAAATTGCATTTTATTGATACAAAATAACACACATTTAAATGTCTTCCAAACTTGATTATCCCTTCCATAATGTGTTTGGAACTATGGATACCTTCATATATGTTTTTTTTTACGGAATTATTTATTCTGTTCCGATTCAGATTAAGATTATGCTTTAGTTAGTTGTCTTACTTTATTCGCTTTCTTACATTAACATTTTTAGTGTACTTTCCTCTTATTTAAATCGTTCTTCGTCATGCTTATATCATCGTCCGATGCACAAAAAATTGTGAAGTAAAAGCTGAAATTCCAATCAAGAAACCCAAATTGCATTTGATTCAAGTAACTTAACTCATTGTTTGCTTACATAGGCAAACAATATTTACATCTGCTCAATGAACTTTAGTTAACATGGATACTTACAATTCAAAAATTGAATTTCTTTACAGCTCATTGGTATCCCACTAATTATCTAGCAGACTTGATGGACACTTAGGATATTTAATTTCTTAAAACCAATGTGATCTTTGAGATTACTTCATTCTATATCCCAAATATTCAGCTCGTGGATAAAGTTATAACTAGTATGAATTCTCATCGGTCTTTAATATTTTAATCAGCTTGGGATTGTAGATCAAAACTAACATCTCAAACATTATCATTTTTCCCCGTTCCCCATCATTTATCAAGTACTGCTGCCATATCGTCTATCTACAATTACTTTACTACTCTGATTAATTACTTGTCTAAAACTATGGAAGTCATCTATAAGTTTTAGCAGTTTAAATGGTTAGAATACCAAGGGTAGGGAATGCCCGAGCAGATGCACTTGCTCGACTAGATTCAGCGATCAGGACAAAACTCGGGAGAACCATCCCAGTGGAAATTCTAGCATACAGAAGTATAAAATGTCATTACGGTGGATTTGGGACCCTCATGGATGGATCTTATAAAAAACTACATTGATAAAGGTACTGTACCTGTTGATCTAAAAGATGCACGAAATGTAAGATACAAGGTAGCAAGTTATGTTCTAGAGCGAGGAGTCATGTACAAAAGGGGATACATTATTTCACTACTTTGATGTGTACACCCCCCATCGAGGTACCAGAGATGATAAAAGAAGTACGTAAAGGTTCATGTGTGGCTCATTCAGCTGGTCGGTCACTGGTGCAAAGGATAGTTATGCAGGGATACTACTGGCCGACGATGAAATTATACTGTATTGCTTTTGCAATAAAGTGTGATAAGTGTCAAAAGTTTGTTACGATCCATGGAAAATCGAGGGTTGCTCTAACTCTAATTATTTATATGTGGCCTTTTACTATTTAGGGAATTAACCTATTCAGACCACTATCGATGACCAAAGGCAGGTTCAAATACTTGGTGGTGGGAGTAGACTACTTCACAAAATGGGTGGAGGCTGAAGCATTGGTCAAAATGCCTTATGAAAAGGTTTTTAGGTTCATATAAAAATATATCATATGCAAGTATGGAATGTCGTACGCTTTCATCACTGACCACGACACTCAATTTCACCACGGTAAATTTGAGGTGTACTGCATTTAGTCTAAAATTTAGAAACTTCATTCTTCCCCAGGACATCCACAATGTAATGGCAAAATAAAGGTAACCAATAAAACTTTACTTGATGGATTGAGAAAGAGGTTTGATGATGCAAAAGGAAATTGGATCAATAAGTTGCACACTAATCTTTGGGCATATAGAACCACACTGAGAACAACTACTAGAGAAACTTCATACATGCTTATTTAGGGGATATAATCAATGGAGCCATCCGAGATAACGGTACCAATTCATAGGGTGTTGAACTTTGATTCCCCTAAAAGTGGTCCTATGAGAAGACTCGACCTAGACCTGGTTGAAGAAGTCATAGAAGCTGCTACATTCTGAGCAGCTGCTTATCAATAGAGAACTTCTAGATTTTACAATAGGATGGTCAAGCTGACCAATTTGAAAGAAGTATATTATGTCCTCAAGAAAGTTATCCAAAAAGGAAACAAGTTGGAGGCTAACCGATATGGTCCTTATTGCATCTTGGCAGTCATCCGACCATGAACTTATCACTTAGAGATACTTGAGGGGGAAGAATTCAAAATTCCACAGAACGCCAATCACCCGAGGAAGTACTATCAATATCCATGTTAAGGATTTTATGCAATCTTTTCATCCAGTTTAATAAAAGTTATGATTTTTGACCAATTATGCTTCCTTATTTTTTTTGGAGTACAGTGATGACGACATCCCTCAATAAAATTTTCCAACTTTAAAAAAGAAAAATCTTTTTTAAACTTCATGCATGACTTCGTCTTTGATAAGCCAAGAACAAAAAGTCCCTAAAACTTCATCTCAAGAACAAGAAGTTTTAGCGAACTAAGTTAAAAACAGGAAAGAATTTTCCCAAGATATTTGGTCATTACCAAAAGGTAACTAATTTAAACACTTAGCTCTAAAAGCGACAGAGATCCATTGTACCTAAGTACATTAGTAGAACTTAAGGACCAATAACTCAAGTTCATAACTTGACCGTACACAAATTGATTAAGCAAGTTAGTCGGATCAACTGTCGATCAACTAATCACAAGCTTAATTGACAAGGAAAAAATAATATACATGGAGACATATGCGCAAAAACAGTCTTTCTATTCCATTTAATTTTTCATAAGTAAATAGGCATATAATCAAAGATAAGCAAAGAAATATAACTTTATTTAACGGGACTTTTTCGTTCAGCCTTATCCGTCCCAGCAGGGGGTTTATTAAAAGTGTCGGGCAACATTATAGTTATGAAATCTATCAACCTATTATTGTTGCTCGGTCGGTCAAGAAAGTGAAGAGGGCGAATGTACTCAACCTTGTCCTGGAGACCATAATCGCCTAAATACTTTCTTACTAAGCACTGTGGAATGTCGTTAGTTGGAATCCACTTGACGTCAATTTTAAATGGATGATTATGATAGTCCAACATGTCTGGATCACGTCAGTGCCATAAGTTACTATTACTATCTATCTTCACTGGTGTCTGTACATTCATCCACCCCCACTTATAACCTTCATAATTACTTTACGCCAGATGATCATCCATGTGAGTAAGAGCTTCATTATAACCGTCCTTCCAGACAGCCTTTGGTTGCTTGTGAAAATGAAAAGTTAACCTATCTACTTGGTCTTTGAGGTTCCTTATGTCTTGATCATTTCCCTTTAATAAGGCATCTTGGTCAACTAAGTCTTCTTGGTCCTTTCCTCCTTAATAGTGGGCCGAATAACAACCACTTATCTGGAATAGTGGATTGATTTGGTCTTCTTCCTCTTCGTCATCATCATCATTATTATCATCATCATCATCATCATCATCATCATCATCATCATCATCTTCTTCTTCTTCTTCTTCTTCTTCTTCTTCTTCTTCTTCTTCTTCTTCTTCTTCTCTAGTTCCTCTAGAAATCTGGAATTATCCAGTTCTAAGAAAGAGGCATCCTCGCTTGGTGCAGCCTCAATAGACTTCTTCAAATTATTCAACTCATTCCTAATATTATTATTTTCTTCTTTCAATAATATGTTGACCTCTCGAGCGCTTTCAATCTCTCAATTCAACAAGAACTCTTTCCTTTTATACGACGAGGAGATGTCTTCAAGCTTCTTATAAAATCCAGATGCTTCACTCAAGGACTTATACTTGGCCTCATAGTCAGAATTGAGAGAGCTCGAGAAAGATTATAATCCTCTTGCAGGTGCTCAATTATCTCATGGTATGCTTCATTGTTCGTGATAGCTCTATCCAAGAGATAATGTTGATAAATATACGATTCCCTCACTTGGTCGAATGAATCTCTATCGAGTTACATTTCTAACTCAGTGTCAGTCTAACTAACATGACCAGCTGCAAGCAAACTAGCACTACATATTAACAATTTATTTTCAATAAAGATGATGGCATTCTTCCTAGCAATGAACTGAAAGGCAATAATATCAAAACAATAAACATCACCAAACAGATGGAACAAACACAATTAAAAAGGAATCCTATAACAGGTTGACAAAAATAAACTTTTCATTCATCATTAAAAATGTGTTACAAAAGATTGTCCTGTTACAAGGCAAAGGGGGAAAGAAACAAAGATCAGCATTCAAACAAAAAATAAGCAAAAACTCGCTAAGAGAGTTACACATTCTCCTTATCCTTAACAGCTACTTCAGGAGGAGGTAGGTCACCTATAACAATTGTCACTAGTGAAGACTTAGTTGGCACTATTGAGGACTCCCCAAAACCCTCATCCTCATTAAACTCCTCATCTAAGTTGGGAGGAATATTTGGGTCATGCCTCTTGAATAAATCAGAGTCTGTTTGTGTGGCGACCTCCTTCAAGGCATCCGACCAATTATCCTTGTAAGCCAAGCCTTATGCTCTCTCTCCAAGGCCTCCTTAGAATTTTACAAGGACTGTTTCAAGCCTTCAAAGGCTTCCTTTACATTAGTCGAGGAAGATTTTAACTGATCGTTATTCTCCAGAATTTGATTATAATCAACCATGAACTGCAAAAGAAGAAATACACAACATCAGTCCAGGAGATGTTCAATAGAAATTATTGAAGACAAACAAAATAAGTTAAATACTTATAAGTACTAAGGTGTGGTTAACCCCCTCAACCAATCTGGCTCTGAACATTGGAGTTACAACCAACTTATCCGCTGGAAGAGTTTCAGCCTTAATCAGACCCCTGGTCAACCTAAGTTTAACTGCTATAGAGGCAGAGTCAACACCAACCTAGTCAGCCAAGACTTTCTGGGCCAGTTCGTGTTAGTTGGTTGGACCTCTCTTTAACCTTTTTAAATGAGGCTCTAAATCTCTAGCCTCCTCAGTATTGAGGACTTGAGGCCTCTTATCAGCATTCGTATTCTTCTTGGCAGAAGGGAGAGAACCATCCAACAGATTGGGGATACTTCTCTTCACTATTTCTGAAGAAGGTGAAGTTGGGATGGCTATAAGCTCAAAGAATTCTAAGGAAGAAGATGTTACTCTTTGTACAAACTCTCTCTCTACCCTAGTTGACTCAACAACAAAGGAAGTAAAAAAATGTTCCTCGTCCAATGTATGGGGAAGGAGGCAGGATAACTGTGGGGCGAGCAACAAAGGAAGTAATGGTGCTCTTGTATTCCAACAAAAGTGAAGTTGATCGAGGATGTTCATCTCCTAGTCTTTGGTGGATGACCCACAAGTATTTAAGATCAGCAAAGTTGACGTCTTGGTCCTTCGAACACTTCTTTTTTCGTTCCTCCGCACAAAAACAAAGCAAAACAGTTAGTCGACATATTATCAAACAATTAGTACACATGAAAAGAAAGCAACGGTCAAAATATAGTACAAACTATGTCCTGCCCTTCCTGGGGGCACCTGGTGTAACAGCCCGTAGTTTTATAATTAATAATTTAATTAGTCCGGGAGTTGAAAAAATAAAATTTGTGGAATAACATATATTTTTTAATTAAATGTGTTGGTTTTTAATATTGAAAAGTATAATTTCAATTGGAATTAAAATCGTAGTTGAATTGGAATTTTATTGGGTTTTTATTTACATATATTTTTGGGGCGACCCGACAGTCCAAACAGGTCCGAATTGATTCGGCATGGGTGGACAACAGGTCTGAGCGAAAATCGTTAGTTGCCTTTTTAACCCAAATCCCTCAACTTATTTATGTATTAATAATCCGGGGTTAGGGCTTTAAACACTAATTTTAAAAAATATTAAGAGCAGTATACACTTATATTTTTTATCATCTTCTACCTCCAAACCCTAGCCCCATTTAACCAAGATGTCAGTCCAAGTTTTGAAGGCCAAAATAACTTTTCGCGAGGAGCACGTTCATACGATCAGATTTTTTTCATCTAAATCTCAGGCATGGTTACTCTATTCCTTTCCTTTAGTATTATGTGTCTTGATCATGGCCTACGCTAATACACATGTTTTTCTAAAATAAATTAGTGATGTAATTAAGGAAAGTGGTAAGATTTTGGGAATGTTTTTTTTATGTAAAACTTTAATATGTTTTAAAACTCATAATCCTTGTTTGTTTGGCGTAGAGATAGGTTTTTTGAGTAATATGATGTCATGTACATGTAGAGGTTGCGTAAGGAAGTTACTATTTGATTCAATCATGCTAAAACCTTATTAAAAATAGGTTACTTGTGTTATAAGAAATTATCATGATAGGATAATGGGACTTTGCATGTAGTTGGAAATTTGAGATATTTATATAATTTAATCGCCTAGTTGATTGTGATAAATTTAAATGGAAATAATTGAATGAATTATGACGTTGCCAATAAATTGGTTTGGATTCATTAAATTTACAGTCTATGCCACTTAGTAAATTATGTGATTTTCGAAATCGCGGGAACGACGGGTTATATGGGTTATTTTGATTTCTACCTTGTTTAGGATGCTTTTTAGGTATGGGACTAGTTAGAAGACTTTTGGGTAGTTATTGCTTTTTAGGTACGTGACTAGTTTGTGATGACGATTTACAGATATAGATTTCGGGGGTGGCGTTGATTTTTTATTTATTCCTTGGTTTCGGGAGTCTACGAACAAGACTAGGTGGTATTTATGAGCAGGTATTCTTCCTATAGGATAGACTAGAATATAAGTGTGTTTGTGAGACTTTTAGATATGGGACTAGAGGTGTTTTGAGTACTCATCGCCGATTAGAGGGTGGGGTTAATAATAATTAAGGAGGACTTGAGATTTAATTAAAAATTAATACCTAAGATAATAAAACGGGTATTAAAATGAATTTGCATCGCCTATAAGTGCAGACTTGACAGTTTAATCGTGTTGGCTGGCTATGACGATGTGGATGTGTGTGGTGTCGCTGATAAGTGCAGGGTTGACAGTTTAACCTAACCGACTGGCTATTGGGACATGTCGTGCGTGGAACCTTACGTGTATATGCGGGTCGACAATTTAAACGAGCCGTCAGGCTACAGTGAGAGGATGGGTGTGGTATAGAACAGCGGGAGTATCGCAACCAAACAAAGAATGAAATAAGGCTTTAGTGGTAGTCCCACAATTAGTACCCCAAGTGTGAGTGCAGGACCGCAGCGGAGTTGGCTGGCCACGTTGGGTCGTAAAATAATAATTAATTAATTAAGTTGATCTAATAAGATTAATTGTTGGTGCTTCCTGTTTAATTAAAATAAAATGTTTAAATCTGAACAGTGGGATGGTTTAGAGATGTGGGTACTTTAGTAGTAATTCTTTTTACTCGCATGCGATTTATATATCTCGTTTAATTTAAAATATTCTATTATTATAGTTGATATATATAATGCTATTGTATGGGTTCAAGGATCCTATTTAAGGGGAGTAGTGTGTATTCATGTTCGGGGCTCTAACCCTGCGCGTTGACTAACCTTTTTTTAGGGATTTTTTTACTGGAGTGGCCACATAGGATTTATTGGATATCATTTAGAGGTGCAACTGAAGATTATTTATTTATCGCTTCATTAGTATAGACTTTCCTTTTCGTCGCATTTTATTACGAGACTTCATATGGGTTTTTATTGGGCCATTCGGTTCCCAAGTTGTTTATGGATTCCAGTTGGAGCATTACAGATGGATTATTATTCGGGTTTTAATTAATTCATTTATTTGGAGATTGGATTTTTGGGGTATTAGCATGGTGATGGATTTTACATCACACGATTGGAGATTATTTATTGGTATTGATTTTATTATTATCTTGTGGATTGATTGATTTATGTCTCATATTTGTCACATGCTAAGGATGATATTTTATTTATTCCCACCCGACTTAGTTTTGGTGGCGATCGACGCTAGAATTAAGCTGGGTGTGACAGATGGTATCAGAGCATGGTCTTAGGTCTCGTAGGTTGTGAGTCCGTTTAATTTTCGCGTTACCGATCTTTGATCCCCTTTGTTGATTCGTACTCCTTAAGGTAGAGGGTCTAGCATACGTGTTAGATGTGTTTCTTGGAGATATGAAGTTTTGTGTTAAGGACATTGTAGGCATTGAGATTAGAACTAGTAATCGGAATGTGAGGATATTTAGAATTGATTTTGGGAGACGAGATTTATTTTGGAGATTGTTAGTGCATATGTTACGTATCGTAAGTATCAATTTGGTGATATGAATTGACTTGAGGACTTAAGTGTTATAATGACTTTTGGAGATAGAATCGAGTGGTAATTTGTGAGAAGAGCATGGTACGTCGTGATTTCCATATATATATATATATATATATATATATATAGTTAGTTAGTTAGTTAGTTAGTTAGTTAGTTAGTTAGGATATATATTGTACCCTGGTTCGTGGGGTAGGTGTGTATAGGATTGGGTGTATGGGCGCCCAATCGTATCATTCTGGGGGTCGGCATATGTAAGTCTTATTTTATTTACGCGACTTTACGTATGACTTTTCTGCTTCGTCTAATTTCGAGGACGAAATTCCTGTGCTAGTAGGAAAGTATGTAACACCCTGTAGTTTTATAATTAATTATTTAATTAGTTCGGGAGTCGAAAAAATAAATTTTGTTTAATAAAATATATTTTTTAATTAAATATGTTGGTTTTTAATATTGAAAAGTAGAATTTCAATCGAAATTAAAATCGGAGTTGATTTGGAATTTTAGTGGGGTTTTATTTACGTATACTTTGGGGCGACCTGGCAGTTCGAATAGGTCCGAATCCATTTAGCCTGGAGCCAAATTGATTCGGCATGGGCGGACAACACAAGTCCGAGTGGAAATCGTTAGTTGCATTTTTAACCAAAATCCCTTTCACTTATTTATATATTAATAATCCGGG
Source organism: Sambucus nigra (assembly GCA_949130495.1). Taxonomy (NCBI): domain Eukaryota; kingdom Viridiplantae; phylum Streptophyta; class Magnoliopsida; order Dipsacales; family Adoxaceae; genus Sambucus; species Sambucus nigra. The sequence goes on from OX422220.1 coordinate 76,781,815, forward strand.
GTTAGGACTTTAAACACTCATTCTTAAAAAACCTAAGAGCAGTAAACACATATAGATTTTTATTATCTTCTACCTCCAAACCCTAGCCCCATTTAAACTAAGATTTTATGTAAAACTTTAATATGTTTTAAAACTCATAATCCTTGTATGTTTAGCGTATAGATGGGTTTTTCGAGTAATATGATGACACGTACATGTAGAGGTTGCGTACCAAAGTTATTATTTGATTCAATCATGTTAAAACCTTATTAAAAACAGGTTACTTGTGTTATAAGAAATTATCATGATAGGATAATGGGACTTTGCATGTAGTATGAAATTTGAGATATTTATATAATTTATTTGCCTAGTTGATTATGATAAATTTAAATGGAAATAACTGAATGAATCATGATGTTGCCAATAAATTGATTTGGATTCATTAATTTTATAATTTGTGCCACTTAGTAAGTTATGTGATTTTCGACATCGCGGGAATGACGGGTTATATGGGTTATTTTGATTTTCACCTTGTTTAGGATGCTTTCTTGGTATGAGACTAGTTAATAGACCTTTGAGTAGTTATTGCTTTCTAGGTATGGGACTTGTTGGTGATGATGGTTTACAGATATAGATTTCGGGGTGGGGCTGATTTTTATTTATTCCTTGGTTTCCGGAGTTTACAAACAAGACTATGTGGTATTTATGAGCGGTATTCTTCCTATAGGATAGGCTAGAATATAAGTGTTTTTTGTGAGACTTCTAGGTATGGGACTATAGGTGTTTTGAGGACTCATCGTCGATTAGAGGGTGGAGCTAATAATAATTAACGAGGACTTGAGATTTAATTAAAAATTAATACCTAAGATAATAAAACGAGTATTAAATTGAATTTGCATCACATATAAGTGCAGAGTCGACGGTTTAACCGGGCTGCCTGGCTATGACGATGTGGGTATGTGTGGCGTCGCTAATAAGTGCATGGTTGACAGTTTAATAGGATCGGCTGGCAATTGGGACGTGTCGTGCGTGGAACCTCACATGTATGTGCGGGTCGACAGTTTAAATGGGCCGTCAGGCTACAGTGAGGGAATGGGTGTGGTGTAGAATAGCGGGAGTACCGCAACCAAATAAAGAATAAAATAAAGCTTTAGTGGGAGTCCCACAATTAGTACGCCAAGTGTGAGTGCAGGACCGCAGATGAGTTGGCTGGCCACGTTGGGTCGTACAATAATAATTAATTAATTAAGTTAATCTAATAAGATTAATTGTTGGTGCTTCCTGTTTAATTTAAATAAAATGTTTAAATCTGAACACTGGGATGGTTTAGAGATGTGGGTACTTTAGTAGTAGTTCTTTTTACTCGTATACGATTTATATATCTCGTTTAATTTAAAATATTATATTGTTATGGTTAATATATTTAATGACCCTATTTGAGGGGAGTAGTGTGTATTCATGCTCGGGGCTCTAACCCTGTGCGTTGATTAACCTTTTTAGGGAGTTTTTGCAAGAGTGGCTGCATATAATTTATTGGATATCATTTGGAGGCGCAACTAAAGTTTATTTATTTATTGATTCATTAGTATAAAATTTCATTTTCTTCGCATGTTATTATGAAACTTCATATGGGTTTTTATTGGGCCATTCGGTTCGAAAGTTGTTTGTAGATTTCGGTTGGAGTATCGCAGTTGGATTATTATTTGGATTTTAATTAATTCATTTATTTGGAGATGGGATTTTGGGGGTATTAGAATGATGATGGATTTTACATCACACATTTGGTGATTATTTATTAGGCTTGATTTAATTATTATCTCGTAGACTGATTTATTTATGTCTCATATCTGTCACATGGTAATGATGATATTTTATTTATTCGCACCCTGCTTAGTTTTTATGGCGGTCGATGCTAGAATTAAGTGGGGTGTGACACCTGGGTGCAATATATTTTACCCTCTCAGGAAGGGGGGTCTATTGCCAATTCTTCCCCACAACACCGTAGTCCCTGTAGTCCTTATTTGAATCTAGCAAATTGATCACCAAAGCCGTATTGGCCCGCCTAGTTTTCAAATAATATGTGTTGTCACTAGTGCTCTCCCATTTATGATAGAACATTAACTATGGGATACCAATGTGAGTCCCATTGTTTTCATTTAATATATTTACCCCATTCACCACTCTTCAAGTGTTGGGGACTATTCTATAAGGGATGCACCAAAGTACTGACATAATTCAATAAACAGATAATTTGGAGGAAAAAAAATGCCACCCTCAGTAATGAATAAAGTGGGAATCCATGAACCCTCACCTAATGACAAAACGTCATAAAGGGCCCTTGCCATTTCTAAACTAACCCAATTAGGGATGTTTCTTCTCTCCCTAAACTCCTCTAAGGAACTTTGATCAACGATGTACACCCTAATTGGAAGGAATAAAATCAGAAAGGAAAAAAAACTTACAGAGTTTGAAAATAAACAGAAAAGTGCAAACAACAGAAGTAGAGAAAAGCTTGAGAATAAGGAAAAACTTAAGTTCGAAGTATGGTAACAAAAAAAAGTGGGAAACGTTCACCCTCTTGTAGTTTTACCTCACAAAATGAGAAACAATGATTAACTGAACCAACGATTGATCTCCTGATGGTCGCACAGTTTCAAAGGCACAAAAAGACCAGCGTACCCTTTAGCGAGTCATAATTTTTTAAATTATTTACAAAAATGTCACCGTTTGATGTACTGGTAAAAATTTCACAAGTCCAGAAGGTCGGGTGCCAACCACAACCATACTAGAGCGTCGAAATTTTTTGTAGAGCTAATCCTCCATCCTTTTAATAAAACATCAAGTATGGATCACTGAGGGATTTTGTTGTGGGTTAAATTATTCATGCCAGGTGGATCTAAGACATTGGGTACCCGTCCTCAAAAGTAGACACCTCGGCACTTCATTCATACTTGATAAACCTCAGACATACTTGGTCGGCATACCAACCGACCAACTTAAGAAGGTGAACCATCAAGAAGTATAAATGCCATTCATATTGGAATTATCAAGAGACACTCCACACGTGTTTTAGAAGGCCAATAGTCTCATTCATTTGTAAATGCCTGAATGTATAAAGATATTCCAACCCTTGGTTTTGAGACCACTATAAATATCTTATTTCCCTTAGCTCAAGGGACATGTCATTCGTGTACTGGATGGACTGCATAAAACTCCGTGCAACCACCAATAATAACACCATATCCGTGGACGTAGGCTTTCTCTTAGTTGAACCATATTAAAAATATTTGGTGTCTTATTCATTTTTATTTCTCGATACTTATATAATTATTTGTGATTATAGAATTGGTAATTCGTGGTTAAGATAATTTTTATACCAATTTTAGGCATCAACAATATATATATATATATATATATATATATATATATATATATATATATATATAAGAGAGAGAGAGAAACTCCGCCTGTGTCGTGCTTAACTTTTTTTTTTTTTTAACACTGCCGGTCCCAAGCCCAGAAAAAGGAGGAGGGTTGCGTTAGGTAGCTGACAGCCAGCGTAAAACTTTGTCAGATCCTTATGAACATGAATCCTATGAATATACGTGTTAATGCTAGGGCATTCCCCTTAAGCGATGCGTTGTGCCTGCCTCCGGGTGTCTCGAAAAATAGGCAAGGGGCGTTGCACCTGCCACCGGGTGTCTCGAAAAATAGGCAAGGGGCGTCGCATCGGCGCCCGGGTGCGACGATAAATACGCAAGGGTTACTGCAACAAGCTGGACGTGTGTGGGTAAAGAAGCTAGTCCAGGATACTAGACTTAGGTTAGCGACTTGGAACATAGGGACTATGACAGGAAAATGGATGGAGTTAGTAGATACCATGATAAGAAGAAAAGTTAACATAGCTTGTTTACAAGAAACTAAATGGGTTGGTGAGAAAGCTAGAGAAATAGAAAATACAGGATTTAAATTATATTATACAGGAAAACATAGAAATAAAAACGGAGTTGGAAAAATAGTAGATAAAAACTTTAAGGACGATATCGTAACCGTTACTAGGAAAGGTGATAGACTTATACTTGTAAAATTGGTATTAGGTGAAAACATAATTAATATTGTTAGTGCTTATGCACCTCAAGTAGGATTGGATGAGCACACTAAAGTACAATTTTGGGAACAAATGGAAAAACTAATTCAAGAAATACCCCTATGCGAGAAAATCTATATAGGTGGAGATTTTAATGGCCATGTAGGAGAAGATCGTGTAGGATATGAGATAGTGCATGGAGGACATGGTTTTAGAGATAGGAACGACGGGGGAGAGTCTATCTTAGATTTTGCGATGGCTTATGATTTTGTATTAGTAAATACATGTTTTAAAAAGAGGCTTAAACACTTAATAACTTATAAAAGTGGAACACATAAGAGCCAAATAGATTTTTTCATTACTAGGAAAGGAGACCGATTAACGTGTAAAGATTGTAAGGTTATCATGGGAGAGAGCTTAACCTCACAACATAGGATAATGGTGTTGGATATAAATATTAAAAATCAATCACGAGTGCGAAAAGTGAAGATTAACCCACGAACTAGGTGGTGGAATTTAAAAGGAGAGAAATTAGAACTATTTAAAGATAAAGTATTAAATGAAGCAACATGGAATAGTGAAGAAGAAACTAACATAATGTGGAATAAGATGACCACATGCATTTGGAGAATATCAAAAGAAATTCTTGGAGAATCAAAAGGCAAAGGGCCACAGTCTAAAGAAACTTGGTGGTGGAATGAAGAAGTACAGAATATAGTGAAAATTAAAAGGGAGTGCTTTAAAATATGGCAAATAAATAAAAATGAAGAGAATTTTGAGAAATATAAATGGGCTAAAAAGGAAGTTAAGAAAGTGGTAAGAGATGCTAAGTTAAAAGCGTATGATGATCTTTATACAAAATTAGGAACACAAGAAGGGGGAAAAAGTATTTATAAGCTTGATAAACTTAGGGATAGGAAAACAAAAGATTTTAATAACGTTAAGTGCATCAAAAGTGATGATTCGAGAGTCCTAGTCAAAGATGATGAAATTATGGAAAGATGGAAAAACTACTTTGAGAGGTTATTAAATGGAGATAATGGGAGTAGATTAGATATAGAGGAACTTAGGGAGACTCGAGAAGATATATTTTTTCATAGAATTAGGACAACAGAGGTCAGGATTGCTCTAAAAAAGATGAAAACAAGGAAGGCTTTAGGACTAGATGGTATCCCTATTGAGGTTTGGAAGTGTTTAGGGGAGGATGGAGTATCATGACTTACAAAATTATTTTATATAATTTTAATGACTAATAGGATGCCCGATGAATGGAGAAAAAGTATTTTAGTACATATTTATAAAAATAAAGGGGACATACAAAGTTGTTCAAATTATCGTGGTATTAAGTTAATGAGTTATAAAATGAAACTTTGGGAGAGAGTGATTGAATATAGATTGAGATTGAAGACAGCAGTATCTGAGAATCAATTTGGGTTTATGCCTGGGAGGTCAACAATGGAAGCAATCTATTTATTGAGGAGATTAATGGAGAGGTGCGGAGAGAAAAAGAAGGATCTTCATATGATTTTTATAGATTTGGAGAAGGCGTATGATAAGATACCCAAATATATAATATGGTGGTTCTACATAAAAGAGGAGTGACTCGCAGATATATTGATGTGATCAAGGATATGTATGATGGTGCGATGACTACAGTAAGAACATCAGCTGGAGAAAGTAGTGAATTTTCAATTACGGTAGGGCTACACCAAGGTTCAGCATTAAGTCCTTATCTCTTTGCTCTTGTTATAGATGAGTTGACTGGACAAATACAAGATGAGGTGCCATGGTATATGCTATTTGCAGATGGTATTGTTTTAGTTGATGAGACTAAGATGGGGATAAATGCTAGGTTGGAATTGTGGAGAGAAACTTTAGAAACAAGAGGATTTAAAATAAGCAGAACTAAAACAGAATATGTGGAGTGTAATTGTAGTAGTAATAGGAGGACAAATGGAGATGTGGTGAAATTAGACGGTCAATAAATACCTAGAAATGACAATTTTCGTTATTTAGGATCGATTATACTAAAAGATGGAGATATTAGTGATGATGTTACGCATAGGATTAGAGCAGGCTGGGTTAAGTGGAGAAGTGCGACCGGCGTTCTGTGTGATAGGTGTATACCTTTGAAGTTAAAAGGAAAATTTTATAGGAAGGTCATTAGACCCGCCATGTTATATAGGACAGAGTGTCGGGCAACCAATAAACAAAATGTGCAGAAAATGAGTGTGGCGGAAATGCGAATGCTAAGATGGATTTGTGGTAAAACTCAGAAGGATAAAATTAAAAATGAACAAATTCGTGAAACGGTAAAAGTAGCCCCTATAGAAGATAAATTGAGAGAAAATCGACTTAGATGGTTTGGACACGTCAAGCGTAGACCAATGGATGCTCCTGTAAGGAAGAGTGATTTAGTTAGTATTGATGGTAATCGAAGGAGTAGATGTAGGCCTAAATTAACTTGGTGGGATATTATAAAAAAGGACATGATATCATGTGGTTTAACCGAAGATATTGCACTGGACAGAATGGAATGGAAAAATAGGATTCATGTAGCCGACCCCAAATAATTGGGAAAAGGCTTTGTTGAATTGAGTTGAGTTGAGAGAGAGAGAGAGAGAGAGAGCAAGACTCACCTACATCATGCTATATACATCACCCATGCATCACGCCTAATTCCAGGCCCTAAAAAACTTTTTTTTTCAAATTTTATATTTTTTCCTTGAAATTAACATTCCAATAAATCCATATGCAAAAAATTAGGGTAAAATATACTGTCTATAGCTATTTTTAAAAAATCCACAAAAAACTCCTAAAATTACCTAATTTATAAGGGTCTCCGCCAATAGTTTTTTGTGAATTTTTTAAAAATAGCTACAAAATGTATTTTGACCTAATTTTTTGCATATAGGTTTATTGGAAGGTTAATTTTAAGGAAAAAATATAAAATTAGAAAAAAGTATTTTCTAGGGCCTAGAATTAGGCGTGATGCACGATGTGATGTATAGAGCATGATGTAGGTGAGACTGCCTCTCTCTCTCTCTCTCTCTCTCTCTATATATATATATATATATATATATATATATATATATATATATATATATATATATATATATATATATATATATATATATATATATATGCTCTTGTGCGAAATGGTCCGCATTTTTAGATTGCGGACCAGACATGTGTCACCTGGCGGTGAGCCTAAAAACTATCGACTAAATTATACGCACACTCTATCTCTTTTTTGGGCTCACCGCCAGGTGACACTTATTCGGCCCGCACTCTTAAAATGCGGACTGGTTCGCACAAGAGCAGTACTGTATATATATACATACATACCGCTGACGCGGACCCATTTTATAAATGATTTTGAGTTGAGTTTTTTATGTGGTATTTAAACATTTCGGGAGAGTCATATAAAAAAAACCAGGACCTTTTTTTTGCTATTTTAAAAATCGGTCAAACTTTTTCAGCTTTTAAAGTGATTAGTTTGACCGATTTTTTTAAAATAACAAAAAAGTTATTTTGGGTTATTTTTTTTATATGGGTCTATTGAAATGTTTAAACATCATATAAAAAAATTCAGTCGAAAAATATTTTTTTTACTATTTTAAAAAATTGGTATGTACACGAGACTCTCAATATATATATATATATATATATATATATATATATATATATATATATATATATATAAAGTCTCTTGTAAAGACTCCTTGTGACGCAGATCCCGGTACATATTATTTTTTTAAAATAGTAAGATTTTTTTATGAAACTTCATGGATTTTATCTCCACGGTGAGAAGATCATCTCTAATTTTTTTCATCAAAAAATTCAATAAAAATCCGATATATAAAAAAATAATATAAATATGCATTTTCAACCGTTGACATTTTGGGTCTGCGCTAGCCACTTGATTGATTGAATATTTTGATGAAACTTCATGGATATGATCTTCTCACCGTCGAGATCATATCCACGAAGTTTGATAAAAAATTCAATCAAAAAGTGGTTGAGATGATCACCAAAATTTCAATGATCGAAATGCATATTTATACCATTTTTTTTACATATCACCTCATCTCAACGGTTTTTTAATTGAATTTTTTGATGAAAAATTGGAGATGATCTTTTAGCTGTGGAGATCATATCTATGAAGTTTCATTAAAAAATTCATTTTTTTTAACTATTTTAAGCCTTCTCTAGTATGTAGAAAAGGAGAAATAATTAGATATGAAAAATAAAAGGGGAGTTGCTAATATATTAATATGAATGGACAAATAGTGAATGGACAATTGTTTTATAATATTAACAGGTGGAGAGAAAGAATGGAAAGGGTGATAAAGGCAAATTAAATGAAGTTGACAAGGGAAAATGCAAAATTATTTTAAGGCTATAGTTATATCTATATTATACCTCTAATACAACAATATTAGAGGTATTAGTAGTAACTAATACATTATAAAATTATTCTTCCTTTAGATTATCAATTGTTAAAGAACAAATGACGCACATTAGTGAGAATGCCTTTTTGTTTTTCAAATAACAAATTACTTAAGACTAATGCATGAATGACATACAGAAGTGAGAATGACTCTTGATTTTTCAAATACCGTCGCCTCCAATTCCTTAACCCTCTCTCTAAACATCTATAAAAACATATGCCAAAGCCTCTTGTTTTTTCAAATACCACAACCTCCAATTCCTTAACCCCACCTCAAAACATCTACAAAAACATAAACCAAAGCACTACTCTTTTTCCACATATTTAACAAGCCGGCGATTGATAATAGTGAAACCGCTATTTGTGAAATCAATCCCAAGAACAAAAGAATAATGGTAAATCATAAAACAATAATACCCAATACCCGATTCTATCTCATTTTTTTCTTATACTAAATGGTTTCATGTTTTATTTTGTTTCAAAGGGTGTTGTCTAAACCATAATTATCTTATGCACTTAAATTATCAATGCTTGGAGTTGCATTGTTTACACCCATGACATGGGGCTTTTTGGATTTTCCTTTCTTATTCCCACATTTGCGCTTCATGTTTTAATACTAACTGAATTGATTGATGAACTTTATTTCTGTTTATGAAGCTTCATTTGTCAGCTAAGTTCATATAATCGGCCTCCACAAGGAAACTACCAGGTGTAAAGTTTTCAAATTAGATAAGAGTACCCCGATATGGTATTAGGCGGATTTGAAAAGTCTAGGTGATGAGGTGTTGTTCCTGGGTGACAACTCTTTTATCTTTGTTATGGCTTCTGATTTCCTTGGGTGTCGACCCAGTTTCATTCACTTTTCATTGCATATGACATGGAGCCATTTTATGAATATAGACCTTATGATATGGCTGTGCATAACATACAAGGTGAATCGGCTGACCCTCATTACACCAGGTATGCATATTATCCCGATATTCACATTCCCACATTTCAAGATGCACGAGGACTCAACAAAGTCTCATCACTCACCGTGGCATCGTAATACCCCATATTTTTGCGTATTTGAGATGTAATTAATTCATTTTATTTTAAATTACATGAGAGTCGTAATTTAATTGAATTAAATGATAACATGCTTAATAAAAATTAACAGAGAGAGTGAGAGAGAGAGAATGATTAATATTATGAATTATATTTACTTAGTGTGTAGTAAATAATGGATGTAAATTATTACGCAGCATAACGAGTGATATTGACGAAATTGGATTTATCTCTACCGGGAGTCGCGTGTAGACTAATTGAGGTCAATATAGTTTATTTGTGTTGAGTGACTCGGATGATGATTTCGAGGTCACAGATGATTCTGAATGGGTCGAAATAGTCGAAATAGTATACCCGGGGGTGCTATATTGATTCCGGAGAATTTTTTGACTAAACTGGCACCATATGGGGGCATTTTAGTCATTTGGCAAAATAGGGTAAAGAGACCTACGAAATTTATAGCCTTATATCAGATATTAGATAGAAAAGGTATAGGGTTAGAAACATCAAGATTAAATAGAGATCATTAGAGAAGAAGGATAAACCATTCTTGAAGCTTAAAGAAGTGTTCGTAAGAGATTCAAGTAATTCTTGCACCACAAACAACTTGGGCGGGAGGATTGGAGGAGAAAAAAATCAAACCCAATATCAAGCCACAAAATCATACCCTTTTGATCTAAGGCAAGTTTTTATTGCAAATCATGTGATTAGGGTTTCAATTATATTAATTTGATGTTCTTGGAAGAAAATAATGGGTTTCATGCATGTTATGGGTAGGAATTGCATGTAGTATGATTCAATATCTGTAGAGGATTAAAAATCATTAATTATGTGTTAATAATCATGAATTAAATCTGGGTTTTTGATGATGAATGGTGGAAGAACATAAAACCTGGGGTTTTTGGTGAAAACTTGATTTGATCTATTATTAGGTGAGAATTATAAGGTTTTAATGTTGTATTTATGTTAGAAATCATCCTAATGCATGTAGAAATAGTTAGAGACAATTGGTTTCAAGTTTGATAAAGAATCATGTAAGTTATGATGATATAAATGGTGACAAAATGCAATCCCGTAAGGAAGAAGACGATTCTGCAAATTTTCAAATTGATTCGGCTCAGTGGTGAATCGATTCGGTTTCCCCCAAAAGATGAAACTTTCCTTTTTAAGCCTATAATTCCTAAATTGTTATTGGCGAAACTTTTGGGACTTTGTTAAAATATAATGAGGGACTTATTATATTACAATAGGCCTATGATAGGGTTATGGGCTTGGACTTATCGAGAAGATTAAAGCGATGTTTAAATGGGCTTAAGTGTAACATAATTTAATTCGAGAGAATGAGAATAAAGTTACAGGAAAGCGTGAGTGAGCTTATTATATAGACCAGTAGGGTAAGGGAGACTTATCTGCTGAAATAATAAGGAGTAACTAGGGCCCTTAGAGTAGAGAATAATACTAAATTAAATGCGATAGAGAGAATAATCGTAAATTGAAAGTACGGTGAGTATTCGAGTGATACATACTACGTACGAATGATGATAATTAGGTTGTGTGAATACCAACTGAATATGTATATATATATATAGGTTGTGAGTGTACCTATTATACGACTGATGATTATGTGTTAACATTAGGGGTGCACATGGTTCGGTTCGGTTCGGTTCCACTACGGAACCAGAACCAGAACCGAAATTGATCGGTTCCATGGTTTTGGAATCAGAACCAGAACCAAAATTGATTGGTTCGGTTCGGAACCGAACCATCGGTTCTCGGTTTGGTTCGGGTCGGTTCATGGTTCTGGTTCCTGGTTCTGGTTTGCGGTTCTGGTTCGCGGTTTGGGTCATGGTTCTGGTTTACGGTTCTGGTTTGTGGTTCTGGTTCGCGGGTTGGTTCTCGGGTTGGTTAATGGTTCTGGTTAATGGTTCAGGTTCATGGGTTGGTTCTCGGGTTGGTTCTCAGGGTCGATTCTTTGGTTCGGTTCTTCAGTTCGGTTTTTCGGTTCGGTTCCATGGGTTCGGTTCTCGGTTCGGTTCGGTTCGGTTCGATTTGGTTCAGGTATAAAATCGAGAACCGAACCGAATACTTCGGTTCTCAATTTTTTGGAACCAGAACCAACCCATGGATAAAAAAACCCGAACCAACCTAACCCACGAAGGTCGGTTTGGTTCGGTTCTTCGGGTTGTCGGTTTTTTTGCACACCCCTAGTTAACATACCTACGCTTCTTGCTATCACGGAGGTTCTTATGTAGTGGGGGATCCCACCTTGCCGATTCCAGGGAGGTATAGATTTGTGCCCTAAAACATAGAACTTAGGGCGACTCACTATGCGACGTGTATTAGTGGGACCGACGTGTCAATTGGGTACGTTAGATATGTACATAGCCGAAAGGCTTAGAACTATGTTCGCCTCCAATGCTTAATAGTCCCTATTTAGGATGATATGTACTTGAACTGATAGCAGAGTATGCCTATTTTACGGTGGTCCTTTGAGAGACATCGTGCTTATATATATATATATACTTGTTTGAATGTTCTACTTACGTGTGACAATAGACCGTGAGTTAGTGTATATCTAAGGAATATATTAAGTAGTGAAACTTAATTAACTGATTAAATGCGCAAATAAGTGAGAGGTTAATTTCAATTCTTAACATATGAGGAATGTTAGTTCGATTAGCGTACTGTTTAGGCGGTACGGGGACTTATAGATGTCGATAGTCCAAATGGATACTCATGTCTAGTTAGTTTGGGTAGCACAACTAGGTGGGCTAAGTAGAGAACGCTTGGCATGCATAATAGTTGATAGGTGAGGAAACTCAAGAGAGTGTATGTGAACCTAACACGTGTAATCAATAACTGATTTTGAACTGTGATAAACTCTTGCTAAAGATTTTCAAAATGTTTTGAGTACTAACTCTTGCTATAAATATTTTCAAAACCTTTTAGGTGTCTAACCACAGAAATGTCAAACTTGATATTTTACTTCAGGGATACGTAGCTACGGCACGAGTATATGCTTGCAACGTTTTGATTAGACGCATATATCCTTCATTCCTAGTGTAGGAATTTATTCCCAGATCCGGTTTTCATTTGGGCATGTTGCCCTATTTAGACTTTACTTATTCAGTATTCAATTTAGACTTGTATTTGGATCATTTCTTCTTAGTTGGATTATTATTTGGTTTGGATTTAGCCGATGGTTTATTCGGCAAGACTTTATTTATTTATTTACTTGAGGTGTTTTAGTATGGTGTGAATGTTTAATTCAGTTTTTCGCATATTATTATTTATATGTTTAATGCAAGATAAAATTTTGCACCGTTTTAATTAACTAATATACGATTAGTAATAAATTTGACGTTCGACAGTGATACTAATAATGAACCAATTTGAAAATCCTGTTTTAATTTAATAAATGACTGATCACCCGGTATTTAATTAGGTGGGGTGTCACAGCCATAAAAATGAATTCTATTAATTAACTCTCTTCTGCTGCTTTCTCACATATAGTCTGCTGCTTTCATTATAATAAAATCTTTTGAGAACCTAAGTTATGATTGCATTTGGAATTTTTTATGTGGTTTAGTCACTAATTGTTTATTGAATGATTGAATTCAATTTTATTTATATAAAAAAATATGTGAATTCATAGGACAATTATAAGTAATGAAATGATTATTTTTTGCGAGTATACTGAAATTTGATTATTCCTTTTAAAAAAATGACATACTATAATCTACGCACATGCTAATATATATATATATATATATATATATACATAGATTAGATTAGATTAGATGTCATGGATAACAAAACACATGTTTTCCCTCAATTTAATGCCTAATTTCCACATTAATCCACAATTTCATATTTTCCAATTTTTACACCCCACCTAATTCATTTGTATTTAGGGAAACCAAATCCAAACCCCCCACAAAACCTCACTTTGTTTGAAACAAGTATGGAAACCCCTAAGCGTACATCTCAACCACCCAACGCTCGACGTTACAAATTCGTATGGCGTTCCTTTCTCATTTTTAACCTCGCTCTCGGAGGTCCATTTCTCTCTCTTATGAACTTAGGGTTCTTAAAAAAAAATCTGTTTGTATATACGTATACATATACACGCATACGTTTTTTGAGAGCTTCAATGTCCAATTTCTGATTGTTAAAATGCATACATGTTATCAACAACTTTCATGAACGTGTTTATTCACAGATTCCTAGGTCTTTTTTTTTTAATTTCTGGTTCCAGTTTTCATTTCCATTTCTTAGTAGAAAATTTAGAAAACTAGGGAAACAAAATTTATTTATGGAAACTTTAGGGGGATCAGAGTGATATCAAGAAATTTCAGGGCCAAAATGGAATTTACATAAAGTGTTGGGCGTGTCGTTTATTTTTAAAACTTAGGGGTAAAAATATATATATTTTTTCAATTCGGGGTCAGAATGTAATTTACAAAAAAGTCAGGCCTAGGTGTAATGTTTGATGATGTTTTGAAAATTGGTTGAAAATATGTTAAAAGTAGTTTTTCAATTTTGTGGAAAATTCGAATATCAGAAAAACTGAGTTTAAGTTTTCTATTTGGAATGATATTAAATTTGAATTTTGGAAAGTTTTTAGAAAATTTTCTTGGAAAAAATCCTTGTTTTTCTACAACTAAACAGGCCCTAGTGTTTGCCTAGCATTTTCTTATATAATTAGTTCAATATAAGGTGATATTTTAGGGGATGCAAATTAGTTTAATTTATTTATTTATTTTTATCATCCTCAGCTTGCTATGGCATTCAAGTTTGAGATATAGTTCCCTCACAAATACCTGTGATTGATCTTACATCTTTGTCTTCAACTTCTTAAGATGCAGTTTAGTTTACTTTTGCTATTGGGTAACTCAATTTCAGCTTGCTTCGGCGTTAAACTTTAAGAAATAGCCATTGTCCCATTCACTCTCAACTCAACTCACCCAACGAGTTCGCCAACGTGCCAGAATCATGGCCCTAGCAAGTAGCAACTGCCAACATCAACTCCGTGGCTACTGTGATCAGAACTACATCAGCCGCGGATCTACATTGCTTACCCAACAGTGACCCTTGACAATCTTCACCGTCAAAGTTCGATGGTTGCAGCAGCGAGAGGGGTTTGAAAACCTTAGATTCGAACCCTAAAAGCCTAGATCCGAGTACCCTGGCAGTCATTCGAGCCTCTCACCGGAGTCGCTAGCCAGGGGCTACCCCTTCCCTTGCATTTCAAATATTTACAAATTACCCCCTAAAATTATTGATCGCCAAATCCCTTGGGAAAATTACGCCCTCCCTCAAAGCTTTCCGAGTTGATGGCGGTATGGATCATACAATGTAAGCGGTAATGAGGGGGACATGAAGTCTACAACAATCAGGCAAATGGAGTCCATGGGATGGAGCTCAACAAGATTAACAGAGGAAGATGTCCCTATAACCATCTGAAATGGGGATAAACAGGGATGACCTGTGGAAGAGTTAGCATTGACAATGTTACAGGAACTCTGCCTAAGCTACTAACACATCCAATGCTTGGGAGTTGGGATTATTAGCAAACAAAGAGTGAAGTAAATCAGCCGCGACCACATAGTCAAACAATCTCGCAGAAGTGCAAGATGACAGCATGTGTGGCATCTAAAGTCTTATCGGGGATGAGATATGGCATATTATTAACGGTTTACTATGACAAGAATAGATATCCCCCTTAGTTAAGCAGAAATTGTGAAATTCATGGGCACGTCCTCCTTTTGTGTCTTAGGTGTTAAGAGTTTTGGAATGTTGGCCTTTTCTTGTTAGGCATTTGTAACACGTTCGAATAAAGGTGTTTGTGTTCTGCCTTACTGTGGGCCAAAATAACCTCTCAATATGAGTATACTACGTCTCACAGCCGTATGACCCGCCAACCTGCTGGCATGCACCTTGACAATGATCTCATCACAAAGATAGGACATGAGAATACAGAGTGCAGAGCCACAAAAGAGTAATTCGTTTTTTAGAAGAAACTCACCTCCTGTTGGCTGCACACCTCTATTATTGGATCAAAGTGCGGGTTGAACGCATACAAATCACGCCACCTCATCAAACCAAAAACTATAATCTGCATTGTCACTATAGTATGAGCTCATCTACTTTAGAGCATTTGGAACTCGGTTTCCTTGCTCGACTTGCACTGCATGTGAAAAATGTAGCACTGCATAATGTTGGACCATTTGCATGCCATGATTTTCCTATGGTTATTCAGAAATCATAATGCTTCTTTATTCAACTTGATTTCAAGCTCCATGTAC
The DNA here is from genome assembly GCA_949130495.1 of Sambucus nigra. NCBI lineage: Eukaryota > Viridiplantae > Streptophyta > Magnoliopsida > Dipsacales > Adoxaceae > Sambucus > Sambucus nigra. The sequence goes on from OX422220.1 coordinate 76,797,689, forward strand.
ACCAAATATTCGTGCTAGAATTGACTTTCAGAAGTATTGCATGAAACTCCAAATCCTAGGTGGATTAGTTGAGAGCATGACCCGAGGGCTTATGGATGAACACAATCCCGTTAATCTAGCTCAACACCGCACCAATACCTGTATTGTAAGTATTGAAAGATGCATTTAATTGTTTTAATTTAATTTAGCCTTAGTTAGCAAGAATATCAGGATTATTCTTAAACATCTTTTTGTGGTTTTTATTTCTGTATAGACATTAGAGTTAATTACTTTGTGACATGTACATGGCCATCTATAAATATCGTGTATTTTGTAATTCTGTCATATGTAGTCAACTTTGGTATATTGAATAGAAGTGAATGAGAGAAGTAATTCCCATGATTAGTTGTTGTGTATTGTACCTTGTCACACTGTTTACTTCAAATTGTTATTAGAGCAGTGTTCGCTCTTGGTGTGTGTTTGTGGTAGTTTTTGTAGTTGTCAATATAAATATTCTGTTGGATGTCGTATCCTTGAGTTGATGGCATTGACCCATTCAGGGCTGTTACCCATGGCGATTTGTGTAATATTGAAGTTCTTGAAGAAGAGATTGAACATGGAGAGGCGGGAGTTTCTTTTGGGACAAAGAGGCACAAGGTTACCGGTTCGTATTTGTCACTTATTCTTGGTATAAGTTGTGCGGCATGGCCGCATGAAGGTCGAGGAGTAAAACAATCAATTCTTTTTACTCGAAGCAGCTTATCGGCGGCAATGCTTCGTGTGAGTGTGATGAATTCTTGGTTGAATTTCGTGTCTCCGCTTCTTCCATTCCTTAATCCAATTGAAACTGAGTTGGAAGTGGAAGGCAACGTTGACAATGGTTTTAACGAGGGTGATAGGTCGTCTCTATTGTCTGATGGGGAGTCGCAACCCACTACTATTGTGTTGGTTAGTGTCGAAAGGGAGCACACTGAGTTGTAAAGAGAAGGTTAATCACATGTTAGTCAATGTGAGCGAGGAATCCCCGATTAGTTTTCTCACTAAAAGTCCCGAAATGTTTGGTTGTGTTAGATATGAATTTGGAGGAAGTGAACAGGTCTTGGTGGTTGACGAGAGAGAGAGAGACTCGTCATCCTCCGATGTCATATTGAGTGCCAACGATATCTCTGCATGTGTTCAGTTATTCAATTTGTGTCGAGTAAACCTTCTCATGGGCTAATGCACTGAGTCACCCCAAGACGTACTCACGAGTCACAATGAGTACAATATGGTGATGAGCTTGAGGGTAAAGGGAAATGAAGGTAGGAGAAGATGATCTATGTTAGAGAAAGTTTGGCAGCAACAATTTTTCATTGAAAAGAGGTAGATTTGTCGATGCGACCTGGTTCTGCTGATGGCCGTGGAAATGGAAGTGAAAGAAGGCTATCGAAACACAAAAGCTCGATGACGCCTGCGAAATCAGGTGTAATTGCGATTAAATCTCCGAAGTCGGTCCCTGCTCGGCGAAGATGGTTTATCGACTACTGAATTTTGTGGCGATCGAGATGTTACATGGGGGAAGGCGACTTTCGCACTCTCATTGGTGAGAGACGAGCTGTAGGACAATCACTGATTTCAGGAACATAAGAACGGCAATTGAAGTGCTGCGAATTAAGCTAACGACATAATTGTGGTTTGTGTCAAGGTTATGTACGCAATGAAGGAAGGGGTTTGATGGGGATGGCCCACATTGCGGTACTATGGCTCCAAATGTTAGCATCGGATGGGTGATCCATATATTGTTTTGGTTAATTGCAAATTCACTTTGTTTTAAGGGTTTTGTGTGGAAGAGCTAATTAATTTTAAAGGGGAATATGGTGTTCCCAATCACACAAGTTATTGTTTTGTGATAGTGTGAGGAGATTTTATGTAACAATAAGGAAATACTCTCAGTCAACAACACCTTTTAACCTCTGCAACTCTCCGTGCTTGGCGGCGACATCCTATAGTGGGAAAATATGGTAATTGAGCCCCCAAAGATATAACTGATTGCATCCTGCATATCTCAAAGTGGGGCCTAACATTTGGGGTTTTCCAAACATCCTTGAAGGAATCTAACAATGGCTGCAATATAGGTGGAACTGCAATCTTTGTCATAGTCAACATGTTTGCCAGAAGGTAAAATAATATCTATTGAGTCTCGACTAAAGAGTGGAAGACAGTACTATTAGTGACGATCGTGGCCTGAGCTCCCTCATAGGCTCTACCCTGTGCTTAAAAGTATACATGTTCACTTGCCCATCATGGGCTGCTCTGTCATGATCGTATTGCAATGGATGCTTTAACAACAAACGCCAAATGTTCATAACATAATATCCAGAATCGTGCAAAGCACCTTATTGGAATATGGACCAATAGAGAGGGGACTCGACATTGCTTGTCGAGGATCAATGGCTCTTCGCTACCAAGCAGACCAATCCGGCACAATTTCGACAATGACTCCATAGCGAATTTCAATTTCTCAATCGTCTCCTTGGCAAGCAAAATGTCACTCGAACCACTAGTACACAACAACCTCTTAGATACACAATGAGAACAAATTGAACTGTGTCGCAGCCAATTGGGACTACCAGAATCTAAAGACAGCGGAGCTAGGGTATACTTCATAGCAAAGGGATTTTTTCCCTTGGTGGTTTGCTATGAAGCACGGATACTCTCTCAAGATCTCGAATCCTTGTTGTTAGACTTGAGTCGGACTTGGATTCGTGGGGAACACGCCTCCATATGCGAGTCCAAGAGTATCCTCTTTTTCTTTTAATTTTTTACCAAGGGACACGCTTCGGACTCGCAGGGGTCACACTCCAGACTCGCCAAGTGCATTTTTTTTAAAATTCTGAAACTTAAAAAATGGGGTTTAATGTATAAAAATACATAGTTCTCAGTTTTAAAACAAAAGGCCGTTAAACCTTGAGTTTGTAACATAAAAGAGAAGAAGAAAAAGGGATCAAAAAAGAGAGAAATGAAGGTTTCGATCGGAGCAAGGATGGAAAGGTTCTGATGGAAATGGGTCCCTATTTTAGGGATTTTTAGTCATTTTATTTTATTTTTCTTTCTTTTGCTTTATTATTTAGAGGTAAGGAGTAATAATGACATTTTTGTAATAAGGGCTTTAGCTTGAAGCGTAAGCTACTCCTTCCCTTTAAATACCTACTTGTAAGCCTCATTTGAGGTAGACTTGAATTTTGAAATAGAAAAGAGTATTCCTCTCTCTAAAGTGATGTTTAGATAATTTTAGGAGCCTTTTGACGGGTGGTTTACGTCAAATTGGTATCAGAGCGGGTGTCGCTCCACATGGGGTGTTTGGTATATCGTTTTTTTTTTATCAAATCGTACGCTACTCGCAATGGCTCCAAGAAAATCCAAACAACACAAAGAAGAGATTCAAGAATGGAGGCACATGATCGAACAACAAAAACAAATCCTATCCCTAACCCAAGAATTCAACCAAAAGTTTGATACCCTCATCCAACTAATCTCCTCCAACTCCCAAAACCCTAACCCTAGACCTCCCACCACCACTGTACAAACCGTAGTCGTCACGCTCTCAAACCCAAGTTCTGCCCTAACTGCAACCCTATATTCAACCTAGTTGCCCTCTCGCCCCACCCACCCCTATGCCGGCCAAACCCTAGCCCCACCTCCTTCAAACCCTAACCTCGCCCCTCCCCAAAAACCAAAACCTGCTGTCGCTGCGCGACAGCCCGCCTTTCTGCCCCCTCGGCAGTCACAACCCTACCCCAGCCCGCCAACACCTTCAAGGTGAAATTTTCTAGGGTTTACTTGGGTGATGAAAGTGGAGAAGAAGAGGGAAGATGAAGAAATGAAGACCAAGATTTGTGGGATGTGCACTCCTCAAGTTTCAGAAATTAATTTTTGGTCCCCACAAGTTTTTGGCACGATTTTTTTGGAATTTCCTCACGAATCTCCGATTTTTTTGAACGCTCGAGGACGAGCTTTGTCTTAAGAGGGGGAGAGATGGAGATGGGTTCCTATTTTAGGGATTTTTAGTCATTTTATTTTGTTTTATTTTGTTATTGTATTTTTCTTTCTTTTGCTTTATTATTCAGAGGTAAGGAGTAGTAATGAAATTTTTGTAAATAGAGCCTTAGCTTGAAGCTTGAGCTACTCCTTTCCTTTAAACACCCACTTGTAAGCCTCATTTGAGGTAGACTTGAATTTTGAAATAGAAAAGAGTATTCCTCTCTCTAAAGTGATGTTTAGATAATTTTAGGAGCCTGTTTACGTTAGGTTTGTCCAGATCTCTTCGCAGCAAGGATTTAGGCACTGTAGGAGGTTCATTCTTTTTGTTGTTGGCTGTGTTTTTTGTTGCGAGTCAAGAAGAAGGTTCAAAGAGGAGTAGAAAGCTACTGGAGAGAGTTTTGAGATGTTTTTGAAGTGCATGGGTATTTGGTTTGTTTAGTTCCAAACCTTATATATGTCGACTGGTAGGGTTGGATGTTTTGTGCCTTTTCCGGTTTTGCCGGAGTTTATTTTAGTATTTTCTTGCTTTTATTGTAATTTTCCTTTATTTTAGAGCTTTATTAGTTTCCAAGTATGTTTGGGACTAATATGTCATTTTTAGATATTAGTTGCTTTCTTTAGTCTTTTGGGTAATAGCTTGTTTAGCAAGCTAACTCTTCCTATAAATAGGCCACTTGGCCCTCATTTGTACTCAACTTTTAATATGGAGAATAGAGAATAGAGAATAGAGAGTGAAAGAAACCCATTTCATTTCTTTAGTTGTTGTTGTTGTGTAGTATAGATGTTGTGTAGATTAGTTGTTGTGTAGAATAACTTCTTTTTACGCTTACGCACCCTAATTCACATCATGTCGGCTGGCAGAGTTGGATGTTTTGTGCCTTTTCCGGTTTTGCCCTTGGTGTTGGCTGCCAAGATTTGTCTGATAGGGTTAGATGTTGTGTCTTTTGTTTCTAGTAGTGGGTTGGTCTTTGTGATTGGGTCGGTCACCAGATTGTAGTGTTGTAGCCTTTGATTTTAATGAATAGCACTCATAGTTTATGAAGTAAAAATAAAAGTAGTTTTGATTTAGTTCCCTTTTTTAATTGAAAAACCTAGCTTCTTGCTTCTGATTTAGAACTCTAGATTTGGATCCTAAAATGTTATCTAGTTTCATTTTATTGAATTTTTTAATTATAATATATAAAATAAAAAAATAATATTTTACATATCCCAGTGTATTTGTATATCCTGCATTTTGAAAAAAATGCGTATCCTATGTCCCGAGTCGTGTCGTATCCCGTATTTCTTGTCAAGTCCATGCATAATAGGTTGTTTTACCCAAATATCCTCCCCACCCCCCCCTTTCAGTAGTTGTCGGGCCAAAGAAACTGCGCCAGATCTCTTCTGGGTCACGCGGCTCACTATGGTTGAGCATCACGGCTTTTCTATAGCCTCGCCTCGTCGCTTGCGACCTTCCCTCGTTGACTTACTGCCGTGCTTTGTCTGCCTCCTTTACAACTCGCTTGAACACCTTGTGTTTTTTATTTAATGGTAGGGGTCAAACCCACAATTTGACTCTCTGGGCTAGGGTTGCTCTGTACAGGCAATTCGTCTGCCCTGGTTGCCAAATTGAAGTGACAATGGAGTGATGGGTATCGGAGGGGAGCAGAGCAATTCCATGGTTGGCCTCGCCATCAAGTAGTGGTTTCGCTGACTGGACAGTAGCCTACAACTTCTTTCTGACCTTGGTCACCGACCCGTTTCTCAATCAGCTTTGTCCATTCGCTATCACATGATGCTCACTCACTTCGATACCAATTTGAAGCAACTATAACCGGAAATACATTTACATACTACATGAGGAAGTTCCCTTTATACACTTAAAGAGGCACTAATGGTATAATAAATACCCTTACTTTAAAAAATGAAAAATAACTCCCTCATAACTATGCTCCTGCATCATTTGCAATAAATCATCACAAAAGCATAAAAAAAAATGAGTATAAAGAGGTATTTTTCATGGAAACAAAACGTAATGCCAACCAAACATACAATCCGTTCTTTGTTATCTTTTCATTGAAAACTTTGTGCCACCTAAGCTGGTCTTGTATACTAGGTTTACAGCCTTAACCGGTCAATTAACTAATATTTATTTTATGTTTTGCAGCTTATATTTTTTCAAGGGCAAGAAAAAAAGATATCGTCACAGAGGACAAGAAAACTGCAGCTAAAGTTCCCCCTGCTCCTATTGAAACTACACCTGCTCCAGTTTATGATGAGCCCGATCCGGCTCCCCCTATTGTGAGGCCTGTGAAGGTGCTCCCACCTGTGCACGAGGATCAACAGCGTGAACTCTTTACGTGGATATTGGAAGAGAAACGAAAGGTCAAGCCCAAGGATCAAGAAGATAAAAAGCGAATTGATGAGGAAAAGGCCATTCTGAAACAATTTATTCGTTCTAAAACTGTCCCTACACTATAGCATGTCCCTTTGTTGACAGATTATGCTGTTTAGAAAAAAGATTACTGATAGCCTGATTTGAATGTCTGTAACTGATGTCCTTTTACCTTTTGATTCGAGAGAGAGAGAGAGAGGAAGAAAAAAGAATATGTTTCTTTGAGGAGGGGAGTTTGACTATGTGGATAACACAATGGGATTTCAATTATTGGTGAAAATTATGGACTTCGCAGTTTTTTTGTGAATCAAGAGTCCAAAACTCTCCCTCCATTGTACCCTCCATGCTTGTTAAAATGTATCATGCTGCTGCTAATATGTGATTTGAATTGGACACTTGATGCTATAACTTTTAGGAGTTGAGTGTAGTTGATGTGTGGGAAGGACAATTGTCCAACAAGTTTTACATGACTTGTAGACATCTTGTCCTTTTCAAGAGTTGTTAATATGTTCTTACGATAGGCTTTTACATATCCTCTTTTCTTATAATAGTTCTTGAAATAATTGTTGAAACAGTTGAGGACATTCAGCTGTTGCTTACTTATTTTCTTCCGCCTGCCTTTAGTCTACGTTGTAGAGTTTTTAAGATACTTATGCAACTGATTGTATGAGTAGGAATTTAGCATGAGTGTCAGTTTGTTAAAATTTATTTTTAGAGCGTTTTTTTTTTTTTTTTGTTTTTTCTTAGCTTACATGTAATAATAGTGAATTTCCCCCTAGAAGTTCAAAATTAGAATTACCCCCCTTTGGACAAAAACACGTGTTATGATTTTGTATTTCATGATTTTTTAAAGTGAAATATGCGAGAGTTTGTGTTGTTGGGGACAATCTGTATCTCTTTTTCCTAGCTTGTTTTCTTTATATACTTCCTCTATACAAATTTGCTCCCTTAGCGATGATGTTTTATACAATCATTTATTTATTAAAAAAGTGAAATATATATATTTGCAAGGGATAAAATCTAATTTTTGAACTTTTAAGGGTTATGTCTAAATGTGCTATTATTACAGTGGGCAAGTAAAAAAATGCTTATTTATATTGGGCAATGCTATATATATGTAAATTCTCTATAATATTATTTTAGTCAATTTGTCATGACAAAGAGATAGATTGACGCATCAATTTATATATATTTACAAAATTGTTTTTATATATTTTTGTAATAAGGCCGTGTTTGATATAAGTGATGGAAAATGATTTTTTTTTATACAAGTGAAATATTTTGAGCTCAAATTCATTTCGTATGTTTGATTTAGGGGTGTTCACGGGTCGGTCGGTTCGGTTTTGACCGAATTTTTTGGGCCGAACTGATCATGTCGGTTTTTGGAGGAGGAGAACTGAACCGAACTGAAAATGCTGAAAAATCGAACCGAACCGAATCGAATCGGGTCGGTTTTTGACAGGGCCGGTTCGGTTTGCCCGTCGGTTTTTGACAGCGCCGGTTTTATACAGGGCCGGTTCGGTTTTTTCCTTTATTTTAATAAAAATATATTTTTTTAATACCTAATATAAATATAAAATTAAAAAATATAATATAATATGTCAAGACTAATATAAATATAATATAAAATATAAAATTAAAAAGTATAAAAATTAAATCGGTTCGATTCGGTTCAAAATCGATTTTTTTATGCCAAAATCGAAAACCGAACCGACCCTGTCGATTTTATACCTGATTAAACCGAACCGAATCGACCCTCAAAAAAATCCGGCCCGAAAATTTTCGGTTCGGCTCGATTTTGTCGATTTGGTCGATTTTTTTGCACACCCCTAATTTGATTGTACTTGTACGAAAATATGTAAAAGAATGATTCAAAATTTGTGTTGAATCCCCCCGTCCCCACATGCCCACCCATCCATAGCGGGTGAGAGGGATTATGTATATAAAAGTGGAAAAATGTAAATTTTCATATGTATATATGTTTATTTTTTATTGTTTCAAAAATTAGAATTGAATTTGTGCAATTAAAAGTATATGTTATTTTATATTTTACATGGGAAGTGTGGCCAATTAAAATTTAAACACGCTCCAATAGTACTATTTTCTAATATCTATCTTTATTTTGTATTATCGATTCTTTCCCACGTGAACTTGGGCCAGGACTTTTGGAGTGTGACAAAAGAGAAATTTGGCTCTCAAGCATCTGAGGTGGTTAATAAGTGGCTGGAGCTATATGGACCCTACTACATTCATCTGTCTTAATCTCTCTCTTAAGCGCTCAACCACGTCCACACTCTTCCATTCAAACAAATCAAATTTTTTACACAGTAAAGATCTACCCATCTTAACAACAATTTGTCAATTGGGTTCTCTCTTTTGGCCAACTTTTGCAACAAAAAGCTCCCTTTTTCAATGCCAGGAACCATTAAAGTTTCAGGTACTTTAAGCTAACCCCACCCCCACCACCCCTCATTTTTAACTATAATTTCAAGATTTTATTCATTGTACTTGTGTTTACTATCTTTCACTCACTACAGTTCTGGATTTCAAGGGACTTTCATCTTCATCACCCCCTTTATCCTTGTCCATTAAGGGTAACTGGTTATTCATCTCTCTATCACACACACATATGAAAGGTTATTGTTAGAGAATTACGAGTTATAAATAAATTAACAAATCATTATTATGTAAAAATGTCTGAAAGTAATTTATATTTTCAATTTGTGTTTGTCTGGAGTTTATTGGTCTATATTGTAAAATGCAGTTTCCATGGGGAAAAGAGAGTATCAAACTTGTGACAATGGGGACTTCTCTTTGTATGATTCTGAATCTCATTTGTTTTTTTTCGAGCCCTATATTTCATGCTTGCAACACTGATATTTTAGTATTAAATTTCAATTTGTATTGATTTAGTACAGTCCATTAACAAACATTCGCGACAAATTAATAGTTACACTTCAGGATGCTGAGGGGAATCATATATCACATACAGGTTATCTTTTCCTCTTAATCCCAATCCCCATATATACTTTGGTAAAATGCAAGAAACCCCTTAAAACTATGGTTTTTTTACCGATTAGTCCCGTTTATTAAGTATGTAATTCAATAGGTTCTAACATTTTTTTTTGCTCCATCAGGTCCCATGAAAAAGATTTTTGTTCCAATAGGTCCTATTTGTAAACATACAGTGAATATTTACTATATGTACAAATAGGACCTATTAAGAAAAAAATGTTGCGATAGGACTTATTTAGAAATGTTCCATGTAAATAGGACGTAATAGGAAGATCCCCTAAAACTATTGCAAATAAACCCTTAAAAGTTCGAAAATTTGGAACATAGTAGTTTAGGAGTATTTTGCAAGTAGCATGATAAATCAGGGGTTCCTTGCAATTTATCCAACTTTAGAGGAGACTAATAAAGATGATTTTGTTTGGGGTAGGTGTTCAGACCATGTTGATAGTCGAAAAGGGTTTATGGGAAGACTTATTCCCACTTGAAGGAGGCGGGCATGTGCGTTTGAAGTTGCAGTTCATTCTTAGCGAAGAGGAACACAAAAGAATTCGTATCATGGTAATGTGATATTCTGCGTCTTTTATTCATTTGATACCCACAATCATTAGCTTTAATTTCTCAAGGAATTTGTTTTAAATTTAATATTAATATGCCTCAAGCTAGAACCAAATTGATTGTGCTCAATGTTGTAGGGAAGAAACAACAAATACACTCCCAACACAAACAAAGACAATCTCAATTCGAAATACATAGAAAACAAAGAAACACCACTAATACAAAAATCTCAGCAAATAAAAAAAAACACTTGAGCCAAATAACATAGTGCTCAAGCACAACTTGTCAAAAACCATGTGCTTGAACACAGCCTAGACTTTTCCGAATCACTTTGGTGGAGCACTCATAATATGTGCTCAAGCCAATGATAAATTTCAACTATAAATTATCCATCTTAGCCTTAAATTTCTAAACTCCATCATAAAGGGTTCCACGTCATGTGAGAAACACCTAACATATACACAATCACCATCATTACCCATAAAAATCTTGAATGAAGAATTTTGGTTAGCTCAACTTTGGGCCATTCTCAATTTTAACCATAAGGATCTCCTTATACAATGCATATCTTGCATAATCACAAACATGCGACGTTCACGAACACCATCTTTGTCAATCCCATATGTAAGCCTACTACACTATTGAGGACTCCAATTTTGACATAAGCTAGCAACTTTTGCCAAAAGCCCACAACCATTAGTAACATAATGTATTCTTCTCATCACAACTGAGAATAGAGCATCCCCGGCCTTATCTTGCATCTTTGTTATCACGGATTGTTTGTATAGCACTCGTATGGGCTCATTGCCATCAGGACCACCATGATCCAACCGTAATAGCCTTCATTTTAAGGATATTTATTTGATTGTTATTGGGCCATGCTAGTGGATTTTATTTTTTGAATTATTTAATTTGATTTTCTACTTAGACTAAGAGTTTACATAATTGGATCAGGTGGCTAGTTAGACATAACTGAGATTGGGATTTGTTTGTATTGGGATAGGGTTTAGGCTGAGACCTTAAGGTTGTTTGTGACTTTTGGAGCAACTTGGTGGGCAAGTTATATGATTTGGTAATGCCAAAAAGTGCTTAATAGTTGGCATGAGTTGTCCAACAAAAATTAAAACTAAAATATATGAAGAATCAAGGAGGAGCAGCAGTGAGTCGCTATAGCGGCTTTTGGAGCTGCTATAGCGGATGGAAAAACCCGCTATCGTGGGGTTTGGACCCATCATCACGGGGTTTGGACCTGCTATAGCGGGTGTAACCTACTATCGCCTAAAAGGGTTTTTCAGAAGCTATTTAAAGGACTTATACACGAAGTTTTGGTTGATTCTTTCCAGCCTCTTCACTATTTAAAACCCTATATACACATTTCTAACCCTAGACCTTACATACAAAACTCCAAAACCAAAATCTGATAGGAAGATTAATCCAAGAGGATTTTCAAGTAGAGAAAGATGAGAATGCAGTTTCCTAGAGATTTATTCAATAACAATTAAGGGATGGATTTTCAAGATTGAAGAGGATGATTCAAAATACGAAGCTTAGACTTTTACATATGGAGCTTGGGTTCTACAATTGGGATTATTTTGTTTATTGAGGTAGGATCGTTCTTCTGTGGATAATTTAATGTTTATGCGTGTTCACCCTCACTTGTATACGTATATCTCATGCTACGTGTTGCATTACTATATGTTATACTTGTATATATATTATGTTGATTCTTGCACACATGTTGATAAGCTTATGTGCATGCTGAGTAGAAATTGGACTCATATGTTGGTTGATATATGCTTACATGTGGGTTCAGATTTGGGCAGAGATGATATTGAATCTTTTGGGAAACTAAATCTTGATAAAGATATGTGTATTAAAAGATTTATCATATGTTGATTTTGATTGATGGACGCTAGGCATTCCTTAGTCAAACCACCCACTTGACGGGTGTACGGTGTGGGTTGTGTTGTTAACATTTGTCTCATAAGCCGATCATGGTCATGAGGGTGATGTTAAGCCATTGTGAAAGACAATGAGAGTGTGTCATCGTTCCTTATGAGAGTGATAAGAGATTTTTGTGCCGTGGATCGCAGGAGACGCCTGGTAACAGGGGAGACGATGGTTCGCTCCGTATGTTAGGATTTGCGGCGGGAATTATTATAGATGGGATTGAGGAAGTGTAGGCATACACGGTGAATATGAGACTTGATATTTAGATGGAGTGTCATTCGCATACACTTGTTATATTGTGCACGCACAAGTATGTGTAGACAATTTGGAGTATTTATACGACCTTGCAGAGCTTCCCACGTACCAACTCCCAGTTTTATGCATTTTCAAGACTAGAGGATGCGACATATTTTGGATTCTTCGGATGCGGGGATGTTTTTAGATGAATATGTACTTCATTTTTGTTGGAAAAAATATACATTTTAATTTCATTGTAAAGAATTTGTAAAAAAAGAGACTTTGAGCTTAATGGGATTAAAGAGTTTTATTTATTTAATTTTGTTATTATGCTCTCGCAAGCAGGGGCGGACCTAGATGGTCGCGAAGGTGGGCGGCCGCCCCCCGAGTTAGAGGATTTTTTTTCCGAGATATATGCAAAAAAAAAAAAAAAATTGGGACCTATGTGTAATATTTTAGAGTGAAAGGCATTAAGGTTTCTAGAAGGTAAGGGGCGGACATTGTAAATAACCTAATTAGATTCCAATCCCAAACAAAACACACGCGTTTCATTTCAGATTTCATTCACCAAAAAATCCTAAACTAAGCTTTCTCTCCTCCCTCCCCTGCCTCCACTATCGGCGGCCGCCCGCCCCGTCCCTCCATCCTGCACTGGATTGAACCAAAACAGGTAACTTTTTCCACTCCACTTCTCTCTCCCTTTTTTGCTTCTCTTAATTTCCTGTCAACATTTTCAACTTCTTATTAATGTGCTTCCTGTCAATGTTTATTTTTTTATGAAATGTTATCTTAAATGTTAGTTTAAAATAAAATTTCATCAATGTTAGTTTATTTTTTAACAGTTAACTTATGTTAAATGTTATGTTATGTAAAATGTTTAAGTTTTTTTTAATAGTAAAGTTGGTTTAATTTTTAACTGTCAGTTAATTTTTTTTAAAAGTTATGTTTAATTTTTGGATTGTTCAAAAGTTAAATTAGGGCAAAATTAAATGGTTGAATGATTAAATATATTTATTGTAATGGTTGCATTAAATTAGCCCAAATTTAGTGAATTAATACCTCGACATTTTTAGGGTTAAAAATTGCAAAAAAAAGTAAAAAAAAACCCTAAAAAAATCACCTCGGGAGCTCCCCCCCCGAACCCCTGTTCTTTATCATAACTTTTCGCACCCCCCGAGTCAAAATTCTGGGTCCGCCACTGCTCGCAAGTGTTTATTTTATATTTAATAATACAAGTTTAATGTCATTATAAATCAATTATGTAAAAAGACTATGAGATTAATGCAAATAAATATTTTTATTCATTCTCTATAACTTAGCTTTCTCAAATATTTTACTTATCCATTGGGCATTGGAAAAATGATGTTGAAAATTTTAAAATTGGTTCGTATATTTATTTTAATTTTAGTAGCGCCTCGGGGTTTTATCAATGTTTTTCAAAGTGGTATCAAAGCTTAGGTTACGCGATTATTCGGTGCTTAAGGGTTATTAGTTTCTAGCGTTTTCCGTTATGTGATTATTCGGATTCGTTTGTGATGTTTGGAAGGATAAGGGGGAGGACAAAATTCCCATTGTAAGTGAGGAAGTCTCTAATACCCCTCAATTGAAGGATATTTATTTAATTGGTTATTGGGTCATGATAATGGAATTTATTTATTGGATTATTCAATTTGATTATCAACTTAGACTAAGAGTTTACTTAATTTAATCAAGTGACTAGTTGGGCATAATTGAGAATTGAACTTTGTTTGTGTTTGGCTAGCGTTTAGGTTGAAACCCTAGGGTTAATTGTGATTTTGGAGCAAATTCGTTGGCAAATTACATGATTTGGCAATGCCAAAAGCGTGCTTAATAGTTGGCATGTGTTAAAAAAAAAGGTCGTACCCAGTGCACAAGGCTCCCGCTTAACTGTAGAGTCTGGAAGAAGCGGATGCCGGCTGGCCTTACCCCAAAATATGGAGAGGTTGCTCCCATGTCTCAAACCCGAGACTAACCGTAGCTTAGGTGAGGGCACTCTCCATCGCACAAAGGTACGACCTCTAATAGTTGACATGAGTTGCCCAACAAAAATTAAACTTAAATTTATGAAGAATCGAAAAGGAGCAGCTAGTGTAAGGAGAATCCGCTATCGTGGGGTTTGGATCCGCTATAGTGAGGGTAACCTAATATTGTGTGGAACCGCGGTGAAGTCGCGGATCACTCGTGGGCGTGTTTGGAAAGGTTTTTTAGAAGCTATTTAAAGGACTTGTACACAAATTTTTGGTTGATTCTTTCCATCCTCCTCACCATTTGAAACCCTAAACACACAATTCGATCCCTAGTCTTTACATACAATACTCCATAACCAAAAGCTTAGGTGAAGATAAAATATAAATCTAAAAAAGGATTTCAAGATGGATTTTCAATTAGAGAAAAATGAGAATGCAGTTTCCTGTTGAGATTTCTCTAAGAACAATCAAAGGATGGACTTTCAAGGTTGGAGAGGATGATTTGAAATTTGAAGCTTGAACTTCTACATATGAGGTTTGGGTTCCACAATTGGGATTATTTTGCATATTGAGTTAGGATCGTTCTCCCCTAGAAATTTTAGTGTTTATGCATGTCCACCCTTGCTTGTATATTATATTTCATGCTACGTGTTTCATTGCTATATGATATATATATATATATATATATATATATATATATATATATTATTCTTGCACACATATTTATATGTTTATGTTCATGCCGAGTAGAAATGTGATTTATATGTTAGTTGATATATGCTTATATGTGGGTTTAGATTTGGATAGAAATGATACTGAATCTTGTGGGAAACTAATCCTAATAAAGATATGTATTAAGTTATTTATCATATATTAGTTTTTATTAATGGATGTTAGGCATCCCTTAGCCAAACAACCCATTGGACGAGGTGTGCCGTGTGGGATGTTCCCTTACCATTTGTCTCGTAAGTCGTCCATGGTCGTGAGTGGGCTATTAAGCCATTGTGAAGGACGACTAGAGTGTGTCATCGTGTCTTATGAGAGTGATGAGAGGTTTGTGGGCCATGGATCATGAGAGGACGCTTGGTAACGGGAAAGACGATGGTTTGCACTGTACGAAGGGACGTTTGACGGTGATTTTGTATATGGGGTTTTGGAATTGTAGATATACACGTTTAGATCCTAGGTATCATTTACATACACTTTTTATATTGAGCACGCATGAGTATGTGTACACTTTGGAGCATTTATACGACTTGCTAAGCTTCTCGCTGACCCCATCCCAATTTTATGTAATTTGAAGACTGTACGGGCACCTGTGTATTATTATTGATGATGTGGCGTATTTTGGATTCTCGAGATGCGGGGAAGTTTTTTGATTGCTCTGAACTTTATTTTTGTTACAAAAAAATTATACAATTCTATTGCATTGTAAAGAAATTGTAAAATAAAAGGGAGACTTTGAGCTTAATGAGAATAAAGAGTTTTGCTTTATATGATTATGTTATAATGCTTCCGCTAGTTTTAATTTTATATTTAGTAGTTCAAGTTTTATGTCATTGTAAAAAGAAATTATGGGATTGATGCAAATAACTATTTTTTTTATTCAAATTATGTCACCTAGCTTCCTCAAATGTTTTATTTAGCCGCTGGGCGTTGGAAAAATGGTTTTGAAAAGTTTAAAATTGGCTCATATTTTTACTTTATTTTTAGCAACGCCTCGGTTTTCTCGGGGTGTTACATAAACTCCTTATAGGCATGCATCCCAATAAGGATTGTTACAATTTTCGTTGCCAATTCAAAGTGAATTTCTTTCCCTTATTTGTGTACCCGCACAATCCTCTTGGAACTAAGTTTGTTAATTTTTACCATCTAGCGTGGCTTGCATGTCCTTTTGCGAAAGCTAAACTTTGAACTCTCATTCGCCATAACACCATAATAGTTTCATTAACGTATTTCTATGTGAAGAATACAAATTTCGCCTATTAGTGCCCCTTAACATCATGAGAGAACACATCAATGCTCTGTTACGATTTTGTAGCGCACCCATCAAAATAAGGTTCCTACACAAATCTGAAAATGTTGCACATCTCAAAATGTTTTCACCCTACGAATTATATGCATCTTAATTTTGATTGTTCCAATTTCAATGTTTTAAGGTTTTCTCATCCAGCGTTAAAATTGAACCTCATTTCACCACTTTGGAGGAGAAATACTCTCTTTTAGCACACATGAACTGAACAAGAATCAAGAATCTAATTGTTAAGAAATGACTTTTCCAAATATGTGGTTGTCATGAGAGCATACTCTCTGACTCTCGTTGTAGTAACCATATGTGCTGCCCCTTGAACCTGTTCTTTGCTATTCTCATTCTTTTCCCCTCAATTTATGTCGGTTCATGATGATGTGCTCAATCTCTTACTCCTTATTCTTGGGATTGTTTGATCTGGATCTTGTCCTCTCTGAACCTAGATCTATTGTTGTCCACTTGAGCCTAATACACGTGTCCCCTCTCACCCTCCACCGCTTTCCTCCTCTAAAATGTGAGTGTAGCAAAGAGGGCCAGGGTAGAGGAGTTATACACAGGTCGTTCTTAGGAGGAGTATGAGGCGTTACCTAGTTCTTTTAGAGGGAGTAGATTTTCTTGGTGAAAGATAGAAGAGGGTCTTTAAGAGTTTGAGGGTGATGGTTAGAAAATAAGCACTCCAAGGACAATAAGGAGAGACTGGTAAAGCGCCACTTTGGCCTATTTATACCTATTAAAAAATGGACTAGATTGTTGATGAAATGGATTATTGTCTTGCATAGTCAAGAACATGCAAGAACAACAGAATGATTTGCCTTAATGCTAGGATTGTAGGAGATTAAAGAGCTATAAGTTAACTTAAATATTAGTAGTTCTGATCCAGATTAATGATGTCAAACTCTTCCTTCTATAGTGGCTTAGTGCATTCAATGCTCCTTGCTCCTCACTATTTAGGAACGCACCTTTATTAATCAGATGACTTCTAAGAAGATGAGTAGATGCTCTTTTTGGAGGACGAAAGGAATGAGTGACTCCTTTACCTTTGTGAACTTACCTGTTTCCTCTACCTGTGAGTTGACAGGACATGCTGATCTTGATGTAAACGCAGAAGAATATTTACGCACATGCTGTAAGAGGAAATAATCAAGATAATTCTAACTTATTCTCATATATTCATAATACTTGGATCGGACAAACTGAGATGATACACGAGTATCTATAAAAGGCCACCCAAAAACTTTGTGGGCAAGCTAAGTATGATGTCATTGGTGATGTTATAGGCTTAGGGGTCCAAGCCAGGATGTCACAAGTCTTAACTAACCAAATGTGGAATACTCCAAAAGAATACTCATTTATTCTAAAGAAAGACAGTAAAACGAAATAAGAATTACAATTAAAAATATCCGTCATTTTTGGCTCGATTCCACACACGTGTGGATTACTCGTTTTCTTTCAGGGGTTACTTGGAGTACCCATACCACACCTTTTTTCACACTAGAGAGAAGGGTTGGTTTTAACTCATCCAAGATTATGGTCTTCTTTCCGTATAACATGGTATTCATAAAATGATCATAACTCTTGGAAAGAGAATCCATAAGAACCGAGACCATGTCTTCCCCATCCATCTCACCTCCACTATTAATAGTTTCAAGAAAAATCTATTAAACTCGTTCAAGTGATCTTGCATCGGAATATCCTCCTTTTTAATATTGAAATGGTAGAACTCTTAAAATTGACATGACTTGTAAGAGACTTCTTCAAAAAGAGTGGCTCAAGCTTCTCCTACATCTCCTCTGATGCTGTCATCAGGTTATGCGTTATGCTTGATCAACTTCGATAAACACAATCGCACTGTAGTGCATGCTCCCTTGTAAATCTTATTCCAGTTGTATTTGTTCAATGAATTAGGTTTTCATTCAAGGCTTCTATAGATTTCTTATTTACATGGAAATTTGTCATATCCACTTGTCACATCTGATTTTTTTTTCCTCATTAAACTTCTTAACTTAATACCTCACATATTTGGAAGCCATCTCAAATGACTCTAGTTTTTAATTTATGCTCTAATACCAATTTATTGTGAAAAAATAACCCAATCAACAAATACAACTACAAACGATGACAATCCAAAATAGCAAGGTATATAGAACAAAGAATGAACACATAAAAAACACAAGATTTGTGTGGTTCACACCCACAGATAAGGGATATGTCCATGGATGATAACGATTCATATCACTAAATGCATAAGATTACAAACTAGAAAACCATTGTGGTTCTTTTGTAAAAATAGTATTCTCTCAAAATGCGCCCGGTCTCACACAAAATATGAAAGACACGAAACGTTATCATCAACTCTTCACAAAATTTGTGAGAGTAAAAGTCCATCATAAGTGCAAACATTAATATCCTTTTTTAAGATTGCACTTCCTCTCCCCACCCCAAACAAAATAAAACAAAATATCAGTGTACCTCTCTCACAACTACGTAGGAGCCATTTTTCTATGCATCCTATAACCGGAAAAAAAAAATCTAAAAAATTTACCAAAAAGACGAGTTGGTTGCAAAATTTTCAAGCCAAATGAACTGTGCTCGAGCACATGGTGTCAAAAACCATGTGCTTGAGTGCTCAAGGAAACCTTCTGGACAATTTAAAAACCACTTTGGTCGAGCACTCATATTCTCATAACATTTGTTTCGAAATTTCGGACACTCATATTCTCATAATATCAAATTTCAATGAACAAATTCATGATAATTTTGGACACTGAGATGTTTCGAAAGCATTTAACAAAGTTTACATGGAAAAGCAATTCTATCTGTATCCTAATAACATTGTTTGGCCCAATATAAGGATATGTCTAAGTTATATGATCTTCAGGTTTATACTTATTTCTCATCTAATTGACGTGTTTCAAAATTATGTTTTGTCAATCTTGGTAGAGAGAGTCTGCACTGAGGAAGAAGCTCGGTGCTGGTACTGGTAGTAGTATTGAATCATCTATGGCCGTCCACCATGAGGTCTCAGGTTTGATCTTGCTTAAATAAATGTATGAAGAAAAATGTAAGCACTATAAGGGTGTGTTTGATTGACATTACATTGTTTTTTATGGAACATCCCTTTTTACTTTTGTTTTGTAGTACTTGCTGGCAACTAATTTCTACGAGGACAATATTAAATATGACACATTCTCCATCTTTTCCTAATTTCCTATGAAAACATTGCTTATCCACGCTTCCAAACAATTCAATTCATAGAGAACCAGAAAAGTAAGAAAGTACTAAGAGGGTATCTCATGAAGCCATTCCTCTCTTTTTTTTTATCCCTATTCTTTTTCCAAATGCTTATTAAAATGAAACCTTTTTCGATCTTTTTTGAGTTTTGAAGTCACACGCACCCTTAGTTAAAAATTAAAAAAAAAAATAAAAAAAAATAAAAAAATAAAATAAAAATAATAATAAAAATAAAAATAAAAATAAAAGAAACAAATCATGACACAAGTTTATTACTGTTAATTTGGTCTTGCCTTGCAATTTTTCTGAAAGGCTTTTTCTTGATGTATTGAGTGCTCCGTCTTCTAAAGATTCACAAACAAGTGTTGCCCATAATGAAGCGGTGAGTACTGGAGATGCAGCTGTGCAAACTGATCCATTATCAACCCCTAAGACTTTCTGTGAAGATTTACAATCCACTAATGGGAGCAGAGAAGGATTTTCTCTGCAACAGATTACCCCAGTTAAGGATTAATCATATTGCCTCATAAATGTTTCTTGTTATTTTTTTGGGGGAAAAGGGAAAAAAAATATGAGCTATGCAATATTTGCAAGAAACCTCCATTAACTATTATAATGCAAAAAAATCCTCCTAAACTATGCATTTTGTTGCAAAGACCCTCTATATGTTGTTAAAGAGTAATTATCAGACTACTCCTTAACTTTTGGTTGACTCATACAGGGACTTTTCAATGGAGCTAATAATGCATAATACAGAGGTTTTACCGTTAAAAAACATTTAGGTGGTTAAAAACTGCATAATGAGGATTTTTTCACTTATTCCTTAATTTTTCTAATTACCCCATGTTGCTATTGCTATATTTCACTTACCTCTAGTTTTCATGGTCATTATAGTTGACTCCATATCCGGAGTAATCTAATGATCATTGGAGCGTATTCATTAGACTTCTCTCCCCAACCCTTACCCCCAAACAAGGATCGAGTCAAGTGATTATGAAAATATGGGGTGTAAAAAAAAACATATTTTTATTATTCCAAAAGTTTAATTGAAAATAAGTTGTTAAAATTGCTAACAGTCAATCCACTTGTTTTAGAATGCTTCAGATAGAAGTGAAGAAACTTCTTCTCCTCCTTCGTCATTAGAGCTTGAAGTGCATCCATCTGAAGTACATCATAGGGCATTAGTTGAGAACATTGAGAGTCAGTTACCACATGCTGATGTTCTCACAACACCTGCTTTATGTGAAGAAGTTTCATCTTTGCCGGTATACACAGAACCAGTTGCTGCCAAGGATGAATCGGTTTCTCCAATGTTTGAGTATGATCCGGTTGATAAACCTGATCAGAAAGGTCAACTGGAGAAAATTCCTAATAATACAATGAAATTGAAAGAACCAACTTCACCAGCTCCACCGTCACAAGGAATTGAAATCTGTAATATGGCATTAGTGAAGACGATCAAAACTCAGTTACCACAAGAAGTTTCATCTATGTTGGGATTCTCAAAATCAGTTGGTGTTTCAAAGAGCAAATCAGTTTTTCCAAAGCTAGAGTATGATGCGGCTGATAAACTCGAGAAGCAGGGTCCTCTGGAGAAAACTCCTAGTAATGTAAAGAAAATGATAAGTGCGTTCGAAAGTAGTCGGACTGAGGTATTTTTTATGTCAAAATTTTTATGCTCTGTTTGGCCGGAAGGATGGAAAAGTGAAAGGAAAGAAAAGATAGTCATAGACTTTCTATTTTCAAAGGAAAGAACCTTTCGCTTTCTCAATTTTGTTTGGTATGAAGGCGGGAAAGGAGGGAAATAAATTATCCTTTGTGTATGATAGGAAGGAAAAGTAAAATATATGTGTTTTACCAATCATATACTTCTATCAAAATACTCAGATTTATTTAATATGCAACTATAAGGATTTAATAGTAATTGATGCCCCACTTTCTCCATTTTCCTCCCACTTTTAAAGAGAGACAATTTAGTGGGCTGGTAAAGAAAATGCATCTTTCCACTTCCTTCTTACCAAGCAAAGGAAAAGCCTTATTTTTTTCCTTCCAGTTTTCCACACTAGCCAACAGAGGGTTAGTAAATTCCTTTTTAATCATTATACATGACTCAAAGATATGGATTAAAAGCAGGATAGGAGACCCCCTATTATAGCACTCGCAACAAGAACTCAATCAAACAAAGTTGGAATCAAAGTACCATTGAAGGATCAGAGTTCAAAGAATATTACTAAACTGACGGAGTTAGGTTCAGAAAGGCTCAAAACACCATCTCTTATAGGGGGTTCACAACAGTCCCCTATAAAGATTTTAAATACAGGCCAGTATAGTGGCTTTGATAAAGATCTAGATCGGTCCAAACCATCTCAATCTGGCGAGAAATTGTTCGAGTCAAGTTCAATATACATCGAATCAACAAGAACAGATGCAAGCATAGAGAATAAATTCAAATCAGCTCACAAAGAAATGAATACAAATGAAGAGTCAAAATCACCTGAAGATTTATTGACACAATCAACTTCGGAGACAGATGCACACAGCCCTGAGGGGCAATATATCAATATAATGCCTAATTCAGAGTTTGATGGGTCCAAACCAACTCAGGTCACGGAGCAATTATTGGTGTCAAGTTCAGAAAACATTGAATCAACAAAAACAGATGAAAGTGTAGCTAGTAAATTTAAAGCAGATCATAAAGAATTAGATACAAAGGAAGAGGCGAAAACACCTGCAGATTTGATGACACAATCAACTAATGAAACAGATGCACGTCTGGGGATAATGCACAACCCTGAGGGGCAACCTATTAATTTTCGTGATGAGCAGCAAGAATCTGTTGGCGCTTCAGCTATAGAGGGCATAGGAAGGGAAGTTCACTCGGATGATTTATGTAAGATTAGTATTCAAGGGGCTGAAAATGATAATCTAAAATCAGTAGCGGAATGTGAAGATAAGCATAATACTTATGAAAGTTCTGGTGCATGGTTATTCCCAGGTGATACAAGACATTTGTGTATAACAACTGGGGGTAAAGAAGTAGCTGAATTATCAGGAGGTTGCTTTGTTGAACCAAGAAGACATCAAGGAGATGAAAGTTCTTTTGTACCAGAGAATGTGGGAAAGGTAATTAAATATCCTTCTGGCTTATATAGTTTACAATTAAATTGCTTATGAATATGTATGGCAAGTTTGTAGGCGATTCTATGTGAACTATAAGGTAACATGTGAATGACAAGTAAATTTGATCATCATCATCATGAATTTCAATAAATAAATAGAGAATATAAATCTAAGAAATGCAATTAGCTCTCTCTCTCTCACTACAACAAAACATTGAACCCTCACCCCACTGACTCCTGTAAATGCCATATCAGAAATTTATCACTGTATAATGGCTTTCACCAAAGGTGGAGTTAAGTGCAGCCCGGTGGTGTCAAGTGACACCAATGAACTTGAAAAACCATACAAGTATATATATTAATTTACCATTTTTTAGAGTTGATTAGTAATAATGAACCCACTGGGAATTTTGAAAAATAATAGAGTGGTGTCAAAATAAATTGAACCCACTGGATTCCTGGCTACGCCACTCGCTTTCACATATTTAGCAAAGACCAGCTCAATGGGAAGCAAGAGTTGGGCCCCTAGTTTTCAACATTTTTTAAGCTCCAGAAATTTCGGGTTTAATAAATATGGTAGCCAAGGTTTATAAAAAATTTATACTGAAAAGTTAGTACTCATGGATGGCTAGAATATTATATGTATATTTTTGTCTTGGATAGTTAAAAAAATAATGGATATTTAACATTTTTTTGTAATATGTATGGAGCCCCAGTTTAAGGGTTCTCTTTGGATCCCCCAAATCTCGGGGCCAGCCCTTAAATTAACCAGCTATTAGTCCAATGTTTAAAACTCGATTGGGCTGCACTGGAAAATAAAGTTTTATGTCCAATTATATTCAGAAATTTTAAGTATATTCTAACTATTGTGTTAACATAACTAATTTCAGCATAGAATTAAGAGAGGAGCTGATTCAGAGATGGGGAGGGGTCAGCAGAAAAATTGGAAGGTTAGAAAATCAAGAACTGAGAGCTCAGGAGATGATGCATCTATTGGACCAGTTGGAAAGGTTAAATCATATCATTTCTATTCCTTTAATCTATGTGCCTTCTATCCATTATATTTAGGGGGAATTGCCCCCCAATAAACTGCACTTCGAAGTATTGCATATAGCCCTTGTATGTATACATGACCCTCAGAATTATGTATTTTGTTATAAATTCCTCCTTTGGAGGCCATTTTATTGAAGTTTTTTTTTTTTTAACTAGACGACATAGGGGGTCTTTGCACAAAATTCGTAGTTTGTGGGGCTATCTTGCATTAAAATTAGTTCAAGAATGTCTCGTAAATTCTACATAGTTCAGTTTTCTTTTTCCTTCTTTCTGCAATTTACCTTATCTTTGAAAAGGTTAATTGCAAAATAGACGCTGAAGCTAGGGGTCAATTTCAACGGCTCCCTCCATCTTCCAATCATTGCAAGGTCAACTTATGAGTTTCTGCAATCTACATCCTAGCTTTTAACTCCAACCCAAATCAAAGATGGAAAGCTGATGTGACTTAAACGCAAGGATTTAAGATGTAATAACATCCAAATTTCAGGGTTCAACACGGGATAAAAAAATTGATAAATTGAGGAGCCACTTCAGCTTTCCATCTTTGATTTTAACGGACTTAGACCCAAGGTTTAAATTCAAACACTAATGAAACACAAAGGTTTAAATTGAAACAATAGAAGCATGGACGGAGACACTGTAATTGACCGGACTATCTTACCCTTTTTAATATACTGCCAATCCATGATTTTGGAAAATATCTGTGTGTGCATATGTATTGCTTTTGGTGCTTCCAATGATTTGTTTGTTATGAATTTGGCTTTACATAATATGGTCTCAGATCAGACAAATTTATTTTTTCTAAAATAAATTGTATTAAATACTAGAATCAGATTAGTTCAATGAATTTTACTCCAAAGCTGATATAAATCTTTTTAATTAGGAGTTACATAAGAAATAGTAGAAGAACAAAAAGCTAACCTGCTATACTTACTATTGTTATATTTTCTTCTCAGGCAATAAAAATTGCAATTGTAGTAGGTTTTGGAATACTTGTTCTCCTTACTAGACAAAGAGAAACCAGGTATGTCTACCACTTTCATTCAAGATCTATTTGTTTCATTTTACCAGATTTTATGTCAGGTATAGGCTGTCTGAATTGAACCTCCCAATCTCAAGTTGCCTAAGATGAGTATTTTGCAAAAGACCTCTGAACTATCACACTATTTATAATGACCTCTTTGAACTATTAATTTACAAATAACTATGCCTTTTGTTTGCAATTCCCCCCACATGTGGTGTTTATCAAAGGTTTTTAGCAACACAAAAAGGGTGAGGGTTTGAAACTGTTTTTCCATAATTCAGGGGGTTATTTGCAATAGAAACTGGTACTTGCTATAATGACAATAATTTGGGGGGATTTTGGCAATTTTTTTATTCTAAAGTAATATTAAAGGCCCTTAGGAAAGAAGAAAAAACTAAAGAAATCAGAGTTTTACAAACTTATGGTTTATTTATACAAACTTATGATTTATTTTTACAAACTTATGGTTTGTCCCCCGTTTATTTGTGCTTACCTAATCCATTACCCCCCACCCCCCCCCACCTCCACCCCACGCACACACGCAAGTCCAAGTCTTCACTTCTTGACCTTTGGCCCCATAACTGACTTTTTGTGACATTTTGTATTTCACACAGTGTTTAGCCAAAAGTACCGCAAAAGTCATTTTTGAGGCCAAAGTCCGAGAATTGAAAACTCTGGGGATCAGGTTAGTAAGCATAAGTAAATCAGGGTCAAAGTCAAAATAACCACACAAGTACCACATGTAAAAACTCAGCAACTGTGGATATCATGCGAAGAAAAATCAAAACAAAATCGACATGGTTTGCAAAATACATCACTGCACTCAATTATGAAAAATAATAATACCAAAGTAGTAGTGAGAGTAGTCCCTAATGTCATCGTTACCTTCTATTTAAGTTTATTATCATCTTTGTAGTATTTGAAAATTTCGTCTTAACAGAAAAAACAACAGAAAAGAAAATGATCCTTTCTTCCCCACCCCAGTAGACATTGATCAAGAAGAATGAATGAAGAATGGGTGGGTCCAAAGCAAAGGAAGATTCACATATCAGAGCAAGTTCATTGTTGCCAAAAGGAAGGAGGGGGTTGGGATGAGAACCCTTCACTGTGCCCTTTTTCAGACATTTATTTGCCTTGATTTCTTCTGTGTTGGATTAACATTTACTTTTGCATTTTTTGTATTCTTTCTTGTTATATGTAATATAATGTGGCGAAAGAGGGTTATAAATGCCGTGCAAATAATTTTGCTTCCAAGTATACCTTATGTAACAACATCTATTAATTTCGAGATGATTTCTCCAAACCATTCATCCATACTCGGAGAACAGATGAAAATATAATTATTCACTATTATATTTATGAACGCTTTTATTTTTTAAAAGATGCATAATCCTAAGTTACATCAATATCTAATTATACCTCTATACTAGTAACTCGTTCAATTATAAAACTTCTTGTTAATAAATCTTGAGCACTGATCAAAGTGTTAAAAGGATGAGAAATGAAGCATTTGTTCTTCAGAATCTTTCATGAACAACTGGCAACAAAAGCCCACCACCATTGCGAGAACTGGGGTTTTCATTGTGCACACAAAAACATGATACAATAGAGTACAAATATTTTATGTTTGCAACACCTAGAACCCAAATGTCTAAATTTTCAAAGTGTATCGACTCTTGAGGGTTGCAACGTGTGTTCGTGCTTTATGGCGTGTTGTTCACCAATTTAAAATAATTAAATGCAGAATTAAAAACAGGAACGAAATTACCCAATTTTGGAGCTAATAAATCTGGGCAGAATATTATAAGAAAATCGGAACTGGACAGTCAAGAACACGGCTGAGTCGCGGACTAGGTCGCTCTCTTTAAGGTGTTTCACGGCTCTGCCTCCAATTGTGCCGACAGTGTACAGCCCCGTCACCCCCAGGATAAAACAGCCTCCAATTAAATTACGGATTGATAGCACAAGAATTAATCCGGTCTGTATACATCCATTCTGTATAAATTGCTCGATTCTAAATAATATAATTAATCTGTATAACGAACGAGATTAATTATTCTGGGGAAAAATATTCTGGGAGAAGAAATTTTTTCAGAACTGTGTTGAAAAGCTGTGTTGAAAACGGAGGTCTCAACCTCTTTTTATGCAAAAAGAAATTACCGTTAGTGGGCTAAAACGTGGAGAGAAATCTGGAAACGTGGGTGGAATAATTCAATCAGTTAAAGGCCCACGTTTTTTCGGAATTAATTACCGTTAAAAATAATTTTTTAAAGCCCAAAAAACGTTAATTTATTTGTCCAAAAAATTAATTCTTAATGAGCCCAAGCCCAAGACCCAGGACCCGGAGCCGGAGCCGGACACGGGCACGGGCCGGGCCGGCCGGACGGCGGCGGCGCGCGCGCGTGTGTGACTTGGCCCATTGGGTCTGCCCCACATACCCACAAAAACTTGAATGCCCAAAGGGCTGAACCTTTGTTCCCAAAAAATTGTATATTAACACACTCCATTTTAAGTCTCCCACCGATGTGGGACACGGAAGAAGGCAGTGTATTGCTTTGAAAGCTTTGCAACTCACAGCTGTCAAAGAGACAGCTGTTTCCAACAATCCCCCACTTGCAAAACTTGAAAACATTTTATCGAGCAATAATCTATAGAATTGTGCATAAGCAAAGGTGTCTTTCGACTTGAACCTTTACGTAGTAAAGATGATTCATAATATACTAGAGTAACCGTAGTTTTGAACTCTATCTCTGACAACATCCCACATACAACCCTACTTGGGTGTAAGTCTAATAGCTAGCACGTTACGGCCATGTGCTTCTATCCCAGTATAGTGAACGCTTTAGGAATTTGCCCAAAATATCCATAGGAAGCGGCCACACTTCCACATTCACATAGGTGAGTCTATCAAGAATACTCCCGTAGCTAAGTACCCCACTCAAAATAAAGCTATAGATCTCATTAAGAGTTATAATAACTCATCCTCAACTCGCTTCAGGATATCATGCTCCATAGGGATGGACTCGGAGTAAAACCCCGTTCTATATTAATTAATAATCGCATGATTCAACCCATATCACTTGTGACTTGTTATTACCCTTTGAACATATTTCTTGGGATCTCCAGTCTATATGTTGGGTTACCATCACAAATGACTCATTTATCCAAGGGCTTTAGTCCCATCCCTTTCGTGGTGTTCCACACCTTCTCCCTAGCTAGTCCTTTCGTCAAAGGATCAGCTAAGTTCTGTTCAGACCGTATATGATCCACCCTCACAGCACCCGTAGAGATAAATTCTCTAACAGTACTGTGCTTACGACGTATTTGTCGTTTCTTACCGTTATAATAACGGTTCTCAACTTTTGCAATAGCCGCGGTACTATCACAATGAATCAAAACGGCTGGTATCGGTCTTTCCCATAAAGGGATATCTGACAGGAGGTTTCTTAACCAACCTGCCTCTTCACTAGCAGCAGCTAGCGCTATCATCTCAGACTCCATAGTGGATTGAGCCAAAATAGTTTGTTTCTTAGATTTCCAAGAAACTGCACCACCAGCGATGCTAAATATATATCCACTAGTAGCCTTAGAATCATCAGATAGGGTGTTCCAATCTGCATCACTAAATCCTTCAAGGACAGCGGGATGCTTATTATAGTGTAATCCGAGGTTCATCGTCCTTTTAAGGTACCGCATGACCCTCTCAATAGCATGCCAATGCTCCATACTAGGTCTACTAGTAAATCTACATATTACTCCCACAGCATAAGCTATGTCAGGTCTAGTGCAATCTGTAGCATAACGTAAGCTACCAATAATGCTTGCATAAGCATTTTGGTTTACACTGTCGCCAGTGTTCTTAAATAACTTTACACTAGGGTCAAATGGAGTACTAGCAGGTTTACAATCAAAGTAATTATATTTCTTTAGAACTTTCTCAATGTAATGAGATTGATCCAAAGAAAGTCCCTTTTCTGACCTAGTAATATTAATTCCTAATATTACACTAGCTTCACCCAAATCCTTCATATCAAAGTTGGCACATAATAATGATTTAACATTTTCTACGGCATGAATATTAGAACCAAATATAAGCAAGTCATCAACATAAAGACATATGATAGTGCAAATGTTCTCAACATATTTATAATAAATGCATTTGTCACTTTCATTAATTTTAAACCCATTAGAGATGACTAAGCTATCAAATTTATCATGCCATTGTTTAGGTGCCTGTTTGAGTCCATAAAGAGATTTATCTAATTTACATACTTTATTTTCTTGACCGTGTACAATAAAACCTTCAGGTTGATCCATATAAATCTCTTCTTCTAATTCTCCATTTAAAAATGCAGTTTTAACATCCATTTGGTGTACAATTAAATCATTTAAGGCAGCTATAGCGAATAATACACGTATAGACGTTATTCTAGTCACGGGTGAAAATGTGTCAAAAAAGTCTACATTTTCTCTTTGTCTAAAACCTTTAGCAACAAGACGTGCCTTATATTTTTCAACAGTGCCATCAGGTTTTAATTTCTTTTTAAGAATCCATTTACACCCAATAGTTTTACATCCAGGAGGAAGGTCCATTAAATGCCAAGTTTTATTTGTTTCCAAAGAATCCATTTCATCATTAATAGCCTCTTGTCATAAATCGGCATCTAAAGAAGATAAGGCTTCTTGAATAGTGTTAGGATCATCCTCTAAGGTGTAAGCATAAAAGTCGGGACCGAAATCTTTTTCTACACGAGCCCTTTTACTTTTTCGAATTTCTAAAATGGATTTATTATTTTCTTTATTTTTATTTAAAGAAATATTAGTGGATGACTCGCCCCCACTATTCCTCAATTTAAAAGGAAATTTATCTTCATAAAAATCGGCGTCATTTGATTCAATAATTACTTGATTTTTCAAGTCATAAAATCGGTATGCTTTGCTATTAATAGCATAGCCTATAAAAACACACTCATATGCTCTACTCGCCAATTTTGACCTTTTTGGGTCGGGTATACGTACATAGGCTAAGCACCCCCACGTTCTAAAGTATGACACGTTGGGCTTAATATTTTTCCAAATTTCATAAGGAGATATTTTCATTTTAGTCTTAGGAATTCTATTAAGCACGTGACACACAGTCAAAATAATTTCACCCCACCAATGTGAGGCAGCCCCGGAATTTAATAAAATAGCCACAACTAATTCAGTTAATGTCCTATTTTTTCTTTCGGCTTTACCGTTCATTTCGGGCGAATAAGGGGCAGTTTTTTCGTGAGTAATACCGTGGGTTTTATAAAATTCAATAAATGGTCCAGAATCATATTCGGTGCCTCTATCACTACGTAACCTTTTTATTTTCCGATTAAATTGATTTTCAATTTCATTAAGGAAAATTTTAAACATGTCAAACGCTTCACTTTTATTTTTCATTAAATACACAAATGAATAATCGGAACAATCATCAATAAAAGTTATAAAATAACGTTTGCCATTTCTAGTTGTGACACCATCCAATTCACAAATATCCGAATGAATTAAATCAAGTGGTTCAGATTATCTAAAAACAGATTTATGTGGTGTCTTAGTGATTTTTGCTTGACTACACCATTCACATTTTTCAAAATCATTTAATGATAATTCGGGAATTAATCCTAAAGTGCTCATATTTTTAACAAGTCGTTTATTAGCATGACAAAGCCTAGCATGCCAAATATTAAATGAACAAGCAATATAAACAGAAGGAGAAATTTTATTCATTGCATCAACATTCAATTTAAACATCCCATCAGTGGCATAACCCTTGCCTACAAAAATTCCATTTTTGGTCAAAGTAAATAAATCAGCACCAATAGTTTGAGTAAAGCTAGCTTTGTTGAGAAGATAACCCGAAACCAAATTTTTCCTTATCTCGGGAGTGTGAAGAACATCTTTGAGGATAACAGTCTTTCCCGAAGTGAACTTCAATTCCACATTTCCAGTACCAGCAACCTCGGTGGAGTGAGAATCACCCAACAACACCTTCTTATCTGCAGTCTCAGAATAAGTCTTAAACAGACTACGGTCATAACAGATATGGTGGGAAGCGCCAGTATCCAACCATCACCCTTCGGCACCGCTAACCATGTTGATTTCTGAAATCATAGCACATAGGTCCTCTTCGGTCAAATTCGCTTGTGCTTGTGGCACACTGCGACATTTGCGAGCCATATGGCCAGGCTTGCCACACTTGAAACAGAGAAACTGTCCCGAGTTGCTAGACTGTCCATTTCCAGGGTTCTTATACTTATTCTGAGTCTGAGTCTGATTTTTAAAATTCTGGTTGTGGCTCTTTTTCTGATTTTTCATATTTTTTCCGTTTGCCTTTAAAACAACTGGAGTGTGGTTCTTTTTCTGATTTTTGTTGTTAGACACAACAAGAATTTCATCTTTATAGTCTTGTTTTCGGGATTCCTCCTCAATTCTCAATTTAGTAATTAATGACTCTAGTGAGAATTCTTTAGACTTATGCCTCAAAATATTTTTAAACTCTTTGAACAGTGGAGGCAATTTATCAATAATTACAGCCACCTGAAATTGCTCATCTAAAGCCATGCCCTCGGAAATAATTTCATGGGCAATCATTTGCAAATCATGGGTTTGAGCAACAACAGATTTGTCATCCGTCATTTGAAATTTCAAATAACGGCTGACGGCATATTTTTTAGCACCCGCCTCCTCCGTGTCATATTTTTTAAAAAGTGCGTCCCAAACATCTTTCGCAGTTTTATAATTGGCATAATAGTCATAAAATTCGTCACTTAGAGCATTCAGAATATAGTTCTTGCACAAAAAATCATTTTCCTCCCAATTTCGAATTGTTTTGCTTTCCTCAACAGTAGGTGGATTATTTACTACGGGTTTGTCAAATTGAACACATGATGCGACTTTTTTCGTAGTTAAATAAAATAGCAGTTTTTTGCTCCAACGTTTAAAATGAGTGCCTTCATATTTGAAAGGCTTATTTAGGTTACTGGAATTAATTTCGTCCATGGCAGAATTTAGAACACCTTAAAATTGTTGTTCACCAATTTAAAATAATTAAATGCAGAATTAAAAACACGAACGAAATTACCCAATTTTGGAGCTAATAAATCTGGGGCAGAATATTATAAGAAAACCGGAACTGGACAGTCAAGAACACGGCTGAGTCGCGGACTAGGTCGCTCTCTTTAAGGTGTTTCGCGGCTCTGCCTCCAATTGTGCCGACAGTGTACAGCCCCGTCACCCCCAGGATAAAACAGCCTCCAATTAAATTACGGATTGATAGCACAAGAATTAATCCGGTCTGTATACATCCATTCTGTATAAATTGCTCGATTCTAAATAATATAATTAATCTGTATAATGAACGAGATTAATTATTCTGGGGAAAAATATTCTGGGAGAAGAAATTTTTTCAGAACTGTGTTGAAAAGCTGTGTTGAAAACGGAGGTCTCAACCTCTTTTTATGCAAAAAGAAATTACCGTTAGTGGGCTAAAACGTGGAGAGAAATCTGGAAACGTGGGTGGAATAATTCAATCAGTTAAAGGCCCACGTTTTTTCGGAATTAATTACCGTTAAAAATAATTTTTTAAAGCCCAAAAAACGTTAATTTATTTGTCCAAAAAATTAATTCTTAATGAGCCCAAGCCCAAGACCCAGGACCCGGAGCCGGAGCCGGAGCCGGACACGGACACGGGCACGGGCCGGGCCGGGCCGGCCGGACGGCGGCGGCGCGCGCGCGTGTGTGACTTGGCCCATTAGGTCTGCCCCACATACCCACAAAAACTTGAATGCCCAAAGGGCTGAACCTTTGTTCCCAAAAAATTGTATATTAACACACTCCATTTTAAGTCTCCCACCGATGTGGGACACGGAAGAAGGCAGTGTATTGCTTTGAAGGCTTTGCAACTCACAGCTGTCAAAGAGACAGCTGTTTCCAACAATCCCCCACTTGCAAAACTTGAAAACATTTTATCGAGCAATAATCTATAGAATTGTGCATAAGCAAAGGTGTCTTTCGACTTGAACCTTTACGTAGTAAAGATGATTCAGAATATACTAGAGTAACCGTAGTTTTGAACTCTATCTCTGACAACATCCCACATACAACCCTACTTGGGTGTAAGTCTAATAGCTAGCACGTTACGGCCATGTGCTTCTATCCCAGTATAGTGAACGCTTTAGGAATTTGCCCAAAATATCCATAGGAAGCGGCCACACTTCCACATTCACATAGGTGAGTCTATCAAGAATACTCCTGTAGCTAAGTACCCCACTCAAAATAAAGCTATAGATCTCATTAAGAGTTATAATAACTCATCCTCAACTCGCTTCAGGATATCATGCTCCATAGGGATGGACTCGGAGTAAAACCCCGTTCTATATTAATTAATAATCGCATGATTCAACCCATATCACTTGTGACTTGTTATTACCCTTTGAACATATTTCTTGGGATCTCCAGTCTATATGTTGGGTTACCATCACAAATGACTCATTTATCCAAGGGCTTTAGTCCCATCCCTTTCGTGGTGTTCCACACCTTCTCCCTAGCTAGTCCTTTCGTCAAAGGATCAGCTAAGTTCTGTTCAGACCGTATATGATCCACCCTCACAGCACCCGTAGAGATAAATTCTCTAACAGTACTGTGCTTACGACGTATTTGTCGTTTCTTACCGTTATAATAACGGTTCTCAACTTTTGCAATAGCCGCGGTACTATCACAATGAATCAAAACGGCTGGTATCGGTCTTTCCCATAAAGGGATATCTGACAGGAGGTTTCTTAACCAACCTGCCTCTTCACTAGCAGCAGCTAGCGCTATCATCTCAGACTCCATAGTGGATTGAGCCAAAATAGTTTGTTTCTTAGATTTCCAAGAAACTGCACCACCAGCGATGCTAAATATATATCCACTAGTAGCCTTAGAATCATCAGATAGGGTGTTCCAATCTGCATCACTAAATCCTTCAAGGACAGCGGGATGCTTATTATAGTGTAATCCGAGGTTCATCGTCCTTTTAAGGTACCGCATGACCCTCTCAATAGCATGCCAATGCTCCATACTAGGTCTACTAGTAAATCTACATATTACTCCCACAGCATAAGCTATGTCAGGTCTAGTGCAATCTGTAGCATAACGTAAGCTACCAATAATGCTTGCATAAGCATTTTGGTTTACACTATCGCCAGTGTTCTTAAATAACTTTACACTAGGGTCAAATGGAGTACTAGCAGGTTTACAATCAAAGTAATTATATTTCTTTAGAACTTTCTCAATGTAATGAGATTGATCCAAAGAAAGTCCCTTTTCTGACCTAGTAATATTAATTCCTAATATTACACTAGCTTCACTTAAATCCTTCATATCAAAGTTGGCACATAATAATGATTTAACATTTTCTACGGCATGAATATTAGAACCAAATATAAGCAAGTCATCAACATAAAGACATATGATAGTGCAAATGTTCTCAACATATTTATAATAAATGCATTTGTCACTTTCATTAATTTTAAACCCATTAGAGATGACTAAGCTATCAAATTTATCATGCCATTGTTTAGGTGCCTGTTTGAGTCCATAAAGAGATTTATCTAATTTACATACTTTATTTTCTTGACCGTGTACAATAAAACCTTCAGGTTGATCCATATAAATCTCTTCTTCTAATTCTCCATTTAAAAATGCAGTTTTAACATCCATTTGGTGTACAATTAAATCATTTAAGGCAGCTATAGCGAATAGTACACGTATAGACGTTATTCTAGTCACGGGTGAAAATGTGTCAAAAAAGTCTACATTTTCTCTTTGTCTAAAACCTTTAGCAACAAGACATGCCTTATATTTTTCAACAGTGCCATCAGGTTTTAATTTCTTTTTAAGAATCCATTTACACCCAATAGTTTTACATCCAGGAGGAAGGTCCATTAAATGCCAAGTTTTATTTGTTTCCAAAGAATCCATTTCATCATTAATAGCCTCTTGCCATAAATCGGCATCTAAAGAAGATAAGGCTTCTTGAATAGTGTTAGGATCCTCCTCTAAGGTGTAAGCATAAAAGTCGGGACCGAAATCTTTTTCTACACGAGCCCTTTTACTTTTTCGAATTTCTAAAATGGATTTATTATTTTCTTTATTTTTATTTAAAGAAATATTAGTGGATGACTCGCCCCCACTATTCCTCAATTTAAAAGGAAATTTATCTTCATAAAAATCGGCGTCATTTGATTCAATAATTACTTGATTTTTCAAGTCATAAAATCGGTATGCTTTGCTATTAATAGCATAGCCTATAAAAACACACTCATATGCTCTACTCGCCAATTTTGACCTTTTTGGGTCGGGTATACGTACATAGGCTAAGCACCCCCACGTTCTAAAGTATGACACGTTGGGCTTAATATTTTTCCAAATTTCATAAGGAGATATTTTCATTTTAGTCTTAGGAATTCTATTAAGCACGTGACACACAGTCAAAATAATTTCACCCCACCAATGTGAGGCAGCCCCGAAATTTAATAAAATAGCCACAACTAATTCAGTTAATGTCCTATTTTTTCTTTCGGCTTTACCGTTCATTTCGGGCGAATAAGGGGCAGTTTTTTCGTGAGTAATACCGTGGGTTTTATAAAATTCAATAAATGGTCCAGAATCATATTCGGTGCCTCTATCACTACGTAACCTTTTTATTTTCCGATTAAATTGATTTTCAATTTCATTAAGGAAAATTTTAAACATGTCAAACGCTTCACTTTTATTTTTCATTAAATACACAAATGAATAATCGGAACAATCATCAATAAAAGTTATAAAATAACGTTTGCCATTTCTAGTTGTGACACCATCCAATTCACAAATATCCGAATGAATTAAATCAAGTGGTTCAGATTCTCTAAAAACAGATTTATGTGGTGTCTTAGTGATTTTTGCTTGACTACACCATTCACATTTTTCAAAATCATTTAATGATAATTCGAGAATTAATCCTAAAGTGCTCATATTTTTAACAAGTCGTTTATTAACATGACAAAGCCTAGCATGCCAAATATTAAATGAACAAGCAATATAAACAGAAGAAGAAATTTTATTCATTGCATCAACATACCTACAAAAACTTGAATGCCCAAAGGGCTGAACCTTTGTTCCCAAAAAATTGTATATTAACACACTCCATTTTAAGTCTCCCACCGATGTGGGACACGGAAGAAGGCAGTGTATTGCTTTGAAAGCTTTGCAACTCACAGCTGTCAAAGAGACAGCTGTTTCCAACATGGCGTTACAAAGATGATCTCGTCAAAGATTAGGCTGCGGTTAGGCTGGTGATTTCTTTATAGTACTGTTCTAAAAAACTCGCCTAGGCACGCCTAGGCTTGTGGCTTGAGAGAAACGCCTCGCCTTACGCTTTTCACGCCTTATTCTTGGTAAAACCCTTAAGGCGCACTTTTTTCTAAAAACAACAATATTTTAGTGAAACGATGTCGCCTTTTAAAGAATTTGTTTACAACCCGAACCATTATCTCATCCAAAATAGTCAAATAGTATTTTAATTTGCATATATTCAGACATATTTTTATGATATGTGCAATTTTTGTATTTTAGTAGTCTTGTTATGGTTAAAAAATATTAAAATATATTAAGAAGGTCTAAACGCCTTTTCACGTTTTTTCACGCCTAGGCCCGCCTAGGCTTCTAAGGCTTAAGGCTTGGCCTCTACGCCTCAATCACGCCCCGCGTTTTTTAGAACCTTGCTTTATACTGAGGTAATTATAGCCCACGGAGTTAGGCTCATGAAATGAAAGTTACATTGGAGATTGTCAATAATGAAGTGTGCAAGGCCTCAACCATTATAATTATTGATCGTGGTCGAGGACTTCATAGGATGTTAGTGGTCTGGGTCGAGGTCATTTTAGACCAAGGAGTAATGTTCATGCTTGTAGGATATATTTTATCCATATCCTCATTGGGCCCCCATGACGTCCATATAGTCAATAGGTTGAAAGAACATTAAAACAAAGAGCGTTGGACCAAGCTCATTCAATAAAGGAATCGCGGTTACAGTCCAACCTGTCAACGGGTCGGAGACGGATCGGGTTTAAGGAGATCCATATCCATGTAATCGGGCCTTCATCAGGTTCGGGTCCGGGTTCGGGTCTTCATCGGGTCTACAATATTGGATCCAGACCCGGATCCGTTCGGGTCTTCGGGTCCGGGTCTGACCAAATATATACATTTCTTTTATATTTATTTTATTTTATCCCCATTATTTATTTTTTAATCTTAAATTAGAATATTTTGTAATGTATTATAGAATATTATTAGTATAAATAAAACATATATTTATTATATTTATTATATATATAAATATATATTTTTATCAAGGTTCTAAAAGGCGAGATGCATGGTCGAGGCGTAGAGGTCAAGCCTCAAGCCTTAGGACCCTAGGCGCGCCTAGGCGTAAAAAAACGTTTTTTCTTTTTTTATTATTTTAATTATTCCAAGGCTAGTAATATAATAAAATAGTAAATACGTTGAGTTTTGAAAATATATCCATATGTTTGGTAGCCATCTTTCTCATATTCATGCTTCATAACCAATTTTTGTCAACTAATCCTTTATTTTTTTTAAAAAAAGTGTGTCTTAAGCCTTTTACCAAGAATAAGGCGTAGGCGATGTGTTTCTCTCAAGCCTCAAGCCTAGGCGGGCCTTTTAGAACAAAGATTTTTATATATAATACTTACATGTTATATTGATAAGATATATTTATAAATATATATAAATTTAGAGTATATATATATATATATATATATATATATATATATATATATTTAAAAAATAATAATGTACAATTCGGGTCGGGTCTTCGGGTCCGGGTCTTGTATAAGATCCAGACCCTACCCGTTTAATAAACGGGTCTTCGGGTCTTGGGTCCAAAAAAATATGCTCAGGCCCTATTATATGGATCGGGTCCGGGTCGGGTTCGGGTCCAACACGACCCATTGACAGGCTGAAGTCCAAGGTAGGGGTGTGTTTCGGATGGATCGGATTGGAATAGGGGTTTTCGAAAAAAAATCCAAATTTTTTGGAATTTTAAAATCCTTTCTAATTCGGAAAAAATAAAAATCGGAAAATCATTTTTTTTCCTATTCGGCTGATTCGGAATATTCAAAATTTTTATTATTTGTAAAAATATCGAAATAATCGAAATTATCAGTTATAATATTTTCAGAAAATATTGAAAATGTCATTTTTGAAAAGGAGGTTTTTAAAATAAAAATAAAAATCAAAC
This sequence comes from Sambucus nigra, assembly GCA_949130495.1. NCBI lineage: Eukaryota > Viridiplantae > Streptophyta > Magnoliopsida > Dipsacales > Adoxaceae > Sambucus > Sambucus nigra. The sequence continues at coordinate 76,835,575 of OX422220.1, forward strand.
ACTTCACTTTTCATCACCTATGCAATAAACTACGAAGCTATGTGAATGACAACGCTATGCATCTTATATCATTTTGGAAATGTAATAAACTATAGCGTTATGTATCTCTTACCATTTTGGAGAAAGATCAATCAAGGCTTGACTATGATACTAAGAAACTATAAAGCTATGTGAATGGAAAAAAACTACTGTTTACCTACTTAAAAAAAGAAAATGCAAGAATGGTTACAGCTGTAGCAGAGTCTGTGCATCAGTATTTCAGATACAAAAAATGAATTAAAACGATGATGAGAACTTAATATAAATCATCATTGGAATCTTAATTCGCATAACAATTGAATATAATTCTGGATGTTGTCTTTCGATTTAGGGTTAGTGTGATGTAGAAGGTTAATATATATAGGTATATATTAATGGTTGAGATGGTTTTAAATGAAGGGTCAAGATTAAACTAATAAATAATAAATTTGATATATAAATAAGAGTAGTAAAAATGTATTAAAATAAATAAAAATATTATTATTTCGAAACATATTTTGGATGGATTGGATCGACGTGATATTGGAAAATTCAGATCGAAAATTCGGAATCCATAGATGATTTCTAATTCCATTCCAATTTTTTCGAAAATTTGGAATCGAAAAATTAAAAAATGGTGCCAAAATTGGAAATATTCGGAAGTTCGAAAATAACTAACACCCCTAGTCCAGGGTCTAGGCGTGACATGCTGAGGGTAATGATGCCTAATTGGCATATTCCGTGGAAAACCTAAGGGTATGCGGCATGGATGGATTAGACATAAGGCATTGTTGGGCCGTCAGACCAAGCACCGTTGGATAAATTTCAATATTAATATAATATTATATAATATTTAGTTGTTAATTTTATTATATTAATTGGTGTTATATTTTAAACTTAGTTTGGGTTTTATTTTTATAAGGAAGAAATATGAGCAAATGGGTGTGAAAGATATGGAAGTGCTCAAAGTCCCATATTGTCCCACATTAGAAGATTACTACAAAAGTAGTGGTATATCAACTAAAGGACAACTAAGATTCTTAGTTGACAAGTCAAACAAGAGGCTATGATCCTACGCATTACGGTGGTGCTTAAGCACCACCAATCGTGACAAGCGACACGCGGCGCGCGAAAGGGCGATTGGGCGACTTAGGGTGCATTGCGCGCTTTGACGCGCACTTGACACTTCGCACGTGCGAATCGTTGCTTGGAGAGTAGGAGCCTAAAGTTTTGACAAAGTAAAACAGATCAGCCTAAAGTTTTGACAAAGTAAAACAGATCAACGACTGTGATTAAACGATCTGATCAAAGACTTTAAAATCTGAAATGAATTGATCTGAACCGTTAGATGAACTCGTAGCGTTTCGTGTGGGGGATGTCCATTCGCTTATGATTGGATGCCTAATCTGAATCGTTAGATCGAAGCTGTTCCAAATAGGCACGATCCAACGACTACTGAGTCACTACATGAAGAGCTGTGACTGTTGAAGAACAGTCACATAAATGGCTATAAAAAGAGTTCCAGGCCTCTGTTTTGGACACCGAAAATTGCTAATTTCTCCTTTATTCGTCCTCTACATTTTGGCATTACAAGATTAGAAATTCAGAGTGTTCTCAGTTTGATAAAAAAGTACATAGTTTGAATCAAACAACTGTTCATACACTGCACTGTATCTCGAAGGCATATTCTATAAAACCCATAGTGTACTCGCGATTCTATCTCAACTGGATTGGGAGAAATTTTACCTAAAAGACAACGTTCCCATAACGTACCTTGCAGAAATTAATTTAAATATTTCATTCTTTCCATAGCAAAATTCCAACAGTTTTAGGCAAAAACATATTACTCCACTCAAATGGAAGGAACAGTGGCATAATCTATCCAAGTCATGAGTTAAGATTTAATCCGACTCGACCGTTTTGATGGCAGAAATTTCACCCATTGGCAAGAGAAAGTTATGTTCTTCCTCACATCACTAAAACTAGCATACATTCTAGATGACAACCTTAAGCAAATTCTTGAGCCCACACCCGAAAACACCTAAGAAATAAAGAAAAAAATGTGTGAAGAGGAAATAAGACAAATTTATGTGTCGAGGACACATCTTCAATGCTTTGTCTCAAATTGTTGTAGCGCTCATCGAATGATTCCGATGACAAAGGAATTATGGAAGGCTTTGGAGACAAAGTATCAAAACGAGGAAGCGAGCAACCGTAAGTTTCTGATTTCAAACTATATGAATTTTAGAATGAGTAATGATAAATCTATCATTGCACAAGCACATGAGCTCCAACAGATTGTTGGTGACCTTAAAGATGCTGGAATTAATCTTCAAGATGAATTTCAAGTAGAGGTGATTGTTTCAAAACTTCCATCCTTTTGGAATGGCTTTAAGAAGAAAATTAATCACGATGAAAAGACTTATACTGTGGAATCCTTTCTTCGTCACCTTCGTATTGAAGATGATACTTGTATTCAAGAAAAGAAGGATGGATAAGGTGAGGGTCATTCAAAAGCTAATATGGTTGAGGATAAAAAATCCAAGATTACCAAAGACTCAAAATTTAAAGAAAAGAATGATTCAAAATTCAAGAACCAAGCTGCAAATAAGAAAAAGAAGGGAAAATGTTTCTTCGGTGACAAACTGGGCCATTATTATCGAGAATGTCGTCTTAAAAAGAATGCATTTAAGAAAAAATAAGGGTCGAAGGAAACAAACAATGTTGAGGATCTTATTGCTACTATAAGCGAAGCAAATTCAATTGAAAATGAAAGTGGATGGTGGATGGATACCGGCGCAACGGTCCACATATGCAAATACCGCTCTTCATTCAAAACATATCAAGAAATTGAATGAAAAGAAGTGAAGATAGCAAATAATATTCTTACCAATATAGTTGGGAAAGGCACAGTGGAATTGAAATTAACTTCTGGAAAGCCTCCTACTCTAATTGATGTACTTCATGTACCTGATATGTGTAAAAATCTTGTGTATGGGGACCTTCTCAATAAGAGAGGTTTCAAACTTGTGTATGAGTCTGATAAGTTTGTCTTATCCAAGAATGACCAATTTATTGGCAAAGGGTACTCTTGTAACGTCATGATCAAAATTAATGTAATTAATGATAATAGTTCTGCTTATATGGTTGAGTATATTTCTTTATGGCATAGTTGATTAGGTCATGTGAATTATAAAAGTAAAAAAAATATAAATAGTCTCGGCTTAATCTCGAATTGTAAATTTGATAACCTTTCTAAATGTGAAATTTGTGCTTAATCGAAGATAACTAGAAAGTCGTTTAAATCTGTTGAGAGGACATCCGAAATGCTTGATCTTATTCATAGTGATGTATGTGATATGAAGAGTAATATGAATCGTGGTGGAAATAAATATTTCTTAACTTTTATTGATGATTACTCTAAGTATGCATATACATATTTGCTTAAAAGTAAAGATGAAGTTTTCGAGAAATTTCTAATTTTTAAAGCAGAAGTTGAAACTCAACAAAATTGGAAAATTAAAGTCCTACAATCTGATAGGGGTGGTGAATATTACCCGAGTGAGTATACAATTTTGTAATACTCATGGGATAATCCATTAAATTACGGCGCCTTATACGCCACAAAAAAAAGGAACGGCGAAAAGGAAAAATAGGACTTTAGTTGAAATGATAAATGCAATGTTAATCAGTTCTGGTTTACCTTTGTTGATGTGGGGAGAAGCGGTTTTATCAACATGTTATATTTTAAATAGAGTTCCATTGAAAAATAAGGATATTACACCATACGAACTATGGTTTAATCATAAGCCTAATCTTAGACCTCTTAAAGTTTGGGGATGTCTTGCTTATGTAAGAAAACCTGAACTCAAAATATCTAAACTAGGAAATAGGACTTACAAACGTGTTTTTATTGGATACTCTAGTAACAATACGACTTATAGATTTTTAAATTTTGAAACTCAAGGAATCATTGAGTCGGTAGATGTGCAATTCTTTGAACATCTAACAAAGTTTAGTACTTTGAATCAAGGTTTAGAAAATAATAATCCGACTATTGACTCCTCACATTGAGAAGAAATTTTACAATCAATATCTTCTTCAGAAACAACGAATGACATTGAATCGCAAAGGAGTAATTGACATAGAACTGGAAAACATATGGGCCCGACTTTGTTATCTATTTGGTTGAAGGGGATTTAAATGAAACTAATAATAAAACAAAATTTATTCTTAATACAGAAGATGAACCGACAACGTTTTATGAAGCGGTAACATCTAGGAATGCTATTTTTTTGGAAAGAAGCAATCAATGATGAAATGAACTCAATTTTGTCAAATAAAACTTGGGTTCTTTTCGATCTTCCCCCCGGAGCTAAACATATTGGATGCAAATGGATATTTAAAAGGAAATTAAATCCGGACGGTTCTATAAATAAATTTAAGGCAAGATTAGTTGCTAAAGGCTATAAGTAAAAACATGGAATTGATTATTTTGATACATATGCTCCTGTTGCTCGAATCATTTACATTAGGATATTAATATCTCTTGCTTCTATTCATAATTTAGTAATTCATCAAATGGATGTCAAAACTGCTTTTCTAAATAGTGATTTAGAAGAAGAGATTTATATGGAACAACCCGAAGGGTTTGTTTTACCTGGCCAAGAAAAGAAAGTATGTAAATTGGTTAAATCTGTTTATGGCCTTAAATAAGCTCCTATGCAATGGCATGAGAAGTTTGACAATATTGTAATATCTCATGGATATAAAGTTAATGATGCAAAAAAATGTATATATAGTAAATTTGAAAACGGTGTTGGTGTTATTATTTGCTTGTATGTGGATGACATATTAATATTTGGGTCTAGTCTCAAATATGTTGAAAAAAACAAAAGGTTTCCATCATCAAAATTTGATATGAAAGATCTTAGAGAAGCTGATGTGATTTTAGGAATCAAAATTGTGAGACAGAATAATTATTTAGAATTATCTCAATCTCATTATATAGAAAAAGTTCTTAAAAGATATAATTATTTTGAACTTAGGCCAGTTGCTACACCAGTGGATCCCAGTATCAAATTAATGAAAAATATTGGGCGTGCTATGGACCAACTTAAATATGCTAGTATTATTGGAAGTCTACTGTATTCCATGCATTGCACTGGACCAGATATTGCTTATGCAGTGTGTGTCTTGTGTAGATTTACAAGTAATCCAGGACAAGAGAACTGGAATGCAATTTCTAGGGTGTTTAGATACCTGAAAAGGACTTTGGATTATGGCTCACATTATGTAGGATATCCATCTGTTTTAGTAGGATATAATGATTCAACTTGGAATAATATTGAATCAAAATCCAAGTCAACTACTAGTTGAACTTTTACGCTAGGAGGAACACTCTTGGGGGTCCAATAAACAAACGTGTGTGACAGATTCAACGATGCAATCTGAATTTATAGCCCTAGCAGATGCATGCAAAGAAGCAAAATGGCTTAGAAATGTGTTGCATGATATTTCTTTATGGAAAAATCCATCTCCTTCTATTATGATACGTTGTGATAACCAAGCCACAATTTATAAAGTTTTGAAAAAAACTTACAACGAAAAATCTAGACACATTAGTCTAAGGCATCAAATATTATAAGAAAATTACTCAAGGAAGGAGTAATTACAGTCGAATATGTTAAAATGAACAAGAATTTATCAGATACTCTGACTAAAGGTCTTGTTAAGGAGATGGTATATATCACCTTAAAGGGAATGGGACTAAGGTCTATTAAATAACACAACTATATTTAATGGGAACCCAACTCATATCTTGAAAATATAGATAGATTTCAATGTGGTACAAACTGGTTAAATTATAGTTATGGAACACTAGGAATTTTATACAAAAGTTCCATTCCTATATGCCTAGTGTTGGTTTTCTGCATGTTAGAGGATGAATGTTACTTCTTAATAAATCATATAAGTGTGACTCGCGGAATCACTAAAGATGATTTACCTATATAAGTGTCGAAAGTGTGGTCGCTTCTATGGAATCAAGACCGTTCCTAAAGAGCTCATGAAATCAGGATTAGCACAAGGCCATAAATGTGCATGTTAGAAGAACACTTCTAAAACTTAGAAATCGATATGTGTGATAGTTCTGGCTCGTCTCAAAGGGTCCTTGGTTTAAGATACGTTCACAACAGCACCTTGATGGAGCTTTGAATTATTTACACTATATGGAAGTTTAAGTTCGAAATACACTTCTCATTTATGTACTAGATTTCAACGATAGTGCTAAAAGTTTTCTATTTTTGTTTTGTAATCGATCCTTTCTATCCTCTCTTGTGTATATTAAAATTGGTGGGGGAATGTTGGATAAATCTCAACATTAATATAATAGTATATAATATTTTGTTGTTAATTTTATTATATTAATTGGTTTTTTATTTTAAACTTAGTTTGGGTTTTATTTTTAGAAGGAAGAAACATGAGCAAATGGGTGTGAAAGATATGGGAGTGCTAAAAGTCCCACATTGGAAGATTACTACAAAAAGTAGTGGTATATCAACTAAAGGACAACTAAGATTCTTAGTTGACAAGTCAAACAAGAGACTATGATCCTACGCATTGCGATGGTGCTTAAGCACCACCAATCATGACACGCGACACGCGGTGCGCGAAAGGGCGATTGGGCGACTTAGGGCGCATTGTGCACTTTGACGCGCACTTGGCACTTCGCACATGCGCATTGTCACTTGGAGAGTGGGAGCCTAGAGTTTTGACAAAGTAAAACAGATCAACGACTGTGATTAAACGATATGATCAAAGGGTTTAAAATTCGAAACGACTTGATCTGAACTAGTAGCGTTTCGTGTGGGGGATGTCCATTCGCTTACGATGGGATGCCTAATCTGAACCGTTAGATCGACGTTGTTCCAAACATGTACGATCCAACGACTACTGAGTCGCTATATGAAGAGCTATGACTGTTGAAGAACAGTCACAAAAATGGCTATAAAAAGAGTTCCAGGCCTCTGTTTTGGACACAAAAAATTCCTAATTTCTACTCACTTCGTCCTCTACATTTTGGCATTATAAGATTACAAATTCAGAGTGTTATTGATTTAATCAAACAATACATAGTTTGAATCAAATAACTGTTCATACACTGCATTGTATCCTGAAGGCAGATTCTATAAAACCCATAGTGTACTCACGATTCTCTCTCAACCGGATTGGAAGAAATTTTGCCTAAAAGACAGCATTCCCAGAACGTGCCTTACAGAAATTAATATAAATATTTCGTTCTTTCCATAGCAAAATTCCAACAAGCACTTTAATAGCCGCTAGAGGAAAGGCACTGCCAGGATTATTCGAATAGAAACTTACCATTTTAACCCTTAGACAAATCGTGTAAGGAACAAATAGTAGCCCTAAATTTTCATATATGTTCCCCATAACTCTGTACCTTCTGAAAAGAACTCAAACATATTGCAAAAAGCCTTTTTCTTCTTAAGCGTTGACATTCCCTTAAATAGGTGGGATTTGTCCTCGATTAAATACTTTTAGACTAATGCTCTTTTATAACCATGCATGTATAAATATATGATAACACGTACGTTGGAGAACATCCTCATAACAAGAAACCTCAGAACAATGGGGCCTTTTTTCATGTGTGTCTACAACGACTGTGAAGTGCATATGTCCTCGCCCTCTAATTCAACATATATCACTTTGATATTTTATATTATTTTCCAAAGTAACGGGTTACACCACACTACCAATATTTTGGCCCCTGAACATTTATATCTATCACTAACCCTCTCACTCAATACCCACATACAAAGTCGTATTTGGAAAAATGTTGATATGAAGAATGAGAATTGAGGCCTTGTAAAGGGTCAGGACCATCTTTTTTGAGAATTATTAACCTTAAAGTTCGAGGAGTCGAGGTTTAATATGGGCCACTTACCATAAGTAAGTGGTTGAGGTCTTTTGATTAAATAGACTTAGTGACATGAACGAGAAAGTTTGGATTTTTCAAGAATGATTTGGGATAAGAGAATTTAAGGAAATGGGGTTATTTTGGAGAAAACCTTCGAAACCCCAAATGGCTATAAATAAAAGAGGGTTGGTTCTCATTTTAGGTTGAATAATATCTTTTGAGGCCACTTATAAAAAGGAAAATGAATAGAGAGCATGATGAGTTTAGTCGGATCCCCGTTGCTTTATTGTGGGCATGATAAAGGATTGAGACTTTAGGGTGTTAACAGTCAGAAAGACACTCCACGCTGAGATGTTCTTAGAATTTAACCCACATCGATAGGAATCTTTTACAAAAAAAATTCTTGAAACAAACCTCTCACATCTTGATTTAAATAAGCTTTGTGCTAGAAGATGAAGTTTGTTGAAATCTATATTTGAGTCCAAGGCATTTTATAGCTTACATCAAGAGACATCACCGGTGAAGAGTATCCATTTGAGGTTTTATCTTAGCTTCCTGAGTGACCTAAAGATCCTTTGCTCAAATTTATATTAAGACACACGAACGACTTGATAATCATTAAAGACAAATCAAAGTTACATGATTTAATGTGTCTCAGAAGTGCGTACTCTCTAGGCTCAAGTGCAAGCCTGTCACATTAGTAATAATCCTATAAGTCGGGTATCGATCCTCAGGGAAATAGGACAATAGAGTTGTAACGACGTTGGACAGACGAAGGAATCCTAACTCTGACTCTAAAGGAAAAGGAAAAGGTAATTAGATGGTGAAATAGCTACAACTATATGCAATTTTTGAAAAAGATTTACCACTGAACTAAAGTATGAATGGAATGAAATTATTCTAATTTGCTGGAACTATATGATGAGGAAAAACAGGACGGGAATACAATCCCTCAACCCTAGAGTATTGATGATATAAAACTAATCATAAATTTAAGTGAATGATTCGACTCAGAATTTAGTACTCCCAAGCATTACATATATGAGGTTCAAGCTCGCACCATACATAATCAGAGGACGAGTAAATCGGTATTGCGATAGTGACACTCGAATTGCATTCTGAAGCATCCCGGTTACCCTGAAGCAAACGAGATCCAAAGATCTATAATTATCATGTTTTTACGTAATACGGTCATAATAAAGTCATTAAATTTAGAAGATTAATTTTATACATATGTAACTACCACATCAGGTTGAGTTCATGCATCCCGACCTTAGAAATTTAGCGTGACATATGAAAACTAGTAGACAACACGTTTGGAATGAAAGAAAACATTTTTAATACTGAATGAAGATGAAAAGAGCAACCAATACTTACTAATAAAAGAACTACTGCAATAATAAAAGAAGGAATTGGAAGAAATTTACTTGAATTGCAACTGGAATCAAAACTAGGGTTTATATGTTATTCTCCTCTCACACTAATTACAATTTTCTTCCTTAATGAAATCAGAAGCCCCCCAACTGTTTGAGAGGATTTACAAGTTATACTCTACGAAATAAAAGAGTTTGAACCAAGTTGGATTTTAATTTTTACAAGTGGATAAGTCCGAAAAATCGAGAATGGAACCGATCCTGTTAAGGGGTTCGGTTCGGTTCTGTCTTTGATAGCTTTTACATAGAATTCTTAGAGCATGGGATCGATTATTTATTTCCTTTCTTCGATTCAGTTCCATCATATTAAATATTTATAGGAAGTTTTCCAAGTGTAGGATCGGTTCGTTTTCTCCTCACTTCGGTTCGGTTCTGTTTTGTCAGCTTTTACAGAGACTTCCCCAGGATGGATTCGATTCTTTTTCTTTCCCTTGGGTTTGGTTCCATCTTGTCAGCTTTTGTAGAAACCTTTCCTTCTTGTACTTCTTTGGAGATTTTGGTACGAAACTCGGATTAAAACACTGAACACCTACGAAATAGATGAAAAACACACGAAACTCGACATACTCATTAGAAACTTGCGAATATCAAAGATATGATATAAATCCCCTTGAATTACACTTCGTGGAGCGATAAAAGCCTCTAAATTAAGGGGATAAATGGGAAGAATTTATGCCTAATCAAACCCCCCTAACTTAGAACTTTGATCGTCCCGAGCAATGTAAAAGAATCAAAACACGATCTAACTTAAAAATGGGATAGGATACCTCTTTCGCTGGCGAGCGATTGCATTTAGCGTATGCAACAAGCCTTTAAACCCCTAGGTTACCCTAGTAGGACGAGTTGAGTATGGTAATGACAAGTTAGTTAGCCAAAGCATGGATTAATGACAGAACATATAAACATGGACCCAATGAAGATAGACTCAACTTAGGCTCACAAAGTCTCTCGTGTATAACTCAGGGAATAATAATGAACTTTAGAAGTGGCTTAGCTAGAGGGAGAGAGAAGTAAGCATCCTAGATACACCTTGGTAGGCAGGTAGAAACACACCAAACACCCTCAAGAATCTCTGTCAAGTATTAAAAGCTTTATAATAAATGACCATGGTGAGTGAGTAAACTCTCTGGTTTTGCAATAACTTCTGAACTCTCCAAAAGTCTCTCTCTCTCCTCAAAGGTGGTTGGGGTCCTTAAATAGCCCCTACACACCACCCCCGAGGCAACTCAGTCATTAAAACTATGAAAAGACATCCCTCATACTTTATGTCACAACATTAAATGCCTGATGCACTAGTTGTCTCCATGTCATAAACATTAAATGCCAAGACATGCCTTTTGCCTAACCACTGTGTGTCAGGGGGCTGTTATCGCAGAGGTGGCTCACCAACTGCCTGACAGCCCCAAATACCACGGTGATTTACTCAAGTGCGGGTCTGACATTGTTTAACTGGCTAGTGACATCACCTACAGTAGATGTGACATTAAGTAGAGGGCTACTTGGTTCATAACTCAACGCCCGATGGGACCCCAAGCTGCTCCGCTTGAGGTTCCACAGCCAGGGTCCTTCGGTGTTTTACCAGGTGTATCTAGTATGGTCAGGACAAGCCCCAACGGTGCCTTACTTCTCAAACCTCCAAACCAGGTCCCTCTAAAGTTCCCACGGTGAGGTCATCCGATAGAGCATGGAAGCTCTCCCAGGCCCTGCCAAGCCTGGTCTCTCGCGAGTACCATTTGACCTCATACAAATTCTTTTGTTATTATCGTTACGTCATTACAACCGTTATAGCTTACAGTAAATGTAACCAAAGATACAATATGACTAACACAACAAGCTGAAGTATGAGTTGCCACGCTTGAGTTGCCACGCTAAGCTGCCTCACCAAGCTGCCACGCTTGAGTTGCCTCACCAAGCTGCCACACTTGAGTTGCCACGCTAAGCTGCCTCACCAAGCTGCCACGCTTGAGTTGCCACGCTAAGATGCCTCACCAAGCTGCCACGCTTGAGTTGCTTCGCTTGAGTTGCCTTACCAAGATGCCACGCTTGAGTTGCCACACTAAGTTGCCTCACCAAGCTGCCACGCTTGAGTTGCCACGCTAAGCTGCCTCACCAAGTTGCCACGCTTGAGTTGCTTCGCTTGAGTTGCCTCACCAAGCTGCCACACTTGAGTTGCCACGCTAAGCTGCCTCACCAAGCTGCCACGCTTGAGTTGCCACGCTAAGCTGCCTCACCAAGATGCCACGCTTGAGTTGCTTCTTATTGCGTTAATCCTCAAACACTGTTGCTAATTAGGGAATTATCCCTAATCTCAGGATTACCTTCAAGCCCCCTTTACATTTGCCCCCTCGTGGAGAGATTTTTTTGAACGAGAAATGTCTACACGAAATGTCTCAAACCGATGGACCTTTCTTTGTGTGAAAATATTCAGGCGTTTTTCCTTTATGCAGGACCGTTGGAGCATCTTCTTCGTTGGGGCTTTAAGGGATAAGTCTGACTAGAAATTTTGTTGGCGCCAAAACTCAAGCTTGTATAGGAAGGAAACGATTAGTGTTCCCCAGACGTCACTTCATTAATGAGGTGGCGCAGTCCTCTCAACTGTCAAAGCACTTCCCAAGGTGCCACGTGTTCATGTGAAATGATTATAGGCGGCCATGCACGTGCGGGGGTGGGGAAATCTAAACGTCAAAACTCGAGATTTTCAAACAGCTGTATTCAAAATACTTTGAACCTTCTCCTTTGTTTTTTCTTACTCTGTTATTATCTTCTTCAGACTAGCGTTTCTTTTCTTTGGAAAGAGAGAGAGAGACTCCATTATTGCAAGAGCTTCATTCTTCACCTTCTATACCACCACTTGTGATCGTGTTTCTCCATTCTCGCTCTCAATCCCCTTTTTTTTCTAAGCTTTCTCTGTTACGGCTTCATTATTTTCCATGGCGTCTTCAAGCAACCCCACCGTGTCTGCCACCAGTGTTCCGTCTGCCACCACCACTGCTGCCTCCGCCCTGGGTGCTACTCGCCAGGAACAACTGAGGTTTTACCGTCGCTCCCCCATTTTTGGGGAGGGTGATGGCTTTGCTGTTGCCTGTAAGGCTGTCTGTTTTTCTTCCAAGTTTGACGCCCTACTGTTGGGTGATGAGGACGAAGAATTGTCTAAGTGGGGATTCCTGCCCCCAGAAGGAACTCTCAGATTTCGCTTGGAGCGAGGGGACTTTCCCTGGTCCCATATTGATTTCGAAGCACCCGAGGGATCCCCCGCGCACTTTGCTGCCTGGAATTCTCACATGGAGAGTTCCTATGCTGATGTCCTTACTAAGATCGGGCTGCAACGGGATAGATGGTTTGGTGAGTTTACTTTATCAAAAAACAACGCTGCCCTTCCCGTCCTGGTCTCTCGATGGAACGTCGATACTCATACGTTCATCGCTGCGTGGGGTGAGTTTACCATAACTCTGGAGGACGTGTGTGAGATCCTGGGCCTCGATGCAACAGACCATGAGCCGTACACCGATGAGGCTCTTGATGCTCAAGAGACTGCAGATCGTTTGGAGTTGGATCGCATATGCCGAAGCTGCATCGGTTCTTCCAACAAAGCTACTTTTTCTCCCTTGATCAATTATTTTTTCAAGAGTTCTAGTGAAGGCAGTTCTTCATCAACTGCCCCTGGTCAAGGTACGCCGTTGGAGCTTCTTGCTTATATTCTTGTGATTCTGTCCCATTTCCTTTTGACGGGAAAGCCCAACGACCAGCCCCAAAGAAACCTCATCAACCTGTCCCTTCGCTTAGCTCGAGGCATAAAGCTTCCCCTGGCTGCAATTGCCTTGGGATCCCTGTACACCTTGTTGGATAGGGATTTATTTGACATGGAACGCTCTATTGGTCGTTATAACTTGGCCAATTTTTCCAACAACGTTCTTCTGACCAGCTTTCTCTACTTCCGCTTTCCTGCCGTAGCGGCCAAGCCCAACAGTCCTCCTTTGGGTGAAATAATTTTGCCTCCTCGGTCTTTCCTTTATCATAAGAGACAAAGCCGAAAGGAGTTGATTTCTGTGATTGACCGTTTCGAGAATTTCGTTATGAGGCCCTATCAGGAAGAGGCCTTTTTTCACACTTGTGAATTTTTTTATCACGATGCCAGATTGATACAAGACCCTTCTCCTGACATTGAGGATCCCTCGCTTGCCGTGGTTCTTCTGCTTTCTCCTGGATATCTGCCCTCCTACACCGAGTGGGGATACACGAGCGAGCATTATAATCCCAACCGATGCAGCCGTCAGTTTGGGTTTGACCAGGGGGCGCCACGTCCAGTGTTTCAGTCGTCAAACCCCAAGGTCACCTTTGGCGAGGCATGCTCCCTATTTTCTTCGACCGCTGCGTGGGCGATATGTTCAACAATGGCTGGGCGTGTCACCATTCCCAGTATTACTAGACAGGGGGATGTGACCCCTTTGTTTGCCACCAAGTATTGGCCGAAGCAACTAGCTGAAATTACTGAGTTCGTTGAGGGAGAGCCGGTGTATCCTCCCGTTTCTTCATTTTCTGCCCTAGAGTTGGGGCTAAAAGGCAACTCTGTACTTGGGGTAGAATTCCCCCTAAGTTCAATCCACAAAGCACCTCCTACCGAGCTTCCTCCACTTTGCTCCATGGTCCCAGTTGCAAAGCCAAGACCGAGGACTCCTGCTGTTCCAAAGAAGGCTGCCCCCTCTGCTGCAGCTACTACCCGCGAGGGGGCTTCTCCACCACCTGCCAAGAAGGAAAAAATGGCCAAGAGTGGGTCATCAAAATCAAAGTCCCAAAATCCCCAAACTCTCGTGGCATCTCTTCTCATAGCCTCCGTTCCACCTCCCATGCCTGCTGAGATGGCTGAGCGTGTGAGGAGGGAGGCCCAAGCAGAACTAGACCGAATAAATGCCGAGTATCAACGGCATGCAGTCGCTGTCCCTACCTCCGTTGCTTTCCCCACGGTGGTGGTGGATCCTTCAGAGGCAACGGCTAGGAGGAGGAAGAGTTCCAGGGTTCCTCAAGGGGTCAGTACTGGTGCAGCTGGCTCGAGGAAGAAGACTCTGGGCACCAAGTCCCAGAAGAAACGGACTCCTGAGGTACACCCGACCCCTGAGGTGCAATCCACCCCTGCCCCTTCAGTTGATGTTACTCCTCCCTCTTCGCCCGTGGTCGTGTCTTCTCGTTCTCCTTCTGAATCGGAGGTATGTATGACTGATTTAATTATTATCTCCTTTTGCTTAAGGACGACTGTCTTTACTTATGTGTATATTTATCCCTCCCCCTTTTTTTTGACAACTGTGGTGCAGGGAGTTGAAATAGAAAGACCAGACCCCTCCAGTCCTCCCGTGAGCCCTTTTGTGGGGGGACGCTTCGGTGCATCTCATACCGATGTGACTCCTCCCCGTTCCCCCATGACAGGGCTTACGTATTCTCACCGTTCAGTCAGCCAACGTGCGAGGGAAGTCATTGTGGGAGGTGAAGCCGTTGATCCTGCGAGTGATTCCTCGCCTGAAGTGGTAACCCTGCCCGAAGTGGCACAATCCGAGATAACACCCTTGGTCCCTTTTGATGTACAGGCCTCACCTGAGGTTCCTCTACCCATTGTTCCTGTTGAGGAGAGTGGACCCGAGGTATGGTTTCCTCTTTAATTTGTTTGTTGTTGTCCTTGGTCCCATTCTTTTCTTATTTGGCCTGCTGAATTCTGAGATGTTTTTGTGTACCCTAGGTTGAAATATCCTCGCTGTTGGCAAGCGTTCTTCTTCCAACGACGCTGATGAGACCTCTGACTGCCATTCCTATTTTTAGTATCATAACTGAGGTAAGTAACAAGTAGGGGTATTCTTCATATTTTCTGTGCCCATTCTTCTTTTCTAACACTTGGCTTTGTGCACAGTTTTCTCCCGATCTTGCACCAACTCCTGCAGTGAGGGCCCAGGTTGGTGTGTTTACATCCCCTCCTGATGTGTCTTTGTTTGAGGGCTCAGTGTCTTCGCATGATGAACCCTGTATGCTGGCCCTTGTGCCCTATACGGGTGATCGAGTTTTGCCAAGCGTGGAGGCTTCTGCGTCCAGGGACCCCGTTATGGCTTCTGGGGTAATAATCTCTCCCCCACCGGTTCCTGTCCCTGTGGCTGCCTCATATGCTCCCGTTGTGACTGAGGTATATTTTTCTTGCTATCTTTTGTTAGGATTTTCCATAATCTCCATCTTATGATTTTTCATAAGATTGTTCTTAAACTTCACCTTTTAACGATGACTTAACAACGAAAACACTTGTTAAGTTTTTTCATAAACTCCACCTTATAACGGTGACTTTACAACGAAAACACTTGTTAAGTTTTTATTCATAAACTCCACCTTATAACGGTGACTTAACAACGAAAGCGCTTGTTAAGATTTTTCCCATAAACTCCACCTTATAACGGTGACTTAACAACGAAAACACTTGTTAAGATTTTTCCCATAAACTCCACCTTATAACGGTGACTTAACAACGAAAACACTTGTTAAGTTTTTATTCATAAACTCCACCTTATAACGGTGACTTAACAACGAAAACACTTGTTAAGTTTTTATTCATAATTTCATCATGTGGGCTATTTCTTTTCAGGTTGCTCGGGAAAATTCTCCCCCAGTTCTCTCACCTGTAGGCTCGCCCTTCCGAGAACCTGATGTTTCGGAAAATTCTATTCATAATGATCAAGGTTCTACGACTGGTGCTGCAGCCGAGAGCGAGTCTGGGTGCGAACTGCCTCTTCCTGACCTGGCTCCTCATGCGTTCTGCCTAATGGTGCTTCGGCAGTCTCCTCAAATGCCTGTCAACCATCGCTTGGTGATCGAGCAACTGGTGAATCGCCACCCTGAGACCTTCACACCAGATTGCCTGCGCTCCAATATTCATGTGATGAGTCACAGACTGCAAGGCATGGCGATCGTTGTTGCTGAAATTGCCAGTACCCCTACTGCAAGTGTTACCAGATCCCTTCTTAACCAATTTCTGGGTTTTCTGAAGGAGTTGGGACGTGATGGTTTCCGTTTTGACTGGCTTATAACGTATCTGAAGACTTTGAAGAACCAGCAACTGATCGGCCAGAGGGAAGTGTTACGAAAGCACCAGGAGGACCAGGAAGCTAGGTTGGTCGCATTGGCACCCCTTTTGGAAGCAGTGGATCAAGAGGTAAAGGATGCCGAAGAAGCTTTATGCCTGGTCAAACTGAAGCATGAGAGACTCCTGATCGAACGTACACACGTGCAAACGAGGCTGGAGGTTTCTATTAACGCCCAACGGTCTTTCACAGCAGCTTCTTCGGGCCTTCTTGGAGATCTTTTCTCTTCCTCAGATTTATCTTTTCTTTTAGACTAGTTACTTTTTGTATACGGATCCTTTACTGCTTTTATCTATGTAATTCTTGGGCAATAGCTCCCAAAAGAAATTTTGTAATGATCTATTGTTTATGAATGAAGAACATATACTTTTCAATCCCTTCGCATGTTGTGACTGTTGTTGTGTGCTATAGATTTTTGTATTTCTGCAATTCTTCCATTATGCTAAAAAAAATGTCACCCAAAACTTGTATATTTATAACGATAGCTAGTCATAACATCAGTTCAAACTTGGTTGTTTACACATGATAAACCTTCAGCCACTTATTGTTAATCTTAAATGGCTTGTCTTCTTCTAACTTCGAAATTAAGCAATAACCTGAGTCATGAGCTTCCTTAACAACGAACGGTCCCTCCCAGTTGGCTGTGAACTTTGGTAGAGGAAGTCCCCTGATGTGTTTCACTGCCGCTTTCAATACGAGGTCTCCCTTCACGAACTTCCTTGGTCTTACCAAGTTGTCATATGCCCTGGAGAGTTGTTTCGTATATATTTGAAAGTGTTGCCTCAAGTTATCTCTGTGTTCATCCAACGCTTCCAGCTGTATATGTCTACTATGAGGGAGCATGCTACTTCTTAAGGCATAACGAGCAGAGGGAACTTCCAATTCTACTGGAAGGATTGCCTCAGCCCCATAAACAAGAGAGAACGGCGTGTATCCTGTGGGTTTTCGCTTGGTTGTTCGATAGGCCCACAAGACAGGTGGTATCTTGTCATCCTACGCCCCTGGAAAGTCTTCCATCATTTTGGCCAAAATATTAACCAAGGTTTTGTTAGTTGCTTCTGCCTGACCATTTCCCTTTGGGTATGCCACCGTTGAAGTGTGATGAACAATGGAGTACTTGTCCGTGAGCATTGTTACTTCCGAATTGACGAAGGGGGTCCCGTTATTCGAGAGAATAACTTTTGGGATCCCAAAACGGTAAATGATGTATTCCCTGATGAAGTTGCTCACCATCCCAGCCGTTGCCCGTCTGAGTGGTATTGCCTCGGCCCATTTTGTGAAACATTCTGTTGCTACTAGTATCCATATCTTGCCTCTCGAAGAGGGGTGTATTGCCCCCACTAGGTCGAACGCCCAAGTATGAAATGGATAGGGTGTTGATAGAGAGTGCAAGTCTACCGATGGGGCATGAATCATATTCCCGTGAAGCTGACAAGCTTTGCATTTTCGAACAAACTCCGCAGAGTCTTTCTCCATTGTTGGCCAATAATACCCCAATGTCATCAACTGATCATACAGATTGGCTCCTCCTATATGTGCTGGGTCGTGCGCTTGTTTGAGGACCTCCACTGCTTCTTCCCTCGTGACACATCGCAAGGGCCTGTTAAAGTACCCTTTTCGATAAAGCTGCCCCTCCTGGACGTAGAACCTTAGAGCCCTTCGCCTCAGACCCATTGCATCTATTTTCTCCGTTGGGATAACCCCCTCCTGAATGAAGTCGATGTAGGGCTGCCTCCAGTCCGTTTGAGCTTCAATAAAATGGCACTCAGCTACTTCGAAGAATAGCTGACACTTGTTGCATTTTCGTTGTAGCTCTGCCGCATCTTGCTTCATTCTAGGCCAGAAATACCCCTCCCTTTGGATTCTCCTATATAGAGGTATCTCAGTCGTTTCGCATTGCTCCTCATGCGTTTTCCTCAATATTTGCTCGGCCTCCTCTGGGCTGACGCATCTTGACAACCATCCTCCTGTATTTATGAAATAGAGATTTCCCTGACATCTAAAATATTGGGCTAACTCTCCTAGCCGCATCGCCCCCTCACCAGACTCCAGTTGCTTCTTAATATCTCTTCTCCAGCCCACCTCTTCCTCCATCGGTAGTATTGACTGTACTACCGAAGGAGCTGTTCTTCGTTGGATCACAACTGTAGTCTCATTGCTTTTCATTATCATCTTCTGGGCAATAGTGGCATAGGCGTCTGGATGGTGGTTCATCGTTCTGGGATGTCTCCTGATCTTCATCCGATGGAACTGGTTGAGGAGCCTTTGAATGTTTGTTTTTATAGGGCGCCAGGCTCATGTGTTTCAACGCATATTCTCCATTTACCTGCTGAATTACTAAGTTCGAGTCACCCTTAATGCAGAGTGAACGAATTCCCCTCCGAAGAGCCTCTAGAAGCCCTAGTACCAACGCCTCGTATTCTGCCTCATTATTAGAGCAAGGGAAATCTAGTTTGTAGGAAAGGCAAATTTCTTCCATCCCTTTTGAAAGAACAACCCCTGTTCCTACCTTCTTTTCTGTCGAAGATCCATCGAACTGCATCGTCTATTCCTCCTCGATTGCATCCAGGTAATTGGCCTGCAAATCATCTCCTGTAATGTCTTCCCTAGGTGGCTCGAAGGTTCCTGAAGGGAAGATGGCCAATAGGTTGGCATACGCCTGGCTTTTGATTGTGCGAGGGACCACACATTTTAAGTCATATTAAGATAGAATAAGGAACCATCTAGCTACCCTTCCAATCAATATAGTCTTTGCGAGTAAATACCTAATTGGGTCGCATCTAGTTACAATATGAATGGTAAAAGACATCATATAATGCCTAAGTTTTTGTGCTACAAAGACCAAGGCTAAACAAAGCCTTTCTAAGCTAGTATATCTAGTTTCTGGACCATGTATAATTCTGCTGAGGTAGTAAACCGGCCTTTCTTGCCCGTCTACTTCTTGTGCCAGCAGAGCTCCAACGGACCTCGTGGTGGATGTAAGGTATAGCTGCAACGGAGCTCCCGCCTAGGGAGGAACCATGATTTGTGGTGACATGAGCAGCTTCTTCAACCCAACAAGGGACTTCTGGTGAACCTATTCCCATCTGAATTTCGTGTTCCTTCGTAGCAGCTGCATCAGTGGGTGTGTTATTTCGGCCAATCCAGGAACAAATGTCCTAAGGTAGGAGACTTTACCGAGAAAACTTTTCAGCTCCTTCGCCGTTCTTGGACATGGCATCTCCAAGATTGCCTGCTGTTTATCCTGGTCCATCTGTACCCCTTGTCGATTAACCACGAAGCCTAAAAACTTACCACTTGTTACTCCAAAGACACACTTTAACGGGTTCATCGGTAACTTGTACCTCCTGCACCGAGCAAACACCTTCCTTAAATCGCTCAGATGGGATTACTCCTTCTTTAATTTGATGACCAAGTCGTCTACGTAGAATTCCACAAATTTGTGGAAGAAGTCATGAAAAATGGCCATCATTGTTCTTTGGTACGTAGCCCCGGCGTTCTTGAGTCCAAACGGCATTACCTTGTACATAAAGTTGCCCAACGGCGTTCTGAATGTTATTTTCTCTGCGTCAGAGGGGTCCATCTTGATCTGGTTGTATCCCACATACCCATCCATGAAGCTATACATCTCATGACCAGCCGTGGCGTCTATCAAACCGTCGATGGAGGGTAGGGGAAACTCATCCTTGGGGCAAGCCCTATTCAAGTCTTTGAAATCCACGCAGATCCTTATTTGGTTTTTGTCTTTCTTCCCCACTAGCACAATGCTGGATAGCCAGAGGGGATATTGTATAGGCTTGATAAATCCTGCTGCCAATAAGCGTTGGACCTCTTCTTTAATCTTTAAATCTATTTCAGGCTTGTAAGTTCTTGTTGCCTGCTTTACTGGAATAGCCGAAGGCATCACGTTCAACTTGTGGCAGCTCACTTCCTCATCCAGCCCTTCCATTTCAGTGTACTTCCATGCGAAGACATCTATGAACTCCCGAATCAGGTCAACCAAGTCTTTTTGTTTCTCCTTAACAAGATCTTTCGAGATAAAGATAGGCCTGGGATCTTCCCCTTCTCCTGCTAGGTTTAGTTGCTCCAATTCTTGTGCCTGGGGCCTTGGTTGGTCTGTCATGTAGTCTGGTTCTTCGGCGACATCTTCTACGAACTCTTGTATGCTGGAGTTGTCTATCACCATACACTGCCCCCGTTGATCTACTAAAAAACACTCATACATCGGGTCAACCTCATTGTTACCTTTTTCGGCCGCCCGTTCACACCATTATAAGCGGTACACCACTTTTCCCTCTTCAGTGACAATTTTCTTGCATTGCCTGCTGGTGGCTGTTGCTACGGCCTTTCTCTTCCTTTCTCTGGAAGCCTCAGCGATTCTTTCCCCTGAAAAATGACTTAACACGCTTTGTCGTTGGACCTCATGCTCGCCTGGGTCTGCCCTAGGCCTCATCTTTTCTTTGAGCTGCTTCAAGATGTTCTGGGGTCGAGGGACCGCCCGATATGTTTCCTCGATCCTCTTCCCTTCGCCACTCTCATTTAATGGTCCCATTCTTTCTCTAATCGAGGGGACCCATGCTCCCTCCATTCTCCTTGTTAGAACCCGCACGTCCTCTTCGAACTCTCTATAAAAGGCTGCATCCACCAAGTGTGCTTCTTCGATAGCGAAAGGCCTCTTAGTTGCCCTAATAGTCACTTCTGTCCCCTTGATATTCGCCTTAGCACATTGATGGTATGTTGAGGGAACTAACCCTTGGTTGTGCATCCATACTCTCCCTATTAACAAATGATAGGAAGTTGCGCTTTTCATTACAAGATTGGCCCCATGTGCTGGGAGTGGGTTATTGTTAACGTTCTGCAGGGGGATTTGTAATGTTCCCACCTTCATGTACTTGTCGATGATTCTTCGCAGCGTGAAGCAGCTTTCTGTTGGATGTTGGACCTTTCGATGCACCTGACAATATTTGGGATCGGCCCTAGTTGCCGCGTCGGGCTCTTCCGTCGGGACACCCTTTGGTTTGTAAATCGTTCCGCATTGGACCATTGCGTTATAGCAACTCACAGCCTCCTCCACCGTACAAGGTAACGGTGGCGGGTCTTCTCTATCTCTTCCGAAATTTCTTTTGTTGTCCTTCCTCAGCGCCTTGCCCACATCTTCCCTCTCGATATATCCCACCCGTGGGGCCTGAGACCTTCCTCCAATGGGTTGTATCGGCTGTCTGAACACCATGGGAGCTACTATCGGGCTGGGTCGCACCACCAAAGATATATTTCTTGCGGATTTTAAGAATGCTGAAAATGTTCCCTCACGTGTCTCATTGATTAAGTAATCCCTCAGCACAAATCTGTAGTAACCTGGCCTCCTTAGCTTCTTCCCTTACATCGAGGGACCTTTCCCTAAACCTTCGAATATAGGCCACTACCTCTTCTCCTGGCCTTTGCCTCTCCCTGCCAAGTTGGGTTAGGGTGAACTCATCTTCTGCCAAGAAGAACTTTCGGACAAACAACACATGCATCTCCTCCCACGTAGAGACACTATTGGGAGGCAGATAAGAGTACCAGGTGTATGCTTTATCAGTCAGGGACTTGGAGAACTCCCTCAATCTAAGCTTTTTGTCATTGCAGTGCGCTCCCAAGTGTTCAACGAAACGCTTAATGTGTTCCTTCGGGTTCCCACCATTTCTTGAGTATTTTTCAAAGGTAGGGGGAATATAGTCCTTCGGGTAGGGTTCGTCATTGTACTCCTAGGGGTAAGGTGTTCGAAAGTCATCGTAGACCGCTGCCACCTCGCCCACAGCCTGCGAGGAAGACTGCATGAACTTCAGCATCTCCTTCTGCATTTCTTTTCTCATCTCTTCCAAGGGCGAGGCTACTGGGGCCACCAGCAATGGGGCCGAGGGTTGAGCGCCCGTTGCAACCGAAGCGAACGTTACCGGTAGTGCCGTTGAGACTCCTGAGGTGCCCACAGTTGGATTCACAATAGAGGGTACACTTGCTGGGACCGCTCCTGTAATACCTGCCCCTGATGGGGCCGACGGGGCCACTCCTGGTGTTACGAAGGCATTAGCCTCCAATCCTCCCAGCATGGTTGAAGCTACTGGGGTTTGCAAAAACTCATAAAATTTGCTCATGAGGAGCGCCATCTGGGCGGGTACCAACCCTGCGCTCGTGGAAGGTTGTGTCGCCCCTGGGACGCCTAACGCTGTTGGCGCCAGAGGTACCTCTACTCGAGGAGCCCCATATCTTAGGGCCTCTTGCTCTCTCGCAGCCTATTCTTCATTATGCTGAATGTCATCGAAATTGAGTCTTCGAGTAGCATTATCTTGCGCCATACTCCTTATCTAGAAGGATGCCTCCCCAGCAGAGTCGCCAAATGTAGGAGGGTACTTTAGATTATATATGGAGGCGTAACCCCTATTGAGTATGGTAATGACAAGTTAGTTAGCCAAAGCTTGGATTAATGACAGAACATATAAACATGGACCCAATGAAGATAGACTCAGCTTAGGCTCACAAAGTCTCTCGTGTATAACTGAGGGAATAATAATGAACTTTTGAAGTGGCTTAGCTAGAGGGAGAGAGAAGTAAGCATCCTAGATACACCTTGGTAGGCAGGTAGAAACACACCAAACACCCTCAAGAATCTCTGTCAAGTATTAAAAGCTTTATAATAAATGATCATGGTGAGTGAGTAAACTCTCTGGTTTTGCAATAACTTCTGAACTCTCCAAAAGTCTCTCTCTCTCCTCAAAGGTGGTTGGGGTCCTTAAATAGCCCCTCCACACCACCCCCGAGGCAACTCAGTCATTAAAACTATGAAAAGACATCCCTCATACTTTATGTCACAACATTAAATGCCTGATGCACTAGTGGTCTCCATGTCATAAACATTAAATGCCAAGACATGCCTTTTGCCTAACCACTGTGTGTCAGGGGGCTGTTGTCGCAGAGGTGGCTCACCAACTGCCTGACAGCCCCAAATACCACGGTGGTTTACTCAAGTACGGGTATGACATTGTTTAATTGGCTAGTGACATCACCTACAGTAGATGTGACATTAAGTAGAGGGCTACTTGGTTCATAACTCAACGCCCGATGGGACCCCAAGCTGCTCCGCTTGAGGTTCCACAGCCAGGGTCCTTCGGTGTTTTACTAGGTGTATCTAGTATGGTCAGGACAAGCCCCAACGGTGCCTTACTTCTCAAACCTCCAAACCAGGTCCCTCTAAAGTTCCCACGGTGAGGTCATCCGATAGAGCATGGAAGCTCTCCCAGGCCCTGCCAAGCCTGGTCTCTCGCGAGTACCGTTTGACCTCATACAAATTCTTTTGTTATTATCGTTACGTCATTACAACCGTTATAGCTTACAGTAAATGTAACCAAAGATACAATATGACTAACACAACAAGCTGAAGTATGAGTTGCCACGCTAATCTGCCTCACCAAGCTGCCATGCTTGAGTTGCCTCACCAAGCTGCCACGCTTGAGTTGCCACGCTAAGCTGCCTCACCAAGCTGCCACGCTTGAGTTGCCACGCTAAGCTGCCTCACCAAGCTGCCACGCTTGAGTTGCTTCGCTTGAGTTGCCTCACCAAGCTTCCACGCTTGAGTTGCCACGCTAAGCTGCCTCACCAAGCTGCCACGCTTGAGTTGCCACGCTAAGCTGCCTCACCAAGCTGCCATGCTTGAGTTGCTTCGCTTGAGTTGCCTCACCAAGCTGCCACTCTTGAGTTGCCACGCTAAGCTGCCTCACCAAGCTGCCACGCTTGAGTTGCCACGCTAAGCTGCCTCACCAAGCTGTCACGCCTGAGTTGCTTCTTATTGCGTTAATCCTCAAACACTGTTGCTAATTAGGGAATTATCCCTAATCTCAGGATTACCTTCAAGCCCCCTCTACAATTAGAAACTTACGAATATCAAAGATATGATATAAATCCACTTGAATTACACTTCGTGGAGCGATAAAAGCCTCTAAATTAAGGGGATAAATGGGAAGAATTTATGCCTAATCAAACCCCCCTAACTTAGAACTTTGATCGTCCCGAGCAATATAAAAGAATCAAAACACGATCTAACTTAAAAATGGGATAGGATACCTCTTTCGCTGGCGAGCGATTGCATTTAGCATATGCAACAAGCCTTTAAACCCCTAGGTTACCCTAGTAGGACGAGTTGTGTCTTGTGAGGGTTTGCAGAGAATATATCCACAAAATTCGACTCAAGGAAACCTCAAAATATGCAAAAATTGTATAATTCAAACTTTTTCAAAAAATAGTCATCACCAATTCATGTTCAAGGGTCTCAAATCATAGTGCGCATGTGTGAAATCGAAAAGTTAACCGCGAATTTCCACCGATTGACCATTACGTTACTTATCCAAAAATTTGTTTTGTTTTCCAAATCTCACGAAATGCTCTCTCAAACGAATCACTCGAAAAGTGGATATTCTCTCAGTATGCGTGATTTATAAGAGGAAATGTAGTGGAACCAAGTTCACCCATACAAGTAGAAAGACGAAAATTCATGGCAACCGGATCTCATCATTGGATTACGGATACGAGAAAATGGGAACATTGCCTCTAATTAGTATCTTTGATCTCTTTTATTATCTTTTTGTATTTTAGCTCTCCACGCGGTAACCAATTTCACAATTTTGGACTCGGTTAGGACTTTTTCGGGCTAACGGTGTATTGGGTAATATGAGAGTGGTACGAGAAAAACTGGAATTGGAACGTTTTCTTATAATGTCCGTTAGTGCATTTCCGGGCTTTTTCTTATTTTCTCTTATTTTTTTATTTTTCACATTTTCTTTTCTTGCTATTTTTGTTGAGCATAGCTATTCTTTCTTGCCCCCTTTTCTGCACTTTCCGGACTTAATTTATGGGATTGTCCCCTTTTCACAATTCCGGGCCAATTGGGGTTTTTCGGGTTGTCAAACGAAAGGGAAAAATTTATTCGGCTCAATTTGGGTTACAAAAGGAGTAATTTTTTGCTACTTTTTCTGGCCATTATTTTTGGGTGACAAACGAAGGCCTCTTTCATTGTCCAAAATACTAATTGCGTTACCATATGCGTTTCGAGATGAATTAAGTTTAGAGATCAATTTTAGCACATTTTTCAAGGCAATATCACACATTTTGTATACCCGATCAAAGTGAAAGAGTTGAGATCCTCGACGACTTTATTTGACACTGAAAAGAACTTTTGAGTTAACAAGTAACTCAGATTGATTTATAAATTTCACAATAATGAAAGGCTCGAATCTCACCGGGGTTGTTAATCTCTACATTTATTCGTTAAGTCGTCGATTTCCATCTTTGGTCAATTTCGGCTTTGTGCATTTTGAATTTTTACAACTTGAGACTTTAAATCGACTTTTAATGATATTTTGAAAACTTTGAATTCCAATTTTTATTTATTTTGAATAATTTTTTTTTTGGATTTTTCAAGATTTTATGATTTTTTTTGAATATTTTTGGAAATTTGTGAAGTTCTAAAAAAACGCACTTGTCACCCCCCCTAACTTAGACTTTTACATTGTCCTCAAGCAAAAAGGACTAAAATCTAAAGAATAAAGAGAATAAGTTCAACAAATAAAACAAGCAAATTATTAAAATGCAGCAAGACACTATATGACACCAACATATGACTCAAAAATTCAAAAATCACCCCAAACGTGTCGGGGGTGCGACGACCTATCTCTCACTCCTACCAACTCAACCGATCCCACTCACGGGATTCGATGCTCTCCTTGTTTCTCCCACCCTAGGATTATAAACCAACAATCGGAATAAGTTGGGACCTCGCCCATAGATAAAGGAAAGACTGGGAGGCGTGTCGTGACTAATCGAAAAGGGATC
The DNA here is from genome assembly GCA_949130495.1 of Sambucus nigra. Lineage (NCBI taxonomy): Eukaryota > Viridiplantae > Streptophyta > Magnoliopsida > Dipsacales > Adoxaceae > Sambucus > Sambucus nigra. Next base: position 76,861,929 of record OX422220.1, read on the forward strand.
CTCATGATGCTGACTCAAAGCGTGGCCTGCGTGCGCTGACTCAGAGGGAACACCTAGGTTTCTTTCAATTTTTTAGGATGTGTGGGTTGGGCTCTAAGTCGGACAAAACACAACTTTTCTCGTCAATAGGTTTCGGGACCTCAAGTGGTATGGGTGGATAGTTACAAAGAAGGGATTCATTAATTTTTTCTTTCCATTCACTTTCGTCTAAGTGACTATAAGAGTCCAATAAGGATTGGACTTAAACAGTAAGGCTTTCATCCACCTGCCCAAACTCTTTTTCAAAATCTTCCATGCTCATGTCCCCTAGCTCTCTCTTTCGAGTAGTGCCTACGTCCTCCCTTACTTGCTCGATCTCTAACTCCACTATTTTTCTCTCTTCTAACCCCTCTCTCTCTCTCTCTCTCTCTCTCTCTCTCTCTCTTTCTCTCTCTCTCTCTCTCAATCGCGGTCACTACACCCATCTCCCCCGCTTTTCTCTCATCGTCACAACTACCGCTTTTACTTGATGAAATAAGGCACACCCCTAATGGCTCTCTCTTGTGGGTCCTCTCATGCTCGTGGTTCGACACTAAACAGGACCCTAGGGAATCTCCACAATAATTTTTCTTAAAGTACTCCTCTACGATCTCGTCGAGTAATCTCACCGTATGAAGATCATCTTCCTCCCCTGTATGTTGGGCTATATGGAAGATGTTAGTCTCTAAGGTCATGTTTCCAAAGGTGAGTTGCATCTTCCCATTTCGAGTGTTGATAATTGAATTAGCCGTAGCTAAGAATGGGCGCCCAAGAATGATGGGGACATGATTGCTCTAGGCGAAGGAGGATTTCGTATCCCAAATGATAAAATCTATCGAAAAGTAGAAAGTGTCAACTTGAACGATCACGTCCTCAATTATACCTCTCGGGATCTTCACGGTTCAATCCGCTAACTGGAAAGTGATCTTTGTGGGCTTAAGGTCGCCCATATCAAGTTGCCTATAGATGGCGTAAGGGAGGATATTGACACTTGCTCCCAAGTCAAGTAAGGCTTTTTCAATTTTATTTTCTCCAATGATGCAGGAAATGGTGGGTGCACCAGGATATTTGAATTTCGGTGGAAGATCATTAAGTAGAATGGAGCTTACGTTCTGTTCTAGAAATACATTTTTCTTTACCTTCATATTCCTCTTCACTATTAACAAGTCTTTGATAACTTTTGCATAAGCTGGAATTTTCTTAATGGCATCGAGGAAAGGTAAATTTAGCTTTACTTGCTTTAGCACGTCTAACACTTCATCACGGGTTTTCCTTTGTGTGAAGGAACCAGCCTTTAAGGAAACGGTTCCGTGGTGGGGGGTTTCACTACTACCTCGGGCTCACTAGCGTCTTCTTTATCACTCTCTTTCAAAGGGACATCTTCGGCCTCTTTCGTGCCGGGCGAAATATCCTTGTCTTTGGTTGCATCGTGTGGGGGAGGTGATAAATCAATGACTCTCCCACTACGAAGAGTGGTCACAGCTTGACATTGCTCCTGATGTTCTGTCGAGGTGGAGCTAACACTAGTTTGACCTTAGGGTGGTCTTTGGCCCTGGGCAGGAAACTTTCCCTTCTCTTGGATACTTAATGATGATTGCGACTTTGAAATGTTCGCATTTGTGTCGTTGATCATGCGCTCATGCCTAGCAGTGGCTGGGTTTATTGTATCTTAGAGATTTCTCCGCGGTGGAGTGATATATGTACCTGTAGGTGGTGGTGCTTGCACATGTCCTTGCATGTGTGGTGCTTGTTGAAAGTGTGATGGTGGAGGAGGGGCAACATGTGAATTAGGATTCATCGCTGCATTTTGTTGCCCATACTTAAAACCAGGATGGTTTTTCCAAGAAGGGTTGTAAGAATTCTCGTGGGGTGCACCGAAATTATCCTTCAATCCTCCTATACCACTCACTTGTTCTTGAAGAATAACTTTGTAGGTGGGTATCATCGGGCATTCCTCTGTTGAATGTCCTACCTCACAAATAACACATACCCTCTCAATGGGGTTTGTGATGGATCCAGGTGGTCCTTCTGCACCTTTCTCCAACAATTGTCGTAATCCTCTCTCAAGCACATCGAGTCAACCGTCCATTATAGAATTTTTCTCTACATGAAATAAGTCGGATGCCGATGGAGTGGTGGTCACTTGGCGAGTTTGATTTTGAGCATTAGGGTCAGATGTATCCTAGGATTGGGTAGTCTCGGTGACATACCTCAGGTGAATCTCAGCATCGTGGGCATCTAATTAGACAAATGAACCATCGCCTATGGTTTCAACGAGTTGCTTGGAATTAATGTTCAGCCCATTATGGATGAAGGAAATGATTTGTAGTTTATCAAATCCATGATGGGGGCACAAAGTAATTAACTCATTGAAATGCACGTAGCATCGATCGAATGACTCATTTTCTAATTGTCAAAAAGTTTGAATTTGAGCCTTGATGGAGTTCGTTCGATGTGGAGGAAAGAATTTCTTGAGAAATTTAAATTTCAACTCATTCCAGGATGCAATCGAGCTTGGAGGTAAAGACCATAGCCAGGTCTTAGCCTTATCTTTTAGTGAGAATGGGAAGAGTTTGAGGCGGATCACCTCTTATGTGCAAGTTTGATCATTGAGGGTTTCACACATATCCTCAAATTCTCTGATGTGGAGATATGGATTTTCAGATTCCATCCCATGGTAGTGGGGGAGCATCTGGATCATCCCATTTTTAAAACGAAATTACCCTGCATTATATGAGAGTACAATGCATCCCGGAGTGACAATGCGCTCGGGATATAAGATTTCTCTCAAAGGGCGGTACGTGGCCTCTTCCTCACCGACGGTTGCACTGTCTTGTTGTGACATATTTCTCTCACTTAAAGACTCCGTGTACTCACTTGGTATGCTCGGGGCGAGCTCTGAAGTGTGTCCTAAGAGGGAAAACGGAGTGTTATTTGCGATTGAGTGTGACGGTGTGGGAGGTGGGACCCAAAATTGTGGAGCGTTAGGAGTGTGAGGGATATGAAGGCCGTACTCAACTATCGAGTTTTCATGAATGTGGGTTGGAGTATTATGGGGAGTTGGAGTGAGTTCAGAATTTTGCATTAACGGGCTTATGAGAGACGATGAGGGATATTTTTGTGCTTCTAATTTTTTTTTTGAAATTTTTTTTGGTCAAAGCTTTAGATTGACTTGATCTAGTCCTAAGTCTACCTAATTCCTCGGTAATGACGCCAAAAACTTGACGCTACTAAGAATGTGTATCAGAAGTGCGTACTCTCTAGGCTCAAGTGCAAGCCTATCGCGTTAGTAATAATCCAATAAGTCGGGTATCGATCCTTAGGGAAATAGACAACAGAGTTGTAACGATGTTGGACAGACGAAGGAATCCTAACTCTGACTCTAAAGGAAAAGGAAAAGGTAATTGGATGGTGAAATAGCTACAACTATATGCTTTTGAAATATATTGACCACTGAACTAAAGTATGAATGGAATGCAATTATTCTAAATTACTGGAACTATATGATGAGGAAAAACAGGACGGAAATACAATCCCTCAACCCTAGAGTATTGATGATATAAAACTAATCATAAATTTAAGTGATTGATTCGACTCAGAATTTAGTACTCCCAAGCATTACATATATGAGGTTCAAACCCGCACCATACATAATCAGAGGACGAGTAAATCGGTATCGCGATAGTGACACTCAAATTGCATTATGAAGCATACCGATTACCCTGAAGAAAACGACATCCAGAGATATATAATTATCGTGTTTCTACACAATACGGTCATAATCAAGTCATTAAATTTTGAGGATTAATTTTATACACATGTAACTACCACATCAGGTTGAGTTCATGCATCTCGACCTTAGAAATTTAGCCTGACATATGAAAACTAGTAGACAACATGTTTGGAATGAAAGAAATTTTTTTTAATACTGAATGAAGATGAAGAGAACAACCAATACTTACTAACAAAAGAACTACTGCAATAATAAAAGAAGTAATTGGAAGAAATTTACTTGAATTGCAACTGGAATCAAAACTAGGGTTTATATGTTATTCTCCTCTCACACTAATTACAATTTTCTTCCTTAATGAAATGAGAATCCCCCCCAACTGTTTGGGAGGATTTACAAGTTATACTCTACGAAATAAAAGAGTTTGAACCAAGTTCGATTCTAATTTTTACAAGTGGATAAGTCCGAAAAATCGAGAACGGAACCGATCCTGTTAAGGGGTTCGGTTCGGTTCTATCTTTGACATCTTTTACAGAGAATTCTTCGAGCATGGGATCAGTTCTTTATTTCCTTGCTTCGGTTCAGTTCCATCTTGTTAACTCTTTACAGGAAGTTTTCCAGGTGTAAGATCGCTTTGTTTTCTCCTCACTTCGGTTCGGTTCTGTTTTGTCAGCTTTTATAGAGACTTCCCTAGGATGGATTCAGTTCTTTTTCTTTCCCTTGGGTTTGGTTCCATCTTGTCAGCTTTTGTAGAAACCTTTCCTTCGTGTACTTCTTTGGAGATTTTGGAACGGAACTCGAATTAAAACATTGAACACCTGCGAAATAGATGAAGAACACACGAAACTCAGCGTACTCATTAGAAACTTGCCAATATCAAAGATATGATATAAATCCACTTGAATTACACTTCGTGGAGCGATAAAAGACTATACATTAAGGGGATAAATAGGAAGAATTTATGCCTAATCACATGATATAACCAACTAATGTGAAATCCTAACTCACAAACCACTATTGTTGGAATGATGGACGAACTCTATAGCAAGCATACTCAAATGGCTAGTCACAATGGTATAAGGACCTTCACCGGAATACGCTATATGAACATTTTCGTGTATGTATCTCAAGATAATTTTTCATTTTTCAATGCTTCCTCGTTAAAACATTTACTACGAAAACCTAATGGGAAAAAACTAGTTAAATAAAAAAAGTACAATGCACATATGTCCAAAAATATCATGTTCTTGTATTGGCCCTCGAGAGGTGCAGAAAATAGTGCACCCGTTCATCACATACTTGCTGGGGAGAATCAATTCATGACATTTGATTCACAATCAATATGCATGTCCGATACATCGTACTCATAAGAAATATACAAATACTAACATCCATATAGTCTTCCACTAGATACCTATTAAGAGTGAAACTTTGTCATAAAACAGTTTAGGCAAAACTAAATAAAGGACTCTAGGGAATCTTCATCCGAGATTGAGTAAGAACTCTTTCGAGGCTCACCCTAAATGAGCTTGAGGAAAAGATATAGGGTTTTGGCTCATTGTTTTTAGGGAGAATGCATAAATGTGACTAAGTGAAATGCATGTGAGAAACATGTATAAGTGTAAATGAGTTAGAGATGCTTAAAATATTGTAAAAGTTTGGACAAGATGTTTATATCTCCCATTTGGCACAATTTTCATTAATATCCACTTGTGTCCATGTGTTCGAGTGAGATAGTGAAGGTAGACTTTGAAAACTAAGGCAATTTATATCTCTCTTACACGACCTCATTCGTCTTCTCACTCGACTCGACAACACAATGATATCTTGGTTTTTCCATTAAAGTGGATTTTATTAATGGTGTGAGATTGTGAAAGTCTAATCTAGTAAGCACTTAGACTTGAATCTCACGTTAACATTCACGTGCGGGTTGTGAGATGCTTATAAGTTTTGCATGTGCCAAACTCTGCAAGTGGATTATGTTAATCCAAAACTAAAAATAAGTTAAGTCGAAATCTTAAAATTAGTTGATTATTCTTCCAAAACACCTTTAATATTAATAAATCTCCCTGAGGCCAAGATGAGCTTTTCCTTAGAGGGAGAGAACGCTTAACGTAAGTCACCCTCTTATACTGACGATCAGGAGCTTTTATTAGAAATCCCCTTTTTGTGCATGAGATATCTTGGAAATTTTTTGAGTTGATAGTATCTTATAAATGAAATGACTCTTGTAAAACCAAATACACCCTAAAAAACTCAATCACCTCCAAAGGGGGTCATTTAAAAAAATTGTGTGATCAGGATTCATTTGGGCATGTACTAGTTGAAATCAGTGAATAATGAGATATTTCTATATACACCCGATCCTAGGACCCCCCCTAAGCACCTCCTTAGGTTCCTAGAACTCACCCGTTCACCATTAACCTTAGGTCATACTTTGAATACCGATTTAGAGACCATCGAGAGCTCCTAGGCCCAGTTTGACTCCGATCAACTCTCCATCTTGAGCTAAATCTCAATAAATTTTCGAAGGGCTCTGAATCCACTTTTCAACGGTCTGTCCCGTTCATGAATCAGTCTTACGATTCACACAAATGATTAATTTTACTTTAAGAACTTGTCTAAAGGCCACCGAGTTCTCCCGGGCCCCGCTTGACTCCGGGCAACTTTTTAGCTTGAGTGAAATCTCTATAAAATCTCGAAGGGCACTGAATTCCCTTTCCAATGGTCTGTCCTGTGCGCAAATTAACCTTACAATTTAGACATATGAACCGTTTTCCTCTAAAAACCTCATCTCCAAAGACCATCGGACACTTTCGAGCCCCGTTTGACTTTGGTCAACTCCGGGACTTAGAAGTGTCTCAGTGGATTCTTAAAGGGCACTGAATTCCCTTTCCAATGGTCCACCCCGTGCACAATTTGAACTTACGATTTGCATTTTATGCTTTTTAAAAAAAAATCATTCGAACTGCCTATAGGAACCTCAAGAACCTTGCCTATCAGCCGAGTGTAATTTTTCTTACCCGGTAAGGCAAGCATACTGCTGATAGGTAAGTCAAGACCCGTGCCGATCATCATCACCCTTAACCCTATAGATAGGGACCATGACCTCATCTTAAAGGAGACATTAAATACCCCTCTCAGAAATTTAGAAAACATTCCCCTCCAATTCGGATCCCTTCCCTTTCACCAAATTCCCATTTTCCCATATTTCCTTCCATCACTTTCTTACCTCAATTGGTGATCCACCCCACCTCTTCATACCATTTCAAAATCAGCATATTATCATCTCAGGATTAATAACAAGCATTCATAAGGAGGTCTACTAATCCATCCCTTTCTCCAGGTTTTCATTTTTAGTGTTATTTATCTTATTTATACTTTTATACTTTTGTTTACATTACATCACATCCATTAATCTCCACTCTTTATTAGTAGTATTGCACATAATCTATTTTCATAAAACTCCCCAAAAGAAGGAAAATATGGTTCATCCGTGAATTCTAAAAGCGGGATTTTTATTTCACATTCTTACTCTTAAATCACATTTTCTCTCTACACACATAACATAAATATCTTATTTGGATTTATGGGTTGAATGCCACCCCTATGCTATTTTCGAACTACGTGGACTTTGATGCCCCCATGAGCTACATAGGCATTTTGGGCTAATCCCGAGATTCGAGTCCTTCCCCCCCTTTTGATGTTTATATGCTTCTTTCATATCTTATTATATGTGTTTTATGAGTCTCATGCTCTTATATAGTTGTGTCTCTCCCGACGTGCACATTCGCTCTTTTATAGTGATTTGTGATTCGACGAACACTTATATCATATTCTTATCATTATTTTCGGGAACAATCCTACGGATGAATTCACTCCGTCCCTTCCATGACGCGAGTTGAACGATTCCATTCTCCCATTAATTTATATTATACACATGTGCACACACATCACGGAGTCTAAAAAAGAGAAGAATAACATTAGCCCATGAGAGATTGAAAGTGAGGAATGGGTGCTTAACACCTTGCCATTCCATAACTTAGTCCTCGGACCTTCGAACTACTTAGTTTTCCAAACATCAGTTTGAACTTGATGCCGTTCTCTCGAGGCCGCGATTCTTTTGCCTGTTTTGAGCAAAATAGGCTGGTGACTATATCTCTTTATATTATCCCCCATGTGACGATGGTCGACCCCCAATATTTCATGAGCATCGGAGGGAATTCGAGGGATGGCCACAATGTCATTTTTTCCAAGTTGTGTCTAACGATAGAAGCTAAATTCTAGTACGATAAAATGTAATATTTCCTTCCTATTCCATTGAATTCCACAAGTAATCATTCTCATTAAAGCGTCCTAAAAATGTATCACATGGGAACTCTTGACCCATCCCCCTAAATTTGTTACTTATGTAGTTTTCACCCCCAAACCAGTTAATATGTTAGAGGGTTGTTAATTTTATCGATGTTCATCCCCAAAAACCTTACAACATATTCACTTTATTATTTTTAACACTTTTGGACAGGTTTCCAAATGAGCTTGATGCGCACTATTTTTGGGTAGAGGCTAAAGTCATGCAAAAAGAGTGAGAGTCGTGCTCAAAACCTAAACGGAGTGAAAGTACCCAACTCCATAAGATTTACATCGAAATTAGTCCGCTCATCCTTGGTGCCAAACATGCCAAAAAATGGAATATCCCCAAAATTCCATATTTTCCATAGCAAATTTTGACAACTTATACGATCAAATAGACCCGTTATAACAACTAAATTCTTTTTTAACTTATCATTTTTCTCGTGAACCTAACCAAAGAAATTGTGGCCTCCTTTAAATCTTCCATATGCTTAACTTGTGAAGCAAAAAGAACTATATTCAAAAAATAAATCTAGGGTTTGAATCACGATATCTTTGTGGATCTTGTAGATGATTCGATATTGGGGAATACTTTGAAAAAATTTATTTGATTATTCTCCTGTACAAAAACCTATCAAAATTTACCTATTTTGTTCCTTTTGAAAAAAGAAAGGTAATTTGAAGGAGTTTTTCTTTAAGGTGAAGGCACTTTTCTAAATGAATTTCTATGCTCTTTTGATTAATATCTCTCTTTTTCATCGTTTATTAATGTTAAATCTGAATAGTTCACTTTTAGTTCTTATAATTTTCTTTATAATCAGAGTTAGGGTCCGAGGGTTTAGTGTTTACAATTGAATTTTTCAAAGTGTTTGTACTAAAAAAATCATTCAATAACAATACCATTCACTATTGAAGATCGGAATTTTATAGCTCCTTATTGTTCATGGAATCTAATTCCATTTCTTTTTGCTTCATATTTTTTCCATAACTTATTATAATCTCAATGGTGTAACCGAGATATGGGGAATCTCTAATTAAGGTCGTAGATTATATATGAACATGCCTTTGAATTTTTTCTTCGTTCTTAAGGTTGGGCAATAGAGGCAATGAGTTAGTACGATTCAACACCCTCTATGTGTTTGAGGTTGGGAGGTGTGGATAATCCGTGGCTTTCCCTTGTGCTAGAGCTCAACAAGGCTAGAGCTTATTAGGTAGGCAACTATGTATTCCCTTGGGGTACACTGGTGGATCTAGGAATTTTTTTAAGAATTAAGGGGGGATACACTTAATGACACCAAGTGTAACCTTCAACCACGATTCTTTGGGAAAATGTTCAAGCACTAAGTCAAGGTCGAAATGTAGGCATAATAACCTTATCCTTTATCCCTATAACTCTAAGAGAAGGTAAAGAATTGTGATTCAAGAAAAAAGCCTCTAAAAACCTCCTCCAAGATAGCATTGAATATCTTAAGTCAACAGCTGGCCTCGATGTCTAAGCCATATGTTATGTTACGAGATAAAGACCTCAGTAATCCTCCACCACATCCATCCAGATAGGTAAGTTCTGTCAGAATATCCTTAGATAAAAAAAGATTCCATACCTCATTCTAGTAATTCCCAAGGTCCAATGAAGATACTTTAAGGATATACCTCATCTGCCTCTCCTATACCTCAGTAAGGTTGGGGCTCACTTGCACATAAATGATATAGCCTCAATAACTCATGGTTGTGACCGAAAGCTCAAGATAACTCACAAGAACTGGCATAAGTCTTACCAGACCATTTTAACGGGTCAGTAGAAAGTACATGCATTGTTCTACCAATCCCCACTCAACACTTGAAGTTTGTACTAGTGAATTAAATGTCATTTAATGAACTCAACAACCATCATTACTCACCTACACGACCTTCCACCAACACTCCACCATTTTACATAGTAGTAGAGCTCAACAATGGTCACCCATGCCTCTGTTTCCACTTCTCAGCTACTCACAACAACTGGTTATATAAGGAGTGCACGAGGAAGATTTCAAAGAATATTAATCAAGTAGTTTACTAGACAAGGGTTAAGATATATATATATATATATATATATCATTTGTACAAAGATTGGACCACTTACGACTATGATATTTTTCTATAATCACTGTACTTGGGTGACATAGCATTGTTTTAGTCTTATGAGTCCTAAGGGAGTAAAAAGTAATGAGAGAAACCAATTAATTTCTTCCTATGATACCCTTTATTATCATAAAGACATTTGAATACTTCAAATCACAATAATTAAAGTCTATGGTTAGTCGTCTTTGTATTATGTAATACCTCGTATTTTTACGCATATTTATTTTATTATGAAATTATGGGAAACGGGGATTAATTAATTTAAAGGGAGAAAATTTAATTTGTAATTAATCCGATTTAATGGTAATAATTACTAGTGTGATGAGAGTTAGTAGTTATCAAAAATAATATTATGGCCGGGATGAAATGCACGGCAGTTATGTTATAATTATTTGGGACGCGCGTATGAGTCGCGTCACTAGTATGTATTTGGGGGTTAAAAAGGTAAATTATTTTCATAACTCGAATGACTATTGTGAGTGCGCCAGAGTGTCTAAAAGGGTCGAAATAGTCAAAAAATACTACTTGGGTATTTTATTTGGAGTTCGAGGCATTTTAGCCCAAAACGACACCCCAGAGGGGTATTTGGGTCTTTTGAGATTTTTGAATCATTAAATGGACGAAAATTGGGTGTAATTAAAAGCATTAAGGGTTAATGGTTTGTCAGTTTCAACTTATGTGAGAAAAAGAGAAAAAGAGAGAGATAACCAAGGAAGAAGAAGACTCCATTGGAGCCCTAAGCGAAGAACTCAAGCTTTCACACCAAAACTTACACTAGCGCGTAGATCGTGTCAAAAGGATCAACAACATACCAATTTTAGTCCAAGAATCAGAAGTTCATTCCGAGTCAAGTTTTTATCTTGCTCCTCTTTTAGCATATATTGTTCCTGCTAATTTAGGTTTGATGATTAAACTTGGTGCAATGAAAACTTAGATTTAATTTGACTGAATTGTGAAGAAACGTTATGAATTGGAGATGAGTATGCATTTAGAGTTTTTTCCCTTTGTTAGACTATTAAAATCTGGGAATTTTATATCCTAATCACGAATTATAATAAGAGTTTTGGACAATTAAAATTCTGGGTTCATATTTAATAGACGTATCTGAAATTGAAGAGATTGTTGAATTCCAATTGAGTATATAAGGATGTGACCTTTAATTCGTATTATAAAGTATCTTAGGGTGATTTGGAATAGGGTAGGAACATTACATTAAGATTGGTATGAGTTTGTAATGTGATTGAAGTATGAAAACTTGAGAAAAATGAATTTGGTGAAGAACTGGGCCTGTTCAGAATTTTCGTTAGAAGACCAGCCCAGGTCGTTCGAACGAACCTTCTAACGAGGATTCCAATGACCTTTCTAACGAGTTGCTGAGTTCGTTCGAAGTGGTAACTTCATTCGAACGACCTCGTTCGAACGAGAATCCTGGAACTTCTAACGAGATTCCAGAATGGGTATTAAGGGTCCATTCGAGTTAAAAACCATCCTAGGGTTATCCGAGCGAGTGTATTAACCTACGTGAGTAACGGTTGGCTTAAATTCCAGAGTGTTAGGGAATTAAGGGTGTAATGGTCCACGGGGTATTGAATTTGTGTGAAAACCTAGGAGAGAATGTAAGTCCTAGAGGGGCTATATATATACGGATATCGTGGAGAGTAATAGCGTTAAAATTTACTTACGGATTATAGTATTTGGGTTATGTGAATAGCGATTAATGTATATAAGTTGTGTACATGCTTATTACTTGGAATATCATGTGCATAATATACCTAGCTACTGGCTATCGAACGAGGGTTAAAGCATTGTGGACGACCATATCCTGCGTGCCTTCGGGGGATTTTGAGTCGTACCACTAGAGCATGGCACCTAGGTACGAGTATTTATGAGAATGATAATGATGACGGTCGTATGGGTGCGTAGGTATGTGTGTGGCCCATCAGCTTGGGACTATGTTCGCCTCCAATATATGTATATGTTTTATTGGTTCTTGAGAGATTGAACATGTTGCTCCTTATGCGTGAGCGTTGCAATGGGACTAGATAGACATGTTTCTTAACCATGGGTGCAATATTAATATATTTGTATGTATACATAGTGAGATTCTATATATGTATACTGAGTTCCTATTTTGTGTTTCATGTTGATTACTTTATTAAAGTATATACTTATTGTGTTACCAGTTGGGAATAAATAATGCTAGGAGAATGAGTTATAACATCCTTAAACCTATTCCTAAATATTAGTAATATATTGGTTTCGGGTTATTTAGACATTGTATCCGGCGTAATGGTTATCCTACATATAGTCAGGTAGAGTATCGAGACTAGTATGGGTAGTTAGACTCGCTAGGTGTGCACATTAGATGAGATGTAAGCATCTCAAGTGAGTACGCTAAGTTAACATGGATAATATATGTGCTAATTAAATCAATTTAAGCACTTGCTATATTTAAACTGTTTTCTACTCGGGCTCTGACCCGTTTTTCTGCAAATCTCTTTTCTTATTCTATTATTTTAGGTGCTCAGCCACAGGGACACCAGACTTAGGAGATTCCATTCATTTGTCGAGCTGTAGCTGCCGTGGAAGCTACGGGATATTGCTAATAGATGCTTCTGAGTCTATTTCTCCTTATCTATCAGTCATTTATTTCAATTGGACATGTCGTCCCTCCTATTTTACATTCAGAGATTTAGAGTTGTTTTATTCTATCATTAGACTTTGATTTCATGTTATTGGATTATTGTATGGGATTTTTACTGGATTGGTCTGTGGACATCCCCGATCCTCGTGGCGGGAGGGATGAAGAATAGGGGGTGTCTTCATGTCGAGAGGATCTTGGTCCCGCGCATCCCTCTCAGGAGCGCTTCGGCCAGCGTCGATGATGAGGTGAAAAATTTAGAGAGATGGAATCTCCAGTCTATTTTACTCAAAACAGACAAAAGAAAAGGGAGCCATCCCGAAGGACAGCATCCAAAGGCATACTGATACATACGAAACCAAAATGATTCGAAAAGGATCCAGAGGCTAAGTTACGAAATGGGAAGGTGTTAGGCACCCACTCCGCCCTTGCGGTCTCTCATGGATTGTTGTGATTTTCCTTTATTTCCCCGAGATATATGTGCATGTGTATATGTAGTGGAGATAGGAGTCATCTACTTGTATCATGGAAGAGATAAAGTGAGTCATCCGTAGGATTGTTCCTAAAAAATAATATTAGAAAATAGGATTTATGCGATTATCCTAGCGTTGATCATTATAAGGGAATGATAACGCATACGGAATAATACGCCACTAAGAACAAATATATGTATATGTAAACATATAGATTTTAGGAGAATTAAATTAAAGAATATAGAAAAATAGAAAATGGGAAAAAAGTAGGAATAGGACTCGAGTCTCGGGTTTTACCCCGAGACGCCTACGTAGCCTATAGAGGCATCAAAGTCCACGTAGTTCATATGCAAAATGAGGGGTGGGATTTATCCCATAAATCCAATCGGGGACTTCTCTTATATGTGTATGTTTGTAAAAAAAATATTTTAGTTGTGAGAATAGTGTGAGAAAAGAATGAGAATTCCCGTCTGGAATTTATGAGCAAACCCTCTTTTTCTTATTTTTTTGGGTTTTATTTGTATGAAAATAAGATATGTTCAATAATACTAAATAAAAAGTATATTAGGATATGTGAGAGAGACTAAAAGTGCTAAGTAATAAAATAAGTTAATGCGAATTTAGGATAATTTGAAGAGAGTTGAGAAAGTTAGACCTTCTTGAAGATCTTGAGCCGGATCTTGGATGTTAAAGAGCAACCCTTGCACTTGGGTGATGATGGAGGGTAGTTAATTCACCAAGTTTGATGAAAAATATGATGAAAGGTGAAGGTTTGAAAGGGATTTGGATGTGGAAATCACGCTGACTTCTAGAGGGGTTTTCTGAGCTCGCTGAGAGTGATGGATTTCAGATCTCGTGTCCTTTTGCAATGAGGTCAGGCCCTCCTTTTATAGGACCAGGCCATTACCGATGGTCATAGTCCTAGTCCTGCCAATCGGCAGGTGTTTTTAGGCACACTGCCGATAGGCAGGGTTTGGAACCTGCCGTTTGACAATCTCTTTCAGGTTCCTTTGGAAAATTGGTCGTAGAGCGCAAACCGTTGATCCGAATTACACACGGGGTGAACCATGGAAAGGTACATCAGAGACCTTCGAAACTATTTGGACTGTTCCCGGGACCAGGAGTTTACTTTGGGTCAAATGTGGCTCAGAAGCATTTGTCGGTCCTTTGGACGGGGGATCGTCGGATGCAAACAGATCGTTCGTCCGCATGGTAAGTCAAAATTACGCACGGGTTGGATCGTTGGAAAGGTTAGGAGACATACTTAGACATTCCAAAGAGTTTGACTCAATTTGGGAAGTTGACTTCGGTCAACTGGGGCCTGGAAGCGTTCAGTGACCTTTCAAAGTAAAACGAATCGTTCGTTCGCACCATAAGTCAGAATTGGGCCCAGAGCGGGCCGTTGGAAAGGGGTTTCAGTGCCCTTCAAAGATTAATTTAGTCTCGATCGAGTTGAAGAGTTAACTTTTGTCAAACAGAGCTTGAGAGCATCCGGTGACCTCCTGATCAAGTTTCGAGGGAAAATGGGTCGTTCATCCGCACCGTAAGTCAGAATCGCACACGGGGCGGACCATTGGAAAGGGGATTCAGTGCCCTTTGAAGATTCATTCAGTCTCAGTCAAGCAAAAGAGTTTATTTTTGGTCATACGGGGCTTAGGAGTGCCCAATGGCCTCTAGGTCAGTACCTGGGGCATGACTTAAGTTTGTAGCGATGAAGGGAGGTGCTAGGGACCTAAGGAGAGTTTAGGGGGTTCTAGAATAGGGTGTCTACAGTGTTTATTTTAGTTCCTTATTTAAATTTAGTTAGTTCTTAACTTATGTTATTGTGATGTATGGTGATGGGTAGATATTTCCTTTATTGTTGATAATTAAAAGCAAGATAAATTTTTGACACCAACCTTTTTAAATATTATGTGGTTAGTTTTTATTAAATTAAAATTTGAGTTTTTGACAGTGATGCATTATCTGAACCAACTTAATATGCTAAAATTAATTAATTAAGGACTGATCACCTAGTAATTAATTATTCGGGGTGTCACAGGTGGTATCAGAGCATCAGGTTCTAGCGTCCTTAGGATCTGTATAACTTGTTATGTTTTCGCATAGCGTTCTTTAATATAGAACCCTATATTTTCGGATTATTGTACTCTTTATGCATTTTACATTCATCAGCTACTTTGAGATAATAAATGTAGACTTATGAAACTTTTCTCTCCTTTTTGATGCCTCCTCGACGTGCACAGAGAGTTCTCATGGATGCCCAACCCGAGCCTCAGCCTGCACCAACTCAGGGTATGATGAATGCCACTGAAGTTTTTGCCATTGTAGCCCAGGAGATAAATGCGGCATTGGTATTTGTGAAATAGCCACCACCTCAGGCACCGGTGGTGTCTCTAGTTCAGGCCCAGGCCTTTCCGTCTGCTTGAGAACGTGTTAGGGATGCCTTTCAGAAGGCGCATCCTCCGAACTTTATAGGGATCTCCGATATGGTAGTAGCGAGCCAATGGAAGATTGATATCCAAAGGAATTTGAGGATGCATGAGTGCACAGAGGTGTAGAGTCAGATACTAGCAACGTTCAAGTTAGTGGGAGAAGCACTGCAGTGGTGGGAGTCTATTACCACCATTGAGGAGAGAGACACACTCACTATTCGAGACTTTTGGGTGTGGTTCGACCGCAAATATTTCCCCTCGACCGTCTAGACAGAGATGAGACAAAAATTAGTGAACTTAAGACTAGAGGGAAAGACCGTGGTGGAATATGAAGCAGAGTTTATCAACCTTCTGAACATTTACCGGATGAGATCCCAACTGAGGAGAAGAAGATTCAGCATTTTATGGATGGGTTGACATGGAGAATCCGCCAGCACTTGATAGGCAATCTCTCTTTGGACACCTATTCAGACGTGGTTAATGCAACACCACTCCACTACCAAGACCACCGTTTTCATCTGACCGAGGTTAAGCGAGTAGGAGAGTCCAGCCAGTAGGGCAGGACAAGAGGAAATGGTGCCAGTGGGGCACAGTCAGTTCAGGGTCAGCATAAACATAATGACCAGGGTTCCCAGTAGGGGGATCCTAATAGGTTCAGGTCAGGAGGTTTTAGACATGGGCAAGGAGGCTTTCGACATGGCCAGCAGGGTAAAAAGGGCCATCAGGGCCAACAGCTGGTCCAGCAGGTCCAGAATGGCCAAGGGAGGGGTGGTAACAGCCATCAGGGCCGGGGACAGTAGGGACAGAGGGGAGGACCCTTCCCAGGGATATGTTTCACCTGTGGCAACACTGGTCACAAATGTCAGGACTGCCCTAAGAAGGGTAGAGGCTAGCAGTAGCTGCAGGGTGATCGTCAGGCGCCCTAGAGACCGTTATTTCCCGCAGCTCTCCTAGAACCTCCATAGATGCTAGCACTGCCATCCATTCCAGTCGTCCCAGTTCAGCAGGGACAACTTCAGTACGGAAGAGTCTACAATCTTCACCAGGCCGCAGTCCCGCAGGACCCACCCGAGATTGAGGGTATGTTTTCTATCCAGTGGACTTTGGGGCGTATTTTATTTGACACGGGGCCACACACTATTTTATTGCCACAGGGTTTGCACGTACTACAAGATTATTTGATACAATAGAGAGTAAGGTCACTTGTGTGGATTCACCGTTGAATAGAGGTTCCGTTATTTCTTTTATTTGTCTGGGAGGGGGTATAGAGATTGTGAGGTTTATTTTTCCCTCTGATATGCTCATATTGGATATGTTTGAGTATGACACGATTGTAAGTATGGATTGGCTTATCAGGTATAACTACATGATTGATTTTTTTAGTAGGAGCATAGTTTTTTCCATACCCGGTTAGGAGATGTTTCTGGTGGCAATGCCTCGCCTTGAGGGAGGATCGTCCGCACATTTATACTATATAGAGGAGGAGACCTCTAGGGAGGTGGTTATACCACTTGACTCGATTCCGGTTGTTCGAGAGTTTGCCGATGTGTTTCAGGAGATTTTGGGGTCACCACCAAGTAGAGAGATAAACTTCATCATTGATTTGGCACCGGGCACTCAGTCGATAGCCCGCACACCTTACCGTATGGCTCCAGCAGAGATGAGGGAGTTACGTGACCAGATTGAGAAGTTGTTGGGGCAGGGCTTTATCCGTAGGAGTACTTCTCTATGGGGTACCCTCATACTATTTGCTAAGAAGAAGGATGGATCATTGAGGTTGTGTGGTGATTACCGGGAGTTGAATAAAGTCACGATATGGAACAAATATTCGTTGCCTCAAATCGATGACTTATTTGACCAGTTGCGAGGGGATGCCTTCTTCTCGAAGATTGACTTGATATCGGGATACCATCAGTTGTGTATCAGGGTGAAGGATGTGCCGAAGACTGCCTTCTTGACGAGATATGGTTCGTATGAATTTCGAGTTATGCCTTTCGGGCTAACCAATGCCCCAGTTATGTTTATGGACTTGATGAACATGGTGTTCAGAGAGTTCCTAGACCAGTTCGTCGTCATCTTTATAGATGACATTCTGGTTTACTTGTAGACCGAGGAGGAGCATGCTGAACACTTGAGGCAAGTTTTGCATACACTGCGCCATTATGAGTTATACGCAAAATACGAAAAATATGGGTTTTGGCTAAGGGAGGTCCAGTTTTTGGGGCATATCATCTCTGACAGAGGGATATCAGTGGATCCGGGGAAGGTGTCAGCAGTGAGGGAGTGGGGATAGTCCACGACACCGATCGAGATACGTAGTTTCTTGGGCTTAGCCGGGTAATATAGGAGGTTCATTCGAGGGTTTTCGAAGATTGGCGGTCCGTTGACACACCTGACTCGCAAAGGGGTGCCGTTTTTCTGAAGTGATGCCCGTCAGTTAGCCTTTGATGAGTTGAAAGAT
Organism: Sambucus nigra; assembly: GCA_949130495.1. NCBI lineage: Eukaryota > Viridiplantae > Streptophyta > Magnoliopsida > Dipsacales > Adoxaceae > Sambucus > Sambucus nigra. The sequence goes on from OX422220.1 coordinate 76,880,158, forward strand.
AAGTTAACCTCATCACCAGTGTTAGCATTACCCAGGCCGGGAGTGGAGTACCTAGTCTACACTAATGCGTCCTTATTAGGACTTGGAGGTTTAGTTCAGTAGGAGGATCAGGATATAGCTTATGATTCCCGTAAGCTTAAGCCTCACGAGAGGAATTACCCCACCCACGATTTAGAGTTGGCGGCGATGGTGTTTGCACTTCAGATTTGGAGACATTACCTCCAGGGTGAGAAATTTCACTTGTTCACAGATCACAAGTCATTACAGTATCTCTTCACACAGAAGGAGCTGAATATGCGCCAGCGCCGGTGGCTTGAGTTTGTGAAGGATTATCATTTTGATATCCAATACCACCCGAGAAAGGCTAACTTGGTAGCAAACGCATTGACCCGTAGGCCGGTAGGGGAGGTGGCTGAAGTGTGGAAAGTGAAATGGAAGGAGTTAGGGAACCAGGATGCAGTGGCTCGATCATTCATATGTGTGATGACGATTATGCCCCAGATTATTACGAGAGTAGTACAGGCTCAGGCAGCTGATTCGTTCTGCCAAAGTCAGATAGTGCAGCTTCTAGCAGAGGGGGCCGAGTCTTATACCGTGGGTTCAAATGGAGGTCTACGTTTCAATGGAAGATTGGTTATTCACGAGGGAGAAGACTTGCGACACGAGGTGATGACAGAGTCGCAAGGTTCACGATTTGTGGTACATCCCGGTGGGGATAAGATGTACTAGGATATGCATAAATAGTACTGGTCGAGCGGGATGAAGAAGGATATTACCGAGTTCGTCTCAAAATATGCCACTTGTTAGTTGGTAAAGGTGAATCATCAGAGATCGACGGGACTTCTACATCCATTAGAGGTTCCTATGTGGAAATGAAAATCATTTCCATGGACTTCATCATGGGATTACCAACATCGCAGAGGGGTCACGATTCGATATGGGTGGTAGTGGATCGGCTGACCAAGGTAGCCCACTTTCTACCAGCCAGGACAGATTACACCACGGGATAGTACGCACAGATATTCATAGCAGAGATAGTGAGACTCCATGGAGTGCTTCTCAATATCGTGTCTGACAGAGATAAGGTGTTTGTGTTTCGATTTTGGAAGAGTTTTCAGAAGGCTATGGGTACGGAGTTGTGACTGAGCACAACCTATCACCCACAGACGGATTGTTAGACCGAGAGAACAAATCAGATGTTAGAGAGCATGTTGTGTATGTGCATCATTGATTTTAGCGGAGGCTGGGAGTAATACCTCCCACTGGTGGAGTTTGCCTATAACAACTCCTACCAGTTTACTATCGATATGGCTCCATTAGAGGCACTATACGACAGACCTTGTCGTTCCCCAGCAAGTTGGTTAGAGGTGGGGGACAATAAGCTACTTGGCCCAGAGGTGATTCAGGATACTTCGGCTAGGATAGAGTTGATATGGAGCCGTATTAGGATTGCTCAGGATCGACAGAAAAGCTACACTAACGCCAAGAGATATTTTCGAGAATTCAACATTGGGGATCAGGTGTTACTTCGGGTGTCTCCTATAAAGAGACTTATGCATTTTGGGAAGAAGGGAAAGTTGGAACCTAGGTATGTAGGGCCATTCCCCATTATCGAGAGGATTGGGCCAGTTGCTTATAGACATGGGTTACCAGAGCACTTGCATAGGGTCCATGACGTGTTCCATATCTCTTCGCTAAGGAGATTTCTTCGGGATGATTTGGACCATACTCACATTGCGTTGGAGGAGATCGACTTACAACCTGATAGCTCCTAAGAGGAGGGGCCGGTCGCTATCCTAGACCGTAGCAAGAGGAAGTTCAGGTCGAAGATAGTACCACTAGTTCGTATTCAGTGGCGGCACCGTAATGTTAAGGAATCAACCTGGGAGCGTGGGGATGACATGCGTGAACATTATCCAGAGTTATTCTTGCCAGGTATATATTCATTTCCGAATTTCAGGACGAAATTCTGTTATTAGGGGGGAGTATGTAATACCCCGTATTTTTACGCATACTTATTTTATTATGAAATTATGGGAAACGGGGATTAATTAATTTGAAAGGGAGAAAATTTAATTTCTAATTAATCCGATTTAATGGTAATAATTACTAGCGTGATGAGAGTTAGTAGATATCAAAAATAATATTATGGTCGGGATAAAATGCACGACAATTATGTTATAATTATTTGGGACGGGCTTATGAGTCGTGTCACTAGTGTGTATTTGGGGGTTAAAAAGGTAAATTACTTTCATAACTCGAATGACTATTTTGAGTGCGCCAGATTGTCCGAAAGGGTCGAAATAGTCAGAAAATACTACTCGGGTATTTTATTTGGAGTCCTGGGCATTTTAGCCATAAATGACACCTCAGAGGGATATTTTGGTCTTTTGGGATTTTTGGATAATTAAATGGACGAAAATTGGGTTTAATTAAAAGTATTGAGGGTTAGTGGTGTGTCCGTTTCAACTGACGTGATAAAGAGAGAAAGAGAGAGAGAGAACTAAGGAAGAAGAAGACTCCATTGGAGCCCTAAGCTAAGACCTGAAGCTTTAACACCAAAAATTACACCAGCGCGTAGATCATGTCAAGAGGATCAACCACATACTAATTTCTGTCCAAGAATTAGAAGTTTATTTCGAGGCAAGTGTTTATCTTGCTCCTCTTTTAGCATATACTGTTCCTGTTAATTTGGGTTTGATGATATAAACTTGGTGCAATGAAAACTTAGGTTTAATTAGACTGAATTGTGAAGAAACCTTATGAAATTGAGATGGGTATGCATGTAGAGGTTTTGAACTTTGTTAAACTATTAAAATCTGGGAATTTTATATCCTAATCACGAATTATAATAAGAGCTTTAGACAATTAAAATTTTGGGTTCATATTTAAGAGACGTATTTGAAATTGAAGAGATTATTGAATTCCAATTGAGTATATAAGGATGTGACCTTTAATTCATATTAGAAAGTATCGTAGGGTGATTTGGAATAGTGTAGGAAAATTTAAATTAAGATTGGGATGCGCTTGGAATGAGATTAAAATATGAAAATTTGAGAAAATCGAATTTGGGGAAGAACTGGGTCTATTCGACATTTTCATTAGAAGACCAGCCCAGGTCGTTCTAACGACCTCGTTCGAACGAACCTTCTAACGAGATTTCCAACGGCCTTTCTAGCGAGTTTCTGAGTTCGTTCGAAGTGGGAACTTCGTTCGAACGACCTCGTTCGAACGAGAATCCTGAAACTTCTAATGAGATTCCAGAATGGGTTTTAAGGGTCCGTTCGAGTTAAAAACCATCCTAGGGTTATCCGAGCAAGTGTATTAACCTATGTGAGTAATAGGTGGCTTAAATTCCAAAGTGTTAGGGAATTAAGGGTGTAATGGTCCTCGGGGTATTGAATTTGCGTGAAAACCTAGGAGATAATGTAAGTCCTAGAGGGGATATATATATACGGATATCGTGGAGAGTAATGGCGTTAATATTACTTATGTTTTTATAGTATTTGGGTTATGTGAATACCTATTAATGTATATAAGTTGTGTACATGCTTATTACTTGGAATATCATGTGTATAACATACCTAGCTACTGGCTATCGAACGAGGGTTAACGCGTTGTGGACGACCATATCCTGCGTGCCTTAGGGGGATTTCGAGTCGTACCACTAGAGCATGGAACCTAGGTACGAGTATTTGTGAGAATGATAATGATGACGGTCGTATGGGTGCATAGGTATGTGCGTGGCCCATCGGCTTGGGACTATGTTCGCCTCCAATATATGTATATGTTTTATTGGTTCTTGAGAGATTGAACCTGTTGTCCCTTATGCGTGAGCGTTACAATGGGGCTAGATAGTCGAGTATGCCTAGCACCAGGGGTTTCTTAACCATGGGTGCAATATTGATATATTTGTATGTATACATAGTGAGATTCTATATATGTATACTGAGTTCCTATTTTGTGTTTCATGCCAGTTGGGAATAAATAATGCTAGGAGAATGAGTTATAACATCCTTAAACCTATTCCTAAATAATAGTAATATATTGGTTTTGGGTTATTTAGATATTGTATCCGGCATAGTGGTTATCCTACATATAGTCAGGTAGAGTATCCATAATAGTATGGGTAGTTGGACTCGCTAGGTGTGCAAATTAGATGAGAGGTGAGCATCTTAAGTGAGGATGCTAAGTTAACATGGATAATATATGTTCTAATTAAATCAATTTAAGCGCTTGCTATATTTAAACTGTTTTCTACTCAGGCTCTGACCCGTTTTTCTGCAAATCTCTTTTCTTGTTCTATTATTTTAGGTGCTCAGCTACAGGGACACCAAACTTGGGAGATTCCATTCATTTGCCGAGCTGTAGCTGCTGTGGAAGCTACGAGATATTGCTAGTAGACGCTTCTGAGTCTATTTTTCCTTATCTATCCGTCATTTATTTCAGTTGGACATGTCGTCCCTCCTATTTTACATTGAGAGATTTAGAGTTAATTTATTCTATCATTAGACTTTGATTTCATGTTATTGGATTATTGTATGGGATTTTGACTGGATGTGTTTATTCCAGTTTCTTATTTAAATTAAGTTAGTTCTTACCTTATGCTATTGTGATGTATGGTGATGGTTAGATATTTCCTTTATTGTTGATAATTAATTGCAAGATAAAATTTTGACACCAACCTTTTTAAATATTAGGCGGTTAGTTTTTATTAAATTAAAATTTGAGTTTTCTATAGTGATGCATTACCTGAATCAACTTGATATTATGAAATTAATTAATTAAGGACTGGTCATCCGATAATTAATTAGGCAGGGTGTCACATATTATTCACCCTCATATCGAATATACTAGTGAGAATTTCTTTAAAAGTGGACGTAGGTACCTCAGTAGAAGTAGCGAACCATTATATATATATATATATATATATATATATATATATATATATATAGAGAGAGAGAGAGAGGTCCCCCAGTTTGAGGACCCTGAATGAGGTACATTTTTTTAAAATAGTTAAAAAAACATTTTGAAGCTGATTTTTTTCTATGGTTTTTAAACATTTCAGTAGGAACTAAAAAAATAATCAGCTCAAAATGAATTAATTTATTATTTTAAAAAAATCGGTCAAACTTTGCATTTTTTATCAGCTTAAAAACAACTTAAAAACTGACACATTTTGACCGATTTTTTAAAAATTGCAAACAAATTCATTTTCAGCTGATTATTGTTTTATGGTCCTACTTAAATGTTTAAAAACCATAAAAAAAATCAACCCAAAAATATTTTTTTTACTATTTTAAAAAAATGAACCTCATGCAGGGTCCTCAAACTGGAACCTCACTTGATACTTTCCATATATATATATATATAAATTCATTTCATTAATTAAACAACATGTAACCGACATGCATCCCTTCCTCTCGGCCATCTGAAAAACACGTGGTACTCCAAACTTAAATAATTACATTGACCTCGATCGCCTGTTATGCACTGCTGGAATAACTCATCATATATAAATTTTAATCATCACGTTTCACATCCTGACGCCACATGATATTCGCATCGCCGGGAATTCACCACCAACACTCTAATAAATTAACCCACATATTTGATCAAATATTGATCTGTGATTTATCAAGTTTTACTGCAATTCAGACCCTACACGAGCTGAGATATTATTACGCACGATTTAATATATTGCGTATGCTCCGCGTTTGATGAATTACACTAGACAATACTCTAGTAATGATTTAATTTGTTAATTTAAGATGCCACCACATATATATTGTGATAAGTGGTACCATAAATATTGAACACTTGGTCCCACATAAAACATGACATGCCTCAAGCCCACTTGAGGCACTAATCTATAAAAAGAGGGTTCCCCTATCATTTGAAGGATGATGGTCTTGGGGGAAAAATAAGGAGAGGAACCCTAACTCTTCTCCCCCACGAACCTCTTGAGCTCCATCACGGGTTCGATAGTGATGAGCGGATTTTCATAGTTTCATTACGATACATGGGCGTATGGAGGCGACTAGCTAGATTTGGCACCCCCACGAACCAAAAAACACCAAACCACAAAAAATTGAGTTTTTCGGCGTATCGTACGGACCCACGAACTACACAGACTTTGATTCCTCAATGCGAAGGATACGTAGGCGCAACAATGTTGCTAAAGTCTAAAGCATGCTCAACGCGGTGTTTTCCCAAATCTGCACTCACATCTTACATTTGGCGACGTCGCTGGGGAGATATTCGTGATTCCGGTTGCATAACGCCTCATGCGCACACGTGGAGAACTAGACAAGAGTGGAGAAAATACTCCATTTCAGATAAGAATTCTAATATACCTCATTATTTAATCTCCTGTTATTACATGAAATGGCATGGTGCATATTACTAAATCTTAACTGAAAAATAGTATATACTCTTTATTTCAAAGGTTAGTCGAAATATGACTTCAACATCCATTTTCATAAAATGCAGTGAATACATCTCATGTGATATAATGCTTATATTAGTTCATAAATATTACAGACGATTAGTGACAATTATAATGATTTCTCATTAACACGCTGAGATATATGAAACATGTATATACAATAAATTGCGTTAAACTCTAGCTATTGCGTATTGATTTGAAGACATCTTTAAAGATATGCCTTGATACATGACCATATTTAATAAATATATTCATACACTTTTGTCAAAGAAAAATGACTAAGTCCGTGCTTCCAAATGGAAGTTTTATAATCTTTATATCACAATATACTGTGTGCATTATTCTTGAGCGACACAAACTCTGTGCAACATCACTTTTGGTTGTCAGAAAATAAAAACAACACGCTAAGTATTAGGCACACTTTTAGACTGGACAAAGTCATCTCCAAAAGAAATCCATGAAAAATATTCAAATCCAAAAGAAATCCATTATAGATATGCATTGCCCAAAACTCGTTCTCTCGCAAACCATGGTTCGGATAAACAAACAAATAAAATTCACACCGGAGCTTCCTCCGAGATTCTATGATCCAACAAACCAAGGTTCTGTTGCAAACCTCATGATTTTTCATCCGAACAACCTTGATTCGACCTATATCAACGCCGTGGAGGAGTATAAAATGCGATTCATGACAATAAATCAAAATCGGGCCAATAATAGTTGTTCGGTCAAGCACAGAGACTGATTGTAGGTGTCGACTTAAAATAAGCAAATTCACCATATCTATCAAAATTAAACGGTTGCCCCAAAATTCTTGACCTTCGATCCATTGTGGGGTATTTTAAAACTCGAGGAATCTTGAGAAACTTGAACAACCTATTTGAATATCCGAGTGACCTGGCCTTCGAACAGGTTTTCCGAAGAACTATCTTCGAAAACCTTTGACCTTCGAGAAGGCTTAATCCCCGAACAGATAACTCTGACTAACCTCGTGAACAACCTCCAATATCCGAACAGTTGCCTTCGATCAATCTGACCCCCAACGAGGTTTATCCCGATCAACCACGAATACCACGGCTGTCTAAACCACCCACCAGAGGGGTTTTACCTCGGTGCACCATCCCCTCTTAACTTCGTGAGTTGCAACAGAAAAAAATGTGTATAGAATTTTTTTTTCTAAGGTTGTGTTTGTTTTTTCATCTGAATCTTAAGTCTGAATCTGAAATCTGAAGACTGAATCTGAAGTCTAAAATCTAAATCTGCAAAATATGTTTGTTTTTATGTCTGAATATACCTCTGAATGAATGTATTTAGACTGATTCAGACTTCAGACTTCAGATTCAGACTTCAGATGTAACTTTACCTCTTAACCATTAAGAGCCAAATATAGCCGTTAACCTTTTAATCATTTAAAAAAACAAACACTTTTTGGTACCTCTTAAGTCTGAATGGTTTAGATTTAGACTTAAGAGGTAAAAACAAACGAGACCTAAGTTTCAAGATAGGAACTGAGTTTCCTTTTCTTTTTTTTGAAAAGTCCACAGATTCGTTATATAGTACCTTAGGGGTATTCCCTTCTAAAACAAGGGTAGAGTATAGTGGCACTGAACCACATGAAACCCTTTCAAAATTATGTACGATATTATTTATATGTCATTCGAATAGTTTGATAATAAATAGTTGCTAAAAATTATTGGTATGTGATATTGGAAAAATAGTCCAAATAAATATATCACCTATTTCGTTTAATTTTGGATGTTATGGTATTTTCATTTGAGCGTGTTTAATTTACACACCCTGAAAAATACTCTTCAAAATATATGTAAACTCACACAAACTCTAGTTGTTCGAGTAGAAAAACATTTATTTCTGAAATTTACATACCATATATGCCTTGGCATTCCGTAACTATTATATGTTGTCGTGAGAGGACCATTTTAAGATTTAGTACGAGCATGTACTCGAGCAACCATGTCAAAATGACATCCTTCGAACAACCTTATCCAAGTTGATATTTTTAGAGTGACCTTGGCAAAATAATATTATTCTTGAAACTTAGCAATTTTCATATTCCTGAACTCGAGCTACCTCGATTATAGTGCCTCGAGATGCCTCAGTCATAGTGCCTCGAGATGCCTCAGTTATAGTACCTCGAGCTGCCTCAGTCATAGTGACTCGAGCTGCCTCGGTCATAGTACCTCGAACTGCCTCAATCATAGTGCCTTAAGCTGCCTCATTTATAGGAGCTCGAGCTGCCTTTGACATGGTTTCTCGGAGTAACCTTATGAGAAACCTCATCCACGATCGCTCGGAGCAACATTATGTGCTACCTTATATTCAATTTATGTCAAAATATTCGTTATTCACATTGTGATCTTAGTTACGTGAAAATTCAAAATTGGTGTTTATTATTCCCCTCAAGGTGACTCAGCATGCTTATTCTGCATATGGTTTAAATAGATCCTAAGACTTCTGAGTTTTCTCAGATTTGATAAAATAGCGGGGGCATAAGATAAATATCTCACCACATGATATATATATATATATATATATATATCATTTTATGCTAGTTTGAACTGAATATTGTATCATATCAGACTGACATTATGAAATTGCACAAGACAATATGTTTTACGATTTCTCGAGGCATGATTCTGAGTTTATTTTATTCTATTGACATAAAATAAAATAAAGGAGGTAATATATACCCCACATAATTATATATGTCATTATAAAATGGCTCACAAGTTACTAATGATTTTTTGGGCCAGAATTAGAGATGGTTTTTAATCCTTGCAGATATTGAATGCACATGATCAAATCAAGTTTGAGCAATTACATCAGCCCTTACATATGTCAAAGCCAAATGCTCAAGAGAGTTTTAAATTTGGGACAAATACCCGTGAAATGTATTTAAATTCTTTCAACTCTTAGATGGTGTTGTAACCAATAGTTTATTTATTTTTCTTTACTTTACTTTACTTTATCTTGAGATAAAAGACAAAGCAAAGTAAAGAGGGGGAAAGTATTGTATTATGTACCAATTGTAGTCAAACATGAACACATGTGACGAGCATGATCATAATCGGTCCCGAAATGGTCATCATTGATGAAGCATCACCAAAAAAGACTCCAGACTTGTTCATCATAGCCACCGGTTGGCTCACAGATAGCACTGATTATGTGACATTACTTCCAGCAAAGCGATAAGGGGCAAGAAAATTGCCCGCAAAACCTGGAGCATGGATACAAAGTTTGCACACAAACCTTACCAGTATTGTGGTAAGTCACATAGAGAGGTGCATTATAGTTCTCACAAACCTTACGAATATTGTGGTAAGTCTCCTAAAGAGGTGCATTATAGTTGTCACAAACCTCACTAATATTGTGGTAAGTCGTCCATAGAGGTGCATTTTAGTTCTCACAAACCTTACCAATATTGTGGTAAGTCGCTCACAGAGGTGAATTATAGTTCTCACAAACCTTACCAGTATTGTGGTAAGTCGCCCACAGAAGTGCATTATAGTCCTCACAAACCTTATCGGTATTGTGATAAGTAGCCACAGAGGTGCATTATATTTCTCGCAAACCTTACCAGTATTGTGGTAAGTCGCCCACAGAGGTGCATTATAGTTCTCGCAAACCTTACTAGTATTGTGGTATATCGTCCACAGAGGTGCAATATAGTCCTCATAAACCTTACCAGTATTATGGCATTTCGCCCATAGAGGTGCATTATTTTTTTTGGTAGCATACCATGAGGTGTCTAGGCTAGTATACGCGCACCTCGACTAATCCCTATTCGCAGTTCGTGGCTTATGTTGGCTAAACATTATTTTGACAGTGTCAGGGATCGAACTGGGGACCAAACCCAATCCACCCCCAAGACTATCCCAGTGGCAACCTTATACCACTACGCCAAGAGGCTTGGTTAAAGGTGCATTATAGTCCTCACAAACATTGCCAGTATTGTGGTAAGTCGCTCAAACTGGTGCATTATAGTTCTCATAAAGTTCTATATTACTAGGCCCACCTGACCCTCAGTTATGGGAGAGTAAAGTCCAATATTACTTGGCCCGCCTGACCCCCGATTATGGGAGATTTAAAGTTCACTATTACTTGGCGCACTTGACCCTCGCTTATAGGAGATTTAAGTCCAATATTACTTGGCGCGTCTGACCCTCTCTTATGGGAGATTTAAAGTCCAATATTGCTTGACGCGCCTGATCCTCGCTTATGGGAAATTTAAAGTGCAAAATCATTTGGCACGTCTGACCCTCGTTTATGGGAGATTTAAATTCCAATATTACTTGGCGTGCCTGACCCTCGCTTATGGGAGATTAAAGTCATATATTACTAGGCATTACCCTTTTAAGGGAGATGAAAGTCCTACATTACTAGGCATGCCTGACCTTCTCTTATGGGAGATTAAAGTCCTAACTTTCTAGGCACGCTTAAAGACCCTGATTTTCGAGCACGCTTAAAGTCCTAAAATGACCTTTATGGTTGCTCGACTAAATAAAGTTGGGCACACTTACAAAATATGTTAGTTTAAAAAAACCCAGTTCACTCGAAGCACTAATGGTTACTCGACCGAGTAGTCTTAACACGTTTTGATCTTATGATTACAAAAGATCCACTATACTTAGATAACCACCAATTGATTGCTCGGTCCAGTACATCTAGCAAGTTTGTTGTTCAAAATGTTTAAAACCACAATAAAATTGTGAAGACATGCTCATTCGAGAGCAATGGGGGTGTTGATGTCAAAAAATGGACTAGATCCGATTTTCTAATCACAGATAAAATATAATATGCAATGAAATAATCAAATAAGAGATAAGGAGTATTAAAGTGGTTCGGCTATGAAGAAAAGCCTACGTCCACTGTTATTGTATTAATTTGTGTGATTACAGAAAGATGGGTATTCTTGCTACAAGAAGAATAACCTAGAATCCGTTCTATCTTACCTTTCGCGAAAGGAATACAATGTATTTATAGTGACCCGAAGATCAAGGGTTGGAATGCCTTTATATATTCAAGCATTTACACCCGTACATTATGAATATGATGGTTGATAGTCTAGACCACGTGTGGAAGGACCTTTAGCCGCCTCCTAAATGGTGACTATTTATTTACCTTGATGATCTGCATTCTTCATGTTGGTCGATCTGCTTGCCGAACATCTTTCTTCGGGGCTAATTAAGTGGCTGTTGACTAGGACTGTTGCCATATAAAGTGATAAATGTCCATTTCTGATTGGTCCACATAGATGGACAATTTTTTATATCAACAGACGCCCCCAAAACTTCATTCTTGAGGTTTTAATTGAAAGGATGGAGTACAATTTCTTCAAAGTTGGTCGGCGTAAGACGAATTGTAGGACTTGAGAAAATTTCCCATGCCTTGATTATGTTGTTGTAATTTGTGAATAATTTGAAAGTTAGCGAACCACCAAAGGGTATATTGGTATTTTTATCCTTTTAGAGCTGTGCAGCAGGAAGAACATCAATCGTTGATAAGAGTAATCATCACCTGCACGATTTTCTAGGTAAGCTATAAGAGACGAGAGTTTTGCCCATTTTTTTCACCCCAACTTTTCAAGCTTTCAAACTCTCTTTCTTCTTCAAGCTTTTTGTCTTTGAACTTTCCTTTGCGTCCAACCCTTGCTTCTGCCACCATTTTCTCTATAATCTTCTTCTTCCCTTTATTTTCAATTTATTTCCTTGTTGTAGTCATAGTTTACATAATTCATGGGGATTCTTTAGATGAATTTATGCGGGAAAGGAACATCCCTGATTGGGTAGAGTTAGAAATGCATGTACCACCAGTTGAAGTTTTATCACTACCAGAGGTTCACTAATTTCCCTCATTATTCATAACTGAGTGTGGTTTCACTTTTCCCCCCAATCGTTTCTTTCTAGAATTCTATCATTATTTTGATATCGCCCCTGCTAGAGTAGCCCTCAATACTTAAAGAGTAGTGAATGGGATTCATAGGATTAACTAAATTCATGGAACCCACATTGGCATCCTTGAGTTGATGTTCTGTTACAAATGGGTTACTAGTGACAGTACCTATTATATGAAAAATAGGTTTACCAATAGAGCCTTAGTCATCAATTTACTGGACTCCAATAAAGACTATTTTGATTATGGGGTAATAGCAAATAATTGGCAACAAAGAAGTGTACGATGGGCCTAGATGCCCTCAAGTAGGACATGACATAGGTTGTTGATTTTGATTATTGTATTTTTCTTTTTTTCTAACCAACCATTTGATGATATGTTGACTAATGTTTCTTGTCCTGTTTTGCACAGTTGAGAGAAAAAAAAAGTGTAGAAGGGGAGATTAATCTCCGAGAGTTGAAATTACTGTGGAGCATTCATCATTGGATTGACGAGGAACACCCAAAAGCAACCTCCTATTTATTGCAATATAGGATCTCAATTATCTCCTTTATTCCTAGGCCTACTACTGCTACAACTTTAGCCCCCATTAATCTAGAAGAGGAACCATTTCCCACTTCTTCAGCTTAGGAGTTTGCAATATTTGAAAAGGATGTAGGTACTTCTTTTTATTTTGAGTCGTTGGACATCTCTACTGTTCCCACCTCCCCACTTGCTATCATGAGCAAAAGGAAAATTTCTGACTTGATGACTGGAGCTTTATCTCCTACTACCAAGAGGACCACAGACAAAACTATCCAGGATGCCGATGCCAAGAAGTTTATTGTGACAGAGAAAACATCCAAAGATGCTGAAAAAGTTCCCGAGGTCATCACTACTGAGGAAATTGATACTGTTGCACCTCAATTTAAGAGGTTAAGAAAATGTCATCTTTCTGTGAAGCAAGTTGAGAAGATTTTTACCGATCAGGAGTTGGTCGAGAAAATTCAAGAGGATATGGATATTACAGGGTCATCCTTTGTAGTAATTAATCCTGACCTGGCTAGGAAATTGATAAAAACTTGTACTTGCTCTGCTGATAGAGCAACTGTTGCTTCCTTGCAATGATTAAAGTTTGCAGAAAATGCTTGCCAACTCTTTTCCTTTTTTTACTTGTCCTTACTATCTTGTTTTTCTCCTTATAATCTAATATTTTTCCTTTGTGAGGTTTTTGGTGAACTTAAACCAGTTGATGGATAAGGACGATCAACTGCATTCCTCAAGAGGAGATGTAGAAGAGGCCTTTGAGGGTTTATGGAAATCCTGAGAGAATTCAAGACAAGCTTTGGAGTCCAAGCAAAAGTTTTGGGAAGGAGAGTTACAGAAGGATACTGATAGGGCCACTGAAGCTAAGGGGAAATTAAAGACTGCTAAGACCAGTTTGACAACTGCTAATGATAGGGCCAAGGTGTCTGAAGACACGTTGCTGGAAAATTAAGCCCTTCTTAAGTCTGTCGAGAAGAAGATCATTGGTCTGACCGTTGACCTTGTTGTAGAGTAGGCCAAAAAGAAGAAAATAAATTCCTTTAAAAAAGGTTTGGACAAAGCATTCTTGGCTACTTTTTCTCAGATTGAGCATGTCAGAAAGAAGTCATTCAAGGATGGTTGGTCGGAGGCCCTCAAGGAGGTCGGCACTGCTGATGAATCTGAGCTATTTCAGAGGCATTATCCAAGCAACCCTCCAAACTTGGAAGAAGACTTTGATGATGAGTAAGGGTTTAGAGAATCTTCAATTCATCCTGTTAAGCCTTCTTTAAAGACAATTGATGAAGCCACCCCGTCTGTCGAGTTGCCTTCTAGAATTAATGTTTAGGATAAGGAGAAGGTTTAACTCCTTTATTTTTCCTTTTGTTCTTCTGCCTTGTAACGGGATCGTTATTATGTAACACTGTTTGGTTTATTAACGAAAATATTTTCTTTTGGCTAAATGTGTTGCATTTACCATACTTATGCCTTCTTGCTTGGTTGAGTCATCTTTATGAAGTCACGCACCTTGTATTATGTTTGCTCAAAATCAAACTTGTGTTCTTACATTTGTAATTTTTTATTTGATGTTAGGAAAAAGCCATAGTTTTTGCTAAGTTCGACCTGCTCAGGCGGAGTAGAAATCTTCTGGAAGCTATCCATGTTCCTTTACCCGAAGAAGACTTTATCGGATTGCTTGGTCCTAATGTGTCCGACGAAGTTTAGGAATCATACATTCATATTCATTGTTTACTGGACAGGGCAGTGGAAAATAATGCTACTTATTATGAGATGATTGAAGATCTGCAAGAAGACCACAAGTTTTCTTTGGCTTCACTCCATGCTGACTATAAAGCTAAGTATAAAATAATGAGTGAAGTATGGGGCTTTGAGAAGAAGCTTGAAGAATATGCCTCCATTTATAGAGGGAAAGAATTCTTATTGAATCGAGAAGTGGACGAAGCTTGGGAAGTAGCCAAACTGCTTGAAGAGGAAAACAATCGGCTTAAAAATGAGTTAGACAGCTTGAAGAAGTCATCTGCTAGTGGTGTTGATGAAGGTATTTATTTTTTAGAAACTGAGAGCGCCAGATTGGTAGAAGAACTTAAAGCAGTGCAGAAAACTAAACTAGGGAAAACTTCCAGGCAACAAAGGACCATCCGACCAACTGTAGATGAGGTAAGAACGAGAAAAACACTAACCGACCAAGATGCCCAGTTGAAAGCAAAGAGTCAGGCCAATGCTGACTTGTCTATCCAACCGGAAGCTAAGGATAAAGCCACAGTCAATCAATCCATCCAACGAAAAGTAAAGAGTGATGTCTTGAAGAAACTTCAACATCAAGTTGAAAGGTTAACCTTTTAATTTCACAATCAGACCAAGGAGGTCTAAATAAAAGGATATAATGAGGCCCTTGGCCATATTGATGATCATCTTACCCAGAGTCATCGTGAAGGTTATAGATTGGGATGGACCAACTTGCTGACCTTGTAGAAATATGACCAAAATAGTCAGTTATGGTACTGGAATGAACCTAGTTTGTTGGATTGTGACAAGCCCCCATTTAAGTTGGATATATCATGGATTCCTCCTGATGTTATTCCTCAATGTTTAATCACTAAATACCTGGGAGATTATGGTCTTCATCATGTGTGCAAAATAATTCGTCCTCTTTATTTGATCAATATGCCGAGCAACAGTAATAGGCAAATGTTAAGGGATTTTAACTACATCAATTCCCCTTATACGCTGGATGACCCTCCTGCTAGGATGGAGAGAGTGAAACAAGAGAGGGCACTACAAACTTCTTCTGATTTGACCAAAGCATAAGGAAATCGTCCAGTCTAAATAATTCTTTTGTATTTATTTGATCTTTAAATGTAATACAATTAGTATTTGAATAAAAATTCATGCTTTTGTGTTGTCAACTCATGATTAGCTAATCAATCAGTCAACTAAGTTATCGTTTAATAATGAATTATTAAACTATTATTTTAGGGCCATAGGTTCTACCAATGCACTTAGATGAAACTATAAATAGTTTTGTTGATCCAAGTTTGAAATCAGTTATCAGTGGAAACCAAGTGTATGAGGAATATATGTGCGTATTCCAATGGTTAGGAATGTATACATGTCTTCCTGCATTTAACTTAGTCAGGTAAAACTTTATTTTAACTATTTGAGTTGTATACGAAGTTTTACAAACTTCTTATTCTTAACCTGTCAAAGATGAAGTCATACATGAAGTAAATTATTAGTGGCTACTAAGTGTGTTAGGAATATAAGTGTATATTCATGTGTTTAACTTGGTCGGGTAAGACTTCTTGTTCGTGACTTGTTAATACGAAGTCATACATGAAGTAATAACTTGGTCAGGCGAGATACGACTGTGCATTAAGCTTTTGGCGCATCTCGAATTTGATAAGTTCAACCTGATTAAGTAGGTAATGTTGATCGGTAAGGGCTAAAGACCAAGAGATGTTGTTTGCTTGTTGTTTCTGGGGGATGTATATCACCAAGAGACATTTTTTTGTTATTTCTGGGGGATGTATATTGCCGTACTCCAAAAAAAATAAAAAAAATTGAGGGAACTAAAATCAAGATTTTTATTGAACTTGAAAGATAGTTGTGTTGAACATAAAGTAAAAAGAAATAAATATGCCAATGACTTTATTCACTGATAATATTTGCGAAGGTGCTCGACGTTCCAAGGGTTCTTGAATTCCTCCCCATCAAGTGTCTCAAGTCAAAAAGTCCCTGGTCAGATTACCACTGAAATACGATATGGGCCAAGACAATTGGACTCAAGCTTGTTGCCCTTTTGAATGACTTTCTTGAGGACATAATCTCCTTCTTTTAGGTTGTTCATCTTGACCCTTTTGTTGTAAAAGTGAGTAGTCCTCCGTTGATAAGCATCATTTATGAGGGAGACATCTTCTCGGACCTCTTCTAATATGTCCAAGTCCAACCTTCTCATTAAGTCACTCTTGGGAGAATTAAAGTTCAGCACTATGTGAGTTGGTAGGCCTATCTTGGCTAGTACCATGGCGTCAGTTCTAAACGTAAGCATATAAGGTGTCTCTCTAGTTGCTGTCCTCAGTGTTGTTCTATAAGCCAAAAGAATAGAGTGCAATTTATTAATCCGTTTACCCTTAATGGCATCAAGTCTCTTCTTCAATCCATTGAGTAAGGTTATGTTCATCACTTTCATCTGACCATTGCTTTGTGGATGACCTGGTGCAGAGTGGAGTTTTTGGATCTTGGACTGAACATAGTATGCTTCAAATTCATCATTATCGAATGGTCTGTAATGAAGGCATAAGGCATTCTATACTAGTATATGATGTTCTTCCAGATGAATTGGTATACCTTTTAATAAGGCATCTCTATCAATGGCTCTGCTTCCACCCATTTTGTAAAATAATCAATAGCAACTACTAGGTATTTAAATTTGCCTTTGGTGGTCGGTAATGGGACGACCAAGTCAATTCCCTAAATAACGAATGGTTAAAGAGAAGTAATCGGTGCTAGAGCAGCATTGGGTGTTAGTGAATTGTAGAAAACCTCTGGCACTTATCACACATTCTTGTAAAGGCCATGTAATATGCCCTTATACTTGGCCAGTAGTATCCCTTTATATTGATTCTCCGAAGTAATGACCGACCAGCTGAATAATCTTCATAAAAGCCTTCATGCACCTCCTTGATCAAATCATCAACTTTTAATGGATGGACATAATGTAGCAAGGAAACAATAAATACCCTTTTCTATAAGATTCCTTTATTTAACACATATATGGTTGCTTTGTATTGGAGACTTTTCATTTCTTTTGGATTAGTTGGTAGCATTCCTTCTTCGATATAAGCTTTGATCGAATCCATCCAGTAAGTTCCCAAGTCTACAGTAATGAAATCGATCGTTGGATCCTTATCTATGCTCCTGCTGGCCAAGATCTCAATTGGAATGCTTCTCCCAAATTATATTCTTATTGCTGAAGCTAGCCGAGCAAGTGCATCAGCTCGAGCATTAGCTATCCTGGGTATCCTGTTCATTTATATGCCTAAAAATTTAGAAATGACTTCCACTGCCTTGGTCAAGTATCTAGTCATCAACTCTCCCTTGACTATGAATCACTGTGTGCCACTACTTGCTCGGTACCTAATGAATGGGCTAATTTAAGTCCGGTTATCAAAGCCTCGTATTCAACTTCATTTTTAATGCCTTAAATTGAGACCTAAGGACATATTCATCATTAATATTATAAGGAGTATTAAGTATGATACCTGCTCCACTATCAGTTGTGCATAAAGATCGATCCACATATAAGTTCCACAATGGAATGTCACTACTAAAGCTTTCGGCAGACAAAACTCCGTGGTGAAATATCTTCTTACTTTCTTATGCAAACTTTTGAGCCATCTCTTGAGTGTAGTATGATTTAGGTTGGTCGGCTGCGACTTTGGCTTGCTTTTGAGCTGAGCTATCTTCCGAAGAAGTCTGATTGACAAGAAATTTTTGTTGGTCGGTAACCTCGGGATAGGTGAACTCTGCAATGATATCTGCTAAGGCTTATCCTTTCAATGATGACCTTAGCTCGTAAATGATGTCATATTCTCCCAACTCTACTGCCCAGTACATCAATCTTTCCGACTTCTCAGGTTTGTGGAGTGCTTTACGAAGAGGTAGATCAGTGTACAAAACTATGGTGTGCGCTTGAAAATAAGTCTTCATATGCCTAGAGGCTTCAATGAGTATTAAGGATAATTTTTCCAAGCATGGATACCTAATTTTGGCTCCCCGAAATTCTTTACTAGTGTAGTAGACTGGTTTTTAGATCCCATTCTCTAACCGAACTAATGCCGAGCTAACTACGAACTCTAAAATAGCTAAATACAAGTATAATTTTTCTCCCAAGACTGGGATACCTAATAGTGGAGATCCCAGATACTTATTTAATTGTTGAAATTCTTCTTCACACTATGCATTCCACTCAAAGGTCTTTCTAAGCACCTTGAAGAATTGTAAACACATATATGTTGCTCGAGAAACAAACCGACTTGAAGCAGCTACTCTACCAGTAAGTTTTTGAACATCTTTTTTATAGATCGACGATTGCATTTCTATCAGACCTTTGATTTTGGCAGGATTAACTACAATTCCTCTTTGGTTTAATATAAAGCCGAGGAGCATTCCCTCTTGCACACCAAGCACACACTTGGTCGGATTTAACTTCATTTGATGCTTTTCCAGTTGGTCAAAAGTCTGACTGAGGTCCTTGATATGATCTTAAGCTTTCTAGCTTGTAGTCAACATATCATCTACATACACCTCCATATTTTTCTCGATCTTCTCTTAAAACACCTTATTGACCAACCTATGGTACATTGGTCCAGCATTTTTAAGCCCGAAGGGCATTACATTGTAGCAATAAGTACCTCGAACGATAATGAAAGAAATACTTTCTCTATCTTCTGGTTTCATTTTTATTTGGTTATACCTAAAATAAGCATCCATGAAGCTCAACAATTCATGACCCTATGTGGCATCCACCAACAAATCAATTCTAATTAAAGAAAACTGGTCCTTTGGGCAAGCTTTATTAAGATCAGTAAAATATACACACATTCGCCACTTATCATTTTTCTTTTTGACCATCACGACATTGGACAACCATGTTGGATATTTGACATCCTTAATGAATTGGGCCGTTTATAGTTTATCCACCTCTTCTTATATGGCTTGATTTTTCTCTGGACTGAACACCCTGCACACCTCTGTTTAATCGGCTTGGCATCCTTATTAATGTTGAGCTCATGACATAGGAAGTTGGGATCAATCTCAGGCATATCCTCATGACTCCAAGCGAACACATTCCTTTATTCCTTTAAGAACGCGATCAATTCTTGTTTGAGGAGCGGATCCAATGTGGAGCCGATCTGGGTGGTTCTCTCCGATTTGTCATCATCCAAGATTATGCTTTCGGTGGCTTCTACAATCTGCCCTTTGACTAGCTTTGTTTCATCTCGGGGATCTAGAGTATTAACTTCTGATTCACTACTGGGCTCCGTAGTGTCTACCTGGTAAGTGGTGATCTTCTTCTTCTTCAAATCAATCAAATCTTCTTGCTCGGCTAAAGAGTAATAGCATTTTATAGCCACCTTTTGATCACCTTTCATGACACCAACCCCAAAGTGAGTAGAAAACTTTAAACATTGATGGACTGTGGATGGTATAACTTTAAATTTCTTTAGTACTACCCTGAAAAAGATCACATTGTAAGCATACTGAGCATTTTTATCCATAACGAAGAAGCATATATTTTTGGTGCGACTTGCTGGCTAAGTGCCGAACAATACTTCTAGCTTGACCGTTACAAGGGGATAGACTTTTTCCCCTCAAAAACCTATCAAGGGCTTATGGTACGGTTCCAGTTGACTAAGTTTCAGTCGTAAACTCTGAAAGAAGGAGTAGAACATAATATTGGCTGAACTCCCATTATCTATCAGAACCCTAGCGATGATGGATTCCTGGATTCTAAACTCGACGACCAACGGATCATCATGAGGATACAATATTCCAGAGAGATCATTTTTGGAAAAGTAGATAACCAATTTATCTTTGTTGACTTTCCTGGGTCAATCATCATCATTCAGATTGATTCTTTGTATATAAGAGCAGGCTTATGCTTCATTCAGGTAGGCCTTCCTTTCTGCAGTTTGATCTCCTCCTCCTTCATCTCCACCTGTAATGACATGATAATCAAAAGAACTAAAACTTATCATCGCTACCTCAAGTTTTGGTTACTTTGGATTCTTCAGAAGGTCGGGATCATCTTTATAACCATCTTTATGGTTTCGCTTCCTATCATCTCTAGGTTTAGATTGAGAATTTGACCTTCCTCCTATTTCTCGACTTTCATGCCGATCAATAAATTTATTCAGTTTTCCTTGATGAATGAGGGATTCTACTTTATTTTTTGAAGAAATACAGTTATCGATCGTGTGGCCATGATCTTTATTGAACTCACAATATTTAGTTTTATCCCTACTGTTATGTAGTGCCCTCAGCTTCTCAGGCAATCACAAATCTTTATTATGCTTAATCTCCTTCAAGATATGGTGAATACTGACCGTCAATGGAGTATATACTCCATACGCTTTTGGGCTTATCATCTTTCTTCTGTTTCTGCTCCTTCTTCTCAGGTTTAGTGGCGGGACTTTGCTTTGCAGCCATTATCTCCTCGACATTCATGATTTTTCTTACCTTAGCCATGAGCTTAGTCATGGTTTTGGGAGGATCTTTTTCCAAAGTGTAGTATAGCTTCTCTGGAAGTAATTCACTCATTCAAGCAGTGATGGTTATTTTCTCTTCATAATCAACCACTTCATTTTTTTCTTTGTTAAAATGATTGATGTATTCTCTAGTGGTTTCCCCTGCACGCTAACTGACACTTAGGAGATGAGCTACTCTCTTAACTGGTTTGGCCCCAAAATAGAAGCTGTTGATGAATAGCTCGACAAGCTGATTGAAGTTGGCAATTTATCCTCGGGGCAAGTTGTTGTACCATATTTGTGTTGAACCAATAATGGTGCTTGAAAAAGCTCTGCATCTTATTTCATCAGGAACTGAATGTCAGTTACAACCGGATACTACTCAATGTGTCAAACTGGGTCAATTTTACCATCACATGTAGGGGTAGCCACTAGGGTTTTAAACTTGGATGGAGTTGGGAAATCAATAATTGCCTGAATAAATGAAGACCCCTTGATAAAATTTCGCTGCAATGGATTCTTTACCTTGGCCATTTCTCCCAGCGGATCTTCCAATCGCTGGATAATCATTTCCATGAAGGATTGCTTGCATTAGATCTATATGAAGCAGATCGATCATCCCGACCATGTGTTTGTGTTGAGCTCTCTCCCTGAGAAGTTTTCTCAGCGTGCACAAATCGTCGGATTCTTGATCTGGACCTGATTGAGGTTTCACGATGTTCGGATGGGTGTTCATTGGTTATGAATAACTATCTGGGATGATTCCTATTTGCTTGGGGTCCCAAACTATCAAAAGGCGAATATCTACTCAATCTTTCTAAAAATCTTAGCCTCTCAGGAGAAAAAGAATGGCCATCATAGAGTTCTGTGGATAAGAGGGATGAACTTACTCCCGAACGGTAAGACCTATCACGTGAAGACATGGAATAACTATATCGGTTGTGCCTAAGAGGCAAAGGTGTCATTTATCTCCTTCGAGAAGGAATCATATTTTACCTGGAAAAGGGCTAGAGACTTGGCGGGTAATGATTGAGCCAATTGCCTTATGGTTTCCTGCATGGCATCTTGACCCCTGAAAATACAAGTAAGAATTCCATTCAAGTCGGCTGCTGTAGGCAGAGCAGATGGGACGGTAGTATTGCCTTCATTTTTGGTACTACTCTCAAGGTCATTCAATTTCCCTTGAACAAATACGTACAAGATAGAGAACAATAATAGACACACGTTCCCACAGACGGCGCCAATATGTTGATGTCAAAAAATAGACTAGATCAAATTTTTTAATCACAAATAAAATATAATATGCAATGAAATAATCAAATAAAAGACAAGGAGTTTTAAAGTGGTTCAGCTATAAAGAAAAGCCTACGACCACTGTTATAGTATTGATTTGAGTGATTACAGAAAGTTAGGTACTCTTGATACAAGAAAAATAACCTAGAATCTATTCTATCTTGCCTTTTGTGAAAGAAATATAATATATTTATAGTGACCCGAGATCGAGGGTTGGAATGCCTTTATATATTCAAGCATTTACACCCGTACATAATGAATGTGATGGTTGATAGTCTAAACCACGTGTGGAAGGACCTTTAGCCGCCTCCCAAGTGGTGACTATTTATCAACCTTGATGATGTGCATTCTTTGTGTTGGTCTACCTGCCTACTGAGCAACTATCTTCAGGGCTAATTAAATGGCTGCTGACTAGGACTGTTTTCACGTAAGGAGACAAGTGTCCATTTCTGATTGGTCCACGTAGATGGATAATTTTTGGTATTAACGAGGGCAACCCTCAAAATACTCCTCTAAAATGAAAAGCAGAGGCAACAAAGATAGCCCTCAAAACTACATACAGATGATATATGCATATACATGCAAGATAAACAGACTAAACATGGTTATATGATGATTCGCTAGTTGAAACATGTTAAACAATTATTTTTTACACACAGTTGATATGTCTCAGCCGAAGCATCAACACACCAACTATGCATACGAGTTAGAAAATGTAAAGTGCGGTTAAATAAATTAACCACCAACACTCTAATAAATTAACCCCACAGATTTGATTAAATATTGATCTATGATTTATTAAGTTTTACTGCAATCCAGACCCTACACGAGCGTAGATATTATTACACGTGATTTAAAATATTGTGCATACTCCGCATTTGATGAATTACACTAGATAATACTCTAGTATTGATTTAATTTGCTCATTTAAGATGCCACCACATATATATTGTGACAAGTGACACCATAAATATTAGACACTTGGTTCCATAGAAAACATGACATATGTTAAGCCCACTTGAGGCACTTTTCTATAAAAAGAGGGTTCCCCCCTCATTTGAAGGATGATGGTCTTGTGGGAAAAGTAAGGAGAGAAAAACTAACTCTTATCCCCACTAACCTCTTGAGCTCCGTTGCAGGTTTGATAGTGACAAGCGAATTTTCATAGTTTCATTACTGTAAATGGGCGTTTGGAGGTGGCTAGCCGTATTTGGCACCCCCCGCGCACCAAAAATACCAAAAATCAAGTTTTTTGATGTATTGTACGGACCCACGAACTATGCAGACTTTGATTCCGCAACGAGACGGATACGTAATTGCAACAACGTTGCTCAAGTCTAAAACACGCTCAACTCGGTGCTTCCCCAAATCTGCACTCACATCTTACAATATATATATATATATATATATATATATATATATATATATATATATTAATTTATTTCATTAATTAATTATTTTCATTAATTAAACAACACGTAACCGACATGCACCCCTTCCTCTCGGCCCTCTAAAACACACGTGACACTCCAACTATAATAATTACACAGACCTCGATCGGCTGTTACGTAGAGCCGAAATAACTCATCACACATAAATTTTAAACTTCACGTTTCACATCCCGGACACCACCTGATATTCGCATGGCTGGGAATTCACATATCATAAAATCGGGGTGTCCATTCTCGGTTCCCACCCATTCATTTCCTTTTAAACATCACATTTTATTTAATAATGACATTTTAGCACATCATTATTCATTCTGAACTATTAACTCAGACCCCAATTACCCCATCCTTGAGAGATATCATTTAGAATCATTTATATGTTTTAGTTCGATTCATAAGGAGTTAAAAGGATGATCACCTTACAAGTGATTCCTAGTAAAGTAAAGCATTAAATTGAAAGTATATTAATATAATTGAAGATTTAAGTCATCACTCCTACCCAATATATATATATATATATATACACACACACACACACACATATATCTTTATTATTTTTAACATAAGAACACCTCCTCGTACTCTAAGGAGACATATTTGGCTAAAGTTCCATTAAAGAGTGTTTCCACAGGTGGAACCTCAAGATGTTGAAAAACAAAAATTGATTTTGGAAAACCCCTTTTTAAACTTTAGTATAAACTAGTAACTATAGAACTAATAACCAACTCATTACTTCGCATTATCTGAATCTAAAGAACCAATCAACATATATTATATTTACCATCTCAGTGTAACAACTGGATTTTTTTTACATAAACAAAAGAAAAATCAATATGATCCTAAGTTGTGAAGAAAATAATGAAAAAAATGGATTCAGTTGTCAATTGTCCCATAATGAAAATATATGGAGAGTGCCCGATCGAATTGATCCACCATCATTTCGATGCCACCAGTGGGAATAAATGTTCACTAGAGTTATTTTAATTAGCTTCATAACTCTCCCTCTTACTACCATGACGTCCAATGACAGGCTAACCAAGAACATGAAAGAAATGGAAGTCCACTAGAAAGAGCGCCAATAACAGTTTTCGCTCATAATAACAAGACTCCCTCCACTTGCTTCGCCACTAGATGCACCTGCACCCATTGTTTCGGTTCTCTAACATGTTAAAAGAGAATAAGAAGACCGTAACCTTTAACATAAGAAGATGGAGAAAAGCACACTTTATCCCCCAATCTTAAAGGTTCCAAGCCTAATCCCACACAAGGGAGATACTATTTCTCTGAGGGAGACATTCACAAGGGGGATCCAACATGGATAAGACTTGGGATAATGAATTTAAAAAAACACAAGAATAGTCGAGTAATTTCCTTAACCAATATCAAAATCAAACTCCTAACCCCATTAATTCTAGATCTACAAAAGACTCTATCTCCATAGTCTAAAGAAGTGCAACACTGTTCCCTTCCTCCTAAGTGGAATATGACCACCATCAAACCATTTGATAGGTTTAAGGACCCCATCGACCATCTTGAAACTTATAGGTCATTAATAATGTTGCAAGACACCTTAGATAAGTTATTATGCAAAACCTTTCCTACCACTCTAAGAGGAAATGCCCGGCACTAGTTTGCCAAGCACAAGCCTGGAACTATAAAAAAGCTTCTTAGATATATATAGAAACTTTGTAAGTCACTTCATAGGATCTCAGAAAACATACAAGTGAGCCACATCCTCTTCAATATTAGGAAAAAAATAGGAAGAAACTCTCAAGGAATATGCCCAAATATTCAACCAAGAAGATTTACAAGTAGATTATCTTAACGACACCGTATGTGTGGTTTTCTTTATTATAAGACTCACTTTCGAGGTTGTGTTATGTTCTTTCGGTAAAATACCACCCTGTAGGTACCCAGAATTGAGAACCATGGGCCTGGACGAGTAGCCCAGTTCTAGCGGCCCAAAGTCCAGACCCTCTATCTTTTATATTGATCCGGTCTCTCCCCACGATCCCATGAAGAGAAGTTATAGGGGAGCACAATCCCATGAAGGGAAGGGATAGGGAAGATGGCTAATATGAAGGAACCCATCATCTCCACTAACTAGCATACACACATATAAATTAAACCCTAGGTCCGGGGCAAAGGACAAGTTATATTCTCTGTACTTATTCTTCAGAATATAGAGAAATAATACTGACTGCACCACCGTGGACGTAGGCACATCTTTGCTGAACCACGTATATCCGTTGTCGTGTGATTGGCGTCTGATTTGTTCTTTCTTGGTCATTACTTCTCTCATATTTATTTGTGTTGCACAATAATTGTCACCAACAGTAATTGTCACTACAATTGGTGCCGTCTGTGGGAAATGTTCATCTTTCCCTGAGAAGAGCCCACGCCAAGAAAAGAATTTAAGATGTCTGGTCATAGCAGCAACGCTCCTCAAGCAGGAGATATTCAAGAGCCACCTGCTCCTCGAAGGATTAGGTCTGAGGTTCGACGTTCAGATCGTGAGGCTCGCTTGGAAAGGCCATCCTCAGAAGAAAGTCAAGGACCAGCAAAGTCCACGCAGATATCCAGATTGATTGATGCCTACGAGGCAAGGCTCCACGAGCAGAGGGAGTCTTCGCGCAGATACGAGGCTGAGAATGCTCGCTTGAAAAGCATAATGGAAAGACTGGAGAAGGAACTACGTCCCGATACCAGGAGACGCCTCTATCGCACTCCTAGCCCTCAGGCGAGAAAATCTCGCAACCGAGGAAGGAGCCCTAGGCGGGAATATCAAAGGGTTGAAGGTGGCAACTTAGACGACGACCTCCGCGAGCAACTAAGAAGAGCTCGCCGCTAACAGAGCCCTGCTCGCAGCGACGAAAACATACGGAACCTGGTCCGCAGAGAAATGGACCAACATCCAGCTCACCGCGGCACTAGGTCGACCAGAGAACTCGCCAGGAGAGCTCTCAAGACCCAGATGAAGTCACCCTTCACGAAGGAAATTGAAGAGGAAGAGGCTCCCAAGAAATTTGCCATTCCAAGGTTCAAGATTTACGACGGGAAGACTGATCCCATTGATCATGTCAGGCAGTACCGGCAGGCCATGACCCTCTGGAATCATCGGGATGCACTGATGTGCCGTATTTTCCCCTCGAGCCTCCATGACATGGCTAAAAAATGGTTCGAAAAACTCCCTCATCGATCCATCAGGTTCAAATCCCTGGCCGAGCTCTTTACGGCCCGGTTCATCACCAGCAGCTCCCATCCCAAAAGGATGGATGCTCTATTAACCATGAAGAAAACGCCTCAAGAAACACTCTGAGACTATGCGAAGAGATACTGGGAGTTATTCAACGAGATTGAGGATTGCGCAGAAGAGGTGACAGTGACCTCCTTCAAAATCGGATTACCTAGCTCTTCCCTCCTTTACCAGTCCTTGACGAAGAAGGAAGCTATGACCATTGACGACCTGATGGACCGAATTGAGAAATACGCAAAGGTGGAAGACGTCACCCGCCTTAATGTAGGAGAGAACGGTCGAGCCAAGCTCACTACCAAGGTAAGTGAGAAAGTTGAAAACCAGAAGAAAGAAGGAAAGAGTGGGAGCAAGAATGGCTCCAAAAGCGGAGGGAACCCTGACATAACAAAATCATTCCAGGCGGTCAACACTGTCTTCAAAGAGCCAATTTACAAAATTCTCGCGAAGATCAAGGATGATCCGTTCATCAAATGGCCCCGGAAAATGGGAGGAGACCCCACGAAAAGAAACAATGCATTAAGATGCGCTTTCCACAAAGAGGGAGGGCATAAGACCGAGCGCTGCAAGGCTCTTAAGTCCCACCTCGAGGAGTTGGCCCAGTTTGGGCATTTGAATAACTTTGTGGAAAAGAAGGTAGAGAAAGTGGCTGCCCACATAGAGGCAAAACCCGATAACTTGTTGGAGGATGATGCCGGACATGAATTCACAGTAATCCACGGGGTATCTGACGTCAAGCAAATACAAGGGAACTCAGATCGAATGGAGGTAAAGAAGCTGACAGCGGTAATGCAAGCTTTTCAGATTGATCCAGCAAAATCACAGTCAGGAAAACGTCGGCGAGCAGAGAACATCGACTACAACAAGCATATTATTTTCACGGATGAAGACCTAGTGGGAGTAAGGACCCCACATCATGATGCCTTGGTTATTACACTCAGGATAGCCAACTTTGACATCGATAAGCTGCTCGTCGATCAAGGAAGCTCTCCGAAGTAATGTACATCGACCTGTTCCGAAAATTGAAGTTGAACGTCGCCGACCTAAAGGGAACCACTGTCCCTCTGGTTGGCTTCACTGGAAAAATGACCATGCCTCTGGGCAAAATAGTACTGCCAGTGCGCGCTGGAAATGTTTCCAAGATGATCGAATTCTTGGTGGTCGACATCGATTCACCATATCAGGCCATCCTCGGCAGGGGATGGCTTCATGCAATGAAGGCAGTCTCCTCGACCTACCACCAGAAACTCAAATATGTCACCGAGAGGGGAGTAATGGAGATACATGGCGAACATGCGATGGCAAGGAAGTGCTTCATAGCGGCCATCCGACCAAAGCCAGAGAAAAAAGCCGTTCAACCCAGCGAGAAAGTGGAGGAAGGTGCAATTCCTTCCAAATAGAAATTAAAATATGGAAGGCCTGGAGTGGAAGAGACCAGGCTCCTCCCCTCCGAGCATGTCGTCGAGAACCTGGTAGAAGTGACAGCTAAAGAAGGCGACAACAGCAGAGTTTTCCTGATCGGAGCGTCACTCACCAACCAAGAGCAAAAGGATTTGTCAACCTTACTCAGAAGCAACATAGATGTTTTCGCTTGGGAACCCTATGAGCTGCCAGGAATCGATCCCAATATGGTTTGCCATCAGTTGCACGTCGATCCCACATTCAAGCCAATAGCGCAGAAGGCACGGCGAACTGCTCCCGAGAAATCCAGAGCAATAGAAAAAGAAGTCGAGAAACTGCTGGATGCAGGATCCATACGGGAAGTGCAATTCCCCAAATGGTTATCAAACCCAGTGGTAGTTCCGAAAAGCAATGGGAAGTGGAGAGTTTGCATAGACTTCATTGACCTCAACAAAGCCTGCCCCAAGGATAGCTTCCCTCTTCCGAAAATAGACCAACTAGTAGACGCCACCGTAGCTCACGAACGAATGAGTTTCCTGGACGCGTACTCAGGATACTGTTACAAGGTCATGCCTTTTGGGCTCAAAAATGCAGGGGTAACCTATCAGCGGCTAGTTACTAAAATGTTCAAGAATCAAATGGGAGACACAACGGAGGTCTACATCGATGACATGCTCGTCAAGAGCAAGGAGAAGAAGAATCACCTCTCAGACCTGTCAAGTACCTTCGAAATCCTCAGGAAATACTGAATGAAACTCAATGCGAGCAAGTGTTCCTTCGATGTCCAGTCAGGAAAGTTTCTTGGGTATTTGGTCAGCAAGCGAGGCATAGAGGCTAATCCGGACCAGATTGATGCAATCAACAGAGTGCAACCTCCTCGCACAGTCCGAGATGTACAAAAGCTCACTGGAATGCTCGCTGCTCTAAATCGTTTCATTTTTAAATCCTCTGAGAGATGCAAGCCTTTCTTCTAACTCTTAAAAGTCAGCAAAACAGTAGAATGGACCCCAGATTGCTCGCGAGCATTAAACGAGCTCAAGTCCTACCTAAGCTCTCCACCACTGCTTGTCATACCACAGCAAACAGACTCTTTGTACCTCTACCTCTCTGTATCCAGTCATACTGTCAGCTCAGCGCTAATGTGTGAAGTTACAGGAATCCAACATCCAGTCTATTACGCGAGCAAAACCTTATTAGATGCCGAGCAGCGCTACCTACCATTGGAAAAGCTCGTATTCGCCCTAGTAATGGCCTCGAAGAAACTGAAGCATTACTTCGAAGTTCATACGATCATCGTCCTTACATCACACCCCCTCAAGGCTGTCCTAAGGAAGGCGGATTTGTCGGGCAGACTGTCTAAATGGTCAGTCGAGCTCGGCCGATTTGATATCCAATTTCAGCCAAGGATAGATATCAAGGGTCAAATCCTTACTGATTTCATAGCTGAATTCACAGTCGAAGAACCCTTCGACCAGCCTAAGCCAACAGAACAAAACAACCAAGCTACAGTGGAAAGCTGGAAACTATTCGTTGATGGAGCCTCCAACTCAAAGGGGGCAGGTGTAGGAATTGTTCTCATCACTCCAGAAAATACAGTCCTTGAGCAAGGAATCAGGCTGGGATTTGCAGCCTCCAACAACGAAGAAGAATACGAAGCCCTAATAGCAGGTCTCCAAAAAGCGTAAACTTTGGGAGCAAAGCGTTTGCAGGTATTCGGTGATTCACAACTAGTTTCCAACCAGATAAGTGGAGACTATAACGCAAAGGACGAAAGAATGGCGGCCTACCTCTCCCTGGTGAAAAACTTAAGGGCGAGCTTTGAAGAGATCAACATCCAACAGTTTCCCAGGGGGCAAAACAGCCACGCTGATGCGCTAGCAGCCCTGAGTTCGGCAGTTGATTCTATCCTTAAAAGGGTTATTTCTATCGATTTCCTCAGTGGCCCAAGCATTCACAGCAACTGCGAGCTTCCAAACGCGAAACCAATACTCCAATTGGAATCAACCCCCAGCTGGATAGATCCCTTGAAGGATTATTTAAAGGACGGAAAGCTTCCAGAGGGCAAGAGAACTGCCCACCAGATAAGAGTCAAAGCTGCTCGCTTTCACTTATCCACAGGAGGCGACTTGTATAAAAGATCTTTCTCCGGTCCCTACCTTAGATGCGTCCACCCAGGCAATGTCAAGGCAGTGCTTCACGAGCTTCACGAAGGAATCTGTGGAAGTCATGTTGGAGGAAGGTCTCTAGCCTTCAGAGCAATTAAGGAAGGCTATTGGTGGCCATACATGCAAAAGGACTCCGCAGTATATGTCCACAAATGCCTGAAATGCCAACTTCACGCTCCTATGGTCCACCAGCCCGCCAGCGAATTAAAATCCCTGACCAGTCCCTGGACTTTCACCCAATGGGGGATGGACATCGTGGGACCACTGCCCACCGCTGCCGGTAACTGCAAATATCTGTTGGTTGCAACTGACTACTTTACCAAGTGGATCGAGGCAGAACCACTGGCGAACATCCGAGATGCTGACATGATGAGGTTCGTATGGAGGAATATAATCACTCGATTCGGAATCCCCAGGACCATCATCACTGACAATGGAACACAGTTCGAGAGTGGCCCTTTTCAAGACTTCTGCAATGAACACGGGATCAGGCACCATTTCAGCTCGGTAGCTTACCCTCAAAGCAACGGACAAGAAGAAGCTTCCAACAAAACAGTGATCGCTGGATTAAAGAAACGGTTAGAGTGAGCCAAAGGCGCATGGGCAACCGAGCTACCGCATATCCTATGGGCATACAGAACGACTCCTAGGCGAGCAACAGGAGAAACGCCATTCTCACTAACATATGGTATGGAGGCAATCATCCCACTAGAGGCGGGATTGCCAACAATGAGATCCGACCTTGTCGAACAAGGCCAGAACGATGAAGCTTTGCTCGCTGAACTCGACCTAGCCGATGAGCGCAGGGAACTTGCCCTAGTGAAACTTGCGAGCTATCAGCAACAGCTCGCGAAGCACTACAGCAAGAGGGTCAACCCGAGGAGATTCAAAGTTGGGGACTATGTCCTAAGAAAGGTCCTGGGCAACACAGTGAAGCCATCAGACGGTAAACTGGGCCCAAACTGGGAAGGACCTTATAAGATAATTAGAGACGACCTGCAGGGTGCCTATCATTTGGAAACGATGGAGGGCAGGGAGATACCACGAGCATGGAACGCAGCTAATCTCAAGAAGTTCTATTTTTAGGAATTCTGTTGTTAAATCTTTTATTGTATTCGTTATGAGAAAGGACAGTTCATTTCTCATTTCACTAATGAAAATCTCTCAGTTAATCACTCTCTGATTAGTAACGGTCATATTTTATTGCGCATCCTTTCCAAATCACAGGCATAATGGTCGACATAGCAGGGGAACACCCCTCCTCAGGTCATCGTCATAAAGCACGACAGACCTCTTAGCATTGCCCCTGGCAATATATGAAGCCCTACAGAGTATTCTTAGGCATCAAACCTACTTTGGTTGAACAAAATCCTGATCGAATGATGACATCCAATACCAGGTGTGTCCTCGCTAATTGCCCTACTTAGGCCTAAGGGAGTGTGACGACACAACCTAAAAGGTAAAGTGAGGGCACAATGGTATTCTTGTACTGGACTGGGCGGACACTCAAATGACAAAATAAAAAGGATTGTGAAGCAGCAAAATATAAAAGGATTGGATGAACACGTTTAGTCGGAAAAATTGCCCAAAACTCAAACTTTTCATTAATCTTTTATATTTACAAACAATGATAATACATGTTTAGTCGGCGAAGCTCGCCCAAAGCATTTACAATTATCAAAAAGAAAAAGTGTAACAAAATCTCAAGGAGGTGGAAGCCTCCGAA
Organism: Sambucus nigra; assembly: GCA_949130495.1. Lineage (NCBI taxonomy): Eukaryota > Viridiplantae > Streptophyta > Magnoliopsida > Dipsacales > Adoxaceae > Sambucus > Sambucus nigra. The sequence continues at coordinate 76,912,576 of OX422220.1, forward strand.
CAAGATAATCAGCAACTTTAGCTCTCCTTCCATCATCAGGAGCAGGGGCGAGCTCCTCCACGACCCCATTTGCATCCAATTCCAATAGTTGCCGGGGAATGGCATCAATGGGGATCCATCGATCATCCCGCCTGAATGGATTGGGCATCAGAGTGGAGGAGGACATCTCGTGTCCATACCACAACGTCGAGTTCCTCGGGACCTGCAGCTCTTTGAGGGCACTCAACCACCCTCTGATGAAGGAGAGCTCCTCGAACTCTGATAGTCTCGTCGGAGCATCCAGCCAGCCTTGATCGTAGCCATCAGACCACACTTGTCGAGGACCGTTCTTAAACAAATACCGTAGTCGGGTGACATCCCTCTAGAGCCCAGCAGCAGTCACATAAGCTCGCCGAACGTCACCGCGCAGCTCCTCCATCTCCCTCTCACGTTGTTCCTTGACTTCCCTGTTCCTACCCCTGGCACTCCGACCAGCACGCGGGAGGGAAGGCCGAGCAGCTCGCGATGAAGAAGAGCCTTGTAGGACTGCCGAAGCGATGCTCGGTGAATGCTCCTTAAGCCTTAGGACTTCCCTCCTCAAGTCTTCATTCTCCTGCTGCAGGCACTCCCCGACCTGGTTAATCTCGGTGGCCTCCAGCAACTTCGCTCTCAGTGCACTTACTTCTTCTTGCACTGAAGCACCAATTTCTCCCAGCTCATGGAGCCTGTCCTTCAACTTGGCCACTAGCTCGGACTGATCCTTATATTTTTGGTTCCTTGATTTAGCAAACCTGCAAAGTCTAGAAAAGGCATGGCGAACTACAGGGCTTGCATTAGGACCAAGAGTCCTACCCAGTTGGGAGGTAACAGGAATATAGTCATCCACATCAACCAACTACAGATAAAAGAAAGATAGAAGAGAAAAAGGGATCAGCGTAAGCCAAATGGAGAATCTTATCATTCATTAATAAAGGCCAAGTACATCGAGCTAAAAAAACTTAGGAGATTACAAGAAAAAAGTACAAAAGAAAATCATAAAAGAAGATTAACTGGCAACCTCAGACTGCCCAGCGGTGTCTGGCTGCTTCCCCTTATCAGCTGCAGCAGAAGTATCCCCCTCAGCAGGAACTGTATCTAAGGGAAGATCAGCACCCTCGATAATTGGATCAGGAGCTTCTTCGTCCACAGTTGGCTTGGGACCCGGGTCGTGCTCGTCAAACAAGGGAGACTCAGCATCCACACCAGCAGCTAGAAGAGCTTTGTTCCATCCCTTCTTGAAATTTAGATGGCTGATGTAGACAATCTGAGCCTCAGCATCATCATAAGCAGCAGCCCACCCAGAGTTGTATGAGTCTTCCTTCATGGTGGCTGCCTGGGCCTTCTCTGCCTCCAGTTGCTCGGATAAAACTCTGCTCTTCTCTACAAGGTCCAGCTTGCTCGTACATACCAGATCATAAGCCTTCCTCAGCTCGCCCAGCTCCCTGACCGCATCATCTCTCTCGCGAGCGGAAGTGGCAAGGGCCAAATCAGACGAGATCCTAGCAGCATCAACAGCCTTGAAACTGGCCTCGAGCTCCTTACCCTTCAGCTTCAGGGCAGAGTTTTCTTGCTCCAGTTCACTATTCTTCTTCACCAGCTCGTCGCGTGAGCGATACAGCACAGCGAAGTCAGTAACGAACTACGAAAAAGAAAGAGATATAAGAAAAGGAAAGCAAGAGAAGTCAGCAAAACACGAGAGGAAAAGAAACCTTACCAGAGCAAGCCTCTGACTAGCCTGAAGGGACAGATGCTCCGAACCTATTGCCCTTTGGCGATCATCCGGGAGGACAGCTCTCTCAAGCAGGGCCGGAGCTAGCTGAGGGGAGATTGCCACGGAAGCTCCCTCTGGCAGAGCAGACACTGGAACTAAGGCCTGCCCGGCCTTCGTCCTTTCCTCAGCTCTCCTCTTCTCCTCCTCCCTCTCATTCTCTCTCTTCCTCCTCTCCTCGACCCTTTTCCTTTCTTCCACCTTCTTCTTCTCCTCCTCCTTCTTTCTCTCCCTCTCTTTCACCTTCTCTTCTTCCCTCCTCTTCCTCTCTTTCTCCTGAGAGGAAGGCCGAGAACCTGTAGCCACAACCCCAGATACAGTCTTCTGTTTCTTTGACCTTTGTGCAAGGAGCACATGGTCATCATCATCATCATCTCTGATCAGGTTCTTCCTTGGAGGCATATCTTCACCAGAACTGCTGGAAGTACTCGACGATCCTCGAGCCTTAGAAGCCTCCTCAGAATCAGAAGAGCTGCTACTATCAGAACTCCCTTCACCGAGATTACCAATAGGCTCACTTTCAGAGCTGCTCTCTTTTTCGTCCAACGATATCGTCTCAGCAGTAGTCTCTCCCAAAAAATCAAACTATGGCACACTTTCCACAGGTCGTGCTATGAAGCTGGAGCTTGTGTTCTTGTACTCGAGCAAAAAGGCAGCAGACCTGGGATGCTCGCCGTCACCCAGAGGCTCCCTAATATTCCAAGCTTTCACCAACTCCGAGATGCGAACCTCGCTGAGAGCAGGCTCCAAATTCTTTATCCTCGCTGTGAAAGAAAAAGCAAAGAGGTTAGAAAAATCACAAGCCAACAAAGGTTGAAATAACAGTACAATGTCTACCTATATATTCTTCCCCATAAAAAGGGACAGTGAACCTCTCAGACCTCGACCCTTCAAACTGGGGAGGGAACTGCCAATTCCTAACGAGGAAACCCTCTTGCCATTAGTCCTTATGGGAATCAGGTAGGTTTACTACCAATACCCTATCAGGACTCCTAGCTTTGAGGTATAAAACACCTGAGCTAGTTCGAGAGAAGGAATAGCAGAAACAGATCTCAGCAAGTCCTAACCTAGTACCATACAAATGGTTTATTCTATGGACGCCATTTACTATCTTCCACTCATTGGGCGAGCACTATGCGGGAACAATATCAAAATAACCCAAAAAATGCAGAAATAGATCATTAGGGGGAAAAGTAAGCCCCCCCTGGGAGAGCAACAAAACATGGATCCAGTGAGCATCCCCTATATCCCTAACATTCCTATGAGGGGAGGCACAACATTCGATATCTACCCACTCAGGAATATTGTAGAACTTCCTAAACTCATAGATTGACTTATTTCCAATCTTCGCCATTGAAAAACTCAAATCCTACAAACCAAAGAGAAAGTGCAAAGAAAAGGCACAAGAAACTTACAAAACAGAAGATCAGTTCGAGTGATAAAGAAGCACGAGCTCAAGACGACTAAGAAGCTATGGGAATGGGAATTCAGAGAGGAAGGTACGAGGCACTAGAGTTCTCAGAAGAAGGAAGAATACTGGAAGGGCTGAAACGACGAATGAAAAAGTGGCTATCCCAACAAGCCTTCAATTCTAATCATAGCGCACGGATAGCGAAGCGGGTGTCGCTAAAGCAACTTCACAGTTTTTGAAGAATCACAAATCAGCCATAATGGCTGATCATTTAAATTCATTGGACCCATAAACATGGCCCAATAAATTTAGGGGAAATTGTAGGTACCCAGAATTGAGAACCATGGGCCTGGACGAGTAGCCCAGTTCTAGCGGCCCAAAGTCCAGGCCCTCTATCTTTCATATTGATTCGGTCTCTCCCCACGATCCCATGAAGATATGTTATAGGGAGCACAATCCCATGAAGGGAAGGGATAGGGAAGATGGCTAATATGAAGGAACCCATCATCTCCACTAACTAGCATACACACATATAAATTAAACCCTAGGTCCGGGGCAAAGGACAAGTTATATTCTCTGTACTTATTCTTTAGAATATAGAGAAATAATACTGACTGCACCACGGTGGACGTAGGCACATCTTTGCTGGACCACGTATATCCGTTGTCGTGTGATTGGCGTCTTATTTGTTCTTTCTTGGTCATTACTTCTCTCATATTTATTTGTGTTGCACAATAATTGTCACCAACAGTAATTGTCACTACACACCCCAATGATGATTAAGATACTAGATTAAGCCCAAAAGTACATCAACACTAAGGATGCCATCTTAGAGATAATGTCTTACCTCCCTCCTATACCTCAACCAAAATTGAGGAAAAGGAAATAAATTTCCTCTCACCATGAAGTTCCCAAGAAAAAAAATGACGAGAAAGAAAAAAGGAAACAAGACAAATCCCCAAGTGGTCAAGCATTTTACCCCTCACCATATTCATGGACGAATTCTTCTCAGTCATCGAAATATAAAGTATTCTACCAATACCGCACACTAATAGGAAACTTGCTGATAATAATGATAAGTCTAAGTATATCCTCAACCACAAAGACCATTTGCACAATGCTAATGAATGTTATCGCTTCAAAGAGGCCATAGAGGAGATAATTAAAAAAAGAAAAATCAGTCATTTTGCATCAAATGGTGGAGATACCTCAAATAAAGGTAAAGCAAAATACAAACTAACTTTAATTGATGTCCACACCATCTAGGGAGTGTTTATAGATGGAGGAATATCCTTATCCTCTAGAAAGGCCCATTTTGAGGGAAGTTCAACATATTAATCGTTCACTCGACATCAAAATAGAGGTATCCACTATGACCTTCCCCAAAGCAGATATGTTGAGGATTTCCCAACATGGTGATAATAATCGTAGAATGTTTATAGACTTCACCGACTTAACAAAACTTTCCCTGAAGGCTATTATCTACTTTCTATAATAGATACTTTAGTCGACTCTATGCAAGTTATAACCAGATAAAGAAACATAAAAAAATAAAAAAAATAAAAAGATAACTGTGTTCCTAAAAATCAATTAACTAAATGAACACAAAAAGGAAAATGACAAGTTTTATCTGGAATATCATATGTCGCTTTGGCCTAACTAAAGTCATCATCTTCGATATTTAGAAAATAGTTCGATAATCTGCCTTTCCACAAGTTTTGCTCAAATTAAGGCATAAACAACCACTAATATCCACCAGTGAATATTTAAGAAAATGGAAAAGTAAAAGTTACCAATATAACCATCTTTTTAAGCTTGAAGAAGAAGCTAGAAAAAGGCAAACGAACTATGGGCGGATGAACTACCAAATATATTATTAGGACCACAGTTAGAGGTCACATAGGAGACACATTTTTCTTTCACCTATGGGATTGAGATAAAAATTTTAAAAAATTGAGTTCCCCATACAAAGAGTGGCATAGTTCGAAACCACGACAAATGAAAAACGCCTTAAATTGATCTTGAATGAAGTTGAAGAAATGAGAGAAGAATTACTCATAAGGATGGTGACCCGTGAACAAAAATAACCTATACTTAACAAAAAAATTCACCATAGAGAATCCAAATTTGGGACTTGGTTCTTGTAGAGGTTATTATAGTCACAAGAAACCCCAACAAGGGAGTTTTAGAACCCAAATGAGAAGGTCCATGCATTATCACAAAGATATCTAGACTAGAGTGATATTATCTCAAAGATCATAAAGGAAATGAACTCCCCAATATATAAAACAATGAAAATTTAAAAAAGAGTACTAGGGTTGAAATACTAGTTGTATGAATGAAAAAGATGTATTATACCCTCCTCAATAAATTAAACTTCCTTTTTTGTAAAGAGTTATAAGGATCTGGGCCTTGTCTTTAAGATCCTAATGTCCACGGACCCTTCACCAGGTTTATGAGGATCTCACCATTAAATCAAAATAGGTTTTGAGGTTTTCGTTCCATTAACTTGAAAATTCAAAAGGGTTCCAAGGATATGATCCTTGACTATAAGTTTATGAGGTGCTGGGAGGACCATTAACCAGGGTTATGAGGTTTTCACCTTTAACTCAAAATAGGTTATGAGGTATCTGGGCCCTTAACCATAATTTCAAGAGTTTCAAGGATCAAAACCTTAATTCTAAGGTTCTAATACCTCCAAACCCTTATCTTATATCCTGAAGTTCGGAGTAATTTTATGAATTCTAAGGACCTAAGCCTTAATTTTAAAAAGATTAGGGATTGATCACCATTGACCTCCTTACTACAAAAAAGTCCCAAGGATTTCATCCTCAACTCATAAGTAATTTAAAGTCTCCCATGATCCTATAAATTTTAATTCCTCAAAAATGTGCAAGTTATTTCTCCTTCTATTATATGAAAGAAGCAATATGGGGATAGTGATGATACCAAGTGTAACCTATAAGTAAGAATCTTTGGGGAAAGGTTCCAAGTACCAAGATGAGGTCATAATGCATGTATAAGGACTTTATACATTCTCCCTCTAAATCTGATCTAAGTTCAAAACCTATGGTTCAAGCAAAGAGACTCTAAAAAGACTCCTTTAAGATAACTCTATGTGTCTAAAGTCACCAGCTAACCTTAGTGTCTAAAGGTAGAATTTGCATTATAAGATAAGGAACTCAAAAATACTCCACAACATCCATTGAGGGAGGTAAAGGTTGTCAAAATATCCTTAGACGAAAAATGAAGACCCCATGCCTTATTTTAGAAATTTCCAAAGTCGAATAAAGCTACTCTAAGGTTGAATCAACCTCAGTGCCTCTTTCATACCTAAGCAAAGGTTGGGACCCACATGAACATAATCGGTACGACTAAAATAATTCATGACCATGATCTCACGCTTAGGAAAGCTCATAAGATCTAGAAAAAACCTCAATATACCATTCTGTCATATTGGTAAAAAGTTCATCCACTGTTCTACAAACCCCCACTTATCACTTTTAGTTTCTCATAGTTCATCCAATGTATTTTAATGCACTCAATAAGCATCATCGTTCACTTACAATATCTTTCACCAACACTCCACTATTTTACTATAACAACAAAGCTCAGCCGTGGTTGCCCATGCCTTTTCTTTCACTTCTGAACTACTCGCAAAAGTTTACTATATAAGGAACACTCGAGTAAGATTACAAGGGATTTAATTGAATTTATCTACTTGGTAGAAATACTGTTAAAATTTATATTTACCATTTGTATAAAGAGCTTATAACCACTTAAAGGCTTTGATATTTTTCTATAAGCACCATACATGGGGTGACTTAGCATTATTTTAGTATTTTGAGTCCTAAGTATGTAATAAGTATTTATGGTAGACATTTAGTTGCTTCTTAAGATCTCTATGGTCATCACAGAAACTTTAGACTCTTTCGAATCACCTTAGCTAAAGTATAAGGTTGGTCGTCTCTGTATTGTTGACACTCATATCGAATACACTAAATATATACACCTTAAAAGTGGATGTATCTACCTCAGCAGCGGTTCTTAATCACTATATATCCTTATGTATTTAGTATTTTTAACTTAAGAACACCTACCTATGATCTAATAAGTCATATTTGGTGAGGCTGAGGTCCTGACCAATTACAGCACCATCAACACTTATTTTATCGTGATAATAAATTAAAACTTAGAAAATGTTGTGTTCATTTTTGTTATAGGTTATATCTGTGAAAAAGTTTATCAATCAAAAATCCAAAAAAAAAATTCTTGAGAAATATATTAATTGGATAATTTTTGTTTGATTAATATATTGTAAACTTTTATCACGCATAAAACTATTAGACTTTAGTGGACAATAATTGTCATGGATAAAACTCGTGGCAAAATATGTGTGAAATCATCAGTCCATATTTTGTTATGGATTTAAGATATGACAATTTGATCACATATATGTATGGGAAGAAAATACAAAATTTATATAAACCTAAGAAGATCACCCCGTAGCCTTACATAGGTTCACCCTTATCGGGAGTGTGCAAGGTAATGACCATCACATACTGTCCTGACAGTATCAAGCAGAGGATAATATATGGTCACACATATAGTGTGTTCAATGAGGTTTTCACTAATGAAAAAAGGTCGCGGTGGATGAGGATCACATCGAGATGGTGGATCAGCATAGGCCTGTCAACGGGTCGAGTTCGGATCGGATCTAGGTTGATCCATATCCAGTTAGTAAGAACTTATTCGGATTTGGATTCACATTCAAATTCAAATTCAAATCGTGTCATAATCGGATCTAAAATATTAAATATAGATTCGGATCTGTATAAGATCAGATCGGGTCCGGATCCGGTTCTGGTCATATATATACATTTATTTTTTAATTTTTATTTTATCCTAATTCTTAATTTTTTTAATCTTAGACTAAAATATTTATAATTTATTATAGTTAATGATTCATATAAATAAAGGAGATATTACTTTGGTCTATATATACACATATAATACTTACATATTATATGAATATAGATATATTAATAAATATATAAATTTATATATGTTATATTTAATCGGATCGGGTCCTTAACGGATCAGATTAAACTAGATCCATATCCTATCCATTTGATAATCGGATAATCGGTGTTGATGTCTAAAAATGGATTGATTCCAATTTTATAATCACAGATAAAGATTGTGAAAATAACTCAAACCACACACACAAAAGATAGATTTTAGAATGGTTTGGCTGTAAAATAGCCTACGTACACTGTTGTTGTTATTCAATAAGGTTTATAATATCTTAAAAAGATAAGCATATGTGTGATTCGAGTTGTCCCTTGATCTAAGGGATTGGTTTATATTTATATGGGTCTGAAACCCAAAAGATGGAATGCCTTTATATTTCCATACGTTTACATCTGTATACAATAAGTAAAACTCTTAGAATTCATAGCTGATTAATATCCCATCTGAATAACTGTTGATGCTCCAATTGGTTGGTCTACTTATATTGGTCGACCTTGGTGCCGATTAAGTGTTTCTATGGCCGATCAAGTAATCTAGGCGGCCACGTTGGATGACATGTGTGCCTTCTTCATTGGTCCACGTAAGAACATAATTCTTACATACAATAAAGCCCCCAATGCTTCATGCTTCATGTTTACATGAAAGTATGGAGTATTTAACCCAGTAAGTTGCTCAGAGTACTATTTGAGTATTTGGTCGGCATCTGAATTCCTCTACTTGTATAATTTTCATCAATATCTCTGAAGAATGGCATTCTTGTAAATAACCTAAAGTTTAATAAACCGCCAAAGGGCATATTGGTATTTCCCCGCCTTTGGAGTTGTGCAGGTGTCAGAATGTCAATCATTAGTAAAATTAATCATTGTTTTTGCCTTTTTTGAGGTAAGCTATAAAAAAAGAAGCTTATGCCAGTTGTTGTACCACAACCCTTTTAAACTTCTAGCTTTTCTGTGTTTCTAAGCTTTCTTTCTACTCCCATTTTCATTGTTCTTGCTTATGCAATCGTTTCCTCTGTAAGCTTTCTTTCCTCTTCTTTGATTTTTGTCTCTGTTTAATCATAGTTTACATTGTTCATGGAGATTTTTTAGTAGAGTTTAGGAGGGAAAGAAAAATCCCTGATTGGGTAGATTTGGAGATGCTTATTCCCTCGATAGACGTTTTGTCGTTGGTGTAAGGTCATTAGATCCCATCTTTGTTTATAGCTGAATGTGGCATTACTTTTCCCCCCAATCAATTTTTTCTTGAGTTTTGTCAATACTTTGATGTTTCGCTTGCTAGGTTTTCCCCCAACACATGGAGAATAGTGAATGGGATTTATAGGCTTAACTAAATCCATAGGACCCATATTAGTATTCCAGAGTTAATGTTTTGCTATAAATGGGTTACCAGCAATAATACTTAATAATTAAAGACCAAATTTTCCAATAAGTCCTTAGTAGTTAATTTTCCAGATTCTAATAAGGATTATTTTGACTACGGTGTAGTGTTCAAGAACTGGTAACATGCTCTTCTTCGAAATAGGGAGGAGTATGATAAACCCAGGTGTCCCCAAACAGGGCAAGGCATAAGTTGTAATTTTTTCCTTTTTCTACAAATTACATGTTTGATGATATGGTAATTAACCTTCTTATTTCCTTTTTATGTAGTGGAGAGTAAGAAAAAGTACCTAAAGGATAAGGATATTAGACTTAAGGAGCTTAAATTTTATGGAGCATTCATCAGAGAATTAGTGAAGACCATCCAAGAGCAGCTATTTATTAAATTATAGGAGTTCAGTTACTTCATTCATTGCTCGACCCACTGTTACAGTACCTTCAGCCCCTGTCAATTTGGAATAAGAACCAATTCCCACTTTTTTTTATTGAAGAGTCTGCTGGAGATGAGAAGGATTTTGGTACTTCATCTTCTTTTGAATCTTTGGACATTTCTGTTATTCCTACTTCCCCATTAGCTTCTATGGGTAAGAGAATGCTTCATATTTAATGGAGGGTCCTTTATCTCCCACCACCAAAAAGGCCACATAAAAGACTGCCAAAGCTGCTGATACCCAAAAGTTTACGGTGACCGAGAAGGTGTCTAAGGTTATTACAAAGATGCCTCGAGTTATTGGTACTGAGGAAATTAAAGCTATTGCACCTCAATATAAGAGGTTGAAAAAAGGTTTGCCTAGAAAATAGGCCCAAAAAACTATTGTCGATTAACAGGAGTTGGTCAAGAAGATTGAGGTTGATTTGGAGGTTGTTGGTTCATCATATGTGGATTTTAATTCTGGTATGGCTAGAGGGTCGATAAAAGCTGGGACTCTTCCAACTGATAGGGAAATTGTTGTTCCCATGCCCCGATCAATATTGATAGAAAGGGCTTGCCAGAATCTGGCTTTGGTAAACCTTTTCCCTTCAATACTTATCTTTACTGTCTTATTTTCTCCTCTTTTGAAGTGATACTTTTTCCCTTTGCAATTTCTAGTAAATTTTAACCAACTGATGGAAAGGGATAATCAATTGTGTTCTTCCTAAGGTGAAGTTAAAGAGGCCTTTGAAGGTCTTAGGAATCTTTGGAAGCTTCCCGGCAAGCTTTGTAGACAAAGCAAAAAGCTTGGGAAGAAAGGTTAAGGAAAGCTAATAAGAGGGCAGATTTAACTGAAGGAAAAATAACCTCTGTTGAGGTTAGTTTAAAGGTGGCTGAGGATAACATGTTAGGGAATCAAGCCCTTCTCAAAGCTTTCGAGGAGAAGGTAATAGGTCTGACTACTGATCTTACTGCAGAGAAGGCCAAAAATAAGAAAATAAGGGAAACCACCTTTGATAAGGGCTGGGAAAAAGAATTGTTGGCTGCCTTTGCACAGATTGAGTACATTAAGAAAAAGTCTTTTGAGGATAGTTGGTCGAAGACACTCAAGGAAGTCAGCATAGTCGAAAACTCAGAGTTATTTTAGAGGTATGACCTGGATACTCCTCTAAACTTAGAGGAAGAGTTTGATGATGAAGAAGTCCCAGGAGAATCTATTGTGGCACCTGTTGTGTCTGCTTTGGTCCCAACTGTCCAATCCGACCTGCCTCCTGGCCAAGTTAATCCTAAAGACAAGGATAAGGTATAGTTATTCTTTAGTCTTGTAACTTGTTAGACTCTTCCTTTATGCCTTGTAATTGGAGCATCCCTTTGTAACACCTTTATTTTATCAATGAAAATATATACTTTTGGTTTAATGCATTATGTTGACTGTACTTGTTTCTCTTTAATTGGTTGCTATGAAGTTTTATTTCCTGCTTTATTTAACACTCTCGAATTACTTCCCCAAATCATATATACATATCCTTATTTGTGATCTTTCAGTTTGATGCTAGGAAAAAGGCTTTAATTTCAGCTAAGTCCGACCTGCTTAGGCGAAGTAGGAACCTTCTAGAAGCTGGTCATATTCCTCTAAATGAAGAAGACTTAATAGGGTTACTCGGCCCAAATGTATCCGACCAAGTTAAGGAGTCATATGTCCATATCCATTGCTTGTGGGATAGGGTTGTTACTAATAATGCTACATACTATGAAATGATAAAACAACTGCAAAATAATCACAATCAATCAAAAGATTTACTTCATGCTGATTATGAAGCCAAATATAAGGCTTTGAATGAAGGATGAGGTTTTGACAAAAAGTTACAAGACATCACTTCTGCTTTGAACAAGAAAGAATTTTGTTTAAAGAAGGATATGGAGAATGCCAGAGAAATTATTGCTATGATAAATAAAGAAAATAATGCCTTGAGGAATGAGCATGATAGTTTGAAGAAATCATCTACCCATGTTCCTGATGAAGGTGTTTCCTTTTTGGAGACTAAAAATGCAAGATTGTTAGAGGAACTTGAAGCACTGTAGTAGAAAACCAAACTTGGGCAAAATTTTAGGTAGAGGATGGTTATCCAGCCAATAGTTGATGAAGAAAGAACCAATAAAATGTTAGTCGACCAAGTTGCCTAATTAGAAGCAAGTAATACTACTATTATCGACTTATCTACCCACATGGAAGCCAAAGACACTGCTATTGCTGACCATGAAGCTCAGTTGACTGCCAAAGATAATATCATCAAGAAATTTCAAAACTAGGTAGAGAGGTTGACCTTTTAATTTTACAAACAGCCTAGGGAAGTTTGGATGAAGGGTTATAATGAGGCCTTAGCCCATATGGATGAGCACTTTGCTCAGAGTAATCGTGAGGGATATAAATGGGGATGGACTAATGTGCTGACCTTACTAAAGTATGACCAGAACAAATGCTTATGGCATTGGAATTATCCAGGCTTCTTGGATTGTGACAAGCCTCCATTCAAATTGGACATAACATGGATCCCGTTGATGCCATTCCTCAATGTCTGATAACTAAGTATCTAGGGGATTATGATCTTTATGGTGAGCATGAAATAGTCCGTCCTCCTCATTTAATTGATAGGCTGAGTAGCAGTAATAGGCAAATGTTAAGGGATCTCAATAATATAAACTCTCCATATACCCTTAATGATCCTCCAGATGGGATGAACAAGGCCCGAGGGAAACGTCCAGTAGAATAATTTTAGTTTTTGTACTTGAACAACTTTTATCGTATCACCTTGTTATTTGAAAATACATTATCTTAAATACATGTTTTGTTTATGCATTTAATTTGATACTTGTTTTAAGCTTATGATTAGTTAATCGGTTCACCGACTAGGCAATCTGCTTATTCAACAAGTGATGTCTTCAATACTTAAACTGAGATTGTATAGGCTTAGATTCTACTAATGCACTTAGGTAAAGTTGTAAGTAGTTTTGAACTATGTGTTGACATTAGTTATCAGTGACAACCAAGTGTGTTTAGGAATGTATATGTATATTCTTGTGTTTTAACTTGGTCGGGTAAAACTTCTTGTATTTACACGTAAAGTTTTACAGACTTCTCGTTCGTGAATTGTTGGGATGAAGTCATACATGAAGTAATAATCATTGGTGATTAAGTGTATTAGGAATGTATATATGTATTATTGTGTTTAGGAATGTATATATGTATTCCAATATTTACTTAATCGAAAAATACAAATGTTTCTTAAGTTGTTAGTGCATCTCAAATTTGATAAGTTCAACCTAATTAAGTAGTTTTCATTGTAAGGACATTTTTCACATGTCCGAAATGTTTCATTTATTTATGTCGTACGCTGCTACATTTGGCACGTCTCCTCACGATCTCACATGACGGCCTCTATCCGAATTCCGGGAATCAAGCATGCATTATCTCCACTAATATGTCCCACATCTGCCTCAATGACTTCACGTTCCAAGATTTTAGGGACTTAATGCAAGTGGTACGCAAGGGAAGTCAAAACAGTGAAAAAAAAGGCACAATAGGAGAGTTCAAGGGCATTTTCGTAATTTCACATCCATAGTTCGGAGGTCTGGTCAACTAGAAAGTTGAAGAGCTCGCCGCAACGAAGATACTGGAAAAAACGGCACCTCAATCCGAGCTACGGTGAAGGAGTTATGACCTTTTGAAGATAGAGAAAATTCCTTAAAGAATGCTGTTTTTTTTGTACGCTGGATAGAATTTTAGAGTTTTAAGAACATGGGACTCTTCATATTTTTTCCTATAAATACCAACTTCGGGGGAGTTGTTTTGCAAGACTTTAGGAGACGAATTTGAGAGTCCAAATACATCTAGTCTTCATATTTTTGAGTCCCAAGACTCATGTTTTGATTCACACATCATTGTCAAACCTTTGTGAATCCTTTTGCAACCCAAGAACACAACTTTGGTTTGTTCAACCCTTGTGGAGGAGACTGTTCTTCTTCTTCTTCATTGCAGCCCTACTGGAAAGGGATAATTCCAGCCGCGACTACAGAATCCGATACCCGAGGGTAATTCTTAGTCAACTTGTATTTTCATTGTAATCCGATTGTAAGCCGTTCTCTTACAAATTATAGTGAAAATAAATGGTTTTGCCCCTGAGGGGGATTTTTCCTTAATTGCATGTGTTTGAATGTTCTTGCGTAGATTATCAATTTATTCAATCACATACTGCTGCATGTTTAGGGTTTGTTTGGATTAAAAGGGTTTTATATATAATTTGATCATTTGAACGCGAGCACACACGTTCTCAAATTGGTATCAGAGCAGGTTACGCTAATCTATCGCGTATTCCTTTTTTTTTTCCACAAAATTTTTCTAAGATATCAATTTTCTGAAAAAATTGATTTTTGAAAAAGTGCGTGTTCAAATGGAGAAGTCATATTATAAAATGCTTATTTTTTACGGGACAAATTATGCTTATTGGAAAGCCCGTATGAGGTCAGCTTTAATAGCCATTGATGAACGTGTCTGGATTTTGGTTGAACGAGGGTGGACTCCTCCCACCATGACTGTTGATAATGTGACCAACTTGAAACCTGACATTTCTTGGTCTGATGAAGAAATTAAATGGTCATCTTTTAATTCTAAGGGTCTAAGTGCTATTTCTGGGTCTATCACACCTGATGAGTTCAAACGCATAATGACGTGTACCACGTCAAAAGAGGCATGGGATGTTTTACAACTCACCCATGAAGGAACTAATGCTGTGAAAGAGTCTAAGTTGCAAAACTTGACAACTCAATTTGAAACAATCACCATGCATGATTCTGAATGCTTTGATGAATTTTATGCTAGACTTTCTGACATTGTGAATACTAGTTTTAATCTTGGTGAACAATTCCGAATGCTAGAGTTGTTAAAAAGATTCTTCGTTCTTTACCTAAGCGTTTTATCCCTAAAGTCACTGTGCTAAATTCTATGGGTAATTTAAATACGCTAAAATTGGAAGAACTTGTAGGAGATTTGCAAACTTATGAAATTGATATGTTCCCTAAAAATGCTAAATCTAAAGATAAGGGAATTGCTCTTAAAGCCCAAGAGAGAAGGAGTGAGGGTTCAGCTAGAAAGAGGGTAGAGTCATCTAGAAAGAGAGAGACTGACACGTCAGATTCTGAGTGCGATTTTGACTTAGATGATTTGGCTCTTTTCGCAAAAAATTTCAAGAGGATTCTCAAATTTAAGAAAAATGGCAATTTTAAAGATAAAAAGAAATTTGAGAAAAATAAGTTTGAAAAGAAAAATGAAAAAGTTTCCAAAAATCCTTCTCTGAAAGAAAGTGAGAGATGTTTTGAGTGTGATGGTAGGGGTCATAGAGCTTTTGAGTGTGTCAATCGTCTGAATAGAGAGAAAGGGAAAGCTGTCCTTAATGCTACCCTTAGTGACGACAGTGAGGTCGAGACGGTGGATTCTGGAGATGAGTCACCGCATGAGTGTAACTTCACCGCATTCATGGCCAGCCAAGTGAGCACTCCTAGTTCTCCTCACGACGATGAGGATGATGCTTCACAGGGACACCTCGACAGTGAGATCGATGTGAGTGAGGGGGAGGATGACACAAGTGAGAGCGAGAGTGATATACAACGCGCCTACGCTGAGTTATATTCTGAGTCTTTTAAAACTAAAAAGCGTAACAAAGCGTTAGTTCTTAAGATCACTTGCCTAGAGGAAGATTTAAGAAAAGCGAGAGAAAGAGAGTTCTCCACCTGCCCGCCCTGAGAGAGAGAGAATCTACCTGTGTCGAGAATGAGAATTTGTTTAGAGAGAGAGAGTACTCTAGAGAAAGAGAGAGGGGACTTGATCAAGCAAGTGGCTAGTCTTATGAGTCAGCTCCATTCCTCCGTGGAGGCTCGGAAGAAACTTGAAGCCCTTGTTGCCCAGCTGACTCATGATCTTGAGAAAGCACGGGAAGTCAAGGTACAAATCGAGGACAGATCTGGGAAGATGGGAAAGATGCTCCTCGGCCCCGCTTTAGGTTTTGGTGATCGTCAAGGAATTGGATATGATGGTGCCTCCACGTCCCAAATTGCACCTGGACCAGTTCCTGAGTTTACTACAACTCCTTATGGTCACCGTAAAAAACCTCGAAGGAGAGTTCGACCAAGAAAAGCAAACCAAGGTCCGCCTTTGACTGAGCTCTTTTGTACTTATTGCAAAAGAAAAGGCCACCTTAGGGAAACTTGCTATAGCATGGGTCGGACACGACGTACTACTACTCCACCACGACATACTGATGAGTTTTCTAGTCTGAGAGAGCGAGTTGAGTTCTTAGCTGCCACGACTCAGAGTTTGATGAAAGAATTCCGACGGATGTCTTCGCCGTTAGTGAATGCTTCTTACATTCCAGCTAAAACCAACAAAGGCAAACAAAAGGTCATCTCTGCTTGGGTGCCTAAGAAAGATAAAAAGGCCTTTGTTGTTCATATTGCTCTCAAAGCACATAATACCTCACAGTGGTATTTTGATAGTGGGTGCTCCAGACACATGACAGGTGATGCCTCATTTTTTACTACTCCTGAGGATTATCAAGATGGCAGAGTCACCTTTGGAGATGGGAGTAAGTCTAGCATTATAGGACGAGGTACTATCGAGTTACCTGGTTTTCCTAAGCTAGAAAATGTTTTGTACGTCAAAGGTTTGAAAGCAAACCTTCTCAGCATTAGCCAGCTGTGCGACACTAACTTTGCAGTAAAGTTTGACCGGGACGCGTGTAAAGTCTACAATCAAGCCGATAAACTTTTGATGCAAGGGGTGAGGACCGAGGATAATTTCTATGGGACTGAGCCCACATCCTCACTTGTCTGCAACAGCGCCACGATCACTCCTATGGATCTGTGGCACCAACGTCTAGGTCACGTGAACGTTAGAGATCTCAATCGTTTATCTAAAAAGGACCTAGTACGTGGCTTACCATCTCTTGGAAAGTCAACTTCGACCGTTTGTGGACCCTGTCAGTTGGGAAAACAAATTCGTAGTCCTCATAGGAAGTTACATTCCATTACCACCTCTCGTGTTCTGGAGTTGATTCACATGGATCTTATGGGTCCCACTCGTACTGAGAGTCTAGGTGGTAAGAGGTACATCCTCGTGATGGTAGATGATTTCTCCAGATACTCCATTGTAGGTTTTCTTAGAGAGAAATCTGATGTTGTAGATTTCTTAACGACCAAGTGCCGTGTCCTGCAAAATCAACACGGTGTCACTATTAACAGAATACATAGTGACAACGGCACTGAATTCAAGGAAGCAAAGGTTGATTTGTACTGTGATAGCCTTGGGATCAAACATGAGTTTTCTGCTGTGAGAACTCCTCAGCAAAATGGGATTGTTGAGAGAAAGAATAGAAGGATCCAAGAGATGGCTAGATCTATGCTTCTAGGTCGTAAAGTTTCTAGGAGATTTTGGGCAGAGGCAGTGTCTACTGTATGCCACACGGTGAATAGGGTGTATCTGCATCCACACACACTTCACACTCCTTATGAGTTGTGGACTGGCAAGAAGCCCAACCTGGCATATTTCCGTGTCTTTGGGAGTAAATGCTATATCCTACGGGATAAAGAGCAATTAGGAAAGTTTGACTCCCGAAGCGACGAGGGAATATTTCTAGGATATTCATCGAATAGCAGAGCGTACCGGGTTTTTAACCTGAAGAGCTCTAAGATTATGGAATCAATAAACGTCACCGTGCAAGATGACGAACCTCCGACGGTTATTGATCCTAACCTTTAGTGTGAGGATGAGGATTGTTCTGACAGTGATTTACCTGTTCCTCTCTCACACTCTGTGGACCCTACTCCTGTGTTAGGGGACACACCTGCTTGGGTTCGCAAGAGTCATAACCCTTCTGCCATTGTTGGTGATCCCACTCTAGGGGTCAAGACTCGTGCTCAGCTAGAGAACGTTGTTAGCCATCTTTGCTACACGTCCAAAGTCGAGCCCAAGAACCATGAAGAAGCACTCAAGGATGAACACTGGATATCTGCTATGCAGGATGAGTTGCTTCAGTTTAAAAAGAATGATGTCTGGGAACTTGTCCCCCGACCTAGTGAGATTAACGTGATAGGTACCCGGTGGATTTTTAAGAACAAAATGGATGAAAATGGTACCATAATCCGAAATAAGGCTAGGTTGGTCGCTCAAGGCTACACACAGATAGAGGGTGTAGACTTTGGGGAGACATTTTCTCCTGTTGCGAGGCTTGAGTCCGTCCGTCTTCTTCTCGCCATCGCATGTCATCTGCGCTTCAAGGTGTATCAGATGGATGTTAAGAGTGCCTTTTTGAATGGCATTCTACAGGAGGAGGTTTATGTGGAACAACCAAAAGGGTTTGAAGACCCTCAGCACCCTGAGCACGTCTACTATCTGAGGAAAGCCTTGTATGGTTTGAAGCAAGCACCCCGTGCTTGGTACGAGAGGCTTACTTCTTATCTCTTAGCTCGTGGCTTCAAGAGAGGGGGAGTAGATATGACGTTGTTTGTCAGGAGAGATGACGGTTCTATTTTGGTTGCCCAGGTCTATGTGGACGACATAGTCTTTGGATCCACATGCTCCCAGCATGCTCACCACTTTGAGGAGGAGATGAAAAGTGAGTTTGAGATGAGCATGGTTGGTGAGCTTACATTCTTCCTTGGTCTCCAGGTTCGTCAGCTAGAGGATGGGATGTTCATCTCCCAATCCAAGTATGCTAGAGACCTAGTGAAGAAATTTGGTTTAGACTCCGCTAAGCATGCACGTACACCTATGAGTACCACTACCAAGCTTAGTAAGGACACTTCAGGCAAGGACGTAGAGCAAACCTTATATCGGAGTATGATAGGTAGTCTCCTCTACTTGACTGCCAGTCGTCCCGACATCGCCTTTAGTGTTGGAGTCTGTGCGCGTTATCAGGCATCCCCAAAAGAGTCACATTTACTTGCTCTAAAACGTATTATTAAATACGTAAGTGGGACTCTCTCATACGGGATTTGGTATTCCTTTGATACCGATGACCGTCTGTCCGCCTACTCGGATGCCGATTGGGCTGGGGATGTAGATGGATGTAGGAGCACTTCTGGTGGGTGTTTCTATTTTGGTTATGCTCTTGTCTCCTGGCTGAGCAAGAAGCAAAATTCCATCTCTTTATCCATTGCGGAGGCTGAGTACATAGCCGCCGGGAGTTGTTGCACACAACTCTTGTGGATGAAGCAAATGCTGGAGGATTATGGGATATCACAGGACACCATGACCATTTCCTGTGATAACACGAGCGCGATACACATATCCCGCAATCCAGTTCAGCATTCGCGCACAAAACACATCAGGATACGTGAGCACTTTATTCGTCAGTTAGTTGAAGAGAAAGTCGTATCCCTGAGTTTTGTTCCTACCGACCGTCAGTTAGCCGATATTTTCACGAAACCTTTAGATGCCCTTAGATTTGAGAGTCTTAGGAAATCTTTAGGGATTTGCACAGTTGACTGAGGGGTTGGTCTATGTCTAGAATAGGATGCTTCTTCATGTTCATATCATATGCTTCCTATTGCTAGTCTGTTTTATATGTACCATTACTTTGTTGTACAGCTTTGTTTTATTCCTTTTGCTTTTTATATTTCTTTTGAAAAAAATACAAAAAGATTTTCCTTTAAGAAAAATTTTGAGAAAAGCACAAAAAGATTTTATTTCTTTTTTTTCAAATTTTTGAAAAAATCCAAAAAGATTTTTGTATTTTGCTTCTTTTATGGATGAGCATGTAAGATAGCCAAGTCACAACTTCATTCCATTTATCCATGTGACTGTTTGAGAGGCTACATCATTTCATCCATGTGCTTTACATTGATTGGAGTCTTTGAGATGTAATTAGTGATATCTTCCTACATGTTTGACTCCTATATCCTTTATTGCACACATGCACGACTATATTTGATTATTGCACTTGTCTATCTCATGTTGGCTTGCGTGTTTTCATCTCAATCATGTCTATACAATGTACAATATGCGATAAAACTTGACAAGATTAGAATGCATGTAAAAACCGTTTTGGTGAGACTGTGTGTTTTTGTATAACGGGGAGGGGCTGCGAAAGGTAATCATCTATCCTTTGCGCAAAAGCCACCGTTAAAAAGGACCTAAAAAATGGAGGAATTTTAATATCCGAGGTCCAAAGAGGTTAAAAGAGCCCGAAAAAATTTAAAGGCAATAAAAAGCAATTCATGCCAAATATGGGCCACTTAGGTTTCACCATCAATTCTCCAAAGTTTGAGAATTTAGAATGCCTCTATTCAATACAATATCTGAGGGAGTTTGGTTGGAGAATCTAAACGGGTTTGCACTTCCTTGAAAGTCCTGAAAAAGCATAAAATCATTTTGGACGTTATTGGTGTGAAAATCATTTTGAGCTTTAATTTGTTGATTTGATTGAGTCAATATCTTATATTGTCACTCTTTTACACCAAAGGAAGCATTTGAGTTCATTCGCTAGGAATATACAATATTCATCGTGCACATATGTCATGTTTGTATGCATTGATTTTCCTATCGAATTTGATCACACCACTTCATTTACGCTATCATTGACTTGGTTGCTTTCTGTTTATTCATGGTGTGTTTTTATCCTAGTGACACCCCACACTTGCTTATTTGATTTATTTCTCTAATTTGTCCATTTGGGGACATCATAAAAAGGGGGAGAAAGAATTATCATATTATGGGGGAGTTTGAATTCTGGGGGAGTTTTTGAGATGTTGCTTATATTTTTATCATATATTGATATCCATGTTATCTCATTTCAAACTCGATATGTCACGTGGTATTTGCTTTGTCTCATGTGTGTAGGTATGAAGATTGCAGATCTATATGTTGCACAACCTGATGAGAAAAGTTTTGAGATTCCTGAAGAATTAAAGAACAAACGATGAAGACTATTCATTTGTACCTTTTCCAGTTTTGGGTTCATGGGAGGGTAGATTTGTATAGGCAATTTCATATTTGATAATTCGGATTTTTTATGTATGTACCGGCATAGACATAGGGGGAGATTTGTAAGGACATTTTTCACATGTCCGAAATGTTTCATTTATTTATGTCGTACGCCGCTACATTTGGCACGTCTCCTCACGATCTCACATGACGGCCTCTATCCGAATTCCGGGAATCAAGCATGCATTATCTCCACTAATATGTCCCACATCTGCCTCAATGACTTCACGTTCCAAGATTTTAGGGACTTAATGCAAGTGGTACGCAAGGGAAGTCAAAACAGTGAAAAAAAGGCACAATAGGAGAGTTCAAGGGCATTTTCGTAATTTCACATCCATAGTTCGGAGATCTGGTCAACTAGAAAGTTGAAGAGCTCGCCGCAACGAAGATACTGGAAAAAACGGCACCTCAATCCGAGCTACGGTGAAGGAGTTATGACCTTTTGAAGATAGAGAAAATTCCTTAAAGAATGCTGTTTTTTTTGTACGCTGGATAGAATTTTAGAGTTTTAAGAACGTGGGACTCTTCATATTTTTTCCTATAAATACCAACTTCGGGGGAGTTGTTTTGCAAGACTTTAGGAGACGAATTTGAGAGTCCAAATACATCTAGTCTTCATATTTTTGAGTCCCAAGACTCATGTTTTGATTCACACATCATTGCCAAACCTTTGTGAATCCTTTTGCAACCCAAGAACACAACTTTGGTTTGTTCAACCCTTGTGGAGGAGACTGTTCTTCTTCTTCATTGCAGCCCTACTGGAAAGGGATAATTCCAGCCGCGACTACAGAATCCGATACCCGAGGGTAATTCTTAGTCAACTTGTATTTTCATTGTAATCCGATTGTAAGCCGTTCTCTTACAAATTATAGTGAAAATAAATGGTTTTGCCCCTGAGGGGGATTTTTCCTTAATTGCATGTGTTTGAATGTTCTTGCGTAGATTATCAATTTATTCAATCACATACTGCTGCATGTTTAGGGTTTGTTTGGATTAAAAGGGTTTTATATATAATTTGATCATTTGAACGCGAGCACACACGTTCTCAGTCATCTTTTGATCGGCAAGGTATGAAGACCAATAGACAATGTTTGAAGATCGTGTTTTGCTTTTGTTGGGGATATATAAAATCGTACTCCGAAAAAAAAATTGAAGCATGATTGAACCGAAATCAAGTTTTTTATTGAACTTAGGGGGAAAGTTATTGATATTGAAGAAGAAAAAAGATACATAATGCATTTATCTTACTGATAGTATTTTTGGAGGAGGTCGGCGTTCCAAGGATTCTTGAATTCTTCTCCATCAAGTGCTCTAATCGACAAGTTCTTGGTCGGATGACTACTTAAATGTGACAAGGACCATGCCAGTTTTCCTCAAGCTTGTTTCTAATCTGAATGACTTTTTTAAGGATGTAATCTCCTTCTTTCATGTTGGTAGGCTTGACCTTTTTGTTATAAAATGGGCAGTTCTTTGTTGATACGCAACAGCTCTGAGGGCATCATCTTCTCTGACTTCTTCCACAAAATCCAAGTCCAATATTCTCATTAGATCACTTTTGGGAGAATCAAAGTTCAACACTCTATGAGTTGGTAGGACTATCTTGGCTGGTACCATGGCCTCTGTCCCAAAAGCGAGCATATAAGGTGTTCCTCCAATAGCTGTTCTCGGCGTGATTCTATAAGCCCAAAGAATAGAGTGTTGTTCATTGATCCAATTACCCTTGGCAGCATCAAATCTCCTTTTTAGTCCATTAAGCAAAGTTATGTTTGTTACTTCTATTTTACCGTTGCTTTATGGATGTCCTAGAGTTGAGTGAAGTTTTTAGATCTTGGATTGAACACGGTATGCTTCAAATTCATCATTGTCAAACGGGGTGCCATGCTGAGTAATGAAGGAATAAAGCATGTCATACCTGCATATAATGTTTTCCATATGAATTGAAATACCTTCTCATAGGGAATCTCTATCAATGGTTCCGCTTCCTCCTATTTCGTAAAATAATATACATCTACCACTAAGTATTTAGACCTGCCTTCGGTGGTCAGTAATGGGCCGACCAAATCAATTCCCCAAATGGAGAAAGGCCAAGGAGAAGTGATTGGTGTCAAGGCAGACCCTAGTGTCCTATGAATTGATGTAAATTTCTGACACTTATCACACTTCCTGGCGATGGTTCTACAATCTACCTTCATAGTAGGCCAAAAATACCTTTACATGGTAATTCTTCGAACTAACGACCGACCAGCTGAATGAGCCCCACATGAACCTTCATGCACCTCCTTGATTAATTCAGTTACTTTCAGGGGATGGACACATCAGTGTATCCCATTTTGTATAGGATTCCTCTCTCTAACACATACTCATCTACTTTGTATCAAAGTTTCCTTGCATCTTTTGGATCAGTTGGTAAGACCCTTTTTTTAATGTAATCTTTAATTGGGTCCTTCCATAATGGTCCCAAGTCTACACTAATGAAATTTATCATTGGATCCTCCTCTATGATCCTAGATGCCAAGATCTCCATAAGGATTCTTCTCCCGAGTGATATCTTGGTCGCTGAGGCCAGCTGAGCAAGTGCATCGGCTTGAGTATTCTTTATCCTTAGTGATGATGCTTGAATTTAGCACCACCAGGTAAGTGATAGTGAGCTCAAACAGTAGTAGTTATGGCAGCCATAGAGATGCAAGTATATAAGTATGTAAGTGTATAGAAGGGGATGAGTATAAGAGGAAATAAGACGATGATGTATAGTGGTTCAGCCAAATTGGCCTACCTCCACTGTGAGTGTGTGATCCACTAAGTATGGGCACTAATGGCCATGGATACAATGTACATAACCCTCTCTCTCTCTCTACTGTGTGTGTACAAGCAGAGTTTTAGCTAGGGCTACTGTTCATGGATCGATCCCCTGTAGGGTTGGGGGTGACAAGTATATATAGGTCTTGGGGGGTGTAATGTACCCCCCAGGTAAGCATGGTGCATGTGAATAATGATCTAGCCAATCCCCTGTTGACACCTGTAGATGCCAAATGATGACATAATATTCCCTCACGTGAGGGGGTGATTCGGTTGTAACGGTCTTCCACGTGTCATATGAGCCTCACGCGCACTGTTCCACGCGTCTCCCTAACCACGCGCTGTCATGATGTCACCCTCGGCCTATGAGCCGAGGCCGAGGGCAAAGTTTCTTTCGGCAGTGAGTCTGGTTTGACTCTGTCCTCGTACTGTCGTACCCTCGTAGGGTCGGCCGGGGCCTGGTGAGGGGTCGGCCCCTCGTAGGGTCGGCCGGAGCCTGGTGAGGGGTCGGCCCATCGTAGGGTCGTCGGGAGCATGGTGAAGGGTCGGCCCCTCGTAGGGTCGTCTGGGTCTGGTGAAGGCCAGTTGGGGCCTGGTGAAGGGTCGGCCCCTCTTAGGGTCGTCCGTTGTGGAGGCGATCCTCCTAGAACATAAACGGGTATATCAATCATCCCCCAGCCCTTAGCCATAGGTGCTGTTGAGATGGCTGAGGGATAGTGTTTTAAATGAGATGCAGGTATGATCAGTTAGGTGAGTGACACCTGGTTAGGTACTCATTGTTGTTCCAGTTTCCAAGGCATGACGGCTGCACACTGCGCTTGGATCCTTGCACACTAATGATGCCTTCCTCGTGGGCTGTGTCCTGCCTTGGTCAATGGGCCCACTCATTTCTAAGGTATTTAAGGTATTTTCAAACCCTCTTTCTTCCTTCTTCTTCTTCGCGCCTAAGCATTCTCTCTCTCTAGAATTCTCAGCCTACATCGCCATTTGCAGCCTTCGATTCTTCCAGGCCTAGCAGCGTTCTTATTCTCTCCTCATCAGGTAACCCCTTTCATCCAGTGCTCTCTTTTTCTTTCACTTTCGTTCGTTTTTTAGGCTCGTAGGCAGCCATTTTCCTTAAGTTGTGCCATAACCTTTTCCGGTGTCTTTTCCGGTGTCTTCTCCGGTAACTGGCTCTTGGATGTTCTTGAGTGTTCTTGAGTGAAAACCTTTAGAGTTCTTTGCTTAATCCAAAAGTCAAATCTGGTCCACTCCCCACTTGTTTGTAGCTGAATTACCCAAGTCTAGTATAATTTCTTTAAGTGTTGGGTCTTCCCCTTAATGCTTAGGAGGCTTTACAGCCTGGTGTCTGAGTTCCCGTCCCTGAGAGAGAAACTATTTACCGAGATCAGACGGATAGAGGAAGAGGAAGAGAGGAGACGAGGGGCCGACCCTAATTGGGTACGACCCATTTTTCCCATTCCTCTTGCCACCATTAGACAATCTGAACCCTCTGAGTCTTGTGGGTCGTCGTCTCGTCCGGCCGAGACACCCAACCTAAGTGAGATGGACGAGAGAACCTCCTCTCCAACTGGTGCTGGAACTTCTGGTAGGAGGGACTCTCCTGACCTTAGCCCTCCCCGAGAGGCCGAGGGTACGATCCCCTCTGAGGCTGTCCCTGTGACAACCCTATCCCCCAACGCCTTCCAAGTAGCATTTCCTCAGGGTCTTCCTGCAGGTGATGAGGGGGATGAGGACGATGATACAGATGATGAGGTTGATACCTCCCATGCCTCGTCTTTTATCTCCTCTGTCAGGGATAGAGATCTTCTGATATGGAGGCATATTTACGGAGTGCCACCTGGGGTGACTATGAGGGTTCCCTCCGAGGATGAGAGGGTCTTTGAGGGTGAAGAGGGAGAAGTTGCAGTCTACGAGCAAATGTTCAAAGTAGGTGTCAGACTTCCCTTTCACCCTGCCGTTATAGATATTCTGTCGGCTCTGGGCGTCTCCCCCTCGCAACTTCCACCCAATTCTTGGAGGACGATTCTGGGGTACATCTCTCTGTGGAAAAATGCTTTCACTGACGAGCCCTCGTCCGACGTGTTCTTGGCCTGCTACAATATCACCTCTTCATCTAAATAGCCCGGATACTATCATCTGGGAGCGAGAAGATCTGAGAAGAAGCTGCTCCACGTGGCTCAAACTTCCAATCATGATTGGAAAAAAAGGTTCTTCTTCATATCTGGGGCATGGGAGAGCTCCACCGAGGCGTCCCCTTCTACCGATGCTCCGAGGGTTCCTAACAGATGGTCTAACCCCTCCATGAAAGCTAGGTCAGACCCCGGACTTAGCTTGGAGGAGAGGGATATTGTTGAGTATCTGAGGGGACGAGGGAGAGAGGGTGAGATCCCAAAGTTCGAAGATTTGATGACCCCTCGCTTCCTTAAAGAAGCTGGTCTGAGGGTCGGCCCTCTGACAGAATTATGTGAGTTATACTGGACATTTTCCCATCTTTACTTATTTTTGAAGTGTTCTCTCTTTATCTCTGAACTTTTCTGATTCATCGTATCCTTTTCAGGTCGTCCTGCAGGCGTGTTAGATTATCTCTGGGATATGACTGCTCCAAGCCTTCTTGCTGGTCTGTCAAAGAAGAAGGGGAAGGAGCCTCAGCAAGCTCCTAAGAAGACAAGGGCCTCAGGGCCGACAGTTGTTGAGCCGACAGTTGTTAGCCACAAAAGGAAGGAGCCTGAGGCTCCTGTCGAGCCTCGTCCTGACCCTAAGACGAGGGCCAGGGCCGAGGCCTCTGAAGGAGCAACCTCTTCACCAAGCATGGGGGCCTTCTGGTCTCAAAATCTGTCCCATCTGAGGGCCGACCCCTCATCTCTTATCGCCAACCTGAGGGCAGCAAAGGCCTCTATGTTCTCTGCACCGTCGGCCTCCGACTTCGAATTCTTGGCGCAGATGCCTCCAGCCAAAGTGTATGACTACGGTCTGCACTCCCTTGCTCAGGTATTGGTCCTGACTTTTAATTTCATTCTTTCAGTGTTTCCTCGGCTCCCCTTGACGCATCTTCATTTTTCTTGCAGTCTGTCTTTGCCTTCACCTCTGCCACCAGGTGGATGGCCGAGAATCAACAGAAATTCCATGAAGCTGAGAGGGCCATCCAACAAGAGGCTGACCTACGGACAGAGCTGGGCACTGCGAGGGCCGAGCTGGAGAGCACAAGGGCTGAGCATGCTAGGGTCCTTGATGAGCTGACGAGGCAGCATGATGCCGATATGCAGGCCAAGGACGTGTTGATCAAAGACAAGGACTTTCTGATCAAGGACAAGGATGAGGCTCTGATCAACCTGGAGGCCCGTCATAAGACTGATCTGGAGGCAGCCATCAAGAAAGCTGAGGCTGACGCTGTGGAGGCATACAAGATTTCAGACGAATTTCAGGGCTTCGGCCTTGAATCTCTTGAGAGGGGGATCAGGACGGCCTGCCGATGGGTCGTCCTCAAATTTGGCGATGTCGTCTCCTCTGTTCGCCCATCACTGGAGGGTGTTCAACTGGACGACCCCCTGATTGTCGAGGCCCTTAACCAAGTGGAGGCCGAAGTCCAGCTCGAAGGGGTCGGTACATCTGAAGATCATCCGGTGCTGGTTCCTGGGGAGACCATTCCCATTGATGTTGAGGCTCTGCCCTCTGATGTCGTCCCCTAGGGTGGCTGCCTGTGGCCCATACCCTTATTTTTGTAATTTTGTTCAAAGGCTTTGTAAAAACACTTGATACTTATATTTGCTTAATACCAGTCTCTTCCATAATTGCTGTCTTTCTTATTTCATTTTATTATGGCCTGCTCACTGTTGATGCTACAAACCCTTCCCTCGTCATTTTTGAGGACCACTGTGGGGTCGTCCCCCCATGTGGCCTCATTATAGCCGAGGGTTCAAGTAACCAAATTAATGGATTTTAATGTAGTCTTCCCTCGTCTTTTTTGAGGAGGGTGGAGGGGTTGTCCCCTCCATTGGTCCCCATTATAGCCGAGGGTTCAACTAACCAAACTAATGGATTTTAATTTAGTCTTCCCTCGTCTTTTTTGAGGAGAGTGGAGGGGTCGTCCCCTCCACTAGTTCCCATTATAGCCGAGGGTTCAACTAACCAAATTAATGGATTTTAATTTAGTCTTCCCTCGTCTTTTTTGAGGAGAGTGGAGGGGTCGTCCCCTCCACTAGTCCCCATTATAGCCGAGGGTTCAACTAACCAAATTAATGGATTTTAATATAGTCTTCCCTCGTCTTTTTTGGGGAGAGTGGAGGGGTCGTCCCCTCCACTGGTCCCCATTACAGCCGAGGGTTCAACTAACCAAATTAATGGATTTTAATTTAGTCTTCCCTCGTCTTTTTTGAGGAGAGTGGAGGGGTCGTCCCCTCCACTAGTCCCCATTATAGCCGAGGGTTCAACTAACCAAATTAATGGATTTTAATATAGTCTTCCCTCGTCTTTTTTGGGGAGAGTGGAGGGGTCGTCCCCTCCACTGGTCCCCATTACAGCCGAGGGTTCAACTAACCAAATTAATGGATTTTAATTTAGTCTTCCCTCGTCTTTTTTGAGGAGAGTGGAGGGGTCGTCCCCTCCACTAGTCCCCATTATAGCCGAGGGTTCAACTAACCAAATTAATGGATTTTAATATAGTCTTCCCTCGTCTTTTTTGAGGAGAGTGGAGGGGTCGTACCCTCCACTGGTCCCCATTACAGCCGAGGGTTCAACTAACCAAATTAATGGATTTTAATTTAGTCTTCCCTCGTCTTTTTTGAGGAGAGTGGAGGGGTCGTCCCCTCCACTGGTCCCCATTATAGCCGAGGGTTCAACTTCCCATGCATGCTAGGACTGACAATAGGATGAAGGAAACACTGATATTTCTCATTAATTTTCCAAGTGTTCTGTTGGAGCAACCCTAATTACAATTATGGCCTTTCAAGACCTTACAACACTACTGATAGTATTTCTTCAAATGATCTGCATTCCAGGGGTTTGAAAAAGGTTCCCCCTCTAAGTTTTCTAGCCTGTAGGTCCCTGGGACAACTTCATCGATGACCCTATATGGGCCATGCCAATTAGGATGGAGCTTGTTGGGTTTCTGCCAAGTCTTTTTAAGAACCAAGTCTCCCACTGCGATAGGCCTCTGTTTCACCCTTTGGTTGTAAAACTTTGCGGTCCTCTGCTGGTAGGAAGCTTGCCTTATCTCAGCATCCTCCCTTCTTTCCTCAATCAGGTCTAGGTCAAGTCTTCTCTCTTCTATATTCCCCTGGGGATCATACATTTGGACCCTATGAGTAGGAAACTCCACTTCGGTGGGGATGACTGCTTCTGATCCATAAGCTAACATGAATGGGGTCTCCCCGGTAGGGGTCCTTACTGTCATCCTGTAGGCCCACAACACTGCATATAACTCCTCGACCCATCTTCCTTTTGCCTCCTCAAGCCTCTTCTTAATCCCATCTAGGATTGTCCTGTTCGTAACTTCGGTTTGCCCATTGGCCTGAGGTCGGCCTGGGGTGGAGAAAAATTGTTTGATACTTACGCTCTCACAGTACTTCTGTAAAGAGGCATTCTTGAACTGGGTCCCGTTATCCGAGATGAGGGTGTTGGGTAGACCATATCTGCATATCACATTCTTCCAGATGAACTGGAAGGTCTTCTGCTCCGTGATCGTGACCATCGGCTCGGCCTCTACCCACTTTGAAAAGTAGTCAATTGCTACGATGAGGAACCGATAGTTATTGACTGCCCTCGGTAAGGGTCCTACCAGGTCAATCCCCCATACTGCGAACGGCCATGGGGATGTAACAGAGGTAAGAGGCTGATGAGGTTGGTGTGGGATGGTAGCAAACCTTTGGCATTTGTCACACTTTTTAACATATGCGGCAGCATCTTTCCCCAAAGTCGGCCACCAGTAGCCTTGGGTGATCACCCTCTTCGCTAAGGATCTACCCCCAATGTGGCTTGAACACGACCCTTCATGCACGTCTTGCAAAATGGAAGGGACCTCTGAGGGATGCACACACCTAAGTAAGGGGAGCAGAAACCCCTTTTTATACAGCGTGTCTCCGATGACAGCGAACTTTGCAGCCCTGTACCTCAGCTTCTTCCTCTCTTGGCTCGCTTCTGGCATCTCTCCCCCTCTAATGTATCTGATCAGGGGGTCCATCCATGAAGGTTCTTGAGAAACATTCATGCAAACACCAAGTGTTCCCTCGTAGTCTTCTATAGTTGGTCGAAGCAAGATTTCTACCGGGACTGTCCTCCTTATGTCTGTCCTAGTAGCTGAGGCCAACCTTGCAAGGGCGTCAGCACGGCCATTGTCGAGCCTAGGTATCCTCTTGAATTTCACTTCTTTGAAGTTTTTCAGCAATGACCTCACCTGATCAAGATACCTAGCCATCCTCTCGTCTTTGGCCTCATAGGCTCCTAGTATCTGATTCACCACCAGCCTTGAATCACTGTGAACCAAAATTTGGCTGACACTAAGGGATTTGGCCAAGGAGAGGCCAGCTATCAAAGCCTCATACTCAGCCTCATTGTTGGAGGCTTTGAAATTGAACCTCAGGGCGTACTCGACGTCTGTGTCATGGGGTGCTGATAGTATCAGTCCAGCACCACTTCCGCTATCACAGGAGGACCCGTCAACGAAGAGGCTCCACGGAGTCTTTCCTTAAGAAAAATTTCCCTCAGAGAGGGACCCCTGTCTAAAGATGTATCTTCCCTCTTCGTTTTCAGTCACTTTCCTTCTAGCGGTGCTCGTCTCAGCCATTTCTGCGGGTGTGTCTGCGGGTCTGTCTTCTGTATCTGCTTTCCCGAGGGTCTCACCCTCGGCCTCATCTTCTTCCCATGTGAACTCAGCCACGAAGTCTGCCAAGGCTTGCCCCTTAATGGCTGTCTTAGGCTGATACACAATGTCAAATTCCCCCAACTCTATAGCCCAGGTCATTAGCCTTCCTGATTTTTCAGGCTTGTGTAGGACCTGCCTAAGAGGAGAGTCGGTAAGGATGACCATAGTATGGGACTGGAAGTATGGTTTCATCTTCCTTGAGGCATGAATCAAGGCATAGGCCAACTTCTCCATCCTCGGGTATCTCTGCTCTGCCCCCTGGAGTGCCTTGCTGTTGAAATATACGGGCTTCTGTATCCCATCTTCGTCTCTTACGATTGCTGCACTGATAGCGGATTCTGAGACAGCAAGGTACACGTACAGTCGTTCACCCTGCACGGGTCGTGACAGCAGCAAGGGAGACCCTAAGTATGATTTCAGCTGCTTGAAAGCCTCATCACACTCTTCGCTCCATTCAAAGGCTTTCCTGGGGATCTTGAAGAATGGTAGACACCTGTCTGTAGCCCTTGACACAAATCTGTTCAAGGCAGCCACTCTCCCTGTGAGCCTCTGAACGTCTTTAATGGACTTGGGGGTCTTCATCTCAATAAGGGCCTTTATCTTTTCAGGATTGGCCTCGATGCCTCTTTGATTGACAATGAACCCCAAGAACTTCCCCGCTCCGACCCTGAAGACACACTTGGCCGGATTGAGCTTCATTTTGTATTTGTCCATTGTATTAAAGGTCCTTTCCAGGTCTGCCACATGATCCTCTGCCTTCAGACTCTTGGTCAGCATGTCATCTACGTAAACCTCCATAGACTTCCCAATTTGGTCTTCGAACATTTTGTTTACGAGGCGCTGGTACGTTGCCCCCGCATTTTTTAGGCCAAAGGGCATGACCCTGTAACAGTATGTCCCCTTGTCAGTGATGAAGGCAGTCCTCTCTGAGTCCTCAGGGTTCATGAAAATCTGGTTATACCCTGAGTAGGCATCCATGAAACTCATGAGCTCATGGCCTGCGGTAGCGTCTACCATCTGGTCGATGCGGGGGAGAGGGAAGCTGTCTTTGGGACAATGCTTGTTGAGGTCTGTGAAGTCCACGCACATTCTCCACTTGCCGTTGGCCTTTGGGACGATGACTGCATTGGACAGCCACTCAGGGTAGATGACCTCTCTGATAAATTCAGCGTCTTCTAATTTTTTAACCTCATCCCTGATGACCTCATACTTTTCTCTAGAGTAAATCCTCCTCTTCTGCTTTACCGGCTTCACTCCCTCTACCACATTGAGTTTGTGGCACATGATTTCAGGGTCGATCCCTGGCATATCTACATGACTCCACGCGAAGACGCTTCGCCTTCTCCTCAACAGTTTGATGAGGTCTTCCTTGATACTGGGATTCAGAGATTTGCCAACTTGGACGGTTTTTCCCGGGTCATCCTCATCGAGGATGATGGGTTCTACCTCCTCAGCGGCCTCTCCTTTTTTGAGCTTCGTCTCATCCCTGGGGTCTAGGGTATCAATGCTGTAAGTGGCTGTAGCCCTCTTGTGTGCCTCCCTTTCTTCAGCGGAGTTGTAGTAGCACTCTCTCGCTGTCGTCTGGTCTCCCTGAACTTCCCCCACCCCATAAGGGGTAGGTAACTTAACCATCTGGTGGACCGTGGACGGCACAGCTTCAAACCCCTTGAGGGCCACACGTCCCAGTATGATGTTGTATGCCGAAAACACATGCTCATCCAGCACAAAGAAACTGACCCTCTTGGTGAGCCATCTCGGCCACTCGTCCTCCATCCTGACATCAGCCTCATATATTCCTAGAGGGTGAACCTTCTCCCCACTGAACCCAATCAATGGATGATGGTATGGGACAAGTCTGGCACGACTGAGGCCCAAGGCCTTGAAGCATGGCCAAAACATCACATCTGCGGATGAGCCCCCATCCACCAGGATCCTCGGCACTTCGCACCCGTGCACCCTGGTGGTAATGACGAGAGGGTCATCATGCGGGGCCAATATGCCCTTGAAGTCCATTCTTGAAAATCCCACAATCAAAGTGTCCATATCAACCTTCTTCCTTTTTTCTGACTTGACCTCTACAGAGGTTGAGTGCACCGTCTTCATCACTGCCTTAGCCTCAGCGACATGGGCCTTCCTGTCGGCGACCTCAGACCCTCCTCCTGCTAAACCCCCGGAGATCATTCCCACCCCGAGGGAGATCGTATTGAGCCTCTTGACAGGGCCGTAGTCGTCTCTCGGCGGGAGGTCGGGGTCGTCCTCATCATCAGAGGGGTCGTCCCCTCTTTTTTGAGGACCTTCTCTGCAGGCATCGACTCGCTTCTTTCTGGGGTCGTCCCCTCGGCCCCTCTTGAAGTCGGCTTTATCGACGTACTTTCTGAGCTTCCCTTCCTTCAGCATATTCTCAATCTCATCTTTCAGAGCAAAGCATTTGTCTGTTACGTGGCCGTGGTCTTGGTGAAATTCACACCACAGGTTCCTATTTCTCTTGCCGGGGGCTGCCCTCATCTTCTCAGGCCACTTCAGCGTCCGGTCACTCTTTATCTCATTGAGGATCTGTTCACAGCTGACCGTCAGAGGGGTGTACCCCGCGAACTTATCATCCATGGTCCTCTTCTTCCCCTCTTTGTTCTTCTTGGGGTATTTATTCCCACTTGCACCTCATTTTTCGTCTTCATATTTTGCGGCCATCGCCTCTTCGGCGTTCATCACCTTCCCTGCTGTTGACAACAGCTCAGCCATCGTCCTCGGAGGGTCTTCGGCAAGCTTCCATAATAGCTTCCCCTTCTGGAGCCCTCCAATCAGGGCTGTCATAGCTATGCTCTCCTCATAGTCTTCCACCTCCAGCTTCTCTTTATTGAATCTGGCTATGTAGTCTCTCAGAGTCTCGTTCTTTCCCTGCTTAACATAGAGCAGGTGTGTGGTCTTCTTCTGTGGCCTCACCCCAAAGCAGAAATTATGGATGAACAGGTCTGCCAACTGCTTAAAGTTTCCAATAGAATTTTTTGGAAGAGACGTGTACCAGACATGCGCCGCCCCTGTCAAGGTACCAGAGAAGGCACGACACCTCATCTCATCTGAGATAGAGTATATGTCTGCCGCCGACTGATACATTTCCACGTGGTGGACAGGGTTGGTGCTCCCATCGTATCTTGGGGTGACCACGGGAGGCTTGAACTTCGATGGCGTGGGGAAGTTGACTATCTTTGCCACAAAGGGTGAGCCCATGGTGTATCCCCTCTGAAGAGGGTCCCGGCTCTTCAGTATGTCGCCAATCTTATCCTCTAACCTCTGGATTGAGTCATTCCAGGGCCTCACAGGGTCGTCCTGGCCGATGTTATCCCCTGCTGCCTCTCGGAGGTGGATGGAGGGCTCCGCCACGGCAGGCCTGTGTCGGCTATTTACTTCCCTTTGGCCGTCATCCCGTCTTTGGGGTCGGCCTTCTGCTTCTTTCCTAGATCTCGCTGCGCTTCTTGACTTGGACAACTTGTCTCGCAGGTCATTCACTGGGCCCAGCCTCTCGAAGGCCGACCCCCTGCTCAGGCGGTCAAAAGCAGAGCCTCTTGGGCGATCATCAGGGTTTGGTCTCCCGCACTTTCCTCTACTGTCCTGGAGGGGTCGTACTGTATTGTTGGAGACCTCATATGGCTCCCAGCATTCTACTGGAGCCTCTTCTTCCTCCAGATCATCATACCTGTCCTCAGGGCAAGGGTTTCCTTGCCTCCCCAGGCGTAAACGTCGGGGGTCAGCAACATCCCTACGCCGCTGAGGGGGTGGCAGGTCTTTATGTGGTGCCTGGGGTGGTCCCCTGGCCTCATGATGTCCTGGAGCTGCTGCCGGAGTAATCATCTCAGGTGAGACCCCGGGTGGTCTCAGTATATTCTGACTTAGAGCTGTGAACTGCTCCTGCATCATCCGCTGGCTGGCTGCCAGAGACTTTAGGGCTGCTGCCACATCAGCCATCTCAGACTGAGGTGGTGGCTGACTGGAACTGGGTCTTCCCCCATCATCCGGCGGGGGAAGTGGTGGCGGTGGCATCTCAGGTGCCATGTGCTTGAGTTATGAAGAGCTGAACTGAAGAAAATACTGGTTAGCTTGGGAACCTTAGTGGGTCTCTTTCAATGGTGAAACACCTCCTCTCAGGGGGAGTGTTGGTTCACCACCAGAGTGCCCAGTGAGGTCAAGCTGTACAAAGGAAGAGATGTCTTCTCGTTCCCACAGACGGCGCCAAACTGATGATGCTTGAATTTAGCACCACCAGGTAAGTGATAGTGAGCTCAAACAGTAGTAGTTATGGCAGCCATAGAGATGCAAGTATATAAGTATGTAAGTGTATAGAAGGGGATGAGTATAAGAGGAAATAAGACGATGATGTATAGTGGTTCAGCCAAATTGGCCTACCTCCACTGTGAGTGTGTGATCCACTAAGTATGGGCACTAATGGCCATGGATACAATGTACATAACCCTCTCTCTCTCTCTACTGTGTGTGTACAAGCAGAGTTTTAGCTAGGGCTACTGTTCATGGATCGATCCCCTGTAGGGTTGGGGGTGACAAGTATATATAGGTCTTGGGGGGTGTAATGTACCCCCCAGGTAAGCATGGTGCATGTGAATAATGATCTAGCCAATCCCCTGTTGACACCTGTAGATGCCAAATGATGACATAATATTCCCTCACGTGAGGGGGTGATTCGGTTGTAACGGTCTTCCACGTGTCATATGAGCCTCACGCGCACTGTTCCACGCGTCTCCCTAACAACGCGCTGTCATGATGTCACCCTCGGCCTATGAGCCGAGGCCGAGGGCAAAGTTTCTTTCGGCAGTGAGTCTGGTTTGACTCTGTCCTCGTACTGTCGTACCCTCGTAGGGTCGGCCGGGGTCGGCCCCTCGTAGGGTCGGCCGGAGCCTGGTGAGGGGTCGGCCCATCGTAGGGTCGTCTGGAGCATGGTGAAGGGTCGGCCCCTCGTAGGGTCGTCTGGGTCTGGTGAAGGCCAGTTGGGGCCTGGTGAAGGGTCGGCCCCTCTTAGGGTCGTCCGTTGTGGAGGCGATCCTCCTAGAACATAAACGGGTATATCACTTAGTATTCTCACTATCTCGACTGCTAGAAATTTAGAGATCACCTCAATAGCTTTAGCCAAGTATCTGACCATTAAATCTCCTTGGACTTCAGATATCAGAAGCATTTGGTTGACGATTAAGTGAGAATCACTATGTGCCATTACTTGCTCGGTACCTAGTGATAAAAATAATTCAAAGTCGATGATTAATGCCTCGTACTCGGATTTATTATTCGAAGCTTGAAATTGAAACCTGAGAGTATATTCTACATCAATGTTGTCAGGAGTGCTAAGTATAAGACCAACCCCACTATCGATTGCACACGAGGATCCATCCACATATAAGTTCCATAATGTAATCTCACCGTTAAAGCTTTATGCAGATAGAATTCCTTGCCGAAATATCTTCTTGCTTTCTTTTACATATTTCAGAGCTATCTATTGAATAATGGATGATTTAGGTTAATCGACTACAACCTTGGCTTGCTTTGGAGCTGAGCTCTCTTTCGAAGAAGTCTGCTTGTTAGGCAAGTTTGGTTGGTCGATAACCTCTAGATATGTAAATTTTACAAGAAAATATGCTTTATTTTGTACCTTCAATGATGATTTTGGCTCATAGATGATATTGTATTCTCCAAGCTTTACTGCCCAACACACTAGTCTGCCTAATTTTTTTAGTTTGTGAAGTGCTTGCCGAAGAGGTAAATCAATGTATATAACTACCGTATGCGCTTGAAAGTAAGGCTCCATTCGTCTTGAGGCTTCAATAAGAGCTAATGCTAATTTTTCCAAACGCGAATACCTAATTTCTGCACCTCTGAATGCCTTACTGGTATAGTAGATTGGTTTTTAAACTCCATTTTCTAGTCGGACTAACGCCGAGCTAATTGCAAATTCAGAAACAGCTAAATACAAATATATCTGCTCTCCCAAAATTTATCGGGACAGTAATGATGGAGATTCCAAATACTTTTTCAAATCCTAAAATTCTTTTTCACACTCTTCATTTCATTCGAATGTCATTCTGAGTACCTTAAAGAATGGTAAGCATTTATCTGTTGATTAAGAAACAAATCGGTTAAGGGAAGCCACTCTACCAGTAAGTTTTTTAACATCGTTTTTATAGGTTGGTTATTTCATCTTAATCAAAGCTTTGATTTTAATAGGATTAGCTTCTATTTATCTCTGATTCACTATAAAGCCGAGGAACATTCCTTCTTGCACGCCAAAAATGCACTTGGTCGAGTTCAATTTCATTTGATGCTTTTTCAGTTAGTCGAACATTTGAATGAGGTCTTCGATGTGATCTGAAGCATTTTTACTTTTGGTTAGCATATCATCTATGTATACTCCATGTTCTTCCCAATCTTTTCTTCGAACACTTTATTTACCAATATATGGTACATTGTTCCAACATTTATAAGCCCGAAAGGCATAACGCTGTAGCATTAGGTACCTCGGTTGGTGATAAAATAAGTCCTCTCTTTATCTTCCGGCTTCATTTTTATTTGGTTGTATCCAGAGTAAGCATCCATGAAACTCAACAATTCATGTCATGTAGTGGCATCTACTAGTTGGTCAATTCTGGGCAAAGGAAAATGGTCTTTTGAGCATGCCTTATTGAGATCAGTGAAGTCTACACACATAAGCCATTTATCATTCTTCTTTTTTACCATTACCATATTTTCCAACCACTCTAGGTACTTGGCATCCTCAATGAATTGGGCTTTTTTCAATTTTTCTACCTCCTCTTGGATGACCATGTTCTTTTCAGGACTAAACACCATGCATTTTTATTTAATCAACTTAGCATCCTTATTAATATTGAGCTCAAGGCACGGGAAATTGGGATGAATTCGAGGCATATCTTCATGACTCCAAGCAAATATATTTTTTCGTTCCCTGAGGAATGCAACTAAATCCTGTTTGAGGGATGGTGCTAACGTGGAGCCGATTTCAGTGGTCTATTCTGGATTTTCTTCATCAAGGATTATACTCCCAGTAGTTTTTATTATCTGCCCTTTACCAACTATATTTTATCTCTAGGATTCAAAGTGTCAACTTCTGTTTCACTATCAGACTCCATGGTATCAACTTGATAAGTGGTAGTTTTTTCTTCAGATCGATTAAGTCCTCCTGCTCGGATGAAGTATAATAGCATTCCCTGGCTACAATGTGATTGCCTTTTACCACACTGACTCCGAAGTGAGTAGGGAACTTTAGACATTGGTGGACAGTGGGTGGCACAACTTCAAATTTCTTCAAATCTACTCTGTCGAGAATCACGTTATAGGCTGACTGGATATTTTTATCAAGAACGAAGAATCGTATCTTCTCTGTTCAACTTATTAGCCAAGTGTCGAATAAGACCTCCAACTTGATAGTTCCTAAGGGATAACCTTTTTCCCCTGAGAAACCAATTAGGGGTCTTTTGTATGGTTCCAGTTGACTAGCCTTCAATCCCAAACTTTGGAAGCAATTATAGAACATAATATCCATAGAACTTCCATTATCTATCAAAACTCTGATAATTATGGCTTCCTAGATTCTAAATTTAATGACAACAGGGTTGTCATGGGGATATAGTACTCCGGAGAGGTCATTTTTTGGAGAAATCGATGACAAACTTGTCTTTATTTACTTTCTTGTGTCGATCATCATCATCATTCAAGTTGATGCGTTGTATGTAGTAGAAAGCTTGAGCTTCGTTCAAGTAAGCATTCCTTTCAGCAACTTTATCTCCCCCTCCAGTAACCCCACTTGCGATGACATGATAATCAAACGAACCAAAACTTATCATAGCTACCTAAATTTCTAGTTGTTTGGGTTTCTTCGGTAGGTCTGGATCATCTTCGTACTCATCCTCGTGACCTCGATTTTTGTCATCTCTAGGTTTGCAGGGGGAGTCCGACCTTTCTCTATTTTTTCAGCCTTCACGCTGATCAATGAACTTGTTCAGTTTTCCTCGTCAAATGAGGAATTCAATCTCATTCTTCAAGGTAATGCAATTATTAGTTGTGTGCCCATGATCCTTGTGGAATTCATAATATTTAGGTTCATCTCTCATATTGGGTGGTTCCCTCAACTTCCCAGACCATTTCAAATTTTTGTTATTTCTAATATCTTCAAGGATATGATGGATACTGACT
The DNA here is from genome assembly GCA_949130495.1 of Sambucus nigra. Taxonomy (NCBI): domain Eukaryota; kingdom Viridiplantae; phylum Streptophyta; class Magnoliopsida; order Dipsacales; family Adoxaceae; genus Sambucus; species Sambucus nigra. The sequence continues at coordinate 76,951,487 of OX422220.1, forward strand.
GTTAGTGGAGTAAAAGCCTCATATTTTTTGGGTTTCTCTTTCTTCTTGTGCTTTTTCTCCTTCTTTTCTGCCAGCTTGGTCATTGGGGTTTCCTTAGATGACTTAGCTTCCTCTGCATTTATAATTTTCGCAGCCTTGGCCATGATCTCTATCACGATTTTAGGGGGTGTAGAAACCACATTCTAGGCCCCATAAGTCTCTCCTTAGGTCCCTAAAATTTCCCATTTCACTACAAACCCTAGGTCGCACTCTGAGTATCGAACTAGAGTCCATTGGGCGCTCTCGGGTCCCGTTTAACTCCGATAAACTCTATCATCAGAGATAAATCTCATTGAATCTTCGAAGGGCTCTAAATACCTTTCCAACAGTCTGCCCCATGTGTGAATCGACATAACGGTTCGGACGAACATACCATTTTACTACCAAAATCGATTCGAAGGCCACCGGGTGCTCCTGAGCCCCGATTTGACCTCAATAAATTTAATTATCAGAGAAAAATATCTTTGAATCTTCAAAAGGCACTGACACTCCACCCCATGCATGAAATAATATAATCGTTCTGACGAACGATCCGTTTTCCCTCAAAAATTGATTCGAAGGCCATCAGGTGCTCCCGGGCTCTGTTTGACCAAAATAAACGCTTTATCTTGAATGAGACTGAATGAATCTCCAAAGGGAACTGAATACCCTTACCAACGGTCCACCCCGTGCGTGATTCTGACTTACGGCGCGGATGAACGATTCGTTTTACTCCGAGAGGTCTCTAGGCACTTTTGGGCCCCAGTTGACAAAGGTCAACTTTACGAACTCAGTGAAACCCTTTGTAATGTAGGAGTACATCTCCTAACCTTTCCAACGTTCCACCCCGTGTGCGATTTTGACTTACCATGCGGATGAATGATCCGTTTCCATCCAACGATCTCTCGTCCAAAAGATCGACGTGCGCTTCCGAGCTACATTTGAACCAAAGTCAACTCTCGGACTCGGGTGCGGTCCAAAGGACTCTTGAAGGTATCTGAAGTAACTTTTATAACTATATCCCCTGTGCACGATTCGGATTAACGGATTACGTTCTACGGTCATTTTTCCAAGAAAATTTTCGCGAGACTGCCAATTGGCAGGTTCAGTTCCCTGCCTATCGGTAGTGTGTCTAGGGTCACCTGTCAATGGGAAAGAATAGAGCAATGCTGATCGGAACCACCCCTGACCCTATAAATAGAGGGCATGACCTTACTCCCAAGCGCACCAGAGATCCATCAGCATCAGTGATCTCAGCAACATTCTCTCGAAATCAACGAAGTTCATCCATGTGAAGTTCCATTCAAATTTATATTCCCATCCTTTTCATACCCAGTTTGGAAAAAACCACATTATCTCTCATCCAACATTCATCTCACACTCAAGGGAGTTCATCCAAGATCAAAGATCAAGCTTCAAAGAAGGTCCAAATCCTTCTCCCCATCTTTAAATTCCTTATTTTTACATAAATTGCATTAGATTCATATTCTAGTTCTTACTTTAATTCATACACATTAATATCTACATTTTTATTACTATATTGCATATACTAATTTTCTATAAAAAAAAATCCAAAACAAACAAAAAGAGGTTTACACCCATAAATTCCGAACAGGATTATCCATCACACTTTTTCAAAACTAAAACTCATTTTTCTCCACACACACCTATAATAAAATCCCGTTCGAATCTATGGGATAAACTCCACCCCCATGCCTCATTCGAACTACATGGACTTTGATGCCTTTATAGGCTACGTAGGCGTTCCATATTAAAACCCGAGACTCGAGTCCAATTTTTTAATTTTCTCAAATTTCTAATTTATCATTTTCTCTAAATCCTCCAATTTTCCTAAACTCCTCATTTTCATCGTATTCTTGCGTTAATATACATATTATCCTTATTAGCGTTTCATCCAACACATATTTTCGTTTCATAATAACGATTAATATCGCGATAAATGCACAAATCATATTTTCTATGTATTATTTTGGGAACATTCCTATGGATGACCTCACTCTACCTTTCCTATAGTATGAGTTGAACGATTCCGATCTCCATTATATATGCACGCACACACACTTCATGGAGAAATAAAGGAAAATAATAACACTAGCCCATGAGAGACTGAAAGGACGGGATGGGTGCCTAACACCTTCCCATTTCGTAACTTAACCCTCGAACCTCCAAACTATTAGTTTCGTATGCATCAGTTTGTTTTTATGCCGCTCTCTCGAGGCAGAAACATATTATTTTGCCTATTTTGTACAAAATAGGTTGGCGACTCCATCTCTTTACATTTACCTCACACCGAAAACGGTCGAAGCATTCCTAAGTAAGGGCATGAGACCTTTCGATCCCCTTTCCTTTTCCATCTCCCCCCTCCTTCGAGCAAAAGGGGCAGAGAGAGAGAGGAAGCCCGATGCACGATATCGATTGGGATGGCCATAGGGGTATCTTTTGCTAATGCATAATACAAGTTCTCTTGAAGTAGCCCACTCATCAAGGCTGTGATGGTTGTCTTTTACTCATAATCAACCACTTCTAACTTCTTATTATTTAAACGAGTAATGTATTCCCTGGTGGTCTCCCTTGCTCGTTGCCGAACACTTAAAAGATGAGCTAACCTTTTAACTGGCTTGGACCTAAAGTAAAAAATTTTAATGAACAGTTCGATGAGTTAATTAAAGGTGGAGATATATCCTCGAGCAAGTTGTTATACCATATCTGGGTCAAACCAGTGATAGTGCTTGAAAAATCTTTGCATTTCATTTCATCAGGATCAAAATATATATCGGTTGCAGCCTGATATTGATCAATATGTAAAACCGGGTCAATCTTACCATCATATTTGAGGGTGACCACTCGCGTCTTAAACTTAGACGGAGTAGGAAAATCAATAATTTCTTGGATGAAAAGAGAACCCTTGACAAAATTGGGCTGCAATGAATTATTTGCTTTGGCTATCTCCCCCAGCCGATCTTCTAATCGTTGGATTGATCCTTTCCACAAAGGATTTTTAGCCTCAAATCTATTGGAAGCACCTCAGCCATCTCTTCCTTGCGTCTATGTTGAGCTCTCTTTCAAAAAAGTTTGCTCGGCACACACACATCCTCGAGCTCTTATTCTAGACCTAACTGGTCCCTCCTGATGTTTGGCATGATGTTTTCATGATCGGGATGGTTCTCTGTGATATCCTCTATTTACTCATGGACCCAGATGATCAAAGGCTGAAGCCCTGCTTAACCTTTCCAGGACGCTTGGATGTTAAAGAGTGAGAGAGAGACCATCATAGTAATTCGTTAATCGAATTGATGAACTAGCCCCTGGATGATAAGACCTATCACGTGAAGACCTGGAATAACTGTTTTGATTATTCCTTGGAGTAGGGGTGGCATATCTCTTCTATGAGATGAATCAGTAGTGTGCCTGGATGGAGTAGGCTAGGATTGTAAGGATTGAGCCAATTTCATCATAGTTTCTTACATCGCCTCTTACCTTTTAGCAAGGTTAGTCAGAACTCCATTTAGATCTGTCGTGCTAGGAGGAGCACTGCCTCCAGCAGCATTACTACTTTCAGGAATTTCCATTCATCTTGTGTAATCCTTCAGGAAGATTAAGAGAATAGGTTTGGTAGCGAACAATGACAGACAAATGCTCCCACAGACGGTGCCAATCTGTTGATGTCTAAAAATGGATTAATTCCAATTTTATAATCATTAAATAAAGATTATGGAAATAACTCAAACCACCCACATAAAAGGAAGAGATTTTAGAGTGGTTCGGTAGTAAAATAGCCTACGTCCATTGTTGTTATTATTCAATAAGGTTTACAGTAGTTTAGTAAGATAAGCATATGTGTGATTTGAGGTGTCACTTGAGATAAGGGATTGGTTTGTATTTATAGGGGTGAGAAACCCAAAAGATGGAATGCCTTTATATTGCCAGGCGTTTACATCTATATACAACAAGTAAAACTCTTGGAATTCATAGTTTATTTCCAATTGGTTGCTCTTTTTATGTTGGTCGGCCTTCCTACCGAATAAGTATTTCTATGGCCGATCAAGTAAATTGGTCGGCCACATTCGATGACAGGTGTGTTTTCTTCATTGGTCCACGTAGGAACATAATTGTTACATACAACAATCGGGTAAATGGGTAATCGGATTTTAAAATATGATCCAGATCTGAATAAACGGATTGGATCCGGATCGAGTCTGGGTCCAGACCCAGTCCATTAACAGGCCTAAATCAGGATAGCCAAGTGGCTACAAGGTTGGCGCAAGGTTATAAATCCACAAGAAGAAAACCTTTTATAATATATACTGATACCCTTTGTGAGCCCTTTTTTGGATTATACAATATTATTGGGTTGCTTGAGCATTCACGTCTTATTGTCCTTGAGGTCACCTAATTCATATCGTTATATTATTGGGTTATTTATTATTATTATCTATCTACACATTTGAGTTATTTTAGTTATTGATGAGACATTTTATTTATTATCTAATGTTTGTTTTATTATTTGAGATTATAGATATATGTTATATTGATACTTGATGTAAATATCGGACTTGGATTTATTTTACTCCCTTACTTAGACATTTGAGTTCTTACACCCCCTTATTTATTTGACTTTGCTAGTGCAACAATAAAGTGTTGGTCAGACTTCTAGAACATGTTGTATTGATGAGGATTATAGTAGGGGTCAAGTCCATATTAACTTTACAATATTAGTTGAAGATGTCGTAGTTGATGTAATTTATTTATGAGGTTGTGGACTTTTGGAAGACATTGATATAATGTAGATATTTTATAGATAAAGATATCTCTAGTGAAATTGTTAAACATTAATGTTATCTATGACATTGTCATTTGTTTTTCTTAGAATTTTGTTTGTAGTTATGGTCGTGAACTTTCATATGTTAATTATTGATATTGAACTGGGATTTATTTATTTATAAATCTTGATGTATATAAAAAAAATGATATTTAGGAACTTATATTAAAATGCAGTGGAAATGTTACGAAGATTATGAATGTGAAATAATGTCAAGTTTATGTTAATTATTGAGGAGATTTAAAATGAGCCTGTGTCAAGCCCTTAGAAAGGCCGTTGTCATAGCCTTAGGATTTTTTGTGTTTATTTGTCTAGCATGATCCGAGGCTAGTATCACATCCCCACATGATCTGTACTAGGCATGGGAGCTACAAAATGAAATTAGAGCATTAGGTAAGGAAGATGTAATCGACCTAGTCCACGTATATAAGACATGTGGAAAGTTTCCTAAAGTGACTGACTAGAGGCAAATCACTCCTAATCCCTATATTTCACGATTTTAAACACATAACTCCACCACCAATCAAGGCCTACTAAAAATAATGCGTAACAATGGAGATTGACTCTAACAGAGACAGGTCACTACAATAATGCATCATTTAAAAATTGTAGAAAGTTAAGGCTATGCAAATTATAAATAAGACCCACTCACTATGAGGAGGTCACATGTTGATAATCTCTCAAACTACATATTATTGTAATATCTTCTTGGATTTTCAGCTAGCAACCATAGCACTCCAAGTATGTTCTCTCATAATAAAAATATCTCCCCCCCCCCCCCTTTCCCTATGGATATAGGCAAGGACGACTTGTTGAACCATGTTATAGCTACTAGGGATTGATATTAAAAAAATCATTTCCACCTTATAACTTTGAATGATCATGATTTAGAAAGAAATAACAAAAAACAAGTTTGAAGCAAAAACCTAGGGTTTCGAATAACGATACCTTCGCAGATTTTGTAGGTTATCTGATTGAGGGTAAATTTTGTTCGTAGAAGATAAAGAGACTTATTTTCCTTGCACTACAAAATCTTGATAGAAATCCCTCAAAGCCTTGATCTTTCTAGTATATAATTCCCCCAAAGAAGACTTATGTGTGGGCACTTCTGAAGGTGAAAACTTGGTAAAATGAGAGAAATTTCTCTCATCCTCACCTCTTCATAAAAATGTGAATAGTGTTTTTCTCTCTCTAACCCGTAGGATGTGTTAAGTTGCTTACACCCATACGTTACACACACACACACACACACATAATGGGCTCAAGCCAATTATAATTCTAGTGAGTTTGAGCCTACTAATTGGGTAACGGACTACACTAGGCACCCTAGAGAAGTAATCAAATTTACTTCCAAATAAAAATATGAAAGCCCATATAACTTCACATAATATATTTTCTTTCTCTTTTAATTATAATTAATTCTACTAAATAATCATAATCCCATTCCAATTTAATTATTTTATAATTACTTGAATAATAAGGTTATTTGTTTGCAAATTTAGATAGTGAATAATGTGATTCCAAGCATAAAGAATACAATACATGCTATGTGAAATTCAATTTTCCTCTAAATAATTTTCACCAACATTTTATTTATTCCTTGATCTCAAACTTCACTTATTTGATACTCTACCGAATTATAAATAATCAACTGATAAAGTTATTTGTAGTATAAAAAATTATAAGATTATCAAAGGGGTATCGGAATAGAGGACGTATCATATATGTTTATTCCTTCGAAATATGATCTCAGACATGTACATACAATGATTGCCTAACTTGCGAAGATTTAGACCCATCAGATTGAATCACACTCATAATAATTAAAACAATAATTGTATGCACATTCAAATCATCATAGTCCTAGAGTTTAAAAATCCATGCACCCTTTCCAAATGATGTTAAATTGTGCAAGTCTAATCTATTCATCACCTAGAGTTGAATCTCATCATTGTCCTGTTTAATACATTCTTGATGTACCGACATGATCCTCTTTGAACTATCAAACAGGTTTTCGGACCATCATACAGGTTCATGTAATCAGAAATAAACTACAAATATCTTACTCATAACTTTATCGATGGGATGTCAGATCCCCATCTAGGTTGTGAATTATTTAATTGAATTATAACCAAAATTTCAATCTTTTGTGATCAAGTTGAACCCAATTCACTAGAATTTATTCTAAGTTCAATTGACCCACATTAATACAATATATTTTTAATAAGATATTAGTCATTCTCAAAAACATTATTCTCATTTAAAAATGAACTTGACACACCTTTATTAATAAAGGAAAGTCATACATGGTTTTAAGAATAAAACCCCATCAATCTCTCACTTAGTCTTAAACCCATGTGACCTTATATCCAATACCCATTCCTTCTACGTGATTATTAAAAACCTTAGGTGGTAAGCACTTTGTAAAATGATCAATCAGGGTGTCATGAGATGCAATATTGGTCACAATGACATCGTCTCTTCACATGGTCTCCCATATCAAATGATACTTGACTTCAATGTGCTTAGCGCTTTTACTAGTCCTTGATTATTTTGAGTTAACAAATGTTATGATATTATCACGGTAAAGTGTAATAAGTGACTAAACTGAAGGAACCACACACAAATAACTTGGAAAATTCCAGAGCCAAACAACATTATTTTCTTGATACACCTCTAACTTATGGGGCCACCTCCTAAGGTAAAAACATATCCTGAGGTCAATATCATGGAATCCTTATTGAACAAAGTGTCTGGATATATTTACCCTAAATGTACAAGATTATTCGCTGAGTAAACCAATGCATAATCTCTAGTCCTTTTTAGGTACTTATAATATGATTTATTACAATCCAGTTCTCCACACGTGGGTTAAACTAGAATCTGCTAACAATGCTACTGGAAAAGCAGATGTCTGGTCTTGTACACATCATATTATACATGTTGTTGTCCAACACCAAAGAATAAGGTATATTCCTTATCCTTTTTATCTGATCGGTGTCTTTGGACACCAATCCTTAGACAGGAAGATTCCATGCCTAATAGGGAAAAAATCCTTTCTTAGAATATTGTATGATAAACTTCATGACCACATAATCAATATCAGTGTCATGGGATAATCCTAACATCCTATTTTTATGATCATGCAAAATTTTAACCCTAAGGATGTGACTAAATTCTCGTAAGTCCTTCATATCAAACTTATTAGACAACACAACTCTTATGCTGGATAAAAACACCCACAATGTTCCCTAATAGGTGAATATCATCCACATAGATTACCAAAAATACTACCACATTTTCATCATACTTCTTATACACACAAGTTTCTTCCGGCCATTCGATAAAAATCAAAATATTTGATTGCATGATCAAATCGGATGTTCACAGACCTTGACTATTTCTTAAGTTTATAAATGGATCTCTTAATCTGGCACACTTTTCTTTCTCGGATACTTTCTTTGAATCCATTGGGTTTCAGCATATAGATTCACTCATCAGGACTACAATTCAAGAATGTATTCTTGATGTCTATTTGTAAAATCTCATAATTAATATGAGCTGCAATAAATAAAATAATATGGATAGACCTTAACATGGATATAAGAGATAAGGTTTCCTTATAGGCAATCCCCTCTTTTTGAGTAAACCATTTCATAGCAAGCCTTGTCTAGACAGTTTCCACCTTCCCATTTACCCCTATTTTCTTCTTCTAAATTCACTTGCATCCGATGTATTATATTTCATTTGGAAAGTCTATAGGTTCCCAAAGTTAATTCAAGTATATTGAATTTGTATCGGCATTTATTACTTAAGCCAAAGCTCGTATTCCTTCTATTGGAGTTCCTCGTTGTAGTTCCTGGGATGCAGTTTGTGTTCCCCTAGGATCTTAACGAAGTGTTGACCCATATACCTTAACCTATTAGGCTGACATTTGACATTACCATTATGACGTGGCTCCAATTGTGATATATTTAAAGAGATACATATATACTTATAATTGATAATACTCCTACAACCATTAGGCTGCATACTATCGATATCAAGTTCTATTTCATCATGTACGAGTGGTCAAGAAGAAAATAGTTGGTATTTCCTTCTTAGCTCTTATAAGATTAATTTAGTTTTGGGTTTGTGATCTATCATATAATCTTCCTCTAAGTACCAAGCATTTGTTTTAACAAATACCCTTTGTTCCTTAGGATCATAGAATTTACCACATTTAGTTCCATTTGGGTAATGTATAAGGAGACATACATTGTCCTTGATTTCAATTTCCCAATCACGTTGATCAGCACATGTGTTGGGTAACCACAGACCTAGACATATTCTAGACTAGTCTTGCGCCTAGTTCATAATTTCGTGGGACTTGTTGGTAATGATTTAGAAAAAACTACGTTTCTAAGTATGTGATCATATCTAATGCAAAACCCCCAAAAGAATTCGACAACTCCAAAAAGATTGTCATGGATCTAAACATATCCAAAAGAGTTATGTTCCTTCTTTTTTATACACGATTTTGTCGTGGAGTGTTTGGAGCAAAGAATTAGGATGTAATACCCACCTTTGATAAATGATTTTTAAACTCTCTCAAGAAGTACTCAACCCAATGATCATATCGTAGATTTTATTTTAGTTTACCATGCCTACACTCCACCTCAAACTTATAAGCTTTGAACATATCAAAATCTTCAAACTAGTGGTGCATAAGGTAAACATATCTATATTTTTATTAGTCATCGGTTAAAGTGATCAACTAGTCATAACTGTCTCTTTTTCGAATTGTCAAAGGAATACACAAATCAAAATTAAACTATTCCAACACATATTTAACTCTATAGCATTTGGTCGTGAAGAGCCTATTTATCATTTTATTATTTAAACATGATTCGTAGATTGGAAGTGCCTCCACTTCCAATGAGATTAATGTACCATTTAAAACCATTATTTTAATTCTTTTGAGATTGATATGACCTAAGAGTAAATGCCAAAGATATATTTAGTTTAACTAAGAAGGTTCCTTTATCTATAAGTTATTTCCATGTGAGTTGCAATTTAGTATTCAATAATAATGGTGAGAAAAACAATATAATTATAATATAAAGATCGTTTTCCAATGTACTATAAGAGATTAAAGATTTTCTATTTTTGATAAAAACATCTTTGTTAAAATAAATTAAATAATCAGTCATAACCAACTTAGAAATAGAAATAAAATTTATTCTAATAGTATGAACATAAAAATAATCTTTAAAATTAACCTTTTGTCTCCACCAAAATTTGAACCTTAAAATCCTACTACTAATATTGATGCTTTGACTCTGTCACCTATGAACATAAATATTTCCCTTTCACTGAGCTTCTTGGTTACTTAGAACCTCTCAAAGAATTGAAAATATGATAAATGGCACTCGAATATATAAACTAGGTCCCGATAGATTGGACCATAAAATATATCTCAATGATAAAGGAAAACCTATGATTTTTGTTCTTATGTCTTGTAATACCCTTCCCTAATGTTTAATTTAAATTCTGTGTAATTGGTAATGAGGTGAGGTTCGATGACAATTGTTTAAATTATGGGTAAAAAATTAAAATTTGGAGAAAAAGAAAAAGAAGAGTCGTTTGAAGGTCGTTAGAAGGCAAGGATCAAACGAGGTATGGATCTCGTTAGAATCAGGGGTTCGAGTGAGCTCCAAATAAGAGCCCACTGTACCACTTTTAAGGGTCGCTCGAAGGTCTTTAGAAGCCATAAGTTGAACGAGATGCACTTATCGTTCGAACAGCGTGCTTCAAACATTCTAGATCAGATCATCCTTGTGCATTGTCACGTTTCTGGCCCTTAGATTGTTAACCTATCGAGCTCTGATGAGCCCAGATTGGGAAAAACGAGAATTTTGGGTCTTGGAGGGTTTTATAAGGGTTTGTTTAGGAAGAGAAAAGAATATGAAAGGGGGAGGGAGAGAGAGGGAGGAGTAGTCTTCCACATTTATTGGCTTCTCTCCAGCATCCCACCACCATAAACCACCACATTCTTATAGTATTACACCACATTCAAGCCTACAATACCCATTTTCATCATTGTTGAAGTGGAGCTACGAATTTTGGAGTAAGGTTGGGGGAGTTTGGAGACGATGAAATGGAAGATTTCATGGAGTTTGAAGGGGGTTTTGCTTGGAATCTTGAATGGAGCACATATGGAGCATAAATTGCATTTGGTAACACCTTGAGGTCACCTTTGAAGGTGGGGGTTTCTCCTCCTACATCAACTTTCTACCGCCATTTGGAGTCTTTGAGGTGGAAAAATCTATCCTTAGTATGTAAGACTCTATTTTCATTACTAGTAGTCTTGTTGTTAGATTACATAAGTAGAATGCACATGAATAAATGATGGTTTCTAGCATATTAATATTAAACATTTTTATGGAATAAAAATGTTATTTTATTGGAAATAAAGGATGAGTAAATGTTTGAAAGTTTTGAAGTATAAGAATCGATATTTTTATCAAAATAGTGTATTTTCTAGAAATCTAATAGTGAACATTTTATGAAATAAAATATTGGGCAAGGATGTTGATTTGCTAAAATATTTAGTGAAATAATATTCCAAGGCTTCTCACAAAGATGAAGATTTGATAAAAAAAATGGACATTTGTTGAGTTTGAAATAATAAAGTGTCCTTTGGGTATTAAAAATGCATTTTGCAAAAGTATTATGAATTTCTAAGATGAGAAACATTTAAAGGATTTTAGGATTTAAAATCCATCTTCTTATGTATATAAACTTGTACTATTTTGATAAGAAATACGTGAACAAGTATAAAGGAGGTTTTATTGGGTTTAAACGAGAAATAAGAAAAGTCAAAATTATAATCTTCAAAGTGTGTGAAAAGGGGATTAAAGGTGTGATGAATATAAGGTTGTAAGACTATATGTATTGATAAAAAGAAAATGGTATTTTCTTATAATAGTAGTCTTTAAGTGTAATTAGATTTCTTGAATAAGGAATTAAATAAATGTCAAATTTGGAAATATGGTTAGTAAAGGTCTTGGATAAGTGTTAATGGTGAAACATTGGGAAGTTGGTGTGCGTAACTTAATCACGTCTCGGGAAAATTAACTATAAAGACATTATTTTATTGTCCGGCTTATATTTGAGTATGTCGTATACCGCTACAACCGTCGAAGACTTGTTCAAGTTCAATCATGTGTCAAGACGGATCCTAAGATCAACGTTCTTCAACATTCAAGCCTCCGCAAAATTAATTTGGTAAGTTTGTTTTTTTATTACTTAATGGTTAACTTCGAGTGTTGGGATATTTTTCTGAAATTTTTTCTAAGTGTTGGAGCGGAGTTTTTCGCTAAAGAATTTTTTCTAAGTGTTGAGGCGGAGCTCTTTGACGAAACAAAAAAATATTAATTTTTTAATCAGTCATTCAAGCGACATACAGGGGTCGTTCAAACGACATCCACTGTCGTTCAAACGACAGGTCAACTCGTTCGAGCGACACAGCTAACTCGTTCGAGCGACCAGCGCCGACTCAATTTTTGTATAAATTGACCTTCTGACTTCGTTTTTTAGAAGACCTGAGAATTTTATTCTAAGAAAATTGCTTTGGCAGAAACGTTTGTCTTCTCACTTTTGAAAGTTTTAGTTTTGTATTCAATTCACAAAACATCCCAATCTTTATGTGAATTATTTTGGAACCCAAAAACACAACTTTGTAAAGTTTCTCTTGTAAAGAAGATCTCTACTACTGATCTAGGTGCCACTTGAGGGAGGTGCTGGGCTGACGTGACTACGTGTTAAAGGGAGTACTCATGGGTGTTCCTGGGCTGATTGAACTGCGGTTCTTATGGAGTTGCTGTGAAATTCCATTGCTGATTTAGGTTACGATTTATGTGGGTTTACTGAGGTTAATCCATTGCAGATTTCACTTGTAATCATTGTGAGTATTATTTGTGAAATAAAAGGTTTTACCCGAAAGGTTTTTTTTCCTGAAATTTGCGTATCAATAATTTATTTATGATTATTTTATTTATCGACACGTAGTTGCATGCTTTAGGGCTGAATGAAATTGGATTAAAAATTGACACCGATTAAATAAGGTTAACTTGGAAATTTGCAAATTCGATTTAATCGGTATCGCGCACTCTTTTTACAGATTGGTATCAGAGCAAGTTACACTAATTTATTGTGTATTCCTATTTCTGCAAAAATTGTGTGATATTGATTTTTTTTTCGAAAAATCTGTCTTGTCAAAAATCGCAATTTTTTTAATGGAGCACTTATATAATCGGATGCCCATTTTTTACGAGTCAAATTATGCCTACTGGATAGCATGTATGAAATCACAGTTAAAGGCCATTGATGAGCGCGTTTGGGTAGTTTGTGCAAGAGTCTGAACTCCTCCCACTGTCACCGCAAAAAATATCACTACTTTAAAATCTGTGACAGACTGGACTAAGGACGAATTTAAATGGATCACTTTTAACTCACGTGGGCTGAGTGAAATTTCTAGTGTCGTCACTCCTGAGGAGTTTCGACGTATTATGACGTGCACCATGTCAAAAGAAGCGTGAAACATTTTATAACTTACCCACGAAGGTATTAGTATGGTCAAAGAGTTTAAAATTCAAAATTTAACTACTCAATTTGAAACGATTACCATGCTTAAATTTGAGGGTTTTTATGATTTTTATGCACGTTTATCTCACATTATCAACACTAGTTTCAATCTTGGTGAGCCCATACCTGATGCACGAGTGGTTAAAAAGATTTTAAGATCGTCGCCTAAACGTTTTATCCCAAAAGTGACTGCTTCGAATACCTTAGGTAATTTGGGCAATTTAAAACTAGAAAAGCTTATAGGAGACCTCCAGACATATGAAATTAGCATGCTTCCTGACATTGTCAGGTCTAAGGATAGAGGGATAGCACTTAATTCCCAGTCTATGAAGAAAAAGAAAGTGAGAGTTTGTGAGTCCGACTTTGAGGGTGAGGGTGATTTTGATATGGCCAGCCTTGCTAAAAAAATTTTAAAAATTCCCAAGTTTTCAAAACAAAATTCTTCCAATAAAAAGTTTTTTGAGAAAAACGAAAAGAAAGATGCGGCCAAAGATAGCGGTGAGAAAGAGAGTGAGAAAGAGAAATAGGAATAAGAGAAGTGTTTTGAGTGTGAGGGTAGGGGGCATAGAGCTTTTGAATGTCCCACTAGGCTAAAGAGAAAGGGCAAAAAGATTTCCATGCCAGATCCTCTTAGCGATAGTGAGGAAGAGGTGAAGGATTCTGGGGATGAGTCTTCACACGGGAAATTTTTTGCCTTTCTAGCTAGTCATGAGAGCACAGCTATTTTATCCCACGACGATGAGGATACTTATGCACATGAGACCCCCAAGGATGATGATAGTTTGAGTATTTTGAGTGAGGGAGAAAGTGAGTGTGGGAGTGAAGGTGAAAGTGAGCTCCAGATTGTGTTTAGAGATTTGTACGTCGAGATCTTAAAAACTAAGAAATTGAATAAGGATTTAGGTCATAGGGTGACAGCTTTGGAGAGAGAGTTAGAGGTTTTTAGGGCATTTGAGGCGAAATCAAGTCAACTCCAGAAGGTGAAAGTTTCTTTGAGTGAACAGTTAATTGATTTAGATCGGGAAAAGAGTGATTTGACCAACTTGATGTCTAGTCTGACGACACGTATATCCCAACTCGAGAGTGATCTCGAACGTGTCTGGGAGGACAAATTCCCTTTAGAGAATGCATCTAAGAAGTTTGTAAAGATGGTTCTCAATCTCATTTTGGGTGATGTTGAGAGACGAGGAATAGGTCATGACGGTGCGTCCACTTCCCACGTTGCACCCGAGCCGATTCTCGAGTTAGCGATAGATACATATGGCTCTCAACCTAACCCACCTAGGCATCCCATACCGGACAGGAGAGTACGTAGGAGAAGTTTTGAGAGAGGTGTACCTATTCATGTTTAGGTTTTCACCCATTACAAGAATAGAGGACACCTTAGGGAGTTTTGTTTTATGTTGGGTTATGTGTCACCTTTTTCTGCAACACGTATTCACACACACGCACCCACACATGATGCTCTGGATGATTACACGAGAAATTTTGCACATCTTAGGGAGCAAGTAAAGTTTTTAGTCAAGACTTCACATGACTTGATGGTTGTTTTTCATAGGATGTCACCACCTTTGGAAAACTCTACCGCACCTAACGGTTGAGGTTTAGAGTTGTTTGCTAGCATAGGATGATTTTCATGATGATATTTTATGCCTATTATTAGTGTGTAACATTTTTGTATTAGATTTTGTTTTTGAAAAATTTTGAAAAATACAAAAACATTTTCATTTTTCTGAGAAAAATTTTGAAAAAGCCAAAAAGATTTTTTTTGATAAAATTTTTGGAAAAAGAAAAAAAGAGTTTTGTATTTTGTTTACACCATATATGAATGGACATTTAGGATGACCGAGTCACAATTTCATTCCATATCCATGTGATTGTTGGATAGGGATTTGATATGCATCATCATTTCATTTTTGTGCTTTACACTGTTTGGAGTCATTGAGATGTGATTTGTTGTTACTACCTACATGTTTGACTCATGAGTTCCTTTATTGCACACTTGCACGGATTTTTTTGACTATTTTTCTTGTCTATCACATGTTGGTCTATGTGTTTTCATCTCAATTCTGTCTTTAAAATGAACCAAATGCGATAAAACTTGACAATGAAAGTAGTGCATGTAAGAACCGTTGTTGTGAGTTTGTGTGACTTTGAAAAATGGAGAAGGGCTACGAAAGGTACTCGTTTATCCTTTGCGATTAAGTCACCATTCAAACCAGACCGAGAAAACAAAATTTTGGCAAAACAAAAGCCAAGGTCCAATGAGGTTGAAAAGAGCTCGAAAAAATTTAAAGGCAATAAAAAGAAAAATATGCCATAAAGTGGGCCTATTTAGTTCAGTTTCATCACCTCAAAAGAAACATAAAAAGCATTATTATTTATGAGGGAGTTTGGATGGAATATAAAATGGGTTTGCACATCTTGACAAAGTCATGAAAAAACGTTGCATAGCTTTAGATGTTATTGGTGTGAAAATCATGTCTGACTTTGATTTGTCATTTTGATTAAGACGGTGTCATCAAAATTCACATTATTCGACACCTAAGGATGATTTTGAGACCCATTCGTTAGGAGTACACATATTCATCTTGCACATATGTTATGCGTGATTGAATTGATTTTCATATCGAATTGTTCACAACCATTTATTCCGTTTCCATGATTTGGTTGTCTTAGTGTAAATTCATGGTGTGTGATTTTTATAAAATTATTTTTCCATTTTTGTATGAAAAATTGAAAAATCCAAAATAGTTTGTGGAAGCTTTTGAGTTACTCTTTTGCATGAGTGTAGTTTGATCCATGTTTGCTCTGTATATTTGTCGTGACACTCCATGTTTATTTTGTGTATTCTTTTCCTTATCTATTTCGAACAAATAATAAGGGGGAGAATGAATTATGAGGGAGTTTTGCATTATGGGGGAGATTTGATTATTGATCGATTTATTCTTATATCACTTCAAACTCGATGCGTCACGAATGTATTTTCTTTATCTCATGTGTGTAGGTACAAAATTGAAGATCTTTATTTGGCACACCCTGATGAGAAAAGCTTAAAGATTAAATGTTGAAGACTTTTGAAGAAAGTTTGATACTTACATGCTTAGTACCTTTTCAGTTTTGGGGTCATGGGAGGGTATTAGCTTTGTATAGGCATTGTGATTTGATAATTCAGATGTTTTTATTTTGAACAGACATAGACACAAGGGGAGATTTGTAAGGCATTTGAACAGACATTGTCTTAATTCAGATGTTGAAGAACGTTGATATTCATATCCATCCTGATGCATGATTGAACTTGAATAAGTCTTCGACGGTTGTAGCAGTATACGAGATACTCAAATGTAAGCCGAACAATAAAATAATTTTTTAATTTTATTTTTAATAAGTCTTCGACAGTTGTAGCGGTATACGACGGTTGAGGCGGAGCTTTTTGACGAAATAAAAAAATATTAATTTTTTAATCAATCGTTCAAGTGACATACAGGGGTCATTCAAGCGACATCCTCTGTCGGACGAAGTGTCGTTCAAACGACAGGTCAACTCGTTCGAGCAACACAGCTAACTCGTCCGAGCGACCAGTGCCAACTTAATTTTTTTTATAAATTGGCCTTCTGACTTTGTTTTTCAATAAAATACCTGAGAATTTTATTCTATAAAAACTGCTTTGGCAAAAACGTTTGTCTTCTCACTTTTGAGAGTTTTAGTTTTGTCTTTAATTCACAAAACATCCCAATCTTTGTATGGATTGTTTTGGAACCCAAGAACACAACTGCGTGAAGTTTCTCTTGTAGAGAAGATCTCTACTGCTGATCTAGTTGCCACTTGAGGGAGGTGTTGGGCATAGGTGACTGTGTGTCTAAGGGAGTGCCTGGGTTGACTGAACTGTGGTTCTTCTGAAGTTGCTATGAAATTCCATTGCTGATTTAGGTTGCGGCCTATGTGAGTTTACTGAGGTTAATCCATTATAGATTTCACTTGTAATCATTGTGAGTATTATTTGTGAAATAAAAGTTTTTACCCGAAAGGGTTTTTTTCCTGAAATTTGTGTATCAGCAATTTATTTATGATTATTTGATATATCCACACGTAGTTGCATGTTTTAGTGCTGAATAAAATGGATTAAAAATTGACACCAATTAAATAAGGTTAAATTGGAAATTTGCGAATTCTGTTTAATCATTACCGCGCACTCTTTTTACATTAACACTTATGAAAACGGAGTAAAGGATGAGTTTGAAAACAAACGGGTAAAATGGTAATTTTACTTAAAGTAGAATATTTTTATGAAATAAAAATGTTCTTAATGATGTTATACAAATTAGTCCTAAATGAATAGGATTTGTAATAAAATATAATTTAAAGTGTAAAGGACATGAAAAGATAATTTCCAAGTGTAACACAAGTTGGGGTGAAACCCCGGGTTTGGCTTTGACCTGGTAAAAAGGGGATGGAGGAATAATGTGGACATTTGTACAATGGTAAATCACATAGAAGGAACTCAGATGAAACTGGGATAATTAAGGAGGGCCCGGAGCCCTAGGATGAAAGACCCAAAACCACTAGCCAGAGCATATGGTGGCATCGTCGGTGGTGTGGGGCTCGTTAAAGTATGCGGCTATTGGAAGATTTTGAGAAAAAGATAAAGGAATACGGAACATGTCAAGAAATGGGTTGTGTGGTAAAATGTATTAAGACAACCTAACTTAAATGAATTAATGATTGTTCTGGTAAAGGATAAGGTGGATAAGAAATGTGTAAATCGATTAATGTCCATAAAGGAAAGGAAAGGGAATGTGTAGCGGTAAATAGGTTAGTTAAGAAACCTAAGAAGGTGTAGCCAGTAATTGAGACAAAGGTGTGTTGTGAAAGGCTTTTCAAAGGTTAAAGAAGTATTTTCTAACACAGTGTTTGCGTATGTTGAAAGTGGTTATTTTCAATGAAATACTAATGTGCGTCGCTTTAAATGGAAAGGGTAATTTCGGTAAAGAAATAGTTTCGGTTAAATACAGTGTTGTGATTTCAGGTATTTAACCGCATGTGTTAAATAGAGGGATAAATTTCAAATTAAGAAAGAAGAAGTCTTTGATGAGATTAAGGTAAATTAATTGGGCTAAATAGCATTTTCAAAAGTAAAATGATTATATGCATTAAGTATATATAAGTGTCTCTCTCTCTGTATATATATATATATATATATATATATCTCTGTGTGTGTGTGTGTGTGTGTGTGTGTGTGTGTGTGTGCGCACAAGGTTTTTGCATGTGCATATAGGTATAACGTGAAGAGTCTTCATTCTGTCATTCGTTTCTATACAGCGTTTTCTATATTTTCCACTGGGCATTGGCTCGCACCCTCATCTTTATTTTGAGAGTGTTATACAGGTAATTATTATGTTTAATTTTGCATTAGTATCTCTTTATGCTTGACTCTGAGGATGCTTCCCAAGGATCCCTTATATAGTTTAATTTGAAATGGAATCGCATGCTAAGCAAGTGAAACAATAATTAAAATAAAAACTGGATTAGCAACACTATACAGGTTGTTTATTACACTTCACACCTAATGCTCGAGCCGGATTGGGTTGACTACGGGTAACCCATAAATCTGTGTTGGGCATTACATGTTTATCCAAGTAGATCAGGAACTACTTCTTCCAATGTCCAAACCTTTTTCATATGATCTTTCGGCTACTTCCATACTCCCTAAGGTTCAGCCATTGTTTTAAATATCACAGGTTGTACCTAAGACTTTCTTTTCTACTTCTTACATTTCGGGATATAAAAAGATGGGTCTCTCTCAGAAACATGCGCAACACCCTTTGGCTTTATAATATTGTCCCCAACTCGGAGTTTTTTAAGTAGTTACGCCAGTGAATAATCAAATTTGTTCATTGTTTTGTTTTGGAGAAACTGTTTAAAGGACGCCAGTAGTGATTGGAGTATGAAGTCACTCTAGTTTTCTCCGTAGATTTCCAATCCAAGAAATTCTAGTTCTCCCAAGATGGACATCATCTTAATAACATGGTCACATACACGATCTAGTATCTTTATATTTGCTTGCCTTGCCATAACATCCAATCTTACGATACGATTTAGATCCTCAAACATATCCTTGAGATTTAGAATCATATCAAAAGTTATTGACATATTTTGATATTGGTTTTGCAACACATTGGTCACAGAGGCCAATGTGTAGTAATGAGCCATCTGATCAGATTTTTGCCACTAATGGTAAGTCCAAACACCCTCCTCACTAATTCGGCATGAATATTTCATATTTATCCCTCTAATTTCGGTGTTTTTATGATTTTGCAAATTGCATTTATCCCAGACATAGCTCATATTTATTGTAACTAACCTTTTTTGCAAGTGTTTCTTGTTTTATGTATCTTTTATGCGTTTTACAGGTAATTCGTGCAAGTGAATGGAAGAGAATAGCGCAAAATGAGGACGACAATATAAGAAAGGATAGCCAAGGGTAAATCGGTAATTTTTTAGCTAAAACTCGAAGAAGGCGCCAACATAAAATTCTTAGATCTCAAGTTCACGAGAACATGGGTGTAAGATGTGGGTTCTTGGAATACAATTAGTATCAAGCGAGGCGTAACCCCTTATCAAGATCGGGATTATTGCACAGGACAGTATTTAATATTGATGATAAATATATGTAAGATATGGGCAACAACATTCAATTCTCCAGGTAGTATTAACTAAGATCTTCCCACTATAAATGCACTGGAACGAGTAAATAAATGGGACCAACAAGTAACTTGGTTGGAGGGAAAAAGAGCAAGCACTCCAGGCACACTAAAGGCAAGGCGGGAACCTCAAACTTAGTTAATGCTTAATGATATGGGTATTAATTGATGTATGGAGAATGTTCAAACAATAAATGCTCTCTCATATAAGCTCTTGTGTATGAGGAAAATCCAACAGCAATTCGGTATCAAGATTTTCATCCTCACAAACTATTTGGTTGAACTATTTATATAAAGGCGAGGTTACTCGAGTAACCTTGCTTGTATTGAATGTGATTGATCAGTATTAAAAGATAACGTACCCTCGCATTAATATCTGAGATACTGCATAAATGCATGGGATATTATATTTTGGTGGGAAACCGCATATCCTGTTAGAAGTATGGTGGCATTAATGATGAGCGTGACATGACAGCTCAAAGGCTTGCCTCAGAATGGCTATGAAATTAGGTATGGTGGCCTAGGTCTTCCATCTTAATGATACTCTCAATTGAGTGCTACAATTTCGAGTTCCTCAATGTCAAACGATATGACATCATGAAGTGGATGAACAGTGACCCCACTAGATGTTGTAACACCCCGCTTAATTCCGGAGTCGGTCGCCACCAAAACTAAGCCGGACATCACTAAATTAAATATCATTCTTAGCATGTGACAAATATGAGATATAATAAATTCATTCCACAAGATAATAATCAGATAAATCCCAAATGAATAATCTAATCTTGCGATAAATAAAACCCATCACCATGCTAAACTCCAAATAAATTCAATCTCCAATAATGTAATACTGAATAAGTACTCCATCTTAATGTTTGAATAATATCTGTGCAACTGTGGAACCGAATGGCCCACTAAAAATCCATAAACTGAGTCTCAATAAAAAAATATAAAGGAATGGAAACTAAGCTAACTACCCAGTGTAAAATCAATAACTCCAGCTGCACCTCCATGATGATCTCCAAAAATCCTATGCAACAACTCCCATACTAATACCTGAAAAAGGTTAGTCAACGCACGGGTTAGAGCCCCGAGCATGAATACACACTACTCCTCTCAATTAGGGTCTGTGAACCAGACAGTAGCATTATACATGATAAATATCACAATAGAATATTTTAATTAAATGAGATATGAATATATGCGATCAATAATAAGGCACTAACTACCCTTGGTAATTCTCATTCAAAAACAATACACACCAATATGATTTTAAATATCCAAAAGCCCCCAAGTTGTTAATTTAATTAAATTAACCCAATTTATCATTCTTCCCAATTTATTATTATTCATAGCGATACTCCCGCACTTTTATTATAGCGGTCCTCCCGCCCCAGGTGGTACTCCCACCAAAGTTTTACACTTCCCCTTGACAAAACGCCAGTTGATCCGTTTAAACTGTCAATCCCGCAATTTGACAAGGTTCCACATATGACACGACATAAAATGTCGGCTGACCCTTTTAAACTATCGGCCCCCGCACATTCAGTCAACACAAATTTCAATACCCATTATTATCTTAGACATTAATTCACATCTTCTCAATTTCTCATTTTATGAAATTTTCCCACCCTTATTATCGATGTGAGATCCTCAAAATACCCCTTAGTCCCATACCTAAGGGTACTCAATTTGCACATACGTTCTATACTACGTATAAGATGAATTTCTAACATAAATCTCGTCCTAGTCTCATGCCTAGGCTAGCGCAATGACAAGAAAATACCAAAAATCATCCCACCCCGACATAATAAATTAGCAAGAATCTACCCTCACTAGTTCCATACCTAGAAGGCGTAAATCATCCAAATTCCAACCCACTAGTCCCATACCTAGTAAGCATCCTAAAATATAGGTGAGAGCATACTACTAAAATCCCGTCATACCCGCGGGGATAAATATAGATATCAATCAATCACATAATCCAACGACACATATGAACAATATCTCATATATATTCAATATGGCACAATTTAATTTAATTTAAATAATAATACCATCATTGTTCTTCACACAATTATTTCCACTTAATCAGTATAAATTAATCAACAAACAAGTTAAAGGACTACACCAAAATTCTCTACTTTTATTAACTACATAATTTTTATGGTGTGTACACGTCCCAATTTTATTTAAATAACCCCCATAAAATTCTACATGCGGTCCTATACACATAAAAGCCAAAACCCAACACTCTCTCCAACGCACCCAAGGGTTTCAAATCTTATTTCATATTATAAGTTTTCACAAAAACGGTTCCATAATTAGTTCTCACTTTTTCTAATTAAGTTGCTAATTACTTTTAAGAAAAACATGTAATTAAGGGTTTAGGCGACACTTAAAACGCATAATACTAAATGAAGAGAATAGAGTATTCATGCTTGAGTAAAAGTCGGTTGAAAAATCATATTACACGGTTGGAGTCCTCTCGAAAAATTAGCAAAGAGTCGTTCTTGAACAATCTTGTAAAAACACCAACTAAGCCTTCAAATCTTGAGTTAAAACCTTGAAAAAAAATTGGGGCAAAGGTTTGTAGATGAAAGGGAAATATTTTGTAGAGGTCTTCAGATTGAAAAGTTGATGAAAAAGTGATTTGAAAAGTCAAGCCACGAATTAGTTATGATATATAAAGGATTAGGAGTTTAAGTAATAAAAGAGTTCTAATCAAACACAAACACTCGAAAAATTATTACGAAAGATCGGACCGTCAGAATTGCTTGAAATTTTAATATTTTTGTAGCGAAAGGCGAGACGAAGCTCCTGTGAAAAATTTAGCTCGAATCAGACGGTCGAATTTCTTATTTTTTTATTTTTATATCCTCCTTAAGTCGAATCTTCCCTCAATTTCTATACAAAAAGTTATAATTTCCAACTTTTAATCCCGATTTAAATTCCACATAAAACCTTATCGTTATGTATTAAAACCAACATCTTTTTACATACCAAGATTAAATAGAATCCAAAAATTTTATTTTTCCAAATTTTGAATTAATTAAGTAATTAACTAATTAAATTATAGGGTGTTACATACTTCCCCACTAGCAAAGGAATTTTGTACTCAAAATTCGATGAAGCATAAATGCGCAAAATAAAATAAGGCTCTCATATGTCTACCCATAAAATATCATGATCGGGCACCCATACACCCAATCCTATACGTGTGTACCCCACCATCAAAAATACAATATATATATATATATATATACGCATAACTATAAAAATAGCGGCGTACCACACTTTCTTACAAATCACTACTCGATTCTATCCTCCAAAATTCATTGTAACACTTAAGTCTTCAAATCAAATCACATCACCAAATTGATACTTACAATACCTAATATCGGTACTAACGATTTTCAAAGCAAATCTCATCTCCAAAATCAATTCTAAGGGTTCTCACAACAAGATTACAATTTCTAACCTCAGTGCCTACAATGTCCTATCACCAACTCCCAATCTCCAAGGGACGTCGCTAACACGTATGCTAGACCACTACCTTAAGGAGTACAAATCAATAAAGGGGATCAAAGATCGGTAACGCGTAAGCTAAAATGAACTCACAACCTACGAGACCTAAGACCATGCTCTGATACCATCTGTAACACCCGGCTTAATTCCGGCATCGGCCGCCACCAAAACTAAGCTGGATATCACTAAATTAAATATCATTCTTAGCATGTGGCAGATATGAAACATAATAAATTCATTCCACAAGATAATAATTAGATAAATTCCAAATGAATAATCTAATCATGCGATAAATAAAACCCATCACCATGCTAAACTCCAAATAAATTCAATCTCCAATAATGTAATATTGAATAAGTACTCCATCTGAATGTTTGAACAAGATCTGTACAACTGTGGAACCGAATGGCCCACCAAAAATTCATAAACTGAGTCTCAATAAAAATACAAAGGAATGCAAACTAAAACTAACTACTCAGTGTAAAATCAATTACTTCAGTTGCACCTCCAAGATGATCTCCGAAAATCCTATGCAGCAACTCCCATACTAATACTTGAAAAAGGTTAGTCAACGTACGGGTCAGATCCCCGAGCATGAATACACATTACTCCGCTCAATTAGGGTTTGTGACCCAGACAGTAGAATTATACATGATAAACATCATAATATAATATTTTAATTAAACGAGATATGAACATATGCGATCAATAATAAGGCACTAACTACCCTTGGTAATTCTCTTTCAAAAACAATACAATCCAATATGATTTTAAATACCCAAAAGCCCCCAAGTTGTTAATTTAATTAAATTAACCCAATTTATCTTTCTTCTCAATTTATTATTATTCATAGCGGTACTCCCGCAATTTTATTATAGCGATCCTCCCGCCCCAGGTGGTACTCCCACCAAAGTTTTACACTTTCCCTTGTCAAAATGTCAGCTGATTCGTTTAAACTGTCGATCCCAAAATTTGGCAAGGTTCCACACACGACTCGACATAAAACGTCAGCTGACCTGTTTAAACTGTCGGCCTCCGCACATTATGTCGCCATAAAATTTATTACTCTTTACTATCTTAGGTTTTAATTCTCATCTTCTCAATTTCTCATTTTATCAAATTTCCCCACCCTTATTATCGATGTGAGATCCTCAAAATACCCCTTAGTCCCATACCTAAAGGTCCTCAATTTTCACATACGTTCTATCCTACGTATAAGATGGATTTCTAACATAAATCTCGTCCTAGTCTCATGCTTAGGCTAGCGCAATGACAATAAAATACCAAAAATTAGCCCACCCCCAACATAATAAAATCGCAACAATCTACCCTCACTAGTTCCATATCTACAAGGCGTAAATCATCCAACGGCCTACCCACCAGTCTCATACCTAGTAAGCATCCTAAAATATAGGTGAGAGTACCAAAATATCGTCGTACCCGCCTTGATAAATATAAATATCAATCAATCACATAATCCAATAACACGTGTGAACAATATCTCAAATATATTCGTTATGGCACAATTTAACTTAATTTAATTAATAATACCGTCATCATTCTTAACACAATTATTTTCATTTAATCATTATAGATTAATCAACATGCAAGTTAAAAGACTACACCAAAATTGTCCACTTTTATTAACTACATAATTTTTATGGTGCGTACACGTCCCAATTTTATTTAAATAAGACCCCATAAAATTCTACATGCGATCCTATACCCATAAAAGCCAAAATCCAACACTCTCTCCTACGCACCCAAGGGTTTCAAATTTTATTTCATATTAAAAGTTTTCACACAAATAGTCCCATAATTAGTTCTCACTTTTTCTAATTAAGTTGCTAATTACTTTTAAGAAAAATATGTAATTAAGGGTTTAGGCGACACTTTAAACGCATAATTACTAAAGAAAGATAATAGAGTTTTCATGCCTGAGTAAAAGTCAGTTGAAAAATCAGATTACGCGGTTGGATTCCTTTTAAAAAATTAGCAATGAGTCATTCTTGAACCATCTTGAGAAAACACCAACTAAGCCTTCAAATCCTGAGTTGAAACCTTGAAGAAAATTGGGGCAAAGATTTGTAGATGAAAGGAAAATATTTTGTAGAGGTCTTCTGGTTGAAAAGTTGATGAAAAAGTGATTTGAAAATCCAAGCCACAAATTAGTTGTGATATATAAAGGATTAGGAGTTTAAGTAACAAAAGAGTTATAATCAAGCACAAACACTCGAAAAATTATTATGGAAGATCGGACCGTGAGAATGGCTTGGAATTTTAGTATTTTGTAGTGAACGGTGAGACGAAGCTCCTGTGAAAAAATCAGGTCAATCAGACGATCGAATTTCTTATTTTTTATTTTTTTATCCACCTTAAGTCTGATCCTTCCCCGATTTTTATACAAAAAGTTATAATTTCCAACTTTTAATCCCGATTTAAATTCCACTTAAAACCTTATTATTATGTATAAAAACCAACATTTTTTTACATACCAAAATTAAATAGATTCCAAAAATTTATCATTTAGAATTTTAAATTAATTAAATAATTAACTAATTAAATTACGGGGTGTTACAGATGTGTGATCACTTCAACCAAATGGATGATGTATAGCTTGAGGTGGCTCGGACGGCAGGTAGCTCGAGGAATTTAGTATGTTGCTTGTTTGCTAAGAACAATGTCTAGGCAAATGATACAAAATTGGGGTTCCTCAAGGAGATTCCTCCGAATAGGTTTGAATCATGGTGGATCGGTTGTAAGTGGCTCGAGAAACTATTTATACTGTATGAAGTTTCGTCCAAGTGTGCTAAGAGGGTTGGTTATTTCATTCCCAACGTGACCTTGCTCTCAATCCTCCAAATCGTGTCTCTGCTAGTTTCCCAAGATCAGGTCGCTCGATAGAGCGTGTGAGCTCTCCTATGCCCTGCCAGGCATAGTCCCTCAAGGGTACCGAACAACCTCGCCCATATTATAAAGAAAGATTTATTAATAAATGAAGCACATAATCAAATACACTATTCGAATAACTTTGGCCTTCGAGGGTGGTCCTTCGAGGAATGTCTATGGAAGGTCTTTGTGGGAGATCCCTCGAGTGATCCTTCTCTTACTTCTTTATTTGCCAAGTATAGGATCAATATGGCTAATCAATCTTTGGTGGAGACACCCCCCTACATTTTCCCCTTCGTAGAGATATTTGTTTATTGCATGAAGAAATATCTATACGAAATACTTGGTTGATCTTCTAACTTTTCTGCAAGAATGAGTAATCATAATAAATATTAGGTTGCTTATATAAAGAGAAGTGTGTGCGAGGAACTCATCGTGTCCTTCTTTTCGAAGTACTTCTTTCTTTGAAACGCCTTAAGATTTTCTGAGAGGGAAATTTCTTAATGGGACATTTGTGATTGCGTGTGATAGTTGTCTTGGGGGATGTAAGAGATTTTATTCAAATTTCCCCCAAAGTGTTTCATCTCCCCCAAGTTGAAAAGACGCCAAGCATGCCCCATTTATTGTTTTGGTTGTATCTCATTTAATGAAGTTGTCCCTTGTACTTTTGCGCTTTACACGTGGTGACTTTGGGCTGGCGTGTTTTCCTCATGCGAGGGTATCAACGCGTCGCTTCTTAAAGCGTCATCATTATGGCCTTTGAATTCTTGCCCCTACGCGCACGTGTAAGCCACATAAGATAACTTGATCATCATTACGTTTGCCAAAGTGCATCCATTTATCGCCTTTTGGGGTTTGTGTTACCCCTATAAAAGGGCATGTGTGTATTCCCAAACCTGCATTCTTGGGTTTATTTGCAATTGTGCTTTTTGAGAGAGAAAAATGCAGCGTTTATCCCCTGTTTTCTCTTCAACCCTAATCACAAACTTTCTTCTCTGTTCCCATGGCACCTATTGTGAAAATAACTCAATATGTCAGAAGCGCCTCTTCTCGTACTCAAGCGCGTCAGAACCAGTGGGCATGCTATCATAGTGCACAAAACTTTAGAGAGTCCGATCGCTTATGGTCGATGGCTGAACATTTCCCCGGTGATCTTTTGCCTGTGGACTTATTGATGGAGGAAATGATAATGTTGTGGATTTCGCCAACATCCCAACTGTCATCGTTACGCGATTTCGTATCGAACGAGGTGATTACCCCTTTTACAAGGTTGAGTTTTAATCCAGTTCAGTTACTTGCGACGGACTGGGTCCTTGGACCAACTACATCCACTATAAGTATTATGTTCAATTAGCTTTATCTTGTACGTTTGAGTGGCCTGCTTCACTAGAATAGTCAATGGAAAAACATTCAACTTGTGGCAGCTCAGTTATTTGTCCATCCCAGGCATCTCATTATAGTTCCACGCAAAAACGTCTTTGAATTCCTAGAGCAACTTGATCATATCCTTTCGAGGTGCTCCTTTCAAGTCCTTCAAGATAGATATGGGGCTAGGGTCATCGCCCTCCTTAGCCAAGTCTATCTTCTCTAATTCTTGAATTTGCATCCCGAGTCTGTCCTTCATGCACTCAGGCTCTTCTTCTACCTCTTCTACAAATAATTAGACGTTGGAGTTATCAATCACCAAGCATTACCCCTGGTTGTCTACCAAAAAGCATTCATAAATTGGGTCAACAAACTCATCTAGGCTCTTAGCTTCCCGCTCACACCTTCATAACTTATAAATAATTTTGTCGTTAAGGAACACCACTCTCTTGAATTGCCGAGAGCTTTCCACCCTATGAGGCCTCTTTCGACGGTTCTCTTCTAATTTTCTCGTAGAGAGCCTACTGATAACACTCTAGGTCTAGACTTGGTGTTCGATTGGATCAATGTGTGGCGTCATTCGATCACGTAGCTGCCTAGACAAACTTGGGGGCCTCACTAGATCCAGGTCACGTTATTCTTCATATGTCACCACTGGTCGAGCAGGTGTCTGCACCCTCTCTCGAGTGGTTGGAATCCTTATTCCTCTAGTATACTTTGTTATAATAATGGCTTCCTCGGACAACTTATTATAAAGGGCAGCGTCCACCAAGTGTGCTTCTTCCATCGCAAAGGGCTTTTGAGATGCTTGAATCACCACCTCTTTGCCTTTTATGTCAGCCTTAGCATATTGGTGGTAAGTGGAGGGAACTAACCCATGGTTGTGCATCCACATCCTTCCTACTAACAACTGATATGATGGCTCTCAATCCATGATGTCTAATTTAATGTGGGAAGTAATGTTCCCCATTGTGATGCCCACGCTGGCATATCACACAGATTTAGATGACTGGTTGTAGTACCCCGAAATACCAATGAGTGCGGTACTATTCTTATTTCAGACAATCCAATAGCATAGAAAGACCCAATGGGCATTATGTTAATGGATGCTCCCCCATTCAACAACACATGTGAGAAGACACAATCATTCACAGATGTTGTAACATAAAGACGTTTATGGTGAGGGTACCTGACCAACCTATCTGCCTCAGAGAATGTTTCTTTAGATAAATACCTCCTCACCAGCTTGGCCATGGGCCCTTTCCATTTCAGGTGTGGTTTCATGTTCTTCTTAGCAATTTTTAGGATGGCTCGAGTGACCTCCAGTCGTGAGTGCTCAGGCAGCCCAAGCTGATCGAAGAACCAATTAAACTTCTGTGATCGCGCCACTGTTGCGCATTTAACCTAAGGATCTATTTGTTCTTATTCGAGTACTTAAACGTCTTCTATGTCTCTGTAAGCAGCCTCATCATAAGTTATCACTGCATTTACTGTCTCCAGACAACAGTCCCTCATTTGTCTGCTAAGACTCTCGATGGGTCATCTTCAATTTAATCATCTTCGTATGATATATCTTCCAGTTCTAGTTGAGCCATCTCAAAGGTGCATTCTTCCAAAGACTCCTCGAAGTCTTTATTGAGGATCCATTACTCCTTCAATAGTTGATCAGCCTCTTCATCACAAGCAATGGCCATATGGGCCCCATAGGCCGGTAGAGGATTGTCGTTCACATTGCCTAGAGGCAATACAATGTATCCCTTCTTCACATGGTTATCTATCAATCGCCTCAGCGAAAAGCATACCTTGGTCGGGTGATTTACCCTGTTGTGAAGTGCACAATAGTTAGGCTTATCCCCGTCCTCTCGAGAAAGCTGCGTTGTACTGACATTAACTGGTCTACAAATTTTGTCTTGAACTATGAGATCATATAGGTTTAGATCTTTCTCCACCGAATATGGCAGTTCGGGGGGATCCTCCTCGCCTTCGAACCTTATCTTATTACCTCTGCCTCTTCTTCCTCGGTTGCCACTAAATTCCCCTTTACCTTTGTCATCCACATAATTTACCCTTGAAGGTATTCCCCTCCCCAAGTTAGCTGATGGCCTTAGCAGTAAACTTGATAAGACAGGGGGGTTTACCACCAAGAAAATATTCCTTGTTGCTTTCAAAAATGTTGGGAACGTACCCTCTCGCGTTTCATTAATCAAATGGCATATGTTTTCTGGCAACAACCCTTTTGTACATACTTGCAAGAGATTATTTTCTCGCGTTTCCTCCCTTACACCCGGGGAACGCTTGCAAAATCTCCTAATATAGGCAACAACATCATCCCTGGTTTTTGCTTCTCGCGCACCGATGGTGTAAGTGTAAATTCATCCTCGGCCAAAAAGAACTTTCGTACAAACAAAACACGCAACTCTTCCCAAGTGGTCACGCAACCTGGACCCAAGTGGGAGTACCACGTGTTGGCTTTCTCCATCAGGGATTTTGAAAACTCCCTTAACCTCAGCTTCTTGTCATTATAATGGTCCCCAAGGTTTTCAATGAACCTTTTCACATGCTCTTTAAGTTTTTCACATTTCCTCGTGTACTTTTCAAATATTAACAGAATATACCCTACTGGGTAGGGTTCGTTGTTATATACCTCTGGGTATGGAGTGCGAGAGTCATCGTACACCGAAGAATAATCTTTAGTTTTAGACACTGTTATAAACTTTAACAACTATTTTTTCATCTCTTCTATTTTAGATGGCATGGAGCTAGTTGGCGGTGGTATCACGACAGCAGGCATAGCTGATGTAGCTAGCGTACTCTTCCCTGCACCTCCAGCTATTTTATATGTCGTTGAAGCCATTCCCTAGCCTTTAGACGTCGGTCCCGTTATAGGTGGAATAGCGGGAGGTGGAGTGGTGGGAGGTAAGTTACCAAAAGTAGGTAGAGCAAGAGGAAGAACACTATTAAAAGAAGAAGTGGTAACTCCACCCATAACGGAGGGAGCTGGAATCCCCGTCGGTGGCGTCGTGAATGAATTCGCTCCTCTAGTAATTCCTAGCACTGCTTGGGCCGCTGGGGTTTTGATGAACTCCGCAAACAACCCCATGAGCACCACCATTTATGCTGAGTCGATTCCTACCTGCGTGCTTACCGTTCTGTCACACGAGTAGCAAATGTGCGAGGCTTCGTTCATGTCATTATCACTCCTTCAAGAAATGTAGCGATATTTTTCTCTTCCTCACGTTGTATGGCATAAAAATCAATGATCCCGGAAGAATTATCCTTTGGCATCATTTCAAAAGAGAATACCTCTCTAGCGGAGTCGCCAAATGTAAGATGTGGGTTCTCGAAATACAGTTAGTATCAATCGAGGCATAACCCCTTATCAAGATTGGGATTAATGCACAAGGCAGTATTTAATATTGATAATAAATATAGGTGAGAGAGAGAGAACTACATTCAATACTCTAGCTAGTATTAAACAGGATCTTTACACCATAAATGCACCGGAACACAGTATAACTTGGTCGGAGGGAGAAAGAGCAAGAACTCCAAGCACAATAAAGACAAGGCAAGAACCTCAAACTCAGTTAATGATCAATGATATGAGTATTAATGTATGTATGGAGAATGTTCAGAAAATAAATGTTCTATCACAGAAGCTCTCCTGTGTGAGGAAAGTCCAACAGCAGTTCGGTATCAAGATTATCATCCTCGCAAACTATTTGGTTGAACGATTTATATGAAGGAAAGGTCATTCGAGCAACCTTGATTGTATTAAATGTGATTGACCGGTATTAAATGCTAAAGTATTGTTGCATTAATATCCAATATATTGCATTACATGTATGGGATATTATATTTTGGCAGGAAATCGCCTATTCTGTTAGAAGTATGGTGGCATTAATAAGGGACGTGATGTGACAGCTCAAAGGTTTGCCTCAGAATGGCTATGAAATCAAGTTTGGTGGCCTAGGTCTGCCATCCTAAGGATAATCTCAATTGAGTGCTACAATTTCGAGCTCCTCAATATCAGACGATGTGACGTTATAAAGTGGATGAACAGTGACCCCACTAGATGTGTGATCAATTCAATCAAACGGATGATGTATAGCTTGAGGTGTCTTGGCTAGCAGGTGGCTCGAGGAATTTAGTATGTTATTTATTGGCTAAGAACTATTTCTAGGCCAATGATACAAAATTAGGTTTGAATCATGGTGGATCGGTTGTAAGTGGCTTGAGCAACCATTTGTACTGGATGAAGTTTTTCCCAAGTGTGTCAAGAGGGTTGGTTATTACATTCCAAACGTGACCTTGCTCTCAATCCTCCAAACTATGTCCCTGCGGGGTTCCTAAGAGGAGGTTGTTCGATAGAGCATGTGATATCTCCTATGCCATGCCAGGTATAGTCCCTCGAGGGTACCGAACAACCTCACCCATATTACAAAGAAAGCTTTCTTAATAAATGAAGTACATAATCAAATACATTATTCGAATAACTTTGGCCTTCGAGGGGAGTCCTTCAAGGAATGTCTATGGAAGGTCTTCATGGGAGATCCCTCGAGTGATCCTTCTCTTACTTCTTTATTTGCCAAGTATAGGAGCAGTCTGGCTAATCAATCTTTGGTGGGGACACCCCCTTACATTATCCCCTTCGTAGAGATATTTGTTTATTGCATGAAGAAATATCTGTACGAAATACTTGGTTGATCTTCCAACTTTTCTGCAAGAATGAGTAATATCTATAGGAAAATAATCATATTATAATAAATATTAGGCTGCTTATATAAAGAGAAATGTGTGCGGGGAACTCATCTTGTCATTCTTTTTTAACTACTTTCTTTGAAATGCCTTAAGATTTTATGAGAGCGTCATTTCTTAATGGGACATTTGTGATTGCGTTTGACAGCTGTCTTGGGGGATGTAAAGAGATTTTATTCGAATTTTCCCCAAAGTGCTTCATCTCCCCCAAGTTGTAAAGATTCCAAGCATGCCCCATTTATTTATCTGGTTGTATCTCATTTAATGAAGTTGTCCGTTGTACTTCTGTGCTTTACACATGGCGGCTTTGGGCTAGCACATTTTTCTCACGCGTGGGTATCAGTGCATCGCTTCTTAAAGTGTCATCATTACGACCTTCCTAAGCGTGCGTGCAAGCCATGCGAGATAACTTGGTTATCGCTGCGTTTCCCGAAGTGTTGCCATTTGTCGCCTTTGGGGGTTTGTGCTGCCCCTATAAAAGGGCATGTTTGCATTCCCAAACCTGCACCCTTGGGTTTGTTTGCAATCGTGCTTTTTGAGAGGGAGAAATCTAGTGTTTATCCCCTGTCTTCTCTTCAACCCTAATCACACACTTTCTTCTTTGTTCCCATGGCACCCATCGTGAAAAGAACTCAATCTGCCAGAGGCGCCTCTCCTCGTACTCAGGCACGTCAGAATCAGTGGGCACGCTATCGTTGTGCACCATACTTTGGAGAGTCTGATCGCTTCTGGTCGGTGGCTGAACATTTCCCCGATGATCTTTTACCGGTGGAGCCTGCGGACTTATTGATGGAGGAAAATGATATTAATGAGGATTTCACCTACAACCTAACTGCCACCGTTTCGTAATTTTATATCAACCGAGGTGATTTCCCCTTTTATAAGGTGGAGTTTGAATCCACTTCATGTACTTACGAGGGACTAGTTCCTTGTTCAATTAGCTTTGATTGGTTTATCGTCTACTAGCTAGTTAGGTGATCTCACCCTTGCAAATAATAACAATGTTCTCCACTTAGTTGTATCTTGCTGGAGCCACATGTCCCACATATTCGTTGACTCCTAGGGTGAGTTCACCATTACCCTTAAGGATGTTTGTGAGTTGTGAGGTTTGGAAGAGGCTGAGACCTTCTTTGAGGAGGCTATCTATAGTGCCGAGAAGGCTACTCGAGCGGAGCTAAAGGCAATTGTGAAGGATTGTATGGTGACATACAATAAATGTACTTACCCATAGGTGATAAGGTATTTATACTTCATTGAAGACAAGGCCGTGATCAAGGCGCGCGAGGCGGCCAGGGAGAACCCAAAAAGGAAATAAGTATTCCAGTACCCACCAGATGGGAAAGGGTTAAATTCGAAGGTGGAGCTTGCAAGTTACATTTGGGTTGTGTTGTCGAAGATATTTCTCCCAGGTAAACCTCGTGACTATCCTAGGAAAGATCTGATCAATATGGTCATTCGCATGGCCAATGGTGTCAAGCTTCCCCTAACTGCCATTACTCTTGGCTAATTTTAAACTTGGTTAGATCAAGTTCAAGCTAATTCATCTCGGAGCATTGGTAGGTTTGATGTCTCAAATTATGCGAATCATGTACTGTTGATGACTTTTTTATACACCCACTTTTCGGAGTATGCCCTAGCAGGCAGTTATCCCATCTCTCATCCCATCAAAGTCCCCCGTATTTGTTATTGGAATCATAAGAGTTCCAATAAACCTTCATGTCTTTAATTGATAATTTGAAAAGTTTATACCTTTCCTGTATGTCAGGGTTGATGAGTTTTTTTAATCACTTCTTTGTAGACGCGAAGCATCATGTCGCCCCCATCGAGGAAGCGTTGGCTAGAAATTTCCTAAAAAATAATGTTCCTATGCTATTAATTCTCTCTTAACTGCCTTCTTATACAGAATGGTCCTCGTTTTACTTTGTTTACAGCCCACACCGTGTAGCCATACAATTTTTCTATGATCTGGGCAATCCCATATTAAGCCATTTCACCCAAGAGAAACCCACCAACTTCTCTTTTGCATGCAGTAACTTTCTCACTTCCACCATTATGAATCTTTGTTCCAACTACCCCGTGAACCCTATTATTCCGAGCAGGGAAGCTCGAGGGGGCAGATCTACGATGTACCTAACAGTGTTTTAGACGAATTAATTGGGTCATTTTTAAAATAATGTTCTTAAGGAGCCTCGGTATCCTGATGTTGAGAGGTACACTCTAGCAGAGTCGAGGTTGAGGAATTGCACTGCTTTAAGCTCTCTGTTACCTATCAGCACTACCAACAATCTTGTCCCCTCTGAGTTACCTCCTCTGGCTCCTACGGATCAGGCTGTGGTAAAGAAGAAGAAGAAAAAAGCGATCCAACCTTCCCTTTCAATTGAAGCAGCTACCGTTGCCCCTGGTCCCTCGAGGCATGTCGAAGGGGATGATACTCCCCATGTTGCTTTGACTGGTGTAGCTGTGACGGATACCAAAAGGACCCCAAAAAAGAAGCTTAAGGTTGCCCCAGAGGTCCCCCAAAATCTAACTCCCGATTCCCAGATCACTCAGTAAATCAACTTGATGTTCGAACGACTTCAACAGACTTAAGATAATTTTTCTATGAAATATAGGGCTTTTATGTCATTTGAGATAGCCTCTTGAGGGTTTTTTATGATCCCCCAGCTACTGGAGGTAGCAAAAAGAGGAAGTTGGTTAGCCCTATAAAGATTGTGTTGGAAGAAATGAGTGAGACAAGCCAGGAGGAGCATTCTGAGGAAGAAAAGGAAACTGTAAGTGAAGAGTTGGTAGGTGATGATGATGATGATGATGATGATGTAGGAGAAGAATAGAAAGGAGTGGAGGAAGAAGAGTCTCTTCTTGTTCGAAGACGTAGTTGAGGAGAATGGTTTCCTCTTCTAAGCCTGCTTCACCTCTCAAGATTATGAAGTTTTAGATCATGTTTGGGAAGAAGTTTTAAAAAAAGATTTATGTATGTTATTCTCCCTTTTAAGTTTCTAACTTTTCCTCTTTTCCCTTGTAATATTGACTCATGTTTCTATTTTTTATATTGATATTCGAGGTGATATACACGACAATATTGAAGGCAGTGGCCCGTTAGAGATGGTAGCTGAAGCTTCACCTGCTTCGAAGGAAGTTGCACCTAAGGTGATAGCTACCCCTATAGCCTCGCAGGTAACTATAAATTTCCCCTAGGGTAAGTTATATCTCTTTGTTCTACTGAATTAAGTAGTGGCTATTCACCTGACTCTACCTTCTTGCGAGAGCAGGCTGGTCTCGAGGTAGGTGCTGCTGATGTTGTTGAGTCACTTGATAAATCCCCCGCTATTATTGTACCATCCGTTATGGTAAAAAATTTCTTTTCATTTTTTGAGCTCCTTTTGCCCTATTTTTTTTGTTCTTATATTATTTTTTATTTTGCTTCACAAGTTTCGCTTCCTGAACAAACTGCCTTGTTAGTCCCTCCCCCCTCCAATGAACAGGTCCTTGATACCCTCTTTGGGCCTTCAATCCTCCATCCAGAGGGGGCTGAGGTTGCTGTTGTGGGTCAGGCAGGAAGGGAATGGGAAAAAGTTGCTGAAGTGGGAAGTAATGTTGTTGTTCCCTCAGATCAGCGTCTCTTAGTGGCTCCTGGAGATTTGCACGAGGAGGAAGATTGATACAGATGGCCACTAGGAAATTTGTAGATGATCCGCAGCCATAGGTATGCTCTTATTTTGTGTAACTCATGTATTTAAATGTTGTTAGCATTGACTAATAAATAGGACTTTGAATCTTCCATAACCAAGGGTCGGGTGGGCCAAGTCATATTGGTCTTAAAATCTCCCATAACCGAGGGTCAAGTGGGCCAAGTCATATTGGTCTTAAAATCTTCCATAATCGAGGGTCAGGCAGGCCAAGTCAAATCAGTCTTAAAATATCCCATAACCCAGGTTCAGGCCGACCAAGTTATATTAGACTTAAAATTTTCTTGCAATTCAAGTAGTAAATATTTCTAACTTGATAATTTCTTGGGTTTCAAGTTGGAGTTGAGTAGTCGACTGTACGCGATCCAGGACGTGAAGGTGTAGCCCATGAAATTATGCGGGCAAGGATGATAGCTGATTTGTGAGGCTCTTGGTGTGCAATTTCAAACAGCGGGCCCAAGTGTTGGTGGGATGCCCGAGATGATTATTTCCTAAGTGAAAGAAAGTGATAGTGATTTGCACATGAGACGTCCTTTTGTGAGTAATAGTGTTTTTAATGTACACCCTCCTGAAGCGGCCCCTGAAGTGGTTGTGAGGCAGACCTTGCTCGATTTTCCCCACATCTTGACTGATGGTCCTCGTGCATTGATTGAGAAGTTGTTGACCTGATTTCCTCTGATATTTGCCCCTCCCAGCATCCAATACATACCCGTGATGATGGCATGCAGACTACTTAGCCTAGTCACCATTTTGGATGAAATTATCAACACTTCTCTGGAGTCTCTAAGCCCTAATGTAATTAAGGCTTTGTTCGGGAAGGTGAGTGTGCTTATCAATGATGGGTTTTCGCTATCTTGGTTGGTGAAGATGTTGCGTAACTTCAAAAAAGCTGACTTGCTTTCCCTTTATATCGGCTGCAGAATTCTCATCATTCGCAGGTAACCATCTCGAATGAATTAGTAAGCTTGGAGACCGAGTTAGCTATAGTTGAACAAAAGGTGTAGAATGCGCGCTCTGAGTTACTCAAGTGTGAGCAGGATCTGGATAATGTGCAACAGAGAAGGGAGCGCCACCAGCAAGACTTGGCTGATCTGATCTCTAACCAAGGCAACCTTGAGCAAATACTTCCTCAGCATCATCATCGACTTCTTGGCTAGGCCAATCTGCATTTTATAATGGACTCCCCCTAGAAGCTTTTGTTTAGGTTTCCCTTTTATTTGTATCTCCTATTTTCTCAAGACTGGAATATATGTGGCTTGTAATCACATTTTATATCTATATGAATGAAATTCTTGGCATTTTGTTCTCTTCCGTTTCTGCCTTGTTTAAATATTGGCTGAGATAAAATATCAAAGCGATTTAAATAGATAACTCAACATTTTTCAGAACAAAAGGACTTTATACTATGTTAAATAGATAATTCGACGTTTATAGGGAACATTCTCCCAAACAAGTATTTAACAAAACATAAGGGACAAGATGGAAGTGTTGGGTGTGAAGCGAGTACATTCAAACATAGTAGGTTTTGAGCCACTTATTTTTCAGTTTGAAAGTGACATCATCTTCCACTTTTAAATATCTCGCATTAACCCGAATCATGAGTTGCTCGAATGATGTAGGGTCCTTCCCAGTTGGCTTTAAACTTAGGCAATGATAATCCCCTGATGTGCCTCGAGTAAGCCTTCAAGATCAGGTCTCCTTCTTTGAACTTCCTTGACTTCACCATTTGATTATAGTATCTAGACAACTATTTCCTATACATCTCGAAGTGCCTCGTAGTGTTGTCTCTCTATTCCTTTAGTTCTTCGAGTTGTACATGTCGACTATAAGGAAGCATAACACTTCGTAAGCTGTATCGAGCAAAAAGTACCTCGAGTTCTACTGGCAAAACAGCTAAAGACTAAGGAAAATAGGGTATACCCCATTAGTTTCCTTTTTTCGTTCGATAAGTTCATAGAACCTAAGGTATATTATTATCCCATGTGCTCGATAAATCTTCTAGCATTTTGTCCAAGATGTTCACCAAAGTCTTGTTAGTAGCTTCTGCTGCCCATTGCACATCGGGTGTGCCACAGTTGACTTGTGGTGGATGATGGAGTATTTATTTGTCAGCAAACTTACTTTACTATTTATGAAAGGAGTGTCATTATCTAGTAGGAAGACATTCAGGATGCCAAAACGACAAATGATGTACTCCTTCATGAATTGAGCGACGACCCCTACTGTGACCCTTTTCAGCAGTATGTCTTCTACCCATTTAGTAAAACATTCAATGGCCACGAGTATCCAAATATTTTCTCTTAAGGAGGGATTCATTGCCCTACTAAATCGAATGCCCAAGTGTGAAATGGTAAGGACGTGGAGAGAGAATGTAAGTCCACTAAAGGAGCATGGATCATGCTCGCATATAGTTCATAAGCCTTGCATTTACGAACAAATTCCGTTGAGCCTTTCTCCATCGTAAGCCAGTAATATCCCAACTCCGTAAGTTGATCACAAAGTTTAGCGCCACTAATGTGTCCTAGCTCATGGGCTTGTTTTATCACTTCCTCATCTTTTTCCCCCTGATGCACCTCAGAGGCCTGTCGTGATAGCCTCGTTGATATAACTACCCTTCTTGGACATAATATCTGGGTGCTCGTCTCTTTAGCTTTATAGCATCATCTTTGTCTTCTAGCATCACTCTATCTACCAGCAAGTCCATGTATGGTTGTCTCCAGTCTTGAGACTGATCGATGAAATTGCACTCTGCTTCCTGATAGAACAACTGACATTTCCCACATTCTATACTACTGCAGTGTATTACCTCATCGAAGGCCAAAAATAACCCGCTCTTTGGACCTTCTGTATAAGGGAACTTCAGTGGTCTTGTAACTGTCTTCATGCAATTCGATCAATCTTCTCTTGAATTCCACAGGGTCTACACATCTAGACAGCCAGTCTCCTTTATTTTTATAGTATAAATTGCCTCTGGCAATAAAATACTGCGCGAGATCAACTAAACTCAGCGGGCCCTCGCATGTCATCAGCTATTTCTTGATTTTTACCCCTCTAATCATCGCTATCATCTATGGACAGCATTTCCAGTATAGTCGAGGGAGCTGTCCTCTTAGTGATTCAAGCAACTGTTGATTCTCAATCAAAAGCAATCTTCTGGGCAATGGTAGCATAAGTGTTATTATGTCGATTCATCATTCGAGGGTGCCTCTTAATTATCACCACCTCGAATTGCCAAGCAACTATTGTGTAATTGTTCGGTAAGGCGCCAAACTCATATGCTTCAAGGAAAACTCCCATGTCATCAATTTAACCACCAAATTGGAGTCTCCTTTTATCATGAGGACATGGATTCCCTTTTCTAAGGACCTCAAGCAACCCCAGTACTTGTGCTTCATATTTGGCTTCATTATTTGAACACTTGAAATCCAACTTGAAAGATAGTCGAATTTATTCCTCATTCTTTCTCAA
This sequence comes from Sambucus nigra, assembly GCA_949130495.1. Classification (NCBI taxonomy): domain Eukaryota; kingdom Viridiplantae; phylum Streptophyta; class Magnoliopsida; order Dipsacales; family Adoxaceae; genus Sambucus; species Sambucus nigra. Next base: position 76,991,365 of record OX422220.1, read on the forward strand.
GATAATGCTTGCTCCCCCTTGTTTTAAGTCGAAGAGCCGTTGAATTCTATGCTCCCTTCTTTCATGTTGGTTGCTACAAAGTTAGCTTGGAGATCATCACCCGTAAGCTCCTCCATAGGTGGATCAAATGTACCAGAAGGAAAGATGCCCAATAAGTCTGCATAAGCTTGGCTCTTGATGGCTCGAGGAACTATACATTTAAGATCGTATTTTGAGAGGATTAAGAACCATCGGGTTGCCCTGCCTATTAGTATAGTTCTAGCAAGCAAAAAATTTATAGGATAACACCTAGTTATAATATGGACTGTGAATGACAGTAAGTAGTGTCTACGTTTTTGTGCTACAAATACAAGGGTTAAATAATACCTCGCAATGCTAGTGTATTTGGCCTCAGGCACATGTATAATCTTACTCAAGTAATAAACAGGGTTTCTCTACACCATCCATCTCTTGGGCCAATAATGCCCCAAAAGATCGTTCAGTAGATGTGAGATATAGACATAAAGGAATACCTGCAATCGGGGGAATCATTATCTGAGGGGAAATGGGGAGCGCTTTCAGCTTGTTTATGGCGTCCTGGTGCATCTTCTCCCATGCAAACTTGGAGCCCTTTCTCAGAAGCTCCATCAGTGGATGTCTCACTTCAGCTAGCCCTAGTACAAACCTCCTCAAATAGGATACCTTCCCCAATAAGCTCTTCAACTCCCTTGCTGATTTTAGCCTTGGCATATCGAGGATGGCCTGTTGCTTGTCCAAGTCCATCTGAATACCTCGTTGATTCACCACAAACCCGAGGAACTTTCCACTTGTCACCCCGAATGGACATTTAAAAGGGTTCATCTTTCACTTGTACTTTCTGCATCAGGTGAACACCTTCCTTAAATCATCCAAGTGAGAAGTCTCCTTTTTGGACTTGATTACCAGGTCATCAACATAAAATTCCATAATCTTGTGGAAAAGGTAGTGGAAGATATCCATCATGGTCCTCTAGTAGGTGGCTCCTGTGTTTTTCAAACCAAAAGGCATAACTGTGTACATAAAGTTACCCAAAGGCATTCGAAAATCTATCTTCTCGGCATCAGCTAGATCCATCTCGATCTGGTTATACCCCACATAACCGTGCATAAAGTTGTACATTTTATGTCCTATTGTTGCATCGATCAGACTATCAATTGAAGGCAAAGGGAACTGATCTTTTAGGAACGCTTGATTTACATCCCTAAAATCCATGCAAATTCGAATCTGGCTCTTATCTTTTTTTCCCACGGACACGATGCTAGACAGCCAAATCGGGTGTTGGATGGGAACAATTAAGTCGGTTGTAAGCAACCTTTAAACTTTTTCTTTGATCTTCAGATCTAACTTTTCCTTGTACGTTTAAGTGGTGTTCTTCACTAGAATAGCCGATAGCAAAACATTCAACTTGTGGCAGCTCACTTCTTTATCCATCCTAAGAATCTCGGTATATTTCCACGCGAAAACATTTTTGAATTCCTGGATCAACTTGATCAGATCCTCTCGAGGCACTCCTTTCAGTTCCTTCAAGATAAATATTGGTCTAGGGTCATCACCCTCCTTAACCAAGTCTATCTTCTCTAATTCTTGAATTTCTGGCCTGGGTCGGTCCTTTATGCACTCAGGCTCTTATTCTACCTCTTCTACAAATTATTAGACGTTAGAGTTATCAATCACCAAGAATTTCCCCTGGTTGTCTATCCAAAATCATGCATAAATCGGGTCAGCCTCCTCATCTAGGCTTTCATCTGCCTTCTCACGCCTTCATAACTTATAAATCATTCTGTTATTAGAAAACACCACTCTCTTGAATTGTCGGAAGCTTTCCTCCCTATGAGGCCTCTTTCGACGGTTCTCTTATAACTCTCTCACAGAGCGCCTACTAAGAACACTTTGGGTCTAGACTTGGTGTTCGATTGGATCAATGTGTGGCGTCATTCGATCGCGTAGCTGCCTCGATAAACTTAGGGGCCTCACTAGATCCAAATCATGTTCTTCTTCATATGTCACCACAGGTCGAGCAGGTTTCTGCACCCTCTATGGAGTTCTTGTAATCCGTATTCCTCCAACATACTTTGTTACCACTACGACCTCCTTGAACAACTCGTTGTAAAAGGCAGCATCATCCAAGTGCACTTCTTCCTTCGCAAAGGGCTTCTTAGATGCTCGAATCACCACCTCTTTGCCTTTTATGTTAACCTTGGCACATTGGTGGTAAGTGTAGGGCACCAACTCATAGTTGTGCATCCACACCCTTCCTATTAGCAGTTGGTATGATGGCTCGCAATCTATGATGTGGAATTTAATATGGGAAGTAATGTTCCTCGTTGTGATGCCCACACTGACATATCCCACATATTTATATGACTGGTTATCATACCTCAAAATTACCAACAGGTGCGGTACTATTCTTGTTTGAGACAAGCCAATGGCATAGAAAGACTCAATGGGCATTATGTTAATGGATGCTCCCCCATATAATAACACACGCAAGAAGACATAATTATTCACAGATGCTATAATATAAAGAGGTCTGTCGTGAGGGTACCTGACCAACCTATCCGCCTTCGAGAATGTTACTTCAAATAGATACCTCCACACCAGCTTGGCCATGAGCCCTTTCCATTTCAGGTGTGGTGTCATGTTCTTCTTAGCAATTTCGAGGATGGCTCAAGTGACCTTTAGTCGTGAGTGCTCAGGCAGCCCAACCTGATCGAAGAACCAACTGAAATTATGTGATTGCACAACTAGTGCGCATTCAACCTAAGGATTTGTTTACTCTTCTTCGAGTTCATAAACTTCTTTTACGTCTCTTTAATCATACTCATCGTAAGCTATCACTATATTTACTGTCTCTAAACAACAGTCCCTCATTTGTCGGCTAAGACTCTCGATGGGGTCATCTTCAACTTCATCGTCTTCGTGTGACTTATCGTCTAGTTCCAGCTGAGCCATCTCGATGGTGCATTCTTCTAAAGACTCCTCAAAGTCTTTATTGAGGATCCACTGCTCCTTCAACAGTTGCTCAGCCTCTTTATCACAAGCACTGGACATATGGGTCGCATGGGCCGGTAGAGGATGGTCATTCACATTGCCTTTGGGCAATTCAATATCTCCCTTCTTGACATGGTGATCTACCAATCGCCTCAGTGAAAAACATACCTTGGTCGGGTTATTTACCCTGTTATGAAGTGCATAATAGTTCGGCTTCTCCCTATACCCTCGAGAAAGTTACGTTGTACTGACTTTGACTAGTCTACAAACTTTGTCTCGAACCATGAGATCATATAGGTTTAGATTTTGCTCCACCGAATATGGCAGTTCGGGGGGATCCTCCTCGCCTTCAAACCTTCTCTTATTGCCTCTACTTCTTCTTCCTCGTTCGCCACTGCCTTCCCCTTTACCTCCATCGTTTGCATAATTTACCCTCGAGGGTATTCCCCTCCCCGAGGTAACCGACGGCCTTAGCAGTAAACTTGACAAGACAGGGGGTGGTGTGGGTTTTACCACCAAGGCAATATTCCTTGCTGCTTTCAGAAATGCCACAAACGTACCCTCTCGCATTTCATTGATCAAATAGCATATGTATTCTGGCAACATCCCTTCTGCACATACTTGCAAGATCTTATCTAATTACGTTTCCTCCCTTACATCCATGGAGCGCTCGTGAAATCTCCTAATGTAGGCAACAACATCCTCCCCTGGATTTTACTTTTGGCGCGCCAGTTGTGTAAGTTTAAACTTATCCTCAGCCAAAAAGAACTTTTGTACAAACAAAACATGCAACTCTTCCTAAGTGGCCTCGCTACCTGGAGCCAAGTGGGAGTACCACTTGTAGGCTTTATCTATCGGGGATATTGAAACTCCCTTAGCCTCAGTTTTTTGTAATTATAATGGGCCCCAAGGCTTTCAATGAAACTTTTCACGTGCTCTTTAGGGTTTGCACCTTTCCCCATATACTTTTCAAATATTTATGGAATATACCCTACTGGGTAGGGTTCGTTGTTATATTCCTCTAGGTATGAAGTGCAAAAGTTATCGTACACTGAAGAACTATCTCTAGTTTTAGACAGTGCTATAAACTTTAACAGCTCTTTCTCCATCTCTTCCTTGATAAATGCGAGGAACTAGCCAGCGGTGTTATCACGACAGCTGGCATAGCTGGTGTGCGCTTCCCTGCACCTCCAGCTATTGTACGTGATGTTGAAGCCATTCCCTGGCCTTGAGTCATCGACCCTGCTGTTACAGGTGGAATAACGGGAGGTATATTACCGAAAGTAAGTGGAGAAGGAGGAGGAACACTATTAAAAGCATAAGTGGTAACACCACCCGTAACAGAGGGAGTTGGAATCCCCATCGGTGGCGTCGTGAATGAATTCACTCCTTAGGTAATTCCTAGCATCGCTTGGGCTGCTCGGGTTTTAATGAACTCCGCAAACAACCCCTTGAGCCCCACCATTTACGTCGAGCCAAATCTTGCCTATCGTCTTCGTCACACCAATAGTAAATGTGTCAGGCTTCGTTCGCGTCATTCTCACTCTTTCAGGCAATGCGGCGAGACTTACCTCTTCCTCACGCTATATGGCATCATAATCAATGATCCTGACAGTATTATCCTTTGGCATCTTTTCAAAAGAGAATACCTCCCCTGCGGAGTCGCCAAATGTAAGATGTGGGTTCTTAAAATATGGTTAGTATCAAGTGAGGCGTAACCCCTTATCAAGATCGGGAGTAATGGACAGGTAAGTATTTAATATTGATGATAAATATAGGTGTGAGAGAGAGACAACAACATAAATAAGATCTTTACACCATAAATGCACTGGAACATAATAAATAAATGGTACCAGCAAGTAACTTAGTAGGAAGGAGAAACAGCAAGCACTCCGGGAACAATAAAGGTAAGGCAGGAACCTCAAACTCAGTTAATGCTCAATGATATGGGTATTGATGGATGTATGGAGAATGTTTGGACAATAAATGTTCTCTCATAGAAGCTCTCATGTATGAGGAAAATTCAACAGCAATTCGGTATCAAGATTGTCGTTCTAGCAAACTATTTAGTTGAACTATTTATATGAAGGCAAGGTTACTCGAGTAACCTTGTTTGTATTGAATGTGATTGATGGGTATTAAATGCTAAAGTACCATCGCATTAATATCCAAGATACTACATTAAATGCATGGGATATTATATTTTGGTGGGAAACCGCCTATCCTGTTAGAAGTATGATGGCATTAATGAGGGACGTGACCTGATAGCTCAAAGGCTTGCCTCGGAATGGCTATGAAATCAGGTTTGGTGGCCTAGGTCTATCATCCTAAGGATAATCTCAATTGAGTTCTACAATTTTGAGCTCCTCAATGTCAGACGGTATGAGGTCATAAAGTGGATGAACATTGACCCCATTAGATGTGTGATCACTTTAATAAAACGGATGATGCATAGCGTAAGGTGGCTCGATCGGTAGGTGGCTAGAGGAATTTAGTACGTTATTTGTTAGCTAAGAATTATATCTAGTCTAATGATACAAAATTGGGGTTCCTCGAGGAGGTTCCCCCGAATAGGTTTGAATTATGGTGGATCGGCTGTAAGTGGCTCGAGCAACCATTTGTACTGGATGAAGCTTTGCCCAAGTGTGCCCAGAGGGTTGGTTATTGCATTCATAATGTGGCCTTGCTCTCAATCCTCCAAACCATGTCTCTGCGAGGTTCCCAAGATGAGGTCGTTCGATAAAGCATGTGATCTCTCCTATGCCCTGTCAGGCATAGTCCCTCAAGGGTAATGAACAACCTCACCCATATTACAAAGAAAGATTGCTTAATAAATGGAGCACATAATCAAATACATTCTTCTCTATATTAAAAGATATCATTATTCGAATAAATTTGGCCTTCGAGGGGGGTCCTCCGAGGAATGTATATGGAAGGTCTTCGTGGGATCTCCCTCGAGTGATCCTTGTCTTCCTTCTTTATTTGTCAATTATAGGATCAATTTGGCGAATCAATCTTTGGTGGGGACACCCCCTACAATGTGAAGAAATTACACCTCATTCCGAGTCCCAATGAAGAAGTTAAATCACATTGAAGATTGAGCAAACTTTCGAGGTCAAAACCACAAGAAGAGAAAGTTACATGCATTTCCACACGCCAAACTAGCTGAAAAAACCGAATTGGTTCGATTTTAGAGCGAACTAGTCTTCTTTTCCAAGAGGTTCAGTCTAAAATGATTCGATTTGGTTTATCGGTTCGGTTTTCTACGATATTTTTATCTCTTCTTATTTTGTAGCGAAAGTTTTTTAGGCTTTGACTTAGCCTCTTGGCCATTGTTGGGTCCTTAAATATAGCATGTGGGAGTCTAATTAGAAATACTTCATATATTATTAAGTTAGGAATTCATTTATAATTATTGGGAGTTACAAACACTAAGGAAATTCAGCATTTGCAGATCAATAGGAAGATGTTCGTTTAATAATCTGCAAGTCTTACTTGGTTTGAAGTACGTGTTTCATGCATCGTGAATTCTCATCAATTGGTATATTATTTCAATTCTTCTCTTATTTATAGTTTGATATGAATTTTTGCATGCTTAAAATAAGTTGTTTAGAAATAGTTACCATGTCTAGCTAAATCCTTTCATAGGTTGGGGAATATGAACCCAACCTAAGGTTTTCAATTTTGAATGTAAAATTCATTGTAATTAAATAATTAATTCATTGAGGTTGATATATTTATCGTTAATAATCGTGTAGATCTCTTAACTTGGTTTGTTGAAAGCAATCTGAGTGTTTGATGATGCATTATATGTGTCGGGTAAGATATCCATCGCGCATATCAATTTGTTAACCAATTATTGTGCGAGTTAATGCCCAAACTTATTTGGTGCTTCGAATCTATTTATTATTTTTTCTTTAATTAATTCATTAATTGAACGAGTTTTATATTCTTCATAGAAACCTTATGGTATGGGGGATTGGATCCCAACCCCCTTTTCAAAATTTATATTAAAATTAAATTCATTCTTAGCTTAAATTAGTTTAATTCTCACTTTCTTAACTTAAAGCGTCGAGTTAGTTATAAATCACTCACGTAAGAATTCATCACCTTTTGTTTCTTTTTACGAGCCAAAACGTAGATTTAATAAACCTCCCCTACGAGCATTCTATTCCCTAATGATTCGACCTCGTCTCACCCGGTTTATTACTTGAGAGACCGACTTGCACTTGGATCATACATTCACATGTAGCACACATATTTCTTTTCCAGTCTATTAAATTTTTTTCTAGTTATTTTATTTTCCTTTAAGATTGAAACAAGTGGGTTTAATTCTGAGACCATTTTTAAAATATGAGCATCATTATACGAAAAATTACTTTTAAATTAAATATGTGAGAATTAACTTTTGATTAAATTAAATTTATCTTACCTCTACCACCAATTAAAACTAATTTTGTCGAACATCCCAATTCCCTTGTGAATTGAGATTTATCATTTGGAGCTTAAATCACCCCACTTTGAACTAGATAGCCTTTTCATCTTTCAATTATGCTATTCAAAAACTCTCCCTCAATTAATGACAATGACGTTATTGGGGAGGATAACATTAACTACATTTAAGTGCATAACGTCAGATCATTCATCGAAATTGAATCCATGCATGTAGAACTTTTCCTTTTGGCGGACCGGACTCACTCACATTCGAATTTTAGAAACTATTACTTAATATTTTTAAGAAACCCAGGTGTCGTGATTGATTTCATTTATTGAGAGGATAGACTGTTGTGACTAATTCCCTCCATTGGGGAGGATAGACAAAGTTCATGCAAAGAATGAAAAAGGAGGTGCAAGGGATATACGGATTTATTTGTATCTTAGGACAAACACACAAATTCACTTTTTACCCAATTTAATTTAATTTAAAGTGAGCATGTAATAATATAATGAAGCCAAAATCCAAACCAAATAACAAGAAGAAGAATTTGAGAAAAAATCCATTTCGAGTAAAACCTTTAATTTCAGCACTATTTAAAAAAAAAAGACACTTGACAACTTACAGACTGCTTAGAGATCTACTAAGTATAATGCGGTATAGTCTTCAATCCTTTAATAGAAAATGGTATAGTCCAGCACCGCCCACAATAAGCAGCTCTTGCCTCCATATCCACCGATTAGCCTCAGGAACCTCTATTCATTTCTTTAGCAATAGAGCCTCAACTCGAGAATTCAACAGTATAGAAAATCTCTACAAGGGTTTTTGAACTTTCAATTTGTTCTTCTTGATTTAGAAAAGTGGCCTTCAAAGATCCAAGGGGTTTCGATAAAAAAAAAATTAGAGTTTGATCACCAAAAAAATCTAAAATGGCTTAGAGAAAAGTCTAATCCCGCATTTTTATTTATAGGGAAATTTGTTGCAAAAAGATATGGATTAGATATTTGGAACAATATGTTTTAAAAAACAAAAACACCCTTACTCGTTCGAATAAACTGCCACCTCGTTTAAACGATGTACCCTTTCTCGTTTGAATGATTTTTAACGTAACTTCGAATGACATTCCAGAGCGTACCCAAAAGGCGTCATTCCAGACCTCGTTCGAACGTGAGAACCTCATTCTAACGACCTTGCACAACTCATTCGAATGGCATACCAATCTCGTTCTAACGAGTTAGAAAGTTCTCCAAAAATCCTTTTTAAAATAATTTTGAAACATTTTGAAAACTTTTAAATGCAAACTCGTTAAAAATAACCCCCGCATAATTAAGTCTTTACCAAAACACCTCATAACTCTTCTAAATGATGTTGTGATGAATGATCTACAATCTTTCAAATGTCACCAACTTCTTCTCTTTGAATACGTGAAATTAGTCATGAAGAAACAGTGGGGTGTAATGGGATAAGCCAAATAAAAATAAAATGTGCAATTATAAAACTTGCCCTTATAAATAATTAATTACAACACATTCTTAAAACATCAATGAAGACTATGTGGTTTATGTTAAAACCCTTATCACACTTAGTATTTTGAACTTGACGGTAATTTAAAAAATGATTTTTTGATTTTAAACAACCGAATTAAATTACTGATAACTTTACGATTACTTGTACAAGTTAAGCTACTCAGCCTCACTTTTAATGTTGAAAAAATAAAAAACAAATTTAATTAAAACAAAATTGGAAGATCACAATTTAATTTATACCTTTAATTGATGACCTCATTAATTTAATTCTATAAAAGAATAATTAATTTTGATTTTACAGAATAATCTTGATCTAGTTCGATCTCATAAACATATATCCATGTTGTCTATAAAAAGTGGTTTATACTTAAGTTAATAATCAACTTACTAAATTGGGCAACATTAAATATGAGATAACATACATATAATTAAACACAAACATAAGAGATTATATATCAAATAGGACACAAAGTCCCCATCGATCATGGCTAATAATTCTTTCTTTAGTAGAGTCCGCTTGGGTTAAAACTTCTTTGAATAAAAATAAATCATGAAGTTGATGTTGAAGACGTAGATCCCTACTTAAATCAAAAGATATCATCGCCGGCATTGACCCCCGCTACCACCCATGGTCGTGTGAGATCCAACCACGATCATGGTTTGGAACCCCACAGTCGTGGGATCTTCCTTCACTATCACGACTCTGGTCCATGACATGTACCTCCTCATTATAAGGTTTTTTATTCTATTGTCAAAAATACGCCATTTTGAGCTTCCAGCAGCGTTGAAAACTCCATTAAATTACCTAAAATCATGATTATAATGCTACTGGAATACATGGATGTTCCACAACGATCAAACCCAATACATATGTACAATTATAGAAAATAAAACCATTGCATTCCCACATAAACTCCTCCATATACATCGATTAATGTAATAATTAAAATAACATAATTAACACAAAAAAAATTGAATCTAGGAAAACTAACCACAGATAAACTTCCATAGGATCAATTTACGTAATATAAAGATCATGTGACCATGATGGAGGGAGTAATAAAAATCCTACAAAACCATATTAGCATAAAATGCAAACACCTATGCACATATTTTATAATATGCAACGTAGGTTTCAATGGTAGATAACGTGGACTTTTAATTGGGGCTCTATTACCAATTATTGGGAATTGATGTTAAGAAAAACTTTTCCGCCCAAAATATCTAAATAATCATTCATTAGAAAGTAAGAACAAAAACAAGGTTTAAAAGATAAACCTAGTATTCTAATCATGATGCCTTTTCAGATCCGATAGGTGCTCCAAATGAAGAGAAATATAGTTAGTTTAAGATGAAGAGGCTTCTTTTCCTTTCGCTCTAAAATCTTTCTAAAACTCCCTCAAAATCCTTGAATCTTCTAGTATGTGATCCCCCTACCACCACCATCAATGTAAGCCTTGTGTGTGGTCACTTTCAGATATGAAAACTTAGTGAAATGTGAGAGAAATCACTTTCTTTTTCCTCACCCCATCATAAAAATTTGAATAGTTTTTTATCCTCTCTCTCTAAGCCTTGAGATGTGTTATGTTGCTTAAAATCCCACCATATACCATTATATATAGGTACATAAATATTGATTGGGATAATTAAGGTTTCCACCATTTTTGGGCCTACTACTAGGGTAATGGAATATACTTGGGACCCAAGACCAAAAATTAAATTGGTTTGAAAATGGAAATATGAAATTCCATATTACTTTCTGTAATATGTTTTCTTTCCCATTTATTTATAATTAATCCCACTAAATATTCATAATTTCACTTTAATTTAATTACCTCATAAATACTCAAATAATGAGGTCTTTATTTGCACAGTTATCTAATGCATAATGTGATTCGTCGTGTAAAGCATATGATACCCTCTTGGTGAAATTCAATTTTTTGTTAATTTATTCTCACTAACATCTTATTCATTACTTCATGTCAAGCTTAACTTATTTGATACCCACCAGATTATCAGATTTACTGGTAGAATAAAAAACTTATAAGTTTATCAAGAGGGTTCCACAATCCTGGATATTTCTCATTGGTAGATTCCTCTCGAATATGATCTCAGACATGTACACACAACGATTTTCCAACTTACAGATATTTAGACCTAATATATTAGATCGTACCAATAACTATCAAAGAAACAATTGTATGAACATTCCAATCCTAATAGTCCTCAGTATTAAGAATCAATGCACCATTTGCTAATGATGTGAGATTGTGCAAGTCTAATTTAGTTAGAACCTAGACTTAAATCTCACCCTCTCTATACATTACTGATGTACTAGAATGATCTTCTTTGAACTATTAAGCAGTTTTTAAATCATTAACAAATATAAGTCATCCTTATTAAAATGATTCTCATTTTAAAATTAACTTGACACACAATTGGATTGATAACTGGAATAAGAAAGTGATAGTCTCATCTTCAAATTCAACCTTGCCAGATCATATGACCCATATCAATCAGATAGGAAGAAATCTATATGTCATCCACGGATGACCTCATGGATCGCATTAAGAAGTATCACAAAGTAGAGGATGATTTTATCAACATAGATGACTGAAAGATTGGTCCATAAAACTAACAAATAATGCATATTCTAAGAGAAGAAGAAATGGTGACACAATTACAATCCTCGATAATAAAGGGCAAATTAAGAGAAAAGCAATGTTAAGGGTAGGATGTTAACCAACGATAACACTTACCAAGGGGTTAGCACCATCTATAATATCCTCCTCTAAATCAAGAATAAAACTTTCTTCACAAGTCCACCCAAGATGGGGTGAGATTCTGACCAATGGGACTAATATCTCTGTTGCACATATCACATGGATCATGGTCGTAAGACATAAAATTGACCGATATAAAAATGTCAATTGAATAGTTTGGACTAAAATAATCGCATTAAGAAATATATTGATACTGAGAATACGAAGGAAATAATATGAGTCAAAAATACCCAAAGACCGACGAGGATGATCTATTACCATTAGGATTGGAAACTTCCACTTATGGATACAATGATCCATCTCAGTGCGTATGTCTGGGGTGCACGTGGGGTTTTGCTTTTTTCTCGGGGCACTCGACCGTCGTTAATGTGGGAGATAATATGTAGAGATAGAGTTATCAACCTATTTTGCACAAAACAGGCAAAAGAAATGTCACCGCCTCGAAGGAACAGCATCAAGGACAATACTGATGCTTGAGAAACCAAGTAGTTCGAATGTCCGGGAACTAAGTTACCGAATAGGAAGGTGTTAGGCACCCATCCTGCCCTTTTGATCTCTCATGGTCATGTGTTAATATTCTCCTATTAGATTTTGTGAAGTGTGTGTTCATGTGCATACTATAGGTAAAGAATGGAATCATTCAACTCGAGTCATGAAAAAGTATGGAGTGAATTCAAACTTAGGAGTGTTCCTGAAAATAATAATTCAAAATATAATATGAGTGTTTGTCAAATCATGATTCACTATGGAAGAGTGAATGTGTATATCGGACGAAACACAAGCATGTAAGAATACAATATTCATAAATAATACATATATATGATATGAGGGAAACATATAAATATGCATAAAGGAGGACTCGAACCATGGGATTAGCACAAGATGCCTATATAGCCCCAAGGGCATCAAAGTTTACGCAGTTAGAAGATAGCATAGGGTGGGATTTAATCTATAAATCCAAATGGGGGATTTCTCTTATGTATGTGTGTGGAGAAAATGTGTTTTAGAAGTGAGAAAGTGAGATGAGGATCCTCTTTTGGAATTTATAGATAAACCCTCTTTTTCTTGTTTTTTTTTATGAAAATATATTATGTGCAAATACTACTAATAAAGAGTTGAGATTAGATGTGATGTGATGAACTAAAATGCTAGTATAGAAATAAAGTAAATAATATGAGAGAATTAGAGAAAATGATGGAGAATTTAACCTCCTAATGAGTCCTTGATGTTGATATTGGATGTATATATGTTGATCTTCCAATGGTATGAAAGTCGTATGGAGAGGTCGAGGGAATTTACTAAGTGAGGTAAGAAAGTAATGGAAGGGAATGTGGAAAAATGGATTTTTTAGGAAAGGGAACAACTTTGAATTCAAGAGAATGTTCTCTGACTTGCTGAGAGGGGAATTCATGGGTTTGGGGTGTTTTGAGTGTTCCTTTCAACCTGAGATCATGGCCTCTATTTATAGGGCCAAGGGGGTGCCGATCGACAAGGGTCTAGACCTACCGATCGACATAGCACCTCTGGCACACGTCCAATAGGCAGGATCCTTGGGGAGTCAGTTGGTAGTTTGGGACTGGTTTTTAGAAAAATAGGTGTAAAACGCGAACCATAACTCAGAATTGTACACGGAATAGACCGTTAGAAAGGGTATTCAGATACCTTTAACAATAAATTAATCCACTTCCGATTCTGGTAGTTGACCAAGCTAAAACAGGGCCTGTAACAACCCGTTGGTCACTCGACATGAAGTTTTAGAGGAAAATGGATCGTTCGTCCGAACCGTAAAGCTGATTCGTGCACAGGATGGACCAAATTTTGATATTTATTCTCCAAAAAAGGAGAGAAGTCTGGAAGAGGTCAAAGATCCAACCATATACGTAGATTTTTTAAGAGTAATAGAGGGAGAAAATGTGGGTCATGTGAGGAATTTTACTGAGGCATTTCGATGTAGCTGAGAGGACATGAAAATTCCCATAGGGTGATATTAGGTTAGGTCTTCTTGAGCTAATTTTGGACTTTTCTCTCTTCAACGGTCATTTTTAGTGTTGAAAGTTATCCATCCATTCCCTTTCCTTTATCTGTTTCGTTTACATGAGGAATTGGATCTTTGTAGTACCGTCTTGATCTGGTCATGTGATTCATTGAGGCGGGGAAGAATAAGAACCCTGTGGCTTCATTTATCTCAGGTTGAATGGATAATTTATTGATATCTCCCAACAAATCCTCAAAGGAGATCATTCCACATAAGCTAGAAATTAGACTAGCCTCTTCATGATTTGATTTATCGTTTGTACTATCAAAGTCACCCCCCGGTCTGGTGGCTACTATGTCTTCTCGCCTAGAGTAATTAATGCACTCGACAACCTCAATGGCTTCATCCTATAAATATTCCCACTCAACGAGGAAGTACAGGAATGAAAAGACCAACTATCCTTGAAGTTTCAAAATAGTGAGCAACTCATAGATGCTGCAGATTTCCTTCGTCTGGCAAAACATATCGGTCATGATCTTATCCACATCATCTATACTGATGTCTTCAATAAGAAATACCCATTCGTATGATTCTCGAGCCCACTTTGGAGCTTCCATGAACCAGGCGCTAAATTTTTGATAATTTACGGACATCTTGGTGGGAAATTTCTGCCCAAATTCTAAGAGTTGGTTCAACACAACAGGTAGATCTATTCCTCCCCCTTTAGATCGTGTACGGGCGACAATACAGGCCCTTGTAAGGAGTGATAGAGCTTGATAACGAAACATGTAGGGTGTACGAGAAAAAATGGGTAAACCTTATGAGGTTTAGGTGAGATTATGGAAATGATGTCGGCACGATCTGCGTAGAAGGGTCAAACTCCGAGTTGTTCTCTAAGAAAATAGCATTGGAATGTGCTAGAAGTGGGTTGTGAGTGACATTGTGTTTGGGACTAGCTGGTGGGGCAATGATAACCCGATTTATTAGGCCTTGGATCATATTTTTTATGTGGAATCACTAGTCGGTGGTATGACCTGCGGATTGGTAGAAGTCACAACGGGAATCGAACTTGAATTTTTAGGGAGTGGATTCGGTAACGGAAGGGGGTCCGATAGTTTGATGAGATTTTAGCTTAACAGGGCCTAGTAAACTTTAAACATGGGATCATGGAGCTCGGTGTACTCTTTCTTAGTAGGATTAGGGCGACTTTCTGGTGCCCAAAAGGTAGCGGGTTAGAAAATGTTATTGATAGTTGAGACTGTAGCACTAGTAGGTTTTTTATACTTTTCAGGGGGTGAACTGTCCAGTCATCTTCTTCAATTCAGACTCCATTTGGTGACACCTTCCTCGATTTCCACACCAGCCTTTCTAAAGGCTCAGAAATGCAGGTAGTATTGTACTCCCATGGATGCTCGAATATGAGGTAAGAAGTCCTTCTCGGTAATGCTGACTTGTTTCTCCTCGAGGGTGTATTGGTCATAGTGGCAGCCTTCTCTCTCCACCTTTTGATAAAGCTAATAACTGGTTCCCCAGGTTTTTTCTTAAGAAGATCTAGGTCTCAGCGTGTGACCTCTAACTCCTCATTATACTTGTACTGAGACATGAATTCTAGAGCTACATCCTCCCAACTACGGATCCTAGATTCTTCAAAAGATAAGAACCATCAGAGGGCACGTTGTTTCAAGTCCTACTAAAATATTTGGGTTATTATCTCTTCGGAGGCACCAAGAATGGTCATGGCTTGATGGTATCTTCGAAGGTGCATAATTAGGGGTTCGCTTCCCCCAAACTTCTCGATGTCTGGAATCTTAAACTTCTCTAGCAATCTAGCTTTGGAATAAAGATACATATGGGTGTAATCCATGTAGTTCCTAGATATCGTGACTTGGTCAAACTTCTTTAACACAAATCCCATGTCTTCCCTGACCTAGTTCAGTTCCTCCTCTTTTGGATTCACAGGTACTGGCAGATTAGCCCCTGGCTGGACGAGATTCAGATTCGGTAGTTGAGCAGGTGGCAACCCATTTGTAAGCGGAGCGTGAAAAACATGATAGTATTCTTTTAGGACCCAAACAGGCTCCGGAGCGAGTGGACCCATTGCACGAGGAAATAGGACCTCGGGTTCTTCTAGAATTTGGGCTCAGTGTCGCTGCATTTCTTGGAACTCAGTTTGAAGGTGGTCGATCTTGGCGCTGAGTTGGGCCTGAACATTCGGTGCTTGGTCGATGTTTTCCATGTAGAGCTCGTGGAGATAGATCCTAAATTTGGTCGAAGTAGTAGGAAAAGCGGTGGAGCTTCGGGCAATTTGATGGAAGACCAAAGTCAATAGGGAGCCAACCCAAAGTCGTGTATGCGATTGACTTGCGATGGAAAATGGTGCAAATTTATTTTTAAAGGAAATAAGGAGAATTTTTTTCTTTTGAAGAAAAGGATAAAAAAAATGTTTTTAGTATTTATGATTTTTAAAAGATGAGGGGAAAAGGAGAGGAATCCCATCATGATTGTTATTATTATTAGGTTTTCACTTGTATTAGGTTTGCCTAAATGTAAGAAAAAAATTGTCGGACATGAACCGAGCCTAGGAAAATAGGGTGTAAAAGTATAAAACATGGCTTTACTTATTTCCAGGCTCACAGACAGGGCCCTATTTTAAAAAAGGTGAATAGTGCAAAAATCTGTGTTGTGTGTCAACCCGGAATTTCGACAGAGTTTCGCATGGTAACCGACAAACTAAATATGAGTGCCCTAGGTTTGACGCCTATATAAAGTTTTTGCATTTATTGGGTTAGTGGAAGGGTTCCCCCCCTTTGGCGTGACTTCCACGATATACCTCTTGCCTATAAGGGAAATCATTCATCAGTACGTATGGACAAGCCATTTGATATATTTGAGTGTACGTGAATTGTCTCACAATACACCTCGTGGGGATGGTACGTGTGAGAGAAAATTCAATATACTCGATGTACGTAACCGAGTTCCCTGTAATATACCTCCCATCGTGAGTTCGGTCAAGCGATACAATTCGGGAGGAACCGTTAAATATACGTCGAGGTACAAGGCCAATGGAAGGTGAGAGTCATATCGCTTAGGCTAACTGCGCCCCGTATGACCAACACCCATCACAAAGTGACCCCCAGTATGGGACAAAATTTTGGCCAATCTGGTCATGCTCTTGGTGATGTAATGTGCAAAAATGCATGAGTCTTAATTATTATATTATGGAGATATGTAATTTTTATTTTTTATTTGTATAATGAGTAAAGGGCCTATTACACTAATGATGGAGTATATAAAACTATTGTGAAAATTAATTTAGCATGATGAATGGAGACTATATTACGCATGGTGATGGGGAAGCATGGGGATATATACATGTAAGTGAGTGGCGTGTGAATATTTACAAGTGAGTGCGTGTGGTAATGAGCCTATACATAGATCAAATATAAGTGGTGTGTAAGATGTGTAAGTGAGCATGGAGATATATACAAGTGTAAGAAGTGTGGGTGTGTGCTAGTGAAACTTAAACATGGATAATCTAAGTAGTGCATGGAACATGTGAGTGGAAGTGAACCTATATACAAGTTCAAGTGTGTAAAGTGAACAGGGAGAGTATATACAAATGTGTGAAGTGTATAAGTTTGTAAAAAGTGATATATACATGATAGATATAACCATGAGGTAGATATACACAAAAAGTAAATGGAGGAGTAAAGGTAACATACAGGTAGAAGCATACGTACACATGTAGAAAATAATAACAACCATGTAGGAATAGAGTCTAGTCCTCTTAAAATACCTCCCCAGCAGAGTCTCCATTGTGGACATCCTAAGGCTTCCCTTCTGATTCCCTCCGACAAATGCGAGGTGTTACGCCCTTTCCCGGGATACTCGGTCATCGTCAATGTGGGGGATAATGTATAGAGATAGAGTCGTCAGGCTATTTTGCACAAAACATGCAAAGAAAATGTCGCCGCCTCGAGAGAACGGCATCAAGGACAATACTAATGCTTGCAAAACCAAGTAGTTCTAAGGTCCGGGGACTAAGTTACGGATTGGGAGGGTGTTAGGCACCCGTACCTCCATTTTGATCTCTCATGGGCATGTGTTAATCTTCTTATGTTAGACTCCATACAGTGTGTGCTCATGTGAATATAGGTGAAGAATAATATCTTTCAACTCGCGTCATGGAAAAGGACGAAGTGAATTCATCCTTAGGAGTGTTCGAATCATAAGTCTCTATGGAAGAGAGAATGTATATATCTGACGAAACACAAGCATGTAAGAATAAGAGATTCATAAAGAATACATATATATGATATGAGGGAAGCATATAAACATGCATAAAGGATGATTCGAATCTCAAGATTAGCCTTAAGATGCCTACATAGCCCTAGTAGCATCAAAGTCCACGTAGTTCGAACATAGCATTGGGTGGGGTTTAATCTATAAATCCAAACGGGGGATTTCTCATATGTATGTGTGGATAGAAAATGTGTTTTGAGAGTGAGAGTGTGATATGAGAATCCCTCTTTTGGAATTTATAGATAAACTCTTTTTTGGGCTTTTTATGAAAATAGATTATGTATAAATACTACTAATAAAGAGTTGAGATTAGATGTGATGTCTCTACTCTACTCTACTCAACAAGGCATTTTCCCAATTATTTGGGGTCTACTAAATGTATTCTATTTTTCCATTCCATTTTGTCCATCACAATATCTTCGGTTAAACCACATGATATCATGTCTTTTTTATAATATCCCACCAAGTCAATTTAGACCTACCTGCACCTCTTGTATTACCATCAATACTAACTAAATCACACGTCCTTACAGGAGCATCCATTGGTCTACTCTTGACGTCTCCAAGTTCTCTAAGTTTATTTTCTCTCAATTTATCTTCTATATGATCTACTTTTACCGTTTTACGAATTTATTCATTTCTAATTTTACCCTTTCAAGTTTTACCACTCATCTATCTTAGCATTCGCATCTCCGCCACACTTATTTTCTACATATTTTGTTTCTTAGTTGCCCAACACTATGGCGGGTCTAATGGACATCCTATAAAATTTTCCTTTTAACTTCAAACGTATACGCCTATCGCATAATACGCCGATAGCACTTCTCCACTTGACCCAGCCTTCTATAATCCTATGAGTAACATCGTCACTAATATCTCCATCTTTTTGGATAATCGATCCTAAATAACAAAAATTATCATTTCTAAGCATCTCTTGAGCCTACAATTTCATCACATCTCCATTTATCCTCCTATTACTACTAAAATTGCACTCCATATATTCTGTTTTACTCCTGCTTATTTTAGATACTCTTATTTCTAGAGTTTCTCTCCACAATTCCAACTTAGCATTGATCCTCATCTTAGTCTCATCCACTAAAATAATATCATCTATAAATAGCATACACCATGGCACCTCATCTTGTATTTGTCCAGTCAACTCATCTATAACAAGAGCAAATAGATAAGGACTTAATGCTGAACTTTAGTGTAAACCTACAGTAATTGAAATTTCACTACTTTCTCCAGATGATGTTCTTACTATAGTCATGGCCCCATCATATATATCCTTAATCACATCAATATATCTACGAGTCACTCCTTCTTTATGTAGAACCCTCCATATTATATCTCTGAGTATCCTATGATACGCCTTCTCCAAATCTATAAAAATCATATGAAGATCCTTATTTTTCTCCTTATACCTCTCCATTAATCTCCTAAAAAGATAAATTTCTTCCATTGTTGACCTCCTAGGCAAAACCCAAATTGATTCTCAGATATTGTTGTTTTTAGTCTCATTCTATATTCAATCTCTCTGCCATAGTTTCATTGTATGACCCATTAACTTAATACAATGATAATTTGAACAACTTTGTATGTCCCTTGTATATTTATAAATAGGTACTAAAACACTATTTCTCCATTCATCGGGCATCTTATTAGTCATTATAATTCTATTAAAATAATTTTTTAAGCCAAGATACTTCTTCCTCCCCTAAGAACTTCTAAGCCTCAATATGGATACCATCTGGTCCTAAAGCCCTCCCTATTTTTATCTTTTCAAAAGCAATCCTAACCTCTGTCGTCTTAATTATGCGAAAAAAATATATTTTCTCAAGTCTCCCTAAATTCCTCTATATCTAATCTACTCCCACTATCTCCATTTAATAACCTCTTAAAGTAATTTTTCCATATTTTCATAATCTCATCATCTTTGATTAGGACTCTCGAATCATCACTTTGAATACACTTAACGTTATTAGAATTACAAATACTTTTTCCCCCTACTTTTGTATAAAGATCATCATACGATTTTAAGTTATCATCTCTTACCACTTTCTTAACTTCCTTTTTAGCCCATTTATATTTCTCAAATTTTTCTTCATTTTTATTTGTTTTCTATGTTTTAAATCACTCCCTTTTGATTTTTACTATATATTGTTCTTCTTCATTCCACCACCAAGTTTCTTTAGATTGCATCCCCTAGGCTTTTTATTCTCCAAGAATTTCTTTTGATATTCTCCTAATGCATGTGGCCATCTTATTCCACATTATGTTAGTCTCTTCTTCAGTATTCCATAATGCTTCATTTAATACTTAATCTTTGAATTATTCTAAGTTTTCTCCTTTTAAGTTCCACCACGTAGTTCGTGGGTTAATCTTCTCTTTTTTCACTCGTAATGTATTTTTAATATTTATATCCAACTCTATTACCCTATGTTGTGAGGTTAAGCTATATATTCGGAGAACCTTACAATATGTACACGTTAATCAGTTTACTTTTCTAGTAACAAAAATATGAGAGAATTAGAGAAATTGGTGGAGAATTTAACCTCCTTATGAGTCCTTGATGTTGATCTTGGATGTAGATATGTTGATCTTCCAAAGGTATGAAAGTGGTATGGAGAGGTCGAGGGAATTTACCAAGTGAGGTAAGAAAGTGATGGAAGGGAATGTGGGAAAATGGATTTTTAGAAAAGGGAACAACTCTGAATTCGAGAGAATGTTCTCTGACTTGTTGAGAGGGGTGTTCAGGGGCTTGGGAAGTTCTAAGTGTTCCTTTCAAGCTGAGATCGTGGCCTCTATTTATAGGACCAAGGGGGTGCCGATCAACAGGGATTACCTCAGGCACACTGTCGATTGGTAGGGTCCTTGGGGTGCCATTTGGTAGTATAGGATAGGTTTGGGGGGAAATGGGTGTAGAACGCGAATTGTAAGTCAAAATCGCGCGCAGGATAGACTGTTGGAAAAATCATTTAGATCCCTTCAATAATCCATCAATCCACTCTCGAATTTAGGAGTTCACCAATATAAAACGGGGCTCGAAAGCGCCCGTTGGTCACTTGATAGGAGGTTTTCGGAGGAAAACAGATCATTCATCCGAATTATAAGGTCGATTTGCACATGGGATGAACCTTTGGAAAAGATATTCAGTGCCTTTTAAGATTTCATTCAGTTTCTTTATGTTCGGAGAGTCGATCAAGGTCAAACATGGTCCAAAAGTGCCCGGTGGCCCTTCGGAGTAAAATGGGTCGGTCGATCGTACCGTAAGGTTGATTCACACACGGGATGGACCATTGAAAAGAGGATTCAAAGAACTTTGAAGATTCATTGAGTTTTACTCAATATTGTGATTTGACCGGATTCAAATGGGAGGGGAGCGCCCGGTAGCCTCCAGATTAGTTTTTAGAGTAAAATTAATCATTCGTCTGAATCATAAGGCCGATTCACGCATAGGTCAGATCATTAGAAAGGGGATTCAGGGAACTTTGAACATTCATTGAGCTTTATCTCAAGCGAGAGAATTTACCAGAGTCAAATGGCGCTCGGTGGCCTCCAGATCATTTTTTAAAAGTGAAACAATCATTTGTCCAAACCGTAAGGCCGATTCACGCAGGGGGCAGACCATTGGAAAGGGTATTCATGGAACTTTGAAGATTCATGAGCTTTTTCTCAAGATGAAGACTTGATCATAGTCAACAAGCCTCGAGAGCATCCGGTAGCCTCCAGATCAATACTCGGAGTATGACTTAGGGTTTATGGTGTATAGATGAGTGCTAGTGTCACAGCTTACTTTTTTATATGAATGAACAAAAAGTACACATAAAGCAATGAATTAAAGTTAAGATTGAATAAAATAACTTTATTCATTATTAAAGTAGTTTACATAGGGTAGTACCACCGCAGGGGTGAGTTAAATTTTTATTAGTACAAACTATAATGTAAAAAATCAAAAAACGCCACTCCTTACTCCCATCTAGCTTATTCTCTGCCCACACGGTCATGTACACAAATAGGTGACCAGTATTTGTCTCTAATAGGGAAGATATATTATCCTCTTTTTCCAGGTTCATCTGGAGAAAAAAGCAATTAGCACAAATATATTAAGCATGTTCTACCAATATATAACAAATATACGTATAGATGAGAGTTGTAGTGTGTATAGAATCACTGTTTTAGCAATGCTAAAGAAATAAAGCTAATAATCCCATACTTTTCAGTTTATAAAGAACATTAAGGTTCTTGAACTAATAATCCCTTACTTTGCAGTTTATTAAGAAAATAAAGTTCGTTACTAGTTTATTAAGGATCATGTAAAGAAAATCAAGGATCTTTAAACTAATAATACCGTACTTACCAGTTCACTAAGGGGTATAGAAATAATTAAGCATCATTAAAACCAAAATAATAATAATAATCAACCCAAAACCTTTGGAAAAAAGTAACCGGATAGGCACACAATCGAAGCGGCACTCATACGTATGTAGTAATAAATCTAGGCTCTCAATCATCTGAGACCATTAGGCCATATATAAAGTTTTATGGGATAACATGTCAGTCTACTTCCTAGTTAATATGGATGCTTATAATATAAATATATGGACAAAAGTGCAGGGGAAAACTGAATCAGTAAGGAACATGATATCAGTTAAAAGGTGAGAAGGGTTAAATTGATCAATTAGTAAAATTCAAATATCGATGATCAAATTCAAATACCGATGATATTTAATAAAATATGTAGTATGTCAGTATTATAACATGCACATACTAAGAGTATATTGAAGCTATCGCATAGTAATATCAATAGCAGTTATCCAAATACGCAAAGTTTACTATTGAAAATGTAAAAAAAAACTACTTATTTGGTATCTCGTTTGGCTTTATATATCATAAGAGGATATTCGGAGGAGCTGGTGCTTGATTTTTTGTATACAATGTTTGGGTATGTAAGTATTTGAGATTAGGTCACTTAGTTTATACAAAAACTAAAGTTTCGGGCGTTTAATTGTAAATATTTGGTGTCTTTAAAATGCTGGATCGAAGATCACTTTTGAACGTTTGTGCAAGAGACTTTTTGTCTTAAAATATTTTGAAGTATTCATAGATAAAATTTGGGGATCAAATTGATAAGTTAAAAAAGTCAGAGGGGTTAAATTTCAATTTTGGAAAAATATTCTTAAGTTAAACCCTCATTTTTTTCATAACTTAGGCCAGGTTAATCCAAAAATGGCCTTACCTTATATCATTTTGACCAGAAAAATAAAATAAAATATTGAAAAAAAATTCAAAAAAATATGATTAGCCACGCACCCTCATGCGCTAGGTGAAGGATTTGGTCAAAAAGTTCATCTTCTTCCCCACGACAGTTGACTTTAGGGTTTCTGATTTTTGACCTTGAATAACTCCATAATTTATAAATCATTTGAGATGATTTCTTAACAAACTAAACCTAATTTTTCATAAGGAATCCAAATATATAAGTTTTGTGGATTGAGATGTAGTATATCTTAAGTTCCATAACTGTGTGTTTTTCTGAAAATTTAACTTAACATTCATGGATTTTAAGGATATGGCGGGGATTCTTATGAACATAGTTTATTTTCTGTTATGTATAGGAGTAATTTGATTTCGATTTCAAAGGTTGAGATGGACTATACAGGGAGAATTTTAGATTTTCAATTTTCTGGTTCAAAATACACTTTCAATCGATTCGAGTTTATTAGGCACATTCCTGGTATTAGGTCATTACACTAAAGTTACTGAGCTTCTAATGAAGACATTCAAAGCTTTAAACATGAGTTTTGATTGATATTTGGAAGTTCACCATTGAAGCTCAAGCTTCAATGGTGGAAACTTCATGTTTTTACCTAGAACTTGTTTTCTACATAAAATTTCCTACTGTTTTATATTCTAACATTATAATTACACATAAATCGATTAAAACAAAGGAACTGAATATAGTACATAAAATCATGGAGTACCTGTTTGGAGTAAAAATTTTGAGTTTCGTAAATTCTGTTTGAGTGAGTTTCAACTGAGGTTTTCGTGGGGTATTTATAGTATATTAGCAAAGGAGTTAATTGGAGGAAAAATAGGTGAATTTGAACTGACATAATAGGGTTTTTAAACTTGGGTTTTGTTCCTCACATGTGTGTATGGTGTACACATATGATTCTTAGTTATTTTTGCTTAGGTGGGGGCTTATTTGGATAGGGGGTTTTAGAAAATTAACAAATATTTGGTGTTTGGTAATAGGTTGGTCTTGTATATGTACGTATAGCCTTAAAAGTGTACTTTTAATAAAGTATTTTTTAATTTTAGAAAGTTCCAAGGGCTGAAATTATAATTTTTATTAGTTGAAGTCTAAAGGATTAAGTTTTACATAAAGTTGAGATTTAGGAGTTAAGTATAAGTCAAGTTATGTTACTTTGAAGTTTTTAGGAGCTATTTTGTAATTATTAAAACTGTAACGGGTCTAGGTCAATTCAGTAAAGTTGTAGGGCATCAAGTATAGTTTCTTTCTTAGAAGACTTTTGAATTTGAATATTTTATAAGGTTAAAATAGTGATCGTAGGTGTTTAGGGCCAGTTTTGAAAATGTCGGTTATTACAGTCTACCCACGTAAAAACAATTCGTCCTCGAATTTACCTTGTAATAAGTCTGGGTATTGATCTTTCATAGCTTGTTCGGGTTCCCATGTAGCTTCTTGCTGATTTTGATTTTCCCAAAGTACTTTAAGGGAATTTCCTTATTTCTATGGTATTTCACATGGCAATCCAGAACTTGAATAGGGCGTACTTCAAAAGCATAGTTTGGTTCGATAGAAATATCTTGCCACATAACGGTATGAGATGGATCAGAAATATACTGGTGTAACTGAGACACATGAAATACATTGTGAATATTGGATAATTCCATGAGTAATTCTAATTGATAGGATATTGATCCAATTCGTTTAGAAATTGTGAAAGGTTCAATATATATGAGGGCCAATTTTCCTTTCTTTCCAAAGCGTAAAATTCCTTTCCGAGGAGAAACTTTTAGAAATACTTGGTCATTAACTGGAAGCTCTAAGGGTTTTCAATATTAGTCAGCATAATTTTCTGTCGATCTCGGGTTGTCTTCAATCATTCTCGAATTTGTTATATTCTTTCAGTGGTTTCCTAGATTATTTCGGGACCAAATTGTTTACTATTCCCAGATTCGATCCAACATACAGGTGATTTATACGGTCTTTCGTATAAAGCTTCAAACGGAGCAGCTTTAATACTGGTCTGATAACTATTGTTATATGAAAATTTGACAAAGGGTAATTATACATTTCAATTGTCAGATATATCTAACGTACAAGCGCGTAGCAAATCCTCTAAAGTTTGGAATGTACGTTTTGATTGTCCATCCGTTTGTGGGTGGAATGCAATACTTAAATGAATTTTAGTACCCATTGTGGTTTGCAGTACCTGCCAAAACTTTCCTACAAAATGGGAATCTATGTCTGATACGATGGATAAAAGAATTCCATGTAATCGAATAATTTCTCGAATGTAGATCTATCTAAGCTTTTGGAATGAGTCGGTGGTTTTCAAAAGTAGAAAATGAGAAGATTTGGTGAGTTGATCTACTATTACCCAAACGGAAATATATCATTGGGACGTACGAGGTAGTCCAATGACAAAATCCATGGTAATATGATCCATTTCCACTCGGGAATTGGTAAGGGTTGGAGGAGTCCACCAGGATATTGGTGTTCTATTTTTACTTGTTGATAAGTAAGACATTTCCTTATGAAATTCTCGATGTTATTTTGCATATTTAGCCACCAGTATTGCTTCTTCAAAGTGTCGTACATTTCTATACTTTCGGGGTGAATCATAAATTTTGAAACGATGGGCTTCTTGCAATATTTCCTCTTGAAAAGATGCATCGTCAGGTACATATAATATATTTATAAATCGTAAACATATTTCCTTATCATATGAGAAGTCAAGATTTTTGTCTTGAAAAGTTTGTACATAAGAATCTTGGGTTTACTGAATTAAGATTTTCTCTCTCAACTTAGGATAAGCAATAATGTTGAAAAAATTCGCGGAAGGGGGTATCAATCTAAGGTCATATTACTCTATGGTAGTAGAAATATCATAGTAAATTAAAGTGTGGAGTCTTCCTACTAGATTTCAACTTAAAGCGTTGGCTACTGCATTGCCCTTGCCTGGATGGTAATTTAATTTAAATCGATAATCTTCCAAAAATTCCATCCAGCGTCGTTGTCTTAAATTCAAGCCCTTTTGGGTAAAAATATATTTCAAACTTGTGTGATCAGAAAGACTTGGAAATTTACACCATAAAGGTAATAATGCCAACTTTTTAACACTAAAACTACAGCGACTAATTTGAGATCACGGACAGGATAATTACGTTCATGAGTTTTGAGTTTTCGTGACCTATACTTTATAAATTTTTCATTTTGTATTAACACACATCCTAACCCTTGTAATGAAGTGCCAGTATATACATCGTAGCTTAGGTCGCTAGAAGGAATAGTGAGGATAGGAGCAGTGGTTAATTTGTCCTTCAACACTTGAGATTATTGATTAAGTTCATCAGTCCATACAAATGGAACTTCCTTCCTAGTTAGCTTTAAAAGGGGACGAGCAATGTGAGAAAATCTTTCTACAAAATGACAGTAATATCCAGCTAATCCTAGAAAACTTTTGATTTTAGTAGTATTGGTAGGATTTTCCCATTCTTAAATGGTTGAAATTTTGGCTGGATCAACTTGAATTCCATTTTCACAAATCACATGTCCTAAAATTTCTATTTCCTTCATTGAAAATCACATTTGCTCTTTTTAGCATATAACCGATGGTTTCTAAGAGTACTTAAGATTGGGTCTAAATGTTGGGCATGTTTTACTAGATTCTGAGAATAAATAAGAATATCGTCAATATAAACGATAGCGAATTGGTCAAGCAAAGGCCTAAAGATTCTATGCATTTGATCCATAAAAGTTGTGGGTGCATTGGTTAATCCAAATGACATTATGGTAAATTCAAAATGTCCATAACGGGTTCGAAAAGTAGTTTTCGAAATATCTTCTTCTGTAACACGTAATTGATGATAACCAGATCATAAATCTATTTTAGATTAGACCTTTGCTCCTTGAAGTTGATCAAATAGATCTCATATTAGGGGTAAAGGATACTTATTCTTAATAGTTACTGAGTTCAGTTTACGATAGTTGATGCATAATCTAAAGCTTCCATCGTGTTTCTTAATAAATAATACCGGAGCTCCCCAAGGAGATGAACTTAGTCGAATAAAACCTTTTTCTAAGAGGTCATTTAATTGGGTACGGAGATTTCTAAGTTCTAAAGGATCCATTCGATACGGAGGTATCGAAACATGAAATGTATTAGGATAAAGATTGATACTAAACTCGATTTCTCTTAAAGGGGGTAATCTTGGTTTTTCTTCTGGAAAAACATATTCAAATTGTTCTAAAAGATTTGGAATTAAATAAGAGATTTGGATTTGGAAACTTGAGGGTTCAGATGGACCTGATCCTTGAAATACAAAAGAACAATTATCTTCATTTCGAAAATAAATTTTCTTCGCATGACAATCGATAGAAGCATGATGTCTTCATAAAACATCCATTTCGATAATAATATCGAAACCATAAATATCTAAAATTACCAAATTAACAAGGAGTGTTCCTAGACCAATCTAAATTCTACAATTGTTGTAACCTTGCATTGGTGTATTGATTTCACCTATTGGTAATTCAATATCCAATGGAGTAGTTAAAGACATAGTAATAATTGCAATAATTTATCTAGTCTAAGACTAATAAAAGAATGTGTTGAACCTGAATAAAACAAAATATGTGCAACAAAATGCTAAAAAAATATCATACCTTCTATCACGTCATGGGAATTTTATGTAGGCAATATGGCATTATTCTTTTCATGACTCGGGATTGACACAATTTTCTTGGAAAAATTTGGCTTGGGTTGTGTCACACGCCAAACCAAATCTTTTCTAATCATTTCATTTATATTATGATTAAATCATAATCTTCAGTCCATTCGAAATATAATTCATTTATCAATATTTTTTTCCATGTACAATAAACATAGTCATGTTCTTTGTACCATAACGTGATTAACATCAGAGTCATAATTAAGCGAACATGTTATACTATGATTAAATATTGCAATCATTAAATCAATCCATGCTAACTCGGTATATAAGATGTGCGAGTGTAGTAAAACCTTAGTGTGACAATGACAAAATCCCCATGTCTAATCCCCAGCTCTTTCCAACGGTGCAACTCTCAGATCACTGATCATATGATATCCTAGCTGGCAGCGTACAACCCTAAAAATTTCAAATATAAGTCGTAAGCATTAAGCTTAGTGAGGTACTTCTTCCCTAAAATGAAATAACAGTTCTTTATCAAATCTGTGGATATAAAATCCAAATAATCCTGCCCTGATATGAAATAACAGTTTTATATCAAATTTATGGATATGAAATCTAAACAATCCTGCCCATTGGCCATAACAAATCCTTAAACATAAGTTCTAACAAATCATTATCATAAGACAAATCAAATTATTGGATCTTTGTCCAATTCCAATCCTGGATCATAAGATCCAAACAAATCCTGGATATTTTAATATCCAAACAAATCCAGAATAACAAAGAATTCAAACAAATCCTGGAACATAAGACCCAAATAAATTCTGAATATTTTAATATCCAAACAAATCCTAAATACTGAAGTATTCAAACTAATCCTGGATCATAAGACCCAAACAAATCCTGGATATTTTAATATCCAAACAAATCCTGAATACTGAAGTATTCAAACCAATCCTGGATCATAAGACCCAAACAAATCCTGGATATTTTAATATCCAAACGAATCCTGAATACCGAAGTATTTAAACAAATTCGCTCTTAGAGCTATATTTATATTTATATATGAAACAAATCATAAGTACACTCACGTTGGTAATTTAATAGGCTTTCCTTTTCCTTTGTCTGACACTTGTTCAATCGGTTCTTATTCCCTTCCTATAATTCATACAATATTAGTATCATCATAAGAATATCACAAATCCAAGGAATATCTCAAACATAACTCAATTCATAAGCATCATATGATTCTCTTCAAATCATTTATTACGAGTGAAGTTCCATCCAAATTCATGTTAATATATTTGACATATCCAAATCATATACCAAATATACATTCAGTTTTTCTTGGTAATTCAATACTTATCATATTAAGATTCCAATACAAAATACGGTGCATCATTTCAAGTTTCTTAGAGCAAGTTATGCCAATTTCTTCAATACATAGCAAATCTGCCCTATAGGCTCATCAATCGTTCAGTCAACTTCCAGGAATTTTCATAATTTCTATACTTCATAAATTTATATGATATTTCACCCAACATCAATAAACATATTGAAAAATAAAAATTTAAAGTTTCATAATTTTTAATGTTCATTTGTTATGTCAAGCCAAACATCGAACACATGACATGCATATTTTCACCCATGGGGAAGATTTTATACCCGAACTTCAAACTCTCACCAAAGATGCAGTTCTTGGTATTTTCACATAATTTTCGGATATATCACGCATATATGAGTCTATTTTCATTTTCAACTAGAATTAATCAATTCCATTAAGTATACAAAAAGATATGGAAGTTTGAATAACAAAGGTTACTAAACGAAATAATTTAAGGGTTTACACATTCAACTTTGTTTAAACTCGTATATATTCATACGTACACCTCAAGACATGGAAGTTTTGTAAAATAAATGATGATTTCTATAATTTCAATCAGTAATATAAGAAAAATAACAAGATTTACGCATAGGATTACCTTAGGGAGGTTTACATAATTTCCTTTGAATTTTTCTCCAACGTTTCCTCCTCGCTTTCTTCCTAAACTTCCCTATTCTCTCTCCTTAAGCTTAAATTCCTCATGGATGATTTGGCTGAAGGAGAAGGTTATTTCAAAGGTATAAGGTTGGCCAAACCGTCCTACACCTCAAACCAATCAATTTAAGACACTTGTTGGGTATAAAGGACAAATTACCACTTAAACGGATGGACAAATTTGCCCTTTGTTAGGAATTTCAGTATAACTTCTTACTCGGACCTCCTTTTCACACACCGTTTGTTGTGTTATAACCCTAACTCACCTTTCTACAACTATCTAGTTTTTACCTCAAGTCAATTGTTATTTTATAAGGGTCAAAACAAGTCTCCAACCTGAATATTCCTACCAAAACTTCAAAATTTTGTATTTATAACTAATTCGATATTTCATGCTTTCTGAAGGTAGAATTAGACTAAAAATAATAACTTAACATCATATATATTAATAACACATTACTCGTTTCACATAAGATAAGCATAATTAATCATAATTATATTCAGATTGTCACAATTTATCACATGTTGATTTTGGATAGGACGGGATTTTGGATGTTGTGAGGGTTTGTTAACTGATGATGGATTGGAAATGATTTTAACTTTGGACACTGTGGTCGAATATGTACTATTTCGTGACACTCATGATAGTGGATTGTTGAACATGTTGTGTTATGATGAATCTAGGAATAAGCTTGTCAACTCGAGTTTGAATAAGGGTGAGATCGAGAATGAGGTGGGTTCTTATAATATAATTGTTTCTGGTAACAGGGGAGAAGATCATATTACGGCAGAAGAATTGCGCTCCACAATTGCCACAATGTCGATAAGTTGAGAATACTCACGAATTTGTAAAGGAGTGGCCGAATTCTTATCTCTTAGATGTAATCCTCTTTTAAATTGATTACACTTCTTTATCTAAGTATCTATATACTCAAGGTCGTAATGAGACAATTCGATAAATTTAGCCTCATATTAGGCTATCGATAGATTTGCTTATTGTAATATTAAGAAATCAACCATTTGTTGATCTCACTCAGCCTCGAGAAAATACTTATTGAAGAAAATCTCCTCAAATTACTCCCAAGTAAAATTAACAATATTCTGGTTACGTGGCACTACTTACCACCATAAATCAGCTTTACCTTCAAACATATAGGTTGTTAAAGTTATTCGAAGATTAGTAGTTATACCTACTCCATTCAGAATTTTCACAATCTGACGTATCCATTTCTCAGCTTCACCGGCACCTGGCTTTCTAAGAAAAGATAGAGGTCGTTGTCTCAAGAATTCTTTAAGGGCATTTATCCTACGAATTTCTTCAAAAATGTCCTCTGGAGTATAATGAGTAGTTTGTTGTTGTCGAGCTAAAGAAGTAAGTTCCTTAAGACATCGCATGATTCCTTCAGTTTGAATTCTAGTGGAGGGAATTCGAGTACTTATATAATACAACAGTTTTAATAATAAGAATCATAAACAAAGATATGTCACAAGATTATCGAATTATATATGATAAGTTATATGATACATCGGAGTTATATATCACTAACTATTACTACATCAGTGAAGCTATAGTAGTTAGTTAATCTCCTAAGGTTCAGTATGGCACACTACCTACAATACTTTATTATTCTTATCTACATTAAGAGAAAACTTTTAACTTGGATTTTTAGGAAGAAATAACCACTTCGTCACTAGAACTGGATTCCGGGCTAACTAAATAATCTCCCTGACTAGAAGAACCATTAGTCGATTCATCACTACTACCATGGAGTAGTCACCATGTACTTCACCATTTGATGTTGCATCGGGGTACATAGGTGGAGTAGTCGGACTATCTGCAAGATCAAGATTTATGGCTTCTTAAAAGATTACTGGATCATTCACATAATCATCCACCTTCCTCATAAATTGCATGTCGCCTAGAACTCTATTTATTAGCACTAATCTTTTAACATCACTATTCGCACCTGCCCAGTCCTCCTCGACTGCACAAATCATCTCTCGTAATTTTTCCAGTGCCTCCTCTCAAACTCTGGTTTCCTAGTGATTGTTTGGCTCAATGTCTATATTGAATAAAACTATGTCCCATGTATCCATGATGCAAAATGAAATTACCATATAATAATAGTAATAAAAGAAGTTTTGAAAAAGATAAAATAACTAATATCTTATTTCTTTTCCTTTATAAAATGCTAACCCGATGATATGTTTAAATTTAAAACACGCTCGGATACCAACTTGTCACTCTCTTCTTTTTGGTATGAATGAATAAGTACACATAAAGTGATGAATTAAAACTAAGGCGGAATAACATAACTTTATTCATTATCAAAGTGGTTTACATAGGGTAGTACCACTGCAGGGGTGAGTTACATTTTTTAGTAAAAACTATAATGTAGAAAATCAAAAAACGTCACTCCTTGCTCACATCTGGCTTATTCTCTACCAACACGGTCATTTACACAAATAGATGACCGGTATCTGTCTCTAATAGGGAAGAGATATTATCCTCTTTCTTCGGGTTCATCTGGAAGAGAAAGGAATTAGCACGAATATGATAAGCAGGTTTTACCAGTTCTATAACAAATATACATATAAATGAGAGTTGGAATGTATGTAGAATCAGTGTTTTAGCAACGCTAAAGAAATAAAGTCAATAGACCCATGCTTATCAGTTTATAAAGAACATTAAGGTTCTTAAACTAATAATCTTATACTTACCCGTTCATTAAGAAAATAAAGTTTGTTACCAGTTCATTAAGGATCGTGTAAAGAAAATCAAGGATCTTTGAACTAATAATCCCATATGTACCAGTTCACTAAGGGGTATAGAAATAATTAAGCCATTAGTAAAACCAAAATAATAATAATAATAATAATAATAATAATAATAATAATAATAATAATAATAATAATAATAATAATAATAATAATAATAATAATAATAATAATAATAATAATCAACCCAAAACCTTTGGGGAAAAGTAACCATCTAGGAACACAATTGAAGTGGCACTCATACATATGTAGCAATAAATTCAGGCTCTCAATCATCAGAGACCATTAGGGTAAGTAGAAAGTTATGTGGGATAACATGTAAGTCTACTTCCTAGTTAATACTGTTGTTTATAATATAAATATTTGCACAAAAGTGCAGGAGAAAACTGAATCAATAAGGAACATGAAATCAGTTATTAGGTGAGAATGGTCAAATTAATCCATAGTCAAATTCAAATACTGATGATCAAATTCATATACCGATGATCAAATTCAAATACCAATGATATTTATTAAAATATGTAGTAGGACAGTATTATAACATACACATATTATGATTAAATAGGAGCTATCACGTACTGATATCAATAGCAGTATGCCAAATACGCAAAGTTTACTACTAAAAAGGTAGGAACACCTACTTTCTCGGTATGTCTTTAGCCTTTATATATCACAAGAGGATATCGGGAGGAAATGGTACTTGATTTTCTGTATACAATATTTAGGTATATAAGTATTTGGGATTATGCCAGTCAGTTTATATAAAAATTGAAGTTCCAGGGGTTTAATTATAAATATTTTGGGACTTTAAAATACTGGACCAAGGTCACTTTTGAACTTTGGTGCAAGAGAGTTTTTGTCTTAAAATATTTTGAAATATTCATAAACAAGTTTGGGGATTAAATTCATAAGTTGAAAAAGTCGGGAGGGGTCAAATTATAATTTTGGAAAAATATTCTTAAGTTAAAACCTCATTTTTTTCATAACTTAGGCTAAGTTAGTTCAAACATGGCCTTAACTTATATCATTTTGACCAGAAAAATAAAATAAAAATATTGGAAAAAATTTCAGAAAATTCTAATTGGTCACGCGCCCTCATGTGCTAGGTCAAGATTTCTGGTCAAAAAGTTCATCTTCTTCCCCTCGATAATTGACTTTAGGTTTTCTGATTTTTGACCTTGAATAACTCCTTCATTTCAAAACCATCTGAGATGTCTTCTTAACAAACTCAACCTAATTTTTCATAAGGAATCCAAATATATAAGTTTTGTGGATTGAGATGCATTATATCTCAAGTTCAATAATTGTATGTTTTTCTGATAATTTAACTTAACATTCGTGGATTTTAAGGATATGGTAGGGATTCTTTTAAACATTGTTTGTTTTTTGCTAAGTATAGGAGTAATTTGGTTCTTATTTCAAAGGTTGAGATGGATTATAGAGGGAGAATTTCAGATATTTAATTTTCTAGTTCAAAATATACTTTCAATTTATTCGAGCTTATTAGGAACATTCTTGGCATTTGGTTGTTACATCCAAGTTCCTGAGGTTTTAATGAAGACTTTCAAAGATTTAAACATGAGTTTTGATTGACATTTGGAAGTTCACCATTTAAGCTCAAGCTTTAATGGTGGGAACTTCATATTTTTCACCTAGAGCTTATTTTCTACGTAAAATTTCCTACTGTTTTAAGCTATTCAAACATTATAACTACACATAAATGGATTGAAACAAAAAGAACTGAATATAATACATAAAATCATAGAGTACCTGTTTAGAGTGAAAATTTTGAGCTTTGGAACATCTGTTTGAGCGAGTTTCAATGAGGTTTCGTGGGGTATTTATAGTATAGTAGTAGGGGATTTCATTAGTGGAAAAAATAGGTGGCTTTGAATTGATATAGTAGGGTTTTCAAACTTGGGTTTTGTTCCTCACATGTGTGCATGGTGTACACATGTGATTCTTGGTTGTTTGTGCATATGTGGGGGTTTATTTGGACAATGGGTTTTAGGAAATTAACAAATAGTTAGTGTTTGGTCCTTGGTTGGTCTTATATATACACTTATAGCCTTAAAAGTCTACTTTTAATAAAGTATAGGGATAATTTTGTAATTTTAAAAATATCTAAGGGCGAAAATTATAATTTTATTTTAGTTTAAGTCTAGAGGATTAGTTTGATATAAAGTTGAGGTTTAAGAGTGAAGTATAAGTCAAGTCATGTTACTTTAAAGTTTTCAGGGGCTATTTTATAATTTTTAAAACTTCAGGGTGCCAAGATCAATTCAGTAAAGTTTTAGGGCATCAAGTATAGTTTCTTTTTTTAGAAGAATTTTGAATTTGAATAATTTATAAAGGTTCAAATAGTGACCGTAGGTGTTTAAGGCCGATTTTGAATATCCCGATTATTACAGCTAAAGACCTAAGGAGGTGCTTAGGGTGGTTATAAGATGGAGTGTCTATAAAATACACTTTGAGAAAGAATCATAATAGCAACTAGCCTTCTCGGAGATTTCTTGGTTGACATATCTAAACCATTTCTTAGTAAGCAAGAGGTCAGGAAGACTCATTTCAAGTGAGTAAGCATATTTTCATACGATGATCTAGTCGGAGTACATCTCCACCACAAACGATGAACTAGTCCTATTTTTCAGGGATGTCAACTATGACATGGAGAGGATATTAGTGGATAAAGGAAGTTTCTCAAAGATTAATATGGAACCCCCTTGGGGTGATCAAATTTATTGTTAAAGTTGGTTAATCAATCGAGAAATTGAGTTCTACGTTATGAAACTAGAGTCTCGTTACAACTCTATCCTTCGAATGGGTGTCTTCAAATGGTGAGAGTCGTGCCTTGAGCCACATGGGTACTCTTCGCTCTACCTCTCTATTTTTTTTCAAAGTACGTTTTTATCACCTTTTTAGAATGCTCAATGGGGACCAAAGTCACATCCATATTCTTATACTACCGATAAATATACCTCTCATAACACAACTAGGGCCTCTTCCTACCTCAATTTATAATGGCATCTCTCATAACAATATAAATATCAGTACCCAATTCCATATTTAACCAACTCCAATGTTGTGTAGTCGTTGGGCATAGAGAGATGGTAGGGTGGTAGGGTGATAATTTATAAGATATTCTCCAGTATGATCATGTGATTCCATTTGTGATGTCATTCCATACATGTTCCATAGAATAAGCATCTTTTCCTTTATGTGGATATCCGGGATTATCCATAAGTGGCAGGAGGTGGTAATGCTCTTGAATTACATCCCCCGACATATTATTTTCACACCTTTGATAATGATGGTAAAAGAATTATATGAGGGTTCGTAAATGTAGCATTTCCATAAAAATCCCTAATGAGATTAGGATACATCATTTCCTTGTTTGGATTATGGAAACATGACCTTAATCATTAAGGTGAGCAAACTGATCACATACAGTCGGAATGTTAGCTTGGATGGTATCCTATTCAATCGTCCTCTCAGATAAAATGAATATAGAATTAAGCTCAAGGTCATGTTCCATCCTATATTTGGATTTATAGGACACTAGTTTTCAGGTTTATAAATCTAGTCACTGTGGTACAATAATATTTATTTGTGTTTTTTCATTAAGAGTTAGGAGCACGCAAAATCGGTAATTTTATTATTTTAGTTAAAGAGGTGTTTATATTTATGCCCTTACCCATACTCATTTTAAAAATAAACACATAACCCCGCCTCCACCCTACCCCACCCACTGGAATCCTCGTCCGATTATTTCTCTCTCCTCATTTCTCCCTCTCTTCATCTATTTCTTTCATTTTTTTTATCCGTGCCAGCGACACCATTACTGGAGCTGGAGAAGAAGGTTTTTTACCGGAAGAAAATGGAATATTCGCCGGAAAGAAAAAAAAAATCTCAGCGAAAAAAATGGAGTTTTTGTCCCAAAAAAATGGAGGTTTTAGTAAAATAGTAAATTAATCGGTTCCGATTTTTTATCAAAAAATATCGAATATGGGTGTTGTTGGATATATCTCGATCAATAGATTTCAAATATATAGATTTTTTGAATTATGGATTTGTATATATGAAGATATGGACTTTTAAAATTTTGATGAGTTTTTTTGTATGAGTTGTCAAATGGTATATTAGTCATTTTTATGATCGTTTTATTACATGGACTAAATTTATAAAATTATATGGTGTGTCCTATTTTTACATACTTTTGGATTGGATTGGACCTTTCCCGAAAATCCCCTAAAACAAATTGTTCCTTAATCTTTTCCAAAGCATTCAACGGTGTCATCATCAAAAATTAAGGATGTAAGGTAGGTGGGGTAGGTAGACGGCACACTACAGGGTCTCTTGGTGGGTTCAAACATAGTTACTGGAAAATCAATCAAAAATAGCCACAATGAATAAACTTAATCATGTTTAATTAACAAAAATCAAACATAAAATGGAAGAATACAATTCTAAAAATAGGAAAGAGTCTTAAACCAAGATATATCGCCAAACGGTTATCACACACTTAAAATACCCAGATAATGGGCATTACAATATAGTTTTACCAATCCACATAGATTAATCTCAAGAATACTATTTGAATATATTAATTTAATCTCAAGAATGAAGAAAATACAACATAGATTAAGGTTGTATTTTCTTTTTCATTTGAATATGAAGCCTGAATCTCAAATCTGAAGTCTAAAATTTTAATCTGAAAAATATGTTTGTTTTTATGTCTGAATGAATGTATATAAACTAATTCAGACTTTGGATTCAGACTTGAGGGGTTCATTTACCTCTTAATCATTTAGAGGCAAAAATAGCCATTATCCACTTAATCATTTAAAAAAACAAACACTATTTGATACCTCTTAAGTCTGAATGGTTCAGATTCAGACTTAAGAGGTTTAAACAAACAACACCTAAATTTCTAGAAAACCCCCAGCTAGTGAAATCTTATCAATGCCTAGACAAATTAACTAAAAAGGGTAGAGATTAACGTACCAATATTTTCTATATGGATATTGATGAGATATTGGATAAAAAATGCTTGGAAATGCTTGTTCTAACTCCCTAATGGTGGTTGGTGTTCTTCAGAACAAGATAGAGAAATAGTAGTTGAAGAGAAAACAGAAAATTAAACGGGTTAGGCACATTTTAAAACCCTTACTTGTTGATGAAAAAATCGTTGTGGGTTGTAAATCCATCATTGACACGAGTCCTTCTTTCACAGATGAAAAATCGCCGTTGATGCAAATATCTTCTTTACGGGTCGTGAAAATCATCAGAAAAATTAAACATTTCCAAACGAAGGAAAACTTCCCCAAAATCCAATTATATTCAATAAGGTTTATTGTCTCGAATAATTTTTTTTAGTGATCCGAACATATTTTTAAACATCACAATCAAGTTTTAAGGGTATATTGCACACACCAAATGGAAATGAATCAACATGTGAAGAGTTGAAGTGTTTTTAAGGCCAATAATATAGGGTAAATTATATATAATTCGTTTAGAGAAAAAAAATCGAACATGTTTAAGCTTTGAATAATGAAATTAAAACCAAATTTTAGCTAGATTGAGAGGATGAGGACTGTACCTTATGCTTCGGGCATGGAATCTTCCTTTCAGCATGGAATCACTATATCTGACGATTAACATCCTAATATACCTAATTAGATAAAGGGGATAAAGAATATACCTTGTGCTTCGTCGATGGATAACCTCATTTAGGCTATATTATTTACAATACCGAATATTTTCTTTGTCATTGGCATGATCAATAGATTTTAGTTTAACCCATTCTTAAGTACCTAAAAAGGACTAGAGATTACGTGGATTTACTCAATGGGCGGTCTTTTACTTTTTGGGTACATGTACTCAAATTTTCAATCAGACAAAGTTTCTAGGAATTCGACCTCGGTATATGTGTGGTGGAGCCATAATTTGGAGTAGTTATAAGCAATCTTGTATTGTTAATACGGCCATAGAAGCCAGATTTGTTTTCTTTTTGGAGGCAGCAAAGGAGGTTGTTTGGTTTTGAAAATTACTAATTAATTTGGGTGTGGTTTCTTTAGTGTAGTCAACTATTACACTTCATTTTGATAATAGTGGAGAAGTTTCTAACTCAAAAGAACCAAGTACTCATAAGAGGGATAAGCACCTTGAGTGTTATTATCACCTTATACAGGAGATTGTGCAGATATCAGGTGAACGTGTGGAGAGACGAAATCATGGTGACTAAGATTGCATCTCGGGACAACTCGATGGATGCTTTTACAAAAAGCTTACCAACTAAACTATTAGGCATTCATGTAGAGGGAATGGGTATTTAATGCATGGCGACATGGGTTTAAGACTAAGTGGGATATTATTATGGATTTATTCTTAAAACCATGTTTATAACACTTGGTTTTTAAGAAATGGATTATCAAAACTTCATTTTGAAATATAAATCATGTTTGTGAGAATGCCTTATATTTATTTTTTAATATATTACAATTGTGCGTATTATAAATTATGGTGAGTTGGATTTAACCTAATCTCAAAAGATCTATATTTCAATTCTATTATAACTAAGTAGTTCACAACCTAAATAGGGGTGACATTCTATCGGTAAAGTTACGTGTACATTCTTAATAGTTTATTTGTATGCAAACTAGTTTGATGGTTCAGTAACTTGTCTAATAGTTCAAAGAGGATTGCGTCGGTAAATCAGGAATGTATTGAATGGGACCAAGAATGAGATTCAATTCTAGGTGTTGACTAGATTATAATTTCACAATCTCATAATTTCGCAAATAATGCATAAATTCTTGATCCCAAGGTTTATGAGGTTTGAAATATCCGCATGATTATTGTTTTGGTCTACTATGGGTGAGAATTAATTTATTGGGTTAATAGTCTTTGCATGTTGGAAAGCTATTATATAAATATGCCTGAGATCATATTCTCGAGGAATACTTGTCTAAGAGATATTTCGGATTATGACACCTCCTTCATAAACTTATAAGTTTTGATTCTACTAGTAAACCTAGCCAGTGGATCTATATTTGGTAAAGTATTAAATCAGTTAAGTTTGAGATCAAGAAATAATTAAGACGTTGGTATAAACCAATTATCGGGAAGTTGGATTTCACCAACCGAGTATTGAATAACTAACTTGAGGAATTATATTACCCAACTTCGCAAATAAGGCCTCAATATTCGAGTTATTATGAGATAGTTAAACTGAAGTGCACTTATAATTTTTTAGTGGAATTAATTACAATTAAACTAAAAAAATATTGTGCGTAATTTGGGTTTTCATATTCCCGCTTGGAAGACAATTTAACTATTAGCCTTAGGTCCCTACTATAGTCTATTAACCAATTATTAAGCCCAAAACTCTCTAGAAACCTTAATTGGCCCAAGCCTAGTTCATCTACCTATATATATGGGTCTAGGGTAGGGGAGTAAGCTGCATTAACAATCCTAAGGTTTAGAGGGGGCGGGGGGGGGGGGGGGGATATAAAAACACTTCATATTTTTATGAGAGGGTGAGGAGAAAGAAAATTACTTTTCTTTTATTTGACCAAGTTTTTATCTCCAAAAGTATCCACACGCATAAATTGATTTGAATGAATCACTAACTAGAAGATTTAAGACCTACTACGCATCTAAGGATGGATTTGGTGATGGCAGAATAATAACATCATCTTATTTATCAAACTTACCTCTTATATCAGAACACATACAAGATCTGCAAATGTATCATGATCGGAACCCTATATCTATTATTTATATCTAGTTCTTTTAGTTTACTATGGGCAACAATATTTTTTTTATTATCAATCCCCATCAACTGGTATCGGAGCCCCGATTAAGGATTAATCATGTTTTGAAAAGGTCTATGTTATCCACCATTAAAACCCTAGGTTTTCATATTAGAAAATATATCTATGTGTATCTTTTATACTAACAGATTTTGTAGGATTCTCACTACTCCCTCCATTATGATCACGTGATTCTGTTACGTGCATGGATCATATAATGGTTTGTCCGTAGTTATTTTTCCTAGATTTTATTTGGTTAGTAATTAGGTTATTTTAATTATTGCATAAATTGATGTATATGGAGGAGTTTATAAAGGAATATAATAGTTTTAATATTTTGAAAATAATAGTTTTAACATTCAAAAATCCTATATTATAATGGGATTTAGTCGTAGTGGAATATACAAGGATTTTGGTTGCATTATTCTTAAGTTTAAATGTCTAACAATGGAGTTATCAAAATAGAAGAAATGGTTAAAATGAAGTAGTTTTGGTAATAAAATAATTTTAACCAAAACGAAAACTAAGGAGCATAGAAACGACTACAATCGTTGCTAAACTAGCTGCAATTGTGGGTTCGTCCACCATGATCATGACCTAACCTGGCACGATCGAGGGTTAGGATGGTGCGCCCACGAGTACCAACAGGCAGGTGGAAATTTTTGTGGAGTTTGACCGATCTTTTCAAAATAGTTGGTGCGTAATGGGATTTTCTTCAAGGATTTTATTTACCCAAAAGAATTATACTCCAGGAGAAATCTTGGCCATGATGGGAAGGTAATTGTTTCATTTTCAACATATAATTATGTAAAGACAAATTTTCTAATCTAATTAATTTGTATGTATTGGCTTAATTCCATTTTGATAAAACCGTTTGAATTACATATTAAGTCTTGAGATGGTTTCTCCTTCAAAGCGCATGTAGTGTGTGATTAAAGACCGCAGCGACTAAGTTAGTGTATCTACATTATCATTTCGCATTTCGTCTTTAACATTTAAGGATCTCATGAGGTATTAATTCATATATTTTTTATCCTTAGATTTTCATTGGGTGTTATTTTTAAATATAATATCAGGCAATTTTTCATAAAAATGACTTTTTAAAGAAAAATATTTTTTTGTGAGAAAGTCGTTCGAACGAGATTTTTTAGTCGTTCAAACGAATTTACAAAAGTCATTCGAATGAGGTTGTAAGTTGGTTCTAACAAGAATAGGGTTTTCATTTGAACGAGGTTCAAACGAGGATTGGAAGATATTTTTTAAATTACAGCGAAATCTCTTTTGAATGTCGTTTAAAGTATGTTCAAACTATATACACGATGTCGTTCGAACAAAATCTAATTTTGTTCAAACGAGATTATGTACTTCATTCGAACGAACCTACTGTTATCTTGTTTTGTATAAATAGGCACGCTTGCAACATTTCGAGAGAGAGTTTTGGGAAAAAATATTTTCTCATACATCACCAAAAGCCTCCAAACCCTAGTTTACACCTAAGCACTTTGAGATCCAAGATTCAATATTTATATACATTGAGATCTTCATTTTGTGCACCAAGTTTGTGTTTCTCGTCATATTGATTGAGAAGTGTTTTGTATTAAAGACTTCGTGCTCGTTTGTTTGTTTACATACGGTGCACTCCGTGTGTGTGACGATTAAAGCAGTGGTCAAATTCTTGATGGTTGATGAGTCTGGATCGGTGGATACCGAGGTATAAATGGACTCGCATATTATGGCAGTGCGTAGGTGGACTCCTACGTGTCACGGTGAAGAAGATCAAAGGAGCGAAGACATGTTAAGTCATAAAGGATTCGAGTCGATTATGTAAGTCTTTTATCGTGTCCTTGTGTAATTTCTGACATAGGAAATTTATGTTAGCTGGTTATGTTGGTTGAGTCGTCTGAGGTTTTTCCCATTTGAGTCTCCTCATACATTAAGCATTGCAGTTTATTATTTTATTTGATCTCGCTATCACCTAAATGCATGTTTTATGGTAAGATAAAATTGGTTAATTATTTAACACAACTGTGGCCATCCAGGTCAGATTCCTCTAGCGTGGGTCGGGCTCGAAATTGGGACGGGAGGGAAAAATCGGAGAGGTCTCCCTCTCTTCCCTGACATACGCGTTCGGGTGATTCGAGGATATGGGGGTCCTCTTTCTGCCACTCGCACTGGCATTTTTACGGGCTACCTCGGATATAAAATCAGTCGTCATCAAACGGGGGTGACGTGAAGGAATAGAGTTTCCAGCCTATTTTACTTAAAACATGCAAAAGAATAATGTATCCGCCTCGAGAGAACGACATCGAGATCACTGATACATACGAAACCAACTGAATCGAGGGTCCAGGGACTAAGTCACATAATGGGAAGGTATCAGGAACCCATTTTGCCCTTCCGATCTCTCTTGTGCTATGTTAATATTCTCATTTTATTTGAAGCGTGGTGTGTGTACATGTGTGTAATTTAAATAATGGGAGAAGTGAATCATTCAACTCACGTCATGGGAAAGATGGAGCGGAATCATCCGTAAGAGTGTATTTGAAAACAACATAAACATATGATGTGAGTGTTAGTCGAATCACGAGTCGCTATGGAAAAGAGAATGTGCATGTCGGGCGAGACACAAATATATATATATATATATATATATATATATATATATATATATATATATTGGAGTTCATGACTCATAAAATATACATAATGTAGTATAAAAGCATATAATGAAAAGAGAGAACTCGAATCCTAATATTTTCCCGGGATGCCTACGTAGTCCAAGGGGGTTCAAAATCCATGTAGTTCGATATGTCATAGGGGTGGGGTTTAACTAAAATTAAGACTCCTCTTTGAGTTTTTTTAAGGAAGTGTGTTCAAGTGTAAAAGTGTGAGAAATTGGGGTCTTGCCTTTGGAATTTACAAATAAGACCTCTTTCTTATCTTTTTGGGTTTTTATGCAAATAAGTTATGTGGATACGAATAATTAAAAATGGATATTACTTGATGTGAGATAATGAAATAAGAATAGAAGATATCATAAAATAGGAATAAAGTGAATAAAAAACATTAAATGAATAATTAAAAAAGATTTAGGAAAAGACCTCCTAGAAGACTTTTGTTACTGAATTTGGGAGTATATAGGATGATTTCGTAGTGCTATAAGGGTGGTAAAGTAGGTGAGGTAAGGGAAAATTTTCCATCATGCCCCTAGCTTCTAGGACTTGTCCATATAGTCTAGTTTACATTGAGTATGGCGTATACTGTTATATCCGTTAAGGCAATACAAGTTCACACGTTCAAGAAGACATATCTGAATATCAAGCATCTTCATCAATGTTCTACTACTTGACTCATTTTGGTATGGATTTGGTTTTGTGTTACTTATATTTTTCACTAAGTATTGGGATATTTTTCTCAACTGGTTTGTATCAAAACGAGGCATTTTTATACAAATGTTTTCTAACAGTTTTTTGAACAACATTTTTATCTTAAAAAAATTATACAGTCATTCTAACGACTTGGCACTGTCATTAAAACGATATGTTAATGTC
Organism: Sambucus nigra; assembly: GCA_949130495.1. Taxonomy (NCBI): domain Eukaryota; kingdom Viridiplantae; phylum Streptophyta; class Magnoliopsida; order Dipsacales; family Adoxaceae; genus Sambucus; species Sambucus nigra. The sequence continues at coordinate 77,035,503 of OX422220.1, forward strand.
GTTTGATAGGTTGTTTGAAGTCCAATTTCTCATATGGATCAAACGAGGGCGTACTATTTTGTGTTCTAGAGGTCCTTTGATACGTCGTTTGAAGGTGCTTTTAACGAGATGTCTATCTCGTTCAAACGACACTATGAACTCGTTCTAACGACATTCCATTGCCTCAAAATTTGTGTTTGCCTATAAAAACCTATTTCGTGAAGATTTTCCTTTAAGACATTTCATTTACGCAAACTGTAGAACAACTGCAGATAGTCTTCACCTTTTTGGGGCTAAAACACTTTTTTTTATTCACACAATCAATCCCAAATACTTTTTTAAATCATCTTTGGAGCCCAGACACTTCTTAATCAAAGTTATTCTTATGGAGATCTTTCTTCACCGGTGATCTTGTGATACTTAAGGGTATGCACTGCTAAAGAAGGAGGACTGATGTTCTTGTGATTCTCGAGAGAATCATTACTTACTGAAGGCTACGGTCTTTGTGGGTTCTTTTGGGAATTTATTGTTGTATTTCTCTATGTATATGTAAGTTGAAATTTCCATTTAATAGTGAAATAAAAGGTTTTTCTCTACAGGGATTTTTCCTGAAATTGTGATTTCCTTACATGTTTTATTTTTAATCACATAGTTGCATGTTTAGGGTTTAATTAAAATTGGAACTGGTTTGAGGATTAACATCTAATGAAATAAGTTTAATCCGTCAGAGAATAACGTGCACTCTCAAATTGGTATCAGAGCCTATTGCACAAATTTACTCCGTGATCCATTTTTTACAAAATATTTTTCTAAAATATTAATTATTTTAATAAATTGATTTTTTAAATTCACAAATTTTCTGATAAATAACTTATATAATCAAATGTCCGTATTTGATGGAACAAATTATGCATATTGAAAACCCACTTGAGATATTATTTAAAAGCAATTGATGAAAGAATCTGGTTTGTATGTAAAAGAGGGTGGACTCCTCCCACTGTCACCTTTAATAATATCATTAATCCCAAACCCATTTCTTATTGGACTGATGATGAGTTTAAGTGGAGTACCTACAACACTGGAGGCCTTAGTTCTATATTTGGATCCATCACCCCTGACGAGTTCCAACGTATTATGACGTTCACCACGTCAAAAGAGGCGTGGGATATCCTTCAATTGACACATGAGGGTACCAACGCTATTAAGGCGTCGAAATTGCAAAATTTTAGCACACAATTTTAGACTATCACCATGTTAGAGTTCGAGAGTATCGTTGAGTTTTATGCTAGGTTATTGGACATAGTTAGCACGAGTTTTAATTTGGGTGAGAAAATTGATGATTCAAGAGTTGTGAAAAAGATTTTGAGGTCACTCCCATCCCGATTTATTCCTAAGGTCATTGTGCTTAACTCTTTAGGGGTCTTAGACACTCTTAGGTTCAAAGAACTCATATGAGACCTTCAAACTTATGAGATCGACATGTTTACCAAAACCATTAAGCCCAAGGGTAGAGGGATAGCTTTAAAGAATCAAGTTAAAAAATAAAAGAATAAATAGAGAGTTTGTGAGTCTGATTCTTAGGGTGAGGTTGATTTAGATGACTTGACCTTATTTGCGAATTTTTTTAAAAAGTTTCTCAAAATTTCCAAAAATAATTCTTCCAATAAAAATATTTTTGAGAAAAATAAAAAGAAATATGAGGTCAAGGATAGCGATGAGAAATAGGAAGATATAAGGTGTTATGAGTGCGAGGGCAAAGGGCACAAGGCATTTGAGTGTCCCACTATGATAAAGAGAAAGGGCAAGAAAGTTGCTAATACGACCACTTTTAGCAATAGTGAAATCAAGTTGGATGATTCCGTGGATGAATTTCCACATGACAAGTGTGTTGATTTCATGACTAGTCACGTGAGCACATCTAGATTGTCCCACAATGATGAGGACACTTATAAACATGAGAGACTCGATGATGTGATGAGCCATTCGGGAGATCATAAGTGTGAGGATGATATTGTAAGTGAGGGTGAAGGTGGTCTCTAAAAAGTGTTTATTGATTTGTGCACCGAGACTTTGAAGACGAAAAGGTTGAATAAGGAGTTGTCTCTGAGGGTGATAGATTTGGAGATAGAGATATAAGTTTTAAGGGTGTGTGAGGCGTCGGCGAGTCAACTCGAGAAGGTAAGAGTTCTTTATGTGAGTAGTTGATCGTCTTAGGCTAGAAAAATAGTGAACTGGCCAACATTGTGGCTAGTCTTATGAGAGATATTCAATCCTAATTGGAGAATCATGAGAAACTTGAAGCCCGTGTATCCCAACTCGAGAGAGATCTCGAACGTGCTCGGGAGGTCAATATCACTCTAGAGGACACATCTAAAAAGTTTGGAAAGATGCTCCACGGTCCCGCTTTGGGTAACGTTAATAGACTAGGAGTAGGTTATGATGGTGCGTTCACTTCCCATATTTCACCCGAGCCAGTTATCGAGTTTGTTATAGATCCATATAGATCTCGACCTAACCCACCTAGGCATCCGTTTCCCCATAGGAGAGCGCATCCTATATGTTTTGAGAGGGATGTTCCTAGGCCCATTTATGTTTTTTTCCATTGCAAGCGAAGAGGATACCTTAGGAAATTTTGCCTTAAGTTGGGTAGTGTGTCTCATGGGTATTCACCTCATCATGATACTACACGTGTTCCATACGCACTCCCATACATGTTACTCCACATGATCCCTCACATCACATGAGAGATTTTGAGAATTTCAGTGAGCAAGTTGAGTAATTGGTCAAAATTTTACACGATTTGATGAATGTTTTTTATAGGATGTTACCACCTTTTGAAAACACCTACGGACCTAATGATTGAGGTTTATACTTGTTTGCTATCATATGATGTTATTCATGTTTATATCACTCATGCGTATTGCTAGTATGTACTACCATTGTATTTACTTTTTCCATTTTGATATGTTTTTCAAAAAATCCAATAAGAGTTTTGTTTTTCTTGAAAATTTTTAGAAAGATCCAAAAAGATTTTCTATTTTTTAGAAAAGTGAAAAAGCCAAAAAAAATTATTTTTGATAAAAAAATTTGAAAAACACAAAAAGATTTTTGTAGTTCTTTTTACCCCATATATGGATGGACATTTAGGATGACCAAGTCACAATATCATTTCATTATCCACATGACTTTCTAATAGTATTTTGAGACACAACATCATTTCATCCATGTACTTTATAATGTTTGGATTCATGGAGATATGATTAGTGATTACTTTCTACATGTTTGACTCATGATTTCCTTTAAATGCACACGTGCACGAATTTATTTGAGTATTGTACTTGTCTATCACATGTTGGTCAAAGTGTTTTCATCTCAATACTTCTTTAAAACAAACCAAATGTGATAAAACGAGACAACGAAAGTAGTGCATGTAAGAACCATTTCTCGGATTGGAAAAATTGAATTTATATCTCCGGTATGTGTTAAATTTATGCAATGGCTCGGGCTACAAAAGTAAAAAGATCTTTGCGTGAATAGTCACCATTTGCAAAAGAAAAGAGCCTAAAAGATGAAAAAGCACTCAAAAATATTATAAAGTGCAGGTCAAATTCAAAAGAACATTGATGCTTCGCTACATATGAGCATTGATTTCTTCAAAACAAAAGAGTTGAGTGAAATATTCTTTATGTGAGGAGGTTTAATGGAGTTTAGTCGAACGTCAATGGTTTTGAACATCCGAAAAGTCTCGTAAAAGCATTACATAGTTTAGAGGTTATTGATGTGAAAATTATTATAGACTTTGATTTGTTGAATAGATTGAGTCGATATCATAGGAATTCAGCATTTTTACACCGAAGGATGATTTTGAGTTCATTCTTTAGGAGTATCCAAAATTCATCGTATACATATACTATGATTATTTGAGTTGATTTTCATATCGAATTTATTCACACACATTCATTTCGTTTCTAGGATTTGGCTATCTTAGTGTTAATTCGTGGCGTGTTGTTTTTGTTAAAAAACTTGTCTTGAAATTAAAATTGAAAAATCAAAAATAATTTGTGGAAATTTTGTGAATAACATTGGTTGAGCTTATTTGATATATGTTTGTGATGATTTGTTATGCTTGTTGTGACCCGCTCTGGTTTATTGTGTTTTATTCTTTTCCTTGTCTATTTTGGACAAATAAAAAGGGGAAAATAAATTACGAATTACGATTATGGTGGAGAATTGATACGTCACGAAGGTATTTTCTTGTCTATTATGTGTAGGACATTGATGAGAATATGAAAAGCACACAAAATAAGGTCAAGAAAAAGTAAGGAGAAATTTGAAAATTTTAAAGTTGAAGATTTTGAAGACTTATATATTTAGTATATTTCCACTTTTGAGTTTTTGGGAGGGTATTAGATTTGTATAGGATTTTTATTGATAATTTGGATATTTTTATTTTGTACCCGAATAGCCATAAGGGGGATTTGTAAGGTCAAATTTCCCATCATGCCCCTAGCTTTTAGGACTTGTCCATAGAGTCTGGTTTATATTGAGTATGGCATATCCCGTTACACCCGCCAAGGCAATACAAGTTGACACGTTCAAGAAGACGGATCTGAACGCATCTTCAACAAAGTTCTACGACTTGACTAATTTTGGTATGGATTTAGTTTTGTGTTACTTAGATTTGTTACTAAGTATTGGAATATTTTTCTAAACTATTCTTTATCAAAATGAGACGTTTTAATATAAAAAAAATCATTGCAAGCTTAAAAATCATACACACTGAGGTTGCATTTCCTCTCTAATGGCGGCTCCATCATCAGGCTTCCATGAAATTCCCTCAAAACCTCCTGACCTGGCTAGGGAAGCAAAGAAATCCTATGCATCCCTACTAAACCCCTCGTCTCAATCCAGTTTGATCATAAAAAAGCCATGTACTTACAAGGGTGAGCCGGCACTGCAATTTGAAGATGAAGATATTGTTCAGTTGACAGCCTCTTTTTGGCATTCTCTAGTGGGAAAATTTTCTTTTGGCCGACCGTCACTCGATGCCATCCGTAAAGCCTTTCAAACTTTCTCGCTCAAATGTGGTTTTACTATTGGTTTGCTAGATGATCAGCAAATACTTATCAAACTTTATTCTGAAGAAGATTACTTACGTATATGGCTTCATGGTTAATGGTCGATTTTTAAATATTTTATGGTGGTCTCAAAATGGACTCCTTCATTTAACATGTGTTTTCATTGTCTAATTATTCCTTTATGGGTTACCCTACCTGTTCTCCTTGTTCATTTTTTTTATAAAGGAGCTTTATTCTCTATTGCCAGACTCATTAGTTCTCCTTTATAACTGGACGAAGCAACTACAATGGTGTCCAGGCCGAGCCAAGTGCGTCTGCTGATTGAAATTATCTTGCAAAACCTTTACCTCACCGGGTTTGGATTGGCTATGGGTCACAACCTGGTTTTTGGCAGAATATTTTTTATGAAAAAGCTCCAAAATTCTATAATGTGTGTAAAAGGATCGGCCATATAGATGCTGAATGTGGTCACAATGAAAGATTGTCGGTCAATGATGATCAGCGTTGTTTGCTGGCATCGATGGACAAAGGCAAAACGCTTTTGGACGCTCCAAGCAGGAAGAAAAAGTCCACTAACGAAACCCTTATCTATAGGGGTCCTCAAACTCTGGTCAAAATTGTTGGAACAAACCCTATCGTAAACTCCACAAACATAGCTAATAAAACCCCTCCTCCCACATCAGCATCTTCTCCTAAACCCACCAACAAGTCCTCTCTTTTAAACCTTTGTCTCTTAAAATTTCAAACCTCGACTCTGAGAGCCTGTTTGGGAGTTTTATTTTGGAGAGAAAAGAAACGAAAGGAAGGGAAATTATGTTTCCTTTCCGTCGTTTGGGAGTTTACATAGGAAAGAAAGTGTTGTTTCATCATTTTCCGTCGTTTGGGAGTTTAAAAGGAGAGAAAATAAAGGAATTTTTTTAAAAAAAATTCCCTTCCTTTCTTTACAAAACTTTCCTTCCAAATCGGAAAGAAATGGAGAGAAAGGAAAGTTTTCTAAAGAATGTACTTTATTTCCCTTAAAAAAATTATTTTCCTTCCAACACCCAAACACTAGAAAAGAAAATTATTTTATCTTCCTTCCTAAATCTTTTCTCTTCTCTTCCTTTCTTTTCTCTCTTATAAATTTTCCTTTCTTTTATTTTCTCTCCTAATAAAATTTTCCTTTCCTTTCCTTTCCTTCCTCTAAAAAACTCCCAAACAGGCCGTAACATTGCCTCAGCTTCAAAAACTCCAGCACCTCTAGACTTCACTCTTCTGCACTCAAAATCCACCACTCCCAACAAGCCTGTCTCCCCTTCCAATGATTTAGCTAAACCATTCATTTTGGCATCGCCAATCACATACAACAAATAGTTTGAACTATTATGTTTGGAACCTGATGACTCTCTCTCCTGTGACCCACATTTCTTGTCGCTTGAAAACATAACTGTCAACAATACCTTAGAAGAAAGAGAAATTTATGGTATTGACATGCAGGATGTTCCAAAGCTTCAGACCGTTCCTCTCGACCCCGGCCATCTTAATAGGTTAAATGCTTCACCGAGACCAATAACAAAGAACAATTTGGCTGTAAACTTTATAAAACCAGCATGGGCTTCTGATAGTGAGGAGGTTGATAACTTTGTTCCAAGTAATATAGAACAGATGGTTGAATTCTCTCACTCTATTGGCTTCAAATATAGGCATTTATTTAAAGTTGGGAGAAATAAATTCAACCTTTCAAAACGACCCAGGAAACAGCGGATCAAAACCAAATATTACTCCACCGGGTTAGCTCGCAAGTCCCCACAGAATTCTTCTTTAAATGTTTTAGATGATTAGTTTTCTCTTTTGGAATATTCGTGGAGAGGGAAAGTCTAATTCTGTTCGTAGACTTAAAAAACTTATTCGTAATCATAATCCAAGAGTTGTTTGTTTATTGGAGCCTAAAATTGACCTTGGGAATTTATCCGCTCTTTGTAGAAAATTAAACTTTCAGGTTGGGGTGGCAAATGTCTCTAATAAAATCTAGGTGCTTTGGAAATTTGATTAGTCTTTTCAAATTACCAGCGATCATAACCAAGTCCTTACTATAAAGGTGGAACATGCGAATTTTTCTAATCATATCTTCCTAGCGTGTGTTTATGCAAAAATGTAAGCTTGCTGGTAGAAAAGCATTATGGGAGGAACTTGAATCCCTTACAAATTTAATAAATAGACAATGAATTATAGGAAGAGATTTTAATATTGTGCGAGTCCAATCTGAAAAAGCGGGTGGGAAAGAGATAAATAATTTGGCCGTTGATGAATTTAATTCGTGTATTTCCCATGATTGTTTTTTTAGCTCAATTTTAAAGGGTCACAATTTACTTGGTTCAATAATAGAGATGGTTTTCTAGCCCGTCTTGATAGAATCTTCTGTAACTCTGAATGGTTAAATAATGGTTTTCTCTTCAATAAATCATCTTCAACGCACAAACTCCGATCACTCTCCATTAATTCTCATTGTCAAATTAGAATTGGATTGAATCTCTAATCCTTTTGGGTTTGTTAATGCCTGGACTTATCATGATGATTTTAGAAATCTTATCTCAGAATCTTGGAATGGGGAGATGGAAGGAGAACCTTTATTCATTTTTTTTGCTAAGCTCAAATGTTAGAAAAATGATTTAAAATTTTGGAACGCAAATGTGTTTCATAATACTCAACAAATAGTTAAATTTGCGGAAGATTGTGTTATATTAAAGGAATGTGATTATGATCGTGATCCTACCCCGGAGAATAGGATGGAATTTCGCAAGGCCAAAGCTTTATTCAATAACGAATTGGGTATCGAAGAGGAATTTTGGCATCAAAAGGAAAGGGTAAAATGGGCTACTGAAGGGGACTTTAATATCATTTTTTTTCATGCTATGCCTCAGGCCAAAAAATCAAAACTTCAAATTAATAGCATAAAAAAAGATGAAGGGGCCACTGTTAGAGGCCAGAAAAACATTGAGGAGATGCTTGTTAAACACTTTGAAGAGGTCCTCACAATGGCATCTGATATTCCGCTAGATTATAATATTTTGGATGTCATTCCAAAAATTATTTCTCAAGAGGACAATGACATGCTTTCACAATTCTCGGATCTAGAACAAATAAAAATCACTATTTTTGGGATGGATAAAAATAGCACGGCTGGACCGGATGGTTTCAATGGATCGTTTTTCCAACACTGTTGGGATATCATTAAAACTAACCTTCATAAAGATATTGTTTCTTTTTTTGCAGGTAATTCTCTTCCTAGAAGCTGGACCTCTACAAATGTGATTCTTATCCCCAAAATTGCAAAACCCAATTTTTTTCGCGATTACAGACCTATTAGTTTATGTAATTTTTGTAATAAAATTATTACAAAAATCATGAATAATAGGCTTGGACAGTTGCTTCTAAAATTTATTTCAAATTCTCAAGCGGGATTTGTCAAAGGCCGGAACATTATGGACAACATCTTGATGGCTCAAGAACTTATGTCCAATTTCAACAACAGAGTTCGCGAATTCAATGTTCTAATCAAATTGGACATATCAAAGGCGTATGATAGAATATCTTGGCTTTGTATTATCAAAGTTCTTCGTGCTTTTGGGTTCTCAGAATTTTGGATTGATTTAGTCTGGCATGCCATCTCTAATTGTTGGTATTTTATATGTGTAAACGATAAAGCGTGTGGTTTTTTCAAATCAAATTGTGGCTTTCATTAAGATGATCCTCTATCGCCAAGTATTTTCATAATTGTCACTGAAATTCTTTCAAGGGGATTGCATAATCTTATGATCCAAGGTCGGGTAAAAAAATCTCAATTCCTCCAGGTTGTGATCTCATTTCTTCACTCTCTTTTGTTGATGATTGTCTCATCTTTACAAATGGTGATAAAAAAGTCTTGCATGTTTAAAAACATTTTTGCATCAATATGAGTGTATAGCGGGTCAGCTCGTCAACGGCTCTAAATCATCCTTTTCCTGTCCAGTTAATACTCCCACTTTTAGGCTCAACATAATCAAGTCAGCAATACATTTTATAGAGCAAAAATTGCCTCTAAAATATCTGGGAGTTCCTTTATATACAGGCAGGAAATCAGCACATCTGTTTGGGACGTTGGAATTTTCTTTGACGCATAAGGTCTTAAAAATGGTCGGGTAAACTTCTGTCACACGCGGGGAGACTTACGCTGCTTTGTTTAGTCCTACAGTCCATGACTTTCCATATATTTTACGTCTTAAACGCCGATCAGTGTTATACAGAGATTAGAAAGGAATTTTGCTTCATACATAGGGGGTGCCCAGGGTGACAAATTGAAGTATAAATGGGTCAGCTGGAATAAAATGTGTCTTCCATATGTAGAAGGTGGCATGGGGATAAAAGGTTTATCTGATATTATAAAAGTTTATTCTTACAAACTGTGGGATTCTTTTTATAAAGGTGGAAATATTTGGTCTGATTATGTGCATAAGAGATATATATCAACAGTTGTAAATGAGTTCCATGGATCTCCTTCCTTTTCCAGTCCAACTTAGCGTAGAATGCAAAAAGTGTGGGAATTCTATCATGATAATGAGGAAATCGATAACCCGGTCTTTTAGAAACCCAGTTCGGATGGGTTATTCACCATAAAATCAGCGTGGGAATTGGCTCGTAATAGAAATTGCAATATTTTCTCCTTCTTAGTGATTTGGAATCCCATAATTCTTCCTAAGGTCTCTTTCTTCATGTTACGTCTTCTTCTCCATGCTTTACCTTTGGATCCTTGTTTGAAGAACCTTAACATTTTTTTAGCCTCAAGATGCAGATGTTGCACCAATCCAGTAGAGGAAGATTTTGATCACTTATTTGGCTCTAGTCAACTTGCTCTTAACGTTTGGAACCATTTCTCGGGTCTTATGGGGTATAAATTTAATTTTTCTACTCTCAAAAGATTTCTCATGTCTTGGTGGTTAAACTCAAGAGGAAAAAATATAAAATCTTTACTTTTAATTATTCTTCCTTGCTACATTTGTTGGAGGATTTGCTTCTCTCGAAATAAAGAGGAATTTGAAGGTGAGGTTATGAAAGCTTCAAATATTATAGACATGGTCCATGAAGATGTGAGAATCTCTTTTAAAGTTAGACCCTACAAAATCCATATATTTATTTGGTTTCATCTCAGATTTTTCTATCTCATGCTTTGTAAGCCACCAGTGAAGGGCTCTTCTTCACTTTCTTTCTAATAAAGTCTTTCCTTTATATATATATATATATATATATATAAATGTTTTCTAACAGTTTTCCGAACAATATTTTTATCTTAAAAATAAAAATATATATACGGTCGTTCTAGCTTCTCATATGGATCAAACGAAGGCATACTGTTTTGTGTTTTAGAGGTTGTTTGATACGTCGTTCAAAGGTGCTTTTAACGAGATGTTTATCTCATTTAAACGACCCTATAAAATCGTTCTAACGACATTCTATCGCCTCGAAATTTATGTTTGCCTATAAAAACCTATTTCGTGAAGATTTTTCTTTGAGACTTTTCTTTACGCAAACTGCAGAACAGCTACAAATAGTCTTCACCTTTTTAGGGCTAATTTTTTTTTTATTCACACAATCAATCCCAAATACTTTTGTGAACCATCTTTGGAACACAAACACTTCTTTATCGAAGTTATTCTTATGGAGATCTTTCTTCCTTGCTGATCTTGTGATACTCAGTGTATTCACTGCTGAAGAAGGAGGACTTAGGTTCTTGTGATTCTCGAGGGAATCATTACTGACTGAAGGCTGAAGTCATTATGGGTTCTTGCGTAAATTCATTAATGTATTTCTCTATGAATTTGTAAATTAGGATTTACATTTAATAGTGAATTAAAAGGTTTTGCCCTGCGGGGATTTTTTCTGAAATTTTGATTTCTTTACATGCTTTATTTTGAATCACCTAGTTGCATGTTTAGGGTTTAACTAAACTTGAAACTTGTTTGAGGATTGCCATCTAATTAAATAAGTTTAATCCGTCAAAGAATAATGCACACTCTCATAGGTGACTAAAGGTGGTAGGAAAATGAGGTAAGAGAAATGGTTAAAATGTTGGAAAATAGGGTATTTTGGGAATGACAATACTCTAATTTCGAGAGAATATTTTTCGATTGCTAAAAAGGGACCCCCCTAGGAGTGACGTCATGCGCTCCTTATATAGTGTCATTTTAATGGGCTCCTTAAATAGTGTCATTTTAAGGTTAGGGGTGCCAATCAATATGGCCCTTCTAGTGCCCATCGACACAGTGCTTGCCTTGCTGGGCAAGGAAAGTACACCTTGTCGATAGGCAGGGGGTCTTGGTGACTATAGGAAGACCGGAACAAACTTTTTCTAAAAATTGGGCATAAAATAAGAAATGTAGGTTCGAAACACGAATGGCCAATACCATTAGAAAGTGAATTCAGAGCCCTTCAAGAATCCATTGAGCCACTCTTGGGTTCAGGAGCTGACCGAAATCAAACGGGGCTTAGTCTCAGAAGCGCCAGATGGTCTCTAGACGGGAGCTTCGGAATAAAATGGGTCATTTATATGAACTATGAGGCCTATTCATGCATGAAATGGACCATTGGAAAGATAATTTAGTGCCCTTCGAGATTTCATTGAGCTAAGATCACATTGGAGAGTTGACCAAGGTCAATTAGGTCTGAAAGCGCTCGGTGACCTTTCGGAGTAAAAAAGGTCATTCTCGTAGACCCTATGGTCGATTCACGCATGGTATGGATTGTTAAAAAGGGGATTCAGAGCCCTTCAAGGTTTCATTAAGCTTTTCTCTGGTCGAAGAGTTTACTGAAGTGAAACGGGGCTCAAGAGCACCCAATGGCCTCCATATCAATTCTCGAAGTAAAAAGGATTATTTGTATGGACCGTGGGGAAGATTCATGCACGGTATGGACTGTTGGAAAGTTGATTTAGATCCTTTCAAGGTTCCATTGAGCTTCACTCGGGTCGAAGAGTTAAACGAAGTCGAATGGGGCTTGAAAGTGCCCGGTGACCTCCCTATTAGTTCTTGAAGTAGGACCTAGGGTTTACGGATGGAGGAGGAATGTTGGGGAGTTGAGTATATACCTAAAAGGTACTAGTATGGGGATTTAAGTCAATTCTGCGGACCTATGGGATGTAGGTGAGCGATTCAGAGGGTCGAGGTCGATACGAACCTAAGATTGAAGCGATCGATTTAGAGGCTTGAGGTTGATTCTGCGGACCTAAAGAGTGAGATGACCGATTCGGTGGGTCGAGATCAATTTTGCGAACCTAAGGATTGAAGTGACCGATTCCGAGGGTCGAGGTCGATTCTGCGGACCTAAGATTGAGATGACCAGTTCAGCGAGTCGAGGTCAATTTTGAGGACATAAAGACTGAAATGACAAATTCGGTGAGTCAGATTGAAGTGATTAATTTTGAGGGTCGAGGTCAATTCTGAGGACCTAAAGATTGAAATGACCAATTTAGTAGGTCGAGGTCGATTCTAAGGACCTAAATATGTTGTTTATGGGGAGTTTTTTTAATTGTGGCTCTGCCGAGGAAAGTGTAGATTATTTTGGTGCAGGTGCACCTTGGATTCTTAGTTTTGCTCGGGAGTATGTTGATGATGTAATACCTCATAGGCCTCGCAATTCGTGTTGGCGGGTCGGGTTCGGGTCGGGTCGGGTCAAGACCCATATATTCTAGTAAACCCCTCGACCCGAACACGACCCGTTTATTAATCGTGTCAAAAGATAAAACTCGAACACGACCTATTTAAGTAACAGATTACACGACACGACCCGCATAACCCGTTAAATAAACGGGTCGTGTTCGACTCAATAACCTAACACGACCCGCTAACCCGTTTAGTAAACAGGTTGTGTTAAACCCGAAAACCTGACACGACCCGCTAACCCATTTAATAAACAGGTCGTGTTAAACTAGAAAACCTGACACGACCCGCTATCCCGTTTAATAAACAGGTTATTTTTCAACCCGTTAACATGATAATAATAACATGTTTACAAAATATGTTTAATATTTTATAAAATAGGTCCTTAGTCGAACGTAGTACATTATTAACTATTAAGCTATTTATTTAACATAAGTTCATACATAAACAAGTTCAAGATGATTAAAAGAATCCATAAAAGGTTTTGAAAGATCCATCATATTCATACAATCCAAATCCAAAATATAAACAACAAAACTACAAAGATACTTAAACGAATTCATAAACAAGTTTATGGATTTTGATCAAATCCATAAACTACAAAACAATCCTTAAACGAATTCATAAAAGGTTTAAAGTGCCATCATACAATCCAAATCCAAAATATAAACAACCAAACTACAAAGATGTAAACTTAATCTTCAAGACTTCAATCTACGCCAAAAAGGAACCCTTCAACTCATATACCTACAAAAAAAAAAGTAAGCATCCATTAAAATGAAAATGATAGGAATGAATAGATGTTAACATACTATAACTTTAAATGAATAGATGTTAAAATACTAATACGATTTTTCTTACTAAAATATGATAATTACACACCCGAAACCGAAAAAGAAGTTGAGCATTGTGCCGACGAGGATGAAGGAGCATTTTCCGTGTTGATATCCAAGTTTAAGATATTTTCCGTGAGATCATCAATTTGATCTTGTGCAGATTCTGCATTCACAAATGAAAATTAAAATCAAAGCAAAGAAATATAAAAATAATAAAAATAAATTCAAATATAGAAATTACCAATAGCACCGAAGAGCCAATCTTTTGTGCAAAGTAACGCCTCTGCCACCTCGGGTTTAAGTGAACTTCTATATTGATCAATAACCCTTCCACCCATACTAAATGCAGATTCCGAAGCTACTATAGATACAAGAATGCTCAAAACATATCTTGCCATTGCAGCAAGTTGGGGATACCTAAATTGATTTGCTTTCCAAAAAGCTAAAATATCTAAGTCGGCATTCCTCAACTCTTGGTTCGTCCAAATAAAGCTCCAGTTGTGACTTTTGAGCACAAGAGCCAAATTCCTCACTTTCAAAATCATCAAACTCCTGAAGAAGTTATATGAATAAAAATTAGATACATTTACCATTAGAACAAGTTATATGAATAAAACAAGTTATATGAACACAAATTAATAGAAATAAATTTACCTTTAGTACATCTCTTGTATCCATGCTAAAGGATGCATCATTTAAACTATCATCAACGGACCTGTTTTGCATCGAACTACAAGAAGGATGCTTCACATCATAATCACCAAATAATACAAAAAAAAATTCTCGAACTTCCCCAAATTAAGGTGAAGCAACCCCATACACTTTCTTATAACAAAAATCAACAAAATGAATCTTGTACCGTGGATCTAGTATCACGGCTATAGACAAAATCATGCTAAATTCAGACCAATATTTCTCACATTTTTCAAACATCATAACCGCCATGTTTTGCAAGTATGGATCAACACTTTCCATTTGGTTTTTCAATGTCAAGTACGCCATAAACACCAAAGGGAAGTACAAATTTGCTGTAGGATACTTCGTGCCGGAGAAAACACAAGTTATATTATAAAAAACACCCAAAAACTTGCATATTTTCTTAACTTTCTCCCACTCACTTTCCAAAGGTAAATGCTTATAATTTGAATCACTTAATTCCAAGTGAGAAAAGACCTCATGGTAGAAAAGAGCACTCTCAAGCATTAAAAAAGTAGAGTTCCATCTTATTGGAACATCTTGTCGCAAGCCTTTCTTAACATCTAGAGATAATAATTTGGCACTTTGAACGAAGCTTACTTTCCTAGCTTGTGATCCTTTGATATATTTGATGCTTTCACGAATCTTTTGGACACCCACATCAATTTATTTCAAGCCATCGTGAACTATCAAATTAACACATGTGCACAACATCTTATGTGAAAGAAATCCCCATTACACAAAAGAGCCTTCCTAGCATTTAGTTGTGTTCGACACATGGCAACAAATGAATCATTTGAAGAAGCATTATCTAGGGTAACAGAAAATAATTTTTTTTCAATCCTCCACTCCCTCAAAAAAGAGCAAATTTTATCACACAAAGAAACCCCATTATGTGGGGGCTCCATATAAGAAAAAACCAAAATCCTCTTTTGCAACACCCACTCCTTATCAAGAAAATGTGCCGTAACACATATATACCCATCCGTAACAACTGATGACCATAAATCTGAAGTTAGACATACCCTTCCAGGAGCTTCATCAAGCATTTGTTTAACCCTAGCCTTCTCCCTATGGTACATTTTCAACACATCCGCCTTAGCGGTGTTTCGAGATATGAGTGGTACATCATCACGTAAATAAGAGAAGAGAGATCTTATGCCCTTATACTCAACAAATAAAAATGGTAAATCATGCATAATGAGGGAAGCAACCAACATCTCCCTAAATACCTCGGGATTTAACTTTGGGGCACCCAATGACATTGTATTTGTCGCTAGTTGTTGTTGAACAATCAATTGTCCTATGTCACGGGTGCTTGTCAATTCACATTTATCTTTATAACGCTTTAAATTACCAGTTCCATACCTGCTATCACAAATGAAGACAGACCCGCATTTCTCGCACTTACATCTTGTTTTACCATCAACGCCCTTTTGTTTGAGAATCTCGAAAAAAAGCCACACATTAGAAGTACATCTCCTTTTACGCTTGCCCCCTTTGATTTGGCCCTTAGCACTAGTAGTGGATTTGTTTGCACCTTCTTGTGATTGCACTTGATCAACTTCTACAACGTCATCATCGTCATCATCATCATCCTCCATCATTACATCAACATCAATAGAATTATTGGGCAAACTGACATTTAGCCAATCCGACTCCATCTACAAAAAGACATTATTTAAAGAAAATTTCAACAACAAAAATCATGCATTAATAGTCATAAATCAGCTAACATAAATCAATAAAAAGTCTAATGAATTTAATCTAACATAAATCAGCTAATAAATATGTATATTAAAATAATTAATCTTAAGCTTTGTTCCAATTCAGCTAAGAAATTTAATCTAACAAATCAGTTAAGAAATTCAGAAATCTAATGACTTGCTGGAAAAAAAAATCAGTACCTTTAGGCTTTTTGGATAATGACCTGCTGAAAAAAAATCAGAAATTCAAAAATCAGTTAACAAATCAGTTAAGAAATTTAATCTAACAAATCAGTTAAGAAATTCAGAAATCTAATGATGTCAATCCTTAGTTGTTAACAAATAAGTTAACAAATCTATCTTTATTATCTAAAAAAAAAATCTGAAATATAAAAAAAATCAAACAAATTTATCAAAAAAAAACTGAAATATAAAAAAAATCTAACAAATCAGTGTGTGTGTTGTGTGTGCGTCGTGTGTGATGTGTGTGCGTCGTGTGTGTGCGTGTTATGTGTTGTGTGCGTGTGTGTGCTGTGTGCGTGTGTTTGTGTTCGTCGTGCTGTGTGCGTGTGTGTGTGTGTGTTCTGTGTGTGTGCATGTGTGTTGTGTTCGTTGCGTGTGTGTATGGGTGTGTGTGTGGAGGACATGAGAGAAGGGAGGAGAAGGGAAGAGAGAAGGACCTGCTGAGAGAGAAGCGGACGAGAGAGAAAAGGGATGGAGGAGACGGACGAGAGAGAGAAGGGACCTGCTGAGAGAGAAGCGGCTGTCAATTTTTTTTCTTAAGTTAGGTTAGGTTTAGTTAGGTTTAGAAACTTTTCCAAATCACCCTTTTGGTTTTTTATTTTTTTTCACCGTTAGATTAGAAAATCAATGGTTTATAATTATTCATGTCTAAACGGGTTATATAGGTTTTTGACCCGAAAGTGACCCGAAATCAACCCGAAAAATAAACGGGTCAATTGCGGGTTACTTGGGTTGACCCGAAACACGACCTGTTAAATAAACGGGTTAAACGGGTCTGACCCGATTTCGACCCGTACATGTTTAGCCATGACCTGACCCGCAAAAATCGTGTCGAGTTCGAGTCGGGTTTTCGAGTCGTGTCAAAAATTGCCAGGTCTATACCTCGTACTTTTGTTAATTAATTTTCATGTGCTTTATTTTATTAATTTAATTGGGAAAATTAAATTTAATTTAAAATAAATGTTAATTAGCGAGATAAAGGATTAATATTTATTATAATTATTATTTACTTGTTTGTGATAAGTAAATAGTTATGTGGCTTATTATATGTCAGGTATGAGTGATAGAGACGGTCTATTATTATATGCCGGTAGAGTGTTACATCGACGGACCAGTTTAATTTATGGGAGATGCATAGAGTATGCACGTGTCAACACCCCGATTAATGAGATGTTAATATGTTTAGAGTTGGGTGACTCAAATGACCTCTTTGAGTGAACCAGTTATCTGGGAAGGGTCAAAATTATCCAAAATAAGTACCCAGGTATTATGTTTGGGTCCTAGGGGGTTTCTTAGACATAAAAGGGCCTACATAAGGGTAAGAAGGTCATTTTATATTATTCATTAAAGAGAAAAATGGGATTGAACTATTGAGAAGGCTTATTTGGTTGTGGAAATGTGGATGGCGGCCCTCCTTTCACTTTCTAAATAAGAGGTTGTGATAAAATAATCCTAGAGAAGAGAAAAGAGGCAAGGAGGAAGGAGTTTGGAGAGAAGATTCAACCCGAATTGAAGAACATCGGATTTGTAATCCATTAAGGCAAGTAAATACATGCTTTATGTCGCATTTTAATTTATAGATAATTACTTTCTTGTATTATGTTAGAAATTGGGATTTTGATTATGGATAATTGGAATTGATGATTAATAAAGAAGTATAATGATAATGATTACATGATCTTGAATGATGAACAAATTTGGGTTGGTTTAGATTGGTAAAAAATTGGGTTTCAATGGAAGAGAGAATGAACTTAGATGGAATATAAGATCATAATGATTAATTTTATATATGTGTTTAAATCCTTAATTGGTGATGTGTCAGCTTTACGTATATATATATCGATGGGATTGGGTTATATGGATGATCTAGGTACTTAAATTTGGGAATTTGGGAATAAAAAACCTCGGAAACGAAGTTGGAAGGTTGGGGATGAATCCCGCCTAAGAAAAACGGCTTAAGGTCCATTTTTTGGAACTTCATTAGAACCTCGTTCGAACAAGGTAGGGTTTTTCGTTCAAATGAGTTTGGTATTCGTTCGAATGACCCGTGGGTTCAGGTCATGAAGCTAGATCTTTTCATTACGTATGCATGGCCGCCAGTTTCATATTTTTCTGATTTTTTTGAATTAGTTATGAATTTTCTACGGAAGGGTGTGCGAGACCGAAACTTTAGTTGGTGATATTGGATGGACTTTATTTTAGGCAAGATTGTGGTTAGAATGATTATAAAACCTTGTGGATGTATCCTGTTGGCTAATATGAATTCATATTTGATGAAATTGAGGTATAGTTTGTCGACCCGTGGGTTAGGGTCAAATTGGATTGTGGGAATGTTCCGAGGATTTTTAAGAACTCGAGCGAGTGCGTGGGAAGTTATCCAAGTGAGTGGATATTTAATTATAATAGTTTTGTGTCTCTATTTATTAGTTGTGAATTAAATAATTAACTAAGGTGTCCGAGTAAGGGACTAGTTAAATAAGTAATCGAGAAGTTGGGTAAAATTTTGAGATTTTGGTGAATCGTGCCCAGTGGAATATGTGTACGAGTTCAGTGCATATTATATATACATATTATAGGGTGAGGTGTGTGTGTGTGTGTGTGTGTGTGTATGTGTGTGTGAATGTTTGTATGTTATTTGTTTATTAAACATACCTACTTGGTAGTGCTATCGGAGGAGGTTATGTGTAGTGGGAAGTCCACCCTGGCATTGACCAGCGTTAGATTGATTCCCCAGGTCATATTAATGTTGTATGGCCACTATCTGTGTGTGACGATAGTGTTGGTTTGAGTTCGGTTGGGTGCGATGTGGTATGGTCGCAACCCAGAGAGTATGGTTATGATCGCCTCTATTATATGTGTCTTCGTTAGGGATCGGTGATGAGATTTCCAACCCGATGTCTCGGTGTGAGGCGTGATGCCTGGAGCCGAAAAACATGTCAAAAATGCATCCAGCGAGCCCAAGATCTGGGGATACGAATGTATCCGGGGAGTCCAAGATCTAGGGATACAAATGTATCCGATGAATCCAAGCTCTGGGGATACAAATGTATCTGGGGAGTCCAAGCTCTGGCGATATGGTTATACGTATATAGTGTGCGATATATATGTATGATTATATGATATAGCGTGTATATGTATTTATAGCACAAGTGTAGGTATATATGTTTACCTCGTGATTATTTGAATTATAGCAAGTGTGTCTCTAAAATATAGTTTATAAACGAATACCTAGTGAAGGTAGTTAGGCTTAGCTAATAGAGGGTATTAGCGGGGTTGGACTTACGTAGCAGCGGTGTATCCTAGTTAGACCGAGTAATTAATTAGGATAATTAAAATGAACGCATTATGTGCGCACTGTAGTTGAGAGGTGAGGTTTATTTAAAGAAAGTGCAACCGGTTGATCTTGAAAGTAATCTACTCCTGTTTTAAACGATTTAAAATAATTATTAACTTGCAAAAAATATTTTACTATATGGGATTTAACCCGCATATTCCTGTCTTTTCTTGTTTTTCTTGTTAAACCTCAGGTGCACAGCAGCAATAGCAACCGGGGCTACAAGGATAGGTTGTTCTTGCCAATGGTAGCTGTTGATCCTTGTTTAGGTGTTTCATTCATTTCTATTCTAGATAGGATCGGTTATTCCTTTACTTTTGGACATGTTTACTGTATATATTAGACTTATTATCACTGCAGACTTTTATTATTTTGTCAGACTTGTATTCAATTATTATTTCAATTTACATTGTGGAGGTTTTTTTGTGACTGGTGGTTTATTCAGTTCACCCTTATTATTGATTATGCATGATGTTAGTTTATCATTGTGACTGTATGTATTATTTGTATTCTTTATGTTATACTACTGCGACAGTGATGCTGAGAATGATCCATATTAAGATGTCAGTTATATATTGGTAAAGGATTGATCACCCCGTATTAAAATAAGCGAGTTGTCACATTTAGTATCAGAGCATCAGGTTCTGGTGTCCTTAAGATCTGTGCGAACTTGCTACGTTGTCAACATTGCATTTCTTCTATATAGAGCCCTATGATTAGGACTGTTGTTTCACATTGCACATTTACGTTCGTCTTCTATTACTTATATTTGAAGTAAATCTCATGCAACTTTGGTTTCATTCTAGATGCTAAATGCAAGGAGAGGTAAACCAACACGTGCCGTAAGGAGGGTCGTAGATAAAGAGGCTTAACTAGAGCCACAAGCGATTCAGGGGACTGTGACAACAGCAAAAGTCACAGGTATTGTAACACATGCAATTAATGCCAGTATGACTAACTTGGCACAACATTTTCCCCGAGCACAGTCACAGAAGCCATTGGCACCAGTTTAGGCTCATCCACTACCATCAGTTTGGGAATGAGTCAGAGAGGCCTTCCAGAAGGACCATCCACCGAAGTTTCAGGGGAGTGTGGATGTTGTAACAACTAGCCAATGGAAGAAGGTTATCCAGAGGCATTTGCATATGATTGAGTGCAACCACACCCAAACACAGGTACTAGCTATGTTCAAGCTAGTTTAGGAAACTCATCAGTGGTGGGAGTTGGTTACCACATCATAGGAGAGGGATTACATGACTATCCATGAGTTTTTGATGCGATTTGACCGTAACTTCTTTCTATCAGCATTGTAGACGGAGATGAGGAGGAGATTTCTAAATCTCTCGCAAGAGTGTCGTAAAGTGGTCGAGTATAAGGAGGATGTCACTCGTCTGGTGAACTTTGTTCCACATTAAGTGAACACTGATGAGAAGAAGATTCTCAAGTTTATGGGCGACTTACTTGGGGGATCCGTCAGTATTTATTGGGGAATCTCACATTGAGAACTTATATGAATGTCATTAATGTCGTGTTGCTTCACTGTCAGAATCATTGCTTCCATCAGAAGGGAGTGAAGAGGACCAAAAAGTTGAGCCAACAGGGTAAGACCGGGGGAAAGGTGCTAGTGGGGTACCACATCAGCAGAGTAGGTAGAAGGAGAGGGGTTCTCAGCAGGGGGACTCGACTAAGAGGTTTAGGACAGGTAATGGTAGTTACAGGCAAAGCCATCAGGTCCAGCAAGAATAGGGACATGGACAACCTCATCAGGGTCAGCAGTGCCAGAGGCATGTAGATTGTATAGGGAGGTATTTTGTGTGGGGGGATCAAGGCCACATGTGGCGTAAATGCCCGAATAAGGCTAGAGGTCAGCAGCAGAAGGCCCAGTCGGGGCAGCAGTTATAATAACTTCCAATTCCACTAACAGTTCTAGCAGTTCCACCTCTACAGGGGAAGTTTGGGAATGTGTATCACGTATATGGACCAGTTTATAGCCATTGACATTAGAGATTAAGGGTATGTGTTCCGTTCATGAGCACTTAGGGCAGGTGTTGTTTGGAACGAGTGCATTATATTTTTATTTACACTAAATTCTTGTGTGAGACCAGTTTAGTGGATATAACTTCATATATTATTACGATCGTATATTTATCGTTGGGTAGCAGGGCTCCCATTCGTTCCATATGCAGGAGAGTTGTTGTGGACATTGGGAGGTTATGTTTTTAGCATATTTGTTTGTTTTAGTGATATAGGAGTATGATGTTATCCTAGGTATGGACTGGTTAGTGACGGTTAGAGTGATGGTGGACTATTATAGTAGAACTATCGTTGTTATTATTCCAGGACATGATAGATTTCTTGTGGCGATGCCTTGTCCTGAGGGAGGGTTGAGCATGCGTTTGTATAATATCAAGGATGAGACTTCAAAGAGTATAGTCTTCTCGTTAGATTTGATCCCTATGTTTAGGGACTTTATTGATGCAATTCAAAGAATACTAGAGTGACAACTGAGTCGAGAGGTCGAATCGTAATCAACTTATTAGCATCGAGGACTAGGCGATAGTGCGAGCGTCGTATTGTATGTCTCCTTGATAGAGGTGGGAGTTGATAGGTTAGATTTTTTAACTTTTGGGGCAGGGTTTTGGAGTGCCCCAATACTATATTTTGGGCCAATGGATCTCGATGACTGACTGAGCTAGGCGATAGTGTATCGGGAGGGTTCCTTTTTGGGATTTCTCTTATATGACGTCCCACCCATGAAGCTTAGTAAGTGTCGGGAGTTGAGAGACATTTGGGCTCTAGGACATTGGTTTAGTACCTTAGGGATTACATGTGTGGGGATATAATGCTTTGAGCAGAGAGCTATTATATGATTTAAGTCCAGCTAAGCCAAGTAGTGTTATATAAAGATCACTGGGGGATGTTTGCACCATTAGTTCAATAAGTGGGGCAATATCAGGAACAATTAAGTCACAATTAGTAGGGTAATCGAGTATATATTTACTGTATGATCATGCAGGGAATATGTATTTGATTTTTTATGTATGTGGGTTGCATATGTGGTATTTGTGCATGTGAGCACGTGGTATAGGGTGTATGGTCATCCTAGTCAGTTCGATGTCCAGTATCATCTGAGAAAGGCTAATATGGCGATAGATGCATTAAATCGCATGCATGTAGGGCAATTGGCAGCATTTTTAGAAAGCGAAGTAGACTAAGCTTTGTCAAGAGGAGGAGATGGTCCGGTCATTTATTGCAGTGATGATTATCACAATCGATTTCGTTTGAGGGATATGAAGGCACGTGTAAGGGATTCGTATTGTTAGGAGATAGTTCAATAGTTATTAGTAGGTAGAGCATAGTCTTACTCAGTCAATTTTGAGGGTATCTTGTGCATCAATGAGAGGTTGATTATCCCAAATGATGTGGACATACGACTCGCAGTTATAGAGAAGGCACATAGGTCAAGATTTTTGGTGCATCCCAGGAGTGTCAAGATGTGAGGAGGCAGTATTGGGGATTACATCACAGTTTTCTGCATAGTTTACTCCAAAACAAAATGATATAACAAGAAGAAATAACATGACTATTTTGAACATGATTAGATCTATGATGAACTATTCGTATTTGCCGATTTTTTTTTGGGGGGGGGGTATGCATTATAAATGAATACTTATTTATTAAACTTATTTGCTTCTTAATTAGTCTCAAGGACTCACACATAATATGGATAGGGCACAAGCCTAGTCTAAGATATGTTCGGACCTGGGGTTGGTCAACACACCTGTAGATGAAGGAACTATGGAAGTTGTAATCAAGCACATGGGTGTATCTCTTTGTAGGTTACTCAAAAGGAACAATAAGTGCCTATTTTATAATCCTACATAATTGAGGTTATTTATAAGTACGAATGCCTGATACTTAAAGGACAATTATATAATGGGCTACAAACCCAATAGTATGTTGATCTTATAAGAGATAGAGTGAAAGACTAAGTAGTTATTTTTTAACTAACAGCACATGATGAAATACAATCTAATGTCTATAGTACACTACCTTGAAGCGGTGGGAGTATTACTAATGATCAGGATACACAAGTCACTTATATAGGATCACAAGTGGTACCATGGCATAGTGAGAAAGTCAGGTGATAGCCTAAAAAGCTAGTGTATATGGGTGAATACTTCGGTGAGATACTAGGGGAGAATAAATTGGATCCTATGATCTATAAAGAGGCACTCTAAGGTAAGGACTCCGAACTTTGGCATAAGGCTATGAATATTGAGATGGATTGGATGTATTCAATATATTAGGGACATGTTTGGGAACTTGAATACTTTTCTAATTAGAAAAAACCATTTGAATGAAAGTGTATTTTCAAAAAGAAAAAAGAGGTATATAGGAAGATGCAAACCTTCAAGGCGAGGCTTATTTAAAAAAGGTTTACTCAAAAGAGAGGATTCACTATGAGGAATCCTTCTTGTCGGTGTCCATGCTAAAGTCTATCCGAATTTTTTTTAATGTCAAGGTTGCGCTCTTGAATGGTAGCCTTTATGAGTGCATCTATAAAGTGAAACTCGAGGATTCATAGTAAGAAGTTATTAAAAAACAAAGTATGAAAGCTTAGGAGTTCCATTGATGCACTTAAGGTAGTATCATGGCCTTGGAACATTCAATTTGATCAGGTGATTAAACATTTTAGTTTTGATCGAAGTCTTAATAAACTTGTTTGTATTATAAGCATGATGAAAACATGGTGATATGTCTGGTACATCATTTGGGTGATATTTTCCTAATTAGGGTCAAGGTGGTATATTATCTTACATAAGAGTGTGGTTGTCCAGGTAGTTTAACAAGAAAAACTTAGGAAAAGTCAGTCACATCCTTAGGATTAATATTTTTCTAGATTAGATAAATAGAATGTTGGGATTATCCCAAGTTACTTATACCAATGATGTGCTCACACAATTTAGAATAAGGTATTCCAAGAAAGGATTTGTTCCCTTCAGGCATGTAATAACTCCGTGTAAGGATCAATGTCCCAATACACCTAATCAGATATAGAGGACGAGGAATATACCTTATGATTTAGAGTGGTTAGACTCATGCACATTATGTTATGTACAAGATAGGACATCTTCTTTGACATTGGAATCAATACAAATCTCCTTTCAACCTAAATTAACAAGGGGATTAATACATACTTACCAAAGTGTACACCAAGAACTTCAAAGTAATCAATACCTCTTTGAAAACTCATAGCCGAGGCACTGGTGGATAAAATGGAGTACAAAAGATGAAATTTAAAGATCAAGAACTATTATAAATTATTAGTTTGTGGTTTACACATTCTAAGCCCAAAATTTAGGCATTATTAGACTTATTTTTGTACATTTGTTACTTTGTTAGGGTTGTTTTTAGTGGATAAGGTGTTTTAGGAAGTTGGCACAAAAAATCTTTAAAATAAAAGATATGGTAGTAAACATGATTAAAAAACAAATTAAGCAGAAAATGTGCTTAATTGATGAATTTCTATATTTTATAGGTATCCTGAACGTCTGGATGAAGATGGAGTTGAACCTAAAATTTTATCACCATATGTGGCAGTATGACGGTCGACACTGATGTGGAAAAACAATAATTTATGCTCACTTAAGTGTGTGTTGAGGTTGTATCATAACTTCTTGAATTGAGATTTTGATTTTTTTGAGGTGATAAATTAATCCAAATTGGTTGATCGTGTACTGCCACAAATAATGACAAAACTTGTGAAAATGGTCTTTTAACTCATCCAAATATGTGGGGTCTTGAGAGTAAAGAGATGGTCCTTGTTGATGTGTTAGAAAGGCGATGTCACATTTGAATTTTCTTTAGTTATTATATTGAACCAATAAAGATAGATTTTTATATTCTCTCAGACACCCACCACGCATACATATATGCGTAAATTCCTATGAGGGGTATTTGTAGAAGGTAACACGCGTATCAAATTTGTCAATGGTTGAGAGAGTGATTTAACCCAATTTACACAATATCGAATTAGAGTATTTTTAAAAGATAAGACTCCATCTCAACTAAAATTCTACCACATCATCTTATAAAAAGAGGTTTATGCGTTACAAGATTGAAATAGAGGAGATATGAGTGTATAAAATGTTTAATTGACACGACCACACATTGGAGATGAAACACAAGGGTTGGAGATTTTTAAAGTATGTCTTCTCCATTGGAAGCCTATTTGTAATAGTGAATTTAACAGTTGATATTATGTTGTTAATAATGGTTAGCTAGTGTTAAAACAATATCTTTGATTATATGTGCTTACATTTGATGGATTATGCTTATGTTAAATTATTTGATAGTGCATGCTTACGTTGGACATAAGTTGATACTTTTAAGGGTATATGAATTTTCTTATAGTTAAAGAAGATAAACTTATTAAAAAATTGAGTGTTAATGTTTTATCATTCGAAATTAAAGAGATTGATTTCAACGAATTTTAAGTTATAAAAATTTGGGAAGTAAATTTAGAATTTTTACTTAAATTAATCTGAAGAAAAAATAGTGGATTACGACACCTTAGCAACATATACCCTTTTGTATATCATAGTTAGTATAACTATTTTAGTTAAGTTAAATAACAAAATTAAGTCTAAAAATTGTCTAGTTAAAAAGTTTATAATAAATTAAAAAAAAGTCTTATGTGTGATCTACTCGTACTTATGGAAACAACGTTCTAATAAGATGACCAACGCTCAAGAGGATGGATGTAATGATCTCCATCAAATCCTTTACCACCCACACCGAATAGGATGGGGATAGTAAGAGGAAGTCAATCTCGTTACAAGATTTGTTATTTCATTTATTTGAAGAGAAAGAAAGAAAGTTTCAACATTGGTAGTCTAGACCCAAGGAGGATTTAACCTGAGAGTCTTTGATAGAGGACCTCATCCTAATTTTATTTTTTGAACCATAATTGGAAGAGTTATTTACGTAGGGCCATCGGTAATCATTCACCAAAGACAGAAGCTAGTAGCCTTCCCCCGAATGCATTGTGGAATTTTTGTTTGGAGTCATAAAGACATATCATGTATTGACACCTTAGTATCATCTTATCGTTTGAATGTTCACCCTACAATCAGACCACCAAGGCATAAGAATATTGTCTTTGCGCCATAGTGAAACCAAGCAGTGCATATTGAGGTAGGAATGCTAATATATTCACACTTTGTTCGAGAAGTCAAATGTCTCAAATATCTCCCAAATGTAATCATGGTGAAGTAACTGAATGACAAATGTATATTGTGTGTGAATTACTCAAATTTGAATGAGGCTTTTCCTGAGGACTGGTATTCCCTTCTAAAGATTGATACTTGGTGGATACAACGATGTGCCATGATCTGTTGTCTTTTTATAAATCCATACTCAGGGTACACATGCACACTGGAGATTAGGAGAAATATACTTCATGATTGAGAGATAGACTTACTACTACAGTGGCATTCCTTTGAATTGAAGAACGCCGATTAAACTTACCAAAGATTTGTGAGCACGATATCCGAGAAATAAATAAGAAGAACAATGGAGGTATATGTGGACGGCATGATAGTGAAGAGCCTAAAGCAAGACAAACATATCTCTAAACTTGAGGACACGTTCACCATCCCCAATAAGCACAACATAAAATTAAATTCGAAGAAATGTGTTCAACATATCATCGGGTAAAGGTAAATTTATGTGGTTAGTGGTCACTAGCAGGGGAATATAGGAGAATGCCAAAAAAATACAAGGCTATTATGTAACACCCCGCCTAATTAAATATCGGGTGGCCAGTCCCATACCAAATTAAAACAGAATATACAGTTGGCTCATTCTTAGCATCACTGTCGAAAACATTTCCAACTCACCCAAAACTCAATTAAGCTGGTGTTAAAAACTTTCCAAATTTTAATTTAACAAAATCCATTTCCAGTTCAAGAATAACACAACACATTTTATTCTACAACCCAGATCACTAAATAAATAATTCAAAAGAATTTAAATGCAACTGGAATAAACATTCCCAAATAATATAAATCCTTTACAATAGTCCCAACAATGTTAAATGTATTAAAAAGTCCCGAATACAATAGAATTTGACCTCAATAGAAAAGATAACTGAATCCTTTGGGCGACATGCCCTAACTAAGAATACTGTGAAACAAATGAAGATAGGCGTCTAAGCAAAACTCCATAAATCCATAGCCTGTCATAATCCACTAAAGTTGGCGTCCCTGTTGCTGGACACCTGATATAGAAGATACAATAGAAGAGAAAATATGCAAGGAAACGGGTCAGAGCCCGAATGTGTAGATGATTTTTAAAACAGCAAGTATTTAACAAGTGCAGTAAAGCATTTATTATGTACATGTTAGATCCAACTCTCACTTGCTATTCTCACCTCTCAACTAGAGTGCACACTTAACGTTTCCTATTAACCTCCTAGTTAATGGTTCCTCTTTTCTAGTCTCCATATTATAATTCCATTCCCATATCATAATCCCCGTATGTCCCATACAATACGTCAGATTATTATTCATTTACATTTCTCCTTTATATGATCATTACTCTTTAATATGAATCGTTTCTCATTAACATGAGTCATTACTCATTAATATAAATCGTTTCTCATTAACATGAGTTAAGCTTTTCAATTCTATAAGCATAAACATTCATTAACTTAATTCCATTATCTTTCTCTATTCACCGTTATCTACAATTTTCATCGTAGATAGATTTAACCATAATATATCCATTTAATCATTTAATCCATTATACATATATTCATATATAATACGGCACCCCGAGTCACAGTTGCGGTGCACTGCATTACTCTGCTATCATGTCCCATCATCGCAGGTCGTCGAATAGGGGACTAAAGGTTCGGTAAGATTCCACGAACCACAAACAACAACAAACAAATTGGAGGCGAACATAGTTCTCGTATCCATGGGTCACGCACATACCTACGTACCCACAGTCAGCGGACTTATCAACTCCCCGATAAGTCTTTCATAAACCTATGTTCTCGAGCGACAAATCAAAGATCCCATAGATTCATCAGGATATGACTGCCCTCACGCGTAAACCTCCCACCGATAGCAAGTAAGCAAGGTATGTCATACACATAATCATCAATCAATCAAATAGGTATTATCATACCTATAATATAATATCAATAAGGTAATTATCACTACCCTAAGATATTTCCCATACGTAGCATTATATCTCTTTTAAAATATCATATCTTTACTTCATAATTTAATTATCCTCGCATCCTATAACATCTCTCCACTACCGACGTCGTTAAGGTTCATGCGTGGAGCGTCTCGCAAAGCGAAATCCAAACAAGAAACCCCTCCAATACACTACTACTTAACTTTGTCGATCGAGGAGGTCCGAAAACTTTAACTATGCAATCGGGATAACCTCATACCCTCTTTCAATCAAATGTATTCTAGACTCCCATCTCACAAGATTCAAATAGGATTTTCCTCATCTTATTCAGTAAGAAATCACTAATATCCTACTGGTCCATAACATTATTTCTCCCGAACTACTACGAGTTTAGTTCTCCTTTTAATTAAGGTTTAAATCGATAGTTTCAAGTCTCTTATAAACACATCTTCTTTCACTTTGGATTAAACTCTCTTGTAAACTTAAGGATTCCCAGGTGTTATATTCAATCACCCCTACTGGTCCTATCTTTAATCCTCATACATCTCCATTTAGAATTTAACAAATAAATCTAGCAACCAAAATTTCGTTCGATATAATTTTCATCATTTTAATCACTTGAATCCAAATCACAATTAATTCAAATCTTATCAAGGGTTTACTGATATTTTCTAAGTCCCATAATCTCCAAATAATAATCCCCAAAGATCCACAAAAGTTTTGGGATAAGAATCAACATTTAAAAAGAAACAACTTTACATATTCTGGGGAGGTCGATTGATCGAAGGTAGGGGTCGATCGATCGATCACTCGGGTCACAGCCTGGTTTTTCTGCATTTCAGCAACTACGGGTTTCACCATTTTTACTCATTCAAACCTTCATATTAACCTCCAAAATGAGTTATTATTATTACTACATGATATGCCAACATATATGAACGATTTCCAGTACACTAAACATCCTAGAATCATCAAGGGATTGGATTAAAAAGCATGTTTATCTCCTTATTTCCAGAAATTATCAACATATCATCTTCAAGAACACATCAATGGTTTTCATAATTTCTTCAACAGATTCCTGACTATTTCGTGGATTAATATCATCCTAAAACATGAGTTAAATTCCTATATCATTTCAGTTTTCCAGAAATCCATTTAATACTCCATTATTTCTTCCAAACAATAATAATCTTCTCTTTTCATATTATTCTAACATGGACAATATACAAACTTAAATTGCCATTATCAAACACTTGCCTTTCTTGTAGGTCTGATCCTTTGGTGTAGTATATCTCAGTTGGTTGTCCCTTCTCCGGTCAAACTCCGGTGGTGGTTGGTGGTGGTGAACCTTGGTTCTTGTTCTTCTCCTTCTCAAGTGACTTTTCCCTTCCCAAGCACTCTTACACTCTCTCTAGGAAGATGGCTGCTCTTATTTGTGAAGAGGAGATGAATAACCCCTATACACTTAATTTACCCATTCTTGTAATAGTACCAAATCCGAAATCACTATTCATCCCCCCTAGAAAAATGACCAAAATGCCCTTTCGGGTTGTCTATTCATTTCCAAATGACCCGAGACTCAAAATAAACATCCAAATAGATTTTCTGACTATTTTCAACCTTCTGTACGCAACGACGCATTCGAAATGACTATTAGATCGATAGAAAATAAATTTCCTTTTTAATTTAATAAACTAGTCCCAACACGTCCCATACCGCTTCTGACTAAAAATATAAATTACCGAATTTATATCATACAGTTATATCAATGACATCACACTTCATATATTACCTAAATATCTTTAAGTAATAGTCAGAATCATCCATTTTAATATCCACTGTCCGGATAAACCCGAATGAATTAATTAATAATAAAATCTAATTAATCCATTAATTTAAAATATAACCCATTTTAAAAGTCATTTAAAATTACGGGGTATTACATACTTCCCCCCTTATAACAGAATTTCGTCCCGAAATTCAAGAATATAAGTCATACTGGTAAGATCAACTCCGAGTATAAATCTCACATCGCAAGAAATCCAAGATGTACCGCCCATACAGTACATTAACAAAGTCCCTATCGATGTTATACGCCAAGCCTCACCATATTGTTTCAACTGAATCAAATTTAGACTTCACCTAATCTTCCCTATACCATCCTCGTGACAAACATTAGGAAAAATGATCCTCTCGTAGTGAACAAATAAATCCTGAAGTCTCAATTACTTACCTTTTTCACAATTATGAAAATACTACAATCCAATCATCCAGGGCGCCCATACACCCTCTCGTACCGCTTTCAATATTAAAAGTTTCACAAAGGTTATAAACTCGTTTCCCAAAGACCTAACTTATTTCGACTCCCAACGGTTATTAGTTTAATGCGTGGGGTGTCTCGCAAGCGAAATCCAAGCAAGGAACCACCCCGATACACTACTTCCTAAAGTAGTCGGTCATCGAAACTCCTAAGGTCCTTAGTCAATATATAAAAATTTGGTTTTTATAAAAAAAAATATCAGGTTTATCGATTTTAAAACAAAAATTTGGTTTTATCGATTTCAAATAGGGTCTACGCATCTACTCTTTTATAGAAGACAAGATGCAGACATATGCTCTCATATACCACAAATCAATGCACGCCGATAGTCGAATCACACTCGGACATGCTCTAGGTAAGTAATCCCATGATACAAATCAAACCCACGTGATAACATGCAATATAAAGGTGTCCCACACCCCTCAGTGAGTCTACATAAATAACAGTGTTATAGGCTAAGTTTAGCAACCCTTTTGCCCACACAACATTAATCATAACAAAATCAATATACGATTCATAATCCTTAGATAGAAACATACCCTCATTCGCGGGTGGTGGTTGTTGAATCCCAATATTATAACTTTGCTCCGATGAGTCACGAAAGATTTTATCCTAAATTTTCAGTTCTAGTTAAATCACACTCCACTATATACCCAAGCCTTTCAATATATTGCCTTCATTAGGGAACATACACAATTCACGCATTTCAAGAACTTCTACTGATGACTCTCCTTAATTTTTCCATAATAGGGGTTACCTTAACTATGGTCATCATACTCGAACATACTTCATAACCTCCTAAGTACGATCTCCGCTATCCGTCCAATGGCCCTCATCTGCCATACATACGTAATGAAAGATTCCCTAATAAATGTTGGAGAATTTTATAGTTCAACCCATAAGTGAACATTAGGACTCTCCTCTCCTCAGTAGGTACTTCAGCTGGTACCAAATTAGTTAATCGCGTAAACTCTTCCTCATATTCCGCCACAGTTTTCTCTCCCTGTTTCAAATCAAGTAGCTTCCGCCTCATCTCTGTCTGGATGGCGGAAGGAAAATACTTCCCATCAAACCGTATCCAAAAGTCTTGGATAGTCATTATGTCCCTCTCCTCCATAGTGGTCGTAGCTTCCCACCATTACAAAGCTGCCCCTACTAGCCTGAATGTGGCTAGTATTTGACGTTGAACCTCAGTGCATTCAATCATTCTCAAGTGTCGTTGGATATCTTTCTTCCATTGGCTAGCAGTCACAACATCTGATCCTCCCCGAAACTCAGGTGGGTGCGCTTTCTGAAAGGCATCCCTCTCTCGTTCCCATGCAGTAGGAAACACTTGCCCTTGCCCGGGTGGCACAATCGGTGCCGGTGCCGGTGCTGGAGCCTATTGAACAGCAGCTACAACAGCATTGACTGCTTGAGCGATAATTGCCGCAACTTCGGCGGCAGTCATCGTACCTTTGTAGGCGTAAATAGAAAAGCAATAATCCTACTCATAGGGATCTACATCAAAGAACGCTAAGCTGAAGACACAATAAGCCGTACACATCCTAAAGGACACTAAAACCTGATGCTCTGATACCACTTGTAACACCCCGCCTAATTAAATACCGGGTGGCCAGTCCCATACCAAATTAAAACAGAATATACAGTTGGCTCATTCTTAGCATTACTGTCGAAAACATTTACAACTCACCCAAAACTCAATTAAACTGGTGTTAAAAACTTTCCAAATTTTAATTTAACAAAATCCATTTCCAGTTCAAGAATAACACAACACATTTTATTCTACAACCCAGATCACTAAATAAATAATTCAAAAGAATTTAAATGCAACTGGAATAAACATTCCCAAATAATATAAATCCTTTACAATAGTCCCAACAATGTTAAATGTATTAAAAAGTCCCAAATACAATAGAATTTGACCTCAATAGAAAAGATAACTGAATCCTTTGGACGACATGCCCTAACTAAGAATACTGTGAAACAAATGAAGATAGGCGTCTAAGCAAAACTCCATAAATCCATAGTCTGTCATAATTCGCTAAAGTTGGCGTCCCTGTTGCTGGACACCTGATATAGAAGATACAATAGAACAGAAAATATGCAAGGAAACAGGTCAGAGCCCGAATGTGTAGATGATTTTTAAAACAGCAAGTATTTAACAAGTACAATAAAGCATTTATTATGTACATGTTAGATCCAACTCTCACTTGCTATTCTCACCTCTCAACTAGAGTGCACACTTAACGTTTCCTATTAACCTCCTAGTTAATGGTTCCTCTTTTCTAGTCTCCATATTATAATTCCATTCCCATATCATAATCCCCGTATGTCCCATACCATACGTCACCTTATTATTCATTTACATTTCTCCTTTATATGATCATTACTCTTTAATATTAATCGTTTCTCATTAACATGAGTCATTACTCATTAATATAAATCGTTTCTCATTAACATAAGTTAAGCTTTTCAATTCTATAAGCATAAACATTCATTAACTTAATTCCATTATCTTTCTCTATTCACCGTTATCTACAATTTTCATCGTAGATAGATTTAACCATAATATATCCATTTAATCATTTAATCTATTATATATATATTCATATATAATACGGCACCCCGAGTCACAGCTGCGGTGCAGTGCATTACTCTGCTATCATGTCCCATCATCGCAGGTCGCCGAATAGGGCACTAAAGGTTCGATAAGATTCCACGAACCACAAAAAATAACAAACAAATTGGAGGCGAACATAGTTCTCGTATCCATGGGTCACGCACATACCTACGTACCCACAGTCAGCGGACTTATCAACTCCCCGATAAGTCTTTCATAAACCTATGTTCTCGAGCGACAAATCAAAGATCCCATGGATTCACAGGATATGACTGCCCTCACGCGTAAACCTCCCACCGATAGCAAGTAAGCTAGGTATGTCATACACATAATCATCAATCAATCAAATAGGTATTATCATACCTATAATATAATATCAATAAGGTAATTATCACTACCCTAAGATATTTCCCATACGTAGCATTATATCTCTTTTAAAATATCATATCTTTACTTCATAATTTAATTATCCTCGCATCCTATAACATCTCTCCACTACCGACGTCGTTAAGGTTCATGCGCGGAGCGTCTCGCAAAGCGAAATCCAAACAAGGAACCCCTCCAATACATTACTACTTAACTTTGTCGATCGAGGAGGTCCGAAAACTTTAACTATGCAATCGGGATAACCTCATACCCTCTTTCAATCAAATGTATTCTAGACTCCCATCTCACAAGATTCAAATAGGATTTTCCTCATCTTATATTCAGTAAGAAATCACTAATATCCTACTGGTCCATAACATTATTTCTCCCGAACTACTACGAGTTTAGTTCTCCTTTTAATTAAGGTTTAAATCGATAGTTTCAAGTCTCTTATAAACACATCTTCTTTCACTTTAGATTAAACCCCCTTGTAAACTTAAGGATACCCAGGTGTTATATTCAATCACCCCTACTGGTCCTATCTTTAATCCTCATACATCTCCATTTAGAATTTAACAAATAAATCTAGCAACCGAAATTCCGTTCGATATAATTTTCATCATTTTAATCACTTGAATCCAAATCACAATTAATTCAAATCTTATCAAGGGTTTACTGATATTTTCTAAGTCCCATAATCTCCAAATAATAATCCCCAAATATCCACAAAAGTTTTGTGATAAGAATCAACATTTAAAAAGAAACAACTTTACATATTCTGGGGAGGTCGATCGATCGAAGGTGGGGGTCGATCGATCGATCACTCAGGTCACAGCCTGGTTTTTCTGCATTTCAGCAACTACGGGTTTCACCATTTTTACTCATTCAAACCTTCATATTAACCTCCAAAATGAGTTATTATTATTACTACATGATATGCCAACATATACGAACGATTTCCAGTACACTAAACATCCTAGAATCATCAAGGGATTTGATTAAAAAGCATGTTTATCTCCTTATTTCCAGAAATTATCAGCATATCATCTTCAAGAACACATCAATGGTTTTCATAATTTCTTCAACAGATTCCTGACTATTTCGTGGATTAATATCATCCTAAAACATGAGTTAAATTCCTATATCATTTCAGTTTTCCAGAAATCCATTTAATACTCCATTATTTCTTCCAAACAATAATAATCTTCTCTTTTCATATTATTCTAACATGGACAATATACAAACTTAAATTGCCATTATCAAACACTTGCCTTTCTTGTAGGTCTGATCCTTTGGTGTAGTATATCTCAGTTGGTTGTCCCTTCTCCGGTCAAACTCCGGTGATGGTTGGTGGTGGTGAACCTTGGTTCTTGTTCTTCTCCTTCCCAAGTGACTTTTCCCTTCCCAAGCACTCTTACACTCTCTCTAGGAAGATGGCTGCTCTTATTTGTGAAGAGGAGATGAATAACCCCTATACACTTAATCTACCCATACTTATAATAGTACCAAATCCGAAATCACTATTCATCCCCCCTAGAAAAATGACCAAAATGCCCTTTCGGGTTGTCTATTCATTTCCAAAGGACCCGAGACTCAAAATAAACATCCAAATAGACTTTTCTGACTATTTCGAACCTTCTGGACGCAACGACGCAATCGAAATGACTATTAGATCGATAGAAAATAAATTTCCTTTTTAATTTAATAAACTAGTCCCGACACGTCCCATACCGCGTCTGACTAAAAATATAAATTACCGAATTTATATCATACAGTCATATCAATGACATCACACTTCATATATTACCTAAATATCTTTAAGTAATAGTCAGAATCATCCATTTTAATATACACCGTCCGGATAAACACGAATGAATTAATTAATAATAAAATCTAATTAATCCATTAATTTAAAATATAACCCATTTTAAAAGTCATTTAAAATTACGGGGTATTACATACTTCCCCCCTTATAACAGAATTTCGTCCCGAAATTCAAGAATATAATTCATACTGGTAAGATCAACTCCGAGTATAAATCTCACATCGCAAGAAATCCAAGATGTACCGCCCATACAGTACATTAACAAAGTCCCTATCGATGTTATACGCCAAGCCTCACCATATTGTTTCAACTGAATCAAATTTAGACTTCACCTAATCTTCCCTATACCGTCCTCGTGACAAACTTTAGGAAAAATGATCCTCTCGTAGTGAACAAATAAATCCTGAAGTCTCAATTACTTACCTTTTTCACAATTATGAAAAATACTACAATCCAATCATCCAGGGCGCCCATACACCCTCTCGTACCGCTTTCAATATTAAAAGTTTCACAAAGGTTATAAACTCGTTTCCCAAAGACCTAACTTATTTCGACTCCCAGCGATTATTAGTTTTATGCGTGGGGTGTCTCGCAAGCGAAATCCAAACCAGGAACCACCCCGATACACTACTTCCTAATGTAGTCGGTCATCGAAACTCCTAAGATCCTTAGTCAATAATATAAAAATTTGGTTTTTATAAAAAAAAATATCAGGTTTATCGATTTTAAAACAAAAATTTGGTTTTATCGATTTCAAATAGGGTCTACGCATCTACTCTTTTATAGAAGACAAGATGCAGACATATGCTCTCATATACCACAAATCAATGCACGCCGATAGTCGAATCACACTCGGACATGCTCTAGATAAGTCATCCCATGATACAAATCAAACCCACGTGATAACATGCAATATAAAGGTGTCCCACACCCCTCAGTGAGTCTACATAAATAACAATGCTATAGGCTAAGTTTAGCAACCCTTTTGCCCACACAACATTAATCATAACAAAATCAATATACGATTCATAATCCTTAGATAGAAACATACCCTCATTCGCGGGTGGTGGTTGTTGAATACCAATATTATAACTTTGCTCCGATGAGTCACGAAAAATTTTACCCCAAATTTTCATTTCTAGTTAAATCACACTCCACTATATACCCAAGCCTTTCAATATATTGCCTTCATTAGGGAACATACACAATTCACGCATTTCAAGAACTTCTACTGATGACTCTCCTTAATTTTTCCATAATAGGGGTTACCTCAACTATGGTCATCATACTCGAACATACTTCATAACCTCCTAAGTACGATCTCCGTTATCCGTCCAATGGCCCTCATCTGCCATACGTACGTAATGAAAGATTCCCCAATAAATGTTGGCGAATTTTATAGTTCAACCCATCAGTGAACATTAGGACTCTCCTCTCCTCAGTAGGTACTTCAGTTGGTACCAAATTAGTTAATCGCGTAAACTCTTCCTCATATTCCGCCACAGTTTTCTCTCCCTGTTTCAAATCAAGTAGCTTCCGCCTTATCTCTGTCTCGATGGCGGAAGGAAAATACTTTCCATCAAACCGTATCCAAAAGTCTGGATAGTCATTATGTCCCTCTCCTCCATAGTGGTCGTAGCTTCCCACCATTGCAAAGCTTCCCCTACTAGCCTGAATATGGCTAGTATTTGACGTTGAACCTCAGTGCATTCAATCATTCTCAAGTGTCATTGGATATCTTTCTTCCATTGGCTAGCAGTCACAACATCTGATCCTCCCCGAAACTCAGGTGGGTGCGCTTTCTGAAAGGCATCCCTCTCTCGTTCTCATGCAGTAGGAAACACTTGCCCTTGCCCGGGTGGCACAATCGGTGCCGGTGCCGGTGCTGGAGCCTGTTGAACAGCAGCTACAGCAGCATTGACTGCCTGAGCGATAATTGCCGCAACTTCGGCGGCAGTCATCGTACCTTTGTAGGCGTAAATAGAAAAGCAATAATCCTACTCATAGGGCTCTACATCAAAGAACGCTAAGCTGAAGACACAATAAGCCGTATAGATCCTAAAGGACACTAGAACCTGATGCTCTGATACCACCTGTAACACCCCGCCTAATTAAATACCGGGTGGCCAGTCCCATACCAAATTAAACAGAATATACAGTTCGCTCATTCTTAGCATCACTGTCGAAAACATTTACAACTCACCCAAAACTCAATTAAGCTGGTGTTAAAAACTTTCCAAATTTTAATTTAACAAAATCCATTTCCAGTTCAAGAATAACACAACACATTTTATTCTACAACCCAGATCACTAAATAAATAACTCAAAAGAATTTAAATGCAACTGGAATAAACATTCCCAAATAATATAAATCCTTTACAATAGTCCCAACAATGTTAAATGTATTAAAAAGTCCCGAATATAATAGAATTTGACCTCAATAGAAAAGATAACTGAATCCTTTGGGCGACATGCCCTAACTAAGAATACTGTGAAACAAATGAAGATAGGCGTCTAAGCAAAACTCCATAAATCCATAGTCTGTCATAATCCGCTAAAGTTGGCGTCCCTGTTGCTGGACACCTGATATAGAAGATACAATAGAAGAGAAAATATGCAAGGAAACGGGTCAGAGCCCGAATGTGTAGATGATTTTTAAAACAACAAGTATTTAACAAGTGCAATAAAGCATGTATTATGTACATGTTAGATCCAACTCTCACTTGCTATTCTCACCTCTCAACTAGAGTGCACACTTAATGTTTCCTATTAACCTCCTAATTAATGGTTCCTCTTTTCTAGTCTCCATATTATAATTCCATTCCCATATCATAATCCCCGTATGTCCCATACCATACGTCACATTATTATTCATTTACATTTCTCCTTTATATGATCATTACTATTTAATATGAATCGTTTCTTATTAACATGAGTCATTACTCATTAATATAAATCGTTTCTCATTAACATGAGTTAAGCTTTTCAATTCTATAAGCATAAACATTCATTAACTTAATTCCATTATCTTTCTCTATTCACCGTTATCTACAATTTTCATCGTAGATAGATTTAACCATAATATATCCATTTAATCATTTAATCCATTATATATATATTCATATATAATACGGCACCCCGAGTCACAGCTGCGGTGCAATGTATTACTCTGCTATCATGTCCCATCATCGCAGGTCGCCGAATAGGGGACTAAAGGTTCGGTAAGATTCCACGAACCATAAACAACAACAAACAAATTGGAGGCGAACATAGTTCTCGTATCCATGGGTCACGCACATACCTACGTACCCACATTCAGCGGACTTATCAACTCCCCGATAAGTCTTTCATAGACCTACGTTCTCGAGCGATAAATCAAAGATCCCATGGATTCATCAGGATATGACTGCCCTCACGCGTAAACCTCCCACCGATAGCAAGTAAGCTAGGTATGTCATACACATAATCATCAATCAATCAAATAGGTATTATCATACCTATAATATAATATCAATAAGGTAATTATCACTACCCTAAGATATTTCCCATACGTAGCATTATATCTCTTTTAAAATATCATATCTTTACTTCATAATTTAATTATCCTCGCATCCTATAACATCTCTCCACTACCGACGTCGTTAAGGTTCATGCGCGGAGCGTCTCGCAAAGCGAAATCCAAACAAGGAACCCCTCCAATACATTACTACTTAACTTTGTCGATCGAGGAGGTCCGAAAACTTTAACTATGCAATCGGGATAACCTCATACCCTCTTTCAATCAAATGTATTCTAGACTCCCATCTCACAAGATTCAAATAGGATTTTCCTCATCTTATATTCAGTAAGAAATCACTAATATCCTACTGGTCCATAACATTATTTCTCCCGAACTACTACGAGTTTAGTTCTCCTTTTAATTAAGGTTTAAATCGATAGTTTCAAGTCTCTTATAAACACATCTTCTTTCACTTTAGATTAAACCCCCTTGTAAACTTAAGGATACCCAGGTGTTATATTCAATCACCCCTACTGGTCCTATCTTTAATCCTCATACATCTCCATTTAGAATTTAACAAATAAATCTAGCAACCGAAATTCCGTTCGATATAATTTTCATCATTTTAATCACTTGAATCCAAATCACAATTAATTCAAATCTTATCAAGGGTTTACTGATATTTTCTAAGTCCCATAATCTCCAAATAATAATCCCCAAATATCCACAAAAGTTTTGTGATAAGAATCAACATTTAAAAAGAAACAACTTTACATATTCTGGGGAGGTCGATCGATCGAAGGTGGGGGTCGATCGATCGATCACTCAGGTCACAGCCTGGTTTTTCTGCATTTCAGCAACTACGGGTTTCACCATTTTTACTCATTCAAACCTTCATATTAACCTCCAAAATGAGTTATTATTATTACTACATGATATGCCAACATATACGAACGATTTCCAGTACACTAAACATCCTAGAATCATCAAGGGATTTGATTAAAAAGCATGTTTATCTCCTTATTTCCAGAAATTATCAGCATATCATCTTCAAGAACACATCAATGGTTTTCATAATTTCTTCAACAGATTCCTGACTATTTCGTGGATTAATATCATCCTAAAACATGAGTTAAATTCCTATATCATTTCAGTTTTCCAGAAATCCATTTAATACTCCATTATTTCTTCCAAACAATAATAATCTTCTCTTTTCATATTATTCTAACATGGACAATATACAAACTTAAATTGCCATTATCAAACACTTGCCTTTCTTGTAGGTCTGATCCTTTGGTGTAGTATATCTCAGTTGGTTGTCCCTTCTCCGGTCAAACTCCGGTGATGGTTGGTGGTGGTGAACCTTGGTTCTTGTTCTTCTCCTTCCCAAGTGACTTTTCCCTTCCCAAGCACTCTTGCACTCTCTCTAGGAAGATGGCTGCTCTTATTTGTGAAGAGGAGATGAATAACCCCTATACACTTAATCTACCCATACTTATAATAGTACCAAATCCGAAATCACTATTCATCCCCCCTAGAAAAATGACCAAAATGCCCTTTCGGGTTGTCTATTCATTTCCAAAGGACCCGAGACTCAAAATAAACATCCAAATAGACTTTTCTGACTATTTCGAACCTTCTGGACGCAACGACGCAATCGAAATGAATGACTATTAGATCGATAGAAAATAAATTTCCTTTTTAATTTAATAAACTAGTCCCGACACGTCCATACCGCGTCTGACTAAAAATATAAATTACCGAATTTATATCATACAGTCATATCAATGACATCACACTTCATATATTACCTAAATATCTTTAAGTAATAGTCAGAATCATCCATTTTAATATACACCGTCCGGATAAACACGAATGAATTAATAATAATAAAATCTAATTAATCCATTAATTTAAAATATAACCCATTTTAAAAGTCATTTAAAATTACGGGGTATTACATACTTCCCCCTTATAACAGAATTTCGTCCCGAAATTCAAGAATATAATTCATACTGGTAAGATCAACTCCGAGTATAAATCTCACATCGCAAGAAATCCAAGATGTACCGCCCATACAGTACATTAACAAAGTCCCTATCGATGTTATACGCCAAGCCTCACCATATTGTTTCAACTGAATCAAATTTAGACTTCACCTAATCTTCCCTATACCGTCCTCGTGACAAACTTTAGGGAAAATGATCCTCTCGTAGTGAACAAATAAATCCTGAAGTCTCAATTACTTACCTTTTTCACAATTATGAAAAATACTACAATCCAATCATCCAGGGCGCCCATACACCCTCTCGTACCGCTTTCAATATTAAAAGTTTCACAAAGGTTATAACTCGTTTCCCAAAGACCTAACTTATTTCGACTCCCAGCGATTATTAGTTTTATGCGTGGGGTGTCTCGCAAGCGAAATCCAAACCAGGAACCACCCCGATACACTACTTCCTAATGTAGTCGGTCATCGAAACTCCTAAGATCCTTAGTCAATAATATAAAAATTTGGTTTTTATAAAAAAAAATATCAGGTTTATCGATTTTAAAACAAAAATTTGGTTTTATCGATTTCAAATAGGGTCTACGCATCTACTCTTTTATAGAAGACAAGATGCAGACATATGCTCTCATATACCACAAATCAATGCACGCCGATAGTCGAATCACACTCGGACATGCTCTAGATAAGTAATCCCATGATACAAATCAAACCCACGTGATAACATGCAATATAAAGGTGTCCCACACCCCTCAGTGAGTCTACATAAATAACAATGCTATAGGCTAAGTTTAGCAACCCTTTTGCCCACACAACATTAATCATAACAAAATCAATATACGATTCATAATCCTTAGATAGAAACATACCCTCATTCGCGGGTGGTGGTTGTTGAATACCAATATTATAACTTTGCTCCGATGAGTCACGAAAAATTTTACCCCAAATTTTCATTTCTAG
The DNA here is from genome assembly GCA_949130495.1 of Sambucus nigra. Lineage (NCBI taxonomy): Eukaryota > Viridiplantae > Streptophyta > Magnoliopsida > Dipsacales > Adoxaceae > Sambucus > Sambucus nigra. The sequence continues at coordinate 77,077,856 of OX422220.1, forward strand.
TTAAATCACACTCCACTATATACCCAAGCCTTTCAATATATTGCCTTCATTAGGGAACATACACAATTCACGCATTTCAAGAACTTCTACTGATGACTCTCCTTAATTTTTCCATAATAGGGGTTACCTCAACTATGGTCATCATACTCGAACATACTTCATAACCTCCTAAGTACGATCTCCGTTATCCGTCCAATGGCCCTCATCTGCCATACGTACGTAATGAAAGATTCCCCAATAAATGTTGGCGAATTTTATAGTTCAACCCATCAGTGAACATTAGGACTCTCCTCTCCTCAGTAGGTACTTCAGTTGGTACCAAATTAGTTAATCGCGTAAACTCTTCCTCATATTCCGCCACAGTTTTCTCTCCCTGTTTCAAATCAAGTAGCTTCCGCCTTATCTCTGTCTCGATGGCGGAAGGAAAATACTTTCCATCAAACCGTATCCAAAAGTCTGGATAGTCATTATGTCCCTCTCCTCCATAGTGGTCGTAGCTTCCCACCATTGCAAAGCTTCCCCTACTAGCCTGAATATGGCTAGTATTTGACGTTGAACCTCAGTGCATTCAATCATTCTCAAGTGTCATTGGATATCTTTCTTCCATTGGCTAGCAGTCACAACATCTGATCCTCCCCGAAAATCAGGTGGGTGCGCTTTCTGAAAGGCATCCCTCTCTCGTTCTCATGCAGTAGGAAACACTTGCCCTTGCCCGGGTGGCACAATCGGTGCCGGTGCCGGTGCCGGTGCTGGAGCCTGTTGAACAGCAGCTACAGCAGCATTGACTGCCTGAGCGATAATTGCCGCAACTTCGGCGGCAGTCATCGTACCTTTGTAGGCGTAAATAGAAAAGCAATAATCCTACTCATAGGGCTCTACATCAAAGAACGCTAAGCTGAAGACACAATAAGCCGTATAGATCCTAAAGGACACTAGAACCTGATGCTCTGATACCACCTGTAACACCCCGCCTAATTAAATACCGGGTGGCCAGTCCCATACCAAATTAAACAGAATATACAGTTCGCTCATTCTTAGCATCACTGTCGAAAACATTTACAACTCACCCAAAACTCAATTAAGCTGGTGTTAAAAACTTTCCAAATTTTAATTTAACAAAATCCATTTCCAGTTCAAGAATAACACAACACATTTTATTCTACAACCCAGATCACTAAATAAATAACTCAAAAGAATTTAAATGCAACTGGAATAAACATTCCCAAATAATATAAATCCTTTACAATAGTCCCAACAATGTTAAATGTATTAAAAAGTCCCGAATACAATAGAATTTGACCTCAATAGAAAAGATAACTGAATCCTTTGGGCGACATGCCCTAACTAAGAATACTGTGAAACAAATGAAGATAGGCGTCTAAGCAAAACTCCATAAATCCATAGTCTGTCATAATCCGCTAAAGTTGGCGTCCCTGTTGTTGGACACCTGATATAGAAGATACAATAGAAGAGAAAATATGCAAGGAAACGGGTCAGAGCCCGAATGTGTAGATGATTTTTAAAACAACAAGTATTTAACAAGTGCAATAAAGCATGTATTATGTACATGTTAGATCCAACTCTCACTTGCTATTCTCACCTCTCAACTAGAGTGCACACTTAATGTTTCCTATTAACCTCCTAATTAATGGTTCCTCTTTTCTAGTCTCCATATTATAATTCCATTCCCATATCATAATCCCCGTATGTCCCATACCATACGTCACATTATTATTCATTTACATTTCTCCTTTATATGATCATTACTATTTAATATGAATCGTTTCTTATTAACATGAGTCATTACTCATTAATATAAATCGTTTCTCATTAACATGAGTTAAGCTTTTCAATTCTATAAGCATAAACATTCATTAACTTAATTCCATTATCTTTCTCTATTCACCGTTATCTACAATTTTCATCGTAGATAGATTTAACCATAATATATCCATTTAATCATTTAATCCATTATATATATATTCATATATAATACGGCACCCCGAGTCACAGCTGCGGTGCAATGTATTACTCTGCTATCATGTCCCATCATCGCAGGTCGCCGAATAGGGGACTAAAGGTTCGGTAAGATTCCACGAACCATAAACAACAACAAACAAATTGGAGGCGAACATAGTTCTCGTATCCATGGGTCACGCACATACCTACGTACCCACAGTCAGCGGACTTATCAACTCCCCGATAAGTCTTTCATAGACCTACGTTCTCGAGCGATAAATCAAAGATCCCATGGATTCATCAGGATATGACTGCCCTCACGCGTAAACCTCCCACCGATAGCAAGTAAGCTAGGTATGTCATACACATAATCATCAATCAATCAAATAGGTATTATCATACCTATAATATAATACCAATAAGGTAATTATCACTACCCTAAGATATTTCCCATACGTAGCATTATATCTCTTTTAAAATATCATATCTTTACTTCATAATTTAATTATCCTCGCATCCTATAACATATCTCCACTACCGACGTCGTTAAGGTTCATGCGCGGAGCGTCTCGCAAAGCGAAATCCAAACAAGGAACCCCTCCAATACACTACTACTTAACTTTGTCGATCGAGGAGGTCCGAAAACTTTAACTATGCAATCGGGATAACCTCATACCCTCTTTCAATCAAATGTATTCTAGACTCCCATCTCACAAGATTCAAATAGGATTTTCCTCATCTTATATTCAGTAAGAAATCACTAATATCCTACTGGTCCATAACATTATTTCTCCCGAACTACTACGAGTTTAGTTCTCCTTTTAATTAAGGTTTAAATCGATAGTTTCAAGTCTCTTATAAACACATCTTCTTTCACTTTGGATTAAACCCTCTTGTAAACTTAAGGATACCCAGGTGTTATATTCAATCACCCCTACTGGTCCTATCCTTAATCCTCATACATCTCCATTTAGAATTTAACAAATAAATCTAGCAACCGGAATTCCGTTCGATATAATTTTCATCATTTTAATCACTTGAATCAAAATCACAATTAATTCAAATCTTATCAAGGGTTTACTGATATTTTCTAAGTCCCATAATCTCCAAATAATAATCCCCAAAGATCCACAAAAGTTTTGTGATAAGAATCAACATTTAAAAAGAAACAACTTTACATATTCTGGGGAGGTCGATCGATCGAAGGTAGGGGTCGATCGATTGATCACTCAGGTCACAGCCTGGTTTTTCTGCATTTCAGCAACTACGGGTTTCACCATTTTTACTCATTCAAACCTTCATATTAACCTCCAAAATGAGTTATTATTATTACTACATGATATGCCAACATATACGAACGATTTCCAGTACACTAAACATCCTAAAATCATCAAGGGATTGGATTAAAAAGCATGTTTATCTCCTTATTTCCAGAAATTATCAACATATCATCTTCAAGAACACATCAATGGTTTTCATAATTTCTTCAACAGATTCCTGACTATTTCGTGGATTAATATCATCCTAAAACATGAGTTAAATTCCTATATCATTTCAGTTTTCCAGAAATCCATTTAATACTCCATTATTTCTTCCAAACAATAATAATCTTCTCTTTTCATATTATTCTAACATGGACAATATACAAACTTAAATTGCCATTATCAAACACTTGCCTTTCTTGTAGGTCTGATCCTTTGGTGTAGTATATCTCAGTTGGTTGTCCCTTCTCCGGTCAAACTCCGGTGGTGGTTGGTGGTGGTGAACCTTGGTTATTGTTCTTCTCCTTCCCAAGTGACTTTTCCCTTCCCAAGCACTCTTACACTCTCTCTAGGAAGATGGCTGCTCTTATTTGTGAAGAGGAGATGAATAACCCCTATACACTTAATCTACCCATACTTATAATAGTACCAAATCCGAAATCACTATTCATCCCCCCTAAAAAAATGACCAAAATGCCCTTTCGGGTTGTCTATTCATTGTAAATGACCCGAGACTCAAAATAAACATCCAAATAGACTTTTCTGACTATTTCGAACCTTCTGGACGCAATGACGCAGTCAAAATGACTATTAGATCGATAGAAAATAAATTTCCTTTTTAATTTAATAAACTAGTCCCGACACGTTCCATACCGCGTCTGACTAAAAATATAAATTACCGAATTTATATCATACAGTTATATCAATGACATCACACTTCATATATTACCTAAATATCTTTAAGTAATATTCAGAATCATCCATTTTAATATCCACCGTCCGGATAAACCCGAATGAATTAATTAATAATAAAATCTAATTAATCCATTAATTTAAAATATAACCCATTTTAAAAGTCATTTAAAATTACGGGGTATTACATATTATAGATATGAAATGCCCAAAGATATTCAAGGATGTACAGTTGTTGAGTGGACGCGTAACATTGATGAACAAGTTTGTCAACGGGGAAATAGACGAGTGCCTACCTTTCTTCAAAATTCTGAAGAAGGCCTTCATTTGGACGAGTAAGTGTGAACACGCCTTTTAATACTTGAATAAGTATTTAGCTGAAGATACACTCATCTCCAAAACAGTGTACGAAGAAGAGTTATACCTCTTTCTAGTTATCTAATCCTAAGTAGTCAGTTCAACACTCATTAGAGATGATAACGGTATCCAGTGATCGATTTACTATGTAAGTAAGGCATTGGGAGGAATAAAGTCTCGAACCCGAATATTAAAAAAATAGCCTATGTGCTCATAATTTCCACTTGAAAATCGAGGCAGTATTTTCAGGCACTTACAATAATCATCTTCACTAAACACCCCCTTAGGTAAATCTTACACATACCGGAAGTGTCCAAGAAATTGATGCAGTGGTTAGTGGAATTAGGAGATTTTGATCTCTAGTATAAACCATGGGTGGACATAAAAGGACAAGTAACGATAGACTTCATGGACTAATTCATAAATATGGATAAGATTGAACCCCGCCAAGGACTGAATACCCAACAACCAGTTTGAATCATTCGCTTGTACGGGTTGTCCAGTAAGTTCGATAACAAAACATAACTCATAATTGACACACCAAATTACTCTAGAGTGGAATACACCCTGAGGTTTGATTTTCGAGAATTAAATAATAAAGTGGAGTACGAGGCATTGATTTATGGGGAACATTTAGCAATTTTCCTAAAAGCTAGCTAAGTTAAATTCTTGAGTGATTCACAAGTAGTTGTTGGCCAAGTAATGGGAGAGTACAAAGCAAATGGAAATAAAATGTGTACATACATAAAGAGGTTTAAAGAATTATCACACCACATAAATGCATTCACAATTGATCACATCCTTGGAGAAGAAAACACCAAAATCGACCACCTGGGGCAGTTGGCATCATCAGAGGAAGGTAACCCCCTCATTAAATTTATAGATAAACCAAGTGTTCAGCTTGAGGAGATAAAGAAGATTAAATTGGGCGGTTAATGTCCCTTTTAGATTGATCTCATGTAATACATCAAAGACGAAACTCTCCCGAACGATTGTCTAAGAATTTGTAAAGTTCGAGAAAAGGCATCCAAATGTGCCCTCTATAATGGAACTCTGTACCGAATAGGTTATACCAGATTGATCTTCCATTGCGTGCAACCATCGAAGACAACAACAATACTAAAGAAACCATAAAGGAGTGTGCAATGGGCATCTGGGTGGGCGAAGCCTTGCTTAGAGGATACTCAATCAAGGTTACTATTGGCCTACTATGACAAAGGACACAAAGATGTCAGCGGATGACCAAATTTATTAGTCAAATGTGTGAAGAGATCTATCTGATCATCGCATCATACCCATTCGTCCTATGGGATATGAAAATATTCGGGTCGTTCCCCACTAAAAATGGAATATTAAATTTCTTACTTGTAGCAAGCTATTTCATGAAATTGGAGGAAGCTGAACCATTAGCACAGATCACCGATAGAAAATTCCATGCATTCATATGGAAGATAATCATAGGCATATATGGGGGTACCTTACGCGATCATCACTCAATGAGAGGAAATTTGAGAATGTGCGCATCTAAGGACTTTATGACAAGTTTAGGATCAAGCACTTCTTCTCAGCACCCAAGCACCCGAAGTGTAATAAGCATGTGGAAGTCACTAACCCAACAATATTGCATCGTTCAAAGACGTAATTGGATAACCCTAATGGACTGTGATTCGATCAATTTATTTCAGTTACTTGGGCATACCAAAAAACCACTTGAGGACCCATGAAATAAACACCTTTCGCTCTGACATACAATATAAAAGAAATGGTGTCAATCGAATTATAGTTACCTAGCCTAAGGGTCTATAGTTTTGAAAAATATGAGAATGAAGAATTGTTGAAGGTATGTTTAGATGTGATAAAATAAAAATAAAATTAGGATACAATATATATGGCTTCCACACAATAAAAGATTGCTCTATATTACAATTGAAGGGTAAAAAATCAAAGCTTTAAAGTGGGGGACCTAATCTTAAGGAAAATAATGCGTTCTAAGAAGAACCTAAGCCACGGAAAATTAGTAGCTAAGTGAGAGGGACCATATGTCATCACTCGTATTATATGACAAAGATATACGAGTTAAAAGAATTAACGAATGCTCCCTTGCCCATGAAACGTTGAGAATATCAATATCAACTACAAGTAGTCCACCATGCATTTTGAATAAAGAGTTTGTGTAGCCTTTTATCTAGTTAGTCTACTTAAATCTAGTCATATTTTCTTTCTATTTGTATTCCCCACTACATCAATAAAACACACGTTTACCCTTTTATTTGTGTTCATTGCAAATTCATCCACTTAAATTATTCGATAAATGCTTAATTAGTAGTAAAGCCGGCAGTTATAATTGTGTAAAACTTAAAGACTATATATAATCTCGAATGCTTTATGCAGAGTCTAAATCCTAGAAAAAGTTTGGATAATCACTGAACTATCTGTTGGACTCTGATTAGGTGTAATCCATTTGATCCGAGAGGTTCAACAAAACTAAGGTATGAACTTTGCACACACTATGCTTATGGCTCTGTAAAGTATAATAAACCACCCATCCAATCGGCTTTGGGGCATGATATATTGGGAGTTCATACTTAAATTGATTTTGAACTGATTGGATAACGACAACTTAGTGAGCATACATGTGGCCTTAGTACAAACAAACTGATGGAAGCTATAAATACTTGGTCTTAAGGCCTCTGAATACAAACTCATGACAATTAAACAAAATCACTCATAGTCATTAATAGAATGATAATAGATTTAAAAAACATCCATTTCGATAAGATATCAAACCATTCAAGAAAATTACACATTGTAGCATGGATAAGCCTTATGGCTTTTATAAAACATGTGTTTAGAGAAAGGTAACATGAAAAATCAAGGCTGACGAGCAAGAGTGTTCGGGAGAAGCCTATTAAGATCTTCAAGCGTAACGAGGTTGAGATCTTTAGCTCTCGATAGTTCATCTAGAGGCCATAGCTCAGTCAGCAACCTTTGGTACTATTCTAACCCTTTGGTATATAAGAATGCGGGGAAAGACATTGGGTCTTTGTCGGAACCCTCAAAATTCGTTGGATCATAGTGGGAGAGATCTACATCTAGACGATCCCTCTTCACCCAATTCCATAATTACTTATACCTATTAAATAATTATTATGTGATACCCCACTTATTTAAATAACGGGTGGCCAACCCTCTACTAAAACAAAATAGGAATCTAAAATTGGCTCATTCTTAGCTTCACTGTCGAGAACCAACTTAATTAGTAATAACCTAATAAGCCCGGTGTCAAATTTTAAAAACTTATTAACTCTATTTTATAAACTTCCATTCATACAACAAACCATTCCAATAATATAATACACATTCACCATAATAATAAACTGAATGCTGAATAAATAAAATAATCAAATTGACCAAAAACTATCGGTAAAAACCCCAATACAAGAATCTAATTGAACTTAAATAAAATAAAGTCTGAATAATGTGAGGACTGTCTAACAATGGGCGACATGCCCTAAATAATAACTGAAATGAAGTCCTATCTAGAAATTAAGGATGGAATCGTCTAGTCGAGACCTGCAGTCATCCATGGCTGCTGCAACATTGTTTGACCTGAAAGATAATCACGCCTGATGTCCCTATGGCTGGGAACCTAAAAAGTTTTTGAAAAGATTTTTCATACGGGTCAGAGCCCCTAACCATTTGAAAATATTATGCAAGTATTTAAAATGCAAGGATGCAAATGCAGTATAATCATTCATATTTAAATTGGTGTTGCACTCACATGAGATAATGCTCACTCCTCATCTATAGTGTGCACCTAACGCATACATTTTAACACCTTAATTTTTCTACCCCGCCTAACTAGTACCATCACTTACTTTAGCCCCGCATGCTAAACATCTAACCAAACCTTGCTACACATATTTTTACTACTTTTATTCTCAATGAGCTGTCACATAAGCTATATCATTATAATTCTCAATTATAATCTTATCATTTATCGATTCACATAACTTTACACTAGTTACAGTTTCAATGTTCACACATTCGTTTAATTTACACATATATATTTAACACGCTTATATACGTAAATACATATCACATCTCGTACACACACACACACACACACACACACACACACATATATATATATATATATATATATATATCACTATATACGTATAATCACATCCCCATAGCTTAAACCTCGTGGATGATTTCTCTAGCGTGCTATTGGGCTCCAGGTACATCATGTACCAATCATGGGCTGCCGAGTCATAATCTCACCACCGAATTCAATTCGTAAACACATAACTAAAGGTGGTCGTAGACTTACATCCGCGGATCATAATCATACTACATTACCCCACTAGACTCTAAAGTCACATATAGCGGTCATGAGACAGTCATACAACCTAGGAAATCGATCCAACACCTGGTGGTCAATGACAGAAAAATCCAAGCAAACAAAGGAGGACAAACAACAGGGCCGAACCAATTCGTCCTCCTGACCCAAACCAGTTCGCGTGTTGAATCTAGTCTGGACGGACCTGGTGCATTTTTTATGAAATCCCACAACTCATATACACCATATGAACACCATTCTTCATCCAAACCCAACATAGCATTTTCCTATCAATTCAAAATGTGATGATGCACGTTTTTACATCTGAATTCATCCGATAACATATTACTGGGAATTAACATAATTAACAAGAATCATTTACTTTCTTAATCCAATTTTAAGATTCCTTCAATTCTCATGAGCACCATTCAAGATCACATCTTTTTTTCATAAAGAAATCTCATATTTATTATGGAATTACAATCAGATTATCTTTTGATAATTTCGTTCCTCCCGTTTTTACATGTGAATCTCCCTCCTCCCCCCCCCCCCCCCCCCCCTCCCCGGGAAAAAAAAAGAAATTCACATTTCTACACCAACTATGATATGAATCATTAAAAAAACATAAAGCATCAAAGCAAGATAAACACTTGCTCTAAATTGTTGGAATTCTGATTTTTCGTCTACGAATCTCCTTTAAATGTTGGTTCTCTACCCGAAATTGATCCGATCTCTTCCATGAATGATTTTCTTCATTTTTTCTTGAGTTATTCCTTCTCCTTTCTCCTCTCTCTCAACCCTAGGTCTTTTGAAATGGTGGCATGGTTGCCCACTCCATCCCTCTTCCCTAAATATAACCTCAATCCCAAAATTAGGCTAAGTGTTAAGTGTAAAATAACCCGAATGCCCTTATACGGGTCCCATTTAGTATAAAAAGTATCCGGAACCCGATTACAAACCCCGAGTACCTAATTCTGACTATCTCAACCCATTCTGGATCACCAACACACTTGAAATCATCATTCGAGTCACCTAATATAATTTTCTATTTCATTCCCAACACGTCCCCACACGCGCGTCCCGAATGAGATACCATCAACCCCCGTTGATTTTACTCACTAACGACGTAATATCATTTGACATAATTTTATTTACTTATCACACTAGTAGATTTATTTTTGCATAAATACTAATCCTTTTATCTCTAATAAATATTTATTAAATTCTCATAATTTATCAATTTTAATTAAATTACATGCACACGTGTAATTAAAAATGCAAAAAAATAAGGGGTGTTACAGATTGGAACTTGAGAAGTCCCAAGCACGAAGAGTTTGAGAAGGGTTTAAGATCCTTAAACTGAATTTGGGGAGCTAAGGATCTCTCTTCCTGAATTAAAAGTCTAGACTGAGCGTTCCTCTCCTCAAGGCACTTTTTTCAGTTCACCATTCTCTACGTGAAGATGGGTGGCTTCGGACACAACAGTTGTCCGAGTAGTCACAACTTGTAATACCTCGTATTTTTACACATATTTATTTTATTATGAAATTATGGATATTGGGATTAATTAATTAAAGAGAGAAAATTTATTTCATAATTAATCCGACTTTATGGTAATAATTACTAGCGTGACGAGAATTAGTAGTTATCCAAAATAATTATGTTGAAATCAGGTCGAGTAATAACTATGTTGAGCATTACGTAATGAGTAACGTAATAGATGGTTTCAGAAATAATAATATGGTCGGAGATAAGATACACGACAGTTAAGATATAATTATTTGGGTCACGCGTATGAGTCATGTCAATATTATTTATTGAGGAAAGGGGTAAATTATTTTTATATAACCCGAACGACTATTTTGAGTGCTCTAGTGTGTCCAGAAGGGTAGAAATAGTCATAAAACACTACTCGAATGTTATATTTGGAGTCCGGCGCATTTTAGCCCGAAATGACACCCTGGAGGGGTATTTAGGTCTTTTGATATTTTTGGGAATTTAAATGGACAAAAATTAGGAATCAAAATAAAGGTTGTACGTGGGTCAGAGGTTACTGCCGGTTTCAACCTACGAGAGAGAGAGAGAGAGAGAGAGAGAGAGAGAGAGAACGAAAGAGGAAGAAGAACTCCAAGAACTAAGCCAAGAACTCAAGGTTTCCCACCAAGAATTTCACCAAAGTGTAGATCGCGACGAGAGGATCAACTACATACCCATTTTAGTCCGAGAATCATAAATTCATTCCAAAGCAAGTGTTTATCTTGCTCCTCTTTTAGCATATATTACTCCTATTAATTTAGATTAAATGATATGAAATTATTGTAATGAAAACTAGGGTTTAATTTGACTAATTTGTAAAGAAACCCCATGAATTGGAGATAGGTTGGCATGTAGAAGAATTTCCCTTCTTAGAACTGTTAATGTTGGTAATTAAATGTTGAAATCATGAAATTAATTGGGGGGGTTGAAGGATTAGAAATTTCTGGGCTCATGTCAAAGAGATTAATAAGAAATTGAGAAATTTGTTGGATTCCCTTGATTTCATAAGGATTTAACCTCTAATTTGTGTTAGGAAGTGTCCTATAGAAATTTAGAATAGTTTAGAAATAACTAAATTATAATTAGGTGGACTTTGGAATGAGATTGAAGAATGAAAATTGGAGAAAAATGAGTCTCGGGAAGAACAGGGTCGGTTCGGACATCTCGTTCGAAGACCCACCCAGGTCGTTCGAACGAGCCTTCTAACAAGATTTCCAAGGACCTATCTAACGAGTTATTGAGTTCGTTCAAAGTTGGAACCTCATTCGAACGAGAATCCCATGACTTCTAACAAGATTCCATAATGGGTTTTTAAGGTCCATTCGAGTTAAAAATCATCCTAGGTTTATCCGAGCGAGTGTATTAGCCTACATGAGTAACGGGTGACTTAAAATCCAAAGTTTTAGGGAATTAAAGGTGTAATGATACTCGGGGTATTTAACTTGTATGGAAACAAGGGAGATAATGTAAGTCTTATAGAGGTTATATATAAATGGATATCGTGGAGAGTAGAGACGTTAATATTACTTATGTATTATGGTAATTAGGTTGCGTGAATGCCTATTAAATTAAATAAGTTGTGAGCATGCTTATTACTTGGAATATTATGTGTATGACATACCTAGCTACTGGCTATCGAACGGAGATTAGCGTGTTGTGGACGACCATATCTTGCGTGCCTTCGGGGGATTTTGAGTTGTACCACTAGAGAATGGAACCTAGGTACGAACTATCTTTGAGAACGATAATGATGACGGTCGTATGGGTGTGTATCCCATCGGCTTGGAACTATGTTCACCTCCATTATGTGTATATGCTTTATCAGTTCTTAAGAGATTGAACTTGTTGTCCCTTATGCGTGAGCGTTGCAATGGGACTAGATTGTCGAGTATGCCTAGCACCAGGGGTTTCTTAACCATGGGTACAATATTGATATATATGTATTAGTATGTATGCATAGTGAAATTTTTATATGTATACTAAGTTCGTATTATGTGTTTCATGTTGGCTATTTTATTAAAGTATATACTTATTGGATCATCAGTTGAGAATTAAGAATGCTATGAGAATGAGTTAAAGCATCTTTAACCTATTCCTAAATAATAGAGATATATTACCTTCGGGATATTTAGATATTTTATCCGGCTTAGGGGTTATACTACGTATAGTTAGGTAGAGTATCATGACTAGTATGTGTAGCTAGGCTCGCTAGGTGTTTACATTAGCTAAGAGGTGAGCATCGCAAGTGAGTACGCTACGTTAACATAAATAATATTTGTGCTAATTAACCAATTTAAGCACTTGCTATATTTAAACGTGTTCTACTCGGGCTCTGACCCATTTTTCTGCAAATATCTTTTCTTGTTTTATTATTTTAGGTGCTCAGTCATAGGGACACCAGACTTAGGAGATTCCATTCATTTGTCGAGCTATAACTGCCGTGGAAGCTACATGATATTGCTAGTAGACGCTTCTGAGTCTATTTCTCCTTATTTAGTAATCATTTATTTCAGTTCGACATGTCGTCCCTCCTATTTTACATTCCGAGATTTAGAGTTGTTTTATTCTATTGTTAGACTTTGATTTCATTTTGTTGGATTATTGTATGGGATTTTAACTAGAAGTGTTTACTCCACTTCTTTATTTAAATTCAGTTAGTTATCTCTTTATGTTATTGTGACGTATGGTGATGATTATATATTTCCCTTTAACGATGGTGGTTAACAACAAGATAAAATTTGGACACCAACCTTTTTAAATATTAGGTGGTTAGTTTTTATTAAATTAATATTTGAGTTTTCGACAGTGATGCATTATCTGAACCAACTTGATATTCTGAAATTAATTGATTAAGGACTGATGATCCGGTAATTAATTAGGCGGGGTGTCAGAGGTGGTATCAGAGCATCCGGTTCTAGTGTCCTTAGGATCTGTATGACTTGTTATGTTTCCGCATAGCGTCCTTTGATACAGAGCCCTATATTTTAGCATTATTGTACTCTTTATGCTTTTTACGCCCTTCAGCTATTTTGAGACAATAACTGTAGACTTATGAAACTTTTCTCTCCTTTCAGATGCCTCCTCGACGTGCGCAGAGAGTTCCCAGGGATGTCCAGCTCGAGCCTCAGCCTGCACCAGCTCAGGGTGTGATGAATGCCACTGAAGTTGCCACATTGTAGCTCAGGCGGTAAATACGGCATTGGCAGTGGTACAGCAGACGCCACCTCAGGCACCGGTGGTTGCTCTAGTTCAGGCCCAGGCCTTTCCATCTGCTTGGGAACGTGTTAGGGACGCCTTCCAGAAAGTGCATCCTCCGGAGTTTATAGGGAGCTCCGATGTGGCAGTAGCAAGCCAATGGAAGAAGGATATCCAGAGGCATTTGAGGATGCATGAGTGCACGGAGGTGCATAGCCAGATACTGACCACGTTCAAGTTAGTGGGAGAAACACTGTAGTGGTGGGAGTCTATTACCACCGCTGAGGAGAGAGACACACTCACGATTCGAGACTTTTGGGTACGGTTCGATCGAAAATATTTTCCTTCGGGCGTCCAGACAGAGATGAGACGAAAGTTAGTGAACTTGAAGCAGGAGGGAAAGACTGTGGTAGAATATGAGGCAGAGTTTATCAGCTTTTTAAACATTGTACCAAATGAGATCCCGACCGAGGAGAAGAAGATTCAACATTTTATGGATGGGTTGACATGGAGGATCCGCCAGCATTTGATAGGAAATATTTCTTTGGCTACGTATTCGGATGTGGTTAATGCAGCATTACTCTACTTCCAGGACCACCGTTTTCATCTGACAGAGGTTAAACGAGTAGGAGAGTCCAACTATCAGGACAGGACTAGGCCTGGAAATTCGTGTTGGCGGGTCGGGTTCGGGTCGGGTCAAGATCCATATATTCTAGTAAACCCCTCGACCCGAACACGACCCGTTTATTAATCGAGTCAAAAGATAAACTCGAACACGACCTGTTTAAGCAATGGGTTACACGACACGACCTGCATAACCCGTTTAATAAACGGGTCGTGTTCGACTCGATAACCTAACACGACCCGCTAACCCATTTAGTAAACAAGTTGTGTTAAACTCGAAAACCTGACACGACCCGCTAACCCGTTTAATAAACAGGTCGTGTTAAACTCGAAAACCTGACACGACCCGCTAACCCGTTTAATAAACAGGTTATTTTTCAACCCGTTAACACGATAATAATAACATGTTTACAAAATATGTTTAATATTTTATAAAATAGGTCCTTAGTCGAACGTAGTACATTATTAACTATTAAGCTATTTATTTAACATAATTTCATACATAAACAAGTTCAAAATGATTAAACGAATCCATAAAAGGTTTTGAAAGATCCATCATATTCATACAATCCAAATCCAAAATATAAACAACAAAACTACAAAGATACTTAAACGAATCCATAAACAACTTTATGGATTTTGATCAAATCCATAAACTACAAAACAATCCTTAAACGAATTCATAAAAGGTTTAAAGTGCCATCATACAATCCAAATCCAAAATATAAACAACCAAACTACAAAGATGTAAACTTAATCTTCAAGACTTCAATCTACGCCAAAAAGGAACCCTTCAACTCATATACCTACAAAAAAAAAGTAAGCATTCATTAAAATGAAAACGATAGGAATGAATAGATGTTAACATACTATAACTTTAAATGAATAGATGTTAAAATACTAATACGATTTTTCTTACTAAAATATCATAATTACACACCCGAAACCGAAAAAGAAGTTGAGCATTGTGCCGACGAGGATGAAGGAGCATTTTCCGTGTTGATATCCAAGTTTAAGATATTTTCCGTGAGATCATCAATTTGATCTTGTGCAGATTCTGCATTCACAAATGAAAATTAAAATCAAAGCAAAGAAATATAAAAATAATAAAAATAAATTCAAATATAGAAATTACCAATAGCACCGAAGAGCCAATATTTTATGCAAAGTAACCCCTCTGCCACCTCGGGTTTAAGTGAACTTCTATATTGATCAATAACCCTTCCACCCATACTAAATGCAGATTCCGAAGCTACCATAGATACATGAATGCTCAAAACATCTCTTGCCATTGCAGCAAGTTGGGGATACCTAAATTGATTTGCTTTCTAAAAAGCTAAAATATCTAAGTCGGCATTCCTATCAACTCTTGGTTCATCCAAATAAAGCTCCAGTTGTGACTTTTGAGCACAAGAACCAAATTCCTCACTTTCAAAATCATCAAACTCCTGAAGAAGTTATATGAATAAAAATTAGATACATTTACCATTAGAACAAGTTATATGAATAAAACAAGTTATATGAACACAAATTAATAGAAATAAATTTACCTTTAGTACATCTCTTGTATCCATGCTAAAGGATGCATCATTTAAACTATCATCAACGGACCTGTTTTGCATCGAACTACAAGAAGGATGCTTCACATCATATTCACCAAATAATACAAACAAATTTTCTCGAACTTCCCCAAATTGAGGTGAAGCAACCCCATACACTTTCTTATAACAAAAATCAACAAAGTGAATCTTGTACCGTGGATCTAGTATCACGGCTATAGACAAAATCATGCTAAATTCAGACCAATATTTCTCAAAATTTTCAAACATCATAACCGCCATGTTTTGCAAGTATGGATCAACACTTTCCATTTGGTTTTTCAATGTCAAGTACGCCATAAACACCAAAGGGAAGTACAAATTTGTTGTAGGATACTTCGTACCGGAGAAAACACAAGTTATATCACCCAAAAACTTGCATATTTTCTTAACTTTCTCCCACTCACTTTCCAAAGGGCAATGCTTATAATTTGAATCACTTAATTCCAAGTGAGAAAAGACCTCCCGTAGAAAAGAGCACTCTCAAGCATTAAAAAAGTAGAGTTCCATCTTGTTGGAACATCTTGTCGCAAGCCTTTCTTAACATCTAGAGATAATAATTTGGCACATTGAACGAAGCTTACTTTCCTAGCTTGTGATCCTTTGATATATTTGATGCTTTCACGAATCTTTTGGACACCCACATCAATTTCTTTCAAGCCATCGTGAACTATCAAATTAAGCACATGTGCACAACATCTTATGTGAAAGAAATCCCCATTACACAAAAGAGCCTTCCTAGCATTTAGTTATGTTCGACACATGGCAACAAATGAATCATTTGAAGAAGCATTATCTAGGGTCACAGAAAATATTTTTTTTTCAATCCTCCACTCCCTAAAAAAAGAGCAAATTTTATCACACAAAGAAACCCCATTATGTGGGGGCGCCATATAAGAAAAAACCAAAATCCTCTTTTGCAACACCCACTCCTTATCAAGAAAATGTGCCATAACACATATATACCCATCCGTAACAACTGATGACCATAAATCTGAAGTTAGACATACCCTTCCAGGAGCTTCATCAAGCATTTGTTTAACCCTAGCCTTCTCCCTATGGTACATTTTCAACACATCCGCCTTAGCGGTGTTTCGAGATATGAGTGGTACATCATCACGTAAATAAGAGAAGAGAGCTCTTATGCCCTTATACTCAACAAATGAAAATGGTAAATCATGCATAATGAGGGAAGCAACCAACATCTCCCTAAATACCTCGGGATTAAACTTTGGGGCGCCCAATGACATTGTATTTGTCGCTAGTTGTTGTTGAACAATCAATTATCCTATGTCACGGGTGCTTGTCAATTCACATTTATCTTTACGACGCTTTAAATTACAAGTTCCATACCTGCTATCACAATTGAAGATAGACCCGCATTTCTTGCACTTACATCTTGTTTTACCATCAACGCCCTTTTGTTTGAGAATCTCGAAAAAAAGCCACACATTAGAAGTACATCTCCTTTTACGCTTGCCTCCTTTGATTTGGCCCTTAGCACTAGTAGTGGATTTGTTTGCACCTTCTTGTGATTGCACTTGATCAACTTCTACAACGTCATCATCATCATCCTCCATCATTACATCAACATCAATAGAATTATTGGGCAAACTGACATTTAGCCCATCCGACTCCATCTACAAAAAGACATTATTTAAAGAAAATTTCAACAATAAAAATCATGCATTAATAGTCATAAATCAGCTAACATAAATCAATAAAAAGTCTAATGAATTTAATCTAACATAAATCAGCTAATAAATATGTATATTAAAAGAATTAATCTTAAGCTTTGTTCCAATTCAGTTAAGAAATTTAATCTAACAAATCAGTTAAGAAATTCAGAAATCTAATGACTTGCTGAAAAAAAAATCGGTACCTTTAGGCTTTTTGGATAATGACCTGCTGAAAAAAAATCAGAAATTCAAAAATCAGTTAACAAATCAGTTAAGAAATTTAATCTAACAAATCAGTTAAGAAATTCATAAATCTAATGATGTCAATCCTTAGTTGTTAACAAATAAGTTAACAAATCTATATTTATTACCTAAAAAAAATCTGAAATATAAAAAAAATCAAACAAATTTATCAGAAAAAAAACTGAAATATAAAAAAAATCTAACAAATCAGTATGTGTGTTGTGTGTGCATCGTGTGTGTGCTGTGTGTGCGTCGTGTGTGATGTGTGTGCGTCGTGTGTGATGTGTATGCGTCGTGTGTGTGCGTGTTATGTGCTGTGTGCGTGTGTGTGCTGTGTGCGTGTGTTTGTGTTCGTCGTGCTGTGTGTGTGTTCTGTGTGTGTGCGTGTGTTGTGTTCGCTGCGTGTGTGTGGGTGTGTGTGTGGAGGACATGAGAGAAGGGAGGAGAAGGGAAGAGAGAAGGACCTGCTGAGAGAGAAGCGGACGAGAGAGATAAGGGACCTGCTGAGAGAGAAGCGGTTGTCAATTTTTTTCTTAAGTTAGGTTAGGTTTAGTTAGGTTTAGAAACTATTCCAAATCACCCTTTTGGTTTTTTATTTTTTTTTACCGTTAGATTAGAAAATCAATGGTTTATAATTATTCGTGTCTAAACGGGTTATATAGGTTTTTGACCCGAAAGTGACCCGAAATCAACCCGAAAAATAAACGGGTCAATTGCGGGTTACGCGGGTTGACCCGAAACACGGCCTGTTTAATAAACGGGTTAAGCGGGTCTGACCCGATTTCGACCCGTACCTATTTAGCCATGACCTGACCCGCAAAAATCGTGTCGAGTTCGAGTCGGGTTTTTGGGTCGTGTCAAAAATTGCCAGGCCTAGACAGGACAGGAGGAAATGGTGTCGTTGGGGCACAGGCAGTTCAGGGTTAGCACAGACACAACGATTAGGGTTCCTAGCAGGGGGATCCTAAGAGGTTCAGGTCAGGAGGTTTTAGACATGGGCAGAGAGGCTTTAGGCATGAACACGAGGGCCAGCATGGCCAAGGGAGGGGTGGAAACGTCCATCAGGGTCGGGGACAGCAGGGACATACGGGAGGACCTTTCCCAGGGAGATGTTTCACTTGTGGCAACACTGGCCACAAGCGTCAGGACTGCCCTCAGAAGGGTAGAGGACAGTAGCAGTAGGGTGCTCGTCAGGAGCCCCAGAGACCATTATTTCTCGCAGCTCTCCCAGCACCCCCACAGATGCCATCACTGCCACCCATTCCATCCGTCCCAGTCCAGCAGGGACAGCTTCAGTACGGACGAGTCTACAATCTTCATCAGGTCGCAGTCCCGTAGGACCCACCCGTAATTGAGGGTATATTTTCTATCCAGGGGACTTTGGGGCGCATTTTATTTGACACGAGGGCCACATACTATTTTATTGCCATGGAGTTTGCACGTACTACGAGATTATTTGATATGGTAGAGAGTATGGTTACTTGTGTGGATTCGCCGTTGAGTAGAGGTTCTGTTATTTTTTTTTATTTGTCGGGGAGTGTGTATAGAGATTGGGAGGTTTATCTTACCCGCTGACATGCTCGTATTGGATATGTCCGAGTATGACGCGATTGTAGGTATGGATTGGCTTGTCAGGTATATGTCCATGATTGATTGTTTTAGTAGGAGTATAGTTTTTGCCATACCCGGTCAGGAGATATTCCTGGTGGCGATGCCTCGCTCTAAGGGAGGATCGTCCACATATTTATACTATATAGAGGAAGAGATCTCTACGGAGGTGGTGGTACCACTTGACTTAATTCCTGTTGTTCGAGAGTTTGACGATGTGTTTCAGAAGATTTCAGGGTTACCACAGAGTAAAAAGGTAGACTTCATCATTGATTTAATGCCGAACACTCGGTCGATAGCCTACTCACCTTATCATATGGCTCGAGCAGAGATGAGGGAGTTACGTGACTAGATTGAGCAGTTATTGGGGCAGGGGTTTATCCGTAGGAGTACGTTGCCATGGGGTGCTCCTGTACTCTTCGTTAAGAAGAGGGATAGATCGTTGAGGTTATGTTTCGATTGCCGAGAGTTGAATATAGTCACGATACGAAAAAAATATCCTTTGCCTCGAATCAATGACTTATTCGACCAGTTTAGAGGAACTACCTTCTTTTCAAAGATTGACTTGAGATCGGGATACCATTAGTTACGTATCAGGGAGTCGGATGTATCGAAGACGGCCTTTTTGACAAGATATGGTTCCTATGAGTTCAGGGTTATGCCTTTCAGGCTAACCAACGCCCCAGCCGTGTTTATGGACTTAATGAACAGGGTGTTCAGAGAGTTCCTGGATCAGTTCGTCATCGTCTTCATAGATGAAATTCTGATTTACTCGTAGACTGAGGAACAACATGTTGAGTACTTGAGGCAGGTTCTACAAACGCTACATCATCATGAGTTGTACGCAAAATACGAGAAATATGGGTTTTGGCTGAAGGAGGTACAGTTTTTGGGACATATCATCTCTGACAAAGGGATATTCGTGGATTCGGGGAAGGTGTCAGCGGTAAGAGAGTGGGGATAACCCAAGACATCGATCGAGATACGCATTTCTTGGGCCTAATCGGATACTACATGAGGTTCATTCGAGGGTTTTCGAAGATAACGGGTCCATTGACACACTTGACTCGTAAGGGGGTGCCGTTTATCTGGATTGACGCATGTCAGTTGGCCTTTGATGAGTTGAAATACAAGTTAACCTCAACACCAATGTTAGCATTGCCCATGCCAGGAGTGGTCTATCTAATCTACACTGATGCGTCCTTATTAGGACTTGGGGGTGTACTTAAATAGGAGGATTAGGCTATAGCTTATGCCTCCCGTAAGCTTAAGCCTCATGAGAGGAATTACCCCACCCACGACTTAGAGTCGGCGGCAGTCGTGTTTGCACTTCGAATTTGGAGATATTACCTCCTGGGGGATAATTTTACTTGTTCACAGATCACAAGTCATTACAGTATCTCTTCATACAGAAAGAGCTAAATATGCGTCAGTGCCGGTGGCTTAAGTTTGTGAAGTATTATCATTTTGATATCCAATACCACCCGGAGAAGGCTAACGTGGTAGCAGACGTATTAACCCGAAGACCATTAGGGGAGATGGCCGAGGTATGGAAAGCGAAATGGAAGGAGTTAGGACACCAGGATGCGGTGGTTCGATCGTTCATGTCTGTGATGACAGTTACGCCCCAAATTATTACTAGAGTAGTACAGGCTCAGATAACTGATTCTTTTTGCTAGAGTCAGATAGTGTAGATTCTAGTAGAGGGGGGGGGGCGAGTCTTATACAATGGGTTCAGATGGGGGTTTACGTTTCAATAGAAGGCTAGTTATTCCTAAGGGAGAAGACTTGCGACACGAGGTGATGGCAGAGTCGCACGGTTCACGATTTGTGGTAAATCCCGTTGGGGATAAAATATACCGGGATATGCAGAGACAGTACTGGTGGAGAGGGATGAAGTAGGATATTACAGAGTTCATCTCGAAATGTGCCACTTGTCGGCTAGTAAAAGTGGACCATCAGAGACCGACGGGACTTCTACAGCCATTAGAGGTTCCTATGTGGAAATGGGAGAGCATTTCCATGGACTTCATCGCGGGATTACCTACATCGCAGAGGGGTCATGACTTAGTATAGGTGATAGTGGATCAACTGACCAAGGTATCCCACTTTCTGCCAGTCCGAACGAATTGCACCTCGGGACAGTAGGCCCAGGTATTCATAGTAGAGATAGTGAGACTTCACGGGGTGCCTCTCAATATCATGTCTGACAGATATAAGGTGTTTGTCTCTCGGTTTTGGCAGAGTTTCTAGAAGGTAATGTGTACGGAGTTTTGATTGAGTACAGCCTATCACTCACAGACGAATGGACAGACCGAGTGGACCAATCAGATATTAGAGGACATGTTGCATATGTGCATCATTGATTTGGGCGGAGGCTGGGAGCAGTATCTTCCACTGGTGGAGTTTGCCTATAACAACTCTTACTAGTTTACTATTGATACGGCTCCATTTGAGGCACTATACGGCTCCATTTGAGGCACTATACGGCAGACCTTGTCGTTCTCCAACATGTTGGTTAGAAGTGGGGGACAACAAATTACTTGGCCCCGAGGTGATTCAAGATACTTCAGTGAGGATAGAGTTGATACGGAGTCGTATTTGGGTTGCTCAAGATCGGCAGAAGAGCAATGCCGACGCTTGGCATCGACATTTCCTAGAGTTCAATATTAGGGAACATGTGTTACTTCGAGTGTCTCCTATGAAGGGAGTTATGCATTTTGGGAATAAAGGAAAGTTGGCACCTAGGTATGTAGGACCATTTCCTATTATTGAGAGGATTGGGCCAGTCGCTTATAGACTTGGGTTACCGGGGCACTTGCATAGGGTCCATGACGTGTTCCATATCTCTATGCTAAGGAGATTTCTTCGAGATGATTTAGCCCACACTCACATTGCGTTAGAGGAGATTGACTTACAGCCTGATAGCTCCTACGAGGAGGGGCCGGTTGCTATCCTAGACCTTAGCGAGAGGAAGTTGAGGTCGAAGATAGTACCACTAGTCTGTATTCAGTGGCAACACCATAATGTTGAGGAATCTATCTAGGAGCGCGAGGATGACATGAGTGAACGTTATCCAGAGTTATTTTTGCCAGGTATATTTTTATTTCCGAATTTTGGGACAAAATTCTGTTATTAAGGGGGAAATATGTAATACTCCGTATTTTTACGCATATTTATTTTATTATGAAATTATGTAAATTGGGATTAATTAATTTAACAGAGAAAATTTATTTCATAATTAATCCGACTTTATGGTAATAATTACTAGTGTGACGAGAGTTAGTAGTTATTGAAAATAATTATATTGAAATCATGTTGAGTAATAAATATGTTGAGCATTACGTAGTGAGTAACGTAATAGATGGTTTCGAAAATAATAATATGGTCGGGGATGAGATACACGGCAGTTAAGATATAATTGTTTGGGTCATGCGTATGAGTCGTGTCAATATTATTATTGAGGAAAAAGGTAAATTATTTTTATATAACCCGAACGACTATTTTGAGCACGCTAGTGTGTCTAGAAGGGTCGAAATAGTCAGAAAACACTACTCGAATGCTATATTTGGAGTCCGGGGCATTTTAGCCCAAAATGACACCCCGAAGGGGTATTTAGGTCTTTTGATATTTTGGGGAATTTAAATGGACGAAAATTAGGAATTAAAATAAAGGTTGTACGTGGGTTAGAGGTTACTACCAGTTTCAACCTACGTGAAAGAGAGAGAGAGAACCAAAGAGGAAGAAGAACTCTATTGGAGAACTAAGCCAAAAACTCAAGGTTTCCCACCAAGAATTTCACCAAAGTGTAGATCGCGACGAGAGGATCAACTACATACCCATTTTAGTCTGAGAATCAGAAATCCATTACAAGGCAAGTGTTTATCTTGCTCCTCTTTTAGCATATATTACTCCTGTTAATTTAGATTAAATGAGATGAAATTATTGTAATGAAAACTAAGGTTTAATTTGACTGATTTGTAAAGAAACCCCATGAATTGGAGATAGGTTGGCATGTAGAAGAAATTCCCTTCTTAGAACTGTTAATGTTGAAATCATGAAATTAATTAGGGGGTTTAAAGGATTAGAAATTTTTGGGCTCATGTCAAAGAGATTTATAAGAAATTGAGAAATTTGTTGGATTCCCTTGATTTCATAAGGATTTAACCTCTAATTTGTGTTAGGAAGTGTCCTATGGTAATTTAGAATAGTTTAGAAGCAACTACATTGTAATTGGGTGGAGTTTAGAATGAGATTAAAGAATGAAAATTGGAGAAAAACGAATTTGGGGAAGAACAGGGCCAATTCGGACATCTCGTTCGAAGACCCGCCCAGGTCGTTCGAACGAGCCTTCTAACGATATTTCCAAGGACCTATCTAACGAGTTGCTGAGTTCGTTCGAAGTTGGAACCTCGTTCGAACAACCTCATTTGAATGAGAATCCCTTAACTTCTAACGAGATTCCATAACGGATTTTTAAGGTCCATTGGAGTTAAAAATCATCGTAGGTTTATCCGAGTGAGTGTATTAACCTACGTGAGTAATGGGTGACTTAAAATCCAAAGTTTTAGGGAATTAAAGGTGTAATGATACTTGAGGTATTGAACTTGTATGGAAACCTAGGAGATAATGTAAGTCCTAAAGAGGTTATATATAAATGGATATCGTGGAGAGTAGAGACGTTAATATTACTTATGTATTATAGTAATTGGGTTGCGTGAATGCCTATTAAAATAAATAGGTTATGAGCATACTTATTACTTGGAATATTATGTGTATGACATACCTATCTACTGGCTATCAAACGGAGGTTAAGGCGTTGTGGACGATCATATCTTGCGTGCCTTCGGGGGACTTTAAGTTGTACTACTTGAGAATGGAACCTAGGTACGGACTATCTGTGAGAACGATAATGATGACGGTCGTATGGGTGCGTAGGTATGTGCGTAACCCATCGGCTTGGAACTATGTTCGCCTCCATTATGTGTATATGTTTTATTGGTTCTTGAGAGATTGAACTTGTTGTCCTTTATGCGTGAGCGTTGCAATGGGACTAGATAGTCGAGTATGCCTAGCACTAGGGGTTTCTTAACCATTGGTGCAGTATTGATATATATGTATTAGTATGTATGCATAGTGAAATTTGTATATGTATATTGAGTTCATATTTTGTGTTTCATGTTGGCTACTTTATTAAAGTATATACTTATTGGATCATCGGTTGAGAATTAAGAATGCTATGAGAATGAGTTAAAGCATTTTTAAACCTATTCTTAAATAATAGAGATATATTGCCTTCAGGTTATTTAGATATTTTATCCGGCTTAGGGGTTATAGTACGTATAGTTAGGTAGAGTATCGTGACTAGTATGGGTAGCTAGGCTCACTAGGTGTGCACATTAGATGAGAGGTGAGCATCACAAGTGAGTACGCTACGTTAGCATGAATAATATTTGTATTAATTAACCAATTTAAGCACTTGTTATATTTAAACTGTTTTCTACTCGGGCTCTGACCCATTTTTCTACAAATCTCTTTTCTTATTTTATTATTTTAGGTGCTGAGTCACAGGGACACCAGACTTAGGAGATTCCATTCATTTGCCGAGCTGTAACTGTTGTGGAAGCTACAGGATATTGCTAGTAGACGCTTCTGAGAGTATTTCTCCTTATCTAGTAGTCATTTATTTCAGTTGCACATTTCGTCGCTCCTATTTTACATTCCGAGATTTTGAGTTATTTTATTCTATTGTTAGACTTTGATTTCATGTATTTGGATTATTGTATGGGGTTTTAACTGGAAGTGTTTACTCCAGTTCTTTATTTAAATTCAGTTAGTTATTTCTTTATGTTATTGTGACGTATGGTGATGATTAGATATTTCCCTTAATGATGGTGGTTAACAACAAGATAAAATTTGGACACCAACCTTTTTAAATATTAGGTGTTTAGTTTTTATTAAATTAATATTTGAGTTTTCGACAGTGATGCATTATTTGAACCAACTTAATATTTTGAAATTAATTGATTAAGGACTGATCACCTGGTAATTAATTAGGCGGGGTGTCACACAACTATAGTATTCTCTTCCACCTCTCTCTTTAAGTCACCCTGAATGATTAGTAAGGTCCAATCAACCTCCGATTAAATGTATGTTTCCTTATTCAAATCATCCTTTATGAGATGGATAATCTACATCTCCTTATTCTTATACCTCAACTCCAAAGCCATGTATGATTGGCTAAGATCCTAGACTATATGTGACACCCCGAATAATTAAATACCGGGTAGCTACTCCTTTATTGAATTAATACAAAATTCCAAGTTGGTTCAGTTCATAGCATCACTGTCGAAAATATTTTAATAATTACTAACCACCTAGTATTTAAAAAGTGAGTTGTCAAATTTTAAAGTAAATCTGAATAACGTGCAATAAATGAATTATAAAAAAGAACATAACCATTCACAATAAAGTCTCAACAGAGCACCATCAAATAATAATGAGTCTGGAGGAAATACTCCCCACCACAATTCCCAATACTGGAATAAATAAAACAAGTCTGCATCCTAAATTAATTACAACCCAAAGTCTGAATAACTGAAATATAAAATGTCTCTAAAGGAAATGGGGCGACATGCCCAACAAAATAATAAACTCTGATAAAGGAATCAAGATCGAAGATGGAGGCGTCTACTGTCAAGGCCCTGTAACTTCCACAACAGCTACAGCTCGTCACCTGAATGGAATTTCTAAGCATGGTGTCCTTGTGGCTGGGCACCTAAAAGGTTTCTACAAAAAAATAGATTTGAAAGCAAACGGGTCAGAGCCCGATTGTGGAAGATAGTTTAAAAATAGCAAGTGATTTAATGACATTAAAACAATGAATGCAAAATACATGTTAGGACGTGCTCTCACATGAAATACTCACCTCTCGACCAATTGTGCACTCCTAACGTACCCGTACCCATTCTAGTGATTATCATATATATCTAGTCCAAAATAAATTCTAACATTTCTACTTGGTATGCGTTTTAATTCCAACTTCATCAATTAAATAGAGAGTTTTACTCTGATTCTCGGATTCCTAATTATTAGCAAAACCATTTACTGGAGATTATCCCCTTTTTATCTTTTCAGAGCGTTACTATAATTTTACTCACAATTAAACATGACCTTTCTTTCCAATTAACCATATTTTATTCTCATCATAAATATACAGTACTAGCACCCCGAGACTAAGCTGCGGTGCACACATACTCTGCTATCCCATCCCGGTACATCACGTATATAAGGACCACGCATTCCGAATCTCTCAGGAATCGTTCTCAGATAATAGCAATCACAAACAATGGAGGCGAACATAGTTCACATCACATGGGTCACGCACATACCTATGCTCCCATGATCAGCAGACTTATTAACTTCTCAATAAGTCCTTCTCTGACCTATGTCCTCGAGGTACCAATCTATATCCCCCCGTAGGCACACAAAGATTAGATGGCCCTAATCGAACGCAAACCTCCCATGATAGCAAGTATGGTAGGTATGTCATGCACATAAATTTACATATACTAAGCATTCACACATCTTAGTTATCTCGTAATCTTAATATAGGTATATTTCTCATTCTTATACCGTCACTTAAATGTTATACGATTTCAAGTTCCCGATTTGTATATTCAAATTATCGACCCTTCTCACGTCGTAATTAGGTACTCGTTTTCGATTCCACAAATGACATCCAATTTCATTACGAGGTATTAAGTCTTACTCCTCAACGTGCCCTAATTCTCACAATTATAATCACAAATCAATAAGGGAAGGTTAATACTCCAATTACACGAGTCTACGGAACATTTGAAATGAAAACAGACCAAAAAGCCATTCTGTCAACTCGTTAGAAGTCTCGAGAGTTAGTTCAAACGAAAGGCTTCGAACGAACTACCAACTCATTAGAAGGCATACTGTCACCTCGTTAGAAGGTCGTTCGAACGGGGTCGTTCGAACGATCTGGGTAGAACTTCTAACAAGATGGCAGTTTCGAACCCAGAAATTTCTACTTCGTTTTTCTCAATTTTCCTCTTATCTAAACTCATCCTAAAATCATCCCAATTGTATATTTAAGGTTCTTAAACATCACTAAACCTTCTTAGGTTGTATCTTAATATATGTTTGGGGTCTAATCTTCCTAAACAACATATAATTATCATAAATCCCCAATTTTACCCCAAACCCTATGAATATGAACCCAGAAATTTAATGTCTTCAATTTCCCTTTATAAATCCGTTTTTACATCATAAAGAGTTGTATTTCGTATTGGACAATCATCCAATAACATTCTACATGCAATCCCTATAACATATCACGAATTTCTATCTCCAATTTCATGGGTTTTCATCAAACACCCAATATGATGCAATTATTTCAATTCTAAGCATGGAAGAAACATTCGCTTGAAATTAACGTAACTAAACCACTTGCCTTAAATTGTTCTTCTGAATTTGATGTTGAAGGTTGAAGGTTGTCCTCTTACCTCTCTACAAATTTCTCCCAAGGTTGAAGGTTGAAGATGGTGGTTATGGGTTTTCTCTTTGGGGACCTCTTCCAACTTTTCCTATAACTCCTGTAGACCTCTCCTTTGACTAATGCTGGTAATGAGTTAAGTGGGTTGCTAAATAACCTATAATTAACTCCCAAAATTCGTTGGTTATAATTCCCAAAATTTCAAAATTACCAAAATGCCCTTTTACGTTGCCGGTTTAGCCTAAAAATGCCCCGGGACCCAAACTAAACCCCTGGCTAGTGTTTTCTGACTATCTCGACCCTTCAGGACACGTTGGCGCACTCAAAATGACCATTCGGTTGATAAAAATAAAATTCATTTTTTAATTTAAATAGTTACATTCCTGACGCGACTGATACGCGCGTCCCAACAAAATTTCCCAAATTGTCGAATTTCAGACTCGCGACAATTTCAATATTTTCAATATTCATATATTGCCATATATACACATTATAATCAAATACCAACTCACATCTCGTTAGTATTATATCCGGATTAATTCTCAATTAATTCACATTTAATTTAATTAATCCCATAAATAAATATCGATAAAAGTACGGGGTATTACATACTTCCCCCCTAATAGCAGAATTTCGTCCCGAAATTTAGAACTAGAAGGTACCTGATAAAAACAACTCTGGATAACGTTCGCGCATCTCATCCTCGCGCTCCCATGTGGATTCCTCAGCATTATGATTCCGCCACTGAACACGTACCAATGGTACTATCTTTGACCGCAATTTCCGCTCGCTTCGGTCTAAAATAGCAATTGGCCCCTCCTCGTATGAACTATCGGGCTGGAGATAAATGTCCTCCAAAGAAATGTGAGTATGAGCCAAATTGTCCCTAAGGTATTTCCTTAGCGAGGAAATATGAAACACATCATGAATCCTATGCAAATGCTTCGGTAACCCGAGTCTATATGCAACAGGCCCAATCCGCTCGATGATAGAAAATGGTCCCACATATCTCGGTGCCAGTTTCCCCTTCTTCCCAAAACGCATAATCCCCTTCATAGGAGATACTCTGAGTAAAACCTGGTCCCCCACTTTGAATTCTCTGAAAAACCTCTTCGCATCAGCATAGCTCTTCTGCCGATCCTGAGCTACCCGAATGCGACTCCGTATCAATTCTATCCTTACCGAAGTATCCTGAATTACTTCCGGTCCAATAATTTGTTATCCCCCACCTCTAACCAACATGCTGGTGAATGACAAGGTCTACCATACAAAGCCTCAAATGGAGCCATGCCAATGGTGAACTCATAGGAGTTATTGTAAGCAAACTCCACCAGTTGAAGGTACTGCTCCCATCCACCCCCAAAGTCTATGATGCACATACGTAACATGTCCTCTAACATCTGATTTGTACGCTCGGTTTGCCCATCGGTCTGCTGGTGGTAAGCCGTACTCAATCGCAATTAAGTGCCCATGGCCTCCTGGAAACTCTCCCAAAACCGTGAAACAAATATCTTGTCTCGGTCAGACACGATATTTAGGGGCACACCGTGAAGTCTCACTATTTCTGCAATAAAAATCTGGGAATACTGTCCCGTAGTGTAGTCTGTCCTTACGGGTAGAAAATGAGCAACTTTGGTCAAACGGTCCACAATTACCCAAATGGAGTCGTGACCCCTCTGTGACGTAGGTAACCCCGTGATAAAGTCCATGGAGATGCTCTCCCATATCCACATCGGGACCTATAAGGCTGTAGAAGTACTGTCGGTCTCTGATGATCCACTTTTACTAGCTGACAAGTGGCGCATTTAGAAATAAACACAGCAATATCTCTCTTCATCCTGCTCCACCAATACTGACGTCTCATGTCTTGGTACAATTTATCCCCACCGGGGTGTACCGCGAACCGTGAGCCGTGCGACTCCGCCATAACCTCGTGTCGCAAGTCTTCCCCTTCCGGAACGACTAGTCTCCCATTGAAGCGTAATCCCCCGTCTGAGCTAACGGTATAGGACTCTTCTCCCTCTGCTAGTAATCGAACTATCTGCTCCTGACAGAACGAGTCATTTGCCTGTGCCTTTACCACTCTCGTGACAATCTGCGGTGTAACAGTCATCACAGACATGAACGATAGGGACAGTGCATCCTGGTGTCCCAACTCCTTCCACTTAGCCTTCCACACCTCGGCCACCTCATCCACTGTCCTACGGCTCAACGCGTCTGCTACCACGTTAGCCTTCCCCGGGTGATATTGGATATCAAACTGATAATCCTTCACAAACTCAAGCCACCTCCGTTGTCGCATATTCAACTCCTTCTGCGTGAATAGGTACTGTAGAGATTTGTGGTCCGTGAACAACCGAAACTTCTCCCCCAGGAGATAGTGTCTCCAAATCCGAAGAGAAAATACAACTACCGCTAACTCTAAGTCATGGGTGGGGTAATTCTTCTCGTGAGGTTTAAGCTTACGGGAAGCATAAGCTATGGCCTGACTCTCCTGCTACAATACACCTCCAAGTCCTTGTAAGGATGCATCGGTGTAGACTAGATACTCAACTCCCGATCTTGGCAATGCTAACACAGGTGCTGAGTTCAACTTGTCCTTCAACTCATCGAATGCTAACTGACAGGCATCGCTCCAAATGAATGGCACACCCTTACGAGTCAGATGTGTCAAAGGTCCCGCTATCTTTGAGAAACCTCGAATAAACCTCCCATAGTATCCTGCTAGGCCCAAGAAACTACGGATCTCTGTCGGTGTCGTGGGCTGTCCCCACTCCCTCACCGTGGATACCTTCCCCGGATCTATCGATATCCTCCGGTCTGAAATGATATGCCTCAAAAACTGAACCTCCTTCAGCCAAAACGCACACTTCTCATACTTTGCATACAACTCGTTCTGATGTAGCGTCTGCAAAACCTGCCTCAAATGCTCGGCGTGCTCCTCTTCTGTGTGGGAGTAAACCAGAATGTCATCAATAAAGACAATGACGAACTGGTCTAAGAACTCCCTGAATACCCTATTCATCAGGTCCATAAACATGGCTGGAGCATTGGTCAAGCCAAAAGGCATAACTCGAAACTCGTAGGAACCATATCTCGTTAAGAAAGCAGTCTTCGAGACGTCCTCTTCCCTGATACGCAACTGATGGTATCCTGTTCGTAAATCAATCTTTGAGAAGAAAGAAGCTCCTCTCAGCTGGTCGAATAAGTCATCGATTCGGGGCAACAAATACTTATTCCGTATCGTGACCTTATTCAACTCTCGGTAATCTACACACAACCTCAACGATCCATCCCCTTCTTTACGAACAACACAGGAGCACCCCACGGTGAAGTACTCCTCCGGATAAACCCCTGACCCAACAACTGCTCAACCTGATCCCGTAACTCTCTCATCTCTGCTGGAGCCATACGGTAAGGTGCGCGGGCAATAGGCCGAGTTCCCGACGTCAAATCGATCACAAAATCAATCTCCCTACTCGGAGGTAACCCAGGTATATCCTGAAATACGTCGGCAAACTCCCTAACAACTGGAATCGCATCAAGTGGTATCACCACTTCCTTAGAGGTCTCCTCCTCTATATAGTACAAGTGAGTGGACGATCCTCCCTCGGGGCGAGGCATCGCCACTAAAAACATCTCCTGCCCGGGAATGGAAAAGATAATACTCCTACTGAAACAGTCAATCATGGCTCGGTACGCAACTAGCCAATCCATACCAATAATAGCATCATACTCAGTCATCTCTAACACTAACATATCAGCGGGTAAAGTAAACCTTCCGATCTCTATACCCACACCTCTACATATAAGAGAAATCACGGAACCCCTACTCAACGGTGAATTTACACAAGTAACCGTGCTCTCGGCGGTGCCTAATAACCCAATGGTGCGTGCAAATATCATGGCAATGAAACAATGTGTATCCCCCGTGTCAAATAAAATACGCCCCATAGTCCCCTGGATAGAGAACATACCCTCAATGGCCGGTGGATCCTGTGGGGTTGCGGCATGCTGGAGCTGATACACTCTCCCATGCTGAAGTTGTCCCTGCTGAACTGGGACCGCTGGAATGGGTGGTAGTGCTGCCATCTGTGGTGGTGCTGGGAGGGCGGCGGGAAACATAGGTTTCTGTGGCTCATGTCGAGTACCCTGCTGCTGCTGCGGTGGGGTCCTGCCCCTATCAGGACAATCCTGGTATTTGTGGCCAGTCTTGCCACAAACATAACACTTCCCCGGGAAGTTTCCCCCTCGCTGTCCCTGCTGTCCTCGGCCCTTGTGGCTGTTTCCATTCCTCCCCTGGCCATGCTGGCCCTGCTGAAACTGCTGATGCTGACCATTCTGACCTTGCTGGCCCTGATGGCCGTTCGGACCCTGATGACCCTGCCTGAAACCTCCCTGTCCACTTCTGAAATTTCCAGATCTGAACCTCTTAGAATCCCCCTGCATGGAACCCTGATCTCCCTGCCTATGCTGTCCCTGAGCAGATTGCGCCCCGCTGGCACCATTTCCCCCGGTCCTGCCCTGATGGCTGGACTCTCCTGATCTCTTGCTCTTAGACATGTGAAAGTGGTGATCCCGACAGTGTAGCAGTGCAGCATTAACCACGTCAGAATAAGTGGCCAACGAGAGGTTCCCCAACAAATGCTGACGGATCCTCCAAGTTAATCCATCTGTGAACTTCTGAATCTTCTTCTCCTCAGTCGGTATTTCATCCGGAACAATGTTCAATAGATTAGTGAATTCAGCCTCATACTCGGCCACGGTCTTTCCCTCCTGTTTGAGGTTCATCAATTTCCTCCTCATCTCCGTGTGAACAGCTGACGGAAAACACTTGCGGTCGAACCGCACCCAAAACTCCTATACAGTGAGAATGTCCCTCTCCTCTGCGGTGGTAATGGACTCCCACCACTACAATGCAGAGCCTACTAACTTGAAAGTAGCCAGTATCTGCTTCTGAACATCGGTGCACTCGTACATCCTTAAGTGCCTCTGAATATCCTTCCTCCACTGACTGGATACCACAACATCGGAGCTTCTTGCAAACTCCGGGGGGTGTGCTTTCTGAAAAGCATCACGAGCGCGTTCCCAAGTAGACGGGAATGCATGAGCCTGAGCTGGCACGGCTACCGGCGCCTGGGGTGGTGCCCGGCTAGGGCGGCATTTACCGCTTGGGCTACAATAGTTGCAACCTCGGCGGCATTCATGGTGTCCGGAACTGGTGCAGGCTGTGGTTCTGGTTGTGCATCCCTAGGAACTCGCTGCGCATGTCGTGGAGGCATCTGAAATGAGAGTAAAGTCTATAAGTTCGCAGTTATTAGCTCAAAATAGTTGAAGAGCGAAGCATACACAAAAGAATACAACAGTTCTAAAATAAAAGGCTCTACATCAAAGAAAGCTCAGTGAAAACATAACAAGCCGTACAGATCCTAAGGACACTAGAACCTGATGCTCTGATACCACCTGTGACCCCCCGACTAATTAAATACCGGGTAGCTACTCCTTTATTGAATTAATACAAAATTCCAAGTTGGTTCAGTTCATAGCATCACTGTCGAAAATATTTTAATAATTACTAACCACCTAGTATTTAAAAAGTGAGTTGTCAAATTTTAAAGTAAATCTGAATAACGTGCAATAAATGAATTATAAAAAAGTTAACATAACCATTCACAATAAAGTCTCAACAGAGCACCATCAAATAATAATGAGTCTGGAGGAAATACTCCCCACCACAATTCCCAATACTGAAATAAATAAAACAAGTCTGCATCCTAAATTAATTACAACCCAAAGTCTGAATAACTGAAATATAAAATGTCTCTAAAGGAAATGGGGCGACATGCCCAACAAAATAATAAACTCTGATAAAGGAATCAAGATCGAAGATGGAGGTGTCTACTGTCAAGGCCCTGTAACTTCCACAACAGCTACAGCTCGTCACCTCAATGGAATTTCTAAGCATGATGTCCTTGTGGCTGGGCACCTAAAAGGTTTCTAAAAAAAAAAAAATTTGAAAGCAAACGGGTCAGAGCCCGATTGTGGAAGATAGTTTAAAAATAGCAAGTGATTTAATGACATTAAAACAATGAATGCAAAATACATGTTAGGACGTGCTCTCACATGAAATACTCACCTCTCGACTAATTGTGCACTCCTAACGTACCCGTACCCATTCTAGTGATTATCATATATATCTAGTCCAAAATAAATTCTAACATTTCTACTTGGTTTGCGTTTTAATTCCAACATCATCAATTAAATAGAGAGTTTTACTTTGATTCTCGGATTCCCAATTATTAGCAAAACCATTTACTGGAGATTATCCCCTTTTTATCTTTTCAGAGCGTTACTATAATTTTACTCACAATTAAACATGACCTTTCTTTCCAATTAACCATATTTTATTCTCATCATAAATATACAATACTAGCACCCCGAGACTAAGCTGCGGTGCACACATACTCTGCTATCCCATCCCGGTACATCACGTACATAAGGACCACGCATTCTGAATCTCTCAGGAATCGTTCTCAGATAATAGCAATCACAAACAATGGAGGCGAACATAGTTCACATCACATGGGTCACGCACATACCTATGCTCCCATGATCAGCAGACTTATTAACTTCTCAATAAGTCCTTCTCTGACCTATGTCCTCGAGGTACCAATCTATATCCCCCCCGTAGGCACACAAAGATTAGATGGCCCTAATCGAACGCAAACCTCCCATGATAGCAAGTATGGTAGGTATGTCATACACATAAATTTACATATACTAAGCATTCACACATCTTAGTTATCTCATAATCTTAATATAGGTATATTTCTCATTCTTATACCGTCACTTAAATGTTATACGATTTCAAGTTCCCGATTTGTATATTCAAATTATCGACCCTTCTCACGTCGTAATTAGGTACTCGTTTTCGATTCCACAAATGACATCCAATTTCATTATGAGGTATTAAGTCTTACTCCTCAACGTGACCTAATTCTCACAATTATACTCACAGATCAACAAGGGAAGGTTAATACTCCAATTAGACGAGTCTACGAAACATTTGAAATGAAAACAGACCAAAAAGCCATTCTGTCAACTCGTTAGAAGTCTCGTTCGAACGAGGTCATTCGAACGAGAGTTCGTTCGAACGAAAGGCTTCGAACGAACTACCAACTCGTTAGAAGGCATACTATCACCTCGTTAGAAGCTCGTTCGA
This sequence comes from Sambucus nigra, assembly GCA_949130495.1. Classification (NCBI taxonomy): domain Eukaryota; kingdom Viridiplantae; phylum Streptophyta; class Magnoliopsida; order Dipsacales; family Adoxaceae; genus Sambucus; species Sambucus nigra. The sequence continues at coordinate 77,112,920 of OX422220.1, forward strand.
ACGAGGTCGTTCGAACGACCTGGGCAGAACTTCTAACGAGATGGCAGTTTCGAACCCATAAATTTCTACTTCGTTTTCTCTCAATTTTCCTCTTATCTAAACTCATCCTAAAATCATCCCAATTGTATATTTAAGGTTCTTAAACATCACTAAACCTTCTTAGGTTGTATCTTAATATATTTTTGGGGTCCAATCTTCCTAAACAACATATAATTATCATGAATCCCCAATTTTACGCCAAATCCTATGAATATGAACCCAGAAATTTAATGTCTTCAATTTCCCTTTATAAATCCGTTTTTACATCATAAAGAGTTGTATTTCATATAGGACAATCATCCAATACCATTCTACATGCAATCCCTATAACATATCATGAATTTCTATCTCCAATTTCATGGGTTTTCATCAAACACCCAATATGATGCAATTATTTCAATTCTAAGCATGGAAGACACATTCGCTTGAAATTAACGTAACTAAACCACTTGCCTTAAATTGTTCTTATGAATTTGATGTTGAAGGTTGAAGGTTGTCCTCTTCCCTCTCTACAGATTTCTCCCAAGGTTGAAGGTTGAAGATGGTGGTTATGGGTTTTCTCTTTGGGAACCTCTTCCAACTTTTCCTATAACTCCTGTAGCCCTCTCCTTTGACTAATGCTGGTAATGGGTTAAGTGAGTTGCTAAATAACCTATAATTAACTCCCAAAATTCGTTGGTTATAATTCCCAAAATTTCAAAATTACCAAAATGCCCTTTTACGTTGTCGGTTTAGCCTAAAAATGCCCCGGGACCCAAACTAAACCTCCGGCTAGTGTTTTCTGACTATCTTAACCCTTACGGACACGTTGGCGCACTCAAAATGACCATTCAGTTGATAAATATAAAATTCACTTTGTAATGTAAATAGTTACAATTCTGACGCGATTGACACGCGTGTCCCAATAAAATTTCCCAAATTGTCGAATTTCAGACTCGCGACAATTTCAATATTCATATATTGCCATATATACACATTATAATCAAATACCAACTCACATCTCGTTAGTATTATATTCGGATTAATTCTCAATTAATTAACATTTAATTTAATTAATCCCATAAATAAATATCGATAAAAGTACGGGGTATTACACTATAACGGAGTAAGTCAGTTACAAATAAATCACATAAATAATAAGCTAAAGTATAGTTAAAGTTACCTTCACACTGAGGTAGATGATTCACTTGGCACAGATAATTAGACCTCCCTCAAAATCCTCCAACTCACCTTATCACTTGCAATTAATGAATCCCTTGTAGATTTATTGTGCATCCAAATAATGGAGGCGAGGGGTGTAATAGGTCTTTTCGATTATGAACACTTCATCTTGAATGACGAATTTATGACGAGGCGATGTGGGCGTGGACTGTTCGATGGGTCTTTTCCCCTTGCCCATTCCAAGGGCTTTTTCCCCTTGATCAGTGACTTTAAGGGGTCGACTCGTGCTTTACGATAAGTGGTTGAGACTTAGTAGCGAGGTAGCCAAGGTAGTCCCTTAGGGGGCGCTCCGACTGATAATTTCCCTCGAGAGAGTTGCTCAAAATGCGACACATGATATGGCACATTCGACTGTCAATGAGGTAATAAGTCAGAATAACTAATTATCAAAAGAAGTTAAAATGTAATTAATAATACCCCAAAACTCTGGGGAATAATCTTATTGAAAGGCAAGAAGGATATACGCTTTTGTAGTTTTTACTTAGAGACAAGCAACATCAATGTCTCTCACTTTTTCGTCCCTCGCTATAAAGCTGAAATCCTTCAATCGAGAAAGGTTGTAAATCTCTTTGAATGGATGGGCTTTGGACAAGACTTATTGAACCCTTATCTCGCGGGCTTCTGAAATTTGGGTAGGTCGTTAAAAACACATATAACAAATATAAGTGTAAATCGTCAGTAATCAAGCATAAATACTATAATAACAAGTATAAAGATTTTTCTCGCTCAAATCTGACTTATTTTAAACAAAAGGAATAATGAATAAAGGTTAGTTAGATTATTCTAGTCATCATGTTCCCAACTGTCTCCTTTGGCGAGGAAAAAGTAATATCTCGAGTCGTGATTAGATGAGGGAAGGGAATTAACGAAATTGACATCCTTTTTTCGATAGACAAATGTGTACCAACCCTCTTAAGACGGTTATGGGATCCACAACTCTGAATAAATCATGGAAGTGAACTATAGATCCAACCAAAATCATCCACGCGCTCGAAATAAGTTGTAAATGGGATAAATTAATGAAGGATATGATATCCCGAGTTGGTTTCGACAAAATAATGCCCAATCCTACCTAGAAGCAGTGTTCATGAAAGCAAACTTCGGCCTTATGGGGGTAGGGACCCGATTGGTCTCAATGACCAAACAGATGGAGAGCAAATGTGAGAGGGATATTTTCTCCCCCATTCGGTAACAAAGACCTCAGACATCAGATCTACACCCTCCCAAGGACCCAAAGGATTGTTTCATGAGCCAAATGACCAAACAGTAAAAGTAATTGCAGATAAACAACTTGGGAACCTTTAGTTAGCATAAAGGATCTCCCAACAACTAGTGAAAAGTACCTATGGTGTGAACCATTACATTTCTTATGTTCGGGTTTAAAAGCATCAATAACCTCCACCACATTGGCCAGACGTGCTTGTCATTGATGACTCTCCTCCACTATTCTTTTTAACTCCGCGCGGGCAAACTTAAGTCTATGCCTAAATGGATGCATCCAATTTATGTATATAACTAATGGGGAATCACTATGTATGAAGTTCAAAATAGAGGGATTACTGTTAGGAAAACGATCAACGTGAGTACTGATTTTGTGAAACATAAAATGAAGTCTAAGACCTGAGACGCCAAACTAGGGCTAGCAATTTCTGACACGACAATCCGTTTATAGTAATAACCCGAAATGACCCGAATATGACACAATTAGCTTGTATAGATTTAAAAGTACCCAAAACTTATACTCAAATAAAAATCAAAGCGACTCGAAAATGACACGACTAACCCGAATTGCCATCCCTACGCTAAACTTAAAGAAAATTATGATAAAATCAAAGAAAGAGGACGCATACCAGTGATATTCTTGACAACTCTCAATAACGGGGAAATGGAGACCTAAAAGTTTATTTTCAAAGTAAACAAGGAAAATTGGTGAACTGGGGGATATGAGAGGCAATTTAAAGTAAGGGGATGCTCTCACTCAAGAAATGCTCTACAAATGGAAGGATGACAAAAAGTGGTAAAGGAAGAACCTAGATATAAATATTCATCGGGAGAATAAACCGTTGGAATTCTACTTTCATGATTAAGCTAATGTAAGTTTGGTGATGAGCACATGCTGGAGTAGCGTGTGGAATAATTCACTCCCTATACGTACCTCATGAAGATACATTTCGTCTGAAGCGCATTTATTCAACACACAATCCAAGCGTTGTCTACAGGTATAAATGAGGCGATAAATTAATCTTCTCTAGCTATGATCCCCTTAGTTGTAGACGACGAACACAAAGAGATTGTACGTGGCTAATGAGGGGATTCCAATCAGTTTGGATGAACTCCCAATAGGACTTAGACCCCTAGCCGTCCTAACGAACCACCTAGTCATTTCGAAGAGAATTCCGTGGTCCACCTTCGCTTAACGGATGGATAGGGGGTATGAGCTGTCAATTTAGAGACTAAGTCACCCATGGGCCTTAATAGACCTACAAACCATAAAAGGCTGTTTGTGCTGATGGAACATGTTCACCAACATGGATATTCACCCCCATGAAAGGAAGGAAACGTGGGAAATACCAGCCACCTGAAGGTCGGCGCAGCTGGAGAAACTGCTTCCGATATTGACGAATTCAGGAATATATATCTTTGGTGTACGATTGCCATATAAAGCCACAATGGATATGAGAAAAGTTAAGTTGAGCAAGTATAATACCGTAACCTTGCTTTCCAAATAATATATATCACCCTCTCCCTTTGCTCCATGGACATAGGTCATACTTGACCGAACCATGTATCTCAAGTGTTAGTCATCTACATTACATAACATTTGTTCATATTATATATATACTTTCACCGCAACAAGAACCAATATCATATTATTATCCTCTTATATTATTAATATCGAGTTTATGAGAGAGAGAGTGTAATAAATTAGTTTTTATTTTTGTATTTATCAAATAATATCATCAAAATTTGTTATTAATTATTTTGAAGTTTTTTGAGTGGCTCTAATGAACTCCCTTAAAAATGTTATTTGGGCTTAGCACAACGTGGTCAACCACTTGGGGTGGGCTTGGATTGGCCTTATAACCCGACCTACCTTTTCCGGGTTCCGATTTCTCTACCCAAATGCAACGTGGGGATGAAGAGCAATATAAACCCTAGATTCCAAAACCCCCAAGACCCCTAACTCCTTTGCCTCTGCTTCTATATCTACTTCTTCTGTAAAAATGGTTCGAAGCTTAAAGAATCCGAAAAAGGCCAAACGAAAGAACAAGGTTTGATTTTTTTTGTTCATACAGTTAATTTCGGGAGTGAAGTTGGTTAAAATTAATGGCGTTTTGTTTTGGTTTAAATAACAACAGGGGTCAAAGAAAGAAGATGGGTCATCATCATCAGTACCTTCTTTGCCAGCCAAAGTATGGCAACCAGGTGTTGACACTTTGGAGGAGGGAGAAGAGCTTCAGTGTGATGCTTCTGCTTACAATTCTCTACATGGGTTCAACATCGGCTGGCCCTGTTTAAGGTATTCATATATATCAATTCTTTATAATTTTTAGGGTGTTTTGATAGAAAATATATACTTTTTCATTTTTTGTGGGGTTGGGGGACATTTAGCAAAAGGCCCATGATTATTTTTTTTAAATATATGTTGGACTAAACATTAAATGGAACATTTTTTGTTGGGACTAAAAATTATTGTTGGAATTATATTGGACTAAATAGTAAATGGAACTTTTTCTTTAGGGCTAAACAATAATTAATCCTTTTGTTTCCAAGCTAAAGGTTTCCCTTCATGTGTTTGATTGTAGCGGTGAGAAAAGATGAAAATGAGTGGGTTTTTTTGGCTTAACCAATAAAAATGAATAATTCTACCTTAATTCAGAAAATCAGTGACCGTGGATATGTCAGCAGTGCATTGGTGGATGTTTTAGATGATAATCAATGGAACCTATACACCAACCAATGTTACGTGGACAAAAATGCACAATTAACCATGAAGTTTTGGTTCGTTTTTAATTTTGGACCTAATATATCGAAAGTTGCAATGTTAACTTTCATGTTTGAAAATTTGTGCACTCCTTCACATCTATCTGTTAGGAGACTTAGGCCCAGTTTGGTTGCGCAAATTGTTTGATTATGTAAATTGGTTCATTGTGAATTACTGAATTGTAAATTAATGAATTTGAAATTAGTTAAATCCAATTTTACGTGATGTTTGGTAATTTGAAATTGATGTTAAGGTTCTATGAAAAAAAGGTAAAAACATATCGAGAGAGAGAGAGAGAGGGGGAGGGAAAATAGAGAGGGGGAGAGGGAGAGGAGACATGCACTTTTATGTGACTCCTATTTCAAATGGATTCATTTCACGTTTTTTATGAAATGATCCAATTTCAGATTTTGCACATGAGCTAAAATAGGGCAATTAATGAATTCTTTCATTAATGAAACCAAACACAATTAATGGGTCAATTTGTAAATGGATCAATTTATTAATGATCCAATTTACAATTTTGGGACAACCAAACGGGGCCTTAATGAATTGGTGACCGACGAAGTGGGACTCCTTAGTCTTCCATTATGTTAAGTCTCTTAGTGAAGTGAAGAAATGACGCTGGTCTAAAATTGCACAAATTTTCTGATGTCGGAGTTAACATTGCAGATTTTAAATCATCGGGTAAAAAATTGCTCATGATCCCAAACTTCAGTGCTAATTTTGCAATTTGCCCAATCACTTAATAAAAATTAACTTCTTTTTGGGGAGGTGAGAAAATAAAAGTTGGTAAATGGCAATTTCATGCTATAACAAGGTTGTACATTGTGGGTTGGCTGGGAGTTTTTCCATGTCAGATTTGTGCAATTAAACCCACTAAAAGTTGGAAAATTTTGATTCTTTCCATATTTTTCGTTGCAAATATTATCAATCAAACATTAATGAATCGGGATGGGATTTTTTGACAGCTTTGATGTGGTGCGAGATTCGCTGGGCTTGATTCGAACTGAATTCCCCCATACTGTTTATTGCGTTGCAGGGACTCAGGTGAGCTTAATTATTGACACATTTTGAACTTCTATGCATATTATGCGTGGTTCTTTTCCACAAGGGGTTTATTACATTGTTATCTGGGTTGTGCTAGGTTTTCATATGGTATTTGCTTCTATATTTTCCTTGATTAGAAAATTAGAATAAGAATATTGTGAATCGAACTTGTGGGTAGGATAATTAATTGATTTCCTATACTGCCTTTGATATGTTTATATGAATTGCAACATGATGAAAAGGAAACAAGAATGCCTTTTTAAAATCTTAAATTTGGATTCAAATTGCCGCATGTGTGAACCAGTCAATATAGTTTTTAATATTTTTGAATTTCTATCGAGCTGAAATTTTGCATTATTGTCCAAATGTAAAAGCGTTTAAATTCGGTTTCGCAATATTTTAGCATGCAGCTTTGTTATGGATGAATTAACCCCGTCATGAGTGTTCGTTGTACTATATTAGGATTACAAAATCATCCTCTACTACCACATTTCACCCCCCCCAAGAAAAAACAAAACAAAAAACTATCTCCAAAAAGATTTTCGAAATCGCTTCGTAAAATTAAAAGATTTCCCAAATCGATCCATAATTAGGACTTACAGGAGTTGTCCTCGCTAGATGCACTTGAAGGAAAATGTGAAAGATGTTCCAAATGCCATACATTGTGTATCCATTTGGTACATTCTTTTGGAGGTAAACTTTTCTGGTATAAACATGTTGTGCAAGGATTGTTTTGACATTAGCCCTTTAAATTTTCCAAGCATGTATAGGGACCACTAGTTCACGGTGTCCATCTGATCTCGATGGGTTCATATTGTGCGTGTTATATATTGATAGGTAAGTTTTCATTGTGATAGGCAGAAAAAGCTTCCTGGAACTCCATTGGAATATTTAAATTATCCAACATTTCCGGGAAAAGACGTGATCTAGTGCCTAAAACAGCTGGCGGTGAAACTGATATGGAGAGTGATAGTAGCGATAGTGATGAAGATGGAGAAGGGGATGATGGATCTGGAACGCCAGTTTTACAGGCAATTTTTTGATTCTTCCTGCTTGTTCATTCGTGTTAAATGTTGTGATAATTTTGTAATAAACTCCGTCTAACTAAGTTTATTGTTGCAATTTTTATTCATGTTTACAGGTTCGCAAGGTGTTTCACGAAGGATGTGTTAATAGAATACGTGCCATGACACAAAGCCCCCACATATGTGCATCTTGGGCTGATACTGGTCACGTGCAGGTCAGACTTGTTTCCATGAAAATTTTGGAGTAGCTTTTCATATGCATGCCTTTGACTTTACTGTGTGTACATTGGGGAAAGTGAGGGTGCTAACTTCAACAATTTTTGTAAGACAAAAAAATGGGAACTTTAGTTTAAATTGTTGGTTTCATGGATGGCTTAGGCTTGTCTGATTTTTATGTCAGTAATTGAGTAACATTCTCCTTAATCTTTGACACCTGTATAAAGGACTCAAGTTCTTTGTTCCCGTATCAACTCATGTTTTGACGTCACTATATAATCACGCGGATTAGAAAAACTATTAGTTGGATGAGCCATATGTTGAAGCGTCAAAGCCTCTTTCAATGCCCATCAGAATAATTCGTACTGTGAAACAAGATACCCGAGGAAGCAATAAATATGAAACTGCAAAATGAGTTTTAAGCCCTTGATATGTTAAATAAAAGGGAAAAGAATAAATATATGCATTACATCGGAACCAAGTAGTTTTACGGGTACTTTAGTTTCTACGGATATGAACACCATAATCGTTGATGTAAACAAGTTCGGGTGTGAAACCATACTCTGTCTAGTGAGAGGAGGCCACATCTTTTATGGCATTTTGATGGGAATAGAGTACGGGGGTCTTAATTTTAGTATGTCAAATTGTACTGTTTATGTTTTGCTTGGGGTATTATATTTTTAGTGTGCCTTCTTCAATTATTTTTCTGTTTAGGACATTGTAATCAGTTGATAGTTTAGTGAGAGAGTTTAGTATTATTTGTGCTGCTATGGTGTGTTGTTTGTCGTGTTACGTCACATTGGTATCAAAGCCATAGCACTTCCTATTGTTGTAAAACACAAATTGTGACAATTTCAATGGCCCGCGTGAGGTCAAGCCAAATTAGACTTGAACAATGCCTCTCTGCCTTGGAGGAGGCACTTGCCACTTTTGTTTCAGAGTTTTGAGGCCTCACCAGCTGTTGGTGGTGGAGACCACTTTGTTTCAGCCCCCATCCACGCCTCCACCACTTTCTTTAGTTCTTCTACCACCAGCACCATACCCTAAGGCCACACCACCACTTCTCCGACGAAGGGAAAACTTGAAAAAAGGGAAAAATGGTGAGACCCACCTTTTGTGGCTGCAAGGATAAGAGAGAAGGGGCATGAGAAGTTATCCCACCTCCTTTTCCCTCTTATTTTCCCTCAATGGAGGACATTGTTCTCTCCATTCTCTAGTAATCAATTTTTTTTATCATTAAAAAGGAAGAAATTTGACTGTTCAATGATTGTACGATTTGAAACCTTTGCAGATATGGGATTTCAGTTCTCATCTAAACGCTTTGGCAGAATCAGAAACCGACGTTAGCCGAGGAGCTTCCACAGTTATTAATCAGGCCCCTCTATTTAAGTTTGGTGGGCACAAAGATGAAGGCTATGCGATAGACTGGAGTCCTATTGTTCCAGGGAGGCTTGTAACTGGTAGGATTTATAATATACGTCAAATTTTAGTAAATAGCTCTATCCCAAGGACCTTGAATGGTTCTATGTAATTATGAACTTTAAAATAATTGACGGTGCCATTCATCTTGAAAAGGGGACTGCAAAAATTGTATACATCTATGGGAACCAACATCTGATTCGACGTGGAATGTTGATTCTAGTCCATTTGTTGGGCATACTGCCAGTGTTGAAGATCTACAGGTACGTTTCAAACTTGTGAATGAGCAGTTAAGTATGGTTGGGTCTCAGTTCATATGGAGTTCGGAAATAGGGGGGAGCACGAGACTCAAACCCGTAAATCATTTTTAAAGCATAGTTAGTTTTTCGCACTTTAAGAAATCTTTTGATACCGATGGCTTCTCTTGGGTTGTTTGATTTTGCGTTTATTCTATTTTCCATGCTTGTTTATATGCAGTGGAGCCCTACAGAACCTTTTGTGTTTGCCTCCTGCTCTGTGGATGGGACTATTGCAATTTGGGATACCCGTTTAGGGAAATCTCCAGCAACTTCTATAAAGGCACATGCTGCAGATGTCAATGTTATCTCCTGGAACAGGTGCTTGAATTATTTTTCCTCAGCCATTTTGCCTTGTCTCGTTATGCAAATCGGGTTATCTAACTCGGCTCTTCCTTGATTTTGATTATTAGGCTGGCGAGCTGTATGCTTGCATCAGGATGTGATGATGGCTCATTTTCTATTCGTGATCTTAGATTACTCAAGGTATGTTTGCCCTGCCTGATGGAGTATATCTTTAGATAGAATCAATAATAGCATCGAGCAAAGTATATCTTTAGATATAATCAGTAATAGCATTGAACAAAGTATGTCACAACAACCTTTTATTACAATTCTTGGCTCCGTTTGGTTTAGGATGAAATATTTTTCACCTACGTGATATGTAAAATTTGTCCCTCGTCACATCATAATAGATTACAATTTTACACAACCAAATTGCTTGGAATTTGGCCTTGTGTTTTGCCGTATGTAAGGGGTAGCAATTCGTGTATTTGGGTCGTGTTTCGGGCTGACACGACACGACACGACAAGGATTTTTCAGACACAAACACGACAAGACACAAATTCGTGTTTTTTTTAGTTGACCGAACACGACCCAAATAAAAACGACATAACACGACACGAATAACACGATTTCTTAAAATTTCACGCTAAATTAAACATAAATAGACACGATAGCCCGAATAAACACTACAAGACACGATAACACGACTCATAATTTTCACACGAACACGACACGAATTCGTGTAAAAAAACACGACATGAACATGCCATATCGTGTCAATTTCGGGTCAATTTCGTGTCGTTCCGTGTCGTATTTTCGTGTCGCTCCGTGTCGTATTTTCGTGTCGTTTCTAAAATTGCCACCCTTATGCAACTACCATACCAAAGTTTTTACCGTTGACATTTTGAGTTTCATTCACTTTTTTCATAGAAGTGTCACAAGAATAATAAAAAGTGAAAATGACCCCCAAAGTGTAATTAGTAAACCTTTGGTGTCGAAAGCGAAAACAAATAAATTAACCATTATAAAACATCATTTCCCGTCATATAAAATCTTATTATACTACCCCCATTATTTCCAACTCCTAACCAGACTAGACTTGGACGTCTCATAATTGAAATCCAAACAAGGAACCCCCTGATACACTTGTGTCTAGCCTAGTTAGTCGTACGGATCTAATGAGTGCCAAAAGCCTCGTGACCCCACAAATACTTACTCAAACAATTCATTATACGTATAACTATTAAATATTTCATTCTTGTTCCGCTATCATCTTATCATGTTATTTTAAAGAATAATTATATATTAAATTCTACAACTATGCTGCTAACTTCAACGTATCATTGTACCTCTAATCTTACCCATACATTAAATAAACTTTTTTACGAAGTGTCTCGTCGTAATATTCTATTCATTTCCATTATCGTTCCCTATAGGCACTCTAGTGTAACGTTGATATATGCAGGCTAATCGTATTCTTATGCCCTAATCAACATTTGTATAACTTAATTATATTATATCAACTTTCCCAACATTTTAGGTACATTCAATATCTTAGTGATTCATACAATACAATAGTCACTTATCACTTTAATCCATCCTATTGACTTAAAATTTCATTATTTGTCAAATACTACTTCTCTACCCCCTAAATCATTGTTTAGAAACCTTTTCGTTTATATAAACCCATGATTTAGTATGTGTGGGATTTGTGTCTCAAAATCCGGCAATTTATTCTAACTAATTCCGATTGTCTTCAAATCCCAAATAATCATATATACTCATCTCATTTTATGTGAGCCATTATATATTATTAAGACTTAAAGAAGTTTACTTCTATATTTAATTAGAAATCCTCGTCCTTTATCAGTCATATCTTAGTTCCTTAAATCTATGTTACTTATCATCCACATACTACGTTAACGCTTATTTTATTCCTTTATATCACAGGTATATACCATCAACTTAGTAACACATAATACTACTAATATACACCTCCTTAAATTTACGGAAATTCTATAGCCCGGATAACACTAATGATAAAAAGTCACGACATCATGACCATTATTTCTTTATTTTCTACCTAAAATATATACGAGCCTCTTCATTCCATAATTTGAGTAATACCATTCTCATATTCCCACATTGCCACTCCTCGTACTTTCCTAACAACATTGCATAATCCCAAACTCATTTTCAATTTCACATACCATACCTACTTTAATCAATTATGTCCCAACAATATGTCAAGTTGTAATTATACCATTTCAAAGGAAATTCTCATTTGATTTTCAAATCGCATGCGTGTTCAAGAACGCTCATTAAACTCCAAACATTATTATCATAATTCCAAATCAAAATTTTCAATTCCTAATCTTAAGTCCTACTTCATCAATTTCATTCAACAACCTAAATATGAATAATTAGGTTCTTCTTCCTCAAAAATTCCAATTCCTAATCTAAGTCCAAATTCATCAATTTCATTCAAAAACATAAATACGAATACTTAATTTTTTCTTCCTAAAAAATTCCAATTCCTCATCTTTAGTCCAAATTCATTAATTTCATACAACAACAAAAATACGAATAATTAGGTTCTTCTTCCACTAATTAGGTTTCTAATCCTTTTTAATCTTTATTCATATAGAGTTTAGTCAATACTTAACACATGTAATAGTATAGGGGATGAGTAAAAGTATACTTGTCTTAAAGTGTAGAAATGATGATGATGTCCTTTTTGAAACTATATTCGAAATCTCATTTCTTCTTCCTTCTTTCTTTCTTTCTTTAATCTTCTTCTTCTCAAGGCCATGAACTCATGAAGATTTTCTTCTCCTTACTTTTCCTTATGTTTCTTATTGTTTATGATGGGAATCCGTTGTTATTTTCCTTTTATTTCTATTTTCTATTTTTAGTTTTTTTATGCATTTTATCCATAATTAGTCTCAAAACATGTTTGGGACTAAGTTGGCATTCTTTTGTTAATAGTTGCCCCTATTAGTCATTTTAGCTAATTACTTGATTAGCAAGTAATCCTTTTCACATAAATACCTATTGTAATCCTCATTTAAGGTATCTTCTAATTCTTGAAATATAAAAAACCTCTTGTTTCTCTCTCTAGAAATCATATTGTCTTGATTTTTAGGTCATTGACGTGTAGTTCACATCAATTTAATGTCATCTAGCCTCCTTCCTCCTTTGTTTTATAAAGTTTTCAAGTTAATCTAATATTGTAACATTTTCTCTCTCCATTCTCTAGAATTTTCTCACTAAAAGGTGCCTAAAGGTCTCAAACCTTAACACACTTCTATATATTAGTAGACTGGTTTACAATAAATCTAAAATCATTGAAAATACGTTATTCATCGGCCCTTACTCGTTCTCCTTTCATTTTCCCATTTAACCCTTCATTTCCCCTTATAAATGCCCCATTAATTGTAGAATTCTCCCCCTAAAAGGTGCTGAAGAGCCACAATTATGCATCAATAGGACTTGTCTCCCACTCTTCCTTACATCATTTTAGCATTCAACGCTTCAAATCCTCTCCTAAATGCGCCATTAAATGGGCCTTACTCCCATATTGACTATTTAACAAGAAATATTCTTCCTAGCGTAAATGAGCATCAAATGGAAAGTAAGAAGAAGATTTAACTCTTATCCCAACTCTCTTTTAAAATCTTAAAATGATAGAATGCCCCAAATGACACTACAAGAGAAGTAAAATGTTCTTACTTGGGCTACAAGAAAATGACCTAATTACAACTATGCCCTTATTAACCTTTAATACTTCCATCTGTAATACTAATCAAAACAACTAATAAAAGATAGTACATCAAAATAGAAAAAATAACCAAAATGCCACTATATTTTAAAATGACTAATAATAGCCTATAAGCTTCTTACTTCATATCATTCTCCCTTCCATGAAAAAGAGTTCGTCCTCGAATTCATAGGGGAATGCCATCGGTAACACCCTCCAGAATGGTGATGAGAGCATGCTGTGGCGCGGCATCATCGGTCTCCTTGAGATACTCTGGGCCTCTCGAAGCAAGCAACGCACGACGACGTGGCAAGGAACACTCCGAAGCCCTGTGGCCTACTACTCCACAATTGTAGTGTTTAAATGTTACATGATGAGAAGAGGATGAAGGAGTAGTTGTAGTGGCCGGTGCCGCCGCCATAGTAGTAGAGGCTGGAGCATTGGAGGTAGCAGTGGTGCAGAAGTAGTAGTGCACGTATGAGTAGAGGGATCGATCTGATGATACGCCTCAACCTTTGTGGCATACTCCATCGCCTTCGCAAATGTGGAGATGTCACGTAATGCAAGATCTCGTTGAATATAACTCTGAAGTCCTTGAATATAACAGCTGCTCTTCTGCTCCTCAGTCTCTCTTAGGCTAGCTCGTGTGCACAAGATCTGAAACCTCTTGGTGTAGTCTAAAACGGATGTATTCTGCCGAAGGGCCTGAACTTGGAGAAATAGGCCTCGCTCGTATGTGGCGGGGACGAAGGAAGCCATCATCGCTGCTCGCAACTCAATCCAAGACTGGATAGGAGGCTGTCATTCAATCACCCGACGCTGCTTCAAATCATGCCACCGAACACTAGCATAGTCCTGGAATTTGGTCACCGCAAGGACACAACGTCGGCCACTCAACCTCTTATACTAAAAAATACGCTCCATCAGGTTCGAGATGACGATCAAACATCGGCACATCAACCCGGATACCCCTTGCATGCTCCGAGAAAGCATTCGTAGATCCATGTGAATAATGGGGTCCCTGGAGATCTAAATCATCCTTGTCAAACTTGTCTTCGCCTAGCGGAGGATCCACAATTAGAGTTCGATGGTGTTGCCTTCGAGGCAGTGGATGAGCAGGAACTAGTCTGGAGGTAGAACGTATGGAGGAATCGCAGTCACCGTAGGTGCAGGAGGGCCTATTGGTAATTGGCACGAATGGAGTGACTTTCGGGCTCAAAGAATATAAATGTGACATATTAGTGCGCCACTTTGTAGACGAAGGTGGCTCAAAATTCGGTAATGAACACGCTCAAAAGTATCAACAGGTGCGCGGATTATACAGAACGGGCATCCCACACAGACTGTGGGCGGTGAACTTGACCTCTGTGGCGGGATGGAGGCAAGGTGGTATGTAGTAGAGGTGGGGGCGGAAGTGTGGTAAAAGTAGTATGTGGGTGGGGGTGTGGGTCAATGAAAGTAGGTAAAGCCAGGGGTATGGATGGAAGGTGTGGATGATACGACTCATGATGTCGCTGGGGGTGGGTGGGTATGTAGAAACAGGTAAAATGTGTGAATCATGGTGGGAGTCAAGAGGAGTGGGATTTGGGGTTTGATGTGGAAAGTGGTGGGTTGGAGGATACGTGGTGGTGGAAGTGGAAGGTGGGATGATAGTGGTTGGTGATCGAATAAGTTTGGATCGAGTGGTGGTGAACTTTGTAAGGTTGGAAGCTAGGGTTTACAAATTGTGGATTTAATTGGGAAATGGATGGTGAAACCGTAGAATTGGGTTGACTTGGATCTTGGATGGAAGGATTATGGAAATGGGTTGGGTTTTTAAAAGTCAAATTATGGTTGATTAGGTGAGATGGATGGATCGGAGAAGGAGACGGAGGAGCCACGTCCCGCGGTAGGCCAGCGCCGCTGTTGGCGGCCACCGGCGAGGGCGGATAAGGGTTCGACAACCGATGGGGCTATTTTGGGGGTTGGTGTGGGATCGCCACTCCCGACCTTTCCGATTGCCACGATGGTGGTGGATATGGTGGCGGAATTTGGTAGGGTATTTTTTTTTGTTGGTGCGGGGGTGGAATGAGCGGAATTGGTGTTAGTGAGATTAGAGTTTTATGCGGAAGCGGGGGCTAAGTGAGGGCGACTCGTGGATGCGTTCGGTGGAGGAAGGCGCGCATTGAGAGCGTCAAATCGTGCTACGAGGCGGTTTAAAACATCCCCATGATTGGTGCGTGAATCAACGGGGGCAAACCTCTTTTTAGGTCCCATTTGCAGCCGTCTACGATTTTGTTTTATAACAATAATAACAACAACAACGAGTGGAGCCAACGAGTCTCTTATACAAATTGACGTAAATGAGCGTCAAATGGAAAGTAAGAAGAAAATTTAACTCTCGTCTCAACTCTCTTTTAAAATCTTAAAATGATAGAATGCTCCAAATGAGGCTTATAGGGGGAAGTAAAAGGTTCTTACTTGGTTACAAGAAAATGACCTAATTACAACTATGGCCTTACTAACCTTTAATACTTCCACCTATAGTACTAATCAAAACAACTAATAAAAGAAAGTACATCCAAAATACATACAAAATACGTTCACATATCAACCTCTTCATCTCCCTCAAACCACAATTAAGGTCAAATTAAGCACACTAGCCCATATTAATAACTAGGAAGCACGAACACTTCTCAGAAGGCAACGTGTCCATGTCCGACAACGTGTCGGACACTTATGAAGTACTAACACTCTCCCGGAAACCACGAGTCAGCTTTGACTCAAGTCGGACATGCGACACGCTCCGACATGTTGCCGACACGTTGGGACGAGTAAGTCCTTTTTTATTTAGATTGGACATGCTTTGGACACGTAAAAGGACACGCAGGGACACGCTTTGGACATGTGAAATTAGTTTTTGTAATTTTTTTTCTCATGTGATGATTATGCTTTATTTATAATTTTTAATGTCAGAGTGTGTTTGAATTTTATTTTGTATGGTCCATTTGCTTAATTTCATGTTAAGAGTGCTCTAATAATGTATTTTACGAAAAAAATCTGTTTTATTTCATTAATATATATGTTTAAATATATATTATATATTTTACGTATCATAGCGTGTTGAATCCTAGTTTTTGTATCAATCGCGTGTCGTGTGACGAAACACGTATTAAGTGTTTGTGCTTCATTAGACCTGTCAATGGGTCATGTTCATGTCGTTTTTTATCGTGTTCGGGTCTTATTGGGTTCGTGTCTAAACGGGCGACTTTTATATCGTGCGAAAAAATCATATCCAAACCCGGCCCGTTATGTTATCGTGTCGTGTTCACTCGTTTATACCCATTAAGATAATGAATTATTTTGAATTGTATACAAGTTGACATATTATCTCATTTTTGAACCCAAATAGACCCTTTAATTCATTGACGTTACTAAATCTCTCATTTAGTAAAATTCATTATGATTAAATTAACGTTATTCTACATAAATTATTTATAAGTTCCAAAAGTATATCTTAACTACTTAAATTAATGGGTTATAACGAGTTTTATCGGGTATTAACGTGTGAAGGGGGTCAACCCTAATCCGACCCGTTAACTATCGTGCCTTATCAGGTTGGCACTAATATGATCCGAACCCATTAACATTAAGGGTCCACCCATTAACTTATAACTTCGTGTCGGTTCGTGTCGTGCCTCATTTTGCCAGGTTTATGCTTCATAGTTAATAACTAAACAACTAGTATTCATTAAATTTTTTTCTTATATTTTAAAAAAACTCTTATTACTTCCAACATATTTAATGTATCATTACAATGCCCAAAAAAATAAAAATAAAATAAAATGTGCAACCTTTCTAACACGTCACTTACTAGCTAATTTAAGAACTAGTCAAATAAAAATTAAATAATTTCCACATAAATTTTTATTAATTAAAACATGTACATATAAGTACATTTCATACTTGATTTATTGAATCCATATGTTATTTAAATAGTTCCATTGAACTTCATAAATACCCACGTAATTAATTTCTACTCCAGAAATAAAATTCTCAAATAAATATGACAATTTATGCAGAATAAAATTATTCTTAATTATTTTAATTATTCATAAAAATTATGGGGTATTACAATCTTCCCCAGTAACAAAAAGAATTTTGTCCTTGGAATTCACATAAAACCCAATCGTAATAGTAGTATAACTATACTCGTCATTATATAAATTGTAATTATCACCATAAGCTCACGCATGCATAAATACCATAACCAAATCCGACTAATATATCCCTTTCATTAATATGAATTATAGTTTAGGGTTCATATGCTCCCGTCATCGCAATCATTACTTGGGTTAACACCAACTCATAAAAATATATGTATATATATATCGAGACTTTCATATACCCAACATAGTCCATTAAATTAATAGTGTTCTACGAAACTTGTATAATTACTTGCTTAAAATCACCATTTGCACATTTGTAAATCATTTTTGTTTATTTTGTCAAACTTTCTAGGTTTTCATAATTGTTACCGTTTCAAGTTCTTATGTTACTATGAAATATAGGAATTTACAAATTTTAGCTTACTATCATGTTTTATGACAACTTATACAACTACTCTCTTATATCCCAATTGGAATAACTATACTATCTTGGTTTAAAATCAATACCACCCTTGTATAAATATCACGAAATCCATTCTTGTCAACAATTTAGAATTTTTTTTATCCATTACCCCTTCTAGTACCCATTAACTCAACGACTCGCACATTCGTGCTTATATTTCTAACCCATAATGAATTTACTAATAACTCCACATATGTAAAGATCTCCTTACCCATTTATCATTATGTGTTAACATATTTCTCCATTCACAAAGTTCATGTATAATCCTATGTTAATTTTCATAGGCAATTCAAAATAATATCCTCCATTCTCCTTCTAGTATTACCCAAGGTTCTAAAAAACGCGGGGCGTGTTCAAGGCCAAGCCTTAGAAGCCTAGGCGGGCCTTAGACGTAAAAATGCGTGAAAAGGTGTTTAGGCATTTTTTAATATATTTTAATATTTTTTAACCATAACAAGGCTATTAAAAATACTAAAATTGTACATACCTTAAAATATGTCTGAATAATTGCAAATTAAAATACTATTTTTTAAAATACTAAAAGAAAGTGCATTTTTTCACGATACAAACTTATCTACCCAAACGATATTTCTTATCCCTCCCCATCGAATATCTAACTTCTATGACACAATAAGTTATCCATTCCTAAGATTGTCGTACGATAGAGAAAATGTGCGAGATGTTGAGTTAATGAGTACTAGAACAGGTAATGGATAAAGAAAATTCTAAATTGTTGATAAGGATGGGTTTCACAACACATGGGTAGTATTTATTATTAAACCAAGATAGTGTAGGCATGCCAATTGAAATATAAAGCGAGTAGTTGTACAAGTTGTCATAATACATGATAGCAAACTAAAATTTTAGATTCTTATATTTCATATTAATAGAATAGATTGAAATTGAAATGGTTTTGAAACCCGCGAAAAGTTTGATAATCAACGAGTATGATTTACATTTGTGAAAATAATAAATTACACAAGTAATTATACAAGTGGCGTAAAACACAATATTGATTTAACGAATCATGATGGGTATAAGAAAGTCTTGGTACATGTTTTCTTATGAGTTGGTCTTAAACCAAGTAATAATTGTGATGTTGGGCACGTATGAGTCCGAAACTATATTTCATATTAATGAAATGAATATGTTAGTCAAATTTGATTACGCGTAACTGAGCCTATGACGATAATAACAACCTTTATAAGGACAAGTATAGTTATATTGCTACTACGATTGAGTTTTGTGTGAATTCCGTGATGGAATTCTTTTTCTTATGGAAGGAGATTGTAATACCCCATAATTTTTATGAATAATTTAAAATATTTTTTCATAAATTGTCATATTTATTTGTGGGATAGAAATTAATTATGTGGGATTTCATGAAGTTTGTTGGAACTATTTAAATAATATATGGATACAATAAACCAAGTATGAAATGTACTTATATGTACATGTTTTAATAATATATGGATACAATAAATCCAGTATGAAATGTACTTATATGTACATGTTTTAATTAATAAAAATTTATGTGGAATTTATTGAATTTTTATTTGACTAGTTTTTTAATTAGCTAGTAAATGACACGTTAGAAAGGTTGCACATTTTTTAAAATATTTTTGGGCATGGTAATGATACACTAAATATGTTAAAAACAATAAAATTTATTTTTAGATATAAGAAGAATTTGTTTTAAATGAATACTAGTTTGGTTATTAATAAGGCCTAGTGTGCTTAATTTGGCTTTAATAATGGTCTTGAGGGAGATGAAGAGGTTGATATGTGAATGTATTTTGTATGTATTTTACGTGTTTATATTGATTAAAAATAATAAAAATAGAATTAGGAAGAATATTAATTGTTAAATAATCAATATGGGAGTTGAGGCTGATTTAATGAGCAACTATGAGGGGAAATGAAGGGGTTAAATGATAAAATGAACGGAGTAAGAGTGAGGGCCAAGAAAAAACGTATTTTCAATGGTTTTAGGGTAATTGTAAACGTACCTACTGATATATAAAAGTGTGTTAAGGTTTGAGGCCTTTAGGCACCTTTTAGTGAGAAAATTCTAGAAAATTGAGAGAGAAAATATTAGAAAATTATATTAACTTGAGAACTTAAAGCAAAGTAGGAAGGAAGCTAGATGATATTAAATAAGAAGATGAAACACAAGGAAAAATAGTGAGAAGGAAATCTCCACGAGTGTATGGACTTGAGAAGAAGAATATTAAAGAAAGAAGAAAGAAATGAGTTTTCAAACAAAGTTTCAAGAAGGATATCATCATCATCATTATTTCTATACTTTTAAGGAAAATATACTTCTACTCTTCCCCTTAACTATTATATGTATTAAGTATTGCCTAAACTTTATATGAATTGGGATTAAAAAGGATTAGGAACCTAATTAGTGGAAGAATAACCTAATTATACATATTCATAAGGTTGAATGAAAATGGTGAAGTTGAAATTAAGATTGGGAATTGGAAATTCTAATTTGGAATCATGAGGATGATGTTTTGGGTTTAGTGAATGTTCTTGAATACATAATTGATACGCGAATGAATAGATAATTTCCTTGATTATGGTATAATTACAACTTGATGTTGTTGTTGGGCATAATTGATTATATTAGACTAAAGTAGGCATTGTGTGAGAATTACAAAATACATTGGGGGTTAATACATTTGTGATTAATACATTTGGGATTATGCAACCTTATTAGGAAAGTATGAGGAGGGATATTGTGGAAATATGAACGTAGTATTGCTCAAATTATGGAATGAAAAGAACTGTATTAAACTTGTAAAAATATTATGTTGAAAATGAAGAAGTGATGGTTATGATGTTGTGAACTTTTAGGTATCATTGAGATGCGTTTAGTGTTATGCGGGTCATAGGATTTCCGTAGATTCAAGGAGGTGGACATTATTAGTGTTATATGGTATTGCGTTGAGAGGGATATGTGCTTATGATATAAAAGGAGTACATTATACGCTAGTGTAGTATGTGGGTGATTAGCAAATTCTAATATAGGTTTAGGAGACTAAACTATGACCGGGAAAAAAGGGGCGAGGATGTCTAATCAAACATAGAAGTAAAATTCTTCGTAAAGTCTTAATAGAATATATGATTCATAGAAGATATAATGGCTCATATAAAACGAGATAAGCATAAAGGATTATTTGGAACTTGAAGACGATCGTGAATAGTTGGAATAACTTGTAGAATTTTAATACATAAATTTCACACATACTAAATCAAGTGTTTATATAAACGGAAAGGTTTTTAAATAATGACGAGAATAGGTAGAGAAATAGTAGTTCACAAGTATTTAACAAATAATGAGATTTAAAGTCAATGGGACGGATTAAAGTGATAAGTGAATATTGTATGATAGGAATCTTTAAGATAATGAATGTGCCTAACTTACGGAAGTTGATATAATATGGTTGAGTTATACAAACGTTGGTTAGGGCACAAGAATACGATTAGTATACATATATCTACGTTACACTAGAATACCTAAAGGAAATAATAATGGAAATGAATAGAGTATTATGACAATACATTTCGTAAAAAAGGTTTAGTTAATGGATGAGTAAGATTAGAGAAATGATGATACGTTAGGATTCGCGGTATAGTTGTGGAAATTAATATGTAATTATTCTTTATAGTATAATGATAAGATGATAATGGTACAAAAATGAAATATATATATTAGTCATACGTAATGGAATGAAGTAAAAGTAGAATTAATTTTGGGTTTGTGCTTATGGGGGTTTACTTGTCACTTTCTCCTAGGTAAATACGTTCACCTTGAACCAACAAGTCTCTAAGACCAACCAGTAGCCTCATGCACTGTTTATTAGTACTTAATTTTTTCTGAATGGTGCATTGACGCGTGCTCTGTATTTTGTGCCATATTTTAGGCATTCTGTGTAGACCATGCCATCATTCGTGTTGGAGTAATATTCAATTTTTATAGGACTTGTTCGGTTTGTGGGAAAATATTTTCACGTAATGAAAAGTTATGGTTGAAAATTATTTTCATTTGTTCAGTAGTAAATTTTGTTCACTTAGTTTTCCAAAATCACACAACTAAAGTGTGTATTATATGAACAAAAAATTAGGATCTTTATAACCTTGATACCTAGTAATTTCATCCTAGGACTTTGGTACCTTTTTCATCACTGAATAATTAAAGTTTTGCTTCTCGAGATAACATTCAAGATAACATTCACTGATGAATTTCCAAGGTTCAAGAATGCAAATTAGTGAGGTGCTCTGATAAAAATATATATTTTTTAAAATTCTGAAGAGGTGAAATTAAACACCTAGGGGGAAGTATTTTTTTCCCGGTCCGTCCTGAATTAAGAATCCTGCTTCTAAAAACATAGTAGTATATCCACCCCAAATTAATAGTCGCTTTATTTTGTTTGGTGCTTAATAGTCGCTATTTGAAAATGCCGATTTTTACTAACTCAGTCAAGATTAAGAATTATTCACTATCGTGAATATGGTTTGTTAATTACGTCCAAACAAGGAACGCGGACTATTAGTTTGGGATAGAGGGAGTATAAAACTAGGTGGGAATCGAGATTCCAAAGTTACTCATACCAGTAGTACTCATGGTTGGGCAATGATTTAAGTGCATGTGTTGCATTTCAAAGATATTTATATTTCTCAGGACTTGGGAGGATAAATTTAGAAGAAAATTTTCCATAATATGTTCTACTCTTTAAACATGAACTTAATTTGGGATGAATGCAATATAATAATCTCTGTGGCATACTTCCTCTCATTGTTGACCTTGTTGAGTTGGTTTTGAATAACTGAATGAAAATGGGTGATATTGAAGGAACCCTATTTTTTTTTGTCATTAAGATGGTAACACCTTAATACTGTTTTTTGAATACAATGTACAGTTGTGTTGACACACGGTGTGGTGTTAGTGACAGAAACAATGTGCATTTAACCCGGATTCTAATTGAATATATGCCTTTCCCTCTATTCCCCAACATAAAGAAAACTTTTTACCTGTAACATTATAGCCTCGTAGGAGAATTTTGACAATGCTTCTGTTTTCACAATATTCTATTTTGACTGATATTTGTATTGCACTCCTCCCTGTCTCTCAACAGGAAGGAGATTCTGTAGTGGCACATTTTGAATACCATAAACACCCAATCACATCTATTGAATGGAGCCCGCATGAAGCCTCCACATTGGCAGTGTCGTCCTCCGATAATCAACTAACGTAAGCGAGCTGAAACTGATAAATTCAAAATAACCCATATTGGGAATTTTGTTAGTTTTACTGTGTGTGTGTGTGTGTATACATCTCCCTCTCTCTCTGCATAGATATATTTATATACTAATATTATGTTTTATCAGAATATGGGACCTGTCTTTAGAAAGAGACGAGGAAGAGGAGGCCGAGTTCAAAGCGAAAACAAAAGAGGAAGTAAATCCCCCCACAGATTTACCACCACAACTTCTCTTTGTTCATCAGGTAATTTACAATTTGGCTTTACTTTATAATTTTATGATAACAATTATGGAATTCTATTCACCGGATCATCTCTTCAAACTTAAATTGGTACCCTACTGGTGATAACAGGGACAGAAAGACTTGAAAGAACTTCACTGGCATTCACAAATCCCAGGAATGCTCATATCTACTGCTGCTGATGGCTTTAACGTTCTAATGCCCTCAAATATTGAGACTGCCCTTCCTCCTGCTACTGAAGCTTGAACCTCATATATATAAAGCAGTGTTATGAAATGGCGTCGAGGTGATCACGTGAATTGGATACACATGAGCATACAACATTTTTATGTATCTGCGTCTTTGTTTCTTTTATATATTTTTATTATTTATTTTCTTTTATTTTTATTTGAAAGCCCTCTTGTGGGTTGCATCAGTTTTGGTTTCTCATTAATTGTAGTGTGGAGTTTAATAGAATACCTGTCATGAATCAGTGAATTATTTGCAAACCTTAAAGGGTAGCTGTTTGGCTCTGGGATTTTGTCATGTGGAGAAAGATCTGGTTTGGCTTGTGCTTTAGTTTCTCTTTGATCTATCCATTTGATGTCTACTTTATTTATTTATTTATTTATTTTTATAATAATAATAATAATAATAATAATAATAATAATAATAATAATAATAATAGGCAACTCAACTGCCTTTTGTAAAGGAGATATGATATATTTTTGTCTATCTAAATTTTATTTGATTTATGTTGTGATGATGTACATGTCTCGGGGAATTAATTGTATTTTTGCATATTTTATTTTCATGTTTGGTTTAGTAATTTTCTCTTTAGTGGGTATAATAACTTGAGAGTAATATTCCTTTGGAATATTCTAGTATACTCTCTTTAGTCGTTTTACCTTTAGGGTTATCTTGGCTAGCAAAATAACTTTGACATATAAATAAGGTCACTAGCCTCCCATTGTAAGAACTACTTTACTTTGGATATGAATGAGAATTAAAGGGGAGAGAAATTAGGCCATTTGCCTCTAATCCATTATCGTCGTCGTTGTGTTGCGTATATTAAATCGTATTTGCTCTTGCTATATAATTAGCATCAGAATTGTTTTTTTTACCGGATGCGTTGACATTCCCCTTTTTTCATTCTAGTTATTGACGTGGGAAGGCATAACTAAGATTAGAGCTACACGTAAATATCTGTGATTAATCCTTCTCCCTCTCCTTTTCTCTTTTTTCCCTTTTTCTAAAGAAAGGAGGAAAGAGAGAATAAAAGTGGATTCATCAGCTGCGAGATTCGGGTTCAAGTTTTAATTTAAATTAAAAGTAACAATATAAAATTCTCTTCCCTCTTGATGTGGTCGATGTAATTGCAGAGCCATAGGTAGGACTGAGAGATTCACTCTTTCAAACTACGTTCTCGTCATCGACAGTCACGCGGTACCATTGTTGTCCCCACCCATAATACTCGCATAGTGCCAGATCAAGAATCCCCGCCCCCCCCCCCCCCCCCCCCCCAACCCTTAGTCAGACTAACCAATTCCATTGCATGGCAAGCAACTTGCAATGAAACACTCGAGGGGACATTTCTTTGCCATTCTGGCGCATGACGGCTTAAGGGATTCGAAAGCTT
This sequence comes from Sambucus nigra, assembly GCA_949130495.1. Classification (NCBI taxonomy): domain Eukaryota; kingdom Viridiplantae; phylum Streptophyta; class Magnoliopsida; order Dipsacales; family Adoxaceae; genus Sambucus; species Sambucus nigra. The sequence continues at coordinate 77,137,958 of OX422220.1, forward strand.
TAGCCCTAGATCTAGATCTAGAACAATCGAAAACACTTGAGTGAAGAAGCCTCGATTCGATTATTAGCATCCTCCATTGGCGTTGGAAGATGCTCCACAATGATTGGAGGACTACACAACCACATCTTGCCAGATTCGTGCACAATGAACCTAACCCAGCGGAAGGAACCCCATATTCGAAGCAAGGCCCTTTTTTGCTGCTCATGCAAAGTTTGACTTTGTCGCCCTTCGACGAACATCGCCAATCTCAAATGACCACAGTAATGGCTCTGGAGTCCATTAGTGAACCCTCTATCGTCACAGCTACAACGTCGAGCTTTTGAGCCTCCTTGCTTGCCAATCAGCGACCCCATTTGAGATCGGTCAGTATCCGACAAACCTTCGACGAGCCCAACGGAGGTGGGACTGCTTCTTGCAACTTCAACTAGGGTTTTCACAAAAGGAACAAAATTATCGATTCCAAAGATAATACCAATATTACCCCTCCCTATTTGATTCCGAGTCTTACCCACTTATGAGGTTCCAAAAATAACCCAAACACCCCCCAAAATTATTTTCAGCCTCTCCCCCACAATTACTTCCCGCTATTCACTTACCACCCTAAAATTATTTTCAATTCCTCCGCACCACTTTTGAAAATTCTTTGGAGCACCTTTACCTTTTGCTTTTAGATTTTAGCCTCGAAACTTTATGAAATTCTCGATTCGTCCTTATTTCCAAAACCTCCAATCAAAAGACAACTTCATTTCTCACACTTCTTTCCCTTTGGATTGTCGTGAAACGAAGATAGTGATATGGATTACGGGTATGACTTGTGTAGAATTTGACCAGACGGTTTGTGTTGCCATTAAGGAACCCCAAGTTGCCTATACTGTTGGACCTGTGCAAGTGAGTCTTTATATAGAAAGTTCCGGGAGTTCCTGTTCAATGGTCCATTGGGTAGTATGAATAGCTCCATTACCTCCTGAATGAGTGCCTAACGGAGTTTTTAGAGATGAAAGCGACACGCGATCATTGGGTGTACGAGCGAGCAATGCGCTTGACCCAATTATTGACTATTTGACCACATGCGTGATACTCCCTCTAGTTGACGTCGTCTTAATGTACAATGATGATGCTCACTACCTATCATTCATGGTGATGACTTCTTTGAGGATATCGAGGAGCCATTGGAGGACAATATGGATGTCGAGTTTAATCATTGTGATTTCGTTCCCATTATTTGGAGCACGATTGGACTACTTGTACGCGATTTCAAAATTTGTAAAGTTGTGATATCGGTAACTTTTTTTTGTCAGAGCACTAGACTAAAACCATGCTTAATGTAATAGTTCTAGTTATGTATTTATTATTAGTAAAATCCTTTTTTTCTATTTGAATGAGAATTATGCATGGGCATAATGTTTGATTTATTTTATATATCGGTGGTGTTTTTATTTTACACAATAGATGATCTAGTGTGTAGAGTATGAAAGTAGAAAAATATCCCGAATTTAAAATTCTAAGTGAGAGATGGTTCACAAAATATTCCAAATTAAAATTTCTTTTTGATTTAGCAATTAAAGTTTCCAAATTTTAATTTCTTCAAAATTAAAATTAATTCAAACAAGACAAAACAAATATTTGAATTTTTTTCTTTTAAACTCAATTAAGCAAAATTAATTCAATTCAAATTAAAATTATGCCAAACAAACTAAAGCATGAAATTTTGAAATTAATTATACCAACTTGAATTAAATTAAAGTACAATTACCCAAACTAAAATTAACACCAAAATTATAAATTAAACCAATTTTTATCTTGAATAACCTATCATGCTTCTAAGTGAAAATTTGCAAGATAAAAATAAGCGCGCACACACAAGGCGAGATGTACGAGGAAAATCCACAACGGGAAAAAATCTCGGACGACTGCAACCTACAAATCCACTAAGTATGGAAATTTACGAAGACTACGACATGAAGACTTACAACACAAACTCGACTCCCTTCAAGCCTTGACGCTCCTTCACTCTCCAACCTCCGCCTAGTAGATAACTCCAGAGTCCATCGAAGTTTTGGAATCCACCGATGGGGCTCAGTTACCGTCAAAACATATAAAGTCATTTCCTTCGTATGTACACAACGAACCAAGAATGGAAACCTCCGTAGGGAAACTTTTCTCCTTTTTGGGATGAGAATGAACCCGGTGCCAAAAGATCTCAAAGCAAATATGTATATATAAGAAGACTTGGATCAAACTCAAACTATGGGTGAAAACACGTGTGTTGGAAGAATTAAAACCATGAAAAATAGACACACAAAATGGGACTTTTCTTGTAAGAGTTTTTCTCTCAAGAACACTTAGAAGTTATTGGAAAAGTCTCTGTGAAAACTAGTTGCTCCCGCACTAATTAAATCAGGTATGTAAAAGGTGGAAGTAGTGGAAAGTTGGAAATTGAAAACTGGTAAAAACTGTTCCCACGTTCGGTCGTTTGAACGACACTGTTGGAACCAACTTTTGACGAAAAACAGGAAAAAATGGCACATTTTCGTTAGTGTCTTGTTTGAAAACTCATTCGAACGAACAGGGCATGTCGTTCGAATGACATCCCAGTTCTGTTTGAACGGCAAAACAGAAAATCCAGAATTGCTGTTTTAACCCCAATTTTTTTTATGAAAAGTTTAAAAATGATTTTCTGAGAAAATTACAATAACATATGACAAGAATTGAAATGAACACCCATAAAACAAATTATCCAGGTCTCTATATATATTAAATGCATTTATACCTTTAGAGACATTGGAATTCAAATATTGATGACGAAGATGCTTGGCATATAAACCGACAAGGATGAACTCTTCACTATGCTAGGCCGCTATGTCTTTAACTAACTTGTCATAGGCTTGAAAGGATACCACAAACATATATCCTATGACTAAATTAGTTTTGTCCGGAATTAAGCCAACACTACAAATGACTCAATTGGAAATTTGCCCTTACAAATTTCCCCCTTTAACTATTCCGGGACAAAACCCAAAACAAAAATCCTATGGGCCGTTAAGCTTTTCTAAAGAACACAAACCCGCCCAAAATAAAAAATAAGGACACTTGACACGACACATGGGATGAAATGCTTTGTCGCTTTAAACAATGCCACTAAAGATGAAATCCCGCACATTTAAACAAATCATGAAACGCATAGGGAATATATCTAGATAAATGACATAATTAAATCACTATACTCCCCCTTTGTCTAATATGATCTACCTAAGAAGGGCGCGTCTCCCCCTAAGTTAGATGTCCCAAATTAAAGGATTAGATACCATTTCTCCCCCTTTTTGTTCAGGAATAGACAAAGCTTAAAATGCATTAAACAACTTATTTCTCCCCCTAAATGAAACAAGGGCTATAACTAATGGAAGAACAAAAATATCATGCAACGGTGAACAAGGTGACAAGAACAATTAAGCAACATGGAAACAAGTAATCAACTAATCCACACAAAATAGCAATAGATACCAACTACGATGCGATAGAAAACAAATGATACCAACTAAAATGTACTAAGCATAAGCATGTGATATCAAACAAATGTCGCAACAAGATGGAGACCAATTTGAACAAAATGCATACATGGATTAGATGCTAAGGCAAAGAATCAAAACACACAATACCATATATATATATTCACAAAAGATACCAACAATGCACGCGCATATAAACACCACACAAGACACAAAATACATTAATCTTTTCACACTTATACGACAAAAATGTGTCTAAATGCATGTATAAGTGAAGGGGTGTGAACTAGCGATTAAAGGAATATAGACCCAATCGCCTAAAGTTGTTCACGGAGTTCTCATTTGATTGCAAAACTTATCAAACTTAAATATAGCATATGTGACAAGATAAAGTGAACTCAATGAACAAACAAGCACAATGCACACAAACCTAGAATTTTGATGAATCTACAAATTAATAAAGTTATGACAAAAATAGCATAACTAGGATACATTGTCATTGTGCAAACCCGTTAATGTATCCAACCAAACTTCCTCATTAATATTATTTTTTCTTTTCTTTTCTTTATGAACATACCAACTAAACAATGAAGGCCTTGGCTAATTTTTTTAATGCCATATTTTTTAGGCCAACTTTCAATGGTGGCTTTTCACGCAAAGCAATTTTGACTTTCGCTGCCCGATTCCATTGATAAACCACTACACCGGATAAATATTTTTCTATTTTTTTTATTTAAATTCGGGAAACGGTTCTTACATGCACAAATCCTCCATAGTTATAGCAACATGTAGATAACTAAATTGATAGGAGAACATCTCACTTAGCTCAAATATACATGTGAAGTTAAAGATCAATTGAGCTCGTGCATGTGTGAATCGAGGCATATAAAAAGGGAATCCATTAAACGCATATAAAAAGGGAATCCATTAAACAAGTCAAAGTCAAATTACTCCATGCAAGAATGATAAAGAACACTTTAAGGATTGAAAATCTTAACCAAAAGTTCTAGCCACATGGAAGCGGATATGATATTGGATTCAGACACAAGTATATGTCACATAAAATGTGTAAAACTAAAATACACACAAAAAAACATCTTTTTGAGTTTTTCAAAATTTTTAACCAAACACAAAGATAACCCAAAGGACAAAACAAAAATATTTTTGTATTTTTTAATGAGACACAATAAATAAAAATTAAATACAAAAGATACACAAATCATAATTCTAGCAACACATATATGATGAAGCACGGACTAGAAAATGACAAACAAACATACAACTAGCAAAAATTTATCATGAATCATAAAAGCTATTGTATATAAACAACCCTAACACATTCAACCTTTAGATTTTGCAAGGGAGGAATCATGTGAAAGTAAATGAGAATCATAAACTCTATCATGTAAAGTCTCCAAATCGAATCCCCTAACCCATATAAGTGAAACGTGACGCTCTCGGGATTTCGTGATCTTGGTGACTCAACCCTTTGACTTTCTAGCACCATTTCTAAGATCAAAATAAAATTTTCTAACGTGCCCCTTCCGACCACAATGTGTGCAAGTGAATACACAATATGAAGTGTTACCTAAGGATTGCTCTTTTTTAGTGTTCCTAGACGATTCTCTTAAACACACAGTTTTGGTTTTATCATTAGAAGTATTTTGAGTGAAAAGTGAAATTTCCTCAATTTAAAATCAAAGATAATAATTTCCTTTATAATAATCACAAATTAATTAAAAAATATTTAATTTCCTTTTTAATGAAAACTCAATATAGATGATGCATGCGGAAGCGTTGTAAAACAGGTGATGGTTCAACTTCCAAAAATTAACATAAACAAAAGTGAATAATTAATGAAACACACCAAATTAATTATTACTCACTTAAACCGTTTAAGTCCAATTAATTATATCCAAGTCCTAAAATTTGCCTAAGTCATAATTTTCAATTAACCAAAGTTAGGCGAAACCAATTTTAGCGAATGACTTGAATAAACCAAATTTACCCAATATTTAATTTAGTCCCAAATTAAATGAGTGTGATAATTAAACCAAATTTTATCTTGAAATTATCCTAAAGCATGCGTTCTAAATTTTGTGCAAGATAAAATAAACAATATCACACTACGCCGAGATGTACGAGGAAAAACCCAAGACGGGAAACAACCTCGGACGGCCCTAGCCACAAGTCCACTAGATATGGAATTACAATTACAAGACAGGTAGACTTACAACGACTGACTCGATCCCTCTCAAGCCTCGACGCTCCTTCTCGTAGAAACCTCTTCCTAGCGAACAACCTCGGAACACCACCGCGGTCTCGGAATCCACCGATGGGACTTTATATGGTCACCGTCACCCAAGCATGGAGCCTTTCTCCGTGTGGGTAGAATCTCAACAAAAGTCTTCTTTGTGATGGGGTGTAGAAGCAAACCCGAAACGTCTCTTGAATTCGGTAGAGAAAACCGGTGCCAAAAACTCCAAGTAATTGATATAAATATAGAAACTTGGATAAACACAATTGGGTGTAAACTAGAGTGTGTATGAATTTTTCTTTGAAAGAATAACACTCAAAACATGATCTTTTTCCTTAAACAAATTTTGTCTCAAAATACTCTCTAGGAGTTTGTATGGTATGAAAAAGATACCCCTTGAAAAATGATTCCCGTCCTTGATAAAGCCTTAAAAAATCAGTTAAGAAACAAGTGGGATAATGGGGTGAAAACTGCCAAAAAACTGCTCAAAACCGTTCCCGCCTGGCGTCTCGTTCGAATGAACTTGACTCTCGTTCGAACGAGACTTCTAACGAGCGACCAACCTGGGCTCGTTAGAATCTCGTTAGATACCTTGTTAGAACGAAAAACTCGTTCGAACGACATATCGAACGACTGACCAGTTTAGGGTCGTTGGCAAACTCGTTCGAACGAAACTGGTTCGAACGACAAAACTCGTTCGAACGACATTTCTAACGAACGACCAGAAAGTTTGTAAAATACGATTTTGGCCCAGAAACTTTTATATACCTTTTTTAAAGTTCTATTTGATTCTTTCTGAAAATAAAATGCAGTTTTTATTACACCTAACACCCAATACATACTGTTCCAAGCTCTTATATTAATATAATTACATTCATACCTTGGGAGCATGGAACCTTAGTTGATGACGTAGAAACGAGGCACGCAAACCGGCATTTTGATGAAGCTTTGAATTCTTTGCCGCTACGTCTTCAACATACACTTCATAGGCTTGAGAATATTACAATTAAATACTATCCTATGAATAAATGTTTTTGTCCGGAATTGAGCCAAAACTATATATGGACTCAATTGAAAATTTGTGTCCTTACAAATCTCCCCCTTTGGCTATTCCGGGACAAAAACCAAACAAAAATCCTAAAGGGCCGTCAAGCTCTACTAGACTCAAAACATAACCCGCCCAATCTTGACTCAACCCAAGGATCAAACGCTTTGCCATTAAACAATGCTGCTTTAGTAGAATACCTGCACACTTAAGCAAACTCATCAAATGCATAGGGAATATCAAAATATTAAATGCAATTAATTCATTACTCCCTAAATTAATTCTCCTCTTTAAACACATGACCTACTTAGAAAGACGTCTCCCCCTAAGATAAATCTCCCCCAAACTAAGATACGATAATAATAGGATTAGATACCATTTCTCCCCCTATCATCATTCTCCCCCTTTTTGTTCGGGAATAGGCAAAGGATAAAGAACTAATAAACAGCATGTGAAAGCTTAAAGTGATAAGACATGAAAGCATATGGGCAATAAAAGCAGGGCAAAGACAAACAAATATCATATATATACATTAGAAATATACCAATATAGTACTTGCATATATATAGATATAAACACACACATGACACAAAATACAATAAGTTTGCACACTCGTATGGCAAAAATGTGTCATATGGAAACGGAAGTGTAGGGGTGTGAACTAGCAACAATTAAATTTAGACCTAAACACCTAAGAAACGTTCACGGAGTTCTCATTTGATTGCAAAATTCATCACATTGAAATATAGCCTCATGTGACAATATAGATTGAACTCAATGAACAAACATACACAATGGATACAAGCCTAGCATGATGATGATTCTACAAACCAAATAGAGTCATGACATTAAAGACAACTAGGATAAACGGACATTGTGCAAACCGTTGATATACCATCCAATTCTCCCTCAATGAGCATATATATTCTTTTATTTTTGAATGAATATACCATACAAACATAGGCCTTGGCAATTGCTTTCTATTTAATGCCAAATATTCTGTTTTTAGGCCTTTGGATCACGTATTTCTTTTAGATCCAATCAACGGTGGCTTACTATCGCAAATTATTTAATTCATCCTTTCGGAGCCCTTCCCCATGCATATATTAATTTATCATGTTTTCATTTTTCGCACAAATCTCACATGCAACGGATTTTGACATGCACTAGTCCTCCTAGGTCATAGATATGTAAATGACTAGATTGATAGGAGAACACCTCAAAAAGCTCACATATAACATGTGACATTAAGATTTCAAAAGAGCTCGTGCATGTGTGAAAAGAGGCATATAGAAATAGAATCCATTTAAACAATACAAAATCCAACTACTCCATAAAATATGGTAAAGAACATATTAAGGATTGAAAATCTAAACCAAAAGTTCTAGCCACGTGGGAGCGTAAATGATGGGATTCAAACACAAGTATATGCCACATAAAGTGTGTCAAACAAAAATACACACCAAACAAAATCTTTTTGAGTTTTTAACATTTTTAATCAAAAAGAAAGATATATACTCAAAAGACTAAAGAAAAATCATTTGTATTTTTCATTAAGCATAAATGAAATAAATAAAACACAAATGATAAACAAAAATCTTTTTATATTTTGCAGTTAAATCAAACACAAAAATTAATACAAAAAGATAAACAAGTCATAATTTCTAGCATGTGATATGAAATAAGGCAATGACTAGAAAATGACTAAACAAGCATACATTTAGCATATGAATATGGCATGAAGTACAAACGCTAAAGCATGCAAACACTAACAAATTTATCCTTTAGATTTAGCAAGAGAGGAAGCATGTGAAAGTAAATGAGAATCAAAATCCCTATTTTGTAAGGCAACCAAGTCGGATTTCCTAACCCAAATTAATGAAGAATTACTATCTTGGGGTGTAGGAACGTTAGCTATCGTGGTTACTTTACTATGGGATTTTCTAGGAATTCGTTTAAGATCTAAACAAAATTGCCTAAGATGACCTTTTCGACCACAATGTGTACAAGTAAGAATATGTCGAAAAGATTTATCTAAAGAGTGATCATTAAATGCATTCCTAGAAGATTCTCCTAAAACATTGGTTTTGACTTTAGGGTTAAATTCATTACAAGAATTGAAGCCTAAACCAAAAGTGTCATTTTTAATTTGGACCGTTCCTAACATTTTATCTAGTTTTTCCGAACGACACTCCAAATAAAATTTGACATTACTAGAATCTTTTAATTTATTTTCCAAATCTAAAATTTTAGATTCTAGTAAAACATTTCGCTCTTCAAAAGCAAGAAGCTCCTTTTTCAAGGATTCCATTAAACCCCTAAGGCTATCTCTCTCGCCTTCTACATAGTTAAGCTTCTCTTGAAGAGTCCTCTCATGTGTCCTAAGGTCTTCTATTAAGGCACTTTCATCAATGACCTTTACACTCTCTATTAAACTTGGTTCTAACTTCAAATTAGCTCTTTTCAATTTAATAGATTCTTTATATAATTCATGAAAAGCATTTTGAAGTTCACTCTCATCAACCTCTTCTTCATTTTCACTCTCTCTTTCTTCTTCACTCTCACTATCATCAAAAATAAGAGAATCATGTACAATGACCTTGGAAGTGGCATGTGCTATAATTTCATCATTCGATGAGTTCTCACTATCACTCACATGTATAGCCATAAAAGCCACAAAATTTTTCTTAGTGGGGGAATCGGGCTTCTCTTCCTTATCACTATCACTAAGGGTCGCATTATATGCAGTGGATCGTTTACCCTCTTTCCTTAGTTTAGTGGGGCACTCATAAGCCCTATGGCCATAACCTTCACAACCAAAACATTTATTAGACTCGTCCCTATCAATATTTTCATTACTAGGTTTAGGGATCTTATCGGCTTTAGAAATCTTCTCGTTTTTATCATGTTTAGAAGATTCAAATTTCTTAAAATCATTTTTGAATTTATCTTTGTTGAATTTAAGAAATTTTCTAAATTTACGAGCAAATAAAGCCATATCTTCCGAGTCACTATCACTCTCGCTCTCTACTACTTGTTTAACCTCTTTTCGGGCTTTTAAAGCAACGCCCTTTTCAATTTTCTTTTCAGTTTTAGAGGGAAACATATCTAGTTCATAGGTTTGTAAATCACCTACAAGCTCTTCTAATTTCGTAGAGGCTAAAGTGGGTAAAGAATTTAAAACGGTCACTTTAGGAATAAATCTATCGGGTAGGGACCTCAAAATTTTCTTTACAACACGGTCGTCGGGTATTTTCTCTCCCAAGTTAAAGGATGAATTAACAATATCAGAAAGTCTAGCATAAAATTTATCAAAAGTTTTTTTTTCATCCATTTTGATAGTTTCAAATTGAGTGGTGAGGTTTTGGAGTTTTGAAGCTTTAACGACACTAGTTCCTTCATGAGTTAATTGTAAAATATCCCAAGCTTCTTTAGCGGTCTCACACGTCATAATGCGTCGAAATTGATCCGGTGTGACAGCGCTAAACAAGGCATTTAAACCTCGGGAATTAAAGTTAGCAAGTTTAAACTCATTTTGAGTCCATCTATCGGCGGGTTTGATAACACGTTCATTTTCAACTAAGTAAGTTGGTGGGGAATATCCGGTAACAACAGACATCCAAACTCTCTCGTTGATAGATTTTAGTGCCGATCTCATTCGTGCTTTCCAATACGCGTAGTTTGAACCATCGAAAATAGGAAATTTTGAAAATGGGGAAAAATCCATTTTAGCCAAAGATTATTTAAAAAAACGTTAACGAAATAATTTATCGCTTTGGCTCTGATACCAATTTGAAAAGTGAAATTTCCTCAATTTAAAATCAAAGATAATAATTTCCTTTATAATAATCACAAATTAATTAAAAAATATTTAATTTCCTTCTTAATGAAAACTCAATATAGATGATGCATGCGGAAGCGTTGTAAAACAGGTGATGGTTCAACTTCCAAAAATTAACATAAACAAAAGTGAATAATTAATGAAACACACCAAATTAATTATTACTCACTTAAACCGTTTAAGTCCAATTAATTAGATCCAAGTCCTAGAATTTGCCTAAGTCATAATTTTCAATTAACCAAAGTTAGGCGAAACCAATTTTAGCGAATGACTTGAATAAACCAAATTTACCCAATATTTAATTTAGTCCCAAATTAAATGAGTGTGATAATTAAACCAAATTTTATCTTGAAATTATCCTAAAGCATGCGTTCTAAATTTTGTGCAAGATAAAATAAACAATATCACACTACGCCGAGATGTACGAGGAAAAACCCAAGACGGGAAACAACCTCGGACGGCCCTAGCCACAAGTCCACTAGATATGGAATTACAATTACAAGACAGGTAAACTTACAACGACTGACTCGATCCCTCTCAAGCCTCGACGCTCCTTCTCGTAGAAACCTCTTCCTAGCGAACAACCTCGGAACACCACCGCGGTCTCGGAATCCACCGATGGGACTTTATATGGTCACCGTCACCCAAGCATGGAGCCTTTCTCCGTGTGGGTAGAATCTCAACAAAAGTCTTCTTTGTGATGGGGTGTAGAAGCAAACCCGAAACGTCTCTTGAATTCGGTAGAGAAAACCGGTGCCAAAAACTCCAAGTAATTGATATAAATATAGAAACTTGGATAAACACAATTGGGTGTAAACTAGAGTGTGTATGAATTTTTCTTTGAAAGAATAACACTCAAAACATGATCTTTTTCCTTAAACAAATTTTGTCTCAAAATACTCTCTAGGAGTTTGTATGGTATGAAAAAGATACCCCTTGAAAAATGATTCCCGTCCTTTATAAAGCCTTAAAAAATCAGTTAAGAAACAAGTGGGATAATGGGGTGAAAACTGCCAAAAAACTGCTCAAAACCGTTCCCGCCTGGCGTCTCGTTCGAATGAACTTGACTCTCGTTCGAACGAGACTTCTAACGAGCGACCAGCCTGGGCTCGTTAGAATCTCGTTAGATACCTTGTTAGAACGAAAAACTCGTTCGAACGACATATCGAACGACTGACCAGTTTAGGGTCGTTGGCAAACTCGTTCGAACGAAACTGGTTCGAACGACAAAACTCGTTCGAACGACATTTCTAACGAACGACCAGAAAGTTTGTAAAATACGATTTTGGCCCAGAAACTTTTATATACCTTTTTTAAAGTTCTATTTGATTCTTTCTGAAAATAAAATGCAGTTTTTATTACACCTAACACCCAATACATATTGTTCCAAGCTCTTATATTAATATAATTACATTCATACCTTGGGAGCATGGAACCTTAGTTGATGACGTAGAAACGAGGCACGCAAACCGGCATTTTGATGAAGCTTTGAATTCTTTGCCGCTACGTCTTCAACATACACTTCATAGGCTTGAGAATATTACAATTAAATACTATCCTATGAATAAATGTTTTTGTCCGGAATTGAGCCAAAACTATATATGGACTCAATTGGAAATTTGTGTCCTTACATTGAGTATCAAAGACAATACTACACGTCATTTTTGATTTGGATGGATCCTAAAATTTTATTTATTTTCTCCGACCTACACTCCAAATCAAATTTGACCCGATTTTAATCTTTTAATTTTTCTTCAAGTTCCACAATTCTAGACTCAAGTAAGCACATACTCTCTTCAAACTCAAGAACATCTTTCTTCATAGCCTCCATTAATCCTCTAAGGCCATCTCTCTCACCTTCAACATACTCAAGCTTCTCACGAAGAGATCTCTCACGTGCCCTAAGATCTTCTACTGAAACACTCTCATCATTTTCCTTGGCACGTTCTCTCAAACAAGCTTCTAACTTCAAGTTTTCCCTTTTTAATTTTATCGATTCTGCACACAACTCTCGAAAGGATACTTGAATCTGACTCTCCTCTTCTTCCTCGTCATCCCCACTATCTCCTACACTCTCTCTACCATCAAACTTTTGGGATTCACAAACAATGGCTTTGAAAGTGTCATGTAAAGGGATATCTTCATGGGAAGAGTCATTATCGATGCTCACATGACTTGCCATGAATGCGGTGAAATTGCGCTTAATGGGGAAATTGGGTCCCTCTTCCGGTTCACTATCACTAAGGGTGGCATTATATAAAATTGGTTTCTTGCCTTCCTTCCTTAGTTTAGTAGGACACTTGAATGCCCCACGGCCATAACCCTCACAACCATAACACCTATTTGACTCGTCCCTATTAAGATCTTCATTTCGATTTTTAGGGAATTTTTTGGCTTTACTATGCTTAGTCTTCTCAAATTTCTTATAATCATTCTTAAGTTTCTCTTTATTAGTCTTAGAATTTTTTCTAAACTTCCTAGCAAACAAAGCCATATCTTCCGAGTCAATCTCAAACTCATCATCCGAAATCGATGTTTAGTTATGCCCTTATCTTTCTTATTCTCATCCTTTGAGGGAAACATGTCAAGTTCATAGGTTTGTAAGTCACCTTCGAGCTCTTCAAGTTTCGTAGAGTTCAAAGTGCTTAAAGAATTTAAAACGGTCACCTTAGCATTAAATCTCTTCGGTAAAGACCTCAAAATTTTCTTTATAGCACGGTTGTGGGGTATCTTTTCTCTCAAATTATAAGATGAATTAACAATGTCAGACAATCTATCATAAAACTCATCAAAAGTCTCACTTTCTAGCATTCTAATGGTTTCGAATTGAGTGGTGAGGTTTTGGAGTTTCGAAGTTTTCACGACACTAGTTTCCTCATGGGTGAGTTGAAGAATGTCCCATGCCTCTTTAGATGTTTCACACGTCATAATTCGGCGAAACTCATCCGGTGTGACCGCACTAAAAAGGGCATTTAAACCACGGGAATTAAAATTGGCTAACTTAAGCTCAGTCTCACTCCATCTCTCAACAGGTTTAGGTACACAAACCTCTCCTTCTAGGCATGTTAGTGGGGTCCACCCTTTAACTGAAAAATAATGCCACTTAAGTTGTTTAATAAGTTTAAAACAGTTTAAATGGCTCCGAACAGTTTGTTTGAGAAACTCATTTTTACAAAATAAATTACCAACACAAGATGTGTATGAAAATTGTTATGAAAATAGTTATGAACGAGATATTTCAGTTATAGGTGACCAAGTTTTGAAAACCAAAACTAAGTAAGTTCTAAATCAGCACACGATCATAAGAGGATGAGAGGAGATTAAACATGCAAGTACACACATGTATTTTAACGTGGTAAATCCCCGCCCAATTGGAAAAACATCCACGAAGGTGTCTACACCTCAAAAGTGAAAATCCACTAAAAACACGTTATAAGGTTACAAACTATTAACAAACTAAGCACATAACCAGACCTATACTAAGTCAAGAATTTATACCAGATCCATTAGGTAAATTCGATTTCTCTGAAGGCTCAGAAGTTGTCCTAGTTGTTCTGCATCTTTGTACCCCTTCCTCCTTTTAGCTTTACGTCGACTCTAAGGTCAAAAATCTTTCAACCAACATTATTTTATTGTTGTAATGTGATAAATATGTTGTGGTGTTGTGCCTAATACATGCATGAACACACATACACACACACACACACACACACACACTTATACAGACCAATAGTCCTACAAATTATAGATTTTTACTAAAAATGTTATGCAAGATTTTGAATCACAATTTATTGAAGACTATAATTCCTTTTTTTGATAGATATAGTGACAATCTTGCTATTCAAAAAGAGCCAAGATCCTATACACTTTCTCTTATTTATTTGCAAATCTATTTAAAAAAAATGTGAAATATGAACTGGAAAGTGTAAACATCGCAAGATCTGAAAATTCTTTGAAGTCTATTTTTCTCAAAACATGAAACAAAAAAAGTATTTGTTGGTAGAACGTTAAATGAAAACTTTTGAGTACAAAAGCACCAACAAATAATGATTTCTAAATAAATAAATCAAACTAAGCAGATCTAAGTGATTTATATCATAAAAGAATCAGATCTACACTTTCTATGAAAAAGAAACGAGATCTAAGTCAGTGACTGGTTGGAAAAGGGATTTAAAATCAGAGAGGAAATGATCTTCGAATAAGAATCACTCTCAAACTCACAAGGAAATTTTTTGGGAAAATTTTGCAAGAGTTTAAAAACGTTTTGAAATTTCTCTCTTAATAAACGTTTCGAAATAAAGGTGCAAACCTACTTACTCAAAGTTCTCTAATAACAGGCCTCATGAGAAAAGACAGGGCAAGCACCAGACTGATAACCAAAACAAATCTGGAAAATACCTAAAATATATTGAGTGTTTTAGATGTGGGAAATTATGACATAAGGCTAATGATTGTCGAGTTAATTTGAATAAGAATAACAAGAATAACAGGGCTAATTTGTGCAAAACCGGGGATGATTTAAGCGAATAAAAAAGTGATGAGCCCGAATCATCTAATTCTTTTGACCCTTATATGTCATTCTTTGCCAAAATTATTTACACTAATGAGCCTATAACTAATACTGAATCTGATAGTAGTATCTCTAATCATGTTATGCTGAATGATATTGTTCGTAATGGATTATCTGCTTTGTTACTTGAGAATGCTACTATTAGTTATAATGTCGTGTGTGTGAGTAAAAGAGAACGTTCTATTGATGATGTACACTTGTGTGTGAGTCCTAAAAATGAATCTCTATGGGATAATGCACACTGTACACTTAGTGACTCCGACAATGAGGACTCTTACTCAGTTTGAGAGTGATTAAAATGTTTTAATCACTCTCAAACTCACAATTAGGCCTATTTGCACATTTATTTCGAAATTTTAAGATTTTCTTAAACCGTTTAGACATTAAGGCAATGTGATTATCCAAATTATCTACATTATAATATAAGTCAATATCAGGTAAATTGAACTCAGGTTTGGTCAACTTAAAGGAAAAGACAAGATTAGAGCTGCACTGTTTCTTTTGGGACTGAGTTAACTGTTTCTTAAACACCAATTCCATTTCCACTGTTGTTAGCTTGCTACTGAGGAGTTCAGGTGTTAAATTTGGGTTATCCATCTCCTCAATGTCATAGCGCTTGTTATCAAATTTTTGTGGAAGTGACCTTAGAATTTTAGAAACAATTTCCTTCCTATCATAAATTATTCCATTAGCATGCAGCTTAGTCACTATGTCTATTAATGTAATATATAAGACATCAAATGACTCAGTCTCAGTCATAACCAAAGTGTTGTATTGCTGGATTAATAATTAGGTTTTAACAACTTTAACACGTGTATCTTCTTCACGTGCAGTCACTAGAGTGTCCCATGCTTCTTTAGAGGTAGAAAAAAAGATATCCTCCTGAATTCTTGTTCATTTATAGACATGAATATGACATTTTTTCCTTTATTATTATTATTAAGAAAGGTCTATTTCTCTTCTTTAGTGTATTCACTTAGCAGTTTCCTAATCCTCACATTATTTCCTTCTGCAGCTGGTTTAGTAGGAAAAGTATATCCATTTTTAATAGCATCCCAAACATCGTCTCCCAACGTACCTTGGATGAAAGAAACCATCCTCACTTTCCAGTAAGGGAATTTGGTTCCATCAAAGAGTGGGGGCCTGGAAAGGTTACCTAATCTCTCAAATTTCTCATCCATTGTTTCTTTTGGAAAAACAATTTCAGACACTCAGGATCTAAAAAGATTTTATAAAACCAACGCTCTGATACCAATTGAAAAATAATGCCACTTAAGTTGTTTAATAAAAGATTAAAACAGTTTAAATGTCTCCGAACAGTTTATTTGAGAAACATTTTTTTACAAAAAAAATTACCAGCACAAGATGTCTATGAAATTGTTATGAAAATAGTAATGAACGAGATATTTCAGTTATAGGTGACCAAGTTTTGAAAACCAAAACTAAGTAAGTTCTAAATCAGCACACGATCATAAGAGGATGAGAGGAGATTAAACATATAAGTACACAAGTATTTTAACGTGGTAAAACCCCACCCAACCGGGGAAATATCCACGGAGGTGTCTACACCTCAAAAACAAAAATCCAGTAAAAATGAGTTATAAGGTGACAAACTATTAACAAACTAAGCACACAACCAGACCTATACTAAGTCAAGAATTTATACCAGATCCATTAGGTAAACATGACTTCTCTGAAGGCTCTGAAGTTGTCCTAGTTGTTCTGCAGCTTTGTACCTCCTCCTCCTTTTATCTTTACGTCGACTATAAGGTCAGAAATCTCTCAACCAACACTGTTTTAGTGTTGTAGTGTGAAAAATGTGTTGTGGTGTTGTGCCTAACACATGCATCAACACACACAAACTTATACAGACCAATAGTCCTACAAATTACAGATTTTTACTAAAAATGTTATGCAAGATTTTGAATCACAATTTATTGAAAACTAGGCTTCCTTTTTTTTATAGATCTAGTGACAATCTTGCTATTCAAAAAGAGCTAAGATCCTATACACTTTCTCTTATTTATTTTCAAATCCATTTCACAAAATGTGAAATATGAACTAGAAAGTGTAAATGTCTCAAGATTTGAAAATTCTTTGAAGTCTATTTTTCTCAAAACATGAAACAGAAAAAGGTATTTGTTGGTATAACGTTAAATGAAAACTTTTGAGTACAAAAATACCAACAAATAATGATATCTAAATAAAAAAAATCAAACTAAGCAGATCTCAGTGATTTATATCACAAAAGAATCAGATCTACACCTTTTATGAAAAAGAAACGAGATCTAACTCAGTGACTGGTTGGAAAAAGGGATTTAAAACCAGAGAGGAAATGATCTTTGAACAAGAATCACACTCAAACCACTACACCAAAAACAGAAATTTGGCACACATTGATATTAAAAATCTGGCACACTTTTAAACAGTGCCAAATTCTTGCACGGTTTAATGATAATCTGGCACAATTTAAAACCGTGCCAAATTTTGGCACCGCTTAAAAGTGTGCCAAATTAAACACACTTCATTAAAATATAAATACCTTAAAAAAATAATTTGCCACCAAATATTTTGATCTCCCGCTTGCTCTCTCTCCCCTCTCGCATTATCAGCTCGGCTTTCTCTCCTCTATCTCCGATTCATCGACTGAAATGCCCACAACACCAATTGACCCTATCTGCCCTGCCGGAAACCATAACCACCGGACCTGCTTTGCCCTACGTCTCCTGTGACCCACTCCTATTACGACCGACGACATCCGTAAAAACTAAACCTCACACTTCTAACGCCGCCGTCTGCCATAGCAGACCTCAAGCCTTACAAACCCATTTATCCAGCGATGGAGAGCCCCCATCCATTAAACCCGAACCCCCTCTGCCTCGCAACCCAAGGATGAAATGTCCAAAACCCATACCCACATCACAAAACCCGCCAAGACCCATTACCCGAACCAATTAGCCTCAGAATTACATTCCTCCATTCATCAACTTGGCCTTTCGTCGACTTCCCTTTTAGGGTTTTAGACTTCTTTTCCTTTATATCTCATATTTTACCGAATTAATTGTATCATGATGTGTTCTTCTTTACTGCAGATACAATATAGTTCTGTTTTTGTGGTTTTTAAATGATCAAGTGACCGAGATTATATCCAGAAACAAGCATTTTGAGGTGAATGAATTTACATTTATGTTTCCGATTAGGTTTCAAATTTTTGATTATTTGTTGCATTTATCACTTATGTTTATACGTGTGTGGTTTTGATTTGAGTTTCAAGTGGAGATTTTGATTTGTTTCAGATTAGGTTTCAACTCAAATTCGAAGTTGAAATTGGGTTACCGCATAAACTCATCTGGACATGTATATTTGAAAATTTCTTTTTTCTTTTTATGTGGTAAATTTATTTAATTTTTCATGAACTTATTTCGTGTTTAAGTTTTAGGGGTACTGTGCTTTTCTCCCTTTCTCCCAGGTTTGATTTTCTTCTCTCACCCGCTGTGTGTTTTGTTATGCAAAATCAAGAATATTTGCATTTTTAGTTATATTTTGATTAGTTCTTTTAGGTTGAAATTTTGAAATCATTTTTATTTGAGTTTCATTTTTCTACTTATGTGGTTTAGATTTGCTTTTATGCTATTTATTTTGGCTTCAAAATAGAATTTGGGTTTATTAGTATTTGCTTAACAAGTGTTTGACGTAATCTGTAACTTAGAATTTTCACTTTGTTAATGTCTTTTTTTGCATAGATTTTTGTTTGTAGTATTTTTTAGTTGATTTGTTTTTTTTATAAGTTTGTATCACCTATAATCGAAATCACTTTCTTTGATGGTGATAAGATTAATCACAAGGAGGTATCTTCATCTCAATCCACCAATATAATAACAATGACATCAATATTATCATAAAATATTGTTAGACATCCCTTCCAACAATTTCTTGCATAAATAATGTGATGTTTAGTTTAGTTGTGCATCACATATGTTGATTTTCAAAATAACTATATAGTAATTGTCTTGGTTTTGTAGTATTTGAGCCCATTTCAGTCACTCTGTCTTCTATTGCTGCATTAGCACAACCACGTTTCATCTCTTCCTTAATGCCCTATCATTTTAGGTAAACATAGATTAACATTGACATGAATTGTTGATTTATTCACCTCTTTGTTAAGGTACACACAGAAGAAAACAAGTTACAAGCCCATATTTGGACCTAACAACAATATTGAGGTAAGAGTGATCAATGTTTGTCAATATAGAATACCACAATGTTTTATTTGATATAGAATATACAAATATGTGTGTGTGGGTGGATGTGTATGTATTATATCAATATTTGTCAATATAGCATTCCAAACGGATATAACATTTGTTACAAATAAACACATAAAACATTTCTAACATTGTCGTCTCTCTTCTGTGGTTCTTATATCAGTAATGAACAATGCACACACATATACACATACACATATGCATACACGAACAAGCTTGGCCAAGAACCTTAAATCACTTTATGAACATGGAAACACTTATTTTAGATCTTCTTCAGAAGACCTGAGCACAGAAACATAGATGAGTATTGCAATTGTCTATGCAGTATGCCAAATAAAATGATGGGTATAATACTTTGATAGAAGTTTTTTGTTACTCTAATAGAAGTTTAATGAGATATACCTCATAAGCAGTATAATTTTCTGGCAGTAATTACATATTTTCTTTATCTTTTTTGTATTTTCCTTGTCAGCGGAAGATTTTAGTATTTGCAGGAATTATTGGACCAAATGGGATACTTTCGAGAAGTTATTGTGCAAAGAGTTCATCGGGTGGCTATCAAAATACAAATAAAATCTGGTTAGTCTCAAAGTCTCAAATTCTCTTTAAATGTTGCAGCATTAAATAAAAAAATGGCCTGAAATAGCGGCAACAAGTAGCCAAACGTAAAATGGATTACTTTATGAGCTTATTTAGTTAAATTGGTGGAAGGGATTAGCTGGTGGTTTGATTTTGTAATTTTCTGTTGCTGTTGAGTTTATTTTAAAAGTTAAAACATGTTGGATTTAATGAATGAACAAATGAAACTATGCTAAAATTTTCTACAATCAATAAACGTTCTAAATTTCCTACAATCAATAAACGTCCCCGTAGGAGGCACGAACACATCGCACGGGACCAATGTAACTTATACGAACTGACCGCGTAGTCTCGGGTCTTTCGGTTTGAGAATATGACGATAATTTGCAAAAATCAACACTTAAACTTAAAAATTGGCCGTTAAAGGGTGAAAACCTAAACCAACCCCCAAACGGACCCGTAAGAGGCACGAAAACCTCGCACGGGACCAATGTAACTTGTAGGAACCGACCGCGTAGTCACGGGTCTCCCGGGTTGAGAATATGAAGATAATTTACAAAAATCAACACTTAAAATTAAAAACAAGCTGGTAAAGGGTGAAAACCCAAACCAGCCCCCAAATGACCCCGTAAGAGGCACGAACACCTCGCACGGGACCAATGTCACTTGTACGAACTGATCGCGTAGTCCCGGGTCTTCCGGTTTGAGAATCTGACGATAATTTGCAAAAATCAACACTTAAATTTAAAAATAGGCCGTTAAAGGGTGAAAACCTAAACCAGCCTCCAAACGGACCAGGAAGAGGCACGAACACCTCGCACGGGACCAATATAACTTGTACGAACTGACCGCGTAGTCCCAATTTGAGAATATGACGATAATTTCCAAAAATCAACACTTAAACTTAAAAACAGACCGTTAAAGGGTGAAAACCAAAACATACCCCCAAACGACTCCGTAAGAGGCACGAACACCTCGCACGAGACCATTATAGCTTGTAGGAACTGACCGCGTAGTCCCGGGTCTCCCGCTTTGAGAATACGATGATAATTTTCAAAAATAACACTTAAACTTAAAATCATGCCGTTAAAGGGTGAAAACCCAAAGCAACCCCCTAACGATCCCGTAGGAGGCACGGACACCTCGCACAGGACCAATGTAACTTGTAGGAACTGACCGCGTAGTCTCGGGTCTCCTAATTTGCGAATACGATGATAATGTGTAAAAATAATACTTAAACTTAAAAACATGCCGTTAAAGGATGAAAACCCAAATAAGCCCTCAAACGACCCCGTAAGAGGCACGAACACCTCGATCGGGACCTATGTAACTTGTAGGAACTGATCGCGTAGTCCCGGGTCTCCCAATTTGAGAATACGATTATAATTTACAAAAATAACACTTAAACTTAAAAACATGCCATTAAAGGGTGAAAACCCAAACCAACTCCCTAACGATCCCGTAGGAGGCACGGACACCTCGTACGGGACCAATTTAACTAGTAGGAACTATCCGCATAGTCCCGGGTCTCCCGGTTTGAGAATACGATGATAATTTGCAAAAATAACACTTAAACTTAAAAATAGGCCGTTAAAGGGTGAAAATCCAAACCAGCCCCCAAACGACTCCGTAAGAGGCACGAACACCTCGCACGGGACCAATGTAACTTGTAGGAACTGATCGCGTAGTCCCGGGTCTCCCGGTTTGAGATTATGACGATAATTAGCAAAAATCAACACTTAAACTTAAAAACAAGCCGTTAAAGGGTGAAAACCCAAACCAGCCCTCAAACGACCCGGTAAGAGGCTCGAACACCTCGCACGGGACCAATGTAACTTGTAGAAACTGATCGCGTAGTCCCGAGTCTCCCAGTTTGAGAATACGAAGATAATTTAAAAAAATCACACTTAGACTTAAAAACATGCCCTTAAAGGGTGAAAACCCAAACCAACCTCCAAACGATCTCGTAGGAGGTACGAAAACCTCGCACGGGACCAATGTAACTTGTACAAACTGACCGCGTAGTCCCGAGTCTATCGGTTTGAGAATACGACGATAATTTATAAAAATCAACACTTAAACTTAAAAACAAGCCGTTAAAGGGTGAAAACCCAAACTAGTCCCCAAATGACCCTGTAGGAGGCACGAAAACCTCGCACGGGACCAATGTAACTTGTAGGAACTGACCGCATAGTTTCGGGTCTCCCGATTTGAGAATACGATGATAATTTACAAAAATAACACTTAAACTAAAACACATGCCATTAAAGGGTGAAAATCCAAACCAACCCCTAACGATCCCGTAGGAGGCACGAACACCTCGTACGGGACCAATTTAACTAGTAGGAACTATCCGCATAGTCCCGGGTCTCCCGGTTTGAGAATACGATGATAATTTGCAAAAATAACACTTAAACTTAAAAACAGGCCGTTAATGTGTGAAAACCCAAACGAGCCCCCAAACGACCCCGTAAGAGGCACGAACACCTTGCATGGGACCAATGTAACTTGTAGGAACTGATCGCGTAGTCCCAGGTCTCCCGGTTTGAGAATATGATGATAATTTGCAAAAATCAACACTTAAACTTAAAAATAAGCCGTTGAAGGGTGAAAAATCAAACCATCCCCCAAACGACCCCATAAGAGGCACGAATACCTCGCACGGGACCAATGTAACTTCTACGAACTGACAACATAGTCTCGAGTCTCCCGATTTGAGAATACGACGATAATTTGCAAAAATTACACTTAGACTTAAAAACATGCGGTTAAAGGGTAAAAACCCTAACCAGCCCCCAAACGACCCCGTAGGAGGCACGAACACCTCGCACAGGACTAATGTAACTTGTAGGAACTGATCGCGTAGTCCCGGGTCTCCCGATTTGAGAATACGATGATAATTTGCAAAAATAACACTTAGACTTAAAAACAAGCCGTTAAAGGGTGAAAACCCAAACCTGCCCCCAAACGACCCCGTAAGAGGCATGAACACCTCGCATGGGACTAGGGTAACTTGTAGGAACTTACCGCATAGCCTCGGGTCTCCCTGTTTGAGAATACGACGATAATTTACAAAAATCACACTTAGAATTAAAAACAGGCCGTTAAAGGGTGAAAACCCAAACCAACCCCCAAACGACCCCGTAAGAGGCACATACACCTTGCACGGGACCAATGTAACTTTTAGAAATTGATCGCGTAGTCTCGGGTCTCCCGGTTTGAGAATATGACGATAATTGGCAAAAATCAACACTTAAACTTAAAAACAAGCCGTTGAAGGGTGAAAACCCAAACTATCCCCCAAACGACCCCGTAAGAGGCACGAACACCTCGCACGGGACCAATGTAATTTTTTGGAACTGACCGCGTAGTCCTGGGTATCCCGATTTGAGAATACGACGATAATTTGCAAAAGTAACAATTAAACTTAAAAACAGGCCGTTAAAGGGTGAAAACCCAAACCAACCCCCAAACGACCCCGTAAGAGGCACGAACACCTCGCACGTGACCAATGTAACTTGTATGAACTGACCGCATAGTCACGGGTCTCCTGGTTTGAGAATACGATGACAATTTGCAAAAGTCACACTTAGACTTACAAACATGCCATTAAAGGGTCAAAACCCAAATCAGCCCCCAAACGACCCTGTAGGAGGCACGAACACCTCGCACGGGACCAATGTAACTTGTAAGAACTCATCACGTAGTCCCGAGTCTCCTGGTTTGAGAATACGACGATAATTTGCAAAAATAACACTTAGACTTAAAAATAAGCTGTTAAAGGGTGAAAACCCAAACCAGCCCCCAAACGATCCCGTAAGAGGCACGAACACCTCGCACGGGACCAATGTAACTTGTAGGAACTTACCGTGTAGCCCCGGGTCCCTCGATTTGAGAATACGATGATAATTTGCAAAAATCCCACTTAGACTAAAAAACAGGCCGTTAAAGGGTGAAAATCCAAACCAACCCCCAAACGACCCCGTAAGAGGCACGAACACCTCTCACGGGACCAATGTAACCTGTAGGAACTGATCGCGTAGTCCCGGGTCTCCCAGTTTGAGAATATGACGATAATTAGCAAAAATCACACTTAGACTTAAAAACATGCCGTTAAAGGGTGAGAACCCAAACCAGCCCTCAAACGATCTCGAAGGAGGCACGAACACCTCGCACGTGACCAATGAAACTTGTAGGAACTGACCGCGTAGTACCGGGTCTCCCGGTTTGAGAATACAATGATAATTTGCCAAAATAACACTTAGACTTAAAAACAGGTCGTTAAAATGTAAAAACCTAAACCAACCCCTAAACGACCCCGTAAGAGGCACGAACACCTCGCACGAGACCAATGTAACTTGTACGAACTAACCGTGTAGTCCCGGGTCTCCCGATTTGAGAATATGACGATAATTTGCAAAAATCAACACATACTTACAAACATGCCGTTAAAGGGTGAAAACCCAAACCAGCCCCAAACAACCTCGTAAGAGGCACGAACACCTCGCACGGGACCAATGTAACTTGTAGGAACTGACCGCGTAGTCTTGGGTCTCCCGATTTGAGAATACGATGGTAATTTGCAAAAATAACATTTAAACTTAAAAGCAGGCCGTTAAAGGATGAAAACTCAAACCAACCCCCAAACGACCCCGTAAGAGGCACGAACACCTCGCACGGGACCAATGTAACTTGTAGGAACTGACCGCATAGTCCCGGGTCTCCCGATTTGAGAATACGACGATAATTTGCAAAAATCACACTTACACTTAAAAACATGCCGTTAAAGGGTCAAAATCCAAACCAACCCCCAAACGACCCCGTAGGAGGCACAAACACCTCGCACGGGACCAATGTAACTTATCGAACTGATCGCGTAGTCCCGGGTCTCCCGGTTTGAGAATACGACGATAATTTGCAAAAATAACACTTAGACTTAAAAACAAGTTATTAAAGGGTGAAAACCTAAATCAACCCCCAAACGACCCCATAAGAGGCACGAACACCTCGCACGGGACCAATGTAACTTGTAGGAATTTACCGCGTAGTCCTGGGTCTCCCGATTTGAGAATACAATGATAATTTGCAAAAATACACTTAAACTTAAAAACAGGCCGTTAAAGGGTGAAAACTGAAACCAACCCCCAAACGACCCCGTAAGAGGCATGAACACCTCACACGGGACCAATGTAACTTGTAGGAACTGACCGCGTAGTCCCGGGTCTCCTGGTTTGAGAATACAACGATAATTTGTAAAAATCACACTTAGACTTAAAAATAGGCCATTAAAGGGTGAAAACCCAAACCAACCCCCAAACGACCCCGTAAGAGGCACGAACATCTCGCACAGGACCAATGTAACTTTTAGGAACTGACCGCGTAGTCCCGAGTCTCCCGGTTTGAGAATATGACGATAATTTGCAAAAATCAACACTTAAACTTAAAAACAAGCCGTTGAAGGGTGAAAACCAAACCAGCCCCCAAATGACCCCGTAAGAGGCACGGACACCTCGCACGGGACTAATGTAACTTGTAGGAACTGAACGCGTAGTCACGGGTCTCCCGATTTGAGAATACGACGATAATTTACAAAAATCACACTTAGACTTAAAAACATGCCGTTAAAGGGTGAAAACCCAAACCAACCCCCAAACGACCCCGTAGGAGGCACAACCACCTCACACGGGACCAATGTAATTTATAGGAACTGACCGCGTAGTCCCGGGTCTCCTGGTTTGAGAATATGACGATAATTTATAAAAATAACACTTAAACTTAAAAACAGGCCGTTAAAGGGTGAAAACCCAAACCAACCCCCAAACGACCCCGTAAGAGGCACGAACACCTCGTACGAGACCAATGTAACTTGTACGAACTGACCGCATAGTCCTGGGTCTCCCGGTTTGAGAATACGACGATAATTTGCTAAAATCAACACTTAGACTTAAAAACATGCCGTTAAAGGGTCAAAACCCTAACCAGCCCCGAACGACCCCGTAGGAGGCACGAACACCTCGCACGGGACCAATGTAACTTGTAGGAACTGACCGCGTAGTCTTGAGTCTCCCAATTTGAGAATATGACGATAATTTCCACTTCTATATGTAATTTTTTAGTTTGAGTAAATTTTTTTTTGTAAATTATTGGGTTACTAATATCGTATCTTTTTTGTATCCTATTTTTTTTTGCAGGATAATAGTTTATCGTTGACATTTATTCACGTGGAACACACAGAGAACTCAATGGTTTACAACAAGTGGTTTATTCTTGATTCCATTTTTTTGTGTTATGGCCGTGCGGACTTTTGTTGTTTTATTGTTAACTTTTATGGCCATGCGGGCTTTTGTAAGTTAATTGTTATATTTTGTGGCCGTGCGGGCTTTATGTTAGGCAGGTTTTTGAATGTTCAGAAAATAGAGGAAACTCTGCCCAATTTTTTTTGGCTTGTGAACTATTAAAGACTTGTAATATTTTGAAGTTTGTATGTAAATTAGTTTATCAACAACGTGCAATATTTTTAATTTGTGAATTTTTGTACTTTCAAATAATTTTTTTTTTTTTTTTTATAAAAAAATTTGTAACAGTTCAAAACCTTGACAAAAGTGTATCATATTTTGGTACGGTTTTGAACTGTGCCAAATTTTTTTAAACTGTGCTGAATCTGGCACAATTAAAAACTGTGCCAGAAATATCAAATTCTGGCACGGTTTAAAAGTGTGCTAGAAGTGTTCCTGTTTGACCAAATCTGGCACACTTTTGAGCCGTGCTAGAAAAAAATGGCCATTTTGGAACACCTGATTCTGGCACGGTTCAAAACCATGCCAGATTTGATCTGGCACAGTTTTAAACCGTGCCAGATTCCTATTTTTGGTGTAGTGAACTCACAAGTAAATTTTCTGGGAAAATTTTGCAAGAGTTTAGAAACATTTTGAAATTTCTCTCTCTCTCTCTCTCAAACTCAGACTCACCAAAAGATTGCAATCGTATACCCAAGAGCCTCTATATATACAAGACGAAGGAAGGATCTGGAACAATCAACCAAATCAATTGCCTCGATTAAATCTTACAAATCGAATGAAACTCTAAAGGCTGTAAACGCACCGTACACGCATTATGATTAGTCCAATAGGGTAAGACCTGGATTGAGTTAGGCAACATGCAGACCATCGATGAGTTTGATCCAACGGTTGATATGGGCTCTCAGTTATGTGAGTAAGAAGAAACACAGTCTTAGCCGATATAATGCAAGCACTTGTAAGGCTGAGATCACACCTAAAATGCGTGTTTTTGAATTCTTAACTAGTTAATACCCCATATTTTCTTGCCGGTTTTGGTTTCTACCCAACCAAGTTTTTAGGAATTAAAAGATATTACAAATCAACCCAACATATTTTAAAACCTTAATTCTAAATGTTTAAAAATGTTTGAAAATTCCTTAAAAATGTTTAAAAAATCCTAAAAATATTAGAAAATTATTTTGATGGGAATTAACACTCACACACCTAAAAAGATATAAATGCAACATAAAATATGCAAGCCTAGGTGCAGTGTTGGTATACTACCTTTGAGACCATTAGATCATAATTTGATGTAGTGTCTGAGGTTCTTTGGTAACAAGGGATATGACTCTAATTTTATCACTATTTCCAAACTAGATAAGCGCCTATATAGTATAGACTCAAGTGAGTAAAAAATAAAGGGTGCTTCATTAACTACTGAAATCCAAACTTGCTCATCTAGGGATCTAAGCGCCGACCTCAATGCGCTTTCCAATACGCATAGTTGAAACCATAAAAAAACGAATATTTTGCAAAAGGTAAAATTTTCATTTTTAAAGAATTTTTTTTGATAAAGGATCTTAACACGATAATTTAGCGTTCCTACTCTGATACCAATTGAAAGTAGAAAAATACCATGAGTTTAAAATTCTAAGGGAGGAATGGTTCACAATATATTCCAAATTTAAATTTCTTTTTGATTTAGCAATTAATGTTCCCAAATTTTAATTTTTTCAAAATTAAAATTAATTCAAACAGGACAAAACAAATATTTGAATTTTTTCTTTTAAACTTAGTTATGCAAAATTAATTCAATTCAAGTTAAAATTACGCCAAACAAACTAAAGCATAAATTTTTCAATTTAATTATCCCAACTTGAATTAAATTAAACTAAAATTTTCCAAACTAAAATTTGCACCAAAATTATAAATTAAACCAACTTTTATCTTGATTAGCCTATATGCTTCTACGTGACGTTTTGCAAAGTAAAGTTAAGCAAACACACATAAGGCGCGATGTATGAGGAAAACCCACAACGGGAAAAACCTTGGGCAACCCCAGCCTACAAATCCACTAAATATGGAATTTTACAAAAACTACGACAGGAAGACTTACAACATAGAGTCGACTCCTTTCAAGCCTTGACGCTCCTTCGCTCTTCAACCTAAGCCTAGTAGATAACTTTGGAGTCCATCGAAGTCTCTGAATCCACCAATGGGGCTCAACTACCGTCAACACATACAAAGGCCTTTCCTTCATATGTACACAACGAACCAAGAATGGAAACCTCCTTAGGGAAACTTTTCTCCTTTTTGGGATGAGAATGAACCCGATGCCAAAAGATCTCAAAGAAAATGTGTATATATAAGAAGACTTGGATAAAACTCAAATTATGGGTGAAAACATGTGTGTTGGAAGAATTAAAACCATGAAAAATAAACACACAAAAATGGGACTTTCCTTGGAAGAGTTTTTCTCTCAAGAACACTTAGAAGTTATTGGAAAAGTCTATGTGAAAACCAGTTGCTCCCGCACTAATTAAATCAGGTATGTAAAAGGTGGAAGTAGTGGGAAGTTGGAAATTGAAAAGTGGTAAAAACTGTTCCCACTCCCGGTCGTTCGAACGACATTTTGATGTCGTTCAAACGACACTGTTTGAGCCAACTTCTGACGAAAAAACAGGAAAAAATGGCACATTTTCGTTAGATCCTCATTTGGAAACTTTTTCGAACAACCTGGGCATGTCGTTCGAACGACATCCAGTTTCGTTCGAACGAAAAAACAGAAAATCCAGAATTGTTGTTTTAACCCCAAAATTTTTTATGAAAAGTTTAAAAATGATTTTCTAAGAAAATTACAAAAACAATATGACAAGAATTGAAATGAAAACCCATAAAATAAATTATCCAAGTCTCTATATATATTAAATGCATTCATACCTTTAGAGACCTTGAAATTCAAATGTTGATGACGAAGATGCTTGGCACACAAACCGACAAGGATGAAATCTTCACTATACTAGGCCGCTACATCTTCAACTAATTTGTTATAGGCTTAAAAGGATGTGAATCCCCGCCTAATTAAATACCGGGCAATCACTCCTTTATTAAATTAAAATCAAGGTGAACAGTTGGTTCATTCTTAGCATCACTGTCGTGAAAATAACTTTTTCAATTTAACACCCTAATTAAGCTAAGTGTCAAAACCATTTTTAAACATTACTTTCCAAATTTTATTTTGAAAAAAAGATTTAATTATTTACAACAATTTAATATATAACGAATCACACCACAATAATCCAGGAACATATAATCCAAATAATTTAACCATTCGACAATTGAATCCCAACATTAAAATTTAAAGTAAAATATCCAAACCATAATAAATCCCAAATTATCAATACTACAATAACTAAATCACAATGTCCAAATAAATTAAGTAAATAATGGAAAGGGAAACACATGCACCACTAAATGACGATACTAGGAGAGGAATCAAGTAAGTGAAATCGTCTAAGCAAGAGGCCTGCAACTCCCACCTAAGCTGCAGCACGTTCCTTCCAAGGGATCCTAAGCAAGACGCCCCTGTGGCTGGGCACCTGTAATATATACATATATATACAAGAGAGAAAGAGAAATAGAAACGGGTCAGAGTCCGATAGTGTATATGATTTAAAAATTTGTTTAGCAAGTATTTAAATTGATTACAGGCCAATGCAACAACATATTAGTGCGACACTCTCTTGAGAAATTCTCACCTCTCTTCCAATGTGCACACCTATCGCACTAACCTTCCCAATGGTTTATCTCGTCATATATCGCACTAATCTTCCCAATGATTTAACTTATCTTAGGTTACTCGTAAGATTTTAGAACTGAACAACATAGTTGTTTAAAAAGGAAGATTTCATTTTTTTTTTTTGCAAACAAAGCTCTCATTTTAACTTTATTTATTAATAAAGTTTCCCAGTGTCAGATTATATTTTCTCAAACAAGTATTTTCAATTTAAGTCATCAACCATGCCCTACTTACCATATCACAGTAGGCAATTCCAAATTTCAGAATTTCATATATATATATTAAATACTCGTATAATATATATATTATAACAACACCCCAAATAAAAACTATGGTGCGGGTATACTCTACTATCCAATCCCCGTATCACTCGTACTAAGGGAAATACAAATTCGGAATCACTCTCGAACTGTATTAACACATACACAAATAATATTGAGGCGAAGCATAGATTCCAAGTCTCTAAGAGGATGGCACATACCTGCGTCTCTTAGGACCGTCTGAACTATCAATTCGATAGCCTGTACCAAGGATATCTATCTTCTAGGGTACAAGTCAATATCCCCCATAAAGGTCCCATCGAGATAAGACTGTCCCAGCGCGGTAACCTCGGGGATAGCAAGTAGCGTGGGTATGTTTTTCACACATAGATAGTATATGCATACACAATCATATAACTATACTAATATTAACATATCAATATTAGGTATATCTCAAATCCCATAGTTACGACATTTATCCTCATATCTCATTATTAGTTATCACGTTTAACGATTCGTCTTTAACTTTAATTCGAGGTATTATTCCAACTTACTACGTAACACTCATGGACTCTATTCTCCCAAGTATAAAATTCAGTAGGTATTCATCCATTTTCCATCGTAATCATTTTTACGTAATCTCTCCCTTTAATACAAGATTACATCGTTCCTTATGTAATTATCCCAAAATACAATTCTCGTCTTACATTAAAGGTCCCAAAATTATTCATATGTCCTACTGGTCTTCCATATCTCCCAAAACATTTTATTTAGGGTGCCCAAGAATTATTTCTCATTAAATCGAATTCAACTAATTTAAAAAGGCGAAATATGAGTCTGCCAGAAGGGGTCGATCGATCGAGGTCTGAGGCTCGATTGATCGAACCTTCGATCGATCGAAGCTTTTGGCTCGATCGATCGATCAAGCAGGTATGGCTAATTCTGCAGTTTTGCAGTTACGGGTTCTAACACATAACTTCATCCAAATTCAGATTTTGCATTCCCAAACGCCCAAAAATTTGTACTACTAACATCCTAATATCATATTATGCATTCCCTACGTGAAGCATGTAAATTTTTGTCACTAAACATGGATTAACAAGCCAAAATTCATATAAAACTCAAGAACCCTAGAAATTTCTTAAACATGGTTCTAATCAATCTTTTCCAGAATTTCCTTCTTATAAACATCATAAATTTCGTGGTTTAATCCTCTACATGACAAAGGGTTTCCAGAATATCATTTAAATCATCACTACATGCAATTTCCTATCTCAAATTGGGTTTTTCTTCTATACAACTCATCCTAATCATTCCTAAACTAATATGAGTGATGCAGCAATGAAACAAGCAAGATAAACACTTGCCTGGTATTTTTGACGTTCTGATTTGCGGATGATTTTGGTGTGGTTGCGTTCCCCGTCGCGCGATCTACGCTTTGGTGGTTGTAGCGGTGCAAACGGATGTATTTTGAGCCTTGAATTGCCTTGAGAGCTCTCTCCTCTCCTCTCCTATGGCCGTTCTAAGTTTTTGAATTGTTTTAACCCTAGAAGGTAACCTAGGCATCTGATATAACCCTTGAATTTTCGTGGGTTTAATTACCTAAAAATATAAAAATGTCTAAAATGCCCTCCCGGGGTACTAATTAAGCCTAAAACGCCCGGGTACACTTTTCTGACTATTTCGACCCTTTCGGACGCGTTGGCGCACTCAAAACGACCATACGAACAACTTATAAAATATTCACTTTTATTTATCAATATTTAGTTCCGACGCGACACGGGCGCGTCCCGACTCAAATTTCCAAAATTGTCATTCTATTCACCCGTGACATTCAATGTAACCAATATTATATATTACTTTGCTCATTAGTAATATTCAACAAATTTCCCATAATTACTAACTCTTGTCACGTTAATAATTATAACATAATTAATTTCTGAATTTTTATTAAATAATTAATTCACATTAAATTTAATAAATCCCCAAATTAATATAGCATAAAAATACGGGGTATTACAAAGGATACCTCAAGCATCTATCCTATGACTTAATTAGTTTTGTCTGGAATTAAGCCAACACTACAAATGACTCAATTGGAAATTTTCCCTTACAGAGAACAACTTACACATAGAGGAACCAAATCACATGTTCATATGGAATAAGTTTTCTCATTCAAAGTCTTAGATGGAGTTGGATACACCATAACTAGGGATGCAGCACAATATTTTAGTAGGGTGTGTTAGATAATTCGACCACACACGAGGGGAGGACATATGTCCATTAATCCTATCAAATATTTCACATGAAAGAATAAAGACTTTACATGCCGACCTGTAGAAATCTTAGAATTAGATACAATCGATCAGTCAAGATAGCTATCTAGAGTCTTGAAGTCCTGCATGACTCAACCTTATTTTCTTTTCTTTATAAATGTAACCCACCCTTGGGAAAATGGGCATGTAACCGTTGTTATCAGAACGAGATCAATAGAAAAGAGAGAAACACCTCGTGGACGTTGGCAAATTACGAAACTACGTAAATACTATTCTTGTGTGATTGTGCATGTTTATATTCTACTCAACTTTAATTGTGTTGAATATAATCCATACAATTTTACCACCTATAATTAGCGTCGTATGTGGAAACCAATTTCCTTTCTCAAACAAACAAGCCAACAAGCAGTCATGTCTCATTCACACAGTGAGAACACTCAGTCTCATGGCAGTCGCCAAAACAACAAGAATAGCCATGAGTCCCCTAGGATTAGATCTATGATCCAATCGAGCAAGAGCCATAATACTCCCTGTTATTGAAATCGTTTACGTGAGGATCAAACGGTGGAAAGCAATGAACCGCCACGATCCATCGAGATATCCCGACTAGTGGATTCCAATGAGCAATGCCTCTGAAAGCAAGAGGCGGTCACGCACCATTAATAGGAGGAGCATGCCCACCTCCAATGTTGCGTAAAATGATGGAGCAGGAGATCCATGGATATGAACATAAACGTCATGCCCGTACCCCCAACACTAAGGTAAGTAAAACTCACAGCTGAGGAAGGAGTTCACGATGCGACCAAGATTATTCCTAGTAGAGGGGATTGCTAGATGAGAAAGACTGACATAACAATCGTAGTGACAAGAAGGATCTTTTAACCTCATACGAAGGGAGATGGATGACCATCCATCCCACAGAAGGGATAAAACCACTAAGGAGCCGAATAGAAGGGACCTCATCGGGCTGATAAAATATCCTATCACAAGGTCGATCGAGGACTTTGAACCTCCCAAGAAGTTTATCTCTAGAAGATTTAAGATCTACTATGGAAAAACTGATCCCACCGAATTTGTTCGCCAGTATCGACATGCAATGACCCTATAGAGCAATAATGAGACCCTTATGTGTCGTATCTTTCATTCCAGTCTGGGGATGTTGCACAAAAGTGATTTTAAAATTTACCACATGAATCGATCACCAGTTTAAAAAAGTTAGCAAAGGCCTTCACCGTAAGGTCCATCACCAGCAACACCCAGCTGAAGATGATGGACTCCCTCCTCACAATGAAGAAGAAGGCATAATAACCTTATGAGAATATGCTTGGTGCTATTGGGAAATACAAAACTAGGTGAAGGACTCCTCCGAATAAGTGGAAGTGGACTCATTTAATATCAGCCTACCGAACACCTCTATACTACACCATTCCCTCACTAAGAAGGAAGTTGTTGCTACCGATGACCCGATGTCCTAAATCAAGAAATATTTTAAGGTGGAAGATGTATTTACAGACACATAATAAGATGAAGGTCGACCCAACGCGAGCAAAAATGGAGATAAGGAGAAATCCCCCAAGAAGGGGGTAAAAGACGAATGACAGATCCAAGGGTGATGAAAAATCATATCCCAGAAAGGCCCATTGTGCCACTAACATTGTTTTTAAAGATTCGATCTACAAGATCTCGAACAAGATTAAGGATCGATAATATTTCAAGTGGCCGAGGAAGATGGCGGGGGATCCATCAAAGAGAAACACATCATTGAGATGCTCCTACCATAAGGAGCATGGGAACATAACACATAATTGCAAGGCACTCAAGTCACATTTATAACCCAGGAAGGCCACCTGGATGAATACATGGAGAAGAAGAATGACAAATATCACGACGAGTGCAGTCAAAAGCTAGACAACGTTATAAATGATGAAGAAATGTGACATGAGTTCGCGGTTATTCATGGGGTCTCAAGCCCTAACTAGATCCAAGGAAACGCCTTTAGAACACAACTAAAGAAAATCACTACAGTGATAGAAGCTTTCCAGATCGACCTCGCCAAACTACTATTGCAAACGTCTTCAACTAAAAGAAATTGATTATGCTAAGAACATTATTTTCACCAAGAATGCCCTGGTCAGGACTGATAACTGGGTTTTGGACAAGCTACTTGTGGACCAGGGGAGTTCTTCATAGGGGGTGTACCTCAAGCTGTTCAAAGTGGGAAGATTTGAAGGAGGCGACTATCCCCTTCAAAGTGGGAAGATTTGAAGTAGACGACCATCCCCTTAGCTTAACTTCAAAGTGGGAAGATTTGAAGGAGGCGACCATCCCCTTGATCGACTTCGCAATAAGAATGACGATGCCAACAAGAAAGTTCATGTTGCTTGTACGAATAGGAAGCATATCAAAATTATTCTAATTCCAAGTGGTGGATATCAAGTCTCCATATAATGGGATTTCGGGATGAGGATGACTTCACGCGATGAAGGAAATCCCATCCACCTATTATTAAAAGCTTAAATGGATTACCGACTGTGGATAATGAAGATATGTGGGAATCAAGATTCTAATCGACAATGCTTTATTGCTACTATCAAACCTAAGCATGAGAAGAAAAAAGATAAGGTGAAGAACACGGAGGGAGCTACCCCCTCTAAATAGCATCTTAGAGTCATGGAAAAACTACAAAAGGTTACGATCGACGACTCTCACCTAAAAAAGAAGTTTCTGATCGACAGTTCGCTCACCGATCATAAAAAAGAAGATACAATTTATTTCCTTAAGAAGAACCATGATGTGTTCATTTGACAAATGTATGATATGCCTGGCATCAATCCCAAAATAAAATGCCAACAACGTCACGTGGATCTGGCATTCCCGTCGATCATACCGAAGGCATGTTGAACAGCCCTGGAGCAGGCAAAGGTAGTGGAAGATTAAATAGGGAAACATCGAGAGGCCAGGTCTATCAAAGAAGTTCAATTCTCAAGATCTCTGTCAAACTCTATCGTGGTTAAAAAGAGTAATGAAAAGCGGAGAGTCTTTATAGATTTCATCAACTGGAACAAAGCATGTCCCAAAGACAGATTCCCCCTGCCGAAGAATGACCAGTTAGTCGATGCCAAAACAAGCCATGAATGGATGAGATTTCACTACCCTTGGCCTCTTCCTGTACACAGTCATGCCATTTAGACTAAAAAATACAAGGGCAACCTACCAACGGATCGACACCAAGATGATTAAGCATCAACTGGGTGACACTATATAAGTGTATATAGATGGTATGCACATCAAAAGTAGGTATAAGGGAGATCATCTAAAACATCTGGCGAAGACATTTTAGGTCCTCAGTTACTATATGCTGAAACTCAACGTAAGTTAATGTGACACCCCGACTAATTAAATACTGGGTATCTACTCCTTTATTCAAATTAATATAAAATGTCAAGTTGGTTTAGTTCATAGCATCACTGTCGAAAACATTTTTAAACAATTACTAGCCACCTAATATTTAAAAAGTGAGTTGTCAAATTTTATTAAATTAAATTAACATGCAATCCATCGAATATTTATTATCTAATGATAACACAATTACATCACAGTCACAACAGAATATAAATGGAATAATAAATGAGTTTGGAGTAACACTCCTCAGAATAGTCTCAAATACTGAATAAAACCAAATACAACGTCTGAATAATAAATGAATGCAACTCCAAAACTGAAATGAAACTGAGTATGATAAAACTGTCTCTAAAAGAAATGGGGCAACATGCCCTAACAACTGATTAAGTTTGAAGTGGAATCAATATAGAAAGTGGAGGCGTCTATCATCAAGATCCTATAACTTCCACAGCAGCTACAACACGTCACTGAAATGGAACTCCTAAGCTTGTCGTCCCTGTGGATGGACACCTAAAAGGTTTTTTAAGAAGAATAGATTTGAAAGCAAACGGGTCAGATCCCGATGTGAAAATAGTTTAAAATATAACAAATGTTCAATTACATTAAACAATGAATATTAAGTACATGTTAGTTTCGTGCTCTCACATGAGTTCTCACCTCTCAACTAATGTGCACGCCTAATGTATATCCATAACCCCTCCTAGTTATGCCGCTAACTAACTTGTCTATACCACAACCTGTCCTCATATGATAATATAGGGGTTTGTTCAAGACATTCCAATCAAACTTATGTGAATCTACCTTTTCATTTCTCAGATTAATTTATATTAGATCTTATATGAAATTCTCATTTCTAACTTTACTCAAAATGTCGCAAATATTCACACACATTAACAAGGAGTCTATTATCATCACCAATATATAAATTCCGACATAATTATACAATTGGGGCACCCCTAGGCTAAGCTGCGGTGCACACATACTCTGCTATTGAATCTCGGTACAAGTACATAAGGACTACGTATTCCGAATCTCTCAGGAATCGTTTTTAATAAGAAAAATCACACATATTGGAGGCGAACATAGTTCACATACCCATGGGTCACGCACATACCTACGCTCCCATGGTCAGCTGACTTATCAACTCACAAATAAGTCATTCACAACCCTATATTCTTAAGGTACCAATCTAAATCCCCCCGTAGGCACACAAAGATTGGATGGCCCTGTTCCGAAAGCCGACCTCCCGTAATAACAAGTATAGTAGGTATGTCATACACATATAAATCCATATATTAAGCATTCTCACAACTTACACTACACCAAATCCTGCGAATGGTCACGCCCAGTGGGTCGCGGACTTGGGCCGTGACCCACTCAATATTTGGCGTGACCATATTTATTACCATACTAAATTATCGATGCTTGGGAAGTGGTCACGGACCAAGTCCGTGACCACAGTGGTCGCGGACCTGGGCCGTTACCAGGTCATGACCATCTTGGCGCCAAACTCGTGCCAAAATTCCCTCCAAGCTTGGTCGCGGATGGGTCACGGACTTTGGCCGCGACCAATTTGTCACGGTTATGGGTCATGGACTTGGGACGCGATCATTTTTTTCCATTTTTTTAGTCACGGTTGTGGGTCGCGGACTTTGGCCGTGACCAATTTGTCACGGTTGCAGGTCACGGACTTGGACCGCGACCCGTCACGACATGGGTCACGACCCAAGTCCGCGACCATCTGTCGTGACCCCCTCTGGACCGTGACCATTTTTTTGTCACGAACTTCGGCCGCGACCCACGAAATTGGTCACGCCAGAAATGGTCTTGGCCCAAGTCCGCGACCCACAGTCTTGGTGAGGGATTTTGGCCGTGACCAA
Source organism: Sambucus nigra (assembly GCA_949130495.1). Lineage (NCBI taxonomy): Eukaryota > Viridiplantae > Streptophyta > Magnoliopsida > Dipsacales > Adoxaceae > Sambucus > Sambucus nigra. Next base: position 77,175,916 of record OX422220.1, read on the forward strand.
TCGCCAGTTTTGGTGTACTGTTAGATAATTTATATTATTATCGAAGGTATGTTCTCAATCCCTATACCATTAATCCAATTAGTACATTTTTATACTTCCGGATAGTTATATAATATAGTCCACCGACACATCTCACGTTGTAGTTTCAAGTACTTAAAACCTAACTCATAAAGGTTACTAAGTCTCCTATTATTCCCACACTTTAATCCAATACTCTTAAGGTACATATTTCTGCCACTAACCTTATATTATCGACTATATAGATTTAGCCCTTATAATCGCAGTCTTTAATAGTACCTCACTCGTCGAACCTTATTATGTCTAACATAACTCCCAAATTTAATTCTAATAATAATTCGGGTCTCATATACATGCCTACTGGTCTTTCTTAAATCTAAAGTATTCACAAGGTCCCCAACAATAATTCTCTAGGGTCGAAATTGCTAAAATTCAATAAGGGGAAAAATATTACAATTTCTGGGAAGGTCGATCGATCGACCCTGGGATGTCAATCGATCGATGGTGGTCGGTCGATCGACTTATGAATGTCGATCGATCGATCGCACCAGATAAGGCTACGAATTGCTTCGTTTTTCAGTCCCAGATTTGTCCCAAAACTCTATTACAAGGTATGAAATTATCAACTAAGGATGTAGGATCATTATACTACCTAAATACAACATTTTTAACGTTTCAAAAACCATTACATCATCAACAATTAACCTTTCATGGATCAAATCTTCATAAAAATCCTATTTTTCTATTTTCTTCAAGAATCATGATATTTCTCTTCTTAAATCCGTTCTTAATTCATCAAGGGTTATATTTTGGTTACTGAATTTCGTCTAGAATTAATCTACATGCAATTCCTATTCAACATTTATAGTTCTACCTCAAATTTCATGGATTTTTATCATCTTTCAAGACTAAAATCAATTTCTACTCTAACATGGAAGATATATTCGCTGAAACTAATGGAATTAAATCACTTGCCTTAAGTTTGATGTTCAGAATCGTTGATGGTGTCCGAGGGTTGGTTCTTTCCTTCTTTCCGGTCACAATTTCGTCAAGATTTGGTGGTGGTTGGTGGTGGCTAGGGTTTGGAAACCTCCTGCAACTTCTCCTCTAACTCACGTAGCCCACTCTTTGTTTTTGGCTGATAATGGCCCTAATGGCCTTCCCAATAATAATTAAATACACCCGAAAATTCGTGGGTCTTATTTCCTTAAATTTTAAAATGACCAAAATACCCTCCCGGGTTACTGGTTTGGCCTAAAAATGCCCCGGGACCCAAACTAAACCCCCGACTAGTGTTTTCTGACTATCTCGACCCCTCCGGACATGTTGGTGCACTCAAAATGACCATACAGATGATTAAATTATAATTTACTTTTTAATCTGATTAAATTGATTCCTGACGCGACTGACACGCGCGTCCCGACTTAATTTCTCAAATTGTCGTATTTATGACTCGCGATAATTTTAATATTATCAATAATCATATATTACCATATAAATTCAGTAATACTCAATATTATCATCATAATCAAATACCAACTCACGTCTCGCTAGTACTTAAATTCGGATTAATTTTTAATTAATTCCCACTTAATTTAATTAATCCAATTAAATAAAATCAATAAAATTTCGGGGTATTACAGTTAAATGTTCCTTTGGAGTCCAGCTTGGAAAGTTCTTGGGTTATTTAGTCAACCAAAGGGAAATCGAAGAAAACCCCAAAAATCAAAGCAATAAGGACCATCCAACCATGTAAGACCATTAAGGACTTTCAAAGGTTGACCGAGATGCTTGCAGCACCCAACGACTTCATCTCTAAATCCTCTCAGAAGTGCCAACCTTTCTTTTAGCTGTTGCGGAATGAGAAGAATGAGGTCTGAAATGATGAATGTTCAAGGGGTCTTAAGGAAATCAAACTCTACCTGAGTCGACCTCCTCTGTTCACGATCCAAAATTCGGGTGATCCAATCTATTTGGGTCTCTCAATGACCGACCACGCAGTCAACTCGACCTTGGTATGCGAGAAAGGGGGGCACCAGCCATTACACCAAAACAATCAATTAGTAATACTATTGTAGTGTTACGAAAATAATTACTAACACAAAAAAACGTTAGAAAAAAGGAGTGGGGAAGCAAATTACTAACACTTTTTACCGTTACTAATATCTATATTACTAACACTATTTTACCATTACTAAAGTGTTACTAAATTCTGTGTTAATAACACGTTTCTGCCGTTACTAAAGTGTTACTAATTTCATAACACATTTAGTAACGGTATAAGTCCGTTACTAATATTAAAAAAAAAGAATATATATATATATACACACACACACACACACACACACACACACAATTTAATTTCAATATTAAAAAATGTTAACATAATGACAACAAAATATCAGTCGATCCGATTTAATTTCAATACAAAGAAGTTAAATTTTAATAAAAAAATGGACAAAATCTCCTTTATTTATAGTACTATCCACCTGTTTAAGGTATGAAAAAATAGTACAATAACACAAATAGTCCGCAACAACTACACTAATACACATCTAGACAATAACTTCAATAAAAATTAATAGTGCAAATTCCATTAATAGAAAATTCATCTCAATACATATAAAATTCATCTCAATACACGAGGCAATTTGGGAAATCTAAGAATTGTTCATCTCCATTTGGCCGGAATTCCATAGCAATACTCTTGAAACCAAGGAATTGGTTATCATGAGCGCAATTAATCAAGTGAATTTCTCTTTAGTTTCTATTGAAAATCAGAAAAATACCAGAGTAAACACAAAAGTTTGAGATGAAATATAGAAATTACAGAAATTCAAGAAGTTTGAGATGAGAAAATTGTACCTTGGTGAAACTTTTATGCCTAGAATTGTCGCCTGATGCCTTTTTACTCCAATTCAATCTATTAAAATATAAACACAGTCAACAAACTGTAGAAATGCTTCGAGCCAAAGTAGCAAACCCTCTTAAGTAGTAATCTTAAATAAACTAGACTTTCTAGTGCACGTATTTCCAAGTCTCTTTATAATGCTTGAAACCTATTAAGATGAACTAAATTTGATAAAATTACAACACGGGTCATAGAAAGTATCTTAATTATTGGACTACACTACTAAGACATTTTTCTCTATGGCCCCACCATGTCTTTAAAAAATTATTAACAACTTCCAGGGACGTGTTTTCTCGTCAATGGATGTGGTCAATATGAAAAATTATGAAGATGTAATGTTATCATGAGATAAAACTCCTTTACCATCTAGTGCAAATTATGAATCTTAAATGAATCACAATTAATACATAGGCAGAAACATCATTTGACGTCTGATTTTTTTCTCCATTTTTTGAGCAACTCCATCTTAGGGTCAATAAATACACTCTACACCATCTCAAAAAGGAAATCAACATTACCTGTAGCTGAAACACAATGTGCCCAACCTGCTAGAGCCTTCACTATTGAAGCTCCAGTGGGAAGAGGAAAAAGCTCTGGAATTTCCCTAAAAAAGGCATCATAGAAAACACGAGTTAATTGAAAATAAAAGAAACGATATTAATTAAAAAAACAATGAATTAGAGTATCATGTGCTGTTGCAGTACCCCATGCTCCCCTTATGTTACATAGCTTTGACCAAGATCATCTATAAAGCCTCACATAATGCGCTTCCCAGACACCAAGTTTATAATAAAAATGAGAAAAGAAAAGATTGTAGGAGTCATAAACATAGTTATATGAGCCACAATTGTACAAGTAATTTTACATTTAAACACGGGGTGGATTGAAATATAATATTTGGTTATCTAACTTACCACTGTTTATGAACATGATACAAAAAATTCGATCAACTTCTTTAGGATGGCCCTTCGTACTAAAAAAGAAGAGAACTTCTTTAGGATGTTGAATTTATTTACCTCTGTTTCTTTGGGTTTTGAAGCTTGAGCATGCGGAAGGTCCACCTGGCCCATATGCAAACTGCACCACATCAGACAAGGTATAAATACAAGTATAAAAGAATATATTACATGAATTTTATAAACGAAAAGGCGTAAATATTAATCGGCTAGTTCCAGAAGATCCAGCTTGAGCCTTTATACAAAGTTTGAGTTTTACTTCTATTCCAGATAAGCACTGAACAGATTATCTGAAGAAATCAACAACCCAACCCGATCCATTTAAGAAATTAAGCAGGTTTGGCAGGCGAATAATAGACCACAAAATGGCAGTGATACCAAATTATATTCTTGTGAAAATATTAGCCACCGTGTTTTAATATACATCGAAATAATTCCAACATCATCAATATGGCTGTCCATGATGAAAATTTATCTTCCATCGTGCAGACAAATAATGAAGTAATTTTAAGGAATTTCTAAGATGTCCTTAAAAAGGACAAAAATAGAATATAAAATTCGAATGCCAACCCTAAAAAAAATCATTCCAAATGCTTATAGCTTATGTATCTGTTCTACAGCAACAGGAAAGGTATAACCTCCCTTCCTAGAAGTTTTAGCCACCACATCCTCCTCTTTTGAATAGACATTAATTAAAAATATTTATTCAATTAGATAACCAAATATTATATTTAAATCCAGCCCGTGTTTAAATCTGCGAATGACTGCTCTCCAGGAACGTGAAACGAGTTGCAACTTGGGATGAAGGTAGAAGGGGACCCTTGCAAGGCATCGGAAAGCAATGGCATCAGGGAGGCCTTCAATCAGTACAGACATAATGGTCATTACTGCATCAACTTGAACAGTAAACAGAATTTTGTTGCCAAAGCAAAAACCATGTTGGGGATACACAATCTGAAACATTATGAGGATATAAAATTAAACATGAATAATGCAATATATTCATCTATAGATTGAAATAAAAAAGGATTTATAGCGGTCAGTCATCATACTAGTTTATATATAAATGATTCCAATCCTGAGTTCTTAAAGAGATCCATGAATCATGAAAAATTAAGCCATAACATACTTATTGATTTTAATTCTAGACACGCCAAACCAAGCCTCTTAGTCCAGTGGTATAACGCGGTCACTTGAACAGTTTTGGGGGTGGATTGGATTTGGTCCCAAGTTCGATCCCTGGCACTGTAAAAATGTTTGGCCCGCGGAAGCCACGAACCGCGAATGGGGATTGGTCGAGGTGCGCGTAAGTCGGCCCGGACACCTCATGTCATGGTATGCTACAAAAATAAATAAATTGTAGAGACGCCATATCGTACTTGTTATTTGTGGGAGAATCATGCTGTATTTGGTAAATATTAAAGTAAAGAAATTATTTATGAAGGACTTGTAAAGGGTTGTTCTTTTTTTTTTAAATAAAATATTATTGTAGGAAATTTTAGTTCCACACGGTCTGAACATACTAATACTTTCATTCCTTGATTTTTAGGTAGTGATTCTAAATGTCGTGTTCGGTTTTTTAGTGGGCATGTTCATGTCAGTTCCTATCCCCATAATTTTCTCAATACCCATCCCTATAATATTTTCCCACGTGTCTCCTTCCTTTAGCAGCTAAAGAAACATTCAATGTAACTCCTGGAGAGAGAAAAAAGAGCTGGCGTAAGTATACCGAAAATGACATAGCTTTAGAAAGCCGAGGCAGTGGGAAACGATGATTCAAAAAATGCTTGCGAGTATTAACTTCCGGAAAATATGCAATGTTATTTAAGACCAACACAAATAAAGTTAAGAAAGAAAGAAAGCACCGCCAAACCATATTTGGCTCAAATGAAAGGGAAGGACAATGCAGGGTCGATCTTAAGATTTGAAGTGCGCTGTGCAAAACTAAATTTAAGGCCCTTACAAAAATAATATTATAAAAAAATATTAAATACCTAAAAACTCATTGAAAAATAGTTCTTCTAACATTTTTACTTACAAAATCACAGATTAAACACGCAATTAACAACGAATTTAATAGATAATTTATTCTATAAATATCTTAATTGATTGAATATAAAAAAATATGAAAAAATGTCACTTGGTTTGAGCCATTTATTATTCCCTCTACAATTTCAATTACTTGGTTAGTGTAGAAAGTAAGAACCTGATAACAAAAAAAATAATTACATAAAAAAAAAGATTAATAAGTAAGACCTTGATGAATTAAAAAACAAATTAGTATAAAAAAACATAGCCAACAACAATCTACATTTACTTTAAAAACCTATTCATACTTAAAAGAAAATAGATTAAAAAACAATTGCTTGTTTTAGTAATCTATTTTTAAAAAAAAATAAAAATATAAAGAGGTCTTAATCTTACAATTGCCTTTAAGCTTTTTAAACTATGAATAGTTTCTTGATTGTTGACTATGCCTTTTTTACACCTCTTGCAAAAATCAAAACAAAAAGAATAGTAGTACAAAAAGAATAGAAACAATCTAGCATCAAGTGCATTTCTACAGAGAGAGAAAGAGGAAGGTTGGAGAGAGAGAGAGAGAGAGAGAGAGTGTGGGGGGGTGGAAATTACAAATAAAAGAGAGAGAGAGAGAGAGAGAGTGGACACCAAAAAGATTGTGAGTAGTTGAAAAAATGATTCCCTAGAAAAATGAGAATCTTAATTGAGTTGGGACAAATTTTTTTGGATAGTTGAACCATTCTTTATACAGATTTTTTTTATAATTGATAAAATGGACTCCTAAAAAATTAAACTCATTTTAAAATGGGCCCCTAAAAATTAGTATAAAATATTTTTGAACTTCTAATATATATATATATATATATATATATATATATATATATATATATATATATATATATATATATATATATATATATATATTAGTGCTTGTTCTGAACAGAGCTGACCCTGGCCATGTGTCAGGTGGGCAATGGCACATGACCCATTTTAGAACAAGCACTAATATATATATATTAGAAGTTCAAAAATATTTTATGTATATTTTTAGGGGCCCATTTTAAAACGAGTTTAATTTTTTAGGAGTCCATTTTATCAATTATAAAAAAAAATCTGTATAAAGAATGGTTCAACTATCCAAAAAATTTGACCCAACTCATTTAAGATTCTCATTTTTCTAGGGAATCATTTTTTCAACTACTCACAATCTTTTTGGTGTCCACTCTCTCTCTCTCTCTTTCATTTGTAATTTCCACCGCCCCACACACACACACTCTCTCTCTCTCTCTCTCTCTCCAACCTCCCTCTTTCTCTCTCTGTACAAATGCACTTGGTGCTAGATTGTTTCTATTCTTTTTGTACTACTATTATTTTTGTTTTGATTTTTGCAGGAGGTGTAAAAACGGCATAGTCAATAATCAATAAACTATTCATAGTTTAAAAAGCTTGAAGGCAAATGTAAGATTAAGACCTCTTTATATTTTTTTTATAAAAAAAAATAGATTACTAAAACAAGCAATAGTTTTTTAATCTATTTTCTTTTAAGTATAAATAGGTTTTTAAAGTAAATGTAGATTGTTGTTGGCTATGTTTTTTTTATACTAATTTGTTTTTTAATTCATCAAGGTCTTACTTATTAATCTTTTTTTTTTATGTAATTATATTTTTTGTTATCAGGTTCTTACTTTCTACACTAACCAAGTAGATGAAATTGTAGAGGGAATAATAAATGGCTCAAACCAAGTGACATTTTTTCATATTTTTTTTTATATTCAATCAATTAAGATATTTATAGAATAAATTATCTATTAAATTCGTTGTTAATTGCGTGTTTAATCAGTGATTTTGTAAGTAGAAATGTTAGAAGAACTATTTTTCAATGAGTTTTTAGGTATTTAATATTTTTTTATAATATTTTTTTTGTAAGGGCCTTAAATTTAGTTTTGCACAGGGCACTCCAAATTTCAGGACCGACCCTGCTTCTAAAATGAGCTCTATGCCATTGCCCACCTGGCATATGGCCAGGGCCGACCCTGGGACAATGTACCAGAAAGGATCCAAAGGTAGGTAGTGGCACAGTTGTTTTGATCAACGGCTGGATAGGGTGCGATCCCGTGGACATACGGGTGTGATGAGAGAGAGGATATGCCTGCCTTGCTGAAGGAGGAAGAGTCGAGGGAGTAAGACGAAATTAGAGAGAGATATAAAGGGAATGATGAAGAGAAACCTTTATTAACTCTCTTCCTAATTATTCACTCTCTATCTTTATATTTTGATTGTAAAATCACCACCACCCAACCCGATTTATTTTCTTTTGTTGCAATGTCAGTTGAACATGCATTGCCTTTGCAACCGGGACTTTCGACGTGTATATTATTTATGGGGAGATATGTTGTGAAATGGAACTTCAATTGGGATTATAAAACTCAACCATATCTGAAGAAATTGGATTGCAGGTTTAGAGGCTTCTCATAGCAAGGACTACATATAAATATGTAATCACACCACACACTTGAAAGGGATTTGTATTCAACCTTGGAAATAGTCTCCTTGATGTCAACATATATCATGTTTAATCAGATATTGTGTTATAGGGATCCCATGAAACCATGTTAAAACCCATTGAGAAATGTTTGACGTAAATAATAATGCTTGAAGTTAAATGGTCTAAATGGTCAACAAACATAAAAAGATACTAGGTGTAAACCCACGCGATGCGCGGACTAACATATTGAAGATGAATTAGAGACGTTACAAAATAACTTGAGAAACGTAGAATACATTCCTATGCAGAATTCAAATAGTTAATAAGGCATATAGTTAGGCTTTCTCTAAAAATATGGATGCAGGCACTGGATATTGCTTTCGTTTGTACGATGTGGCCTTTAGCCTATTATTTCATCCAAAAATAGAGGGTAATCCATACAACTTACTTTTTTCGTGACCACTCTTTGTACACGTTACATAAGTTAAATGATAACACTCATTAAAATCACATTAACGATATATCAAACAAAAAAAAAAATACTTTAACTGCTATGATTGAAGCATATTCAACAAAACAATAATAGATATAAAATGTTAAATCAAAACAAAGAAAATAAAGACCCTTTTCTCGTGCCTTCTTTGATAAAGGTTTATATTTTAATGTTCGTCCCAAAAATAAACATTCAAAAATCTCAGGTATTTTTTTTAAAATAAAATTCACATAAATTAATATTTTATAAAAAAATAACATAAAAATAATGGATGATTGTGCTCACCACCAAGACTAACAATAGAGAAAATGCAAAGAAAAATTAAAATTTATAATGATGAATGCTTAGCCTCACTCATCTTACAACGCAACCTAATAAAAAATTAAAATAATTTGAGAAGACGTCCATAAACCTGATAACAATTTAAAATTCATAATCTCATAGTGCTAAAAGTATATTAGACCATTTCAAATATAACTTTCATTCTAAGAAATAAAACTCGTGTATCCTGGAGAAAATTGCGATAACAATAGTAACACATTCGTAGGAAACAAAGTCTCCCAAAGAGAAGATCAAATCATGAAGGGAAGGAAACCATCAAATTTTACCAATAAAATAAAGTTGTAACAGGACCATCAGATCATCCATGTACCGCAATCACTTGTGAAACCCAGATAAATGTGATCAGTCTAATCACCAAGACGCAAAAACATGAACGAATGAGATAATCACATCGTTGATAAAACATGAAACCTATGAACGTGTAAATCTGAATCCAACTTCTGACCATGTATAATTAATGAAACATAATTCATTAATGAAGCCACTGGTAAAAAATTCCACCGCCATAGAAACACCATGTTAACACATATGCATTGGAAAATAACCCAACGAAGAAGATTTGATGTACATAAATAGTTGAATAAAAAACATCTGGATCTAAGTATGGCTGATCCCATATAGAATCACTAGCCCAATCCATACATGAAGCTACAAAACACAAAACAAACTGATCAAGAGAAATCAGATCTGCTGGAATGATGAAATCACTAAACCATGTATATATAAAATAGAAATATGTAAAATTGACCCTATTGTTTCATCTTTCTTTAATTTATTTTACCTTTCATTATGAAAATGAACTAAATAATTTTCATAACCACTATTGGGATGATGAACTCACCAAACCATGTATACTCAGTTACGTATAAAAAATAGAAATAACACTTCGATGAACTCGGTTAGTTCGAATCCTTCAAATATTCAGCTGTTTAAAATCCACCCATTTTCTGTAACTTGAACATTGGATATGTGAATCAGATTAGATGAAAATAGAGAAGCTTCAATCAATCAATTAAAAAATATTAGAAGGGGAGTTGAAGAAGCAAATTAATAAAATTGGGAAAGGAGCTGGGGAAGTAGAAGAGTTGGTTCTTAGCCTTCTTATGTAGAATATAGAATATGACGGGATGGAGATAAAAGGACTCTTTCAATAAATGAGCATTAATGGAGGATAAATATTTTCTAAGGATTTTGGAATAAGACAACGAAGAAAACTTTTGAGATTCTCAAAAGTAAAACTGCAATCTCTATAATACTCTAATCCTACGTGGATAACCTTGATGAAGAGAAGTCTTAAATGCTTTGTATAGCATTTTAGAGTATTATAGAGATGAGATGTAGAAGAAAGAAAAAAATAAACAGATATAACAAACACCACATACTTTCCCCTGTAACATGTAAGATTTCTCAATCTTTATGAATGATAGAACTGTAGAGGGTCAAAATTGTAAAGGTAAAATAATGGTCAAACAAATCTCTATTTAAAAGCCAAACAACAAACATGAAAATTTAAGAACTCCACCTACACGTGATAATTTTTTTGAAGTTACTTTAAAGGATCTTGCTCGATAAGTTCTTGTATAATTTGTTAAAAGTTTCTTTAAAGGATCTCACATCGTAACAAGAAATGGGTGGTTGCAGCATTGCCTTAATCGGAGTAGTAGCTCAAGACAATGGCGGATCCAGAAATTTCATATGGGGGGGGGGGGGGGGGGGAAATCATTAAGTGAACAACATATAAAAATGAATAAGTAAAGCAAATGAATAAATAATTCCAAAAACTCATTACATAGATCTTTATTAACATAGACACCATTGACACGAATAATAAAAAAATGACCCTAACTACATAAGAATTTTTGACATCGCAAATTGTGATCGACGCTCATTCATTTCATAAAAGTCATCTATAATGTCATCAACTTCAAAATCTTGAGCAATTTCTTTCTTGATATTGGTAATCAAATAATTTGCAAGAAAGTCATCATCCATCTTGTTCCATAGCTTAGTTTTAACGAGACTCATGGTCGAAAATGCACGTTCCGTTGTTGCGGTTGAAACGTAGCTTAGTTTTGAAGCTTTGTGAAGCTTCGGTTGTATTAGTAGCCAGCTTTGTTGCTGTAAAGTGGTGGTTTGATCCTACCGTATAAGTGGATCAGATTAGTGAAGCGCAAGGAGACGAGAGTTGCTTCAGGATTTGGCCGAACCACATTAAAAATTACGTTGTCTTTATTTTCAGCACTTTTATTTATTTGCATGTGATTGTTTAATCTTATTTTTTAAGCACTTACACTTGCAAATTAATTAATTTTGAAAAATTGATAAATTTATTTTAAGATTAAAATAATTATTTTCGTAATAATTAATTTATATTAGGATATTAATTTTTATTAATTAGGAATATTGGTTATAAATTTAGTGGGCCTTGTAATCTTGAAATATAATTTGTTTTATTTAGTCGATATTATTTGTGTGAATCATTTAATATTAATTCAGAATATTAATTAAAATTAAATACAAAAGTTGATAATTTATTTAGTGGGTGTTGAAATCTGTGACTTATATTGTTTAATCAATTGAAAGTATTTTTTTTATAATTTATTTATTCTGTGTTATAATCTCTGAGTTATTTTGTTTAAACTAATTGCTTGCATTTACTTTATGTTCATTGGTTTAACCACTTAAGATTTACTTAATCTGAAATTTGAATTAAGTGTTTTTAAATTAAATACTTTCTATAATTTTAATTTAACTCGAAAAGTTTGCAAAATCTCAATTCATCCCCCTCTTGAGTATTTTTCTGGGCAACACAATATACTTTTGCCATCCAAAGTGGCCTGCATTTTTACCAAGATATTTGGGAGTCTTATACTTGCCTCATGTGGATTTGTTTTCATTAGGATTTAGTTGATAGTGTTAGAAGAACATAACAACTGCTTAGACATTCTGAACTATTATAATTCACAAGACAACAATTGGAACCTTTATCTTCTAACCTCGATACTTCATACGGATATTATTCATGATATTTGAGGTAGCTATTGGACTACTAATCCTATACCGGATAGTCCTTTTTGGATCACATATAGCTCTGTACGTTTTATTTTTAAATCCACACATGATTCGATCACACAATATAAATCACAAGATCATACCATGCATGTAAACTACAATTTAAAACAAACAGTTTTCAAAATGAATCATAAAAAACTACTTGAGGCTTCATACAACCGACAAAATATTATATTTTCAATAGGACAAAACAAACAATTTTTGAAAGAAAATACTAAATAAACTAAATAGAATCGTAGCGCTTCGGCAAACTTTCTAAATGTAGCTGGTCTTCAAGAATAGGCTGGAAGCATGTTGGGATCTCTAAATCATCCACTTGACTCGTCAATCTCTTCGGTGAATGTATAATAACCCACAAATTCAGATTTTTAAGATCTTTAGAATAAAATAATTGATTAGCCTCAGATGCGAGAATGGTAGGCTCATCAAACTCATTGTCAACGCTCTTAAACTTGTCAAAATTTACCATCACTAAATTGGAGTCCGGACAAAGCTTTCAACCATTAGTCTTATCCTCTACCCTCACCCAATCATAATAAAAGACCACCTCTTTAAATTCGTTATAGTCTAGCTCAATTATTTGTTTGATGACTCTATATCACATAGACCAAGTATTAGTGAGGTTCTTATCACTTTTTCTAGATCGAAATTGCGTTCATGCCTTCAAACAAACACCACTATCCTGTGTAACAAACGTATCGTCATGATACTTAGGAGAGAATACGAAACCATTTACACCATACTTTTTGTATATTTTTCCTTGAATTGCAGCCCTTAAACTAATCACCACGATGTTTCTTTTGTCTTTGTCTCTCCTAATTTCACGAACCGTGTTCAATGAAACAAATCATAATCACGTCAATATATGTTTTTATCTAAGGAGGTTATGCGAAAAAGGCATTAAAATATTAGTATTTATAAAATCACCTTGTTTGATAACCAAGGAATAAAAGAAGTTTGTTTTTCCAATTCTGTCATTTCAATCCCCTTCCCTTTCACACGAGACACGGATTTCAATGATGCTTCATACTCACTACAACATGTCATTTGATATAAATAATTATTAATCAAGATATTCATTATATTTGAATTGATAATAGAAGAAAGAACTCTAACCTATAGTAATCCTGAAGTCCATCGACATTAAGTCCAAATAATACCCATCAACGTATTTGTTGGAATTGTATTGGTCCCAAAGTTATAGTCTTATCACCAAGCAAAGGCCCTTCATCTAAGAACTCTACCTCCTCCTTTAAAAAGGCTTCGCGTGAACGTTTTTAATTTCCATCTAAGGAATTTGGCATGTACTCCATGCAATATCTAATAGATTCGGCTACGATATAGGACTCTATAATGGAACCTTCAACATACCACTTATTACTAGGTATACCTTTAAAATCTTTCATTGTCCTATTTGTATAAATAAATAAAAATTAATAACAACCAATGTTAACTTGAATTGTGCATATTTTCTTTTATTAAAAGACAAAAAATCACCTTTCGAACGGATACATCCAATGAGTGTTTGTTGGTCCACAAACCAAGGCTTCATCTACTATATGCACAGTGAGGTGAATACTAATATTGACAAATTCTGGTGGAAAATATTTCTTTAACACGTAGAATGCTTCAACAACCATGCGTTTGGCGCTTTGGATATCTTATCGAATGAGGATCTTGGAGCACAACATGTTAAAAAACAGGCTTAATTGTTGGACTGCTCTTCTCAAATCTCGATGTTTCGAGAAGGCATGTTGGAGCAACACAGGTAACAAGTGTTCCATTATGACATGATAGTCGTGGGACTTTAATGAGTGCAAAGACAGGGGATTAAGACTTACAATATTGCTCAAGTTAGACGAAAAATTGGTATAAGCTTTAAGTCTTTCAAAATTTGACAGAATTGCCTCTTTTCCTCTTTATCCAAGATAAATGGTGCCATTGGTTTTATATTTTTACCCATGCGCGCATCAACTTTAAGCCATTGACCGTTCCGTATCCCCATATCCTTCATATCCAATCGGCCCATTTCAGTATCCTTTGTTTTATTAACACCAAGAATTGTGTTTATTAAATGCTCTGCAACATTATTCTCGGTGTGCACCACATCAAGGACATGCCAAACTTGATGATGTCTCCAGTATTCCAAATCAAAAAATAGATTTTTTATACCATGATTCTTTAACGTCAACGCTGTCGATTTTATTCACATCACTGTTACTTCCATTCGCATTATCAGACTTACGCTTCTTAGAAGGAACTTTTGAGGCTTTGACAGGTACAAACTTGATTTTTTTCAACCTTTCCACAAGTGCATCTCTATTAATTCGAACCAAGGGAGATCTAAGTTCTTGTGATTTAAGTCCCAAACCTTTTCCACTCCTAAATGGGCGATCTCTATCAAGAAACATATGATAGTTTGTGTAAACTATCTTCCTACTGTTAACTAATCAAATTGATGGTGTTTCATCACCACAAATAGGACATGCATTGTATCCATGTGTTATACATCCATATAAGTTTCCATATGTGGGGAAATCATGAATCCCCCACATCAACATAGCTCTTAATGTAAATTATTCCATTTTGTGCATGTCAAAAGTTAGAACTCCCCCCCATAATTGCTTCAACTCATCTACCAATGGTTGAAGAAAAATATCAATGTCTTGACCCGGTGCCTTGTGCCCAGGAATTAACAAAGAAAATATTTGAAACTCACACTTCAAGCGCAAAGATGGGCCCACATTATAAGGTGCAGTCATAACTAGCCAACAACTATAACTACTAGATTATATACTATGGGGATTGAACCCATCTGTAGATATGGCAAGCCAAACGTTACGCCCTTCTGTAGCAAAATTAGGCCATTTGATTTTGTAGCATTCTCTACTTAGATGAATCACAAGGATGTCGTTGATTATCCCATGAAGTTATTACTCGATGGTGCCATGTCATTTCATGTGCTATCTAAGGTATAGTGTATAATCTCCTTAGCCTAGGAATCAAAGGGAAATGTCTCAATACTTTCATTGGTTCTTTGCAAACACTTTTTCCTTTCCTCATGGTCACTAAATATCTTGGTGTCCCACACTGAGGACATTCTTCTAAGTCTTCATTCTCTTTCTAGTATAAAATACAGTTATTCTCACAGGTATGAATGTAGTTTGCTTTCATCCCTAAGTATGTCATCATTCTCTTCATTTGCAGATACTTTTAGGGTAAAGTGTTTTCTTTCGAAAGACAGCTTTTTACAATCGACAAAAGAGCTGTAACGCTATTTCCCGACCAACCAAAGTGCTTCTTCAAATTATGCAATTCCACAATTGCAGAGAGAGTAGTCTCAGGACCATCACGTCAAGGGTACAATTTCTCACTCGTTAATCTATTGTACTCTTAATACTTCTCATCATTAACATGCGATTTTTCTGTCTGGTCAAGTTCTCCATAATGTTGTTCGCACACTCCGTAGCACATGTTAACTAAGTCTTGAAGCCTTTCATTCTCAATGTTCTCATCATTTTCGACATGCCCTTCACAATTAAAAGTTCTATAACGGGATTCGGGGAGTTAGAGGATCTTATTTCACCGTGTAAAACCCATATAGTTATGTCGAATCTATATCATGTCGAATCAAATGACTCCTGATATTTGGCGCACTTAACCACTTCTTATTTCGACACTTAACAGATGGACATGGAAATGTCGAGAGATGGTGTCTATTGTTTACAATTGAAATATCAAGGAAAGATGTTAATCGATTTATGTATACCTCGCTTACTCTGTTCCTCTCAATCATCCATCATTTGTTCAATATTTGGGACATTCTGCAGTACAAAAAAAATCATTATTTTATATAAAAGGAGAGTGTGCACCATTGGACTTACATGATACACTTACCAAAATGGTATAGTAGCATTAGTAACTCAAAATAAGTAATGGTATAGTAGCGTTAGTATTCATAAAATAAGTCTCTACACAAGTCTTTCCTCTACATGAATACAAAATAACTTAAAAGCATTAGTGCACGGACAATTGTGTTTTAGGAAAATGAAATAGACATTGGATTTTCATACTTAAAATGTCTTATGTCCTAAAAACACAATCTGATGCCTAGTTACACCTACAAACCCTTGCCAACAAAAATAGACCACAAAAGTTTTAAAACCCAAACATTCAACCTAAATGCAATGGATATTCGATATTCATACTTAAAATGTCCTATGTCCTAAAAACACAATCCGATGCCTAGTTACACCTACAACTCCTTGCCAACAAAAAATAAATCACAAAAGTTTTAAAACCCAAGTATCCAACCTAAATGCAATGGACATTGGATTTTCTTACTTAAAATGTCATATTTTTCCTAAAAACACAATTTGATGCCTAGTTACACCTACAAACCCTTGCCAACAAAAAATAAACCACAAAAATTTTAAAACCTAAGCATTCAACCTGAAATTAGCAAGTGCTTAAAAAAAACAATGCTATGGTACGAATGGTGGTTCAAGTTACGAGTTTGAGAATATCAAACTTAGCAACATGTTTATTATCCGAGTTAGAAATTGGGATTATATTTACAATTAACATATGGGTCACCGATCAAGTTAAGAATTGGATCTTGGTATTATATTTCCATAAATGGTCTTTGAATTCCCATTAAACAGTCACATAATAAATGATAAAACCCTAGTTTAATTTCAGTTTGATTTCATCTTTTTGTATGTTGAGTTTATGTGTAAAAAAATAGAGATCATCAAATAAAAGGAAATCAACTGACAGAATAAGAAAATAGGCAAAAAAAATAACCTAAAGATAAAGTTTATGTATACATCCATAACGAAACTTCAAATTTGTTTATGTATACATCCGGAGAGATAAATGGAAACTTCATCTCCATTTTTGTATACATCCGTAACGAAACAACCAAAATAAGGAGAGACAAACATCTTGGATGGTACCTGGCAGAAATCACTAGAAGAGGTCTCGTCGAAAACCGCTAGAAGAGGTCTCGCCAAAACCGCTCCTATTTTGTGAGAGAACGTATTTGTCTTTCCATTAGGAGGGAAGTCTCTTTCTCCTATTTTGTGAGGTGTAATATTAAAATAGATTTTTACTTTATTATTTTTCATGATAAATCTCATTAGTAACATATATATTAATTTAGTAACGATAAATTACTATTAGTAATTATAACAGTATAATAGTGTTAGTAATCAATAAATTTGTGTGTTACTAAAACTGCGTTTTGGTGTAGTGAGGCCCTGATCTATTACGTTAGCAAGATATTGTTTGATGATCAGATGCTTTATCTCCCGCTAGAAAACCTATCCTAATTATTAGTAACTAGCAAGTTGAAGCACTACTTTGAGGCACACTCCATTATAATTGTAACCTCCTTTCCATAAAAAGCAGTCCTTAGAAAGGTTGATCTCTCTAGAATGGACGTCAAAGTGGTGGGTGGAACTATAATGTTTGATATGCACTATCAACCCATAATTTCTGTAAACAGGACAGATTTTGGCAGACATTGTAGGTCCCTTTTTATTTCTTATGCGAAAAGTGTTTTAAGGATGACAAAATAACTTCTATTTTTATGAAAAACCTTTTTCCAATTTTTTAATTCGCACCAAGTTGTGAACAAATTTAACTTAACCAAAATTTACCTTGATTAATCCTAAACATCCATCTTGTGATTAAATCAAGTAAAATAAAGTAAAGAATACTCACAATGCCGGATGTACGAGGAAAATCACAAACGGGAAAAACCTCGGACGACCCAAGCCAGACAATCACTATGAATGTGGAATTATAACGAACGAACACTAGTCTTACTCAACGACTCGATACCCCACGAGACTTGAAGCTCTTATGATCTTCAACCACTCCTCTCACAGTGCCCACGTACAAAGTCCTTCTATGATACCTGTCCACAACACATGCGTCCACGTATGTCTCAGTGTCCACCGATATAACTTGTAATGTCTACGATGTTAAAATTGGACTCTACTGAATCTTCACCGTAAAATCGACAATGTTCAAGTGTAGAACAACTCTTCTTGGTGCCACAAAGATCATTATAGCATATATAAATGAATACTCAGATCTTTGAAACTCTAAGGATGCATTAGCTTTGGAAAAAGTTAGAAAACTTGCGTGGATAAACGTTCTGGACGAATACTGATATTCGTAGAATGCACACTTGCAAAATCTGATGAAAAACACGCCTGGAATAAAATCCTTGAGGCAATGTGTCGTTCGAGAGAGATTGGTATGTCGCTCAAATAAGATGTGCATCTCGTGCGAACGACTAGTCCATTCGTTTGAACGACATGTGGCGAATTAGACTCCTAAACAAACTCAATCTCTAATTCGTCTTCTCAGATTTAAACGAAGTGTAAACTGATTCAAACACTTATAAAACATTTTATAAACATTTATATAATAAAATAACATCCTTATCTTTATAAGAATTAATTATGAGTCCTATTAAATATTACACATTCATACCTGAGTGATCTCGGACATCAATTGATCTTGAAGACGCTTAAACTTGTAGCAATTAAACTTCGACATAATTAATTTCTTTAAGCTTTTCCGCAACGTCTTCAATTAAATTTTAACACCTCATAGTCTGTGTGGGATTATGATAATAAATATACGACGTATGACTCAAACGTTTTGTTTCGGGAATAAGTCAAAACTATACAATGGACTCAATTAGAAATTATATCCTTACAAATATCCCCCTTTGACTATTCCGGGATAAAACCAACAGTGAAATTCCTAAGCCGGGCCATCAAGCCGTATGACACCTAAATCCCATCCCATAAATAAAAAATAAAAAATACAAGACAAGACTAGTATTTGTAGGACTAGCAAGCATGAAATTGTCTCTGAATGTCTGAATGTGATGTAGTCTTGACATCTCCAATCTCTTTAAGCACACCTACACACATGAAATAGACAAATACCCAGTGAAGTATGAAGGAATAAATGATATAAATCATAATGAAATATATGAGGAAAATATTTTGATATCAACTTGAAACAAAAGGAACTTTTAAATCCTGATATCAAATGTGCACATAAATACGATACCAATATAGATATAAATGAGTGCAACAAATAAGCACAGTGCTCAATAAATTTCTCCCTACATCATATACATCTCTCCCCCTTTTTATCTCGAAGAGACAACCCGGTGAAAAGATAAACATATCTAGTAAAAGATGATACCACTTTGAATTATAGCTAGATAAACATATAAACAACCAACTAATAATGATCAATAATGACAAATCTGTAGTTAGCAAACAGTAATCACACAATCTAATCAGGTCTGACAAAATGATCCAATCCAGTAAAAGATGAGAACAATAGGAATCTACATATAAACGTCCAGAAGCAACCAGTAGTATCAAAATATGAACCAATAAACCCAGGGTACTGAAAAAAATAACTCAGAAAACCAAGACAGGTTCCTCGAACAAAGATGATAAGTCACTCAAACGACAAAATGTTTTCATTAGAACGACAACTTTGCACGACAATAAGATCTCGCTCGAATGAGAAATGAAAACTCCCAGATCCAACTCAATAGATTAAACAGTGTTGCCCAGTGAAAAAATTTCATAAAAAAATTAACTGGAAGGGGCTCAAAACTGAAAACAGTAGCTAAACTATAAAAAATTCAAAAATAATCAAATGTGATTTACATGCTAACATAGTATCGATGTGCTCAAACATGAACATGGAATATATGGGTGTGAACTACGACAAATGAATCACAATTCCAACACATCGAAACAATAAAAAAGCTCTAATTGATAGCAATAAATCATCACACTCTATTTTAGCCATATGTGACATTTAAAGTGTGAGATAAATGAACTAAACAATCAAACATGCACACAAATTCATAATTTTGACGATTCTACAAACAATAGCGTCATGATACAATTTTTCAACATTTGGGATTTGTGGTGCAAACCCGTTTAATTTATCCATCCAAACTCCCTAAATATATGTAATATTATCTTATGAATGAACATAAACTAAGTGGCCCATATTTTGGCATATGATTCTTTTTATTGCCTTTAATTTTTTCGGGAGCTTATTAAATGATGGCTTTCACGACGAGTCAATTTTACACTCTCGTAGCCCTTTACCATGAGCATTAATCATGTTTTCAATTACTATCCTCACGGTAAACGGTTCTTATATGCAAACCTACTCCTTATGTCTACTTACGCATAGATGATAAAATTGAGATAAGAACGTCTCACTAAACTCAAATATGAAAGAGATGCCAAACATTCATATAAACTCGTGCATGTGTGCAAAGATGACATTGTAAGGACATTTTTCTCATGTCCAATATGTTACATTTGTGTATGTCGTACATCGCTACATTTGGCACGTCACTTCACGATCTCACATGACGACTTATATCCGAATTCTAAGAATCAAGCATTCAACATCTTCATAAAGTGTCCCACATCTGCCTCAACGACTTCACATTCCACAATTTTATGGATTTTATGCAAGTGGTACGCTAGAGAAGTCAAAACAATGAAACAAAGGCAAGATAGGAAAGTTAAAGGGTATTTTGGTAATTTTACAGCCATAGTCTGGAGGTCTGGTCAACTATAAAGTTGAATAGCTCGACGCCATGAAGATACTGAAAAAAATGGCACCTCAATCCGAGTTACAATGAAGAAGTTATGCGAGTTTTAAGAAATAAAAAAAGGTCCCTGCATAGAACACAGGGGAGATCCGAACCTTTTTATTTTAAAAGGTCCGGACCGCCTAAGCCAAGAAGGATCTGTTCAAAATAAGCAGGAGATCCGGACCGCCCTAGGAACCCGGTTTGGATCACTTCGGATATTTTCAAAAGATCGCATCTAATTTTTTTTTATGCCTATAAATACCTATTTCGGTGGTGTATTTGTTTAAGACTTTGAGAGACGTTTTTAAGAGTCCTATTAGCTCAAGTCTTCATATTTTTGAGTCCCAAAACTCATGTTTTGATTCACACATTATTCCCATACTTTTGTGAAACCTTTTGGAACCCAAGAACACTTTGCTCTTGTTCATTCTTGTGGAGTGCGTCTCTACACCATATGGCTGCATGTCATTGGGGATCTTGTTGCTAGAAGATTATTTTATGAAGATTTTGCTACGAGTCCTTGGAGGGTGCTGCGTGCATTCTCTTGCTGAATTTGAGACTGCGAGTCTTTGTGGGTTGGCTGCGCGTTGATCCATTGCAGATTTCTCTATGTAATTGTAAGTTGCAATTTATTGAATTCATAGTGAAATAAAGGTTTTACCCAAAAGGTTTTTTTTTTCTTCTGAAATACGTGTCTCAGCATATTTATTGTGTTTCATGAAAGATTTATTTGATGGATTGAATGTTTATGTCTCGTATATGCATGTTTAAGGGCTGTTTTAATCCGATTTGTGGTTTGTACAAATTTAGACACCCAATTAAATAAGTAAATTTATAAATTGGAAATTTGCGAACTTGGATGGATATTACACATTCTCAAATTGGTATCAGAGCAGGTTACACTAATTTATCACGTATTCCTATTTTTTGTAAAAATCTGTGATTTTGATTTTTTTAAAAAATCAGTTTTGTGAAAAATTATAATTTTTCCAATGGAACGCCCATTTAATGAGGAGCCTATTTTTGAAAAAAATCACGACAGCGCTGAAAAATCAAAACTTTTGAATTTGAAACTTTGCAAAAGAATTAAAGTTTTGGAAAAAGATAATTCTTGTTTTAACAGTAAGATTGAATATTTGCAAACATTTCAAACTCAAATAGATATTTTTCATGAACATTTTGGCAATCTGTGTAATGACTTTGATTCCTTAAAAGTTGCCAAGAAGGAGAGTGACGATAGAGTCCTATTTTTAGAAAAAGAATTGGAGGACTTTAAAAATTCTAGTGGTTGTGTTTGTGCCAAAGAGGATAAATTTTTTTTAATCAATGAGTTTGTGGCATGTGAAGAGACTCTTAGGGAAAAGTTTGCTTTAATTGAGGGGGAGAGAGATACCCTTTCAGAAATTGTTAAAAATTTGAAAAAGAAATCCCTATCTTTGGAAGAGTCTAATTTGTTGCTTGAATAAAATATTTTGAAGTTGAAAAATGATTTAAACGATTCAAGTAGGTTTGATAGTGATGGTAATGGATCATCTTATTCTTATGCTTCTAGTGCTAAATCCAAAACCATTATTTATTTTAGAGGGTCAATTAATCCCAAGGACGTTAGAAAATATCACACTTTACTTAACATTCCTCCCGTTTACACATGTTCACATTGTGGTAGGAAAGGTCACCTTAGGAGATTTTGTTTTGATCTTGGAAGATGTCCTAGGAAGTCTAAGTCTAGTGTTTTGTTGGTTTTCAAAACCCCGTGTTGACGTGTTACATCCGCTTGGGTTAGGAAATCACTTTTGGATACGCTAAATTTTAGAATAGTTGACTCTCATTTGCTTGCACATGACTCTTCTCTTGCCATATCATATAGATGATTGTGTTCGCATGTTTGTCATACGCTAGTTTTTTTTCGTTTCATGATATTTATATTTGCTAGCGTTGTGACATGTACTTTTTGTATAAATTTTTTCTTTTGAAAATTTTGAAAAATACAAGAAGATTTTATTTTGATAAAAATTCTGAAAAATTCAAAAAGATTTTTGTATTTTGTTTGGCACCGTATATGAATGAACATTTACGATGACGAAGTCACAAATTCATTCCATATCCATGTGACTCTTTGATAGTGTTTTGAAATAATACGTCATGTCATCCATGTGCTTTATAATGTTTGGAGTCATTAAGATGTAATTAGTTGTTACTTCCTACATGTTTGACTCATTATGTCTTTTATTCCTCACATGCACGTATTTGTTTGATTATTGAACTTATCTATCACATGTTGGTTGAGTGTTTTCATCTCAATTCTATCTATACAATGAACCAAATGAGATAAAACAAGACAATAAAAAGTTTGCACCTTCGAACCATGTTTGTGAGGATTTGTGTGTTTTGTTTGAAAACGATGAAGGGCTACGAAAGAATTATCATATTATGGGGGAGTTTTTGAGATTTGACTTATGCTTTTCTCATAAATTGCTTTCTATGCTTATATCATTTAATTCTCAATATGTCACGAAGGTATTTTCTTTGTCTCATGTGTGTAGGTATGAATATTGAAGATTCAATGTTGCACACCCTGATGAGAAAAGATTGGAGATCTCTGAGAGATTTGAAGTTGAAGAAAAATTTGAGAACTTGCAAATTTTAGTATTTTCCATTTTTGGGTTGATGGGTGATAAACACCCAAAACTGTATATTTTATACCCCGAATAGACGTATTTTAGTTGCTAATTCTCGGCAATTTGGGTCTTATGCGCTTTATTGTCTATTTTGTAGGTCGAATGCACGTTGCGGTGTTCAAATGCGTATTTCAAGGTAATTGTGTGCAATATGGTGCTAAATACTTTGTCCCATAACCCTAACCTATCCCAACCTAGCCTAAACCTAGCCCAAACCTACCCCAAACCCTGTGTGTGTTTAGTTTGTGTCTTTTTATATTTTTATATTTTTAGTTTGAATCATTTTTATTTTTAGGATTTATTTAGAATTTCTAGGTTTATTTTCTATTTTTATTTTATTTTATTTTTATTTTTGGATTTTTTTTTATTCAATAAGGAGAAACAACCTCTCCATACGTGGCCTTAACAAGCAATGAGACAACTTACAAAATAAACAATCAAGAATTTCCTACAAAGCTAAGGTTGAGAAGAAAATCGAATATAATGGCATCCCATCACATCTAGCTTGCACGCTCCTCTGACCATCCTCGGCATCTCCTGAATACTTTTGAAAATTTGACCTCCGGAAGTAGAAATACCCCAATTACCAAGACTATCTGCCACCATGTTGGACTCTCTATAACAATGTGAAATGGAAAATTGAATTTGGGTCAGCATACCTTTAATCACATTAACAATCTTTAGGAACTTCCAAGGAGGCTTCCAACCGTTACCGATTACTTTCACCACCATGAGAGAATCAGACTCAATTTGTATATTATCAAACTGAAACTTCAGACACAGGCTGATCCCCATTTTTAAACTAAGCAGCTCTACCTCAGTATTTGAAGCAACATCACCAGTATAAGCATAAGCAAACATCACCTGACCTTTCTCATTTCTTAAAACTCCACCATATCCACTAGGACCAGGGTTACCCTTTGAAGCACTATCTACATTAACCTAAATGAACGGACAGGAGGGGGAATCTATTTAACTAACACAGGAACTGCAGCAGAAGGAACAAAAGATATATTGAACATGTTCTTAACTCCCACATCCAAACAAGCCTTTGAGAACTTCATACCAGCACAAATATTTGAGATGAAAAGGATTGAATTTGAGATTATAGTCTGATGCCTAACCTTAATCCCCTCAAATAGATGTTTGTTTCTAGCTTTCCACACCTCTCAGCATACCACCATTGGGATAGACTTATAAAGAAATCTTTGATAATCTCTACTACCATCTCTAAACCACCAACTTAACAAAGAAGTGGACATGTTATTTTTATCAATCTTTATTCCCAAAAGCTTAGAGAAAAACTACCAAACCTTGCTTACCTCTGGACACTCTAAAAACAAATGATGAACTGATTCAGTGCTTTCTAAGTAGGCCTGACATCTAGAGATCAAAGGAATACCCAACTTTTTGATATTATCATCTAATGACAAGGCATTTTTTAGAATTTTCCACATATGAATTGAAATTTTCTTTGTCACATGAGGGTCCCATATAGTAGAAGCTACTGTAGAGCTAGCATACTTTAAAGAGATAACCTCACAAGCAGAAGAGAAAGTAAACTCTCCACTATCAGAAGCCTTCCAAATCCATTTACCTTCCATGAAAACCATGTTATCAAGAGCCACATCTTTAATTTTCCTCATATTTCTCCAAGATAAAGATCCTCCTTGATTATAATGAGACCACGACTTGTAGTTATTCCTCATATAAGCAGTCCACAGAGATTCCTCAGCATAAAATTTCCACACCAGACTAAAGCTAGAGGCCTTAGTAATTGTGTTGAAGTCTTTGAAACCAAGACCACCTGCATTTTTTGGCTTACACATCTCTTTCCAATTCAACCAATTGTGCTTCCAACCATCATTATCATTACCACCCCAGAAGAACCTGCTGAACATTTTGTGTAGCTTTGAGATGACAACTTTAGGAGGCTGTTGAGAAGCAAGCAGATATGAGGGGATAGAAGATAGGACATGATTGATGAGAGTGAATTTACCCCCACTGGATAATAATTTACCTTTCCAACCTTCTATTTTATGCCTGAGAGAGCCAAGAAGAGGAGTATACAAGCATACCTTATTTCTGCCTTTAAAAAGAGGGGATCCCAGGTATTTAATAGGTAAGGTTTTAAGAAGTAATCCAGAACAAAGACCTATAGTGTTCCTCCTTTGAATAGACATTTTCTGATCAGCAATAACACTACTTTTACTCTTATTGATTGTTTGGCAAAAAATAACAGAGTACTCTTCCATGAATCTCATCAAATTCTGCAGGCTTCTTTTATCACCTCTAGAGAAAACAATAACATCATTTGCAAAGGATAGGTGAGAAATAAGAGGGCTGCCACTTGGAGAGTAGTGGTGTTTCATCTTTCCATTCCTCAATAATTTGTTAAGGTCTCTACTAAAAAACTTAGCTGCCAGAATGAATAAGCTAGGGGACAGAGGATCCCCTTGCCTCAAACCTCTAGAAGATTTGAAATAACCTTTTGAAACCTCATTGATAAGAATTGAGAACCAACTGTTTGAAATGCATCTCCAAATCATATCGATCCATGTTCCCCAAAACCAAAGGACCTCAAAACCTTGATTAAGAATAACCATTGCACTTTGTCATAAGCCTTCTCCATGTCCAATTTAATAATAACACCCCCCCATGGATCTTCCTGCTAATATTATAAACCATCTCTTTAGCTAACAGGACATTGTCTTGGATATATCTCCCTCTTACAAAACCGCTTTGATTTGGAGAAATAAGCTTTGGGAGAATGGAATCAGCTCATTGATAGCTTGGAAGACTTCATCTTCAGTAGCAAAAGCTTCAAGAATAACATTATTCTCCTCCTTAATCAATCTTGGAATGTACTCCATGATGGGAAATTCCATAGCTTGTTGATCAACCTGCATCAAGTCTTGGTAATAGTTAAGAATAGTTTTTGAGATGCCTTCCTCATCATCTATTGTATTACCATTTGAGTCTTGAATTGATGTGATTCCCATTCTTCTATACTTATGTTTAAAACTAGCATGGAAAAACTTGGTATTTGAGTCCCCAAGTTAAAGCCATTTAGCTGAAGACTTCTGCCTCCAGTAATCCTCTTCTAGCTTCAAAGCTTTAAGAAGCTTAGCTTTCCCCTCATTCAACTTTGTTCTATTCTCCTCATTCCTGTTACTTTCATAGCTGAGCTCAAGCTGCAAAATCTCATCTTCTAAATCAATCACACCTTGAAAAACATATTTGAATTGCTCTCTATTCCACAACCTTAGGTTCCCTTTTAATCTCTTTAATTTCTCACTGAAAACTGACATCCCAGTAACTTGAACAGGTTGGTTCCAAGATTTATCAACCATATTTTTAAAATTAATGTGATTAACCCACATGGCTTGGAATTTAAAGGCTTTTGGATGGGACTCCAGGGTAGGATTAATGCTCATAAGTTGAGGGGCATGATCAGAACCTGTCCTATTCAAGTGTTGAATCGATGATCTAGGAAAGGAAACCTCCCATTTCTGATTAAACAGACCTCTATCAAGCCTATCCATTATGACTCCCTTTTCATCTCCGTTGTTACACCATATGAACTTTGTACCTCTGTAACCCATGTCTATAAGCCCACAATCATCAATTTCTTGAATGAAGTCACCCACATACTGGTTATCAATAGGATTACCACCTAACTTTTCTGCTTGACCTGCTACTACATTGAAATCATCCATTAAAAGATGGAATACAGTCCTTAATTCATTCCAAAGCTCTATTCTCTCATCTTTAGTGCACTTGGCATAAACTACAGTTAGATAAGAGTCTAGGCTATATTGTTGATGATCCACACTTATAGTCAATTGCTGCTCAGAATTTGAAATGATATTGACCACCATCTCATATCTCCATAAAATCCATATCTTCCCATTCACATTATAACAGCAATCATCAAACCCCCATTTAATCTTGAAATGAACAATTTTTTGAAAATTAACTTTTGGCTCAAACAAGGCAATAATAGGACATTTATGCATTTTCAGCAGCTTTTTAAGCCTTCGATTTGCTGATTTCTTTGCAACTCCCCTAATGTTCCAAATAATAAGACTCAACATTTAAAACTTTGAGAGGGAAATTTATTGCTACCTTTTGAACAAGATCTTCTGACTCTCTTCATCATTGGATCATGAAAGCTTAGTTTTTTCCTCTAAACCTTCACACCTGACTGTCTGATTGTGCAGCTATTCACCTCCACATTCTTGATTTCTTTAAATCTCTTATCAAGGTTACTTCTAAAACTTTTTAACTCCCCAATCAGAGGAATTTGTTGCCAACAATCTTTATCCCCATCACTAGCATATAAGGATTTTGCAGCATTGTTCTTGTGAATCTTTGGCAGGTCAGTACTTCTCGGAGAAATAGTGTTTGAATCCACCTCCTGAATACCAGCTTTGTGGATTGGATATAAGTGGCTTACTACCATTCGGAGGTTATTTATAGGACTTTTAATTTCCCCCATTTCCTCATCATCATCCATAACATTTTCATCATCAATCAAAGTGGGACTGGACTACACATGCACCATTTGAGGTTGTTTGTCACTAGGCACTGCATTCTTTGTACTCTGGGATTTTTGGCTTGCTAAAAGCTGTAGGTTGTTTATGGGACTATTAGTTTCCCCTATATTATTTTCATCCCCCTTACACTTTTCATCTTCAACTAAAATGGGAATAGGCTGCTGCATTTGCACTTGAGGTTGTTTGTCCTTTGGCACTGAATTCTCTTTGCTGTTGTATATAAGACAGAGGTCTTCAACAACTGGAGTAATAACCACCTGATCACTTACCTGCTCATGAATTTGTTGGTTCTGAACCTGATCCTCTCTTTGATTAGTTTTCTTCAGAACAAATTCCTGTCGTACTCTTGGCTTCTCTCCTTTTGAAGGCAGTAAGAACATCCATGAATCTTCGTTATGACCTTTCTTTGAACAATTTCTATAGTAATTAGGCTTATTTTCCACTCATACTTCTTGCCAAAAACCTGAGGGACCACATCCAATCCAAACCCTCTTTGGTGTAACTTTTAATATATCCAATTCAACGCACACCCTAGCGATGCTAGGTCTGTTCATCTCCACAGTTGAGGCATCCAATTTCAAAGGCTTTCCAATTAACTGAGCAATGGAATATATTGAGGATTTTGAAAAGAAATGGATTGGGAGATTAGGAAATGAAAGCCATACTGGAGCCACATTACTTTCTTTATCAGGCCTAAAATCTGGGGACCATTTAAAAATTCGCATAGGGAATTTACCCACATACCATGTATCACGCATCCACATTCGTGAGTAGTCTTCTTCAGAGTGCAATTTGATCAAGATGTGCTTGTGATCTAAGAGCTCAATGCTAAACGCAGTTTTTAGAGAGAAGGTTTGAAATACATGTCTAATATTTTCCATAGCAGGCCTGCCATAGGAGAACTTTCCCACAAACAATGCTTGAAAGGCTTAAATAACACCTCAATATCTTCTTGTGTGAATAAGACTACTGGCTCACCTTTAAAACATTTAGGGGTCTTGAGGTTCAAATCATGATTGAGGGAGGATGTTTCAGCAACCACTGATGCAAAGGATCGACTCCATGCTTTTGGTATATCAGGTGGTTTAGGATCAACGTGGGTAGTATGAGTTTGGGCGGCCATGCAAACCCTACTTAGGGTTTACGTGTGTGTGAAAGAGAGAGAGAGAGCCTAGTCAATTTCGTAAGGCAGATTTTTTACTATTTTTATTTTATTTGGGTAATTTTATTTTATTTTGATTTTTCTTAGTTTTTAGGATTAGTTTTAGGAGTTTATTTTTAGTTTATTAGATTATATATTTTTTAGGACTGTAGTTTTCATTTAGATTTTTAGTTTTTATTTCTTTTGTTTTATTTTAGTTTTTATATAAGCTTAGGATTTTATTTTTTAGTTTTAATATTTTTATTTTTATTGTTTTTAGTTTGTTTTATTTTTAGTTAGATTTTATTTTTTAGTTTTAGTTTTATTAATTTTAGTTGAGTCTTTATTATTTTAAGTGTCCAAATTAAACTCACACATACCCTACTTCCATACACACTCACCTACACCTAACTAAACCCTCACCCTCACACACCTACTCTACACCCTCACCCACACTAACACCCCACCATTCCATCTTCTTCCCCAAACACCAAACCATTTCTCTCTCCTCTCTCCAAAATCCATTAACAACCCAACAAACACCCTTATTCCACCTGCCAACAACCACCATTACTCCATTAACTAACCTCTATCCCAATACCCAACAACAACCCACAATCGGGTATAACCCGAATACGAACTACCACCCGTCACTGCCCCGTGAGCTACCCGTCTCCGGCGACCTATTCAAACCCCATATCCACGACCCACTGATTACCCGACAACCTCTCTCCTAAAAATCGAACCTACCCGATACCGTCAGCACCCAACTTCAACCCGGTCGGACCGCCACACCAGCAGCACCCCCCCCCCCCCGGCGCCGATCGACCACCTTTCCTAGATGATCCCCTGCAACCCGCTGTCCACTTCAACCTCCTTGCGCCGACCACCATCACCGAAAACTGACAGCCCTCTCCGATGACCTACCCCCTACTCCGAACCCGGATCTGCCCTGCCAGCTCCGAACTACCTCCGACCATACAACCCGATCCTCCCCCCGGCCATCCTCAACCCATTTCATCCAAAACCAACACCATAAACCCATTTCTCCCCTTTAACCCAAATCGTATCTGCATAAGACCAAAACCCCCAAAAGCCAACACTAAACCGAAATTAAAACAATACCCACATGTGCATAAAACCCACTTATCCCCTTATACCCAAAATGCCCCCCAACTACCAAATTTTAAACCATTTCCAAAAATAACCCTTAACCAAATAAGATTATTATCTCCATTACCCCACTTCCCAAATATCCTCACGCCTCACACCCTATGCACATGTGCTCACACCTCTCCCACATGTTCACCCTAGCTCATGTGTGCCATGCATCTACTATAAAAGAAGACTCAAGACCCCATTTGAGGAGAAGATCATCAAATAGAGAGAGAAAATTCTAGAGAAAAGTAGAGAGTTAGGTTAGAATAAATTAGGTAGAAATATTTTATAAATAGTTTTATTTTTATTTTTTTTAGATAGTTGTGAGTGATAAATGTGTGAAATTCAATTGAGTTGATTATTGTTGGATGCTCGTATTGGATGGATTGTGCTTGATTTCAAGGAAATAAGAGTTCAATTTCACTTCAAGAGATTGGGTTTGATTGTTCTCTTCTCTTCTCATTTATTTTATGCCTTTGATTATTAATTTGTCAAATCTTATACCATGTTAGGCTGAATCCCTTTTCAAGGGGTGGGGGAAAACCTTTATTTGATGTTATTTTATTTTAATTAGTTTGATTACTTGAAATTTTCCTTTGAATATTAATTTTGATCCCCCACCCTTAAATTTACGCCTCGAGAGAGGGTAAATGATTTTCGAGAGAAAATCGAAATTCAAGTGATAATACCCATTTTAGATTCGAACTAGAGATAGGGGTTTCTTAAGTGGGGTATTATAATTTGAATTTCAACTCTAAATTTATTTTCTAAGATTTACATAAATTTTAATTGATCGATCCTAGCTGGTGATTAATTAAAAGGAGTGTAGATCTATTTTTCTAGAGTTGTGGAGTGTTAGACTTAACTTTCTAAAAGTTTACTATTAAGATTACATTTTCAACGAGAGTTGATTTTTAATGTTGATACTAATTTGGGAGAATTCAATTAATTAAATTAATTAGTTAGAATAGCTAAAATTTGTGGTGTAATCCCACTCCTTGATTGTTCTCACAATTATTTACCTCACTTTATCTCTTATTTTAGTGTTAGACTTTATTTTTCACTTTTAGTCACCTTCTAGTAAGTTGATTCATCTCACATTTTAGTTTAGTGTTATTTCACCCCACCTCACCTACTTGTTTTAATATTTGAAAAGCTAAAAAAATTAGAAAAAGTAAAAAAAGCCCCAAAAGAAAATAAAAATGAATTACAATTGAGTTTGTCTCTAGCTTACCCACTTGATGTGGATTGATACCCTTACTTACCCGTACACTTGAGTTTATATATTTTTGTAGGTAATTGAGGTTTTGATTAACTTGGCTTTCAACAACGACAACCAAAAAGCAAAGTTATCAAATGGCACCGTTGCCGGGGAGAGGCTAAAAAAGTTATTTTCTATCAAATAGCGTCGTTGCCATTCTTGGGAGCGTGAAGCACTCGAAGCGGATTTCATCTTGTAGTTCATTTGTTTTTCGGGCTTTATTATTTTTTGTACCATTTTTATATTTTTAGAAGGCTTGTATTAGGATTATTTTATCATTTTTTGTATTGCGGTGCATAAAGACACCTTTATTTTATTTTTCATTGTAAAAAGTATAATAATCGAAGCAAGCGTGATAGGAAAATCGGACAAGGTAGAGAGAGGCTGTCCAAAGGCGAGGATTTAGAAGCCTCTCTACCTTGGGTCGGTAGGACTCCCGGGGCCAACTAACATTGGTGTGATCACCCCCCGGTCGACTCAAATTTTTCGGCACCCCACGACCTAAAAATCGTGGGAGGTACATTTCTACACCCTCGCGCCTCTCCTGTTAGTGAGTCAATTCTTTTTTGTGCTCTTGTGCGATTTTATTCTCGCATTTATTTTTTTGAATGGTGTAATGAATTAAATTACTAAGATCTACACCCGGTCACTCACGAGAAGATATTTCATCACCCGACTCACTCGCTTACCAATTGTGTGCTACCCTAGCCATCACTAAATTTCAAATCAATCAACTAGGTAGCCCAATAGGAGAAAATTTTGCAAAGGCGGTCACTCAAAGAATTCCGTAAATTTTTTATCGCCCGCGGACTTAATTAAAATTTGACTACCCTTTCACTAAATTTCAAGATAAAAATTGGCTATGTGCTAGTTAGGAATTCTCCTTAACTTGTGTGTGTGTCCAATTCATTTTTCGGTAGTCGGTTTTAGTTGGTTCGTCCAAATCAAGAGTCCATTATTCCCACTTTTTTTTCCAAAAACTCCAAAAATATTTTCCTATATTATTTTTATAAAAAAATCCAAAAATATTTCTTTCTTTCATTTTAGTAAAATCCAAAAATATTTTCTTTCTCTAATGTTTAGAAAAATCCAAAAAAGATTTCTTTCCCTTTGAAAAAAATTTCAATAATCAAAAAAATATTTCTCTCCTCATGGCCGAAGAGCGTCCTTTACGGGACTACCTTGGTCATTTTTCATTGTCAGGCGACACGTGTGAGAGTGATCCCGAGTCATTTCTTTATGATATTCTTAGTGGTTTCACCTCTCTCACGAGTACCGTTGGTACTCTTAACCCATCTATGCACGCACCTCATTTTCCATCACCCTCGGTGTCAAGTGTCGACGTGTCTCATCCTTTGTTGTGCACCCATTGTTATTATGCCGATCACATGTCCCATAAGTGCCCCTACATTCCATATCCATCCGAACCCATGATGGAGCATGTGTATCCATATGACACTGTTCCAGAACCCACCTCGTCCTATTATCCCGATGTATATAATCCCGAGTGGTGTGAGTACCCGAGCTATTCGTGGAGGCCTGATCACCCTTCCACGCAATACGAATCCCAACTCGATGTTTTGAATCCTCACACGTTTCAACAGTCGTCATGGCAACCTTGTGCACCCGTTCACGATCAGTTCCCTCACTACGCACCCTATGAGTATTAACCAATTATCCATCACGAAAGCGATTCTTTCGTATATGATGAACTTGGCCCCACTCCACACACTTTATTTGAGTATTCTCCATATAGTCATGGTCATAGCGAGTTGTGTCCACCTAAACCTTTGCCACCACCCGTCACACCACCACCACCACCACCACCATCCACATCCGCTCTCGAAAGCCTCTTGCAAAAGTTCATACTCGAGCACGAGCAAGCCACTCAAATTCAAACTCCAGCTCTCCAAATGCTTGAACAAAGGTTAAATGAATTAGAGTGTGCGAGAGAGTCGGACATTCCTATAGATCCTCCCATCATTACAAACGTGTGTGATAATGATGTGTCCTCTTATGACACGGATTTTTAGTGTGACCAACCCTACCACCCCGAAAATCTCGAAGTTGAGATCATTCCATGGCCCGAATCCCAAGTCGACAACTGTGTTGACTTACCTTTCGATAGTGAGCCTGATCCAATCCCACCATGTCCACCTGAACCCCACTTTGAGGTTCCTATTCCCACTCCCGAGATATCCAAAAATATGCCCAAGATTTTACCTTATGCCCCAATTGCATATGTCTCTGACATGCTCATATATTTTAGGTTATCCCCGACTACGAGTGTTGTTGTCAATTTATAAAATACCGCAAGTGCACGGGCTATTATATTATAATGAGTGCAAGTACGGGTCGAACCCATGAGGATTTGTCAATTTTAATTATTAAAAGAATTGCAACTGTCCAACTAGATCAAATGGGGTAGAGAATAATTATAAATTACACTAAATAAAAGCAATTACGATAAATGAGAGTAACACAAGATATTTGTTAACAATTAGGATTTGGGGTCCATTTATCACGTTACTAATATTTTACACTAATTTAATGTTGTTATTCCCTTTTTATAACTCAAATTAAACTGACTCTCGCTGCGTTTAATTCGGAAAATATTACGGTTATGATCAAAATATTTTTAACGTCTCTAATAAACCCCTATTCCCTTAGAAAATGCAAGTTTTAAAATTCGCAAATGTATTTAAGCATGGACTATCAAAACAATCAAAGTGCAAGCATAATCCATAAAAAAAATACTGTTTTTAAATTTCAAAACTTGATTTGACAAAACAATCTTGAAGGTTTTAAAACACACTCTCATGTCGCTTTAAAATGAATACCGAATCTTTAATAACAATTAAAACAAGTAGGGAATAAACAACGATAAAATTAACGTGACAATATTAACTAACTATGATAAACTTCACCCTACTCGTAATATAAGAATCAAGCTACCATAATGAAAGAGAAATTACAAGAATGAGTAGAGATCTTCATTAATAAACCAAACTTACAAATAGTTCTCCCACAATAATCTTCAATCCTCTAAAAAAATGATAAAAACTTGGCCCTCAAATTGATTACAAGCACTCAAAGTTGCTTCCCGAAATCCTCCCCGAAATTCCTCTCTAATTGTCTACGAAATTATGAGCCCAAGGGTCCCTTTTATAGGATAAGTGGTGAGGTATTTGAGTTGTGGTGGGACTCTTTTTTATTGGCCGGATGGTGTTGGTAGCTATCTCTCCACCTCTTTAATCCTTGGATCGTGATAAGGGATGGAATTTCCCCCCAATCGAAAACTCTTATCTTTTCTTGCTAAACACGCATGATGAGTTTCGTACAAATCGGAGAATAAAAAGTTCCGACTTTTTTTCTGACTTTTTTACGATCTCAGAAGTGTAAAAAACAAATTTTTTTCGAACGACCGTAAAAATCAGCTTTTTCGCGCCTTTTTTGAATTGATCATCAATTTGCACCAAATTCCATCATTATCTGCAAAAATTTCACTAGGCAACTTTTTTCACAAATTAGCACAAGAATATTATAAAATTATCGAAGTGCCCATTTCTGACTTAAAATTGCCATTTTCAATATGAATTCAATCATTTTCGCATTTTTTCCTCCTTATAATAAAATACTCCTAAGAACTTATTAAATACACTAAAATGGGACTAACAAAGTATAAATTTGGGTATAACATATACAAAATTATGCACTCATCAAGTGTTCACCATTTTCTCGAGATAGAATCCGTGATAGCTCCTAACTATCTGGATATGGATGATGTCCCACCATGCATGGCTCCCTTTGAGCCCGATATTTCTAGTGATTCCTCTATCTCTGGTCTTGGTGCCTCGTTAGACCCTTTCACCACATCGGATGGTGATACATTAGTGGATAAGTTGATCTTGAAATCACTTGATACCACACTCCCTCTTCAGGAGGATATTGAGGATCATTATGCCGCTCCAAATGTGTGTGTGTTCCTTACTCTAGAGATAGATCATCTTCCTTCACCATTTATCCCACCCGATCTACCATTTGTCCCACCCAACCCACCCATTGTCCCTTCCACCCCACCACCTGGTTTGGATATTGATTTTGCACATTTCAAGTTTCCCTCTACATTTTTAGATCCTAACCTAAAATCATCCCCCACCCATGAGAGTATTTGTGGTGCTACTCTCCACTTTTGTGACACCGAGCTTGTTCCTCCATGCGCGCCACTCTCTTGTGGTTCTGTTTCCCATCAACAGCTCCCTGGTGTGTCACGGCGCGACCATTATCATCATCCATTCATAGAACGTTTGTTTCCTTTCTCTGAGGCCCAACCCATTCCGCTTACTAAACCATATTGCCTCCTTCACCAACTAGAGCACCATTCTTATAGGGCCCTTGTTTCCCTCACCTTTCGGTTCAATAAGGCCCGTGATCGATGTTTCATCACCCTTGTCTTCCTCACCCTTACCCTTATACCCACCCGCCCATGGTCCACCGATGCTTTGCATCGTGTGATGCACTTTGCCATACAAGTGCGTTGACCACTTTAGCCCGTTTCCAATAAGACTGGCACTTCAGTCTTGTTTGGGGGTAATTCTCATCACCCAATTTTTATGTCACCCCGTGATTTCATAGATCTTATCTTTAGGGTGAGATTCCATCGGTCTGGCTGAAGACAATAAACTTAGCGCTACCGGGAGACAGCCCGCGTTTCTTGTACTAGTCTCATCCTGTTTGGTGGTGGTGTTTCGCATCACCCAATGCTTTATCATACTTATAGACTTGTACACATTTTTTTCTTATCACTTATTCAGGTTTATTCTTAACTTCATCTGTCCACTTCACTAGCGGTTTATTATGGTACTATCTTTCCTACCCTATGCTCTCAATTTTAAAAATCATTTTACTTAACATCGAGGACGATGTTCCTTTTTGTTTGGGGGTGGGGAATTTTATCAAAATCGTGCCTCTTTTGATTTTTTTTAAACCTGATTTTTAAACTTTCATGCAGTTTCTTTCATCTCACTCATTGACGTGAATTTTCAATCATCCATCTTTTAAGTTTAGGAATCATGCTAGAGAATATTTTTTTCTAAATATCTTATGTAATACGTATCAAGGCATGTTGCACTATGAATTTCTAGACTCAACAAAAATTTACGCATTTATCACGTCACTACGGTTTAGAGTTGAGGAGTACTATAATTCCCAAGAGAACCTTAAGAATCACTAGTAGAGACTTTTATCTCGTGAGATTTGTGTCTTTCACCCTTTCAGAGTGTTTTACGCAATCTCCGAGTCACAAGTTGATTCAACTTCTTTTGGGTCCGCACTTTAATTATTGTATGATCTCATTATCCTTCATTAAAATTTGGCTTGATCACTGAGAATGGCATCACTTTCGAGTTGTAAGAAACGCGTGTCTTGAAATTTGTCCCGATCATTAGGTTTTCATCCATACACCTACCACTTTTCCATATCACATTTCCATTCACTTCACCAATTACATTACCATATTCTACCTTATTCACACATATTCCCCACACCCTCACCTATCATATCCATTCATATTTCATCCATCATTTTTTGAGAAAAAGAATGTTTATTCCAAATGTTAAATGTCTTCATTGTTGGTTTGAAAAGTGAGAGAAAAAGAAAAAAAAGGAATATATATATATATATATATATATATATATATTTGCTATATATATATATATATAGCAAAAATAGAAAAAAAAAAGAAAAAAGAAAAATAAAAAAAGAGAAAAGAAAAGAAAGAGAGTTTGTAGTTAGTAATAAAGAAATTTGTGCCTAAAGTGCTATACACTCTCTCACATCGCATATCCATCCATTTTCCATCGTATTACACATCCATCATATCATCCATCCATCCTATTCGACCCACATCATCATATCCTTCCAATTTCATTTTTCCCTCACCCATTATCATCCATATTCCCCTAGGTGTTTGGGCAAATGAGAGTCAACGTGGTGAATAACTCGACGTTCTCACTGTAGTGATATGATTCTTTCATGAGATCATTTTTCTTTCTAATTGTTCGTTCTTTCTTATGTGTGTGTGAGACGTTTGAACTTGCTTACATTTACTCACCTCCTCACACACAAGAGCGATACACTTACCCTAATCTCGAGAGTTCGTTTGAGAGAGTTATATCCTGTGAGATTTGAAGTTGAAGCGCTGATTCCGAAGAGGCTATCTGGGAATTACTCTTGTGATACTCGACCCGTTTTGACTGATTCACACTACCCACGTTGAGTTCTTGGAAGGATGTGCCTAGCGTATTTACTTAGCTAAACTTTTTACATTCTAGCTTGTATTTCTGAAATATGATGGATTGTGCGATTATTCTACGTCTAATAAGAGATAGACTACCATTTGCAAATAAAGAATTTTGTGAGTATATTCCCTGCAAACTCTCACGAGACACAACTCGTCCTGTAAGACAACCTATAGGTTTAAAGTCTTATTGCACATGCTAAGTACAATCGCAAGTGCCCGTAAAAGTGGTACACTTTTGGTTTCGTATCTTTCTCTTTCTCTCTATCTCATTGCTCAAGGACTAACAATGCTCTATTTGGGGGTGGTGTGATAAGCACCCAAAACTGTACATTTTATACCCCGAATAGACGTACTTTAGTTGCTAGTTCTCGGCAATTTGGGTCTTATGTGCTTTATTGTCTATTTTGTAGGTCGAATGCACGTTGCGGTGTTCAAATGCGTCTTTCAAGGCAATTGTGTGCAATATGGTGCTAAATACTTTGTCCCATAACCCTAACCTATCCCAACCTAGCCTAAACCTAGCCTAAGCCTATTCCAAACCCTGAGTGTGTTTAGTTTGTGTCTTTTTATATTTTTTTATATTTTTAGTTTGAATCATTTTTATTTTTAGGATTTATTTTTGATTTATTTAGAATTTCTAGGTTTATTTTCTATTTTTATTTTATTAGTGTAATTTTATTTTATTTTGATTTTTCTTAATTTTTAGGATTAGTTTTAGGAGTTTATTTTTAGTTTCTTAGATTATATATTTTTTAGGACTTTAGTTTTCATTTAGATTTTTAGTTTTTATTTCTTTTGTTTTATTTTAATTTTTATATAAGCTTAGGATTTTATTTTTTATTTTTTATTTTTAATATTTTTATTTTTATTCTTTTTAGTTTGTTTATTTTTAGTTTGATTTTATTTTTTAGTTTCAGTTTTATTAATTTTAGTTGAGTCCTTATTATTTTAGGTGTCCAAATTAAACTCACACATACCCTACTTCCATACACACTCACCTACACCTAACTAAACCCTCACCCTCACACACCTACTCTACACCCTCACCCACACTAGACCCCACCATTATATCTTCTTCCCCAAACACCAAACCCATTTCTCTCTCCTCTCTCCAAACTCCATTAACAACCCAACAAACACCCTTATTCCACCTGCTAACAACCAACATTACTCCATTAACTAACCTCTATCCCAATACCCAACAGCAACCCGTAATCGGGTATAACCCGAACACTAACTACCACCTGTCACCTGACCTACCCCGCGAGCTTCCCCGTCGCCGGCAACCTTTTCAAATCCCATATCCACGACCCGTTGATTACCCGACAACCTCTCTCCTAAAAACTGAACCTACCCGGTACCGCCAGCGCCCAACGCCAACCCGGTCGGACCGCCACACGAGCAGCCCCCCCAGTGTCGATTGACCACCTTCCCTCGCTGATCCCCTGCAACCCGCTATCCACTTCCACCTCCTTGCGCCGACCACCATCACCGAAAACCGACAACCCTCTCCGGCGACCTACCCCTACTCCGAACCCGGATCTGCCCTGCCAGCTCCGATCTACCTCCGACCATACAACCCGATCCTCCTCTCGGCCATCCTCAACCCATTTCATCCAAACCCAAGACCATAAACCCATTTCCCCCCATTAACCCAAATCGTATCTGCATAATACCAAAAGCCCAAAAATCCAACACTAAACCTAAATTAAAATAATACCCAAATGTGCATAAAACCCACTTATCCCCTTATACCCAAAATGCCCCCCAACTACCAAATTTTAAACCATTTCCAAAAATAACCCTTAACCAAATCAGATTATTATCTCCATTACCCCACTTCCCAAATATCCTCACACCTCACACCCCATGCACATGTGCTCACACCTCTCCCACATGTTCACCCTAGCCCATTACCAAAAACACCCCTTAGCCCGTGTGTGCCATGCATCTACTATAAAAGAAGGCTCAAGACCCCATTTGAGGAGAAGATCATCAAATAGAGAGAGAAAATTCTAG
Organism: Sambucus nigra; assembly: GCA_949130495.1. NCBI lineage: Eukaryota > Viridiplantae > Streptophyta > Magnoliopsida > Dipsacales > Adoxaceae > Sambucus > Sambucus nigra. The sequence continues at coordinate 77,215,997 of OX422220.1, forward strand.
AGAAAATTAAAGAGTTAGGTTAGAATAAATTAGGTAGAAATATTTGTAAATAGTTTTATTTTTATTTTTTTAGATATTTGTGAGTGATAAATGTGTGAAATTCAATTGAGTTTATTATTGAATTGATTATTGTTGGATGCTCATATTGGATGGATTGTGCTTGATTTCAAGGAAATAAGAGTTCAATTTCACTTCAAGAGATTGGGTTTGATTGTTCTCTTCTCTTCTCATTTATTTTATGCCTTTGATTATTAATTTGTCAAATCTTATGCCATGTTAGGCTAAATCCACTTTCAAGGAGTTGGGGGAAACCCTTCTTTGATGTTATTTTAGTTTAATTAGTTTGATTACTTGAATTTTTTCTTTGAATGTTAATTTTGATCCCTCACCCTTAAATTTACGCCTCGAGAGAGGGTAAATGATTTTCAAGAGAAAATCAAAATTCTAGTTATAATACCCATTTTAGATTCGAACTAGAGATAGGGGTTTCTTAAGTGGGGTATTATAAATTGAATTTCAACTCTAAATTTATTTTCTAAGATTTACATAAATTTTAATTGATCGATCCTAGCAGGTGATTAATTAAAAGGAGTGTAGATCTATTTTTCTAGAGTTGTGGGGTGCTAAACTTAACTTTCTAAAAGGTTACTATTAAGATTACATTTGCAATGAGAGTTGATTTGTAATGTTGATATTAATTTGGGAGAATTCAATTAATTAAATTAATTAGTTAGAATAGCTAAAATTTGTGGTGTAATCCCACTCCTTGATTGTTCTCACAATTATTTACCTCACTTTATCTCTTATTTTAGTGTTAGACTTTATTTTTCACTTTTAGTCACTTTCTAGTAAGTTGTTTTCATCTCAAATTTTAGTTTAGTGTTATTTCACCCCACTTCACCTATTTGTTTTAATATTTGAAAGCTACAAAAATTAGAAAAAGTAAAAAAGCCCCAAAAGAAAATAAAAGTGAATTACAATTTAGTTTGTCTCTAGCTTCCCCCTTTGATGTGGATTGACACCCTTATTTACCTCTACACTTGAGTTTATATATTTTTGTAGGTAATTGAGGTTTTGATTAACTTGGATTTCAACAACGACAACCAAAAAGAAAAGTTATCAATGGAGGATATTAGATTTGTATAGGGTTTTATTTTGATAATTCGGATGATTTTTATATATGTACGGGCATAGTCATAGGGGGAGATTTGTAAGGACATTTTTCTCATGTCCAATATGTTACATTTGTGTATGTCGTACGCCGATACATTTGGCACGTCAATTCACGATCTCACATGACGGCTTCTAGCCGAATTCTAAGAATTAAGCATTCAACATCTTCATCAAGTTTCCCACATCTGCCTCGACGACTTCACGTTCCACAATTTTATTGATTTTATTCAAGTGGTATGCTAGAGAAGGCAGAATAATGAAAGAAAGAAGAGATAGGAAAGTTTAAGGGTATTTTGGTAATTTTTTAGCCATAGTTCGGAGGTATGGTCAACTAGAAAGTTGAAGAACTTGAAGCCACGAATATACTGGAAAAACGGCACCTCAATCCGAGTTACGATGAAAAAGTTATGCGAGTTTTAAGAAAAGGAAAAAAGGTCCCTACATAGAACACAGGGGTGATTCGAACCTTTTTATTTTAAAAGGTCCGGACCGCCTAAGCCAAGAAGGATCTGTTCAAAATAAGCAGGAGATCCGGACTGCTTCGGATATTTTCAGAAGATCGCATATGATTTTTTTATGCCTATAAATACCTATTTCGGCGGTGTATTTGTTTAAGACTTTGAGAGACGTTTTTAAGAGTTCTATTTGCTCAAGTCTTCATATTTTTGAGTCTCCACACTCATGTTTTGATTCACACATCATTCCCATACTTTTGTTAATTCTTTTGGAACCCAAGAATACTTTTCTCTTGTTCATTCTTGTGAAGTGCGTCTCTACACCGTATGGCTGCGTGTCATTGGGGATCTTGCTGCGTGAAGATTATTTTATGAAGATTGGGCTGTGAGTCCTTGGAGGGTGGTGCTTGCATTCTCTTACTGAGTTTCAGACGACGAGTCTTTGTAGGTTGGCTGCGCGTTGATCCATTGCAGATTTCTCTATGTAATTGTAAGTTGCGATTTATTGATTTCATAGTGAAATAAAGGTTTTACCAGAAAGTTTTTTTTTCCTGAAATCTGTGTCTCAGCATACTTATTATGTTTCATGCAAGATTTATTAAATGGATTGAATGTTTATGTCTCGTATATGCATGTTTAAGGAATTTTTTAATCCGATTTGTGGTTTGTGAAAATTTAGACACCCAATTAAATAAATAATCCGATAAATTGGAAATTTGCGAACTTGGATCGATATTACACATTCTCAGACATATATACAAAGTTGGATCAAAATTCATATCAACTTCGAAACAACCCCATAATACAATGGTTAAGATCATTCTAAGTATCAATAATTATGACCAAATGTCCTAACCACATGGATAATGAAAGAAAGGGGGTCCAAGCAAACCGATATGCCACATCAAACATGTAAACTCAAAAACAAAAATAAACCGAAAATCTTTTTAGTTTTTCAACATATTTAGACTCAAATAAAAGCAAAATCTTTTTGTATTTTTTACATAAGACTCAATAAATAAAAAATAATACAAAATGATACACATGTCATAACACTAGCAATATATAAATCATGATGCAAAGACTAGCGTATGATAAACATGGAAACACAATCATCCTTTAGATTTATCATGGGAAGAATCAAGTGCAACAAAATGAGAACCATGAAGTTTTATTCCTAAATCCACTAAGTCCGATTTCCTAACCCAAGTAGGTGTAACATGAAGGGTGGGGGTTTTGGGAACCAAAATGACTTTATTCCTAAACTTCCTAGGAGCATTCCTAAGGTCATAGCAAAAACGTCTAAGGTGACCTTTCCTAGTGCAATTTGTTCAAGTGTAAAGACTGCGGGAATGATTACCAAAATATCGACCTCTCCTCACGTTCCTAGTGGGCTCTCTCACACGGTTGGTTTTGGCTTTGGGAATGGGGATAACTCTATCAACGTAGCCTATACGAAACCTATCACTTTTGACTTGGACGGTGCCTAACATCCTATCCAACTTTTTCGACCTAGATTCCAAGTCAAACTTAACTTTACTTGAGTCTTTCAACTTCTCCTCCAACTCGTTGATAACTTGACTTTTGTATATAGTCGTTGTTGAAAGCCAAGTTAGTCAAAACCTCAAATACCTACAAATAATAACAATCTAAAGTGTAGAGGTAAGTAAGGGTATCAATCCACTTTCTAGGGAGTAAAGCACATGGAACAAATTCAATTGTAATTCACTATTTATTTTCTTTTTGTGTTTTTTCACTTTTTCTAATTTTTTTACCTTTTTCAATATTAAAACAATAGGGTGAGGTGAGATCTAAACTAAAATAAACTAAATGTAAAATGATAATAACTAACTAGAAAGTAACTAAAATGAAAATAAAGTCTAGCACTAAAATAAAAGATAAAGTGAGGAAAATAATTGTGAGAACAATCAAGGAGTGGGATTACACCACAAATTTTAGTTATTCTAATTAATTAATTTAATTATTTGAATTCTCCCAAATTAATATTAAAATTACAAACCAACTCTCGTTGCAAGTGTAATTAGAATAGTAATCTTTTAGAAAATTAAAATTAACACCCCACAACTCTAGAAAATTAGATCTACACTCCTTTTAATTAATCACCCGCTAGGATCGATCAATTAGAATTTATGTCAATCTTAGAAATTAAATTTAGAGTTGAAATTCAAATGATAATACCCCACTTAAGAAACCCCTATCTCTAGTTCGAATCTAAAATGGGTATTATCACTAGAATTTCGATTTTCTCTCGAAAATCATTTACCCTCTCTCGAGGCGTAAATATAAGGGTGAGGGATCAAAATTAACATTCAAAGGGATTTTTCAACTAATTAAACTAATAAAAATAAAATAACATCAAATAAGGGTTTCACCCCACCCCTTGAAAGGGGATTTAGCCTAACATGGATTCAAACATACTAAACAAATATTCAATAGGCATTTAATATATAAAAGAGTAGAGAGAAGAATAATCAAACCAATCACTTGAATTTGACACTTTGAACTCTATTCTTGAAATTGAAGCATACACCCTCTAATTGAGCATCCAAGTATTGTGAAATTAAATGAGCAACCAATTAAATCTCTTACAAAATTTAATCTCACAATTATCTAGAGAAATAAAATAAAAAAAAATAAAAACTAAAAAAATATTTACAAATGTTGTTTTCCTACAATTCTCTCTCTATAATTTCCTATCTCTAATCTAGAATTTGATGATCATCCATTTTGAGTCTTCATCTCTCTTTTTATATGCAATGGAGCAAAGGGGTATAAGTGGGAATTGGCTACAGGTGCATGTGTATAAGGTGAGAGCACATGTGGGTGGTGAGGTAAGAATAAATTCAGATTTAGTTTGAGGGGTATTTTGGGTGTTTGGTTAGAAGAAGTTAGTTGGGGGGTATTTGGGTAAAAATAGTATAAGTGGGTTATTTGGCTTTGGTTTAGTCTTGGAAGTTGGCTTTAAGCAGGTGGAGATCGTGCAAGGGAAGAAATGGGTAATAAATGGTAAATGGAAAATGGGTCAAAGGCTCGGGTCTAAATGGTGGTGGGTTTTGGTGGCAGGAGGTTGACAGCCCGCCGGAGAGGGTATCGCCGGTTGAGCTGGGAATCGAAGGGAGAGTGAGAGAGTCCGCGAGCTGCTGCCGAATGTTGCCGGAGCAGGTCGACGGCGGTCGGACTGAAGGGTGCACCATCGGGGCTGGGGTTTACCTGGCCGGAGGCAGGGGATCGAGAGGCACCGGAGAGGTTGAGGTGGGGGCGGAATCGCCGACGGAGTCAGCGCCGACGAAAAGAGGACTGGTTTTGGCAGGATGGTTAGCGTTAGAGGTGGGTGTCGGCAGCGGGTTAGAGGGACGAGGCTCCGGCGGTAGGTGTGGTTCAGGACGCCGGCGGGTTGGAGCGGGACGAGGGATGGTAAGGGGGTTTGAGGGTCCAGTGGCAGGGGAGTCCGGACTTGTGGTGCCACCGGGGTGAGTCTCGGCCAGAAAGAGGGAAGCTGCCGGGTTTGGTAGGGGAGTGAATGTTTGGTAATGGTGGGATGAGAGAGAGTGTTAGTGGTGGAGATGGTTTTGTTTTGTGGGTGTGTGGTTATGGTGGTAAGAGAGAGAATGAGATGGTGAGGGAAGAAGATGATGGTAGGAGGGATAAGGTGTGGTGGGGTGTAGGGTGTGTGAGTGTGGGTGAGGGTGAGTTTTTTGGGGTGTAGGATAAGGTATAGGATAAGTGTATGATAATGGTGATGTGTGTGTTTAATTTGGACCTTAAAATAACACTAACTAAAATAAAATTAATAAAAATAAACTAGAAACCTAAAAATAAAATTATATTCTAAAAATAAAATAAAGAATCAAATAAAAATAAAACAAAAATCCTAAAATATAAAATCTAATAAACTAAACTAAACTCCTAAAATTAATCCTAATAAAATAGAATAATATAAAACTAAAAATCAACAAAAATCAAAATAAAATAAAACTAATCCTAATAAAATAAAATAAAACTAAAAATAATCAAAATCAAAATAAAATAAAATTATATTAATAAAAATAAAATAGAAAAATAGAAAATAAAATCTAAAAAATTCTAAAATAAATCCTAAAAATAGAAAAGACTCAAACTAAAAATCTAAAAAATAATAAAATGACACAAATAAAACACACACGGGCTTAGGGTATGTTTGGCTAGGTTAAGGCTCGGGTTAGGGTACGGGAGAGGTAATTGGGGTACAAGATAAGGGTATTTAGCTCCATTAAAATGCACAATTGCCTTGAAATACGCGCTTGAACACCGCAACGTGCATTAAACCTGCATATTAAACATTTAAGCACATAAGACCCATATTGTCGAGAAATAGCAACTAAAATACGTCTATTTGGGGTATAAATTGTACAGTTTTGGGTGCTTATCACACCACCCCCAAACAGAGCGTTGCTAGTCCTCGAGCAATAAGATAGAGAGAAAGAGAAAGATAAGTAACCAAAAGTGTACCACTTTCGTGGGCACTTGCGATTGCACTTAGCATGTGCAACAAGCCTTTAAACCTATAGGTTGCCCTACAGGACGAGTTGTGTCTCGTGAGGGTTTGCAGGGAATATACCCACAAAATTCTTATTTGCAAAATGATTTATTTGAAAGCAGTCAATCTCTTATTAGACATAGAATAATCGCACAATCCATCACATGAGAAATATTTTGAGAAATACAAGCTAGAATTTGTAAAAGTTTAAGCTAAGTAAATACTCAAGGCACATCCTTCCTAGAACTCAACGTGTGTAGTGTGAATCAGTCAAAACGGATCGAGTATTACAAGAGTAATTCCTAGATTGCCTTGTCGGAATCAACGCTTCAACTTCAAATCTCACTAGATATATCACTCTCAAACGAACTCTCGAGATTAGGGTTAGTGTATCGCTCTTGTGTGTGAGGAGGTGAGTAAATGTAAGCAAGTTCAAACGTCTCACACACACATAAGAAAGAACGAACAATTCAAAGAAAAATTGATCTCATGAAAGAATGCTAACCACTATAGTGAGAACGTCGAGTTATTCACCACGTTGACTATCATTCGCCCGAACACTAAGGGGAATATGTATGTATATGGGTGAGGGGGTAAATGAAATGGGAAGGATATGATGACGTGGGATAATATGGATGGTGATAGTGAGATAGGATGATGATATGATGGATGGAGGATATGTGATGTAGGATATAATGGTGACATGAAGGACAGTGATGTAGAATGGGATTGATGTGTAAAATGATGGATATAAGATGGATGAGCGAGAAGAGTGTATACACTTTAGGCACAAATGTCTTTATTTTACAACTAACTACAAACTCTCTTTTTCTTTTCTTTTCTCTCTTTTTTTTTTCTATTTTTCTTTTCTTCTATTTTTGCTATAATTTGCTATTTTTCTATTTTTTTTTTCCTTTTTCTTTTTTTTTTCTTTTTTTTTTCTCATTTTTCAAACAAACAATGAAGACATTTACATTTGAAATCACACTCTTTTATTTGAAAATGATGATGGATGATATAAATGGAGGTGATAGGTGGGGGTATGTAGGTAAATATGTAGGAAGGGTAGGATATGGTAATGTGATTGGTGAAGGGAATGGGAATATAATGGAAAGATAATAAGTGAAGTGTATGGGTGAAAATGGATCCAAAATGGGAAAGTGGTAGGTCTAGTGTTCGGGACAAATTTCAAGACACGCGTTTCTTACAACTCGAAAGTGATGTCGTTCTCAGTGATCAACCAAAGTTTTATGAAAGATAATGAGATCATACAACAATTTAAAGTGCGGACCCAAAGAAGTTGAATCAACTTGTGACTCGGAGATTGCGTAAGACACTCTGAAAGGGTGAAAGGCACAAATCTCACAAGCTAAAGTCTCTACTAGTGATCCTTAAGGTTCTCTTTAGAATTGTAGTACTCCTCAACTCTAACCGTAGTGACGTGATATGTGCGCAAATTTTGTTGAGTCTAGAAATTCATGGTGCAAAATGCCTTGTTACGTATTTCATAAGCTATTTATAAAAAATATTCTCTAGCTTGATTCCTAGACTTTTGAAAGATGGATGATTGAAAATTCACATCAATGAGTGAGATGAAAGAAACTGCACGAAATTTTATAAATCAGGTTTAAAGATCAAAATTTTCAAAAGAGGTACGATTTTGATAAAATTCCCCACCCCCCAAACAAAAAGGAACATCGTCCTCGATGTTAAGTAAAATGATTTTTGAAATTGAGAGCATAAGGTAGGAAAGAGATTACCAGAATGAACCGCTAATGAAGTGGACATGATAGCCAATAATAAACCTGAGTAAAAGATGTACAAGTCTATAAGCATGAGAAAGCATAGGGTGATGTGAAACACCACCCCCAAACAAGATGAGACTAGTACAAGAAACGCGGGCTGCCTCCCGGTAGCGCTAAGTTTAATGTCTTCAGCCAGACCGAACCATTCTCACCCTAAAGATAGGATCTATGAAAGCGCAGGGCGGCAGAATAATCGGGTGATGAGAATCACCCCCAAACAAGACTGAAGCGTCAGTCTTGCTGGATAGAGGCTAAAATGGTCAATGCACCTGTATGGCAAAGTGCATCACACGATGCAAAGCATCGGTGGACCATGGGTGGGTGGGTATTAAGGTAAGGGTGAAGAGGCATCGGTCTCGAGCCTTGTTGAGCGTAAATGTGAGGGCAACTAGGGCCCTATAAGCATGATGCTCAAGTTGTATGGGAAGGCAAAAGGGTTTGGTAAGTGGAATGGGATGGGGCTCATATAAATGACACGGCCATTCTATGAATGGGCGATGATAATGGTCGCGTCGTGACACACCAGGGAGTTGCTGAGAAAAATCAACACCATAAGGAAGTGGTGTGCATGGAGGAACAAACTCGGTGTCACGGTAGAGAGTAGCAGCAAAAATACTCTCATGGGTGGTGGATGGTTTTAGGTTAGGATCTAAAACTGTAGATGGAAACTGGAAATGTGCAAAATCAAGATCCAAACCAGGTAGTGGGGTGGAAATGATAATGGGTGGGTCGGGTGGGATAAATGGTGGAGGAAGATGATCCAACTCAAGAGTGGGAGACACACACTCATTGGGAGGAGTAAAGGAATACTCACAAGGGAGTGTGGTTTCTAAAGATGGAGTTGTCAACTTCTCCACAAGAGTAGCATCGGTAAATGGGGTGGGTGGGTAAAACGAGGCACCAAGATCGGAGATAGAGGAATCGATAGAAATATCGGGCTCAACGAGAGCCATGCATGGTGGGACATCATCCAGATCCGAATAGTTAGGAACAATCACGGATTCTATCTCGGGAAAATGGTGAGCACTCGTAGCCGGAGCTAACGTAAGATAAATTGGTTCCTCGGGAACACAAGGGTGAAGCTCAATAGGTATAGACTCGGGCACGTTTTTGGATATGACGGGAGAGGGAGGGTGAATGGGAACCGCAAGGTGGGGTTCATATGGACATGGAGGGATTTGATCAGGCTCACTATCGAAGGATAAGTCAACACAATTGTCGACTTGGGACCCGGACCATGGAATGGTCTCAACTTCAAGATTCTCGTGGTGATAGGGTTGGTCACACTCAAATTTTGTGTCACAAGGGGACACATCATCGTCACACTCGGTGGCAACGATGGGTGGGGTCATGGGAATATCCGACTCTCGCGCACACTCCAATTCATTTAACCTTTGTTCAAGCCTTTGGAGAGCTTGAGTTTGAATTTGAGTGGCACACTCTTGCTCGAGTATGAACTTTTGCAAGAGGGTTTCGAGAGTGGAGGTGGATGATGGTGGTGGTGGAGTGACGGGTGGTGGTGGTTGAGGTGGACACAACTCGCTATTATCATGAGTGTATGGAGAATACTCAAGTGAAGTGTGTGGGGTGGGGTCAAGTTCATCATACACGAAAGGATCGCTTTCGTGATGGACAAAGGGTTGATACGCATGGGGTGCGTAGTGAGGGGACTGATCGTGAATGGATGCACAAGGTTGCCATGACGACTGTTGGAACGTGTGAGGATCCACAACATCGGGTTGGGATACGTATTGCATGGAAGGGTGATCAGGCCTCCACGAATAACTGGGGGACTCACACAACTCGGGATTAGGTATAGCAGGGTAGTAGGCTGAGGTGGGTTCCGAAACAGTGTCATATGGATACACATGTTCCATAGTGGGTGCGTAGGGATATGAAGAGTATGGGCACTCATGGGACATGTGATCGGCATAAGAACAGTGGGTGCACAACAAAGGAGGAGACACGGTGACACTTGACACCGAGGGTGATGGAATAGGAGGTGCGGGCATGGATGGGTCAAGAGTACCAACGGTACTCGTGAGAGAGGTGAAATCATGAAGAATATCATTGTTAACGAAAATGTATTTTATTCCTAATTAATTAAATCAGTTTAATTAATATACATTTTAGTTTAACTTAATATATTGATTTTGATGATTCCAAACATTTTTTTTTCGTTATTCTATATATATTCATTATTGTATAAATCTCGTCTCGACTCCTCTCAACGACATATTCGAGTAAAGGTATTCACGTATGTTGCACTTTTGCACTTGACACATTAGGAACACATGCATATTTCTTGATCTATGATTTTTATTGTGTGACTTAATAATTGTGAGCCTAAACATTCTTTTAAAAAGAAATTATATTTACTGAAAATAATTTTTTTTTGTAAAATTGGTGTAAGACCTGTTTTAAATAAAGTTCTTATTTTTGTCAAAAAAAAAAAATAACCTTCGGAATTTATTAAGAAAATTATTTTTTTTTTTTGAAAAATAATTTTGTTTAAATTGAACTTCTTGTTATAAAAAAAAATATTTTGTTTAGTACATTTTTTTTGGGACCGAATAAGTTTACTATATGTTTACTAGTTTGATTTTTGGTTATCCATTAGTTTTACTAGGTTCCATACCTGCTGTGGTACCTTAGGATGTTTAAAAGAATTGTTTTGACCTTTGTCATTAAGATACTCTTTTACCATTCCTATATTTCGTCCTTTTGTGCCCATAGAAAATTCTTACCTGCTAATGGGTCTAGAAACTTGCGTACATCTATTTGGATTATTTGATAACCTTTATACCCATTAGTTTAAGAAACCATTTGATAGCCTACTATTTCGTCCTTTATATCTTTTCACCCTTTAGCTCTAGATTTTAGACCATACTCATTTAATGAGTTGTGTACTATTTTTTTTGTCCCTTACCTGTCACTTTCATGCCTCAGTCTTTCACATCCTGCAAAGTGAAGTCCTATTTGAATATTTGGAAATCTTCTCTTTTCAGTCCAAGCACGCAAGCTGATTTTTTTTTGTAAACTGCGATGAAAAGTTTTGACATTTTTTTTAATGATTAATATATTTGTTTTGTCCGAAAAATCTTTACATACAAAAATATCTGTACGAATTTATTTTTCTGAAATATTTTCCTTTTGAAAATATCTGTTCTGAACTGTGCGCAGCCACTGTTACAAGCAAATCTTCTCTTGAACGATCTTGTCTTCTGATATATTGTACACCTTATATCAGTTCGGAAATTTTATTTTTATATATACACTCATTTTGACGCATACATATATGTTTATATACAAAACCTTATACACAAAACCTCCTATTGTCCCATCCTGTACCATCCAAGATTTGACCTGCTTGCTAGCTGGTGGCTGCACGGACCTGCTATGGCCAAAAGCTTTTATTGGTTTGGACGTCTTTTTGCTAGACTTGAGGCTATCATTGATAGTTTGAATTGAGCTTTGGAAATTGTTCTTTGATACATATATCAGTCCGAAATTAATTTTTTTTTATCTGTTCTGAAATATATTTGTATATCAGTCCAAAATTAATTTTTTTTCTATCTGTTCCGAAATATATTTCAGTACGAAATTAATTTTTTTTATCTATTCCGAAATATAGTTTTAATATCTGTCCGAAATTATCTTTTAATATCTGTCCATTAAACTCTTGTATATCTGTTGGATATTATCTCTTGGACTAACAACTTCTTGCAGAGCCATGTTAGATATTCGAAATGACTTCTTTCAGTCACACATTTTTCAGTATACCACTCTTCTGCAACGGCCATATTTTTATTGAGAATCAAAATGGAGATGTATATATCAGATTGGAGATTATTTTCAGACTACACCATCCCAGAAAATCAGGAGCATTTAATGTTGAGATTGCTTGTGTCTAACAGCTAGTAATCTGCATACTCATTTAAAGCTGTGAGAGCTGCATTGAACAAACGCAGAGTTGAATGAGAATATGAGAAAGACTTCTTGAGAGCATTTTTGAAATTATTATTCAGCAGAACAAAAACGAAAATATGAGATTGACTTGAAATATTATTGAGAGCATTTATTTTACTACTCAGCTACACATTCAAGAGAGCAATAAATTTTATCATCTGCTCAATCATTTGAAGAAGAAGACTTGTGCTTACTTCAACATCATTTATTGAAGTCTGATTCAAGAAGGAGAAACTCAGATTACAAATTGTATTTTAAGGAGTTTCAGTATTGTATCTTGTACTACAAAAATTCAGATTTGTTGTGAAGCTTTGTTGAAGCTTCGATTTGTACCGGTGATTGGTTCCTACCTGCAAGTGGGCCACGAGGTTTGAAGCTCGGAGTTAGCTTGCAAACATTTGTACGCGGTGGTTTGATCCTACCCGCAAGTGGATCAGGTTTAGTGAAGCGCAAAGGAGACAGGGGCTCTAGGCGCGTGGACGTAGGCCGGGATTTGGCCGAACCACGTTAAATTTCGGTGTCATCTATTTTCCGCACTCTTATTTATTTATTTGCACATGCATGCTTGAGTTAATATTTTCAGCACAATACCTTGCAAATAAATTAATTCCGAAATTTGACTAAATTTATTTTAAGGTTAAAATAATTATTTTTGAATTAAATAATTAATTTCAGAATATCACTTTATATTAAATATGAAAATTAATTTAATATTTCTAGAGTGTTAAAATCTGCATGTCTAGTTGTTTAAATTAGTTAGTTGCATTTATTTGATATTGTTGGATTTATTCTTTATAGTTTTATAAATCTGATATTTGTTTAAGTGATTTAAATTTAGTATTTTCTGAAATATTAATTTAACCCGAAAAGTTTGCAAAAACTCAATTCACCCCCCCCCCTCTTGAGTATAATCTGGGCAACAATCATAAAGAGAGCGCTCGGGACCACTCTCACACGTGTCACGTGTCAATGGAAAATGACCAAAGTAGTCCCTTAAAGGACGTTCTTCGGCCATGTGGATGAAAATATTTTTTGAATTTTTTTGAAATTTTTTCAAAAGGAAAGAAAATATTTTTGGATTTTTCTAAAATGAAAGAAAGAAAATATTTGGGGATTTTTTTTTTGTAAGAAAAGGTGGGGGAAAAAATATGGACTCTTTGAATTTTGAACGAACTCAATAAAATCGACTACTGAAAAATGGAATTGGACACACACACAAGTCAAGAAAAATTCCTAACTAGCACATAGCCAATTTTTATCTTCAAAATTTAGTGAAAGGGTAGTCAAATTTTAATTAAGTCCGCGGGCGATAAAAAATCACGGAATTCTTTGTGATCGCCTTTGCAAAAATATTCTCCTAGTGGGATGCCTAGTTGATTGATTTTAAATTTAGTGATGGCTAGGGTAGCACACAATGGTAAGCGAGTGAGTCGGGTGATGAAATCCCTTCTCGTGAGTGACCGGGTGTAGGTCTTAGTCAATTAATTTATCACACCATTCGAAAATAAATGCGAGAATAAAATCAAAGAAGAGCACACAAAGCACACACAATAAATGAACTCGCTTACAGGAGAGACGCGAGGGTTTGAGAAATATACCTCCCACGGTTTTTAGGCCGTGGGGTGCCGAAAAATTTGAGTCGACCGGGGGGAGATCACGCCTATCTCAGTCGTCCCCGGGAGTCCTACCGACCCAAGGTAGAGAGGCTTCTAAATCCTCGCCAATGGGCGCCCTCTCTTTACCTTGTCTGGTTTCCCTATCACGCTTGTCTTTAATTATTACAAATTTAAATGGAAAATAAATGGTGTCTCTAAGCACCGCAATACAAGCAATGATAGAATAATCCTAAATACAAGCCTTCTAAAAATGCAAAAATGGTACTAAAATGAAAAAAAGTACAATACAAGTGAATCACAAAATGGAATCTGCTCCGAGCTTCACAATCCCAAGAATGGCAACGGCGCCATTTGATAACTTGACTTTTGGGTATAGTCGTTGTTGAAAGCCAAGTTAGTCAAAACCTCAAATACCTACAAATAATAACAATCTAAAGTGTAGAGGTAAGTAAGGGTATCAATCCACTTTCTAGGGAGTAAAGCACATGGAACAAATTCAATTGTAATTCACTATTTATTTTCTTTTTGTGTTTTTTCACTTTTTCTAATTTTTTTACCTTTTTCAATATTAAAACAAAAGGGTGAGGTGAGATCTAAACTAAAATAAACTAAATGTAAAATGATAATAACTAACTAGAAAGTAACTAAAATGAAAATAAAGTCTAGCACTAAAATAAAAGATAAAGTGAGGAAAATAATTGTGAGAACAATCAAGGAGTGGGATTACACCACAAATTTTAGTTATTCTAATTAATTAATTTAATTATTTGAATTCTCCCAAATTAATATTAAAATTACAAACCAACTCTCGTTGCAAGTGTAATTAGAATAGTAATCTTTTAGAAAATTAAAATTAACACCCCACAACTCTAGAAAATTAGATCTACACTCCTTTTAATTAATCACCCGCTAGGATCGATCAATTAGAATTTATGTCAATCTTAGAAATTAAATTTAGAGTTGAAATTCAAATGATAATACCCCACTTAAGAAACCCCTATCTCTAGTTCGAATCTAAAATGGGTATTATCACTAGAATTTCGATTTTCTCTCGAAAATCATTTACCCTCTCTCGAGGCGTAAATGTAAGGGTGAGGGATCAAAATTAACATTCAAAGGGATTTTTCAACTAATTAAACTAATAAAAATAAAATAACATCAAATAAGGGTTTCACCCCACCCCTTGAAAGGGGATTTAGCCTAACATGGATTCAAACATACTAAACAAATATTCAATAGACATTTAATATATAAAAGAGTAGAGAGAAGAATAATCAAACCAATCACTTGAATTTGACACTTTGAACTCTATTCTTGAAATTGAAGCATACACCCTCTAATTGAGCATCCAAGTATTGTGAAATTAAATGAGCAACCAATTAAATCTCTTACAAAATTTAATCTCACAATTATCTAGAGAAATAAAATAAAAAAAAATAAAAACTAAAAAAATATTTACAAATGCTGTTTTCCTACAATTCTCTCTCTATAATTTCCTATCTCTAATCTAGAATTTGATGATCATCCATTTTGAGTCTTCATCTCTCTTTTTATATGCAATGGAGCAAAGGGGTATAAGTGGGAATTGGCTACAGGTGCATGTGTATAAGGTGAGAGCACATGTGGGTGGTGAGGTAAGAATAAATTCAGATTTAGTTTGAGGGGTATTTTGGGTGTTTGGTTAGAAGAAGTTAGTTGGGGGGTATTTGGGTAAAAATAGTATAAGTGGGTTATTTGGCTTTGGTTTAGTCTTGGAAGTTGGCTTTAAGCAGGTGGAGATCGTGCAAGGGAAGAAATGGGTAATAAATGGTAAATGGAAAATGGGTCAAAGGCTTGGGTCTAAATGGTGGTGGGTTTTGGTGGCAGGAGGTTGACAGCCCGCCGGAGAGGGTATCGCCGGTTGAGCTGGGAATCGAAGGGAGAGTGAGAGAGTCCGCGAGCTGCTGCCGAATGCTGCCGGAGCAGGTCGACGGCGGTCGGACTGAAGGGTGCACCATCGGGGCTGGGGTTTACCTGGCCGGAGGCAGGGGATCGAGAGGCACCGGAGAGGTTGAGGTGGGGGCGGAATCGCCGACGGAGTCAGCGCCGACGAAAAGAGGACTGGTTTTGGCAGGATGGTTAGCGTTAGAGGTGGGTGTCGGCAGCGGGTTAGAGGGACGAGGCTCCGGCGGTAGGTGTGGTTCAGGACGCCGGCTGGTTGGAGCGGGACGAGGGCTGGTAAGGGGGTTTGAGGGTCCGGTGGCAGGGGAGTCCGAACTTGTGGTGCCACCGGGGTGAGTCTCGGCCGGAAAGAGAGAAGCTGCCGGGTTTGGTAGGGGAGTGAATGTTTGGTAATGGTGGGATGAGAGAGAGTGTTAGTGGTGGAGATGGTTTTGTTTTGTGGGTGTGTGGTTATGGTGGTAAGAGAGAATGAGATGGTGAGGGAAGAAGATGATGGTAGGAGGGATAAGGTGTGGTGGGGTGTAGGGTGTGTGAGTGTGGGTGAGGGTGAGTTTTTTGGGGTGTAGGATAAGGTATAGGATAAGTGTATGATAATGGTGATGTGTGTGTTTAATTTGGACCTTAAAATAACACTAACTAAAATAAAATTAATAAAAATAAACTAGAAACCTAAAAATAAAATTATATTCTAAAAATAAAATAAAGAATCAAATAAAAATAAAACAAAAACCCTAAAATATAAAATCTAATAAACTAAACTAAACTCCTAAAATTAATCCTAATAAAATAGAATAATATAAAACTAAAAATCAACAAAAATCAAAATAAAATAAAACTAATCCTAATAAAATAAAATAAAACTAAAAATAATCAAAATCAAAATAAAATAAAATTATATTAATAAAAATAAAATAGAAAAATAGAAAATAAAATCTAAAAAATTCTAAAATAAATCCTAAAAATAGAAAAGACTCAAACTAAAAATCTAAAAAATAATAAAATGACACAAATAAAACACACACGGGCTTAGGGTAAGTTTGGCTAGGTTAAGGCTCGGGTTAGGGTACGGGAGAGGTAATTGAGGTACAAGATAAGGGTATTTAGCTCCATTAAAATGCACAATTGCCTTGAAATACGCGCTTGAACACCGCAACGTGCATTAAACCTGTATATTAAACATTTAAGCGCATAAGACCCATATTGTCGAGAAATAGCAACTAAAATACGTCTATTTGGGGTATAAATTGTACAGTTTTGGGTGCTTATCACTCGTAAATCCTATACTCAAGCACACGCCTAGACTCCTCAAACTCAAGAAACTCCTTTTTTAAGGTCTCCATCAGACCACGAAGACTATCTCTCTCTTTATCGACATATTCTAGCTTCTCCCCAAACATCTTCTCCTATGATCGAAGATCCTCAATCAAAGCATCGTTATTCTCTAAGTCTTGCTCATTCAACTTAGCTTGCAATTTAGAGTTTGACTTTTTCACTTTCACCTTCTCGGCATATAACTAATTAAATGCAACTTGCAACTCTTTCACATCTACCTCCTCGTCCTCACTCACATCAGCCTCACTCACTTGGGATTCAACGGCCTCAGAAGTGTCATGCACATGATAATCTTCGTGGGAAGATTTATCGCCGTCGGTCACACAACATGTCAAGAAAACTAAAAACTTGCTCTCATTAGGGGAACTCTCTCCCTCTTACGGTTCAGTATCACTTAAGGAGGAACTATAAACTATCGGTTTCTTTCCCTCTTTCTTAAGTCTAGTGGGACACTCGACAACTTTGTGACCATACCCCTCACACCCAAAACACCTATCTGACTAAACCTTATTAAATTTTTCACTTTTATCTTTAGGTATGTACTCTACTTTGTTGTTCTTGAATTTCTCAAACTTGTTGGCATCTTTTGATTTCTTTTAAAAAATAATTTTTTTAACTTTTTAGCCAACAGGGCGACATCCTCAAAATAGGAATCGAAATCATCATCCGAAACTATAGTTTCCTCCTTACGAGCTTTCAAATCAATGCCCTTTTCTTTCTTTGGCATTTGCTTAGAGGTAAACATATTGAGTTCATAGGTTTGTAAGTCACATACAATCTCTTCAAGTTTCATCGAATTAGCATACCTAAGGAGTTTAAAGCGGTCACTTTTGCATCAAACCTACTCGGTAAAGATTTCAAAATTTTCTTTATGACACGATTTTCGAGAATCCTCTCACCTAAGTTAAATGAGGAGTAAAAAATATTGGACAGATTGGCATAAAACTCATCAAACGACTCACTATTTAGCATTTTAATCGTCTCAAACTATGCAGTGAGGTTTTGTAACTTAGACGCCCTAACAGTGCTAGTGCCCTCGTGAGTAAGTGCAAGTGTATCCCAAGCCTCTTTTGAAGTTTCACAAGTCATGATTCTATTATACTCTTCAGGTGTGACATGTGAGGAAATTATGTGCAGACCTTTAGAGTTGTATAATGCAAGCCTATGTTCAGTATCAAACCATGACTCAATGAGTTTTAGACTAGTGACATCACTCTCTTGTGTGACTGGTGGTGTCCAGCCCTTTTCAACCGCTAACCAAACACGTCATTAATAGATTTTAAAGCACTTCTCATTCGCATTTTCCAATAAGCATAATTTGTTCTATAAAAAACAGGAGCACGAAAACTTTCAAAACCTCCAAAATTTATCTTAAAAAATAAGGGATCAAACACAAAAAAAATATGTTTCTATATCTGATACCAATTTGTAGGACCCTTTTAATTTCTTATGCGGAAAGTGTTTTAAGGATGACAAAACAATTTCTATTTTTATGAAAAATATTTTTCCATTTTTTTAATTCGCACCAAGTTGTGAACAGATTTAACTTAACGAAATTTTATCTTGATTAATCCTAAACATCCATCTAGTGATTAAAGTAAGTAAAATAAAGTAAAGAATACTCACAACGTCGGATGTACGAGGAAAACCACAAACGGAAAAAAACCTCAGATGGCCCAAGCCAGACAATCACTATGAATGTAGAATTACAACGAACAGACACTAGTCTTACTTAACGACTCGATATCCCACAAGACTTGACGCTGTTCTGATATTCGACCAGTCCTCTCACAGTGCCCACGCAGAAAGTCTTTCTTCTACCATACCTGTCCACAACACACACGTCCACGTATGTCTCGGTGTCCATCGATATGGCTTGTAATGTCTACGATGTTGAAACCGGACTCCACCAAATCTTCACCGCAAAATCAGTAATGTTCAAGTGTAGAACAACTCTTCTTGGTGCCACAAAGATCACTATAGCATATATAAATGAATACTCGGATCTTTGAAACTCTAAGGATACATTGACTTTAGAAAACCTTAGGAAATTTGTGTGCAGAATCGTTCTGGATGAATACTGGTTTTTGCAGAATGCACACTTACAAAATCTGATGGAAAACACGCCTTAAATAAAATCATTTGGGTGGCGTGTCGTTCGAGCGAGATTGGTTTATCGCTCAAACGAGATGTCCATCTCGCACGAACGACTGGTCCAATCATTTGAAGGACACGTGGTGAAATAGACTCCTAAACAAACTCAATCTCTAATTCGTCTTATCAGATCTAATAAAATAGCATCCTTATCTTTATAAGAATTAATTCCGAGTCCCATTAAATATTACACATTCATTCGTGAGTGATATCGGACATCAATTGATCTTGAAGACGCTTAAACTTGCACCAATTAAACTTCGGCATAATTAATTACTTTAAGCTTTGCCGTACTGTCTTCAATTAAACTTCAACACATCACAGTCTATGTGGGATTGTGAAAATTAAATTACGAGATATGACTCAAGCGTGTTTTATTTCGGAGATAAGCCAAAACTAGACAATGGACTCAATTGGAAATTTTGTCCTTATAGACTTTGTCATTGAATTTATCGAAGGGCATTAGCATGATAAAGTGGGACTCTTCGATCAAGTGATGACCAAAGATCCCAATCAACATTACAAATGGAATCTTTATACGGATGGTGTATCCAATTCAAAAGAGGAAGGAATTGGGATAATATTGGTGACCCCAGATCAAATCGTCCTCGAGCAGAGGATATGACTTGGCTTTTAGACATTAAATAACGAAGTGGAATATGAGGATCTCATCGACAGATTTAAGATTAATTTATCTCTTGGAGCCAATTACCATGATGTATATTATAACTCAAGGTTGGTATCCAATCAAATTCCAGGAAACCACATTATCAGGGATGAAAGCATGTCAACCTACATCCAAATCACCCATGATTTGGCCATCGAGTTCAAGAATGTTCATGTTCAGTAATTCCTTAGGGGGAATAACAACCACGCAGTCACCTTAACCACTCTAGCTTCAGGTTTAGACTGTGACCTAAAAAGAGTGATCGAGGTGGAGTATGTGGATCAACCAAGCATCCATAAACAACAGAAGGCCGACCAAGTACTCGCCGTCCAAAAGGATCCTAGTTGGATGAACTTAATAGTCACATACTTAGGGGAATACACACTGCCTATGGACAATAAAGAAGCTCATCAGATAAGAGTGAAGGTTACTCGTTTTTACTTATCCATTGAGGGAGAACTCTATATAAAATCTTTTAACTGGCCCTATTTTCAATGTGTGCATGACTAGCGACGTCGACTAAGTCCTTTATTAACTACATGAGGGGATTTATGGAAGTCATTCGAGTGGAAGATCTCTAGCATTCAAAGATATAAAAGAAGGCTATTGGTGGCTTTAAATGTAAAGGACATCGTATCCTATATGAAAAAGTGCAAAAAGTATTAGTTATTATCGTCAATACTCAATAACCTAACTAACAACCTCAAGACCTTGACCAACCCATTTCTTTAGACACAATGGGGGTTAGACATTGCATGCCCACTATCCACGACAACCGAAAATCAAATATACCTCTTACTCGAAATAAATTATTTCACTAGATGGATCGAGGAAGAACCTTCGGCTAACATAAAAGACATCGACATGATCAGGTTCATCTGGAGAAACATTATAATCCTCTTCAGTTTCCCAGGAACTCTTATCACCGACAATGGAACACAATTTGAGAGCAACCGTTTCCAAGACTCTTGCAATAACCATGCAATTAGACACTACTACAATTTGGTGGCTTACCCTTAGAAAAATTGGCGCACTGAATCTTCTAATAAAACAATCCTTGACGGGATGAGGAAAAGGTTAGAAAGAGAAAAAGGTGAATGGGTGGACGAGCTCCTGTAACGCCCTGTATTTTTTTAGCATTTTAAATTACACGGTGCACGTAATTTAATTAAATGGAGAAATAAAGTAAATTAAATAAATATTAATTAGAAAATAAAAGGATTAATATTTATGTGAAATTATATTTATTTTTGTGATAAGTAAATGAAAATATGTTAAATTACATTACGTGACAAGTGAGTGAAATCGACAGGTTTAACGGCATCTCATTTGGGACACGCGAATAGGGTCGTGTCGGGAATGAGATGAAAAAATAATGTTAGATGACTACGATGGTGATTTCGAGTGATCTAATGATATATAATGCGTCGAGATAGTTATAAATAGTTCCCGAGGATTGTAATTGGGTTTCGAGGACTTTTAGGCCAAACATGACCCGTAAAAGGGTATTCTGGTCATTTTTCACATTGATTCTGACTTAATTTTGGGATTAGTGGAGTTTAGGGTTATAATTAGGGAAGGTGAATTAATTTTGGGATTAGTGGAGTTTATGGACATAATTAGGGAAGGTGGATGGAGTGGGCGGCCATTCTACCATCCAGAAGACTATGGCTTTGAGAGAGTAGAGAAAATAGAAGGAAAAATAAAGAAAAAGTGAAGATAAGTGATCCGGGAGGTGGCGTGATTCATTCCGGGCGCAAGATCACTACGTAAATAGGAACTCCAAGGGAAGAATTAAGAATCTCTATAATTATAAGGCAAGTATTTATCTTGCTCTAATTATTGGTTTGATTTCAATCAATAATTTATAAATTTGGTGTAGAAACACAAATTTTGCATGGGTTTAACATGATAAAAAGGGGATTTTATGAATGACTTATCAAGAAGAGATCTGAAGACGATTACATGTTAAATTTTATGTGAATGATATTATAAAGATGTGATCTTAAATGATTAAATTGATAGTTGATGAAATCTTGAATTAGGGTCGAGATATCGTATAATTGTTTATGAGAAATTGATAATCCCATTAATGTAAATGTTTTCGGGTTGATTCAGACATAGCAATATGTGTAATTACGCTTGGGACTTATGGGGAATTCATGTTAGGGGATCGATTAATGTTGGGAACTCATATGGTTTTAGGAAAGATGATGAATCCCGTCAAAATGATTTAGGTCACTGCTCAAAATCGAATTGATTCCACCTGGCGAATCGGTTCGGTCAGTCAGGCAAATTTATTCGGCCTGGAAGATTTTCCTCCTTTGGTTGTTTGGGTTTTTTCATGGACCATTTGGAGTTCGTCTTGGTTTACGGAGTACGGTAGGTAAAATTTAACTTCTGGGAATATACAAGATGGAATTAAAAAGTACCTTGGGTTAAACGGGGATTACATTCGGGTAAGAAATCACGGGTGTATTGGGGTGAATGGCACTTAGGTTAGGATTTTGGGAAGAGCTAGGCTACGAGCTTGAGTAGAATATCAAGGTGGACAACAACATGAAATTAAAAATCTATAATAAGTAAGTCAATACTTGATAAATCGATAGTCGGGGTAGACTCGGGATTTTTGGGCTAGTGCTACGAGAGACATTTTGCACAGTTAGTCGGATATATATATATATATGTGTGTGTGTGTGTGTGTGTGTGTGTGTGTGATTTTTGTGAACATACCTACTCTAGGGATGCTATCGTTGGAGGTTGCGTGTAGTGGGCAGTCCACCCAGACGTGACAACATGTGTTGGGTCGTTTCTCCAGGTCGTTGGACTGTTGCATGACTAATGTATGTGAGTTTAGAGTCCGTTAGGGTAATTTGGTATGGTTATCCCACAAATATAAGTCTATGACCGCCTCCAGTTTATGTGTTTATGATTTGGGATCGGTGGTGAGATTCTGACCTGGTGACTCAAGAGTGGTACGCGACGTACCTGAAGCCTAATCACATACTAGGGAATGTATCTGGGAGTACAACTTGGGGATGCTATGCATATACGTATAAAAGAGTGTTAAATGTATATGTGTGAACAAAACGAATGCGTGAATCTTGAAATTATAACTAGTGCGCAATTATGTCAATTGTTAAACGATAATATTATAATTAACTATGTGAGAGATAAAGCAAAGTGAAATACGTGTAGCACAATTGGGCTAGAGGTTAAGCGTACTGGGCTACGTTAAGTGACTTTATTAGTTAGGTGGGTTGGTGTAATGAGGAAATTAAAATACATACACTAAATGCGCACTATAGATGAGGGACGAGGATAATGTCATGCGAGTGTGACACCAAATGAAAATGGTTTCACGGCATGAAAAATGATTTTTAGTGCCATAATTTTTTGCACCTAATTATAAAAAATTCGCCACCAAATCTTTTAGTGGAAAAAAAAATTTCTTCATGCTATTGCCACTAAAGGTGTGCCGCGGATTGTTTTCATGGCAATTATTAAATCGCCACTAAAAGTTGATTTTTTAGTGACAAATTCACTTCGCCACCAAAACATCGCTTTAGGTGGCAAATTTTTTTTCATCTAATAAAGATTAAATTGCAACTAATAGTTGATAGTTTGACACTAAAAGTTTATTTTTTATAGCAAAATAAAATTCACCACCAAAAGGAACCTTTCGTGGCAAAATAAATCGCCACAATTGAACTTAAATTTGTATGGAACAATTTTTTAAATATTAAATTGCCACCTATATTTGATAGTTTGCCACCAAAAGACTATTTTTTGTAGCAAACCAAAGAATCGCCAACGAAAGGGTTGTTTTGTGGCAAAAAATCATCACATTTGATCTTAAATTTGTATGGAACAACTTTCTTAGCAATTTAAATTCACCACTAAATGACATTTTTTATTGCAAAACAAATCTCCATAAATTGATGTAATATTTTTCACAATACATATACACGTTGCTTTGGTAACGACTTAATTTCGCCGCATGTTTTTATTACTTGTCATCCAATTTCACATAATACTCAAAATAACTCATATACTCAATTCTAATAAAGTCATTGACATTTATATAGCTCGTAAAGATAGCAATCTTTGAAAAACAAATCTTTATCTCAAAAGTTCCTAAGCTAAACACTATTTCAAACAAACTATTTACAAGAAGTGTACTACCATTAAAAAAAAAGGTCTAATCCATTATTCTTCTTTATTGTTACTCTCCTCTACAAAAGCTTCCACTGAATCTGCAAAAAAACACAAAGAATTTGTTTAGAATTATCACTTTGAAAAACAATGACAATAAGTTTTAGAAGATTAATCAAAGTACATTTATAAATTTCACTTACAGGTCTTGCAAAATAATAATAAAAATATGATAAATCACATTCATTAACATCATATTCGTTTACCAATTATACCCTATCCACCCACCCACCAAAAAAAACATTTTTTCTTCTCTGTGTATTAGGATTATCATTTGATGCAATAGTGTTGGTGGAGTAGTCAACATTTAGGTCCTTTGATTAAGAAGAAGGGGGCGTGTGGATTCTCCCATGAATCTTTGACGCGTAGAAAATTTTAGGACACGAGCACGACCGGGACCAGGGATAACTAAACAAGAAACCAACAACATTAGCTGAGAATAATTAACAAATCTAACAAATAGTCGTCGTCGTCATTTTTTTCGTAGTGATTCTTTCAATAAAACCCTTAAAACTTATATAAAATTAATTGTCACTAAACAAAAATAGAAAATTGTCTTCTATATTAACATAAATTTTAAATTATGAATTGACAATACATGATATCATATAACATTCAAGATTAGTAGCATGATTGCAATATCCAAAATTTTCTACATAATGTTTCCATGATGGATTCTATGTAATGCTTTGAAGTTTAAGTTTTGTTATACATTAACATAATTTTAAAAACTAGTTTGGAAATTAAATCATACCCTCGGTGGTATTAAAACCTGATGAGAAAGTGTCGGGAGAGTCGGCTACATTTTGATGACTATGTTGTGAAAAAAGCTGATTCGACTCTTCCACAAATCGTTGTCCGAGAGTTGTTATATGACCTATAACATGCATAAAATGGATTAACACAATACCTTTATAATTAGACTTAACTTAACGTTGGTATATTTCCTACTTAATTATATATTTGTAGTTGTCAAGTAATTTGACTTAAAATACAAAGACCATACCCTTATTGTTGTTAACAACAGATGCAATAAAGTTCAGAGAGTAGGCGACATTTGAGTTAGTTGAATGAGAAGGATGTGTGGATTCTCCCTGGTATCCTTGATGCGAAGAAGATCTTGGGACATGTGAATATGCGGAACCAAACATAACTACACAAGAAACCAAAACCATTAGCTAGGGATA
This sequence comes from Sambucus nigra, assembly GCA_949130495.1. Classification (NCBI taxonomy): domain Eukaryota; kingdom Viridiplantae; phylum Streptophyta; class Magnoliopsida; order Dipsacales; family Adoxaceae; genus Sambucus; species Sambucus nigra. The sequence continues at coordinate 77,241,048 of OX422220.1, forward strand.
TGTATGCATGAATTATGTCAAACATGAGTATTCCAACAAGGAACTATCACAACTTGTGAAACACCAATAATCGCAGCTATGAATTTTTGTTCCATGTAAAATTGTAAATAAGGGTACACATAATAATTATTTGAATTTTGACAAAGTAGTGGACAAAATTTAACTCCAAATAGGTGAAAATATTTTTCACCATTTTACTTTTCACTAGGGTTAAAAATCTGTTACATAGTATTAGTTCTGCTATGAATTTGATTAATTACAAAAAATGAGCATAACGCAGTTACTCACAAGAGAACCATTAGAGAGACTTTTCCGCATGGGAAGACCGGATTTAGCCTTCACTGGACCTCCTTTTATTCCAATTACATTTCTCAGCTTGTTTAACCACTCAACACATCAACACTATGAGCTGTAAAATGAATTCAAATCTAAGTTGACATTGACATGTAACCCTTTGGGTGACTGCTAAGGGCCACCACTGATCTAGTGGGTGCTGTGATTACTGGTCTAGTGCAGTTGAAAGGTTTGAAAATGGAGCATTCTTTGATCTAGCGTATGAAAAGTGTGTGTAGAGCTTCAAAATATCGATGTAGGACAGGCTCTAGCTAATAATCATATTATTCCAAACATATAACTGAATAAATTAAGAATTCATCTTTTCTTGAGCATAGTTTAAATGCTTGAACAAAGAAGAACATTTGTTTGCTCTTATTTCCAGTTCTTAATTTCAAATATATGTATACAATTTAAATCGTGTTCAATCATCTACTTAATAGAATAAACTCTTACAGATATTATTAAAGCTATAGAGAAATTCTAAAATGATGCTAGTCATGGCTATGGACTCTTTAATGTCGATTGTAAGGTAAATTTAATTCTCTCTAAGATAAAATGATTGGTACTAAACTCTGAATACCAATCATGTTATCTTACATATATATAATACTTAAAGAATTTGATGTTCATGACTTCAATTAACCGGCGGCTAGCAAGCACTCGAGGCCATATTTATTAAAATACTCCAGACTTGATTGATATACTCACATGGCTACTAGAGAGATACTCAACTACAACAACACCAATTACAAACAGACCATCTTGATTGATATCCAGACTTTAGCAAGCACTCAACTTTGTAAAGGGACCCCACATGGCTACTGGAGAGATACTCAATTACCTGATTTGTCAAACCCTGGTGATTTGAAAAAACTAAAAGCTGGTGATTGTGTGAAGCTAACAGAGATCGAAGGACTTGAGAAAATGAAATTCTTAGAATTGTTGGGTGATTCTAGATGCGAGGCAATTGAAAAATTACCTAATTTGTCAAACCTTCAAGATCTAGAAGAAATAAAAGCTCTTGGTTGTGTGCAACTAGCTGAGATCCCGAGACTTGAGAAACTAATGTGCTTAAAATCGCTGGACATTTCTGGATGCGAGTCACTTGAAAAATTACCTAATTTGTTAAAACTTAGAGATTTAGATGAAATAATAGCTCGTGGCTACGTGAAAGTAACTGAGATCCGAGGACTTAGGGGACTTGAAGAATATTATTTCTTAAAATTATTGGACATATGGATGTGAGGCAATTGACAAATTACATGATTTATCAAACCTCAAATATTTGAAACAAATAAAAGCTGGTGACTGCGTAAAACTAACTGAGATCAGGGGACTTGAGGAATTGAAATTATTAGAATTGTTGGGCATTGCTGGATGTGAGTTAGTTGAAATTCTACCAGATTTGTAAAACCTTCAAAATTTGAAAGTCTTAATTATATGTGGCTGCGTGAAATTAAATAAGATCAGGGGACTTGAGAAACTCATAATATCAAGCATTTCAGTTAATCTATATATGCTCTTACCTGCTTCCCTGTTTGAATAAGAAGACACCCTATAGGAACCTTCACTTATACTTTCTGCCCATTTCTTAGCCAAATGTTTAGGCCAGAAAATCTACTTCTGCCATGAATTGTGAGAAAGTTAAGGTCATAATGATATCCCGCAAACACAATTCCCTCTTGACCATAACGTCGAAGGTCACTCCCTATTGGAGAAAGCAGATGCGCTCCCTGGGGTTTGGAAAAAGTCACTCATTAAAAACTACAGGCAATTGAAACATAACAAATTCCTTGAGGAAATTAATACAGCACAAGTCATGTCAAAGGCGAGGAAAATCAAATAAGATTACCATGTGACATCCATATGACAAAAAGCATCAAATTTTGGAAATGTCAAGACTGGGCAAAAAATATACACGTGCATTTGTGTGTGTATATATTATTGACGGGGAAAAACCCTGAACACTCTTAAGATTTATAATGGAAAGCATAGACTAGTAAAAAGAACACAAGGACACAAAGTAATTTAAGTGAGTTGGCCTTAAGTGAAACCTACATCGATAGGGAGTGTGGAGTCCAAATTCCTAGCTATAATGGAATAAGTGGATACAATGCTCCTTATAACTCACTCTTAGTATCTAGATTTTTCATCCCTCTTTGCATGTACTCCTATCCTTTTATTCTATGTTAGGCATAGATTTAACCCTATCCTATTGAATGAGGAGTTTTAGAGATAGGGATTTGGTGAATGTGACTCCACAACTGTCGAAGCCGACTTAGGAATTCAAGTCCTAATTGGAGTGGAAGCAATCAAACCAATCTTATCCACAAAGCAAGGCCTTCAGCCTAAGCATCATCCCGTCAGCTTACTGGAAATTGGGGATAATTATTCTACTTTGGTCTTCATTTTCCATTATCCGAGGCACATACCCTTCATCTTTCCTGCCTTGGCCAAAAACTGTTGGTGGTACCATGAAACATACTCATAAATGATGCTGGTATGATTCTATATATATCCATGATTTAGCATCAGTGCTTATATATATATATATATATATATATATATATATATATATATATATATATATATATATATATATATATATATATATATCGGTATATCAAATATTCAAATTCAAAAATTTCTTAGTCATCAAGCAGCTTTTCGAATGTAGAGCCTACTTGTGAAGTTACAATGAGGTGTATTTCATATTAAACATTCAACACATACATGGACAACATCACATAACCCCACGTGAACTGATACTACAAAACCAAAGGATTGAAGTAACAATGCAATAAAAATGGGACTCATTTGAACTCATATCATAATGAATAGGACAGGAGCTTGCAACTATCCGTTGGGTAAAAATATATACCATAAAGTGATAGATTTATATACATTTTATAATTTTGCATAAAAAATATCACCAATCCAATTAAAGCAGACCAATTTCAATCATCACTTATTTGTCACCATTTTTTGCTTTTGATCTTTCAAGTGCTCACAAAATACAATTTGGAAAGAAATATGAGGTATTCTAGAAACTCTTGAATGATATTCTCAACACGAATATCCTTGACCTGACATCACCATATTGATCCATGTTATAAATTACAAGGACATATGACATGGCCTATACTATTCAATACAGGGCTTCCACATCAAGGAGTCCCATTGAAAAATCCCTCTATAATTACTCTAAAATATAAATAAAGAAAAGTTATTACAAGAAACAACTTTCACTTTCTTCATAAGACAATGAATATGTCTTTTGGCAGTCCAAACCCAATTGTTGCCATTTCAGCAACAGGCTCTACTGCAGATATCATTTTGAATCCCCATGATTCCATGGTTTCTTTCCATTCAGGAAATCCTTGAGGTATGATTGGATCCGAATTCAATTCCTACACATTGATGATGATCATTAATAATAGTCATAAAACCATGGGGATGTTATAAAAAGAAGAGAAATATGTAAACCTGAAAGCAGGTGTTTGATGGGTGAGGACCAACTCTCCACATGTATCGTCACTTATGATCTGGGCCTGTAGGAGTGGAAGGTCGATCCTCTTTCGGCATTGCTCTCAGCTTCGCTTGCATTTTCGCATAAACCAAAATGCGGGGATCTTCAATTCCTTCAGGCATCACTCCAACCTGTGTTGTGACACCAGAAAAATTATTAGAAAATGGTGACCCCTTCCTTCTCCATCAATCAAGAAAGTTGGAGAATGTTAGTAAAGTGAAAGAATTGATAGGGAAGGATGCATGGGTTCCTGTGTGTGTCCTTGACACACAGAAGATCTCGGGGCTGCACTATCAGATCAAACATAACTATTTCGAGAAACAAGTGTTTAAGTAAAGTTACAAAATAATGGTTTCATACCTTCGCCAATGTTAACACCCGATGCAATGGTGCCGAGAGAGTTACCTACCAATGGATGATTAGATTGAAAATGAGCTAAATTAGACTCTGTCGTAGATTGTGGCATGTGTTTTCCTCTATAAGCTATAACAAGCAAGGGATGGATTAACATAATAACAACAATAATTGTAGGCGGCGAAAGAAACTGAGAAATGACAGTCAGTTATATATGAGCAAAATTTATTTTCCCAAATTAGCCGTATACCTGAGATATCTCAACACCAATAATCCAAACCTATAACAATTCATAAATCGATAAAGCAAAGAAAGATTTTAAACTCCATACTCGATCTAGTAAACTCAAAAATATACGTTTTAGTGGCAATAAATGATTAGCCACTAATAAAATTGCCACGAATTGATATTTTTCTTGTAGTGTTACTTTTCATCCAAATACTCAAAATAACTTGTATACACAATTCTAATAAAGTCATTGACATTTGTATATCTCATAAAGATAACAATCTTTGGAAAATAAATTTTTGTCTCAAAAGTTCCTACGCTAAACACTATTTTAAACAAATTATTTATAAGAAATGTGATACCATTGAAAAAAATAAATAAAATAAGTCTAATCCATCATTCTTATTTATTGTTACTCTCCTCTACAAAAGCTTTCACTGAATCTGCAAAAAAAACACAAAGAATTTGTTTAGAGTTATCATTTTGAAAAATAACAACAAATTTTGGAAGATTAATCAAAGTATATTTATAAATTTCACTTAAAGTCTTGTAAAATAATAATAAAAATATAATAAATCACATTCATTAACATCAAATTCGTTTCCCAATTATACCCCATCCACCCCACCCCCCACCCCCCCAAAAAAATTCTTCTCTGTGTAGTAGGATTATTGTTAGCGAATAACAAGAGAAAGCTAAAGTCGTGCATGTCAAATATAAAACAAGTTTAAGGTTATGTTCCACGAAGAGGTATATTGTCATGTTTCGAGGTCACTTAATGCCTCAAGTTTCCTATTAATCTCATCCATTCCTCCTTTCATTGTCGCGTTCTCCCTTCTTGCTTCATCTGCTTCCCTCCTTGCCTCGTCAGCGTCCTTTCTAACCTAAGCAACTTATCTATCTCTCTCAATGTCTTTCTCCTTTTGTATAGCAGCAACTGCGGATGATGTGGGTTTAAGACCAACCACACGACCACATACATATCCTGAGCGATGTCCTATAATTTCTTGAAATGCATCAGCATCATTCATCACCACACCGTCTTCAAGTTCATATTATGAATTGAGTATTTCTTGCACATCATCCTATTAATAACAACGAAGATATTATAATTATAACATACGATATAGGTAAAAAGTTATTAACAAACTACTATTGAAACACATCTTACATAGACATTTCCAACGGTTGTAGTCACGCAATTTCCCTTTTTTCTGCTCCAATGAGTCATATGCCATACCTTACTCATGGACGCTGGAGTTCCAATCTCCTTATCACGCTATACAGATTTTGATACAAAATAAATTGCTAAAACATATTAAAATGATTAGTTTAGACAAAATATTTTTAGAGATATTTACCATCTCAAACTCCACTTGACGAAATCCTTTGCTTCCACTGCAGTGGAGAATCATCGGCTTCGATCGATTGTTCGAGTTTATTTCACTTATTTTCTGCAGATATTCATGTCCAAATAAATTAAAAATAGATAACTAAATGCAAACCCCTAATTAAAGGTCTTAGTATAAAAAACTCAAATAGAACATTGGATCTTAACTGGACTCTCCCCACTAACATTGGTTATCAAGGTAAAAAAAGCATAATATTTACTACAATAATCTAATCTGCATAGTGTTTACTACAGAAAAACAGCATGTCAAATCAGCACTTCGCATAAATAATAAAAAAAATTAGAAGTCGCATATAACCTGGAAAATTTTCATCCACAAGTGTTAAACAAAGATCATGCCATTTAGCCTCACTTAATTCTGGAGGATGATGCTGAAGTGCCCGTTCCAAAGAGTCGTGTGGCTTGAAGTGTTCACGATGCATTTTCGAGCAAAAGTTGTGAAATTGATTATTGAGTTGTGCCATTATTACAGACTTCATGTAATCATCATTTGGAAATTGAAACTTGTCCTATTCAAAAGAAATTAAAAAAAATAACTCATAACTCTAAATGCGGACCGTGTTCCATATATGAGCATACAGGTAGCTTACCCGCACAAGTATCCATATATGATTTTTGTTCTCCTTTGGAACTTCCTTCCAATACCTGAAATTGAATAGGGAATTTTCTCAGATAATAATGCCTGCCTTAGATTCTAAATTCGAAGAAGAGAACCCTACTAGACGACCCTCCGAGATTAGGATTTGAATGTTCTCTCCCCTCTCTAGCTTCTTCTGAAAACCAATCCCTCGTGTTGGTCCCCTAACTCGTTTCCTGGAACTAGAACCTATTATAAAAAAATAGCAAAAGTAATTAAAAAAAATGGTCAATTAAACTTTAAAGACAAAATTACAAATAAACCCATAAGTTTGAAGTCATCAAAAGCATAATCAGAGTCACACATATCACTTTCATCCACAATAACCCCAATCATACCATCACTAGTGTTAGCACCTGATGAAACAGTTTCTGCAAAATCGACAACATTTTGATGACTAGGGTGTGGAGGAGGGTGATTGGACTCTCTCACAAATCGTTGCACAGGTGTTACTCTTTCACCTAAAACGTGCATGAAATGGATCAACATAATACTAATTAAATCTATACTTAAAAAACATTGATATCCCTACTTAACTAAAATTAATTTTATGTTGTCAATTAATGTGTTTCCAAATATGAATATCGTACCCTCATAGTTATTAACATCAAAAGGGATATTATCGAAAGCGTCGTTGATATTTGGATTAGTTGAACTAGAATGAAGATGCCCGGATTCCCTCATGAATCCTTGCTGCGTAAAAGATCTTGGGTATCGTGCACAACCGGAACCTAATACAACAAAACAAAAAACTTACATTAGCTATGAGACATGTATGCAATATCTATCAGTGCACACCCAATGTGTGTGCGATGCATATTAATATCAAAAGGATGAAAACAAAATAAATCATAAACAAAATGTTGTCTTAGACTAGTCAAATAAAAATAATATTTCAATCTCGCTCTTATTAACATCGAGAAGGCATTGCAAGGATTTTGGCTAGGTTGGATCATGTTGTGGGAAACAAAAATTGTCTTGATGGCCCTTTTATTATCTTCGTTGATCACCTACACAAGGCCAACTCAGACCATAGTCCCATTCTGCTGATAATTAAAGATCAACATAATCAGTCAGCTCGATGATTTAAATTTTTATCTTTTTGGACCAAGAATGAAGAATTTTTAAGAGTGAAAATGGCAGCTACTGTGATAAAAATTTTAAGATCAAAATTTTTGTCTATTTGGACCAAGAATGAAAATGACATCTACTGTGATAAGCCCTCAGACATAGAGGTATCGCTGCTGGCCTATTTTATCACACTGCTGACCACGAGCAGTAGCATGACAGGTAATGATGTAATGGGTTAATGTATTCTAGCCTTGTTAGATATGTCTTGCTCAACTCAAATGTTGTAGGTTTGATTTGGAATGATTTTAAGTTGCATTGAAATCAATCAACAATGTTGAGTCAAATATGTGATTTGGTGTAGTATTCAAAATGTTATAGATAGATATGAGGGTGAGAAAGATGGTGATTTGGTGTAGTATTCAGAATGTTATAGGGCAGCTTTCCAAGCTTCTTTATCAATCAATTGGGGAATTTGAATACTCCCTTTGCGTTATTAGGGACCACTCTACACCCCGGTTGAATATGAATGACATCTTGTTTTTCAAACCTTTGACATGAATTATGAGACTTAGTATGTGAATTTAACATTCGAGATTCCCAGAAAGCACTAAAAACTCGAACCAAACGAGCACTAATTTTTTGGCTAAGGGCTTGAAAATTAGTTGCCTTCAAAATAATATATTTTAGTGTTTGTTTGGACATCAGTGTTTGTTTAGAATTGACAAATTGTGTTGCGAAAATGTTATTATGATGTTGCAGCTGGTAAGTTGGAGAATAATGAGATAACTTGGAGGGGGAATTCGGATCTTAACGATGGAAAGGAAGCAAAGTTGGATCTTTCAAAAGGAATGCATAACGTTGGGGATTATATGAAGTTTGGATTCCCAATTGCTTATACTGCCACAGTGCTTTCGTGGGCTATTATCGAGTACGAGGATCAGATGAATCCAGTTAATCAGTTGGAATCTGCCTAATACTCGCTCAAGTGGATCACTGACTACCTTATTAATGCACATCCTTCCGAGAGAATGTGCCTTTTGTTCAGTTACTCTAATCTTAAACTTCTTTTAAATTCATGGAGATTCTTATAGAACAAAACTTACTCAAATCTCCTGATATGCGAGCACTACCTGGGCAGCCGTGGGTTAGAGGATATGATGATTTCAAGAAAGGTCGAGACAACCCTATAGTCGGGAATCAGAAGCTCATGTCTACCTTCAAGGTCTCAAAGAACAGGAATTGTGTTATTTTTGTAGCAGATAAAATTTGATATGATTACTTAAAATTTTAGCATGAATGAATTGGTTCACATATGTTGACTATGCTGTTAAAGGACTACATTATAGTTTTATTAATATTGATTGTAGTAGCTTGTGGGTGCATGCTATAAGTTGGAAACTTGAGCTTGAGGAAGCCATTTGATCTCTTTTACCTAGGAAATGAGGGTGTGGCAGTTGAATCTGATATTAGTAAGTTTTAAATCAAGTGGGACTAGGACATAATTCATGTATTGTAATCTCAGCAACACAACCATTATTCATAGTTTTATACTTTTATGAGTTATTGCAACCCTTTATTTATTTATTTTTTTTAATATAGGACTTGAACCAGTTCTTGTAGCAGCACTCTACGTCTAAAGGAAAAGATTTACATGATTGGGCATCATCTGGAATGAGCTTGGCTCAACAAGGAATGGTCTTTAACTTACGAGGACCTGTAGGTACTTTGCATTACTTGCTATTCTTGTTGATTGAGTTGTCCCTATTATGTTTAGGTAATTGTGGTATGTCTTCGTGAAAGTGTGCTTAGTTGTGTATGATAGTTTTACTATCAGATATCCAGATTTAATTTGAATGCCTGATCATATTCCCATGCGGCCCTGTTCATGACAGGAACAAGTAAAATCTTTTGTATATTTCCTTCTATTTGAGGGTTTCACCTAGTTGTGTTACATTCATTCCTATTTTCATGACTGAATTAGAAAATAAAGACATAATACACACAATTAGTAGTATAAAAAATCAAGGATCCAAAATTTTCTTAGTACTTTACTACTTTCGTTCCAAATTAATAGTCGTTGGTTGAAACCCAAAACACTTGCATTCCAAATTTATCATTTTAAGATGATTAATACCATATAATGTAAAGACATGCATTTGGAGTATTGTTTTCTCATGTGTATGGATATTGTTCGGATTGGTAACTTGGTAATTTCACATAATTTTATGTACTATTTTTAGAAATAAGAAAATTATTTGAGACTAATTTGAGACAGACTAAAATTGAAAGCATGACAATCAATTTTGGATGGAGGGAATATTTATTTTTTGAAAAGTTGGAGCATCCAACTCAAGATTGGTTAACTTGGAGTTCTAGATGTGAGATGTATATTATGACCCCTTGTAACAGATATGAGACATGTTGGTAACTTTTTTTGATATACTCTTTAGGAGTGTGTGCTATTTTAATCTGTCGAATATCTTTGAAGTCTTATGTTGTGTGTAATATAATTGAAAACATTTGTCATATTTAATGTATTTAAGTTTCTTTTGCAATTTCTTGTGCACTCGATGTGGGGCGTTTGTTGGTATACTCCTTGTTACAGGGGAAAATTATAGAAAGAAAAACCTTAGGAAGGTCTGGTCCAACACCAAAGCAAGAAAGCTTGTTCCTTTATTCTTTGTGTGTTTTGTTATTGTCCTCTTTTATTTCATTTTTTTCGTAAATGTTCTTTGTTTCCGAGAAAACAAAATGCAACTGCAGTTCATGATGTCATGTTTTACTGATTATTATACTAAAACTGGTCAAGTATACCTCTTGACTGTCTAAAGGGTATCAAACATCGTCTTCTACTGGTAATATTACCTACGATTAACTTTTTCTTATTGTGTTAAATTTAATTTTAGATTAAAAAGGGAATGACTATGTCACACCTCGTAAAATCCGACAGACAGGGTGGCCAACCACCACTGCCGAACTAGGCCGGGCGTGAACTAAATAAATTCCATTCTTAGCATGAGACTGATATGAGACATAAACAAATCAATCCATAAGATAGATAATTTAATTAATCTCAAATGATCATAAACAACTAAGTGATAAAATATCCATCACATGCTAATTCCAAAAATCCATTCTCTAATAATGATTAAATAAAATCTGAAATAATCCCAAAAGAAATTCTCTAAATAACTTTGGAACCGAATGGCCCAATAAAACTCAAATGAAGTCTCATAATTAAATACGACTGGAAAATAAAGTCTAACTAAACTATGCCATGAAATGAATAACTCCAGTTGCACCTCCAAATGATAACTCCGATAAACTTATGCAGCTTCTCCAACTCTAATCCTGAAAAAGATTAGTGAACGCATGGGTCAGAGCCAAAGCCCCGAGCAAGAATACACACTACTCCCCTTAAATAGGATCCTTGAATCCAGACAGTATCATTATACACAATAAATATCACAATAGAATATTTTAAATTAAACGGGATAATTAAACGCGATAAATATAAATCACTAACTACCAGCAGAAATCCCCATTTATAAAGGCACACCAATATGATTTTAAATTCCCAAGTCCCACGATGTTAATTTCATTAAATTAGCTATCTTTATTTATATCCTCATTTTCTTATGGCGGTCCTCCCGCCTCAGGTGATTTCTCCACCAAAATACACATCCCCTCGTCAAAACGCCGGCTGACCCATTTAAACTGTCGGCCATTGACAAGATTCCACACACGACACGACATAAAACGCCGGCTGGCCCATTTAAACTATCGTCCCTCGCTGATTATGTCGCCAATATATTTTAATACCCGTCTTTTTATCTTAGGTATTAGTTCTCAATTTATCAATTCACAATTTATAAACACCCCACCCTTTAATCGATGTGAGATCCTCAAAATACCCCTTAGTCCCATACCTAAGGGTCCCCAAGTTATCAATACGTCCTAACCTATGTATAGGAGGATTTTCTAACATAAATCATAACCTAGTCTCATATCTAGACTAGCATAACGATGATAAAGTAATAAAAATCATCTTACCCCCAATACAATAAAACCGTGATAATTTTCCCTCACTAGTCCCATTCCTAGAAGGCATTCTAAAATATAGGGAGAGCAATAATACCCAACAACCCGTCGTCACAATGATATTTAATAATATCAACAAGTCATACCAAAAAGAATAATTAATCAACGTATAAAACTACGCATGATAGTCTAATTCAATTAAATCTTTAATTTAATTATCACAACGTCAACAATACCCAAATAATCTCATTTAATTGTTTTAAATTAAATATACCAAGTTTTCATCATATATACATCAAAAACCAAATTTTATTATCTCTACATGTATTACATGAGTTATACGCACCCAAAATTTATTTATTTTAAAACTAGGGTTTTTCTACATGAAACCTACACCAATAAAACTCAAAATCACTCATGAATCCTACGTACCCAAAGGGTTAAGAATATTATTCAGATTAAAATATTTTATTAAAAGACCCCATAATTATTGTCCACTTTTTCTAATTAAGGTACTAATTATTTTTAAGAAAATATATAATTAAGTGTTTAGGCAACACTTAAAACGCATAATACTAAAGGAAAAGAATAGAGTATTCATGCCTGTGAAGATTATGTTGAAAATCTGATTAGAAATCTGGATTCCTCTCAAAAAATTAGCAAAGAAGTGTTCTTGGACCAATCTTGATTAAACCCCAAATAAGCCTTCAAATCTGATGACAAAACCTTGATTATGTTGGAGGTTGATGATTATGGTTGAGAGGAAATATTTTTAGAAGTGTTCTCTGGTGAAAAACTTGAGAAAAAGTGATTTTGAAAAGCCCCCCACGAATTAGAGTCATTATATAGTCATTAAGAAACCTAATCCTAATAAAACTCTAATAAGATACAAACATTAAAAAAAAAATCGGAAGATCGGATTGTTGGAATTAAATGAAATTTTACAGAGAATTAACTGAAGACGAAAGGAAACTACAAAAAAAAATTCATCTCGATTGGACCATTCAATATTTTTAAATATTTTTTTCCTAGAGAAATTTATGCTTGGAGGACTCTTGGAGAGTTTTATGTTTTGAGGACTCTTCTATATAATAAAAATTCAATTAAAACTCCATTTTAATTCCGATTCCAATTCCGTTTGAAAAATTATTTTTCAAATATAAAAACCACCATTTTAAATTATAAAATTTATAAAATCCAAAATTTTATTTTTCTCCGATTATTCCAATTGATTAATTAAATTACGGGGTGTTACAGACAATGCGCATGTGACTCATCTCGAGCTATTATTCCTCCATCCAGTCCTTAATGGTGATCCATGTCCCTGTGGACAAAACTTCCACTTTCGGAATTCCCTCACAGAAGAGGAAAAGTTGTCAAGCATTTGGTAAGTTAATCGGCACTCCCTCACATAAAGGCACGTTTTGGTGTGGTGTAATTGGTTCTTTAGAAGTTTTAAGGGGGGTAGAGAAGGTGCAGAATGCCAGAACATAACATGCTCAAATGGCCAATGAAAGGCAGTGTTCTTGGAACTAAGCACCAATATTCAATTTTTGTTTCAAATCAAGCAGAAAACAGGGGATTAGACAATAATCTAACAATATCCACTGATGTGGATGTTTTGGAAACTAGCACGATGAGCATATAAGAAACAAAAAAAATCATTAAATATTCTGTTTCTAATTAGAAGTAAATCATACCCTCATTGGTATGCGAAGTAATGTTCGGATATTCAGCTACATTTGGATGACTATGTCCTGAAGAATGATGATTCGGCTCTACCACAAACCGTTGCACTGGAGCTACTCTATAACCTATAACAGGTATGAAATGGATTAATACAATATTATTGTAACTAGTGTTGATGGAGTAGTCAATATTATTATTGTCTAAGTAATTTGATTTAGAATACAAAGATCATACCCTCATTGTTATTATCATTTGATGCAATAGTGTTGGTAGAGTAGTCAACATTTAGGTCCTTTGATTGAGAAGAAGGGGAGCGTGTGGATTCTCCCATTAATCTTTGATGTGTAGACAATTTTGTGACACCAGTATGACCAGAACCAGGGATAACTAAACCAAAAACCAACAACATTAGTTGAGGAGATATTGATGCAGAAATTATGTAAACCATCAATACAGTTTTAACATTTTAGCATAATTACAATGAAAACATGCAGGAAATTCACATCAGTAATGAAAATTATCAAGCATGAAATCATATCAAATAACTGAGATAACATCAGTAGTGATAAGGATAATTAAAAAATCTAACATAGTCACCGTCGTCATTTTTTCCCTAGTGATTCTTTCAATAAAACCCTTAAAATTATATCAAATCAATAGTCACTAAACGAAAATAAAAAATTATTTTCTATATTAACATAAATTTAAAATTATGAATTGACAATACATGATATCATATAGAATTCAAGATTAGTAGCATGATTTCAATATCCAAAACTTTCTACTCACAATGTTCTCATGATGGTTTCTATGTAATGGTTTAAAGTTTAAGTTTTGTTATACATTAACATAAATTTAAAAACTAGTTTGGAAAGTAAATCATACCCTCAGTGGTAGTAAAACTCGATGAGAAAGTGTCGGGAGAGTCGGCTATATTTTGATGGCTATTTTGTGAAAAAGGCTGATTTGGCTCTGCCACAAATCGTTGCCCCGGAGCGGTTCTATGACCTATAACAGGCATAAAATGGATTAACACAATACTTTTATAATTAGACTTAACTTAAATTTGGAATATTTACTACTTAATTATATATTTTTAATTGTCAAGTAATATGACTTAAAATACAAAGACCATACCCTCATTGTTGTTAACAATGGATGTAATAATGTTCGGAGAGTAAGCGACATTTGGGTCTATTGAATGAGAAGGACATTTGGATTCTTCCTGGAATCCTTGATGCGAAGAAGATCTTGGGACATGTACACGCACGAAACCAAGCATAACTACACAAGAGACCAAAACCATTAGCTAGAGATATGTACGCAGGAATTATGTCAAACATGGGTATACACTTAAAATTATAGCATAATTCTAATAAAGATATGGAAGACAATCAAAACAATTTCAATAAGATTTGTTTTCCCAATAAGTTGTTATTATAAAGTGATCACACCAAATGGAATTTTATTGAGATTTTTTAGTGGTGTAACTTAAGAAATGAAAAGGGATAAAAAAACTCATCCATGTGTACTTAGTAATTCCGAATTGGAGACCAACTTTATTTTCAAGAGTTCTCGTTGGGGACATATTAGATAACCTGTAAATAATTCGAGTAAAAGTTTGTTCCAAAGGAAATATAACATAACGCGCTAATAGCGAATAACGGAGCCAGTAGACATATTTCATAAGAGAGGCAAAGAATCAAGTGAAAATACAAATTTTAATGTAACAATATGAAATGATAAAAATGAATTAGCATTCTGGAAAATAATCAAGCAAATTATTAATTTTATATAGGCTAATATATTTTGCAAAATAGTTCAAATTCCATTTTCCATTTTCTTTTTATACGTCATGTATCCACCCATAAGACTGAAACGTAATCATTAAACTACATAAATATTAAAGACCCACATGTAAAGGAGTCAATCAAGATTGAATGTAAACTTGGATTAAAAAACAATCATCCGTTAACCGGACAAAATTAGACTCAAAATGCCTTTAAATGGAGAAGTCAAACGAGTCAATAGTGATAAAGTCGACCAACCATTCATAAGTTTAAAATCTAACCAGAACAAGACATTTACGTAGTAACCAAATCAAATACCCAAAGAATAAAAAATGAACATGAAAAACAAAATTTCAAACCAATGCCAAAAAGAACACCCAATAGTCCACATGACATGAACTATACTTTTCAAAGTATATATAAAACTGCTGTAAAAAAGTATCTATAGAATTACGTTCATGTATGTGCTAAACCAATCTCACTAGCATTAATGGTTTGTATGACCTAAACTAACAACGGATTCTTGATTAAAGATCTATTAATGGCCTTTACAAAATGTCCTCTAAAGAATCAAAATAAACATTTTCCCACAATGGAACAATATCCATCCATGCATTCCATGCCTTGGTCAATGCATCACTTATTTGACTCTAATCAATGCTCATTGACAACGGACAATAGTAAAATTTTGCTTTAAACAATGTTAATGTGTGCATTTCATAGCATTTCCCTTGACCTTGACACACCCAGGAAAAAATCTAAATCATACGGATTCTAAAACCAACATTACAAGTATATTTGCATATTGATAGTGGATTATACCTCCTTTCATTCAACATGAGAAACAAAGGACACACCCGATCACTGGCCTTTCTTTGACAATAAATGTGAACCAATATGATATGGATGGACCATCAAGATATTCTACAATACCCATGAATACTAACATAAATAGATTTTGTGAGAATCCAACGAATTTAGAATCTCAATCCATGCTTTGGGACCCAAATCCTTGCAATTAAAGTTGATCAGCAAATAACCAACAAAGCCAAAGATCTACACAAGTCACCAACTGCTTTAGATATGAAAAAATTGATTTGAGAATTAACCAATGGAATATAAAAGCTCTTCTAACACTAAATTTTCCTGTAATGAATGATATTAGTTCAATGAGTGAGAAGGCATCGAATCGGCTAGATCTCCTCTCTTGAATGGATACATAAAGACAAAATTAAAAATAAACCCATAAGTTTGAAGTCATCAAAGGCATAATCACAGTAACACATATCACTTTCATCCACACTAACCCTAAAAAGAATATTATGACAAGAAATGTAGAATAAAATCAATGCGTAAAGCAACCAAGATCACAATCATACCCTCACTGGTATTAGCACCCGATGAAACAGTGTCTGCAAAATCGATGACTAGGGTGTGAAAGAGGGTGATTGGACTCTCTCACAAATCGTTGCACAGGTGTTACTCTTTCACCTATAACATGCATGAAATGGATCAACATAGTACTAAATAAATCTATACTTAAAGAAAACATTGATATCCCTACTTAACTAAAATTATTTTTATGTTGTCAATTAATATGTTTCAAAATATGAAGATCGTACCCTCATAGTTGTTAACATCAAAAGGGATATCATCGGAAGCGTCGTTGATATTTGGATTAGCTGAACTAGAATGAAGACGCGTGAATTCCCTCGTGAATCCTTGCCGCATAAAATATCTTGGGGAGCGTGCACGACCGGAACCTAATACAATAAAATAAAAACTTACATTAGCTATGGAGATATGTATGCAATATCTATCAGTGCACACCCAATGTGTATGCGATGCATATTAATATCAAAAGAATGAAAACAAAATAAATCATAAACAAAATATTGTCTTAGACTAGTCAAATAAAAATAATAATGCTGCACTGATGCCTTCCAATAGTACTCTTTCATGGTAGCAGACTCTAGCTGTCGCAGAATCGGATAGTAGGATGAATTGAACCGGACTGTATGTTAAATTGTCTTTTAGCCTTGTAGGTCTACAGACAAGGTTTTTGTGTAGAAAACTGATTTTATATTCTACAAGAATTCTTTGCCTCTCTATTATTAATATATCTTGCAAACAAGTATAATTTTCTGCTAAACATGATGCATCCTATACTATATTCTATGCTTCAACAGACTACATTTAAAGGAAAACTTTATGCCACGAAATGACTAATATTATATCCTTAATTTATGGACCTTGGATAACTATAGGTGATTTTAATAGTGTTCTCAGAGGTCATGAATGCAGGGAAGTCAGAATTCCATACTACATACCATGTCTTGACTTTAGAAAGGTGATTGGTGACAGTCAATTCTTTAATGTAAATACTTTTGGTATCTTTTTTACCTGGAAGAAAAGTCCTACATCTATGGTGGAGCAAAGTTTAAACAAAGATCTATGTAACCAAGAATGAATCTCCTCTTAGACTAATGTTTCATGCTTTGGTCTTCCCAAATGTGGTTCTGATCACCACCATCTTCTATTTCAATCTTTCAAAATGCATCTCACTGGTCCTAGACCTTTTAAATTCCCTTCTTCTGTTTTTTTTATCATAACCATTTTCTTGATTTGGTTAAGCAAGTTTGGAATCTGACTTCTCGATTTGGCTACCCTATTTTTGTTTTGTCGAGTAACATACTATCTTTTGAACCCAACTCTTTAATCTGATTAGTACCAAGTTAGTGGTGGACTTCTAAACATTTTCACACAACTTCTTCTTCATTATTGGTCGAGACAGCAGTAGCAAAGATCTCAGTGCTGTAGATGCTGATTTTGACTTCTACCTCTGCTCGGGGACGAGCAAGAGGTTCTCGGGGACGAGTAAGAGCTGCTCGGACAGACCATCTGTGATGAACATCAGAATGATGAAAGATCTTAACTTCATAAAACTCCCCTTATGCTTTGGATGATCCTCCTGCTGGCGAGGAACCTGTTTCAAAAGCAGAGGGAAAGAAACCAATAGAGTAGGAATCTCAATGTAATAGTTAGTATACATTTTCATTTTGTTTTTTGGATTTAATGAAAGACTTTCATTTTTGTTCGCAATCTTAATTGCTATTGTCTTGTAAATATCAAACACTTTACATTTATGCATATGTATCTGTTAAAAAGATAACAATATTGTGTTGTTCATCGACCAACTTAGTAATAAAAAGTTACAAGTATCAGTAATGTTGCTCGATCACTTAATAATAAAGTAATGAGTATAAAAATGTTTAAAATTTTTCCAACCAACCAAGGTTGTTAAATTGTGCTCGTCGACCAATTATGGTTAGTGAGAGTTTATCCCCAACTAACCATACTTGGTAAATTTTTGTCTTTTTCATAAAATGTGTCCGACCAACCAAGGTCGATAAATTCTTCTCGTCGACCAACTACAGTTAGTGGGTTTTTATCCCCGACCAACCATACTTGGTACTGTTTGGAAAATTTTCTCCTCGTCGACCAACTACATTGGTACAATTTCGAATATTTTCTCCTCGTCGACCAACTACATTGGTACAGTTTGGAATATTTTTTCCTCGTCGACCAACTACATTGGTACAGTTTGGAATATTTTTTCCTCGTCGACCAATTACGTTGCTACAGTTTGGAATATTTTTTCCTCGTCGACCAATTATGTTGGTACAGTTTGGAATATTTTTTCCTCGTCGACCAACTACAGTTAGTGCATATAAAAATTATGACTAAATTAAAAGATTTCCAAATGAATCAAATTTGTATATACTCATATAAAAGAGATTTATAAATATAAAAAAATTATTTTATCTCCTTAAAGAAGAAATAATATAATATGTACACAAATTTCTCAAACTTTGCGATTATGAAATGTACATTTATCCAGATTTGTAAAATTAGATTCCACAATTTGTGAATATAAAATCATGATTGAATTAAAAGATGTATGCACAATATATAATTGATTTGATCTCTAAGTTTATGGATATAAACATATGAGAATCATGATTTGAACAAAAATATAATGGGAATTTGAATAGTCATCAAAGATCTTTCACAAATTATTTCAAAATCAACAAAGAAAATTATCAAATCTTATCATCATCGTATATATTGGTATATTTAATCATTTAAAATATTTATTCCATGATATAAAATTGAAACTTGAGAATCAAGCAAAAAGTTATGATTTATGAAATCCACTATTTTTCAGATTTCTAAATAAGAATTAGTCTAACAGTTATGATTTTAAAATCATGATATGCAATATTTTGCAAATAAAAATTGGACAATTAATTTATGTATATAAACATAAAAATCATGATTGAATCAACAGATGTATGTATAATATATAATTTATTATACATATAGAAAATAAAAACTTAGCTTTTGATGGAGAACAATGCTTGTAACACGTTCCCACAGACGGCGCCAATCTGTTGAAGACAGAAAATGGTCCAGGCCATTTTAGTGGCGTCAACAGCAGATAAATGATGAGGATGAGATTGAAGATGAAGATAAACATTCACATCGAACATATAAGAGACAAAGGTTTTTAAAGTGTTTCGGCTATGAATAAAGCCTACGTCCACTGTTATTTTATTCCCAGGGGTTTACAATAGCACAATATGATGGAGAGAGAAAAAGGTGTGGATCTTGTGTATGGTGTCTCTCATCGTTATCGGATCTCTCTCGTTCTCCCTTGTTCTCCCCCTCTTTTTTTCCTCTCCTTTTGGCTAAGGGAATACATGTATTTATAGTGATGGGAGATAAAGAGATTCATTGTATGTAGACATTTATACATTATGTCTACATTCAACGAATCTAATTGTTGAATTGCTTCGTATGCTATGTGTTGTCATCTACAGTATAAATGTACATTAATGCTCATTA
Source organism: Sambucus nigra (assembly GCA_949130495.1). Taxonomy (NCBI): domain Eukaryota; kingdom Viridiplantae; phylum Streptophyta; class Magnoliopsida; order Dipsacales; family Adoxaceae; genus Sambucus; species Sambucus nigra. The sequence goes on from OX422220.1 coordinate 77,261,042, forward strand.
AATGCATAGTCATCTTCATTAATTCACATTAAATGCATAGTTATCCCTTGATCTTCCTGGTTGGTATGCCGACCAACACTCCTCGGGTGCCGACCAACTCTCCTCGGGTGCCGACTAATACTCCTCGGGTGCAGACCAACTCTCCTCGGATGCCGACTAACACTCCTCGGGTGCCGACTAACTCTCCTCGGATGCCGACTAACACTCCTCGGGTGCCGACCAACTCTCCTCGGATGCCGACCAACTCTCCTCGGGTGTCGAATATTGCCACGTAGGATGACATGTTTTCTTTTCTGATTGGTCCTCGTAGATGGAGAATTTTTGCGTTAACAGAGCTATCAAAAAGTGGATTATAAAAGTTTTGGGAATATTCATAGCAGACTTATTAAATACAAAGCTGAATTACTAAAAGTGAAATATGAAATTGATAATTTTGTCCATAATCATGTTAGTCTTTAAAAATTCAAGCCAAAGATAATTTAGTAGAGGCTTTGAATTTTGAAGAATCTTTCTGGAGAGACAAAGCTTGATTTTAGTGGAATCAATATAGGGATAGGTGCACTACATTCTTCAACAAATATGTCAAGCACAGGATAACAATAAATTATATCTCTATGATAAAAAAAGATGATGTAATTCTGACTGATCCTTACCAAATCAAAGATCATATTGTTGACTTATTTTCTTCTATGTATGCCCAAAATTCTAATGTATCTGGCAATGGTCTTATTGAATATATGATCCCTAACATGGTGACTTCTCAAGAAAATTTGGTGTCGTCTTCTATTCCATCTTATGATGAGATCCATTCCACTATTTTCTCAATGGATCCAAAATCTGATTTTGTACCAGGTTAGAAACTGGAGGATTCAGTCAGGAAGAAATAGCAGGTCAGTACGACCATTTTCGACAAGCAGTTAATTGAGCTCAACCTTAATTTCGCTGTCCAAGTGAATTGCAAGAGTTGTGATTTGCATTATGGGATCCTTTTCATTATCATAGTTTATGAGTTTTCTGTTAAAAGATAGTTTATTTCTTCTTCTTTTGTATTCAGTTTTCCTACATATATCAACTGTAGTTACTAATTTGTTTTATAGTCATTTACTTACATATACCATGTTTTGATTCATTTACAGTAGATATATGTATTCTGTGAGTATTTTTCTTTGGAGGACGATTTATATTATGAATATATTTATTGGTATCATAGTTTTATATATTGTGAGTGTGATTTTGTTTTATAATTGGTTTGTAACTTTGGGGTAAAGGTGATTGCTCTTAATTGCAATGACAATGTTTCTCATAAAGAGATCAAAATAGCACTCCTTTCTTAATTACTTTTTAGGTACTGGTGTTTTTGTTCTTATTTTAGTGATTAAGACACAATCATACTACCACAGTCCCAAAATTGGTTAAGAGGCACAATTGAAATTGCTTGTTGAAAAAAGACAGAAATACTTAACACCTTCATCTTAGAAAACTTTTGAGTTCCAAATCAAGTATATGCAATTGACTATCAATTCATTATTGGAAATATCATTAGTACTAAACTTCCTTATTTATAGACACATGTGCATTTAAAAAAGAAGTTTGATGGAGGTAAAGAACTCCCAGCTACATATGCGTTTGCATTGGTTGAGCATCGTCAACCAGACAAAGTTAGACTCATAATGCATTTAAGCGGTGAAGTCAAACGAGTCAATACTGGCATTAAACCTCACTACTCTGTCCAGAAAGTGTGTTGCGCCTCCTAAACACTGGAATACGGGATGAAAATGACCATGGATACAATCCTAAAATTATACGAATTGGTCTTAAACCTCACCAATCTGTCTGGGCAGTATCTATGGATTACCTTGTGGAACAAAAATTCATTGGTGTGAATTTTCAGACTGGCGATAAACAACATTTCAAATCAAGCAGAAAACAGAGGATTAGACACCAGTTTGACAATATCCTCTGTTGTGGATGTTTTGGCAACTACCACGATGAGCAAACAAGAAACAGAAAAAATCATTAAATATTTTCTTTTTAATTAGAAGTAAATCATACCCTCATTGGTATTAAAACCCGATGAAATAATTTTCAGAGATTCAGCTACATTTGGATGACTACGTCCTGAAGAATGATGATTCCGCTCTACCACAAACTGGTGCACGGGAGCTGCTTTATGACCTATAATAGGTACAAAATGGATTAACACACTACTATTGTAACTAGATTTAACTATACATTAGTATATTTCCTACTTTATTAGATATTTGTATATTGTCAAGTAATTTGATTTAGAATACAAAGATCATACCCTCACTGTTGTTATCATCAGATGCAATACTGTTGGTGGAGTAGCCAACATTTAGGTCCTTTGATTGAGAAGAATGGGGGGACTTTGGAATCTCCCATGATTCTTTGCCGCGTAGATAATTTTGGAACACGAGCACAGCAAGAACCAGGCATAACTAAATAAGAAACCAACAACATTAGCAGAGGAGATATGCATGCAAAAATTATGTAAAACATCAATACACTTTTAACATTTTAGCATAATAACAATGAAAACATGGAGAAAAATCACATCAGTAATGAAAATTATCAAGCATGAAATCATATCAAATAATTGAGATAATATCAGCAACAGCAGTAACATCATATCATTCAAATTAGTTTATAAAAAGTGACAAGGATAATTGACAAACCTAACAAATAGCCGTCGTCATCATCTTCACCTTCGCTCAAATAACTTGACCCCTCCTCTATTTTCGACGGGATATACTCTTCATCCTTATCAACCTCTTTTCTTTTTCCCTTTGTATCACTCTTATTATTATTATTCCTCTTACAAGAACCTATGTAGAATTTAGCCCCTATATGCAACCCCATTGCCTTCATTGTTGCTATGTTATCTTGAATCCTATTCATCCTTTATTTCTCATAGTTTGACATCGTCGGTGTTATACCTATTAAAGATATACATAAACATGCAATTTAGTTTAGTAAAAAAATTTCACAAGTGTAATTTATGAAAACATTCTTATAGATCGAAGTGTCATAATTAAAATAAATTAAAACATTTACTAAGAAGAAAAAATAACTAACACAAACCGTCAAAAGTCCTCATCATCTTCATCTCTATTATCCTCGTTAATATCATCATTGTTATCCTCGGACGATAAGATGTTATCATCTAAATCATGTATTCGGTTTTCTCCTTGCACATTAGCCATACTAACCTCTATTTCTGGGATATTATCCCTTCGTAATGGAAGACATTCATCATCTATTTCCACTATTTCATCATCTATAATATTATTCTCAAATTGTTGGTACGGTTCCTCATCACGCATCTCCTCATCCTCCTCTGCTACAGTTTCAGGAAAGTCATACTTGTCTCGTGGAGTATTCTTCACTACAACTTTCCAATCATTTCCCAACTTGATGTCTGGCACATAGAAGAATTGATCTGCTTGATATGCTAACGCAAATGGTTGGTCTTTGTAGCATGTATTATCGATATTCAAACTAATGAAATCATACTCACCTTTACGTAATCCACACACCCCCTTATTTTTTCAAGTTCCCACCAGTCACACTTGAATAGAACAACACGATTATTTTCTGGGTATTCTAATTCGATAATGTCAATCAACTCACCATAAAAATTAATATCTTTTTATTCATGTTCGTACACTACAACGATTCCACTATTTTGAGTTTTTTTGTACTTGTCATGATCTTAGGTGTGAAAACTATAACCGTTGATTAAACAACCCTTATAATGTTTCACTCTTCGATCGGGACCCCAAGATAAAGAGTGAAGTTGCTTACTAGAACGATCGGGGGACTCGCGCTCTAATATGCTAACCTATTTATTGTTTATATATAAATGCTTAGTAAGAAATAACAAGCCTAATCAGTTTACACCAAAAAAATATTATATTCAACTACTGACGCAGTCTTCAAACCATTTGGGAAATATCTCTGCATGTCTTCAGTCAATATTTGTGTTCCTTTCGGCTTTTAACAAATTCTTATGCTCACTAAACATATATAAATGAATTTAATTAGAAAAAATAATGTGTATATGTGTGTGTGTGTGTGTGTGTGTGTGTGAGTGTGTGTGCAAGGAAAAGAAGTAGTATAGCTTAATATACTTCATAAATTTTTGTATTTCATCACAGTTATCCAACACATATAAACGATTATTTTCCCATTGACTTTGTGTGAGGTATTGGTAATCCACTTTTCCAAGCAAACGACCGTTGTATCGAAAAATGGATAAACCTTCTTGAAAATCAGCACCATCATAATTTCGCTCGGGTTGATTGAATTTTCCCTTAACACCACGTAGATACATCGACCAAAATGTTAGGCATTCATTAAGAACGTAAGCATCGGTAATTGAGCCCTCTGGATGTGCTTTGTTTCCCACGGTAAGTTTTATGGTGTGCATATATCTGTCGAGAAGTAAGATGGTTAGAAAATGTAATGAAAACATTAAATTATTACTAAAATAAGATATCACTTATTACATTTACCTTTCAAATGGATACATCCATCGATACTGTACTGGTCCACCGAGAATGGCTTCTCGTGCAAGGTGAATTGTTAAGTGAACCATAACATCGAAGAATGACGGTGGGAAAATCCTTTCAAGTTTACACATAGCTATATCAAGTCTCTCCAAGACATCCAATCTCAATGTTTTTTAACATAACTCCTTAAAGAATAGCCCAATTTCAATTAAAGGTTGACACACTTCTTTCGAAAGATGATCGAGAATTGCAAGCGGTAGTAAACGTTGTAAAAAAATGTGGTAGTTATGACTTTTCATCCCTGAAATCTTGCCATCGGTAGCACTCACACATCGACAAATGTTAGAGGCATACCCGTCGGGCAACTTCAGTGATTGCCAAAATTCGCATAAAACCATCTTCTCTGCTTTTGACAAAGTGTAGCAAGCAGGAGGAATAACCCATTTGTCTCCCTTTTTATATGGATGCAAATCTTTGCGTATACGCATTTTCTTTAAATCTAACCAAGAGTTGACGGTGTCTTTTATTTTCCCATCAATGTCTAGCAATGTTCGTAAAATGCTTTCACATATATTTTCCTCAATATGTATGACATCTAAATTATGACGCAATCTAAGATCTTTCCAGTATGGAAAATCATATATTATACTTATTTTGTCCCATTATAACTCATACGCCGCGCGGCTCCTCTTTTTGCATTCTTTCCCAAATACCTTAGGTCAAACCCTCTCAAATTGAGCAAGTATTTCATCATTACTAAGCTCTTTTGGTCATTCTCGATGCTCTTTCTTATCATCAAAGGAAGACATATTTTTCCCCCATTTATGATTCATCGGTAAAAAATGACGATGCCCCATGTAGCATGTCTTGTGTCCATTCTTCAGATACATTGAATGAGTCTCCTTATTGCATACTGGGCAAGTCAACTTCCCTTTGTGCTCCAACCTGACAAGTTAGCATAAGCTAGAAAATCATTAATAGTCCACATCATTGTTGCACGTAACATATATGTAGTCTATGTGACGGCATCATATGTTTGCACCCCAACATCCCACAATGCTTTCAACTCTTTTATCAATGGATAAAGAAACACATCTATGTCAGTTCCAGGAGCCTTAGGACCTGGTATAAGCATTGATAAGATGAAAAATGGTTGTTTCATACATTTGCATGGAGGTAAATTATATATCACTAGAACAACTGGTCATGTGTTGTGCTTGCTACTCATATTTGAAAATGGATTGAATCCATCACTAGAGAGTCCAAGCCTAATATTGCGAGCATCTCTAGCAAATGACTCATGAACCTTATCAAATTATTTCCATGCTTCCCCATCCGCTGGATGTCTTAATACATTGGCCTATTCAACGCACTTATCTTTATGCCACCTCATCTCTGAAGCTATATCCTTATTTATAAATAGACGTTGCAACCTCGGTTTAAGTGGAAAGTAACGGAAGACTTTTTGAGGGATCTTCACACCATTGGCTTTTTCGATTTTCCATCTAGATTCTTCACATGTTGGACATTTAGTTTTTTCCTTATTTGGTCCCCAAAAGAGAACACAATCATTTATACAAACATCAATCTTCACATAGTCTAACCCCAGGTCGTGAACTATTTTCTTCGCCTCTTAAAATGACTTTGGAATGTGGGCATCATCTGGAAGTGCTTTCTTAAAAAGTTCAATAAGAGAGTCAACAGATTTCTCACTCCAGTTGTTCATTGACTTTAGATGCATTATCTCAACAATGAAAGATAATTTAGATAGCTTTTGACAACCCAAATACAGTTGTTGTTGCGTATCCCTAGCTAATCTAGAAAAAATTTCTCCTTCACCCTCGAGCATTTGAGTAGCATGGCCATCCGATTCATCCCCTAAAACATCATTGTTGTAAGATCCGACAGACATATCATGTAACATTCCCTCCATGTCATCTTGCTCAAACTCATTTGTAGTGTGTTCTTCCTGCCCTATATTATCACTATCTCCAACTTAAAACTCATACTCATTGTAATCATAAGCATTATCGTTCTCTAATTCTAATAGTTCACCGTGATATATCCACCTAGTATAACTCTTCACTATGCCATGTATAAGCAAATGACTTTTAACATCTTGACGATTTTTCCAATTGAAGTTATTACATTCCTTACACGGACACTTAATCTTGCCATTTTGCTCAACATTAGCAAATGCAAAATCAAGAAATTTTTTAACCCCGTCTCGATATGCACTACTAATTCTATTTGGATGATGCATCCAACTCTTATCCATTTCAAAACCCTACAACTTGAGAGAACATTCAAAAATATCAATGATAAAAAAATAACAATAAAGTCATGAGATATTTAGAAATAATGAACAGTAGTAATATATAAAAAGAGCCAAACAACATTTTTCACCAAGTAATGTTGCGTACTCGATAACTCATATTAAGGCCATACATTCATATATTTTTATCTAAGCCAACACATTTTTTTCAATCAATAATGTGGGTGATACATACATACATATATATATATATATATATAGTCATTCGAAGGTCTCTTTTATAAGTTTGAATAGTGATTCGTTGCATTAGAAAAAAATAAAGACAAGAGAGAAGCATTAAGCAAACTATATTGAATAATGCAATTCCCACCCTCTCCATTAATATTATGATCAATTACCAAAAAGTCCCTCAAACATTTTTTAATATACATTTAGTCCGAGCCTTTTTATTTTTTTACAAAAAGTCCCTCAAACACCCATTTAACTAATATTCTCTTATTTTTAAAGGGCCGTGCTAGCGGCATTCCTACTCCACCTCCCCCACCCCCACCCCCACCCCCCACTGTCGGAACTTCCTCGATCCTCATTGGAACTCCCTTTTTAGTGTTTTTATGTGTTGAGGGACTTTTTGGAACAAAATAAAAAGGTTTATACTAAAAGTGTATTAAAAAGTGTTTGAGGGACTATTTTCCATATGCCCTTGTTAATATTATTGGCGATGATGGGTATAGCATGATTCAATGTTTTAAAAAGCACGCAATTGTGTGCGATGTAGTGCGCGATTGCGCTTTTGTGTGTGATAATGTGACATTGTCCACTCTGATTTGCGAGAAGCCCAAATAGTGTGCGCGGTTGATGACGTAGCATGCGATTTTAACGCTTTTTCACTTTATTTGCCTGATTACAATTCGGGCATAAGTCATTTTAATGCATCAATTACAAAACTACGTCGTTTTGTTCCTTTCTTCATTTTTTTCCCTTTTTTTTAACCTTTAAAAATGTAAATCAATATCTTAAAACGTTAAGGGTATGTTTAGTTGTATAAAATAAGGTTGTTTTCCAAAAGAAAATTCTGAAAAATTTCCATAAAAATGAAAATATATTCAAATTTATTTTTCCAAAAAAAGTTGGAAAATAGTTTTCTGATTTTCCAAATTTCCATAAAATACTTTACAATATTTTCAATAAATTTTCAAAACGTTCAAAATTATATTTTGGCCCCTAAAATTAAAAAAAATACATTTTATTCCTAAATATTAAGAAAAAAAATAACAAGTCGAAAACTATCGGTGAATTACGATTTGGACCATGAAATATCTGTGGTTATATTATTGTCCCTAAACTTTCTATAAATTACATTTTAGCCATTACACTATTGGTAAACTACATTTTAGACATCAAACTTTCTCTAAGTTATATTTCGTCCTTTTAAATATCTATAAATTACATTTTAAAAATAGTGGTCTATTTATAACAAATGAATGTGCTTCCCTCGTTCTCTAAATGTTCTATTGAAAATGAAAATAAAAATAGAAACGAAAACTCAAAATAAAAAACAGAAAATAATTTTTTGTTGGAAATACGATTGGGGGTCATATATCCAATATGGATATAAATCCATAATGGACAATGAGATTCATATCTCAAACACGTAATAAAAACTACCATACAAAAACAACTACATTATTCCAAAATAAAATAAAAATAAACCTATTTCAGCTATAAAAAGTAACCCCTATTTCAGCTATTAAAAAATAACTATTTCAGCTAAAAGAAATGTATCAACTTTCAGGAAAAAAAAAAGAACTATTTTAGCTGTAAAAAAAACTCTACATACATCAATTTTTTTTAATTAAAATCCATTTAACATGGACTGAGTCGAAGTTCACACAACCACAAATTGAGTAATGGGTATATATATGTATGTGTACAATTAAGAAAATACATTGTATAACTTTGAATTTAAAATAAAAAATTATAGAAATGAACTTACCCAAGATCTCTGGCAACCAACTTAATTAGGAAGAAAACTTTTGTCACCAACCACCTACTGAATTTCATGAAAAAATAGAAAAATAACATATGTTACCATAAAGTTGCAAGAAAGTTAATAGAATTTAGCAAAAGTGATGAAATAAAAAAAAATCAAAGATTTTATAATACTCATTTGAAGCTAGATTCAAATCAGATGTATAATACATATGTAGCTATATGTATGTGTTTTAAATCAGGCTATCAATAAAATAGGTAAAGATTTCATAATACCCATTTGAAACTAGATTCAAATCAAACCTATGATACATATATATACATATATAGCTATGCATAGCTGATTCAAATAGGCAAAGATTTGAAAGCCAACCTTGAATGCAACCTTCAAAGCCGACCTTCAATGAGATAAAGAAAAACCCTAGGTAGTTTTTTACGGAGAAGATAACAGATAACAGATAAACGTGAGAGGTGGATACGCGGATTTGAGCGGTTGTTTGAGTGGGGTTTGTTACTTTTGGTGTATTCGATTATTTCGTGCAACGAGTTCCCGGATATGAGCGGGACTCTTAATAAGTTTTTACTTATTTTGTTTTAATTTAATATTTGGAGGCAAAATTAAATTGTTATTAAATTTAATTTACTAAATATTTTGTTGCAAATTTTTAAAATGACCACTAAATATTGATTTTTAGTGGCAATATTTTTAATTTCCCACCTACTTCACTACAATTTACTTCCTGCCTAGCTAAAAAATTTTGCGCCAAACTTTTAGTGGCAATTTTTGTGACAATCTCAAATTTTTGCTACTAATACTTACTCTGCAATTCTTTTTAGTGGCAATGAAAATTTTTGCCACCAATTATTATATTTAATGGCAAAAAATCATTTTGCCACCAAATAAATTGCCACCAATTGACAACTTTATTGTAGTGTTTTGGGCACTGACCCGTATCAAAAATCTTTTTCAAAACCTTTTAGGTGCTCAGTCACACGGAAGTCAGGCTTAACTTTCCTTTTAGTTAAACGAGGACGCAATAGTTTTGGATGCCTGTGGGATTCACTTAAACACTTCTATCATTGCTATATAGATAGGATGTTTACTTCAGTTTTCATTTCAATCATCTCCTCCTGGTTAGACTGTTTTTATTTTCAGACTTAATTATGTTATTCCCTTTTATTAGTTGGTTGGTTGTACTTGGAGTTACAAAGAGTTATTCAATTATTTTATCTATTTCACATCATCAATATTCAGTTTATTCATGTGATGAATATTTATTTCAATGGTGGAATGGTTAGTCAAATGGTTTAATGTTTCAATAAGGAAATTTATTAAGTTTTTAAAATTTGACACCGGGCTTAATAGGTTATTAGTAATTAATTTGGTTTTTGACAATGATGCTAAGAATGAGTGATGTAAGGGAAACCAAGCGTTCATGTAGGGACACTGTCGTTGATTTTGGCTCCCGGTTTACATGCAAAAACCTAAGCTACTACTAAACTTGCGTGGAAAGCACAACAGTATGTCGGGTATCGTAATAATCCATAGGGACTGATTAAATTTTAGATCGGTAATTAATTTATTACTTCATAAATAAAAGTGTAAAAGGTGATAGGGTGTCATGGTTACAAAGGAAAAGAGAGAAGTTAAGTCTAAACAAAAGTAAAGAGGGGATTGAGATCACATTCCACCACACGGATTGAAATCACTACTAATTAGAATTTCGGCTTAAAAACATTTAACCGAGCATTTTAATTAAGCATAAACCTCACGCAAGAAGGAATTTAACCCAAAGTTGCTTGAATAAACATTTAATCAAAAATGGTCACATGCAGATTAAATTCGGATTGTCGCTATAAACACTAAAGTTGCGTGACAAATAAAGTTAAACGCATAACAATCCAACTTTAATACACACGGTTTCAATTAAATGCAATTTTATGTGAAATCTAGTTTTCGGAGTTCAAGGCCCGTTAATGACGGAACACAACCCCGACCCTATTTATCTAGGGGCATGACATGGAAATAAACAAAATTAAACTAATTAAACTAATTAAAGCAATAAATAAATAACTACAACTAATTAACAAGGCATGAAATTAAACTACAGAGCAAGGAATGAAGGAAAACAACTATATTAATGGAGAGGATGATGAATAGTACAACTTACAAACCCAAATAGATGTCACCCCAAAGAGAAATGAAGATGAGCTCTCAAACCCCAAACCCTAACCTAAAATATATCTTAAAACTAAGTATATCTCTTATTACAACAAAAATCCTATATATAGTAAGTTGGAAAGAAATAAAGAAGAAAGAAAAGAAAAGGAGGAAAGTGCTGTCAAAAACAGGGGATCCATCGATCGAACTCAAGGGTCGATCGATCGATGGATTAGAAAAATGCACATTGTCTTCGAAGTAAGGAAAAAATTGAGGAGTCGATCGATCGACCCCTTTTATCGATCGATCGATCCACCAGGTTTCAGCCAAGCTGCATTCTCCCCTCTTATGATTCCTTTATAATTCTCTTCCGCTCAAATTCTCGTAACTTCTTCGTTAGGGATCAGATTCGAGCACCGTTCACGACCACGCGAAGCTCGCTCAGAGGACTAAAAATTCCGTGAAGATGTTGGACCAGATGCTCAAACTGTGAAATGACTATATTGCCCTTGCGCGTGCGGAATTGTACGAAACTTGTCTGGAATGCGTCCAAATTCATACTAAGCATCAAAATACCTACTCAATTAACCCCTGCAAAACATATATCTATATAAATCCGAGGTTTTCTAGTTAACGAGAATAATTATAGGGATTAATATACCCGAGGGGGCTAATAATGCATAGGTTAACGGGTGAAATACGCAATATTTGCGTCGTATCACACCCCCTAACTTACACATTGCTAGTCCCCAGCGATGAAATAGGAAACAACGAGAACTAAAAGTAAGACAAAGACAAGAGATAGTTCAAAATGGGATAAACGGATAAAGGCCACTTTCGCAGGCGAACGATTGCATTTAGTGTATGCAATAAGACATTAAACCCCTAGGTTACCCTAGTGGACGAGTGGTGTCTCGTGAGGGTTTTTAGGGATGAAACCCACAAACATCATAAGCTTTCCTCAAAATATTCCCAACCCAACATGCGACAAACTCAACAATAACGAACAAGATTTCAAACGCGTTATTAGCATATTGAACGAATTCAAGCTAAAGTCCGTTGTTATTAACATGTTGAATGCACCTCATAGAATTGAAATTTTAAAAGTGGGAGGGGAGAGAGAACATGCATAGTATGATTTGGAAAAACTTAATTAAACCGGATAAACATAAAAGCATGCATATATCAATCCTCACGGGAATTACACTCATCAAATGAATTCACTATCAAAATGGAGGTAATGCACGGGACATGCGGGAATAAAGGGTAAATGTAAATGGAAACTAGGCCACGCACATGTCACAAATGAAGAACGCTATATAGGAAATTAAAAACTATAATCTCAATGAAAGATACTGCACATTAAAAGAGGCGAAATGTATTTTCACAGATTATCAAAACTATTATGACTTTTAAATAAAATTCACCCTAAGATCACATAGGAATTGTATAGGGTTGTAATGTAGGTTTGGGTTTAAGGTACGAAACGAAGGAAATATGTACGGATTCAAAGTGTTCAGAGATGAAAATTCGGGATAGTGGAAAATTATGGGCAATTTCAAAAATAGGAAAACAAGTTCCAAAACAAGCATTAAATATGAATTGGAGAGTAACAAGGATTATTTAACTATGCACATCATATACAAACTTTCTCTTTCTTTTTCTTTTCTTCTTTTTCTAACTTTTTCTTTTCTTTTGCTTTTTTGCCTTTTCTTTTCTCACTCTCATATGCTTAAATTGCAACCACAAAACATGAACATCATTCAATCCCAAGCAACATTCCAAACAAAGGTATGGAAGGTTATATGTATGTCTTATAACTCCAATGTGGAGTTGGTTATGGGATCTTGGGTAATGAAACGAAAGGCTATATTTTGGCTCAAAGGGGTTGACTAAGGAAAGGTATAAGGTGAGGTCTAGGATAATATAGGTGATATAACAAAGATTGCCTATGATCATTTCATAAAGTTTACACAATTATCGGGTCAAAACAATTTTGAAAATCATGCTAAAGTACCACATTTCAAGATATAAACCCAATTAATGAACGATCAAATAAAAGAATAGTGAGATTACCGACGAATTCAACGTTTTCAAGGAGAAAAAATAGTGTATCACTCACAAATGAAGGTATGTCTCGAATCTTACTCGGTGTAAGTATATACAATGCAAAAAAAGATTACCGAGTTATAAAAATCTTAAACCAAATCATTAAAACAAGAAAAGCGCATTTGCTCATGTAATAAAGTTTAATTCACGAAGTTATTCATAATATCAATTATTTGAGGACTAAAGTCTAATAATTTCTAAAATTGAGAACATGTATCGTTGAGTTGTCTAATGGATCGGGAAATTACTAAAATTTATCACCGAAAACAAAGGCAAAAAGCCCAACAAAGGAGAAAAAAGAATTAAATATTTTTTGAAAATTTTCAATTTTTCACAAAAAGGTATACTTAGTAACTAACAAGTTAGCAAATCAATGGACTACATAAGAAATGGATAGAGTAACTTCCACCCCCTAAATTTAATGTTGCATTGTCCTCAATGCGCATTAAGAACACAATACAAAGAGAGAGAAATAACGATATTACACAAAAATGGAGCAATCTCCAATAAGAGCAAGTCCAAACGAATCTACAAAACAAGTTAGTACCAAGCATAGCAAAAACAAATAACAAAAAGTTAACTAATTACACTAGAATAAATTAAAAGGCAAGAAAAAAAAAGGAAGAAACAAAATTAACAAGCTAACTATTTACAACCTACTATTTAGACTCCACACTAACTATACACTAGAATTCTAAATTTTTTAGGATCCACCCAAACTACATTTTGACTTTGAAAGGTCAACGGTGGACCCTCCAAAGAAACCATGCCTCCCAAAAAATATGAATTATGTTTGAACAATGGAAGGCGTGTGGGTGGTGGAAAAAGTGAACCATCGTCAATTTGAAATTTTGGGCAAACGATGGGGGATTTGGATAACAAGGGGGGAAGGTACACTAGAGGCCTAAGAAAAATTGACTCATCTCCCAAAGGTTTTTCAAGTGGAATGGGAGATGGTGCACACACGGGGATAACATCCATCGAAAATAAGTCCGGTAAAGATTCCTTATTGGCAAAAAGTGTAGAAGTTTTAAAAGTTTCTGCAGAATCAACTGGTAATTCTAATGGTTCGATCACTAAAAACGAATATGGTGATGAAACAAATTCAATCTCAATCGACTCATCGTCGAAAGGAGATTGAATTTCGAGGGAGAAAGATGCACACTCGATGAGAAATTCTTCGAAAAATTTAGATGAAACACAAGTTTCCACCTCCTCGTTGTTTTGTACATAAGAATTCATCTCATCGCAAAGTGATCCAAGTCTCATTCCAACACCATTTAGGCTTTCCAAACCTTGGGAGTAAAGAAGAAAAGTTTCTTCCAAATTAAGGTTCCTCGGCTCTAGATCCTCGGATTCCTCATTTGGTTGAAATTATTCTTCACATTCATTAGAATCAGAATTGTTATTGGAGTCGAATAATGAATCCAACCCAAGCTCCCAATAACAATTTTCATTCCGATAATTATTTTCAAGTCTTTCAATCTCAAGAAAATCTTGAAAATGGAAAACTTGAAAACTATCCCCAAAGTAAGAATCATTAGAATGACCGTAATAACTATAAAAGAAAGACATGATTACCAAATTGTATGTAGTTGGAGAATCCGATGAAAAGGTGCGCGATCGAGAATCAACATTTATAAGCGCTTAAGTATGCAAATCTTGCAAAAAAGATTCAAACAAATAATAGAAATAGGAAGGAAAAAATACTATGAAATAATAAAACCAATTAAAATTTAAACACACTCCCCGGCAACGGCGCCATTTTAATGTAGGGAAAATCAAGTGTTCGTGTAAGGACACTGTCGTTGATTTCGGCTCCCTCTCTACATGAAAAAACCTAATCCACTACTACACTTGCGAGGCAAGCACAGCGGTAAGTCGGGTATCGTAAGAAATCCACAGGGAGTGATTAAATTTTAGATTGGTAATTGATTTATTACTTCAGAAATAAAAGTGTAAAAGGTGATAGGGTGTTATAGTTACAAAGGAAAAGAAAGAAGTTAAGTCTACGCAAAAATAAAACGAGGATCGAGATCGCATTCCACCACACGTATTGAAACCACTACTAATTATAATTTCGGCTCGAAAAAATTTAACCGAGCATTTTAATTAAGCATAAACTTCACGCAAGAAGGAATTTAGCCCAAAGTTTCTTGAATAAACATTTAATCAAAAATGGTCACATGCGGATTAAATTCGAATTGTCGCTATAAACACTAAAGTTGCGTGACAAATAAAGTTAAACGTATAACAATCCAACTTTAATGTATGTGGTTTCAATTAAACGCAATTTTACACGAAATCTAGTTTTCAGAGTTCGAGGCCCGTTAATGGCGGAACACAACCCCGACCCAATTTATCTAAGGGCACGACATGGAAATAAACTAAATTACACTAATTAAACTAATTAAAGAAATAAATAAATAACCAAAACTAAATAACAAGGCATGAAATTAAACTACAAAGCAAGGAATGAAGGAAAAATAACTATATTAATGAGAGGATGATGAATAGTACAACTTACAAACCCAAATGGATGTCACCCCAAAGATAAATGAAGATGAGCTCTCAAAACCCAAACCCTAACCTAAAATATCTCTTAAAACTAAGTATATCTCTTATTACAAAAAAATCCTATATATGGTAAGTTGGAAAAGAAATAAAGGAGAAAGAAAAGGAGGAAAGTGTTGTCAAAAACAGGGGATCCATCGATCGAACCCAAGGGTCGATCGATCGATGGTTCAGAAAAATGCACACTGCCTTTGAAGTAAGGCAAAAATTGAGGAGTCGATCGATCGATCCACCAGGTTTCAGCCAAGCTGCGTTCTCCCCTGTTTTGATTCCTTTGTAATTCTCTTCCGCTCAAAGTCTCGTAACTTCTTCGTTAGGGATCGGATTCACGCACCGTTCATGACCACGCGAAGCTTAATCGGAGGATTACAACTTTCGTGAAGATATTGGACTAGATGCCCAAACTGTAAAATGACTAAATTGTCCTTGTACGTGCGAAATTATACGAAACTTGTCCAGAATGCGACTAAGCATCGAAATGCCTGCAAAAGCTCAATTAACCCCTGCAAAACATATATCT
The DNA here is from genome assembly GCA_949130495.1 of Sambucus nigra. NCBI lineage: Eukaryota > Viridiplantae > Streptophyta > Magnoliopsida > Dipsacales > Adoxaceae > Sambucus > Sambucus nigra. The sequence continues at coordinate 77,277,202 of OX422220.1, forward strand.
ATACAAATTCGAGGTTTTCTGGTTGAGGAGCATAAACATAGGGATTAAGGTACCCAAGGGGACTAATAACGCGTAAACTAACAGGTGAAATACGTAATATTTGCGTCGTATCAATATGACAGACTGAGATTCCTATTTTATTTTAGTAGTAGACTGATCACCCGTTATTATAATAAGTGGGGGTCATAAATGGTATCAGGGAATCAGGTTCTAGTGTCCTTAGGATATATGCGACTTATTACGTTTTCAACATAGCGTCCTTTGATATAGAGCCCTATGATTAGGACTGTTGCATTCATATTTGCACATTTGCGTACTTCTACCATTTGATATATATTACTTGTGATCTCATAAAAATTTGGTTTAGTTTCATATGCTAAATAGGAGAGAATGACCAACTAGGTACTCCAGGAGAGCCACATGAGGAGAGACTCGGTCGGAGCCGCAGGTGCCCAGGGGATAGTGACAGCTGTTGAGGTTGCCACCATAGTTGCACAGGCAGTTAATGCCATAATGACTGCCATGGCACAGCAGTTCCCCCAGACCCATCCATAGCAGTTAGTGGAACTATTCATCCAGGGCCACTTAGTGCCGTCGATGTGGGAGAGAATTATAGAGGCTTTTCAGAAAGGCCATCCGCCAAAATTCCAGGGTAGTGCATATGTTGTTAATGTCAGTCAATGGAAGAAGCATAAACAACGACATCTCCGTATGGTTGAGTGATACGACACCCAAAAGTAGATTTTACCTACTTTTAAGGTGGTGGGAGTAGCGTTGCAGTGGTGGGAGTTATTCACCACATATGAGGAGAGGGAAACCATGACTCGCGGGGAGTTTTGGGCACGGTTCGGCCCCAAGTTCTTTCCATTTTCTATCCAGACAAAGATATGGATGAAGTTTTTAGACTCATCACAGGAGGGCCAAACAATGGCCAAATATGAGGAGGGATTCACCCGTTTAGCAAACTTCATACCAGACGAGGTGAATGCGGAGGAGAAAAAGGTGTTGAAGTTCAGAGTCGAACTCACATGGAGGATACGACAATATTTACTGGGTAATTCGGCATTGAAGACTAATATTGAGTTCGTTAATGCCGCACTTCTTCACTTCCAGGATCATTGCTTCCATCTGAGGGGAGTGAAGAGAGTTAGGGAGTCTAGCCAACATGGCAAGACATGAGGTAATGGTGTTAGTGGGGCACCGCAGTAATAGCAGGGTAAACAGCATGAGAGGGATACCCAATAAGGGATCTCACTAAGATACTCAGATCAAGGGGATTCTAACCAGGTGATGGGGGATTGGACGATGCCACCGGGGTCAGAGGCAAGGGTAACCCTGACATGGCCACTAGGACTAAAGGCAGGGGGATTTCACAAGAAGATATTTTATTTGTGGGGAGCAGGGCCACATGCGGTGCGCCTATCCGCAACGGGCCAGAGGCTAGTAGCAGGGTTCCCAGTAGGGACCACAGGCACCATTATTGCCTGCAGCATCACCATCTTTAGGAGTCCCACCTCAGCAGGGATAATTATCGTATACGCATGTCTACAACGTCTAGAATGCTATGATATCACAGGCACCGCCAGCATCGCCAGCTGTAGAGGGTACGTTTCCTATCCATAATCATATGGGTCGGGTTTTATTTGACACAAGGGAATCACATTCATTTATTTCCATTATATTTTCATGAGCGATCGATTTATTAGAGACAACCGATAACATTATGATGTGTGTGGATTCGTCGTTGGGTCGCGGGGCCCTTATCCATTCTGTTTGTAAAGGAGTGGGTATATATGTTGGGAGATTATGCTTGATCGCTGATTTACTCGTGTTGTATATGGTTGGGTATGATGTCACTCTCAGCATGGACTCATTGGAAGGTTATAGAGCGATGGTTGATTATTTTAATAGGACCATTGTGTTCATTATTCTAGGGTAGGAGATGCTTTGGGTGGTGATGCCTTATCCCAAGGGAGGGTCGAGCACACACTTTTATTTTATTGATGAGGAGACCTTGCAGGGAGTGGTTATATCATTAGATTCGATCCCAGTGGTTATGGAGTTTACTGATGTTTTTCAGGAAATATTGGGTTTGCCACCGAGACGAGAGATTGAGTTTGTTATTGATTTAGCATTGGGGACTAGGTCGATAGCACGTGCACCCTATCGCATGGCTCCATTGGTGATGCGAGACTTGGGGGACCAGATTCATCATCTCTTGAGACCGGGCTTTATCCGCTGAAGTACATCATCGTGGGGTGCCTCGGTATTATTTGTGAATAAAAGGTATGGATAATTAGGGTTATGTGTTGACTACAGAGAGTTGAACATTGTCACGATCTGAAATAAATATCCGTTGCCTCGTATCGTTGACTTGTTCGACCAATTATGAGGATCAACTTACTTCTCCAAGATAGGCTTGAGATCTCGGTACCATCATCTACATATAAGGGAGGAGGATGTCCCTAATACCTCATTTTTTATGCGGTATGGGTCGTATGAGTTCAGGATTGTGCCATTAGGGTTAACCAATGCACCAGATGTATTCATGGATCTTATGCACAGGGTGTTTAGAGATTTATTAGACCAGTTCATGATTGTTTTCATAGATAACATTCTAGTATATTCTCTAACTAGGGGCGAGTATATAGAGAACTTATGTATGGTTCTTTAGACTTTACGGGGCCATCAGTTATATGCCAAGTTCAAGAAGTGTGGGTTTTGGTTATGGGAGGTGCAATTCTTATGTCACATTGTATCGGACAAGGGAATTTTAGTAGATCCGAGTAAGGTAGCAGTGAGGAAGTGGGGTTAGCGCATGACACAGATGGAGATTCATTACTTTTTGGGATTGGCTAGTTACTATCGTCGTTTTATTAAGGGTCTTAAAGATTGCAGGTTCGTTGACAAATCTAACTCGCAAGGGGGTGCCATTTGTTTAGGATGATCACTGTCAGTTACCTTTTGATGAGATAAAGGAAAAATTAACTTCAGCGTCAGTACTCACACTGCCTATGAGAGGAATGGAGTGATTTGTTTTTACAGATGAGTCATTATAGGAACTTGAGGGTGTATTATAGAACGAGTACCGAGCTATAATTTATGCTTCTCTCAAACTTAAGTCCCACAAGAGGAATTACCCCATGCAAGATCTGGAGCTTGTAGCGGTAGTTTTTTCCTTACGGATATGGAGGCACAACCTCCTGGGGAGAAATTTAATATATTCACGGATCACAAGTTGTTGTAGTATCTATTCACATAGAAGGATCTTAATATGAGGCAGCGTAGGTGGCTCGAGTTTGTGAAATACTATCAGTTTGACATCCAGTAACATCCGGGGAAGACGAACGTGGTGGCAGGCGCATTGAGCCAATGGCCTACGAGGGAGTTGTCAGTGGTCTGGAAAGCAAAGTGGAGTGATCTTTGGTTGGATGATATAGTGGTCAGGGCTTGTATGTCAGTTTTGACTATCACACCCGAGATCATCATGAGGGTTATGAAAGCGCAGGCAGGGGATTAGTTTTATCGTTCCATCAATTATAAATCAAGTATTTATCTTTCTATAATTATTGGTGTACTCATTCATTTATAAATTTGGTATCGGAAGACAAATTTTGGGTGGGTTTAACATGATGAAAAGGGAATTTTTTGAATGAACTTATGAAAAAGATATTTGAAGATGATTACATGTAAAATATTATGTAAATGATATTATAAAGATGTGATGTTGGATGATTAAATTTATGGTTGATGAATTCTTGAATTAGGGTTGAGATATAGTATAATTCTTGATGACAAATTGTTAATCCCATTAATCTTAATATTTTTTGGGTTGATTTGGACATAGAAATATGTGTAATTACGTTTGGGATTGATGGGGAATACATGTTATGGGTTTGATTGATGTTGGGAACTCATATGGTTTTAGGTAAGGTGATGAATCTCGTCAAGACGATTTAGGCCACTGTCTAGAATCGAATCGATTCTCTAGGGAGGGGAGAATCGACTCAACCTGATGAATTGGTTCGGTCAGTCAGGCAAATCGCTTTGAACAGGTTGATTTTCCTTTCGTTGTTTGGGCTTTTTCGTGGACCGTTTGGGGTTCGGCTTGGTTTACAGAGTATGATAGCTAAAATTTAACTTCTGGGAATATACATTAGGGAATTAGAAAGTACCTTGGGTTAAACATGGATTAAATTCGGGTAAGAAATCACAGGTGTATTGGGGTGAATAGCACTCAAGTTACAATTATGAAATCGGGATAGGATTTTGAGAAAAGCTAGGCTATGGGCATGAGTAGAATATCAGGGTGGCTAGCAACATGAAATCGAAGAATCTATAGTAAGTGAATGCTTGATAAATTGGGAGTGGGGGTAGACTCAAGATTTTTGGGCTAGTGCTACAAGAGACATTATACACAGTTATTCGATTATATATATATATATATATATATATATATATATATATATATATATATATATATATATATATATATGTGTGTGTGTGTGTGTGTGTGTGTGTGTGTGTGTGTGTGCGTGTGTGTGTATGTATTATTGATTTATGTGACCTACTCTAGGGATGCTATCGATGGAGGTTACGCATAGTGGACGGTCCACCCTGGCGTGACTAGCAGGTGTTGGGTCATTTTTCCAAGTCATAGGACTGTTGCATGACCATTGTACGTGAGTTTAAAATCCGGTGGGGTAATTTGGTATGGTTATGACTTACGGATGTTTTTCTATAAGCGCCTCCTATTTATGTATTTACGATTTGGGATTGATGGTGAGATTTCGACCTGGTGGCCCAGGAGTGGTACGTGATGTACCTGGATCCTGATACCATACTAGGGAATGCATCCAGGAGGACAAATCAGGGACGCTATGTATATACGTATAAAAGAGTATTATATGTATATGTGTGAATAAAACGAATGCGTGAATATGGAAATTATAACAAGTGCACAGTTACGTTAATTGTTAAATGATAAGATTATAATTGAGAAGTGTAATGAAATAGCTTACATGATAACTATGCGAGAAACAAAGCAAAGTAAATTATGTGTAGCACTGTCTAGCTAGAGGTTTAGCGTATTGGGCAACGTTAAGTGACTTTACTAGTTAGGCGGGGTAGTATAACTAAAAAATTAAAATACATGTGTTAGGTGTGCACTATAGATTAAGGGCGATGATAATCTCATGCGAGGGAAACACCAGATGAAAATGAATAATTCTGGTGCATATTAATTATTTCATTTTAAATACTTGCAAACATTTCAAAAATGGTTTTGGGCATTGACCCGTATCAAATATCTTTTTCAAAACCTCTTAGGTACTCAACCACAGGGATGCCAGGCTTAGCTTTCCTTCCAGTCAGACGATGTTGCAGCAATTGTGGATGCCTGCAGGATTTGCTTAGATGCTTCCATCATTGTTATCAAGGTAGGATGTTTACTTCAGTTTTCATTTCGGGCATGTTGCCCCTGTTAGACAGTCTTTATTTTTAGACTTTACTGTGATATTCCCTTTTATTAGTTGGATGATTATATTTGGAGTTACTAAGAGTTATTCGATTATTTTATTTATTTCACGTCCTCAGTATTCAGTTTATTCTTGTGGTGAATGTTTATTTCAATTATGGAATGGTTAGTTAAGTGGTTCAATGTTTTAATATGGTAATTTATTAAGTTTTTAAAGTTTTACACCGGGCTTAATAGGCTATTAGTAATTAATTTGATTTTCGACAATGATGTTAAGAGTGAGCCAGATTGAGATTTCTGTTTTATTTTCGTAGTGGATTGATCACCCATTATTGGAATAGGTGGGGTGTCACATCTCCCTCACGTCATCTAGGCGTACCGAACAACTCTTAGGAGGTTGACTGTGGAAACGCCGTTCGCCTTAGCTTATAGAATAGAAACCATAATACTGTTAGAGGCTGGTCTACCGACCATGAAAACAACTGTACCCGACTAGAACAAAATAATGATATCATTAGAACTGAGCTTGACTGTACCAATGGGAGAAGGTAACAAGCCTTGATCAGATTGACATCTTGCCAACAACAGTGTGCAAAGCAATACATTAAGGGCTTCAATCCGACAAAGTTTCAAGTCGAGGACTACGTACAGAGAATGGTAATCTACAGCACAACGAATCCACCAAATGAAAACTTGGGGCCCAACTGAGAAGGGCCATTCATGGTCACCAAAGATGACCTCCAAGGATCCTACCATCTGTAAACAATAGAGGGAAAGGAGATACTTAGGACTTGGAATGCAGCCAACCTCATGAAATTTTATTTTTAAGCCAATTAGCATAAAAATCAATTCTTAGTTCGTTACTATCTTTTCGCATTCTGAACTTCACTTTTTATTAAATTTACTTAACACAATTATCTTTGATTGTTTCAAATGGCATATTAATATTTTTCCAAAGTCATCTTAGTTTTGTTTGATCGGATTGCGATTATTGTTTTGATACCTTATTAATGAAATTAAACTTAGTCATGTCTAAAGGTGACATGTCGTCATCATTAACAACATGAAAACATCATCAATTTTGTAGGAAAGATAAAGACCTATGGGGGATACCTAAGCATTAAATAGTTTGACTAACATTGGTTGAATAAAATCATGAACGAGGGATTGTCCAGCGATGAGGTGCATCCTTGGGGACTTTGGAAACTACCATGGAATTTAACCAGTCATACTTATAGGCTGTAATACCCCGTATTTTTATGGCTTTTAAAATTGGGGAGTTATTAAATTTAAATTGAGATATTAATTTAATATTAATCCAGAAATTTATTTTTATATTTACTAACGTGATGTGAGTTAGTAATTATGGAAAAATTGTTGAATATTACTAGACGAGTAAAGTAATATATGAGATTCATTTTATTAAAAAATTTCACGAGTGAATTAAATGGCAATTATGGAAAATTAAGTCGGGACGCGCCTGTGTCGTGTCAGGACTAAATTACTATTATATAGAGTGAATAAATTATAAGTTGCTCGTATGGTCGTTTTGAGTGTGCCAATGTGTCCGGAAGGGTCGAGATAGTCAAAATAATGTACCCGGGGGTTTAGTTTGGATCTCGGGACATTTTTAGGCCTAATTAACACCCGAGGAGGGCGTTTTGGACATTTTATATTTTGGGGCCTGAAAACACACGAAAATTCTACGGGAATAATAGATGGTAAGAGTCACCTTCTAGGGTTAGAAGCACCATAAACCAAAGACGGCCATTGGAGAGGAAGAGGAGAGGTTTTCCAAGGAGTTCTAGGCCAAGAACTCCACCGTTTGCACCGCCGTCGCCGCCAAACGTTAGATCGTACAACGAGGATTACAACCACACCAAAATCTCCATAAATATGAACCAAAAACTCTCAGGCAAGTATCTATCTTGCTCTATTTCAGTTAATGCTCCAATATTATGTGCCTAGGATTGATTAGGACTAGGGTTTGTGAAAGAAAAACCTATTTGGAGATTTGAATTTGCATGTTGTATGAGTAATAGATGTATTCTAGAAACCCAATTCATATGTAGAGGTTAAACCACGAAATTACAGTAATTAAAGAGTATGAAATCTGGTAAAAGTATGGGAAGAAACCAAACAAAAGAAATATTAGGGCTCTTGACGTTTTTATGGATTATGCGCTTTTAATTCATTATTCATGATGAAAATCCGCATGCTTGACGTAGGAAATCACTTATTTGAGGTTATAATACTTGTAGTTGGAATTATTGGGAGTTTGGTAGTCAAATATATTGTTTTGGATGATGTTGGAAGAGAAAACCCGTAACTGGAAATTTTGCAGATTTGCCATACCTGCTTAATCGATCGATCGACCTTAGAGTATCGATCGATTGATGCTTCGATCGATCGAACATCTGCCATAGATCGATCGACCCCTCCTGCATAACTCACATTCCCCTTTTTATAGGTTGTTCCAACTTAAATGATTAGACATTCTTGGATATTAATGTTAGAACATTTTGGGATATAAAGAAGACCAGTAGGACGTATTAAAAATATGGAACCTTTAATGTAAGTCGAGATTAACATTTCATGGGGATGTTTTACATATAAGGGACAATGGGAATGTGTGTTAAAGGGTGAGACTCGTAAGAAAGTTACATTGCAAAATAAATGAGTACCTACTGAAATTACACTTGGGAAGATAGGAATCCACGAGTGTCACTTAATAAGTTGGAATAATCCCACAAATTAAAATAAGAGACAAATCGTTATACGTGATAACTAAATGATGAGTAATAAGGATAAATATCATAATTATGGGTCGTGCGAGTGTACCTAAATCTGATATGGGAATAGTAGTATACATATATGACTGTGTTTATGCATATATTATATACGTGTAAAAATCATGCCCGCGCTACTTGCTATCCCTGAGGTTACCACACTGGGACAGTCTTGTCTCGATGGAACCTTTATGGGGGATACTGACTAGTACCCTAGAACATAGGAATCCTTGGTACAGGTTATCGGATCGATAGTCAGACGGTCCTAAGAGACGTGAGGGTATGTGCTGACCTCTTAGTGACTTGGAACTATGCTTCGCCTCATTTTGTATGTGTTTTGTGTAAGTACAATTCGAGAGTGATTCCGAACTAGTATTTCCCTTAGTACGAGTGATACGGGGACTGGATAGCAGAGTATGCCCGCACCATAAATTTTATGTGGGGTGCTGTTAGAATATATATATATATATATATTTAAATTTGGAATTTGGGAACTATCTGCTGTGACTATGGTATGTAATAAAAGAATAATTATTTCAACTGGGGAATAAGTGTTTGAAAAGTATGATATATTATTGAGAAACTTTATTATCAAATAAGGCTTATGTGAGAATTGTGCTGTTAAATAAAAATTTACCTCCTTAACATTTGAAATTGTCGGCTTGAAACCTTACAAGAAATTTAATATAAGGCAAGTTAAACCGTTGAGAATATTAGTGCGATAGGTGTGCACATTAGAAGAGAGGTAAGAATTTCTCAAGGGAGTGTCGCGCTAATATGTTGGTTGCGTTGGCCGGTAAGCATTTTAAATACTTGTTAAACTAATTTTAAACTATTTTACAATCGGGCTCTGACCCGTTTTCTACTTTCTCTTCTCTCTTGTATATATATGTAAATATTACAAGTGCCCAACCACATGGGCGTCTTGAATAGGATCCTTTGGAAGGAACGCGCTGCAGCTTAGGTGGGAGTTGCAGGCCTCTTGCTTAGACGACCTCATTGTTGATTCCACTTCTAGCACTATTTATTCCGTTGGGCATGTGTTGCCCTTCTTCATTATTCAGTTGTTTTATCGGAGATTGTTATTCGTTTATTCCCAGTATTTATACTTTGGGATTTATTACTGTCAGGATGTTTTTCTTTAAGTTTTAAAGTTGGAATTAATTAGTTGGATGTTTAATTATTTGGATTATATGTTCTAGTATAGTTGTTGTGTGATTCCTTAACTATGAATTATGTAAAGTTTTAAATGTTGGTTTTTAAAATAAAATTTGGAAATTGTTGTCTGAAAATTATTTTGACACTTAACTTAATTATTTAGGGTGTTTAAATTGGAAAAGTTATTTTTACGACAGTGGTGCTAAGAACGAACCAACCGTTCACCTTGGTTATAATTTAATAAAGGACTGATCACCCGCTATTTTAATTAGGCGGGGTGTCACAGGTGGTATCAGAGCATCAGGTTCTAGTGTCCTTTAGGATCTGTACGGTTTATCTCGTTTCCAGCTTAGCGTCTTTGATTTAGAGCCCTAACATTAGGAATGTTGTATTCATCTTTATGTGTTGGAAATTCGTGCTTCTGCGATTTGTCGATGTGAATGTTGAACTTATCCAGATTAAATTTTTAAACTTTCAGATGGCCCGTCAGGATGAACAAGCTAATGTCATTGGGGAAGTTAATGAGCAATAACAACTCACACCTCAGGTGTCTCCGAAAAGGGTACCAATCGCCGAATTTGGGGGCATTGTGGCACAAGCAGTTTCCACTGCAGTCTTACAGTACCATGAACGCAGCATGCAGCTCAGAGGAGGAAAAAGACCAAGAAAGGTTAGTCAAATTCATGTGACTAGAGTTGACAATTGTGCGAAGACACCGAAATTGCGGCAACAAACCCCTCAAGACCAAGACAGTTCCAGAGGTGACAAAATTTATGTAGAGGGCCAAAAGTGTCAGGGCCAACAAGGTTGGGGTCAGAATGAAGTCACAAAGAGGTGTTTTAAATGTGGAATGGACGGTCATAAACACCAATCTTGTCCGAATCATTCTGGGGAGAAAATACAACCCGACCAGCGAGGAATTTTGGGACTCTGTTATAAATGTGTGCAACCGGGTCACAAGTGGAGGGATTGTCCTCAACTTGACATCGTTTTTCCGCAAATTTCTTATCAAGGCCAGCAAGACCAAGGAAAACGCGAGACTAGTCAACGACGTAGTGAAGTGAGACAGTTTCGAGGGAAGTGCTTCCAATGTGGCAGGAATATCCATAGGTGTTAGGATTGCCCAGAGAGGAATGGGGACCCACGGCAGAAGGGCGCCAGTAATAAACCACAGAAGCCAGCTCCACCAGCCATTCCAACAACCTCAGTTCAGCAGAGGCAATTATAGTATGGACGTGTATGTAACGTCCACCAGCTAGCAGCACCTCAGGCCCCAACCGAGACACAAGGTACGTTCCTTATGCTGGGTGCTATGGGTTGAGTTTTAATTGGTACCGGGGCACCGTACTGTTTTATGGCTATTTATTTTTCATGAGCCTTAGGGCTATTAGCCACGACGACGAGTAAGGTGTCATGCGTAGACTCACCATTTGGGGGAAAGAGTCTTTGATTTTCTTTATTTGAAGGGGTGCAGATATAGAAATTGATAACTTCATTTTTAACCGCGATAAATATTGATGTTAGATATGCATGAGTATAAGGTCGTTATTGTCATGCTAGAGTTTCGGTAGGAGTATTGTCCCCTCCATTTCGGGGTGGGCAAGGTGTTTGGTGGCAATGCCTCGTCCAGAGGAAGGATTTGCCAATACGAATGGAAAGGTAGAAGTATGATTGTTATCCTCGAAGGATGAGGCATGTTTCAGGTGACACGAGCGAGTCATTATATTTTGTTCATTGATAGATTAGCATGTGAGACTAGTTTAATGTGTATAACTACAAACGATATTATTATATGAATATTTTTTCCCTAGTGGAACGGGATTTTCCTTAGTGCTATCCACGGAGGATGAGTGAGTATATTAATAGTGTTGTATACTTTATTGAGATTACTCATTTTAGTGATGAGGTATACGAATATAATATGGTATTGATTATAACTTTATAGAAATGGTCAGAACGATAGTAGGCAGTTGGTGCAAGGCTATCGGAGTGGTTGCATTAGTGCAGCATGTTTTGTTCTGGCGAGGCCTCACCTGTAAGAGGGTTGGACTCGCACTTTTATTATCTATCCTAGAGACTTCGAAAGGGATAGTGGGCTCGAGATATTTGATACCAGTGTGCGTAGGGACTTTGTTGTTATGATTCAGTATATATTGGGTTTACTAGTTGAGCGAAAAGATTTGACTCATTATCATGTGGAGCACTCAGGACTTGGTGATAGGTAGAGAACAATGATATATCTACCTTTTAGAGATGTGATAGTTAAGAGTTAGACTCCTATGTTTGGGATCAGGATTTTGAGAGTCCTGGTTGTATGTGTAAGAGGTTTGCAAATAGTGATTACCACCAATACTGGATGATAGTGGATTGGCGAAATGTTTTTTGTGTAGGTGTAATTACGAGAAATGATGAAACTTGTCTGTCAAGAGACGGAGTAAAGGGGTACATGATATGGCAAAAGGGCCTAAAAAATTTTAATAACCGACAATGCTAGGTAGTAGTGTATCGGGGGGGTTCCTTGTTTGGATTTCGCTTTGCGAGACATTCCACGCATGAAACTTAGCGTAAGGTTGGAAATAGGGAGATGTCTGGTCAGTAGTCCATGAGTTCAGTACCTCGGTCGTACAAGTAACAGGTAATTGTATATGTAAGATGGAAGTTGAATTAGGATTTAAGGCCAATAAAGCTGGTTATGTGGTAAGAATGCATTGAAAGTTTTGTTTTATCGCCATGAGTTGAGGGGTGGAACGATGACAGGAGTATCTAAAAATTTCTATTTCTAGGGTGATTGAGAGTACCCAAGTGTTGTAAATGCGTTCGAAACACAAGGGAAATAAGAAGTTTAGATGATTTTTAGTGTGGATTATCTGGGAAGAATTTTTAATACAAGAGACGAGACTTGTATTTGTTTGGATGTATAGATCATTAGTGATTTATTTTAACTATTGTATTTATTCGAGAAAATTTTTGTACTTATCTGAAGAGATTTGAGAATTGTAGTCCATCTTTTGTTGATTGTGGGATTTAGATGATCTATACCTTGTATTTTGTGGGATTTAGGTAATTTTATCGATGAGTAGCGCTCCGTTCGCTCTCCCCGGGCGGTCGGGGTGTTACAAAGGTGGGCATCCTGGTTAGTTAATATTACAATCGTCCGAGTGGAAGGGACGTGGGAATGTACGTGAGGAATATATGTTTATGGGACTAGCATAATGAAGCAGAAGTAGTAGAGGGAATTAAACGTCGCATGAAGAACGATAATCCATATATATATATACATATACGGGTGTGATTAAAGTAGCTCACTCGAATTTGGTTGGAAAGCTGTGGAAAGCCATTTAAAAGGGGTATTCCTTGAGAATGGTAGAATTTAATCATTGTGGATAACGCTCGGAGCGGAGTTGTAATTAGTCAAATGTGAAGCGACTTGCGCATACAAAGAGTGATGATGTTAGTATGGTCTGAAAGGTCCAGAAGTTCACTTCGTGGAAAAAAGTGCACGGGTCATAACTTTTGGTACACGCCAAGGAAAGAAGGGAGTATTAAGTGTCACCTAATGTGAGACATTTCTAGGAAAACACGATGTTTAGCAGGACATAGTGAGTAGTCTCTGCATGCACCACTCATAGATAGAGATCGGTTGAAATAAGAAGATAAACCATAGAATTGTGTGGCTATCGACAATTCCTATAATGGGAGAGGCCGGTAGAGTCGGTAAAATTTCTCGGATGGGTTACGATCTTCAAGATAAGATAAAGGGTTCATCCGAACGTGTGGAACAAATCGCCCAGGAAGGAAGTGATTGACATTCCTTTGGGGTGATTTACAATATTAACTAATTTGCCCCAGTCTTACTTTGAAAGGAAGGGATCGCGTCGGTACGTGGTCCTACACGGTATTATTTTCTGAATCGGGATGAGATTTCAGGAAAACAACGGAGATAACGTTTCGTTATGAGTGGGAGGTATCACCCATAGCCGAGGAGCAGGCACACGGTGATTAACGATTAGTGGGGCCACGTGAAGGTAATTTTGGAATCTTGGTGATCATTTCATTTCTACAACGGATATAACTAGCACGTGAAGTATAGTATGGTAGAGTTCCGTGGAAGCACTCGTACCTGTTTGTCGTGAACGAGATGCTTATTGAAGTTTTAGTGTGGAAAAACCTTAACTATTCTCCCTCTGCGTATGTTTAGAGGTGAGCGGATAACTAGAATTTTGGATCGGTCGAGAATAAACCGATGACTACGGTAGAATTCCACGATTATTTTAGGCGAACAAGAGTGGTCAGATGTTCGTATGATTTCTCCCAGAAAGGAAGATTTGTGTTTAGATAAATCCGAGGAGTTGTCATGTGGTGAGGTGCGGCCTCCCAATGATATCAAAATAATGAGAATTAATGGTGTATAGGCGTGTCTTAAGTGAATGTTGTTGGATAGGAGCACAATGTGAAGTATCTTTAATAAAGAGTGTTAAACCAGCTTGCTGTGATGAGGGGGCTATAGTGATTGAGTGCCTTACTATATGGATAGGTTGCGTACTGTTAAGGTATCCAAAATGTGTTTTACCAGGTAGGCCTTATTTTTTGAATTTCGGGACAAAATTCCTTTATTAGGGGGGAAGTATGTAATTCCCCGTATTTTTATGGCTTTTAAAATTGGGGAGTTATTGGGGAGTAATTTAATTTAAATTGAGAAATTAATTTAATATTAATCCAGAAATTTATTTTTATATTTACTAACGTGATGTGAGTTAGTAATTATGGGAAAATTGTTGAATATTACTAGACGAGTAAAGTAATATATGAGATTCATTTTATTAAAAATTATCACGAGTGAATTAAATGGCAATTATGGAAAATTAAGTCGGGACGCGCCTGTGTCGTGTCAGGACTAAATTACTATTATATAGAGTGAATAAATTATAAGTTGCTCGTATCGTCGTTTTGAGTGCACTAATGTGTCCGGAAGGGTCGAGATAGTCAAAATAATGTACCCGGGGGTTTAGTTTGGGTCTCGGGGCATTTTTAGGCCTAATTAACCCCCCGGGAGGGTGTTTTGGACATTTTACATTTTTAGGCCTGAAAACCCACGAAAATTCTAAGGGAATATCAGATGGTAAGAGTCACCTTCTAGGGTTAGAAACACCATAAACCAAAGACGGCCATTGGAGAGGAAGAGGAGAGGTTTTCCAAGGAGTTCTAGACCAAGAACTCCACCGTTTACACCGCCGTCGCCGCCAAACGTTAGATCGTACAACGCAGATCACAACCACACCAAAATATCAACAAATCTAAACCAAAAATTCTCAAGTAAGTATCTATCTTGCTCTATTTCAGTTAATGCTCCAATATTATGTGCCTAGGATTGATTAGGACTAGGGTTTGTGAAAGAAAAATCTATTTGGAGATTTAAATTCGCATGTTGTATGAGTAATAGATGTATTCTGGAAACCCAATTCATATGTAGAGGTTGAACCACAAAATTACAGTAATTAAAGAGTATGAAATCTGGTAAAAGGATGGGAAGAAACCAAACAAAATAAATATTAGGGTTCTTGATGTTTTTATGGATTATGCGCTTTTAATTCGTTATTCATGATGAAAATCTGCATGCTTGACGTAGGAAATCACTTATTTGAGGTTATAATACTTATAGTAGGAATTATTGGGAGTTTGGTAGTCAAATATATCGTTTTGGATGATGTTGGAAGAGAAAACCCGTAACTGGAAATTCTGCAGATTTTCCATACCTGCTTGATCGATCATCGACCTTAGAGTATCGATCGATTGATGCTTCGATCGATCGAACATCTACCATAGATCGATCGACCCCTCCTGCATAACTCACATTCCCCTTTTTATAGGTTGTTCCAACTTAAATGATTAGACATCCTTGGATATTAATGTTAAAACATTTTGGGATATAAAGAAGACCAGTAGGACGTATTAAAAATATGGAACCTTTAATGTAAGTCGAGATTAACATTTCATGAGGATGTTTTACATATAAGGGACAATGGGAATGTGTGTTAAAGGGTGAGACTCGTAAGAAAGTTACGTTGTAAAATAAATGATTACCTACTGAAATTACACTTGGGAAGATAGGAATCCACGAGTGTTACTCAATAAGTTGGAATAATCCCACAAATTAAAATAAGAGACAAACCGTTATACGTGATAACTAAATAATGAGTAATAAGGATAAATATCATAATTATGGGTCGTGCGAGTGTACCTAAATCTGATATGGGAATAGTAGTATAAATATATGACTGTGTTTATGCATATATTATATACGTGTAAAAATCATGCCCGCGCTACTTGCTATCCCTGAGGTTACCGCACTGGGACAGTCTTATCTCGATGGGACCTTTATGGGGGATATTGACTAGTACCCTAGAACATAGGAATCCTTGGTACAGGTTATCGGATCGATAGTCAAACGGTCCTAAGAGACGTGAGGGTATGTGCTGACCTCTTAGTGACTTGGAACTATGCTTCGCCTCATTTTGTATGTGTTTTGTGTAAGTACAATTCGAGAGTGATTCCGAACTAGTATTTCCCTTAGTACGAGTGATACGGGAACTGGATAACAGAGTATTCCCGCACCATAAATTTTATGTGAGGTGCGTTAGAATATATATATATTATCTGAGTAATTATATATATATATTTAAATCTGGAATTTGGGAACTACCTGTTGTGACTATGGTATTTAATAAAGGAATAATTATTTCAACTGGGGAATAAGTGTCTGAAACGTATGATATATTATTGAGAAACTTTATTATCAAATAAGGCTCATGTGAGAATTGTGCTGTTAAATAAAAATTTACCTCCTTAACATTTGAAATTGTCGGCTTGAAACCTTACGAGAAATTTTTGATAAGGCAAGTTAAACCGTTGAGAATATTAGTGCGATAGGTGTGCACATTAGAAGAGAGGTAAGAATTTCTCAAGGGAGTGTCGCGCTAATATGTTGGTTGCGTTGGCCGGTAAGCATTTTAAATACTTGTTAAACTAATTTTAAACTTTTTTACAATCGGGCTCTGACCCGTTTTCTACTTTCTCTTCCCTCTTGTATATATATGTAAATATTACAGGTGCCCATCCACAGGGGCGTCTTGAATAGGATCCTTTGGAAGGAACGCGCTGCAGCTTAGGTGGGAGTTGCAGGCCTTTTGCTTAGACGACCTCATTGTTGATTCCACTTCTAGCACTATTTATTCCGTTGGGCATGTGTTGCCCTTCTTCATTATTCAGTTGTTTTATCGGAGATTGTGATTCGTTTATTTCTAGTATTTATACTTTGGGATTTATTATTGTCAGGATGTTTTCCTTTAAGTTTTAAAGTTGGAATTAATTAGTTGGATGTTTAATTTTTTGGATTATATGTTCCAGTATAGTTGTTGTGTGATTCCTTAACTATGAATTATGTAAAGTTTTAAATGTTGGTTTTTAAAATAAAATTTGGAAATTGATGTCTAAAAATGGTTTTGACACTTAGCTTAATTATTTAGGGTATTTAAATTGGAAAAGTTATTTTTACGACAGTGATGCTAAGAATGAACCAACCGTTCCCCTTGGTTATAATTTAATAAAGAACTGATCACCCGGTATTTTAATTAGGCGGGGTGTCACATAGGCCACATGTTTGGCCTCATCTATATGCAATGGGGAATCCATCAAACCCTCAACATAGCCATCGGCTCAGACTTTACGAGTCCATTTCCTGAATTAGTATCTCAGCCTCATAATCTTCTGGTGCAACCCTTGTTTGATCATATCATTTTGTTTGAAGGATTATTTTTCCTTGGCAAGATCCTCTCTTAGGGAGATATTCTCAGTCTATAAAAGACATTGTATATTCCTAATCTCCCCCGACTCGACCTGAAGATTAACTATCACATTTAGATGGTTGCCATAGACTTGTCATTCTTTGTAAAGCTTGGAGAATATCCAGAGAGGTTGTCTGAGCTCGATTTGAAGCATCATTCCCAAGAATTAAGTCCATATTTTTATTCTTTTGGACAATGGGCACAAGGGACAAATGATCATTATATGATAATAATGAAATAGACAAATTCAAAATTTAAGGCTAGCAACAATACAAGGCATATACAAGCAAGTATACAATAGTAGTCGATCATAACATAATTAAGTCAAAATAAAATATCAGTTTATTCAAAAAGGAGGTGGGGGTAATCCCTTACAAGAAGTAAAAAAGAAGATAAGAGACAAGACATGCAAAAAAGTATAATGAAATTTGAAACTAAACTACTAAGCATGAGTCTCTATTTCTAGCACAACTTAGTCTGGTTAATGGCCTCTTCTTTCTCATTTTCTTCTTCCTCCAAGTTAGGAGGGGAGACAGGAGTACGTTGGGTGAACATCTAGGAGTTGGTAGGAACTCAAACCTTCACCAAAGCTTCATACCAACCTTTTTAAAGAATGCCTTATGGACGATGCCTAGTTGCTTCTCATCGTTGGAAAAGGCTTTATCCCAACCTTTACCAAAAGAAATGTTGTTGGTCTATAACACCGCATCCAGAGATTGAGCAGACTCATCACTGGCCTACTCCAGCCCCTCCACCTTAGTCTTGAGATTGGAGACCTCAGTATTTTTAGCCTTCATGGAAGCTTCGTACTCTAATGCCTTCTTTTGGGCGGCGTCAAGGGCCTTCTGGGCCCCACCTAAGGCCCTCCCTAAGTCGGCCATCAATTTATTCTGGTCGGACCTCCTATCAAGAAAGTTGAAAAAGTACACCAAAAATTCTAGAGTAAGGAAAAAGAAAAGAAAATTGGCATAAAAAAATAAAATGATAATGATCAAGTGAAGAAGGTCACCATTTACGAGAGAGAGTGCTTGGGTAGCATACAATGCAAACCTATCTGACGGTAAGATGACGACTAAAGATTATTTGGCAGGGAGGCAATCTTCCCTCAAAAAACAAAGTGCCATTTTTGGTTGCTTGGCGACTGACCCTTCAGTTGGGACCTTCCCCTTGTTATTAGGTTGATTTTAGCCTTGCTCTTCTTTTTAGGATGTACATGTGTCCTTTTAGATGAATCCGCACAACAACAGGGTTAGATGAACCCTCAACCGCATTTTTCTTACTCGACTGATCAGTTGGAGAAGTATAGCAAAGCGCACCCATAAAAGATTGAGAATCTTCCTCTTTGGCGACATCCCGTACTCTGAGGAAGTAGGGTAACTTTTGGGATAGTAGATCTTTCAAAAAACTCAAAGGAACCCGAGGTGATAGCTATTGAAGGATCATTCTAGATAAATCCTTCCGGGATCTCTAGTTCTCAATCCACAGGGTGAGAAACAAATTAAGTGGTGGTGGAGGTGTAAGACAATAGAAGTGAAGATAACCTGGGATGGTGGGGAGATAACAGGGGCTGGTTGAGTGACCAAACTTTTTTTAAATCAATAAATTTTACATCTCTGGACTTAGGCTCTTTCTTCTTGGGACACTATGCACCTTAAAAAATCAAATTATCAGAACCAGTACAAGATCGAGAAATCAGAAAAATAACTCAATCATGGAGATGTATTTCAAAAGCAAGTTAGACCTATTTCCCGACCACCCTTGCGGCACCTAGTTCCTTGTGGGGATCACAACCTCTTGGATTCGCAAGTGTTCTCAGTCCTTAAATACGAATCCATGGGATCAGTACTCCTTGTTGTAGTCTGAAAAACTGACCACCAGATCCCTCTCAGGTACTAAACACCTTCATTAGTCTTTATACTAGACACCTTCATTGGTCTTTACATATAACGAAAACTAATCTATGGAATCCAAACTTGGGTCCAATAGAGTTCGTTAATCTTATTCATTCCATTAACAGTATCCAATTGTTAAGAGAACATTGGGTGGGAACAATGTCAAAAAACTAACAAAACTCAAGAAACAAATGATTGGAAGGAAAAGTGATTCCAGCTTCACCCACAAATTGGTAAAAGATAATATATCCTCCATCGATGTTGTAATAATCTAAGGGACTTGGCCATAACTCAACCGTTGCCCATGAAGGAATGTAACGATGTATAAAGTCTTCTATGGTATTTTCATTAATGATGTAAACCATTTTTGGAAAAAGACAATAGAAAATAGGGAGAAAATGAGGCTTTTTTAAAAGAAATTATAGAAAATAAAGAGAGCAAAAGGGAAGAAAAAAATCACAAGTTATGGAGGCACAAATGAATTTGGTGCTCTTGAAGATGAGTGAAAATGTCATGTATTGAACCAAATTGATGTTAATGGTAGGATTAGTGGGTTGAAACAATTCTAGTGATAAAACCTCGTCATTAACCGGCACACCCTTAAATGACAGCTTGCACACGCAATTGCCTTTTGGGTTAGCGGATGCCAGATTACTAGTGAGCCCATGAAAAAGTTGGGGCATATTACTAATGTGACCTCTAAAGTTAATCGAGAAAATTAAGTCATCACCTTCAAACACAAGTAACCATTGTGTCCTCCGACCTTGGCACCTATGGTCAACTAACATTGCCAACAATTGCGATCTAGATCCAACTGAAGAAGCGAGCAAATCTTTACACCCTCAACCAAATGCATGGCTTTGGGGGAAATTGTGAGGGATAATTCGACCACACATAATGGGTGGACACATTTTTTTTATCCTATCAAAGATCTCACACTAAAGGATAAAAACTGTTAATGTCGACTTGCGAAAATATCATAATTAAATACAACTAGTCAATCTAGATAAATATATAGATTCATGGATTCTTACACGCCCCAACCTTCTTTTATTTTCTCTATAAATGTAACCCTCACCCCAAGAAAAAAAGGCATCTAACCATTGTTACCAGAATGAGAGCAATAAAAAATAGAGAAACACCCCTTGGACGTGGGCACATTGTCGAACCATGTAAATATTATAGTTGTGTGATTGTGCACGTTTTATATTATGCTCGGATTTAATTGTGTTGAATATAATCAGTAGGATTTTACCATCTATATAGGTCTATGTTGATTAAGGAAAATGATATAGTTTCAACTTATTATTCTATTGCACTTCATGTGTATTGAATAAGACCGCCTTGTATGGACTTTGTAAGACAATGTAAACCTCATGATTATTAGCTATACTAAGGCAGTTAATCCTAATATGCTTGACGAAAATGTGCATTGGCATATCGAGTGTGATTCATTATTAGATCAATAAGCCTTATTGATTGGGTAGTGGTGACTGATACATGATGAAAGTCATTTATGGATGAAATTCACATCTCGAGTGTAGAGATTGGTGATACCCCTTTAATATGATTATAAATTTTGTATGTGTCAAACCCTGATGGTGAATTATGTTAATTTAACACTACAAATAAGTTAAGTTGGACCGTTGAAGGACTTAAAGAAGTTAATAAAATAAATTTTCATTGTTTTACTTTTGTAATGGGTATTTATAACCTTAACGTGGGTTGAATTAAGTAATTAATAATAAGGAGATCGAAATATAATTTTGGGTTAGGGAGTGGAGTTGCAATTGTAACACTTTAGTGGAATTAACAATGATTAATGGACTAGGATTAGGATTCGGGTCGTATTAGGTTTTTTCAGGCCCATTAGGATCCACGTCCTTATCTCTCCTGAGGGTTTATTGTCGTACGCTATATATATGCACTTGAGGCTCTCTTGTTTTCACAAGTTCGTCACTCTTAGAACATGAAAACCCTTCATTTGTATTTGAGAGAGGTACATTAAGCCTGTGTTCTAGATTATTCTACATAGAATATCGGTCGTGCTAAAACGAGATCAAACTAGAGAGATCTCTAAAGAAAACCCTAAATTCCGAGGGTTGTACATTTTAGGTAAATGATTTTTTTATAGGTTGATTATACGCGTGATCAACATACCCTACGGTAGTCTCTCCAATAATTCTCCCATCTCTGAGGAAGAAGAGGTCGGATTGTGTGTCAGAAACTTCTTCAATCTCTTTTAAGATATGAATTGGATAACTCACACACTTTTCTAGAAGGTGAGGTCATATGGTATCATTGATTCTCCCCACTTTTTGGAATGGAGATGATTTTGTTGTGCTTGATTCTTCTAACGGCTATTCTAAGACAGCGTTTTTGTCTTGTGTTGATGTGGATGCATACGAATATGTGGACCCGATAAGAGGCATACGAATCTCGTTATAGTGAAGTAATTATCCTTTTAGAGTTGAATATATTATATGTGCATCAACCATTGTTTGTCATCATTAGCCAACTTCGTGGCATTGGTGTGTTCATTTCCTTTGCAGCAAAGTTCGGGTCGAGTTACTGCTCGCCTATCATGGTTGGGTTGTATGACTACTTCCCATTTCCTTCCTTCTAGCCGATATGGGGTTAAGTTTTCGAGGACGACTTCTCGCTAAAGTGGGCGATTCCACTTGTGGTTATTTTTTTCTCCTTTGCCTCAGACCACCAACGCTCGGGCCAAGATTTTTCAAGTGGGAAAGAATGATGTACACGAGCATCCCAAGGAATTAATTTTATTTTTTCTTCTTTTATTTTCACACACACACATATATATATATATGGTTAGCGATTCCACTTATGGTTATTTTTCTCTCCTTTGCCTCAGACCACCAACGCTCGGGCCAAGATTTTTCAAGTGGGAAAGAATGATGTACACGAGCATCCCAAGGAATTAATTGTATTTTTTCTTCTTTTATTTTCACACACACGCACACACACACACATATATATATATATATATATATTAGTAATTTACTCTCTTTTAGTCATTATAATAGGTTGGAGTTAATATTTTCTTAAAATATTTTTGTGTGTTTTCTTTAGTCATTTTACATTTAACGGCTAGCTTGGCTAGAAAAATAACTTAGCCTATAAATAAGGTCGTTGGCCTCCAATTTCAGGCACCACTATTACTTTTAATATGAATGATTATTAGAGAGAGAGAGAGAGAGAATTTAGGCTATTTTCCTTTAAATTAATGTTGTTGTTGTTGTTGTTGTTGTTGTTGTTGTTGTTGTTGTTGTTGTTGTTGTTGTTGTTGTTGTTGTGTAGTGTAAATTAAATCTCTTTTTCTCTCGCTACATATCATGTTTGACCTTTTTCTTATAGTAATTAACCTATTTGACCCCTTCGGTTTGAAAAATGTTTCTATCATACCTTAACGTTATTTTGTACCTATTGAGCCCTTAACAACATCCTTTTGTACATATTGAGCCATTAACATTTAATAATTGTTCTAAGTATCCCTTCCTAAACATTTCATCAAAAGGTAATAGAAACTTCCTATTTCCACTTACTTATTCCTATACATACACTTGTTTGCACTTAATAAAATTTTAACGTAGCTTTTAATATTTAATATATTGTAATATACCGTATTTTTATGAATTAAATACATGGTTATTTAATAATTATATAATACTTACTCATATGGGTTGACGTGATTTTTGTAGAAATTATATAGTATGATATATTAACTGAAATTAAAGTGGAGATTGAAGTAATACGTGAATGACGTGCCAATTTAATGATACGGTTATTATTAATATTATATTATGGGTTAGTGTCGTTGGATCGGGCTCTGGGGGAATAAAAATCCCGGAGTGGTATTTTTAATGTGCCCACTTGGATCTCAAGGGTAGGTACTCCTTTGGGCTAAGTTTTAGGAGCATTTGGTTAGTGTTGCGAGCTAATTTGGGGCTCCAAAAGTGGGCCCATAGGGGACCAGCGAGATTATGATTATAAATAGGTATTTAGATCTCATTAATCATCACAAAACACCATATTTCATAATTTAGCAGCAGAGGCAAACTTTGGGAAATGAGAGATCTAGCAGAAGGGTTTAATCTTCTCTAAAGCAAGAAATAACTATCTTCCTTATATGATCATCATTGCCTATTATAAATCATTTGTTAGAATCTTTTTTTAGGATTAGAATATGATTAATAACTCATAATCTATCTGTAAAACTTATTTAAATGTAGACCCAAATTGATTAAATTGTAAAATTTATGTTCATGTTAATCATATGTTTAAACTTAGAATCATATTGATTATATTGTTATAAATCATGGAAATCTATTTTGAATCATTGAATAGATTGTATATCAAATTAGAATCGTTATTGGAACTATTGATTAATGAAAATAATGTGTTTAACAGATTTTCTGGTTGATAAAGAGATGTTAGAGTAAGGATTTTCCTCATAATAATGAAATTTAAATACTGATTTGTGATCATTAAATGTAAGGGTTTGATTAAAAGTGATTAGAAATCATAATTGGGTGTTTTGGATATGTTTAGATCTTTAAAAGACTCTTTAATAGCAAACTACGGTGTTTCATCGTAATCTCGGGCTGATTAATAAAGACATACAAAACTACGTCGTTTGAGGGGGCGAAAGTGGGAGACCCTTAGGTGTGGGCAAAAGGGTCTCAAGCGCGAACCTGAAGGCCATTGTTGATGTAAAAAACTAGATTTGATCTAATTAATTAATCACAAATAAATATGAATAAAGAAATAACACAAAAGATTTTTAAAGTGGTTCAGCCGTAATGATAATGTCCTACATCCATTGTTTTGTATTGTTGGGTATCTTGCCTTAACCTTGGTTAAGTTTGCTAATGATCATCCCCTCTTGTGGGGGTGTATACAAAGTATTTATAGCCCTTAGGCTTTACGTGTGAATGGACAATATGTCACTATTTAATAGACCTATACATTTGTACATGGTAAGAACGTTCAATGCATTTGAGATCGTCGTTTGATCCTCTTGACCAGATGCTCGGTATGTTGAGTAGCTCGGTACGCTGAGTATCTCGGTACGCTTAGTTGCTTGGTAAATATACTTTACACCACGTAGTATAACACGTGTCCTCATATAATTGATCCAGGTCAGCGGACTAATTTTCGTATCAACAGAAGCCCCCAATGTTTCACAGTCGTGGTTGAATATGAGAGTGTGGAACATTATGCCCAGAAGTTGCTCGAGCATGTTTACCCAATCTTGTTAGATTATAGATCTCCAACGCTTGTGGCTTTAAATGATTTTGAGCGCGAAATGGCAAACTCGTGAATATTTTGAATCTTCAACAGACGCTTAGGTATTTGCATCTTTTTCATCATTTAGCCACCGAAAATGCAATCGCCGTCTCTAGTGATCATTACTTTTCTCGTTTCCCGAAACAATGTATTTAAAGGCGATAGAATCAAGTCGTCTTCTACTTTTTACCTTTTAGATTTACAAACTCTTTGTCTTCTCACTTTTTCTTATTACGATCGTTCCTTATGTCATCGGCCTTAGTTGAATTCTTAATCTTGTGTAAGAATTTCTTTTCTTTCTTCTTTCTTTGCTTTAGTAACCATGGTTTACCTTGTCGAATCGTTGGATAAATTCAGGGTTGATTTTGCGATTCCTTCTTGGGTTATTCTAGAAGATCCTCCTTGCCCCTCTGATTTATTTTCTCTCGCTGAGGGACACTGGTTTCCCTCTATTTTTGTAGCGGAATGTGGTTTTTCTTTCCCGCCTAATCCCTTGTGTTTGGAAGTTTGCCAATATTTTGATATTGTTCCTGCAAGAGTAATTTCAAATACATGGAGGATAGTTAATGGCATACATAGGTTGAATCAAATTCATGGAACTCATCTGGGAATTCCTGAAATTATGTACTGTTATAAATGGGTTACCAGTGAAACCACGTTTTATTTAAAAACTAGGTTTTCAAATAGATCTTTAGTGGTTAATCTCCCTGATGCTAATAGGGATTATTTTGAGCATGGGGTCGTGATGAAAATTTGGCAAAAATTCCCTCAAAAAGGGAAAGACGTGTACCAAGGTCCCAAATGTCCACTTAATGGCAATGGTATAGGTTATTTTTGTGTTTTGAATTAGCTCCATTTTGTTTGATAAAATACATCACTGACATGTGTGTTTTTATGTTTCAGTTGATATCAAAAGGAAATCTCCGAAAGAGAGTGATATTAATATAAAAGACTTGAAACTCATCCGGGGTTTGTATCAATCAGTTGTTGGGGAGCACGTGAGAGCTACCTCCCACTTGCTGAGATACAAGAACACCACTTCTTCTTTTATTGCTCGTCCTCTTGTACCTCCTTTGGTGATTGACCTTGACCAAACGCCTGCATCTTTGGCAACTGTTGAAGAATTTTCTTTTGACTTGGGTACTTCTATTGCTGGCCTGATGACGAAGAAGAAGAAAGTGCCTGACCTTTTTGCCAAGGCTGCTCCTGGTACCCAAGGGGTAGGGAAGAGCAAAAAGAATGTCCCAGCTAAGGGGACCACCCAAAAAGATGTTGCTCCATCTGGGGGAGCAATTTTAAGTGTTAAGGAGGTCAGCAAGAAGTCCCCTGTTGTTCCAAAAGAGGCAGCACCTCTGATTAAAGATGCCATTACAAAAGAGGTAGCACCTTTGATTGAAGTTGTTATTATTCAAGGAGAGGCAGCACCTTTGATTGAAGGTTCTCCTTTAAAGAGATTGGGAAGGGGTCTCGCAAAAAAGCCTATGGATGCTTCTGCCCAACCTGCTAGGGTTGAGCTTCCTTCTTTAAAGGCTAGTTCTCCGACCATCATTACTCCTGGCTTGGCCAAGAAATTGATCAAGTCGGGGACTCGTCCTGATTGCCGAGCTACTGAAACTTTAACTCCTCGGGACAAAGTTACCGATTTAGCAGCACACCACATTGCATCAGTAAGTGTCATTGTACTTGTTCGTATGATCCTTCATTGCCATGTTCATGATCTGATTTGTGCCCTTATTCTTCTTGCAGTTTTTGGTTTACTTTGATAATATAGTGGAGAAAGATGAAGCTATCAAAGATTCAACTTCGTCCAGTGGAGTGGAGGAAGACCTTGTTGGGTTATCAAAGTCTTTGATGGAATCCTGGCAGAAGTACGAGCAGGATAAAGATTCCAGGGAGAATAAAATCCAATCTACTGAGATAGCTCAGCAACAAGCTGTTGAAATGGCCAAAAAAACTGACACAACTCTGCAAGAGGCTATAACGTCTCGTTAGGAGGCGATTACAGCTCGACAGAAGGCTGATACAGCTCTGTAACAAGCTATAAATGCTTCCAAAGAGGTGGAGGAGAAATTGAAAGTCATCGTTTACAACAAAATGGAAGTTGATGGCAAGCTTGAAGAGGTTGAACGGCGTAAGAAAGACCTTGAAGATAAGGTGAGGTCTGCTGAGGAGCTTTTAAGGGAGAAAACTTCCTCAGAGAGAGTGAAGAGAAAAGCTGCTGTGAAGAAATCCTTTAGCTCTGGCTGGGACAAAGGATGGAACAAAGCTTTAGCTGCAGTTTCTTTCTAAATGGATTGTGCAAGCTTGAAGTACTTCAGGGATGGCTGGGGTTGCAGCGTCGAAGAAGTTTAATGTTACTGATGATTTTGAATTATTTTAAAAACACACTCATGGCCCTCCTACTACTAGTGAAGAAGAAGAAGAAGAAGAAGAAGAAGAAGAAGAAGAAGAAGAAGAAGAAGAAGAAGAAGAAGAAGAAGAAGAAGAAGAAGAAGAAGAAGAAGAAGAAGAAGATGAAGTTGGATCTGATGAATCTTCTATATTGACAGTAGAACAAATACCTGTTGATGTTATCCCTCAATCCTCTGAGCAAGTTCAGTAGACAATCTTTACGGAGCAACGCCAATTGCCTTCCGAGTAACCAATTCCCACTTTTAAATCTACTAACGATGTTGTAGGGAATAAGGAGAAGGTGTAAAGTTGTGCGGTTCTTTACTTGTCTTATTTTTCCTTTTCACCTTGTACCTCTTGGTTGTACACTCTTTGCTTTTGATCAATAAAATGGACTTTGTCATTTACTTTGAGCTTTCTTCCTTACCTGTTCAATATAAGCGTATAGTGGTTGATTTGGTTTTACTTTTCCCTGCTAGTTTATTGCTAGGATAGAACTTTTGTCAGCTCGTGATACAGAGTTGATGAAGAAATGTAATGATTACTTCAAAGATGGTCGTGCAGAGTTTACTGAAGCACAAATAGTTAATATTCTCGAGCCTGGTGCTTCAAAACGTGCAATTGATGCTTATCAATATTTAAAATATGTGCTTAATCGATCTGTGGAAAATAATGTGGCCTATAATGAAATAATAAAAGATCGCCAAGGAGTAATCGAAGAACTTCAACTTCAGCACAAAGAAATCATTGCTCTTATGCATGAAGGTTATGAGAAAAATTACCAACAGTTGAGTGTTGATCGGGGTTATGACAAATTTCTCTTAGCCCATAAGAAGAGAGAACGTGTGCTAAAACTTGAGGATGAGGATCATAAAAACATTGCCAAGCTGCTGGAGGAGGAAAACATTGCTTTGAGAGAAGAATTGAGACAACTAAAATTTGCCTCTTCCACTGGAGCTCTGGTGCCAATTAGTGATGAGGTCTTTTCATTTCTGGAAACTGAAAATGATTCCTTGAGAGAAGAATTGGAGGCTTTAACAAGAGCAAGACTTACATCTTCCTCTCGTGGCAGAGCAAGAGCTGGTCGGGGCAGTATTGAAGAGACGAGGACTCAATAAGCCTTAGCAAATCAAGTTGTTCAACAAAAGGAAAAAAATCAAGCCTTGACTGAAATGTCCTAGAAAATCCAAAGTCTTACCGAGCAGCTTTCCAAGCAAAGTTCTGCTTTGGAGAGTAAATAAAACTTTATGAAGAGACTTTATCAAGATGTTGAGAGATTGACGTATCAATTCCACAAGCAGCCACGAGAATTTTGGATGGGAGGATACAATGAAGCTTTATGCCATCTTGATGCTCGGTTGAAACAATCAAATAATGAAGGGTACAAGCAGGGGTGGCTGAATGCTCTAGGTGTGATGCGTCTTGAGAAAGGAAATTACTTGTGGAATTGGTATGAACTGGGATTTCTTGATCTACCCGTTCCTCCTTTCAACTTGGATGTTAGCTGAATTCCAGCTCGCTTTATTCCTTAGTGTTTGATATCCAAGTACCTTGGTGATTATAGTCTTCACGAAGATTTTGAGATATCCCGACCTCCTCATCTGCTTGAGCAGATAAGTTCGAGCAATACCAAGATGCTACAAGATCTAAATTTTATCAACTCTTCCTTTGCTCTAGATGATCCTCTAGCTGGAATGGATCCTATACCTAAATCTGAAGGAAAGAAACCAATAGAATAAGACATTTGTATTTTGTTATTGATCATGTAATGAAAAAAAATTCATTTGTTTTGTAATTTTCTTTCCTTGGAAATAAATTGTAAGATGTTTTCATTCTTATGCTATATGTATGCATCTATAAAGGGATAATTTGTCCTATATTGATTTGATTGCCTAGACAATGGAGCTTTGCCCCATTTGTTCGCCTAGTTGTAGTGACTTATCACCCACGAGTGCCTAAGCAATGGAATGATTTTCATCCCATGTTCCTGCTTAGTTGTAGCAATCTTATCTAGATTGCATTGGTGCCTAGGCAGTGGATATTTTACCCATCTTCTTGCCTAGTTTTGGATGCCCCTTGAGGTCACCCATAATTAAACAGGCCTTGCCTTGTATGATTGTTGTGCCAACTTTGTTGGATACTGACCAACCATAGTTGGTGGTTGCTAATATACCGACCAACCGTAGTTGGTGGTTGTTGATGTGCTGACCAACTGTAGTTGGTGGTTGTTGATATGCTGACCAATTAGTAGTGTTTTTGCGTAGTGTGTGGCACTAGTACTCCGAAAAAAAATGAACCAAACAGAATATGGGGAAATTATCATCTTTATTCAAATTGAAGCAAGAGAATACATTTGTATGTGTGGTTATATTACTGATAGTACTTTCGCAGGTGCTCTTCATTCCAAGCATTTTTGAATTCTTCTCCATCTAAAGTTTATATTATGTAGGTGTCAGGGCGAACAACAGCAGTTACACAATATGGCCCATGCCAATTAGCTTCCAACTTATTGTGATTTTAGATCACTTTCTTGAGCACATAATCTTCCTCCTTGAGATCACTCTTCTTGACCCTTTTATTATATAACACCATTGTTCTTTGCTGGTAAGCTGTATTTCGGATTGTTGTGTCTTCTCTAACTTCTTCAAGCATGTTCAGGTCCAGGCGTCTCATCAGATCACTTATCGAGGAATTGAAATTGAGAACCCTATGAGCAGGTAACCCTAAATCAACAGGTATAAATGCTTCACTTCCAAAAGCCAACATGTAGGGAGATTCCCCAGTTTCTGTTCGGGGAGTTGTTCGGTATGCCCATAACACAGAATGCACCTCATTGATCCAATTTCCTTTGGCATCATCTAACCTTTTCTTCAACCCGTTCAACAGAGTTCTATTTGGCACCTCTGTTTGCCTATTACTTTGTGGATGTCCTGGGGCCGAATGAATTTTTTAAACGTTAGACTATTGACAGTATGCGACAAACTCCTCATTATCAAATTGGGTACCATGCTCAGTGATGAAAGCATGTGGCAGACCATATCTGCAGATGATATTCTTCCAGATGAACTGATAGATCTTTTCATAGGCCATATCAATTAAAGGTTCAGCTTCCACCTATTTTGTGAAATAATCCACAACGACTACCAAGTATTTAAATCACCCTCTGGTAGTTGGCAAAGGCCCAACTAAGTCTATTCCCCACATAGCAAATGGCTAAGGGAAAGTGATTGGTGTCAATAACGCCTGGGGAGTTCTTCGTATGGTGAAAAATCATTGGCACTTATCACATTTCTTCGCATAAACGATACAGTTAGCACACATTATTGGCCAATAGTACCCCTGTGTAATTATTCTCTGCAAAAGAGCCCGGCCTACCACATAAGCTCCAAAAGAACCTTCGTGAACTTCTTCTACCAGATCTTTAAGTTCTGATGGGTGAACACATCTTTGCAAACCTGCTATTATACCTCTTCTGTATAGAATTCCATTGTTTAAGACATATCAAGCAGCTTTAAACTTCAGCCTCTTCGCTGCGAGTTCATCGGCCGGTAAAATGCCTTCTTCGATATAAGCCCTAATGTGATCCATCCAAGAAGGTCTCATGTCAAGAGTGATAAACCTTATTAGCAACTCTTCATCAATGCTTCTGTTTGCCAATATCTTAATAGGAATTATTCGTCATATCTCAGTACGAGTTACTGAGGCTAACCGAGCTAGTGCATCAGCCCGCGCATTCTCCAATCTTGGTATTCTAACCATTTGGATAGCTTATAAGTTGTCTATAACTTCCATTGCTTTAGTTAAATACCTCGATATGAATTCCCCCTTTACCGCGTACAGCCCGAGCATCTGGTTTACCACCAGTTGTGAATCACTAAACACCATAATTTGCTCGGTATTCACTGATTTAGCCAAACTGAGTCCACAATTACAACTTCATACTCAGATTCATTATTGGAAGCCTTGAACTAGAAGCGCAGAGCATATTCGATGTCTATCCCATCCAGACTAGTAAGAATTATTCCAACTTTGTAACCCGTTGTACACGAAGAACTGTCGACGTACAAGTTCCATATGGGGATACCTTTATCAAACCTTTTGTCTGACAGGGTCCCCTGATGGAATATCTTATGTTTCCTTTCATCTTCCTTCAACTCTGGGCTTCTATTGGAGGGTTCTCGTTGTTCGGCCACTGTTCCTTTCGGCGTGTCTACTGCTGAGAGTTGATCGAAGGCGTTTTCTGATAATCCTCTACCATCCATAAGTTGTTCTCCGTTAGACCCCTATTGGTCGGAGGTATCTGGGTAAGTGAATTCAGCGATGAAATATGCTACTGCCTGTCCTTTCAGAGAAGACCTTAGCTCGTAGATAAGATCGTATTCACCTAACTCCACTGCCCAATACATCAATCGTCCAGATTTTTTCGGCTTGTGCAAAGCCTGTCTGTCTGGCATGTCAGTATATACCACTATTATATGGGTTTGAAAGTATGGCTTCATTCTCTTTCTCTCTTCAATGAACGCCAATTCCAACTTCTCCAATTTTGGATGTCTGATCTCTGCTCCCCTGAATGCCTTGATCGTATAATAAATCAGTTTTTGCACTCCACCATCTATTCTTATCAAAGCTGAACTGACTGCATTTCTGAGATAGCCAGGTACAAGTATAACTTTTCTCCCAATACTAGCCTGGACAGTAGTGGAGGTGTCCCCAGGTATTTCTTCAACTCCATGAATGACTTTTCACACTCGTCATTCCACTCGAAGGTCTTTCTGAGCATTTTAAAGAATGGAAGACATCTATCAGTTGCATGGGAAACAAACCTTTTAGAGTCGTTACTCGCCCCGTAAGGCTTTGTACTTCCTTCTTGGTAGTTAGAGATCATAATTCCAGCAAGGCTTTTATCTTGTCAGGATTTGCTTCAATACCTCATTGATTTACAATGTATCCGAGGAGCATGCCTTCATGTACGTTAAAAATACACTTGGTCGGATTCAGCTTCATCTGGTACATTTCCAACTAGTCAAAGTTTGGCTCAAATCAGCTATATGGTCAGTAACTTTTTTGCTTTTGGTCAAAATGTCGTCGACGTAAACCTCCATGTTTTTGCCAATCTGCTCTGCGAACACCTTGTCCATCAACCGCTGGTACGTAGCACGTGCATTTTTAAGACCAAAAGGCATAACACTATAACAGTATGTTCCCCGTGGGGTAATGAAAGAGGTACTCTCCCTGTCTTCTGATTTCATCTTAATCTGGTTGTAGCCGTAATAATCATCCATGAAGCTCAATAATTCATGTCCCGAGATCGCATCTACCAGCTGATCTATGCGGGACAAAGGGAAATGTTCTTTTGGGCAGGCTTTGTTCAGATCTGTGAAATCCACGCACAGCCTCTATTTATTATTTT
The DNA here is from genome assembly GCA_949130495.1 of Sambucus nigra. Lineage (NCBI taxonomy): Eukaryota > Viridiplantae > Streptophyta > Magnoliopsida > Dipsacales > Adoxaceae > Sambucus > Sambucus nigra. The sequence continues at coordinate 77,309,469 of OX422220.1, forward strand.
TCTTTTTTACCATTACCGCGTTGGCCAACCAATCAGGATATTTGACATCCTCAATGAAATAAGCCTTTTGCAGTTTCTCTACTTCCTCTTGAATAGCCTGGTTCTTCTCTGGACTAAAGACCCTTCTTCGTTGCCTCAGCAGTTTGATCTCCTTATTAACATTGAGATCATGACATAGGAAAGTTGGATCTATCCCCGGCATATCTTCATGACTCCATGTGAAAGCTTACTTTCTATGCCTTAAAAATGCCACCAACTCTTACTTTATTGTCGAATCAAGTGAAGCTCCAATCTAAGTTATTCTTTCTGGTCATTCCTCGTCTAGGACAATGCTCCCCGTTACTTCCATGACTTGACCCTTCACGAGCTCTGATTCTTCTCTAGGGTCTAGTGTTTCGATCTCTGACTCTTCAGACTCATCCACTTAGTAAGTGGTGGTTTTATTTCTGGTATCCTCTAACTCTTCTTATTCGGTAAATGAATAGTAACATTTCCGAGCTACTTTCTAATCTTCCTTCATAAGTCCCACCAAAGTTGGTCGGGAACTTTAAACATTGGTGTACCGTGGATGGCACTGCTTCAAAATTTTCCAAACCTACTCTTCCCATGATTATATTGTAAGCTGATTGGATATTCTTATCCATCACGAAAAAGAGTACCTTTTCGAATCTGCAGGCAGTCCATATCCCAATCATCATATCCAACTTGATCGTCCCAAGCGGAAAAACTTTTTCGCTAGAGAAACTAATGAGTGGCCTATGATATGGTTCCAATTGGGAAAGTTTCAAATTCAAACTATCAAAGCAATGATAGAACATGATGTCTGTCGAGCTACCATTGTCCACCAATACTCTTGAGATGATTATATCCTTCATCCTCATCTTGATTACCAGAGGGTCATCGTGAGGGTACAAGACACCTTCCAGATCATTTTTGGAGAAACCAATGACCAGTTTATCTTTGTTAACCTTCCTCGAACGATCCTCTTTCGCCAGATTTATTCGTTGTATATAGGAACAAGCTTGGGCCTCATTGAGGTAAGCTTTCCTTTCAGCGGTATGGTCACCACCACCTGCACCTCCACCTGTTATCATATTACAGTCAAATAAACCAAAACGGATTGAAAATACCTTATGTTCTAGCTGTCTTGGTTTCTTTGGGAGGTCGGGGTCATTTCTGGATCATCCTCATGATTCATTTTCTTGTGATCTCTTGGTTGGCAAGGGGATTTAGACCTTTGCCGTGACATGTTGTTGGTTTTTTCATCGTTCTGGCGATCAATAATATTGCTCAATTTCCCTCGTCTGATGAGTGCTTCTATCTCATTTTGGAGGGCTACGCACTGCTTGGTCGTGTGACCATGATCCTTATGGAACTCGTAATACTTGGACTTATCCCTTCTTTCGGGAGCTATCCTCAATTTGTCCGGCCAACTTAATTCCTCGCTATTTTTTATCTCTTCCAGAACATGGTTTATGTCCACCTTTAAAGGTGTATAATTTGCATATTTCCTCAAGTGCTCCAATATTTCTTTGCCTTTCTAGTGTTTGTTCCCTCCATTGTGCTTGTGATCCTTCTTCTCCGACCTACCTTCAACTTTGGTCTCTACTTTTGCTTCACCATTCTTCTTCGTAGCCATAGCTTCTTCAGCATTCATAATTTTGGTTGCTTTAGCCATCAACTTCGCCATGGATTTTGGGGGATCTTTGGCCAAATTGTACTACAGCTTGTCTGGTAAAAGACCACTCATGAGGGCTGTAATGGATATTTTTTCTTCATAATCTATGACCTCCAGTTTCTCGTTATTAAAACGAGTGATGTAGTCCCTAGTGCTTTCTCATGTCCTTTGCCTTACGCTCAAAAGATAGCTACCCTCTTAACTGGCTTCGCACCAAAACATAAATTTCCTATAAAGATCTCTGCCAGTTGATGGAAGGTAGCGATCTATCCCCGAAGAAGATTATTGTACCATATTTTAGCAGATCTAGTGATAGTCCTCGAGAATGCCCTGCACCTCATCTCATCGGGAACTGCATAGATATCTGCAGCAACTTGGTACTGCTCTATGTGGAGGACAGGGTTAATTTTCCATCGTACTTCGGTGTAACTACAGGAGCTTTAAACTTCGACGGTGTGGAAAAATCCACAATTGCTTGTACGAAAGGTGATCATTTGACAAAGGTTCTTATCCATTTCCCATAACCTCTCTTCCAATCGCTGAATAGATACTTTCCATGACTTCTTTCCAGCTTCGAATCTATGTGTGCGAGCAACAGATCGCGTTGAGTTTTCCTCCTGGGATCTTTTTGGACGAGCTGCAGGCCTGATATTTGGACGTGATTGGGCAGACCCTTCCCTGAACTCATTTGGTCGTTGAGAATTTCTTGACGTAATCCGAGGAGGATTTATATTCCTCCTGGGGCCCAAATGGTCAAATGGGGAGACTCTGCTCAACCTTTCTAGAGTGCTCGTTCGCTCTAGAGTCAAAGTGACATTTTCTTGAGACTCTACAATTCTTATAGGAGATGTCAGGCGGGCTTATAGGATGGATCGCTTGAGGTTCCGGTACGGTGAGGTTCAGGACGTCTGGTTCATGACGATGGTGGTGGCATGGCACTTCATTGATCGGACTGGATGGAAGCTCCATTTTGAAAAGTCTGGATGAACTATCGCATAGTATCTTGCATGGTTGTCTGCCCCCTGGACAAACTAGACAAGATTTCGGTGATATCGTTTGCGTTCGGACGAGCGGAGGGGTTAAGAGGAACCCCGTCATTGTTCCTGTTGCTAGATTCTGGGATTTCTCCCATTTGGGATGAATTTTTTGGTGAAAAACGCTACGTATAGTCGTTTCCCACAGACGGCGCCAATTTGTTGATGTAAAAAACTAGATTTGGTCTAATTAATTAATCACAGATAAATATGAATAAATAAATAACACAAAGGATTTTTAAAGTGGTTCAACCGTAATGATAATGGCCTACGCCCAATGTTTTGTATTGCTGGGTATCTTGCCTTAACCTTGGTTAAGTTCACTAATGATCATCCCCTCTTATGGGGGAGTATACAAAGTATTTATAGTCCTTAGGTCGTCTGTATGGATGGACAATATGTCGTTATTTAATAGACATATACATCTGTACATGGTAAGAACGTTCAATGAATTTGAGATCGCCTTTTGATCCTCCTGACCAGATGCTTGGTACCCAGAGTAATTCGGTACGGTGAGTAGCTCGGTACGCTGAGTTGCTTGGTAAATATACTTTACGCCACGTAGGATGACACGTGTCTTCATATAAATGATCCAGGTCAGCGGACTAATTTTCGTATCAGTATTGTGATTTCCCATTGAGGTTCTGGTCCATGGGGTGGATTAGAAGGGGCTCGGTTAAAGTTTTTGCTTGGGTTTTTAATGGGACATTAAGGTTTGGACTTAGGTGTTTTAGAGATGGTTTTTAAGAACTTTATGTTAACGAATCTCCAATTAAATTTATAATAGATTATGGTCTTAAGATCCGTTTCTAACGTGGATATTTATGTTCCGATGGTGACGATTAGGAAGGTACATTTTAAATATATACGCGTCGTAGAACTATTACGAAAATATTATCACATGTTCGTACTTAATTGTGAGTTTTAACCCGCGTTATTCCCTAAAACTATTTTTAGGTATTTTTAATCCGGAGCAACAAGGTTGAGAAGTCAGACTTGCAACTAGTTGATTATCTAATTCACTATCCTTAGAGTAAGAGACTTATTTCATTTAACATATGATTTCGGTTAAACTTTTCAGTTATTCTTATTTTTGAGTTGTTTTTTATGGATCCGTGTGGATGCCAGGGTTGGTTATTAGGTTCATTTGAGATGTTTTGGAGACATTGATCATTTTATCTCCATTATTTCTTTTATACCTTTTTATGGGGTGAATGATTTAAATGATTTACTATTTTTACTTTATCGTTGATGTTGAGGATGACCCTCCCCTATCTTCGGCATATCAGATTGGTCACCCGACACATGGAAAATAAGAGGTGTCGCATATATTAAAAGGTGTCATTTTGAAATTCAAGCCCATTGTTCAATCTTTTGAAATGTCAATCCCAATGTATAAAACTCTTTAAATGTTAACATTTTGTCACAACTTTGTTAAGAGAATTGATGGAATAAAAAATAGAGTATTTTATACTGCTAATCATGTGTTATTTTTCCCAATAAACAAGGGATAAATGTTTAAAATATTCATATAGTAAAAAATTGGCAAAGACTTATTTAAAACAAGAAATAGATAAATCCAATTTAAGAATATAGAAAATAGAAAATAGAAAAAAACCTATTAACACTTTAAAATAATAAAAGTAAAATATACTAAGAAAATAATTAGATGACACCTCTCTCTCTCAAAAACCAACTCTCCACCTCTATTGACAACCACCAGCCCACTACCACCCAACCCCCATGTGTGTCCCTCTGGATCTCCATCACAAGCCTACTCTATATCCCTCATCGTTTCCCTCTCCCTTTACCACCAATGAATTATACTAAAACACAGCAATTTATTATGGTTTTTGAATTACTTTTCAAGTGCATATTCCAAATCAATTTTATGGTTTGTCTTGTTTTAATTTTGATTTTGAATTTAAAAGTGTATTTCGATTGGGATTGGAAAAATGACTTCAGGGTTTGGGTGATTTGTGATTTTTGAAATCAATTGCAGATCTATTTTCATTTTTTTCTTAGTTTGATTCGATTTTGATATATGCTTAGGATTTTGATTTGGATTTGTGATGGTGAGATTTGGGTGGGTGGCGGTTTTTAATTGATGTTTGATTTGTGTGTTTTTACAGGTTGTAGTTATGGATAAGTTAAGAGGGAGAGAGATAGAGAGGATAAGAGAAAAGGGATTTGGGCTGTGGTAACAACAGATGAGTGGTGGAGAAGACGTTTCACTAGTGGCTAAAACAATCTTCACTAAAAAATGTTTTTTCCAATTGGGACATTTACGTTTAGATCCTATTAGACGTTCTTATAGACATTATAGTCCCATCATGTTTTTCTCTTACATATAAGTCCTATTCCTAATTTTTTGGAACTTTTTTTCCAATTTTACCCTTTTAAAACCAACAATCCGTAACTTCCTTGAGGAAGTTACATAAGTGGTTGAACTTTTTTTTTTTAATCTTCAAATGATCATAACTTTTGATTCACAAATCCGTTTTTCACAAAATTACTATTTTTGAAATCTGCTCGATGAGATCTATCAAACAAGATCCATGAAGGCTATAAAATTCCAAAGAAAAAAATTTACACAAACAGTAAACTTTACTGTATGCACTAGAATATGAAATAGTTTTATATATGTGACATTTTCACAAATAGACAAGAACATTTAATGTGCTAATACTACACAACATATATATATATATATATATATATATATATATATATATATATATATATATATATATATATATATATATATATATATATATATATACGGTGGATCCAAATCCTTTTTTTTTCAAAATTACCTTATATTTGAAGGTTCGCGCTAGCGGTATCCAATCCTTACCACCATTATTGGAGCTTCAACGACCTTCGTCAGAGCTCTGATTTGGGGTGGGTAAGGGTGGCATGTGGTGCCGCTGGCGCGGACCTTTGAAAATAAGAGACTATTGAATAAATGGGCATTGGATCCACCGAAGTATCATGCGGGCAGTTGGCGCGGACCTTTGAAAATAAGATTGGATAAATGGGATCGGGATCATCTGGAGCGCCAATTTGCGGTGAATAGGGGTGGTACAGAACTTTAAAAATAGGAGCATATTGGATATATATATATATATATATATATATATATATATATATAGTTTGTAAAAATGTCATAGATATTAAACTTTATTGTATATACTAGAAAATGAAATAGTTTTATATTTCTGACATTTTCACAAACAATAACATTTACTGTGATAATATATTTATGAAATAGTTTTATATATATAACATTTTCACAAACAGTAACATTTACTGAGTTAATATTACACAATATATATATAACATTTTCACAAAAACAGTAACATATACCGAGTTAATATATATATATATATATATATATATATATATATACACGGTATATCCAAGCCTCTTTTTTTTTTAAATTACCATATTTTTAAAGGTTTACGCTAGCGACATTCAATCCCCACCACTACCCACCCCAATTGTCGACGCTTCAACGACTTTCATCAGCGCTATGATTTAGGTGGGTAGTCGTGGCATAGGGTGCCGCTGGCGCGGACCTCTGAAATTAAAAGAATATTAGATAAATGGAGTTTGGATCCACTGGCGCTCCGATTTGGGGTGAGTAGGGGTGACAGTGGGTTAGGTTTATATCTATAACATTTTTACAAACGTTAACATTTACTGTGTTATAACACAGTATATATATATACGGTGGATCCAAACCTCTTTTTTCTGATATTGCCTTATTTTTAACGACCCGCGCTAGCGGTATCTAATCCCGACCATCACCAACCCCAATTGTCGGAGCTCGAACAACCTTCATCAGAGTTCTGATTTGAGGTGACATGGAGTGCCGCTGGCGCGGACCTTAGGAAATAAGGGAATATTGGATAAATGGGGTTTGGATACACCGGTGCACCAGTTTGAGGTGGGTAGGGGTAGCATTGGATTAGGTTTATATCTGTAATATTTTCACAAATAATAAATGTTACTGTTTGTGAAAATGTTACATCGGCATCCCATGCCACCTCAAATCAGAGCTCTGATGAAGGTTGTTGGAGCTCCGATAAAGGGGGTGGGGATTGGATGCCGCTGGCGCGGACCGTTAAAAATAAGATAATATCTGAAAAAAGAGGTTTGGATCCACCGTATATATATATACTGTGTTATAACACAGTAAATGTTAACGTTTGTAAAAATGTTATAGATATAAACCTAACCCACTGTCACCCCTACTCACCCCAAATCGGAGCGCCAGTGGATCCAAACTCCATTTATCTAAAATTCTTTTAATTTTAGAGGTCCGCGCCAGCGGCACCCTATGCCACTACTACCCACCTAAATCATAGCTCTGATGAAAGTCGTTGAAGCTTCGACAATTGGGGTGGGTAGTGGTGGGGATTGAATGTCGCTAGCGTAAACCTTTAAAAATATGGTAATTAAAAAAAAAAAAGAGGTTTGCATCTACCGTGTGTATATATATATATATATATATATTAACTCAGTAAATGTTACTGTTTGTGAAAATGTTATATATATATTGTGTAATATTAACTCAGTAAATGTTACTGTTTGTGAAAATGTTATATATATAAAACTATTTCATAAATATATTATCACAGTAAATGTTATTGTTTGTGAAAATGTCAGAAATATAAAACTATTTCATTTTCTGGTGTATACAATAAAGTTTAATATCTATGACATTTTTACAAACTATATATATATATATATATATATATATATATATATATATATATATATATATATATATCCAATATGCTCCTATTTTTAAAGTTCTGTGCCACCCCTATTCACCCTAAATTGGCGCTCCAGATGATCCCGATCCCATTTATCCAATCTTATTTTTCAAAGGTCCGCGCCAGCGGCCCCCCATGATACTTCGGTGGATCGAAAGCCCTTTTATTCAATAGTCTCTTATTTTCAAAGGTTCGCGCAAGCGGCACTACATGCCACCCTTACCCACCCAAATCGAAGCTCTAACGAAGGTCCTTGAAGCTCCAATAATGGTGGTAAGGATTGGATACCGCAAGCGTGAACCTTCAAATATAAGGTAATTTTGAAAAAATAGGATTTGGATCCACAGTATATATATACTGTGTAGTCTTAACTCAGTAAATGTCTGTTTGTGAAAATGTTATATATATATTGTGTAATATTAACTCAGTAAATGTTACTGTTTGTGAAAATGTTATATATATAAAACTATTTCATAAATATATTATCACAGTAAATGTTGTTGTTTGTGAAAATGTCACAAATATAAAACTATTTCATAAATATATTATCACAGTAAACGTTATTGTTTGTGAAAATGTCACAAATATAAAACTATTTCATTTTCTGGTGTATACAATAAAGTTTAATATCTATGACATTTTTACAAACTATATATATATATATATATATATATATATCCAATATGCTCGTAAATTTTTAAAATTATGTGCCACCCCTATTCACCTCAAATTGGCGCTCCAAATGATCCCGATTCCATTGATCCAATCTTATTTTCAAAGGTCCGCGCCAGCGGCACCCCATAATACTCCGATGGATCCAAAATCCATTTATCCAAAAGTCTCTTATTGTCAAAGGTCCACGCCAGCGGCACCACATGCCACCCTTACCCACCCCAAATCGGAGCTCTGACGAAGGTCGTTGAAGCTCCAACAATGGTGGTAAGGATTGGATGCCGTTAGCATAGACCTTTAATTATAAGGTATTTTTGAAAAAAGAGGGTTTGGATCCACCGGATGTGTGTATATATATATACTGTGTGGTATTACCACAGTAAATGTTACTGTCTGTTTATGAAATGTCACATTTATAAAACTATTTCATATTCTAGTGCATACAGTAAAGTTTACTGTTTGTGGACATTTTTTTCTTTGAAATTTTATAGTCTTCATGGATCTTGTTTGATAGATCTCGTCGAGCAGATTTCAAAAATAGTAATTTTGCGAAAAACGGATTTGTGAATAAAAAGTTATGATCATTTAAAGATTAAAAAAAAAGTCCAACCACTTATGTAACTTCCTCAAGGAAGTTACGGATGGTTGGTTTGAAAAGAGTAAAATTGTGAAAAAATTTCCTAAAAAGTTGGAATAGGACCTATGGGATTATGAAAAAGTCAATAGGACTTATAAGCTTGTTGACCTAATAAATGGGACCTAGATATAATTTGCTCTTTCCAATTTGTTTTAATTGAATAATCATGTATATTTAATTATTTTTTAGATGGTAATTATCCACATGGGACCGACTTATTGGTTACATAAATAAATATGTCAAACGGGGTGCAACATAGGACACCCAATCGCCCATATTGTCAACTCTCCTAATATAGATATGATGGAGGGTTCACATTATTAAATTCAGTACATTGGGTTCAACATTGCAAATATAGAAAGAATATACTCGAATTTCAAAATGGCTTCAACCCTCAAGTTGAATTTGCATTCCCCCCGTTATACTCTTCAAATAAATTTAAAATAAGGGGTTTTGAGATAACACCCTTCTCATATTACTTTCGTAAATTTAAAACTAAGAAAATTATATTTTGAACAAAACATGACTGGAAACAACGAAGTGAAAACTCGAAAGTTTTTGCTCTGACACTTCATTGCCCTGCCTTTGTTTAACTGTCCCGCATCCCACTCATCACAAAATTCATGTTTAATGTATCTACAATATTCTGAAACTACATAAATATTCAAGGAATTTAGATTTACATTGTTTAAATTTGGGATTATTTCTCACATTTATTCCTTTTGCCTTTCAAGTATCAAAAAAAGATTCAACATATCAAACAACTAAAGGTAAGCATGATACTATGATTTTTAGGGTTTATCTTTGTATTATAAATATATTTTGGTTGCCATGGTCAATCGTTATCTATTTTCAATGTATGAGATAACATCCTCACAAATCACTCCTAGTATGCTCCAAAAACAAATTTGTGTATTCAATGCGAAGTATTACATCAGGGCTAATTATACTTTTGAGCCCATAAACTTTTCCCTCATCTTCACTTCACCACCCTACTTTCATTTTTTACACTAAATCCAATGAACTTTTTAAAACAGGTCAAATTGCTCCCAAATCCTAATGATGTTATATTTGGGATGCAAATTGAGTCATGTACGCATATGGGGGTATTTTTGTACAAGAACACCCTCATGTGCCACGCACATGACTAATTTTTCATCCCAAAATTTAACGCCAATAGGATTTGGGGTTAAGTTGATATGTTTTTAAAAGTTCATGGTATTTATTCTAGAAAATGAAAGTAAACGCGATGAAGTGAAAATAGGGGTAAAGTTGGACGGGTCAAAGTGTGATTAACTTTGAATATCAAATTACATGTTTAGTGTCCCATCTTGAAAATTGCTAGTCTATGATAACTTTTTTGAGATATTCATACATTATCTAAACAAAACATGTGAAATGAAAACAATTTAAAAAATGTAGAAGAATTAATGTTTGATGTTGAAATTTCATTATGATATTTGAGCAAAAATGCACATTCCATTATGATATTAACTAATTTTGATCAAAATACAAATTGCTTCTTGATATTTTGTTAATCAAGTGGAAGTTAGTTTGACTATATAAATGCATCTTTCACTACAATATTTACTTCCCAACATATACGTCTTTGTTAATCCTCAATTCGATCTTCAAAAGTTACTTTTGCTTAAATGTAGGAAATGGAGATAAACATAAATATGTTTGATATCACTTGTTTAACAGTAGCTTCCGCAAGAAAATAGTAGATAAAGATCAAACATCATGCACAACTAAACACACACACTGCCGGAGCTCCGAAGCTCCTTTTTTTGTCTTTTATGTGCTGAGAAATTTTTTGAAACAAAATAAAAAAATCTAGACTAAATGTTTATTAAAAATATGTTCGAAGAACTATTTGATATATGCTCCTTAAATTAACTGTTTAATCTGATGGTTTTACTATCTAATTAATTACAACAATTAAACCAATTCTTTAACTGTTTTGGTTCGAGAAATTGTAGGTACCCGGAATTTAGTGCTATAAGCCTGGACGAGTAGCCCAGCCCAAGCGTCCCAAAGTCCAGGCCCCTCATCTTTTGTATGAATCCGATTTCCCCACGATCCCATGAAGGGAAGTTATAGGGAAAATGGCTAATATGGAGGAATCCATCATCTCCATTAACTAACCTACGCATATATAAATTAAAACCTAGGTCCGGGGCAAAGGACAAGTTGTATTCTCTGTACTTATTCTCCAGAATATAGAGAAATAATACTGACTGCACCACCGTGGACGTAGGCACATCTTTGCTGAACCACGTACACCTGTTGTTGTGTGATTGGCGTTTTATTTGTTCTTTCTTGGTCATTACTTCTCTCATATTTATTTGTGTTGCACAATAATTGTCACCAACAGTAATTGTCACCACAATTGGCGCCGTCTGTGGGAAGCGTTCATCTTTCCCTGAGAAGAGCCCACGCCAAGAAAAGAATCTAAGATGTCTGGTCACAGCAGCAACGCTCCTCAAGCAGGAGATATTCAAGAGCCACCTGCTCCTCGCAGGATTAGGTCTGAGGTCCGACATTCAGATCGTGGGGCTCGCTTGGAAAGGCCAGCCTCAGAAGAAAGTCAAGGACCAGCAAGGTCCACGCAGATATCCAGATTGATTGATGCATACGAGGCAAGGCTCCACGAGCAGAGGGAGTCTTCTCGCAGATACGAGGCTGAGAATGCTCGCTTGAAAAGCAGACTGGAAAGACTGGAGAAGGAACTACGTCCCGATACCAGGAGACACCCCTATCGCACTCCTAGCCCTCAGGCGAGAAAATCTCGCAGCCGAGGAAGGAGCCCTAGGCGGGAATATCAAAGGGTCGAAGGTGGCAACTCAGACGACAACCTCCGCGAACAACTAAGAAGATCTCGCCGCTACCAGAGCCCTGCTCGCAGTGACGAAAACATACGGAACCTGGTCCGCAGAGAAATGGACCAACATCCAGCTCACCGCGGCACCAGGTCGACCAGAGAACTCGTCAGGAGAGCCCTCAAGACCCAGATGAAGTCACCCTTCACGAAGGAAATTGAAGAGGAAGAGACTCCCAAGAAATTTGCCATTCCAAGGTTCAAGATTTACGACGGGAAGACTGATCCCATTGATCATGCCAGGCAGTACCGGCAGGCCATGACCCTCTGGAATCACCGGGATGCACTGATGTGCCGTATTTTCCCCTCGAGCCTCCATGACGTGGCCCAGAAATGGTTCGAAAAACTCCCTCACCGATCCATCAGAAATTTCAAATCCCTGACCGAGATCTTTACGGCCCGGTTCATCACCAGCAGCTCCCATCCCAAAAGGATGGATGCTCTATTAACCATGAAGAAAATGCCTCAAGAAACACTCCGAGACTATGCGAAGAGGTACTGGGAGTTATTCAACGAGATCGAGGACTGCGCGGAAGAGGTGGCAGTGGCTTCCTTCAAAATTGGATTACCTAGCTCTTCCCTCCTTTACCAGTCCTTGACGAAGAAGGAAGCTATGACCATTGACGACCTGATGGCCCGGATTGAGAAATACACAAAGGTGGAAGATGTCACCCGCCTTAATGTAGGAGAAAACGGTCGAGCCAAACTCACTACCAAGGGAAGTGAGAAAGTTGAGAACCAGAAGAAAGGAGGAAAGAGTGGGGGCAAGAATGGCTCCAAAAGCGGAGGAAACCCTGACGTAACAAAATCGTTCCAGACGGTCAACACCGTCTTCAAAGAGCCAATTTACAAAATTCTCGCGAAGATCAAGGATGAGCCGTTCATCAAATGGCCCCGGAAAATGGGAGGAGACCCCTCGAAAAGAAACAATGCATTAAGATGCACTTTCCACAAAGAGGGAAGGCATAAGACCGAGCACTGCAAGGCTCTTAAGTTCCACCTCGAGGAGTTGGCCCAGTCCGGACATTTGAATGACTTTGTGGAAAAGAAGGTAGAGAAAGTGGCTGCCCACAAAGAGGCGAAACCAGACAACGTGTTGGAAGATGATGCCGGACACGAATTCGCAGTAATCCACGGAGTATCTGACGTCAAGCAAATACAAGGGAACTCAGCTTGAATGGAGGTAAAGAAACTGACAGCGATAATGCAAGCTTTTCAGATTGATCCAGCAAAATCACAGGCAGGAAAACGTCGGCGAGCAGAGGACATCAACTACAACAAGCATATTGTCTTCACGGATGAAGATCTTGTGGGAGTAAGGACCCCACATCATGATGCCTTAGTCATTACACTCAGGATAGCCAACTTTGACATCGACAAGCTGCTCGTCGATCAAGGAATCTCATCCGAAGTAATGTACATCGACCTGTTCCGAAAATTGAAGTTGAGCGTCGCCGACCTAAAGGGAACTACTGTCCCTCTGGTCGGCTTCGCTGGAAAAATGACCATGCCCCTGGGCAAAATAGTACTGCCAGTGCGCGCTGGAAATGTTTTCAAGATGATCAAGTTTTTGGTGGTCGACATTGACTCACCGTATCAGGCCATCCTCGGCAGGGGATGGCTTCATGCGATGAAGGCAGTCTCCTCGACCTACCACCAGAAGCTCAAATATGTTACCGAGCGAGGAGTAATGGAGATACACGGCGACCAGGCGATGGAAAGGAAGTGCTTCATAGCGGCCATCCGACCAAAGCCAGAGAAAAAAGCCGATCAACCCAGCGAGAAAGTGGAGGAAGGTGCAATTCCTTCCAAATAGCAATTAAAATATGGAAGGCCTGGAGTGGAAGAGACCAGGCTCCTCCCCTCCGAGCGTGTCGTCGAGGACCTGGTTAGGCGACAATAGCAGAGTCTTCCTGATCGGAGCATCACTCACTGACCAAGAGCAAAAGGAGTTGTCAACCTTACTCAGAAGCAACATAGATGTTTTCGCTTGGGAACCTTATGAGCTGCCAGGAATCGATCCCAATATGGTCTGTCACCAGTTGCACGTCGATCCCACATTCAAGCCGATAACGCAGAAGGCACGGCGAACTGCTCCCGAAAAGGCCAGAGCAATAGAAAAAGAAGTCGAAAAACTGCTGGATGCAGGATCCATACAGGAAGTGCAATTCCCCAAATGGTTATCCAACCTAGTGGTAGTTCCGAAAAGCAACGGGAAGTGGAGAGTTTGCATAGACTTCACTGACCTCAACAAAGCTTGCCCCAAGGATAGCTTCCCTCTTCCGAAAATAGACCAACTAGTAGACGCCACCGCAGCTCACGAACGAATGAGTTTCCTGGACGCGTACTCAGGATATCACCAGATTCCCTTGTATGCCCCAGATCAGGACAAAACGGCGTTTATCACGACGGTTGGTTTATATTGTTACAAGGTCATGCCTTTTGGGCTAAAAAATGCAGGGGCAACCTATCAGCGGCTAGTTACTAAAATGTTCAAGAATCAAATGGGAGACACAATGGAGGTCTATATCGACGACATGCTCGTAAAGAGCAAGGAGAAGAAGAATCACCTCTCGGACCTGTCAAGTACCTTCGAAATCCTCAGGAAGTACCGAATGAAACTCAATGCGAGCAAGTGTTCCTTCGGTGTCCAGTCAGGGAAGTTTCTTGGGTATTTGGTCAGCAAGCGAGGCATAGAGGCTAATCCGGACCAGATTGATGCAATCAACAGAGTGCAACCTCCTCGCACAGTCTGAGATGTACAGAAGCTCACTGGAATGCTCGCTGATCTAAATCGTTTCATTTCTAAATCCTCCGAGAGATGCAAGCCGTTCTTCCAACTCTTAAAGGGCAGCAAAACAGTAGAGTGGAGCCCAGATTGCTCGCGAGCATTGGACGAGCTCAAGGCCTACCTAAGCACTCCACCACTGCTTGTCATACCATAGCAAATGGACTCTTTGTACCTCTACCTCTCTGTATCCAGTCATACTGTTAGCTCGGCGCTAATGTGCGAAGTTACAGGAATCCAACATCCCGTCTATTACGCGAGCAAAAGCTTATTAGATGCCGAGCAGCGCTACCTACCATTGGAAAAGCTCGCATTCGCCCTAGTAATAGCCTCGAGGAAACTGAAGCATTACTTCGAAGCTCATACGATCATCGTCCTTACATCACACCTCCTCAAGGCAGTCCTAAGGAAGGCAGATTTGTCAGGAAGACTGTCTAAATGGTCAGTCGAGCTCGGCCGGTTTGACATCCAATTTCAACCAAGGACAGCTATCAAGGGTCAAATCCTTGCTGATTTCATAGCTGAATTCATAGGCGAAGAACCCTCCGACCAGTGTAAGCCAACAGAGCAAAACAACTAAGCTACAGTGGAAAGCTGAAAACTATTCGTTGATGGAGCCTCCAACTCAAAGGGGGCAGGGGTAGGAATTGTTCTCATCACTCCAGAAAACATAGTCCTTGAGCAAGGAATCAGGCTGGGATTTGCAGCGTCCAACAACGAAGCAGAATACGAAGCCCTAATAGCAGGTCTCCAAAAAGCGCAAACTCTGGGAGCAAGGCGTTTGCAGGTATTCGGTGATTCGCAACTAGTTTCCAACCAGATAAGTGGAGACTATAACGCGAAAGATGAGAGAATGGCAGCCTACCTCTCCTTGGTGAAAAACTTAATGACGAGCTTTGAAGAGATCAACATCCAGCAGTTTCCCAGGGGGCAAAACAGCCACGCTGATGCGTTAGCAGCCCTGAGCTCGGCAGTTGATTCTAGCCTTAAAAGGGTTATCCCTATCGATTTCCTCAGTTGCCCAAGCATTTACCCCAACTGCGAGCTGACAAAAGCAAAACCAATACTCCAATTGGAATCAGCCCCCAGCTGGATGGATCCCTTGAAGGACTATTTAAAGAACGGAACGCTTCCAGAGGACAAGAGAACTGCCCACCAGATAAGAGTCAAAGCTGCTCGCTTTCACTTATCCACAGGAGGCGACTTGTATAAAAGATCTTTCTCCGGCCCCTACCTTAGATGCGTCCACCCAGGCGATCTCAAGGCAGTGCTTCACGAGCTTCACGAAGGAATCTGTGGAAGTCATGCCGGAGGAAGGTCTTTAGCCTTCCGAGCAATGAAGGAAGGTTATTGGTGGCCATACATGCAAAAGGACTCCGCAGTATATGTCCGCAAATGCCTGAAATGCCAACTTCACGCTCCTATGGTCCACCAGCCCGCCAGCGAATTAAAATCCCTGACCAGCCCCTGGCCCTTCGCCCAGTGGGGAATGGACATCGTGGGACCACTGCCCACCGTTGCCGGCAATCGCAAATACCTGTTGGTTGCAACTGACTACTTTACCAAGTGGATCGAGGCAGAACCACTGGCGAACATCCGAGATGCTGACATGATAAGGTTCGTATGGAGAAATATAATCACTCGATTCGGAATCCCCAGAACCATCATCACTGACAATGGAACACAGTTCGAGAGTGGCCATTTTCAAGACTTCTGCAACAAACACGGGATCAGACACCACTTCAGCTCGATGGCCTACCCTCAAAGCAACGGACAAGCTGAAGCTTCCAACAAAACAATGATCGCTGGATTGAAGAAGCGGTTAGAGCGAGCCAAAGGCGCATGGGCAACCGAGCTACCGCATATCCTATGGGCATACAGAACGACTCATAGGCGAGCAACAGGAGAAACGCCATTCTCACTAGCATATGGTATGGAGGCGATCATCCCACTAGAAGCGGGATTGCCAACAATGAGATCCGACCTTGTCGAACAAGGCCAGAACGATCAGGTTTTGCTCGCTGAACTCGACCTGGCCGACGAGCGCAGGGAACTTGCCCTAGTGAAACTAGCGAGCTATCAGCAACAGCTCGCGAAGCACTACAGCAAAAGGGTCAATCCGAGGAAATTCAAAGTTGGGGACTACGTTCTAAGAAAGGTCCTGGGCAACACAGTGAAGCCATCAGACGGTAAACTGGGCCCAAACAGGGAAGGACCTTATAAGATAATTAGAGACGACCTGCAAAGTGTCTATCATTTGGAAACGATGGAGGGCAGGGAGATACCACGAGCATGGAACGCAGCAAATCTCAAGAAATTCTATTTTTATGAATTCTATTATTAAATCTTTTATTGTATTCGTTGTGTGAAAGGACAGTTCATTTCTCATTTCACTAATGAAAATCTCTCAGTTAATCACTCTCTAATTAGTGACGGTTATATTTTATTACACATCCCTTCCAAATCACAGGCATAATGGTCGACATAGCAGGGGAACACCCCCCCTCAGGTCATCGTCATGAAGCACGACAGACCTCTTAGCATTGCCCCTGGCAATATATGAAGCCCTACAGAGTATTCTTAGGCATCAAACCTACTTTGGTTAAACAAAATCCTGATCGGATGAAGACATCCAATACCAGGTGTGTCCTCGCCAATTGCCCTATTAGGCCTAAGGGAGTGTGACGACACAACCTAAAAGGTAAAGTGAGGGCACAATGGTATTCTTGCATTATACTGGACTGGGGGGACACTCACATGACGAAATAAAAAGGATTGTGAAGCAGCAAAAATATAAAAGGATTGGATGAACACGTTTAGTCGGCAAAATTGCCCAAAACAAGAACTTTTCATTAATCTTTTATATTTACAAACAATGATAATACATGTTTAGTCGGCGAAGCTCGCCCAAAGCATTTACAATTATCAAAAAGAAAAAGAGTAACAAAATCTTAAGAAGGTGGAAGCCTCCGAACAAGATAATCAGCAACTTTAGCTCTTCTTCCATCATCAGGAGCGGGGGCTAGCTCTTTCACGACCTCATTTGCGTCCAATTCCAATAGTTGCCGGGGAATAGCATCAATGGGGATCCATCGATCATCCCTCCTGAATGGATTGGGCATCAGAGTGGAGGAGGACATCTCGTGTCGATACCATAACATCGAGTTTCTCGGGACCTGCAGCTCTTTGAGGGCACTCAACCACCCTCTGATGAAGGAAAGTTCCTCGAACTCTGATAGTCTCGTTGGAGCATCCAGCCAGCCTTGATCGTAGCCATCGGACCACACCTGTCGAGGACCCTTCTTGAACAAATGCCGTAGTCGGGTGACGTCCCTCTGGAGCCCAGCAGCAGTTACATAAGCTCGCCGAACATCGTCACGCAGCTCCTCCATCTCCCTCTCACGCTGTTCCTCGACTTCCCTGTTCCTACCCCTGGCACTCCTACCAGCACGCGGGAGGGGAGACCGAGCAGCTCGCGACGAAGAAGAACCTTGCAGGACTGCCGAAACGGTGCTCGGCGAATGCTCCTTAAGCCTTAGGACCTCCCTCCTCAAGTCTTCATTCTCCTGCTGCAGGAACTCCCCAACCTGGTTAATCTCGGTGGCCTCCAGCAAACTTGCTCTCAGTGCACTGACTTCTTCTTGTACTGAGGCACCGATTTCTTCCATCTCCTGGAGCCTATCCTTCAGCTTGGCCACCAGCTCGGACTGATCCTTATATTTTTGGTTCCTTGACTTGGCAAACCTGCAAAGTCTAGCAAAGGCCTGGCGAACTTCAGGGCTTGCATTAGGACCAAGAGTCCTACCCAGTTGGGAGGTAACAGGAATATAATCATCAACATCAACCAACTACAAGTAAAAGAAAGAGAGAGAAAGAGATCAGCGTAAACAAAAGGAGAATCTTTTCATTTCATTAATAAAGACCAAGTACATCGAACAGAAAAAACTTGGGAGATTACAAGCAAAAAGTACAAAAGTAAATCCTAAGAACAGATTAACTGGCAACCTCAGGCTGCCCAGCGATGTCTGGCTACTTCCCCTTATCAGCTGCAGCAGAGGTATCCCCCTCAGCAGGAATGCTTTCAGTCGCCTGAACCGGGCGAACAGCAGCAGGAACTGTATCCGAGGGAAGATCAGTACCCTCGACGGTTGGAGCAGGAGCTTCTTCGTCCACCGTTGTCTTGGGACCCGGGTCGTGCTCGTCAAACAGGGAAGACTCAGCATCCACACCAGCAGCTAGAAGAGCTTTGTTTCAGCCCTTCTTGAAGTTCAGACGGCTGATGTAGCCAATCTGAACCTTAGCATCATCATAAGCAGCAGCCCACCCAGAGTTGTATGAGTCCTCCTTAATGGTGGCTGCCTAGGCTTTTTCCGCCTCCAGCTGCTCGTCCAGAACCCTGTTCTTCTCTGCGAGGTCCAGCTTGCTCGAGCACACTAGGTCATATGCCTTCCTCAGCTCGCCCAGCTCCTTAACCGCGTTATCCCTCTCGCGGGCAGAGTTGACGAGGGCCAAATCAGACGAAACTCGAGCTGCATCAGCAGCCTTCAGATCAGCCTCCAGCTGAGAACCCCTGGCTTCCAGAGCAGACTTTTGCTGCTCCAACTCGCTGTTCCTCTTCACCAGCTCGTCGCGAGAACGATAGAGCACAGCGAAGTCGGTCACAAACTGCAAAGAATAAAGAAGAAATCAGGAAGAGGAAACAATCAAGACTTGTTAAAAAATTGAGAATTGGAAGGGAATTTTACCAAGGCCAGCCTCTGGCTAGCTTGCAGGGCCAGCTGATCGGACCCCAGCGCCCTCTGGCGATCCGCAGGAAGAACTTCTCTCTCAAGCAACGCAGGAGCTAGCTGAGGAGAAATGGCCACCGAAGCCCCCTCGGGCAAGGCAGATACTGGGAACAAAGCTTGACCTGCCTTGGTCCTTGATTCCATTTTTCTCCTCTCCTCCTCCTTCTCTCTTTCCCTTCTCTTCCTCTCCTCTACTCTCCTCTTCTCCTCCACCTTTTTTCTATCCTCCTCCTTTTTCCTCTCCCTCTCTTTCGCCTGCTCCTCCTCTCTCCTCTTCCTCTCTTGCTCCTGAGAGGAAGGCCGAGAACCTGTAGCCACAACCCCAGATGCAGTCTTTTGTTTCTTTGACCTTTGTGCAAGGAGCACATTGTCATCATCATCATCATCATCATCTCTGATCAGGTTCTTCCTTGGACGCATATCTTCACCAGAACTGCTGGAAGTACTCGACGATCCTCGAGCCTCAGAAGCCTCCTCAGAATCAGAAGAGTTGCTACTATCAGAGCTCCCTTCACTGAGATTACCTGCAGGCTCGCTTTCAGAACTCCCCTCCTCTTCGTCCAACTGAATTAGCTCGGCAGTAGTCTCTTCGCAAGAAGCAAACTCTGGAACACTGTCCACAGGTCGTGCTATAAAGCTAGAGCCTACGTTCTTATACTCTGACAAGAAAGCGGCAGATCTGGGATGCTCGCCGTCACCCAAAGGCTCTCTGATGTTCCAAGCTTTAACCAGCTCAGAAATCCGGACCTCGCTAAGAGCAGGCTCCAAGTTCCGTGACCTCGCTGTAAAAGAAAACGCAGAAGGGAGTCAGAAAAATCATAAGCCAACAGAGATTGAAGCAACAGTACAAATATCTACCTATATATTCTTCCCCATAAAAGGGAACAGTGAACCTCTCAGACCTCGACTCTTCAGATTAGGGAGAGAACTGTCAATTCCTAACAAGAAAACCTTCCTGCCAGTAGTCCTTATGGGAATCAGGTAGATTCACTACCAATACCCTATCGGGGCTCCTAGCTTTGAGGTACAGGACACCTGAACTAGTTCGAGAGAAGGAGTAACAAAAGCAGACTTCGGCGAGCCCTAACCTTGTGTCATACAGTTGATTTATCCTATGCACGCCGTTCACTATTTTCCATACATTGGGCGAACATTGTGCAGGTACAATACTAAAATAGCTAAAGAAATGCAGAAACAGCTCATTAGGGGGAAAAGTAAGTCCCCCCTGGGAGAGCAACAAAACATGAATCCAGTGGGCATCCTCTATATCCCTAACGTTCCTAGGAGGCGAGGCACAACACTCAATCTCTACCCACTCAGGAATGTTGTAGAATTTTCTAAATTCCGAGATTGACCTATTTCCAATCTTCGCCATTGGGAAATACAAGAAAAGCTACAAACCAAAGAGAAAATGCAAAGGGCACGAGAAACTTACAAGGCAGAAGATCAGGTCAAATGACGAAGAAGCAACAAGAGTGGAGAACGAAAGCAGAAGGTACGAAACGCAAGAGTTCTCAGAAGATAGAAAATTGCTGGAAAAGCTGAAACGACGAAAAGAAATGAGCCTTATTCCAACAAACCTTCAAAATCTAATCATATTGCACAGTAAGCGAAGCGACTGCCGCCAAAAATCGACTCTACAGCTCCCGAGGAATTGCAACGCAATAATCATTTAAATCTGTTGGGCCCACATGCATGGCACAACAAATTTAGGGGCAATTGTAGGTACCCGGAATTTAGTGCTATAAGCCTGGACGAGTAGCCCAGCCCAAGCGGCCCAAAGTCCAGGCCCCTCATCTTTTGTATGGATCCGATTTCCCCACGATCCCATGAAGGGAAGTTATAGGGAAAATGGCTAATATGGAGGAATCCATCATCTCCATTAACTAACCTACACATATATAAATTAAACCCTAGGTCCGGGGCAAAGGACAAGTTTTATTCTCTGTACTTATTCTCCAGAATATAGATAGAATCACGTACACCTGTTGTTGTGTGATTAACGTTTTATTTGTTCTTTCTTGGTCATTACTTCTCTCATATTTATTTGTGTTGCACAATAATTGTCACCAACAGTAATTGTCACCACAGAAAGTAATCCTTTTTTTTGGTGCATAGAAAATCGCATGTCTTTCAAAATAGGTTTAATGCGTTTTCTTCGTGCAAACAATCATATTCGACTTCAGAAATAATTCCAAATGAGGGGAGACGGCTGTTTGGTACTAATTCACACATAATTAAACACAAGATATAGCACGAGTAAAAACAAAATATTTGCTAGTCATATTTTTATCCAAACATATATCACATGCTTTGATTTCTTAGTTTTATGTTGTGTTAATTTCATTTCTCCGATCACCACCCTCATCGATAATATGTCACCATTTTATCTCTGTTATAGGGTCAATAGTTGTGATGCAACTTGACCGTAAACCCTACCTTTCACGAGAGCATAATATGCTGATTACTGCATTTAAATTTGACACGATCTATACAGTTGGAGTCCGTGAGTGGATTGAAATATTGTGACCTTGCAAAAGACACAAAACTCTGTACAATTGGGATTCAATCGTGAAGAAGTTTCAGCTCCCAACAACCTCAAAGTATAACTCATTGAAGAAAATGGTACAATTTGTCAAGAACACAGCTGCTATGGACAGTCCCAAGCAGAAAATATATATGTAACTAAATGTTCATGCTTTTATAAAAGGAGCAATAAATACCAAGTACTTCCAATATAAGACCAAACTTTCTGCCCTTCTCCTTCAACTTTTCATTATTTTCTCCCCAACCAGGCAGTCTGATGGGGTTTAAAACTACGTCTACTTTCGAACCACCCACCGAGCAAAAAGAATAAATTAACTAAAACAGAAAAAATTGGACTGTTTACATTTCAACAAACATGTGCCGACACAACGGCAGCATCTGACGCCATTTTCCTGCACCTATTAAATTAGTGGCCAAGACCAAAACGGGCTTCAACAGCAGGAACATGGATTTAACCTGCCCCTTGCCATCAGAATAGCATGGCCCTCGGAACGGTAGATAACCGGCCTGCCATTTCTACGAATTTACAGGTTTACCATTTAATTTAGGAAATGGGTCCTGCTTGCTTAGAACCACCACTTTGCTCTTGTGAGCAAAGTACCCTTTCATTAGGTTCTTGTATATTAAAATCGACATTATACACTCCACCTGAAAAAACCAAAAAAAAAATGAATTGAAAAATAAAGATAAAGATAGAGTAGCCAAACTGTAGTAAGCCTGCTGGAACCATTGAAATACGTTTTCGTAGCTTCGTTTGGCTCGTGATGAAATGTTCATTTATGGTGTGTTTGATAACACTAACTTTTCATGAAAAATACAATATATGGAATTATTTTCCATCTTTTGGATGTTTGATAAACAAAATTTTCTATGGAATTGGTTTCTTTAAAACAAGTCACGTAACCACTTTTTTCACAAAGAGCTGGAATTAAAAAACCTCCTCCCATTTTGTTATTCATTTTCCAGGAAAAAGAACTCTCACACCCAAAAAAAATGATAAAAATCCAAAAAATGAATAAAACCCCCAAAATAATGATAAAATACAAAAAATGAATAAAAAATAGAAAATAAATATGAACACCAGAATTATTTTTAAAAAACGCCCAGAAATTTATTAATTAAGAAAACAAATAAGAGAAAATTAAAAAAAAGGCTCAGAAAATTAAAATTAAAATAAATAAAATCAAAAGATATTGAAAAAAATACAGAAAATGAATATAAAACAGAAAATAAATATTAACCCCAGAATTAATTTAAAAAAACACCCAGAAATTTATTAATTAACAAAAAAAATAACAGAAAATTTTAAAAAAACTAAATTTAAAAAAAAATCAATAAAACCCCAAAAATATTGAAAAAATACAGAAAATGAATTAAAAATAAAATAAAATAAATATTAAATCAATAATTAATTTTTAAAAAACCCAAAAATTTATTTAAAAGTCAGAAATTTATTAATTAAGGAAAAAATAAAAAAGAATCAATAAAAACCCAAAAATAATGAAAAAAAATACAAAAAGTGAATAAAAACTAGAAAATATATTGGGGATCTTCCTATTAAGTCCCGTTTGAAGGAGATATTTTCTTTTAGGTCCTATCACAACATTTTTTCCTTAATAGGTCCCATTTGTGCATACAGTGAATATTGACCGTATGTTTACAAATGGGACTTATTGGAACAAAAACTTATTTCATGGGACCTGATGGAGTAGAAAAAAAATGTTAGGACCTATTGAACTACATACTTAATAAACGGGACTAATTGATAAAAACCCCAAATATATACTAACCCCATAATTAATTTAAAAAACACCCAGAAATTTATTAAACAATCGGAAATTTATTAATTAAGAAAAATTAAGAGGAAATAAAAAAACGCTAAAAAAATTAAAAATGGAAATGAATAAAAACCCTAGAAAACTAATAAAAAAACAAATGTTGGAAAAAAAAATAGAAAAACAAGAAAAAAAAAATAAGAACAGATTTGGCGACAGGGGGGGACGAACCCGGGGGGGGGGGGGGGGCATGGGGTTTACATTTTTATTCTTTTTCGGTTTTTCTTAATACTCTTAGTACATTTTTCTGTTTTTTTTCTATTTGTTTTTTTTTAAATTCATTCTGGGGTTAATATTTATTTTCTGGGTTTTTATTCATATTTTGTGTTTTTTTTAATCTTCTGGTTATTTTTATTAATTTTCTGGGATTATTATTAATTTTGTGGGATTTTTATTATTTTTCTGACTTTTATATTTATTTTCTACTTTTTTATTTATCTCCTATTTTTAAATATTATCTGCGTTTTTAATTTATAACTTTTATTTTCTGTTTTTATTGAATTTTCTGTTTTTTTTTTTACATTTTTGGGTTTTTAAATAATTTTCTTCGCATTTTCTGGATTTTGTTTATTATTTTGTTTATTATTCATTTTCTAGATTTTTTAATTAGTTTTCTTGGTTTTTTTATGCATTTTCTGTTTTTATTTTCTGAGTGTTTTAATTATTGGGTCAATTCCCGAATAGTCCCTAACATAAATACATATTTTTTTAAAAGGACACTTATTATTTAATTAAGGGACTATTTTGTAAATGTCCCTTAATTATTTGGGGTCAAATATAATTTACAAACACATAAAAGATGATTCTAGACCGACTTGAGCGCATGTAGTTTTTTCCATGGAAAATATTAGGAATCAAACACATAAAAGATGAAAAATATTTGGAAAATAATTGCGATCAAACAACACCAACAAATTTTTTCCATGGAAAATATTTCCAAGTTTTCAATTCCATGGAAATTGACTCTTAAGCGCTTATTTTCTATCTTGTTTATCAAACACACCCTTAGTGAAAAGTAATTTCAGTTCACCTATTCAGAGTTTTAATTTTATTCACTGTTTTGCCTGCGTACAATTTAAATTTCACAAGAACAAAAATTATAACCCTGAATAAACAAAAACAACATTCCACCATTTACTTTTCACCTAGGTAAAAGTAATTCCCTAGGAACCAATTGGGGCCTGAAAGAAAAGATAGAACAACAAACGAGAAGAAACTAAGTACCTCGTCCACATCCATGTCAATCTCGAGCCATCTCAGCGCTTTAACAATTACTTCTAACTTGACCTGGTGTGCTTTATTTGGGTCCTTGAGCTTTTGGATGATGTAGCTGCCAGACCACCATGGAAATAATAGCTATTCTTAAAAAGTATTATTTATTTTTTGAAGTGTAACATATAGCCATGTAACATGAGAACTTACATTTTCTTTACCAATCTTTGGTACACTTGAAGCTCTAGCTTCTCGAGGACAAGATAAACACCTGATCTTAAAAACCTGATAATATGCATCCACACATACCCCAAAAATAAATAATAATAATAATAATTATTATAATAATAATAATAATAATAATAATAATAATAATAATAATAATAATAATAATAATAATAATAATAATAATAATAATAATAATAATAATAATAATAATAATAGTGATGTAAAATTAATAAGAAGAATATAACCAATGTTGATAAACCTAGATTTAGAGAAGTAAATATACCGGTCTTCATGTTCCTGGAGAGCATATCGAAGAAGGCGGAGGTCGCCTCTCTTTAGAGCTAGAATGACATTGCTGTACTGTAGGATAACCGAAAAAAATTATAAAACACAACTTTATATAAACAAAAGTGAGTGAGTGTGTGTGTGTGTGCGCACCCCGACCAGGAAATTGGGCTGGGTGTGTGGGCTGGGTGGGTTGTGTAGGGGGGGTACAATCATTTTATTTGGAATGATATGGCTCACTCTGTCATTTAATATTATACACACACATACATATATATTGACATTTAGGTTTTGATTGAAACTGAAGAAAACAAATTTAATGACTGAATCTCGTAGAGAACGTCAATTCTTCTTCTTTTCATATTTGTAACTCGTGCAACAGATTCCCTTTCATGAGAGGGATCGCGGGCTTCCCTTGGCTAAGATACATATATTGCATACATGTAAATCTTATTCTTGGGAAATATATAACCCTCTCATTTCCTTACCATGATAGATCTATTGGGTAGTAAAGCTCTAGGTTTCTGTCCCAATTGCAATAATTATAAAGCGTTAGGGAGCTTTAAGAAGCAGACGATTACTGCAGTGACAAAAGGAGAATCGTTCCAGATGCTCCTGACCCTTTGCCAGTTTACTTGTACAACATTTTTATTGAAGAAGCAAATACACTGAATGAGATATGGCAAATTTATAGGAAGCTTCAACTTTCAGGAGAAGTTTGAGCAAGTAGCCCATTCGAATATTATATGATATTAATATGGTGCTAGGGGTAGTTGAAAGTTGTCTATTTGTGTATGATTTACTTCGTGAATATACCACAAGGTCGTGCTTCAACTTTGCCCAATGGAGGAATATGATATAGAAGAATCATGGAGCCGGACATTTGTTATAGGCTCTTATAATACTGCTCAATTATTCCACAACTAAACAGGCCCCTTGGTGTTCAGTGTTCGCCTATGAAGAATTTAAGCTCAGTGAGAAACGGCAATATCATCAATCAACACACAAAAATGACATATTCAAACTCAGCGTGGAGATGGGGCCTCGGGGCCTCTCGTATACATCACTCTCCCCCCACTAGAAAAGCTCGACACTAGCGTGGAGATGGGTGGGGAGATCATCATCGGAGCCACACAAACATCGCCGCGCTCCCCCTTAGTAGAGGGGAACAATTCAAGAAAATGTCCCGCATGGTAGCTAGCAGACGAGTTAGAACCACCTGTTAATATCCATAGGTAGCTGACCAAAACTCGTCCCCCGAAACTTTCCATAATGTGACCGATCATGCCTACTCATTGGAAGGGGCCAACGATGCCACATATGGACCGGGTCAAGCATGATCAACAACTTCAGCTCCAAAAGTCGAAATCCCAAGTCAAAAAGCATTCCAAATCGGGTACACATGCCCGAAATCAATCATGTTGACCCAAAGCAACGATTCCATCTCAGTACAACCAACATGACAAACTCAAATTAACTCAGAAAATCATATGCGTTCCCAAAGAAGAAGTCAGCAATACAGAACCCAACATCCTCCTCCCCAAAGATAAGGAACAAGTCCCCAACAGCAAACACCTCGACCTCTCGATATCTGGCCTAAGTAATCCAACAGAAGATATCAAAGAAATCTGCAATAGAATACTCTGGGTGGTGGTCATCAGCAACCACTAACTTACCCGACACGTCAATCAGAGCCACAATAAAGGAGGAGAGGTCGTCATCGAAAGCAACGGTAACGGGAGCCAGAGGAAATGGCATAACCAAGGATGAGCTAGGAAAAGAGCATCCTAAACCCAAACTCGATCTCCTCATACTTGGCCACCCAATGAAGTCCCTCACTCTTGTACTCCTCAATCATCAAATGACACTCCTCATACTGGACTCGAATAGTGAGCTTGAACTGGTATCCCATGGCCTCGTCGTACTAATAAGAAAGCCCACGCTCCCGATGATCAACCATCCGCGCAATGTCTAGGAGAGTTTCTCAGTGGTAGGTCTCAAGACCTTAATTTATTCCTCGATTTCCTCAACACAGCCCAAACCATTATACATGGCCTCCAAATCGGATGCACGATGGGAAGTGGATTGTCCAAGGGTAGTAAGGGGATTTCAAGATTTCATAAGGCTAGGATTATGTATTGGGGATTCGGAAATGTTTAGGGGCTGATTCAAAATTTTTAGAAAATGTGGAGGCTAAAATGAGAACTTCAAAAGTTGTTCATAAACTTTTGAGGTGGAAGGGAAATTTTTAGCATGTAGTTGTGGGATAAAAGTTTCAAGGAGTGTTGGTGTAAATATTTGATAATCAGGGGAGTGGTGGTAGAATAACACTAAAAAGAAGGGGAGTGTAAATTTGATATTTACCTTAGAAAATAGGGCAGGGGTAAAGGGTTAGGACAGTATTTATTGGCTTGCTAAATACGATTCCCAGGGGTTAATGGAAGTTATCGCTCTTTCAGTCGACCCTACCTAAGCTCCGGTAGGATTCGCATCCTCCGAGATGTTGACGACAGCAGTATGCGGTGAATTTAGGGTTTTTTGGGGGGGCCCTACTGCAGCGACGATGGAATGGGAAGAAGGGGGGACTTGAGAACTAGAAGGTCTTGAAAGGAGTCATCGTCGCATTGCTACTGCGGAGGACGTCGAATGTTAGCAAATCAAGTGGGGTTTTGCAAATTCTTGGAGTCTGTGGGTTTATGGTTGTCATTCGCCTACTATGTGATGGGAATCCATTTTTATTTTCCTTTTATTTCTCTTTTTATTTCTATTTTTAGCTCTTTTTAGTCATTTTCTCTCCTTAATTAGCCTCCAAGCATGTTTGAGACTAATTAGGCATTCTTTTATTTTTTAGTAGGCCCTTTTAGTCATTTTAGCTAATTACTTGATTAGCAAGTAATTCAGCCCCTATAAATAGGCTTGTATTCTCATTTGTACTCACTTTTGCAATACTTGAAATATAAGAAAACTTTGATTCTCTTCCTAAAATTAGGGTTTGGTATTTCTTTTTAGCCATTGACGTGTAGTTTACGTCACTATGACTTAAGGAAGGGATGTTGGAGGGTCGGAAGTGTCCGTCGGGGATCCCTGGTCATCGTTGAGGGTCGCCCGACACCAGCGAGGGGTGAGGTCTCCAAATCTAGCGGTAGGGGTTATTTGAGGGGTGTTGGGATGGTGCCTTGACCACCGACAGTGGGAGCATAATTTGGCGGTTCCTCTGGCTCTACATAAACAACTTTGGTGATGGAGCAAGAGACTCACTCCAATTTGATGTAAGCGCAACGAAATTAACTAATAACAATAAAATTTTAGAAAATAAGGTCACAAGCATTCATTCATCTCTAAACGTAAACTGCTTACAATGCCATAAACCTTATTTATATGATAAATTATCTTGCTAACCAACATAACCCTAAAAAGGTAAAAAGACCTTGGCACTATAAGAATATTAAAAGTAATATTACCCTCTACCTAACATACTAACTCATATAAGGAAACGTCCTAATATAGACAAGAAAATAAAATATTACAATAACATAATATTACCCTCTACCTAACATACTAACTCATATAAGGAAACGTCCTAATATAGACAAGAAAATAAAATATTACAATAACATACATTACAAATACGCCCTCGAACCTCTTGTATACGTCAAAGACACATAAGAAAAAAGAAAGAAATGGTTACAGATGCTGAAAGATGTGATCGCTATGACTGTAGATGTATGGTAACGTAACATGCAGAAAGGATTCGATAGCTGACTTCAAGAATTGGGATTAAAGTTTTATTATCAAATTTAGTTATTCGAGTATCAATCCCGCTTCAAATTTACATCTTTCCAATTTCGACTATCAAAAGACTACAGCATCAATAATGTAATGCTTCCGGATGAAAAAACTTAAGTAAATGTGTTGCTGAGATGGAGGCCATAAAAGCCATCAGACATGCTAAATAATACAAGCTAAAGGCAGCTAGTTCTACATGGGTGATGCTCATAAATCGAATTAAACCCCACCTGATAATATCATTCAAGAGATTGCATAAATAGTTAGATAAAATTTTAAGGTAAAAAGAAAATATACAAATAGACTATACCTCGATTAGGTTATATTTCTCCAGGAGTGAATTTTTAGGTACGATGCCTATTGAAAGCTTCACAGGGATCAAATATTTCAGGATCATCCTGTTGAAATGGGTTCAGAGAAAATACTTTTTTTAGTAACGGATCCAGATAAATCTTAACCCGCAATACACAAATTTTTTGTAGTGTTCATACTACATACCTCAGAAAAGCTAGTCACAACAAGAGCAACACTTATCATAAGTAACATGCGAAAATCAAAGGCGTGAGAAAAAAAATTTGTTAACTATCAGAAACTTCAGCGCCATCTCTCTTGGATTTTGATATTTATTTTTATTTCGATAGATCTCTCTTGGAAGATAAATTTCCAATTTCTTGAAGAGTTCCTACCCTAGTGCCCTAATTCACAATCCAATGATGGCAGATTGCACCCAAATCGCAAATTTACATTTTGACGTAAACTACACGTCAATGGCTAAAAAGAAATACCAAACCCTAATTTTAGAGAGAGAATCAAAGTTATCTTATATTTGAAGAATGGCAAAAGTGAGTACAAATGAGAATACAAAGCCTATTTATAGGGGCTGAATTACTTGATAATCAAGTAATTAGCTAAAATGACCAAAAGGGCCTACTAAAAATAAAAGGATGCCTAATTACTCCCAAACATACTTGGAGGCTAATTAAGGAGAGAAAATGACTAAAAAGAGCTAAAAGGAGAAATAAAAGGAAAATAACAATGGATTCCCATCATTCTCTCCCAGCTTCAAAAAACTCATCCTTGAGCGTAGGAGATGAATAGCCAAAAACCAAAACAACTATCAAAGAGATCTCCATTAGAAAGAAGAGTCGTCCTCGGACACGTCCTTTGTACCGGTTTGTAATAAATCAAGGGAGAATAGGATCACCATCCAAATATGGCCGATCAACAAAATCTTGGCCCAAGATTCCCGTCATGAACCCCTTCAATGCTACGAAGCGAAAAATTTCTTCCGAACGCGTATCAAGAGATACCCCAAATGGGTCCACATACCCACCATCTATCACATCACCTTTAATCTCCACCTCAACCCCAAAAAAGATAACATCCGATTTAACCTCATCAAGATCATCATCCCCATGCTCAAAGATGGGGAAGAAATCTCCCAAATCAAATATTTTCGGCTCACGAAAGTGCGTGCAAGTCACCCAACCATCCTCGACAAAAATGTCAAAAAAATCTCCAATACATAACCCAATTTCATCGTTTTGATCGTTCTTGCAATCAATCGGCTTGGGAGGGCACTTTTTATCGTTGATTTCACTCAATTGGAGGATTGAAGGAGGAAGAATGGTCGGATGAAGTAACCAATCTTGGACTAGCCGTTGGCAATCTTGAATTGAGCCTCTGGAGTTAATCGGAGCGGAGATGTAATTTTTTTTTAGGTTTGGGGTTTGAAAAATGGGCGATGGGTTGGGTGGGAAATGGGTGGTAGTGGGTCGGGATGCAGAGCGAGGAGTCAGGAGGAACTCGGGAGGGGGCGGGATAGCCCGTCGGAGTGGCGGGAGGGAGAAACGGGTAGCCTTAGGTCAGAACAGGGGCAGGTTGGCGATGATATTGAGTCGGCGGGATTTGGGGGGTTAGAGGTAGGTTTTTGGGCAGCGGTGGATTGGAGAGGATGATCGCAGGTGGGGTGAAGGAGTAGGGGGCAGTGGCGGCTTGCCCCCTTGGGCTGTTGGTGGGTCGTTTGGAAGGGGAAGAGTGGTCCGCGGCTTTTGGTGTGGGGAGGGGGGCAGCGAGGGTTGGATGATGGTGGTGGAGCCCCTCAGCAGCTGGGTAGGGGTAGTAAGGGATTGGGGAAACTAGGGTTAGGGTTTCTACCCACTCTCTCATTCGTTCTTGAATCTCCTCTTTTAGTTATTTGGATTTCTTGAGAACCATTACAAGTAGTGTACGATTTTGAATACCAACACACCAATACGCCACTTGGGGAACGACGCCTCGCTCTGATACCAATTTGACGTAAACTACACGTCAATGGCTAAAAAAAAATACCAAACCCTAATTGTAGAGAGATAATCAAAGTTGTCTTATATTTCAAGAATGACAAAAGTGAGTACAAATGAGAATACAAGCCTGTTTATAGGGGATGAATTATTTGTTAATCAAATAATTAGCTAAAATGACTAAAAGGGCCTACTAAAAATAAAAGAATGCCTAACTAGTCCCAAACATGCTTGGAGGCTAATTAAGGAGAGAAAATGACTAAAAAGAGCTAAAAGGAGAAATAAAAGGAAAATAACAATGGTTTCCCATCACATTTCTATTGCTGAATCATTAACAAACAGTAAATTAGATAAGTCAAATTAGCAGCCTCTTTCAGTCAAATTCGCTCAGGGGCTAACTGCCAAGAGGGAAAACTATTAGCTTAAAAAGCATTAAGTATTCATTATGCTCACAATAAATTTAGGGAAATTTTAAATGCGCCCACCCAATCTTTCATGGGTTTCAAGTTTAGACTCCCATGCCTCATTTGCAACTGTTCACGACCGAGCGGCACATCACCCTCGAAATTCTGTTGATCGCGACCCTGCCGGAGCTCTTACAGCCCATCGCAAAGGCAAACAACCTGCAATAGGGGGAAGATGTGATGGGGGAAGCTGGGAGGAAGTTGCCATCCTCATAGCCGACAAGCCCCGGATCCGACCCAGCAGTGTTAGACTCCCCCCATTGCCCTCATATGATCAAATCCCTAACCAACCCTAACTCATGCGACCAACCCTACACCATAGCCGATAGTTGAATCTGCTTGCTCATGGCCAAACGACCCACAATCCCATTGCCAAGCCCTACCCCAACAAACTAAAGCTCTGATCATCGTCAAGCAGCCCCACCATCTCCGGCAGGGTCGCAATCCCATTTCTCAGCCTATATGGCCTCCCCACTGCCCCAGACTTCACCCGGAACAACCCCCAGCTACCGATGTCCATTTAGTGGTTGATAAGGATCCTATTGAGCTTCTAAAAGCCCAATGGTACACCAATATGCTGGAAGAGCCCCATTAAACCCATTGGATGTGGGAAGAGATTACAAACAAAAAGTTCGCAGATGGCTTCATCAACCAATCACATTCCAGACACAATGTGCAACCACATAACAAGTATCATGTAGAGCAATGTCTAGCCTAGAATTTGACGGAACTATACTAGTGAGTCCGCTATGGTGAACAAAAGTATGGACCCTTCAGCCAATAACATGGGTGTATTCTATTGTATCGATCCCACCCACCCATCCCACACAGCAACGATCCAACTAAAGATTTTGATTCCAATGGGCACGTATTTCTTGTTCAATTCTCTCAAGTCTTGTGCGATATCTATGGGTACTCAACGCTCTTACTTGTCTAAGTTCGACCCCGCCTCCCGACTGAAAGAAGCTTCTAATTTTAGGTGTTGGAGGCCCGGTTTAATTTCTCTTTGTCATCAAATGGAGAGTTAACTCATAGAGGAACTTTATCTTATCGGGGGAGAGAAAATGCCACCAACTAACATGTCGTTGTATAGGGATGGGCGACAATCGATTCCCGACGAGTGGTGTTTGGATTTGTCCCCATTTGACTAATTAAGCCCAAAGGTGACTCTCTTTATTCCCGTTGAGATGTGCATTGTTTTATTTTATATGAGAAAGCCCACTAAATGGATGAGTGCCCCTTACGCGCAAATAGGAGCCCGAATATTCTTCGATTAGGGAGAGGTAACAGCTTTTGGACTCCCCACCCCCAATTCATGCTTGAAAGTCTTAAATGAGCTCCGATTGATAATGATGAGGACCCTTTGAGGTTAATCACCTATCACACGTGCTTCATCTCCTTACCAAGAGCCTCCAAAAGGATCCGGGTACCGATATTTGATGCTCATCTCAACCCCGACGAGTTCATTAATTGGCAATGGAAAAGGTATTCGAGTACAAGCACATCTTCGGCCGCAAGTGTGTACAACTCAATGCCACAAAGCTTTAGGGTTTTTGCCGAGGTGTGGTGAATCGACCCGATTCAGAGGTGTATGCTAACCCATCAACCCCTAATCACCATATGGCTGCGGATCATACAACCCACTTATGAGAGGGATCTCTTTGCTCGAGTTTAGGGCCACCACCAAGGGACATATTCAGTGACTACCTATACATACTTTGTGCATGCTTAAGAGAGCAAGGAGCATTGGATCAATCATTATATTCACAACTTACAGACCTATATTCGTCAAATTTGAGACTCCGAGAGATTTCCAACCTTTGTCAAAGTTGTGGAGTATGCACTTAAGGTCTGCCCACTAAGGCGGTCGATGTTCAACCACTGTCGTGAAATGTTCACTTGTGGCGTGTCGGCCACCGAGCTTCAAAGTGCTCCAGAAGAAGGAAGGTCGTTCGTATATACCACCGAGGAGGAGTATGTAACGCAGCACGAGGCATTAATCACGCATGTCATCTCGCT
This sequence comes from Sambucus nigra, assembly GCA_949130495.1. Taxonomy (NCBI): domain Eukaryota; kingdom Viridiplantae; phylum Streptophyta; class Magnoliopsida; order Dipsacales; family Adoxaceae; genus Sambucus; species Sambucus nigra. The sequence continues at coordinate 77,343,388 of OX422220.1, forward strand.
TGAGTCTGAACTGAACATCTCGCTAATCATCACGAGTAGTAGTTGTTGAAACTGTGGCAGCAAGGCAATGTAGGTCAGACGACGCCCAAAATAGGCAAAGTCGGCCAGCCGATGCCCAAACAACCCAACAAGTCGGTCAGACAACGCCCATTGGAGGGAATCAGCTACTAAACGGTTCAATTAGTCTTTCGCTCCTATAATCAAGTCAAATAAACAATTTGCATGTCAGTATCGCTGCGAATCTCCAGCATCCCCCTCTGAGTTCGAGGACAAACTCTTTTCAACGGAGGATCAAGATATGAATCAAGGAGGGTCATAATTGTCATCCTTATATTTTTGTTGTCATTTTATGTCATTTTCCCTTTGATGTCTTATTAGTAGCTAAAAGAAGTAGTTAGGGCCATTTAGGGTATTTTGTAATTAAGAATGTGCTAGATCATGTGATATCATGGTGCGGACCATCCTCAATAATGTCACCCATGCATGCATATTCCTTTGGGAGTAAGTAACAAGCCCTTTGAAACCTTTCCTTATCCCTATAAATATTGTAAAACATTCAATTAATAGATATCTTAAGAGTGATCGCTCGTGTTTGAGTGTTTTCTTCCAGTGTCATTAGCACCTCCAAAATGGGCAAAATAAAAGAAGCGTATTCTGCCAGGTCATGAAGGGGGAGGTGTGATCACACGTAAAAGAATTAACTGAGCCCAATAAGATTTGTTTGGGATGTTGAACTGAGCATCTGGATGTGAGCCCAACAAGTAGTAAAGCTGGAACTTGGACTGCATGTGACAACCTGGGCCCAATAAAATTTTGGACTGCTGTCGTATTGACTGCAAGAAATTGGGCTTTGTGGCTCAAAAGCTATTATAGTCCAGCTGGGTAGTTTAAAGACATTTGAGCTGGCTTTCCTCAGACTGAGATTACAAGTAGGACCCGCCCTTGAAATTGTGGGGATATTTAATTTTGGTCCAAGAAAACTTGATGCATAATAATTTGGTCCCTAAATTAAATTACCACAATTTCCTAAGAGTTTGTGCAACGCTAGCCAATTTCGCTCCAAGTTCGAGGACAAACACTTTTCAACGGGGGAGAGTGAATCGAAGACAAGGCAAATACATCAGTTACAATTACTTTATCCTCTCATGTCATTTATGTCATTTCCCCTTGTATGAATTATTATAGTTGTATTAGTACCAGCTATTTTAGTAGTTTTGTATATAATGATAATCTAGACCATGTGAACCTCCTCTGGTGATGTCACCTACGACATCAATGAATGCTAGTAATCTTAGTGGTAGGATTAATGCGTTCTAGAACTTTCTCCATAGGCCCTTTGGGGAAAAATAAATCAATTTAGTGAATATTTTATAGTTTGTGTTTGGTGTGTTTTCTTTGAGTACAACTTGACACTTTTCATGTTGGTACTTTGTTGATAGGCATAAGAAGCTTCATCAGCAGCTTGATACATTTTGTGCTCATCAATAAATATATACATATATATATACTGATGCAACAAGTACACATACGAAAAGCGCTGGTTACCGAGGAAGATTATCCTTGGGGTCTTGGTCGATCAATCATGTCAATATGTCACAACATAATCAATTTAGTACTCCCTCCGTCCTGAATTAAGAACCCCGCTTTTCTTTCTTGTACGTCACAAAATAAGAGTAACTTTGAGAATCAATGAAGCAAATCCTACAATAGTTAACCATTGATTATGTTACAAGTCAATCTTCCTAATATATTAACCTGATTCTTAATTAGGGATGGAGGAAGTATGTTACTACGCGACACTTGGATTACCCCCACATGTCACTCTAGAATTCTGTACAGGCCCATTAAAATGTAGACACAAACTATATGCAGCTAGAACACCTGAACCAGACCTTATATTTGCTTCACTACCGGGGTTGCAATGTGTTAAGGCGTATGATAACTTATGATCAGCCTGCATAAAATAAAAGACAAATCTGTGAAAACTAAGTCAATATATTGACCCAATACTTAGCTTCCAAAAGTATACACAAATGCCGGTATCATTTAAATTCGAGAATAATCATCAGAATGAGACTAAATATCAGAATCACCAATGCCTTGCCCATATTTTTTGTGTTTGCTCAACTTCAACTACAAGGAACAATATATATATATATATATATATATATATATATATATATATATATATATCCAACAATCCTACTACCAATAAAAAATCACGACCTTTAGAATAGAAGCTTAAAAAGGGTTAATTTGAATATTTAATTAGATTTAACACTATTAGTAATGTTAAAAGAAAATGTGAGATTACTTACAGCAGGAAAATTTTCATTGAACACTTCTAAGCGACCAGTGTAATACATGTAGGTCACCTGTGATACATACAATGAATGAGTTAATCCTTTATACACACAGTTGTTTTAAACGAGTCTCACAGATCAAATATGTTATATCATAATGAAGTCAAATCCTACCTTATCTCTGACAGGGAATTCCTCAAAATCAAATATACGAGCAGTTTCAATGCTTCTTATCACACTTCGGCAAAGGTTAACAGTTCCAAGCTGCAAAAGGTCGTAAAGCGTATAGATTAGATTATTATAACATGTCTCTAAAGTCACCTGCACCACCATTTGGGGGGGGGGGGGGGGATGATTACTTGGGGCATTAATCCCGAAGGGCACGTTTCAACCCTCGAATCCGGAGGCACCTAGACACACTATTGGAGGTGGACCCAAGACGATTCGAACTCTCATCCCCCAAGTTTTGAAGTAAGAGCCCTTTCCCCCACGCTACCCCCTTGGGTCCTCAAATGAACCTTTTATAACCTAAATCAGATAGTTTGGTATGTCCAAAGTTATGCTCCGACTATAATGGCACAAAGAAACAGACTTATCCTAATGATTCTTCAAAGGTCTCCCACTATTCCTTTTCCTTCCATATCACCAATTTAGAATTACTAAGAGCGTTCCCAACGCGTGTTGCATGATGCCAAATTTGGCTCATAGCAGTCCCAGTGCAACTGGTAAATATCTAATTTTGAGGGTTGGTACAGTATTCGCCCTGCAAAATTACCATTCGTCAAATTGATCCAACGTATGGCCCGAGATGGAATTTGGTAGGTCCCCTGATTTGGGATAGAAATCATTACCATATACATGGTGGGAAATTTTGAGTTTTGTCCCATGTATATATGGTGCCAACCCCCACATATGCAATACGTGCGGAAATGCTCTACAAACAGCGGACGCTAAGAAAGAGTATCTTAAAATCAATAAACTAAAAGGGAATGAAAAGGGCAGGGGGAAATAGGGGAGGAGAGAAAGAGGAAGAGAAAACATTACCTTGAAATAAACTTTGAACAACTGGCAAGTCACATATAATGCACCAACACGTTTAGGCCCCTTCCCCTACAATTTATGGGTCCAATATTAAGTTAATTGGAAATAGGAAAGTAGTTAATATGTTGATTATCTTGAATGACTTGTCAACATTTATTGATAATGTGACTATGGCGTTTATCTAAATTGCAACTTTCAAGTTTCTCTTCGACAAATGAATATAGTTCAACCAACAGTAAAATAGTGAAAAAACATTATTCTACTCTCCCCGCTGTAATAGTTCAATATGATTCCATAACGAACGAACGTATAAAAAGTGGAATTTTAATTATTTTGTATCTAGCAATTACAAAACAAAACACAAAGTTCGAAGAAAAAAAGTCATCATTAGTAAAATAAGGAAAGGTGACTGAAGATTATTTCTTAGAGAGACAGTAAAGTATTACATTACTTGAAGAAATTACCTATATGTAAATGACTGAAATATATACAAACTCCATAGGCATATGTTGAAAATTGGTGATTCAGATGTATTAAAATACATGCCATTTTAAATAGAACAAATGAAAAACTTGGGTATAATTAAGTACCAGTGAGTTCTATAATTCAATTTAATGAAGAAGAGAGAGACATACAGCAAGAACCCCAAAAACTTTCATGAGGAATGAACCAGCTGCCTTCAATTTTTCTGGGGTTTTTCCAATCAAAGCCAACTCTCTATCAGCCTACATTCACAAAGATATAAGTTAGCATCCTCTACAACAAAGAAAGCAATTACTACTATTAATTTGGGACTGCCCAAAAAGGAAAGCAAGACTATTAATTTGGAATGGATGGAGTATTTGTTTACATCAAAATCAAAATTCATATGTAGCTTATTACCCTCTCTGCAAGAACCCTAATTTCATAAGCAACCACGTATAGAGCTTCTAAAGCCCAAGCTGATTCCCAATTACGAAACTCCTGGATAAAAGCACTGTATAAATTCCAACATTAACACTCATACCCTCAAACTAAAAATTTAAGAAAAGAGAATGAATTTGAATTAGTAGCAAACATTACTTTGCGGATTTCTCGAATGCCTGATACGAATCAACCAAGTTCCTGAGTCGGTAATTCTGCAAAGCTCTAAAAAAGGGAACTATGATTTCCGCATATTGAGAGTACTTATCAGCTTGTCTAATCAGTCTATTAGCATCCTGCAATATATTAGATCCAATTAAAAACGCTTTTAGCCAAATTCAAATCCAAATTCACTCTATAAGCATCCTGCAATATATACACACACAATGGACTTGATGCGTGGATCAAGTTTTGAATTGCTAAAATATTGACTTTTTTAATCAAACTTGGTGGAGATAATCTCCTTCATGGGGATATCATTTCCAAGAAAACATCAAAAATTTCAAACCAGGAGTGGGTGAGATTATTATCAAAAGTTTCAACGACCGAAATACACATATTTATCAATTATGCATCGCAACCACTTCCTGAATTTTTTGGAGATGATCTCCGCACTTAAAAAAATTATCCTGCATATTTAATTGGAAAACTCTTTTACTCAAACTCAAGCCCTAAGGGTCCGTTCAGTTGTCCCTAAAATTATGAATTAACCCATTTAAAATGGCCTCATTCACGAATTGTGTATTATTACTGTTTGGTTGCGTGAGTGAAGGGATCCAGCAATTAAACAATTCAAGTGGATTCATGGAAACTCAATTCTACAATTTCACCAAAAACTTGAAATTGCATAATTTCAATCAAAAACATAAGCGTTAATTAGACTACTTCGAGAGAGTTCTCTCATTATACCACTCACAATCACACTCTCATTTGATCTCTCTAGGGAGAGAGAGAGAGAGAGAGAGAGAGAGAGAGAGAGAGAGAGAGAGAGACCTGCATAATAATGGTGAATATCTCCATTTTACTTGTCCAAACACTACACGGATTGATTTTAAATCCATTTTAAATGAAAACATCTACTATCTATTACTTTCAAATCGACCAATTTATGCAATCAAACAATTTCAACAGCCAAGCGGGCCCTAATTCATTTAATACGCATAATGATATCTGATAGATAGATATATAAATACAATTTGATCCCGTTTGGTTGTCCCAAAATTGTAAATTAGCCATTTATAAATTGTCGCATTTACAAAGGGCCTGTTTGGTTGTCCCCAAAATTGTAAATTAGCTCATTTAAAATTAACTCATTCATGAATTGCCTTATTATTAGTGTTTGGTTGCAAGAATGAACAAATTCAAAAATGAATCAATTCATGTTGATTCACAAAAACTTAAATTAGTTCATTTCACCAAAAGCTTGAAATTGTACAATTTATAATTACAACATGAATCTTAAATGCACCACTCCCATAGAGTACTCTCACCATATTTCTCTCTCTCTCTCTCTCTCTCTCTCTCTACACACACATATCAAAAGTAAATAACTTCATTTTTCTTTTCCAAACACACCGCAAATTAGATTTAAACCCATTTAAAATTAATATATTGACAATCTATTCATTTCAAATTGATCAATTTATAAAATTAAATAATTTACGCAACCAAACGGCCCAAAGGGTCGGTTTGGTTGTCCCTAAAATTGTAAATTAGCCCATTTAAAATGCGTTCATTCATGAATTGCCTTATTATTGGTGTTTGGTTACAAGAATGAACAAATTCAAAAATTGACCAATTCATGTTGATTCACAAAAACTTAAATTAATCCATTTCACCAAAAGCTTGAAATTACACAATTTATAATTATAACATGTATCTTAAATGTATCACTCACATAGATTACTCCCACCATACTACTCTCTCTCTCTCTTTATATGTTTTAAAAGTAATTAACTCCATTTTTCTTTTCCAAACACACCACGGATTAGTTGTAAACCCATTTAAAATGAATACATCGACAATCTATTCATTTCAAATTGATCAATTAATAAAATTAAACAATTTGCGCAACCAAACGAGCCCAAATTGTTTGATTTCATCAATTAAATGATTCATTAGGGGCCCGTTTGGTTGCGTAAATTATTTAATTTTATACATTTATCAATTTGAAATGAATAGATTGTTGATGTATTAATTTTAAATGGGTTTAAATCTAATTTGTGGTGTGTTTGGAAAAGAAAAATGGAGTTATTTACTTTTTATATGTGTGTGTGTGTAGAGAGAGAGAGAGAGAGAGAGTAGTATGGTGAGAGTATTTTATGGTAGTGGTGCATTTAAGATTCATGGTGTAATTATAAATTGTGCAATTTCAAGCTTTTGGTGAAATGAACTAATTTAAGTTTTTGTGAATCAACATGAATTGGTTCATTTTTGAATTTGTTCATTCTTGTAACCAAACACTAATAATAATGCAATTCATGAATGAGTCCATTTTAAATTGGTTAATTTACAATTTTGGGGACAACCAAACAGACCCTAAGTGATTGTGTAAATTTGTTGATTGTGTAAATTTGTTCATTGTGACTTATAATTGAGTGGATTTGAAATGAGTTAAAATCCAATTTTACGCAATTTTTGGTAATATAAAACTAATGTTAAGGTTCAATAGAAAAATAAATAAAAACGAATTGAGAGAAAGAGAGGGAGGGAAGGAGGGGGGAGAGAAAGGGGCAGTCACATGCATTTCACGATTTTTCTAATTTCAAATTTTACACCGGAGCTAAAATGAGGCAATTAATGAATCATTTCATTTATGAAACCAAACACAATTAATGAGCTAATTTGTAAACCGGTCAATTTATTAATGAACTAATTTATAATTTTGGAACAACCAAACGAAGCCTAATTATCTCATTTTAGCTCATGTGTAAAATCTGATATTGGAGAATTTCACAAAAAACATAAAATGCATCCATTTGAAATAAAAGTCACAGAATTTGACGGCTCCTCTCTCTCTCCCTCCTTCACCCCACCCCCTTGTTGTTAACATTTTCTTTTCTTTTCTTTTCTTTTCTTTTCTGATTGAACCTTAAAATATTTTAGATTACCAAACATCACCTAAAATTGGATTTAAGCACATTTACAATTCACTAATTCACAATGAACCAATTTAAATAATCAAACAATGTGAGCAACCAAACAGCTTTTAGTAAATTGAAATTGTGCAATTTCAAATTCTTGGTGAACTTTGGGTACTAAGTATTTATATATATTTGTTAACGTAATAATAAGATAATTGGTTAATGAAGCTAGACAATTTCTATTTCGGGGGACTCTTTTAGTGAAATAGGAACCCTATTAGCATACTGTGACAACAAAACAAAATTAGAAACTGTCTTAGTAAAATTGAAGCCCTAATTGAACGAAGCAAAGGTCAAAATGTTAAACAAGTGTGTGTGTGTGTGTGTGTACCTGGAAGACGTTGAGGGCGTCGGCGAGGGAAGTGAGAGAGGGAGAGTCGGAGGAGATGGAGAGGAGGCGGCTGAGGGAGGATCCGTCTTGGTACGAAACGGCGTCGGAGAACCGGTTTAGGTATTCTATGATTCTTCTGTGTGATTCTCCCATGCTTACATACGCCATTGCTATTTGCTTTTCTTTCTTCTTCTTCCTCTATCTATTCTATTGGTCAAACTTAAACACAAGCACTAAATTTATGTATCAGCACTCAGCTCAATACTGGTATGAAAAATACCTTACACAAAAAAAAAAATGGCTTCCGTTGATTAAGCATTATTTTGACACAATGTCCCAATGACAGCGTTATACCACTGCGCTAAGACGCTTGGTTAGCTGAATACAGTTGAGCTAGTGAGTGAGACCAAACATTTAAAATATATTTTTACAGTTTTTATTTATAAAAAACTATTTATATATAAAAAAACTGTTTAAGAAAACACATTTTTAACGTTTTAAAAAAACAGTACATATTTAAAACATTTTTAAGAAAACACATTTTTAACGTTTTAAAAAAACAGTACATATTTAAAACATTTTTAATAGTTTATATAGAAAAGGATTTTTTTAATGTTTTTATATATAAAAAACAGTTTTTAAAACATTTAACTATTTTTGTAATGTTTTTATATATAAAAACTATTATTAAACGAAAAAATGTTATGTTATAAAAATGTCTTTCTTTTTTTATATATAAATGGTGTAAACTGTTTTGTTGCATATTAAATGAAGTGAGAGAACACCACTTGAGGAAGAAAAAAAACATTAAATGAAGTGAGAGAATAAGCTATTTTGATTGGAAGAATCAAGTATTGATATCGTTGAACACATCAAAAAAAATTCCGTGAGTGAGACCAAACTTGTGCTTCACTCGCTTCCCTATATATATACACAAGAGAAATTTACAATTAGATTCCTTCGTAACAATTTTTAAATATTTATGGATAATTTGTGATTAGGTTCACTTGTTATGCCACTAGCGTAGACTTTTACAAGAAGAGAATTAGTGGACCTAAATGTTTAAAATTTGTCAAACTTCTTTTAGTGTTTAAAATTTGTTTGTGAGGGACCTAAGAGTAGTTTTCCATATACACAAATCCCCTCATTTAGTTCTCCCAAAATTATAAATTCACTGAGGGCCTGTTTGGCAATCCAATTCCAAGGCTTGAAATTGGAATTGGAATGCCAATTTCAATTCCGTGGAATTCAAATTGACCTTCCAATTCCAATTCCAAGCCTTGGAATTGGGTTGCCAAACGGGCCCTCATTAATAAATTAACTTATTTCCAAATTATTCCATTAATTATGTTTGATTTTATTAAATGAAATAATTCATTAATTGTTCTATTTTAACTCATTTGTAAAATCTTTTACCAAAAAAAACATGAAATACATTCATTTGAAATAGGAGTTACATAAAGTGCATATACATGTCTCTCTCTCTCCCTTCCCCCCTCCCCTTTAGGGATGGCAACGGTGCGGATTTGGGGCGGTTTTTCAAAATCCTAACACTCCCCATTTAATAAGCAGGAAGGTGCGGGGCAGGGAGGGACGATTTTATTTAAATTAACTCTTAATCCACCCCATTTAATAAACGGGAAGGGTCGGACTCCTACGAGTCAGGTTAATTTTAAAAATAGTAAAATTATAAGTAATACATTATAGTCTTAGAGATATGCAATAGTTCGTATTACAATATGTGAAACAGCGCCCCATTTGTCAATCCATGTTTTCACATAGATCTTTTATAAAATTAACATACATATAAAGGGGGTTTTTAGTGCGTGAATGTGTGTGTGTGTGTGTGTATGTATATATATGGTTTAATTGTAATTAACATACATGTAAAGGGTGTTCTACGCATAAGTTATACAGGGAGGAGTAGGGCGGAGCGGTTTTATTTAAATTAACTCCTAACTGGAACCATTTAATTGCGTTTTTTTTAAACTCATACCCGCTCCTAATTCATTAATCGGGTTTTAAAACCCGCCCCATTACGACGCGGAGTGGGGTGGGTTAAATTGTTCTCCCTACTCCCCTCCCCTGCCCTTCTCTCTTAATTTGTTTTTATTTTTTCTCATGGAATCGTAACATCAATTTTAGATTACTAAACATTGCATAAAATTATATTTAAACACATTTCAAATTCACTCATTCACAAATTACTAATTCACAATGAACCACTTTACATAATCAAATAATTTACACAGCCATACAGGGCCATAATTTTTAGAGTAATATTCGGGACTCTTTTTCGTGACCCTTTTTGTGCTCTGATGTGTCAAATTAGATGGTGTTTCAAATGAACTCATATGAATTACAAACACCAGTCAAATGTGTGTTCGACACATCAACAAGTTAACAAAAAATATCACGAAAAAGAATATCCCTAATATTAGTCTAATGTTTAATGGGTGGTGCTATTTCCTCACTCATTACAAAACAAAAATTATATTATTAAGGAGATTGCATACTAATCATCATAATTGTGAAAATGTTATAATAGAAATTTTCACCGTGAAAAAAAAAAGAACGAAATAAAATGTTGGCAAAGCGAATTTATTTCTTTGGTAATGATAAATCCAATGTATAAATATTAAAGTATTTGAAATAATTAATAGGAAAAAAAAATAACTCTGAAGTTTGAAGACAATTTTGATTATGTGCCCAAAGTTTCAAAAGTTGTTCACATGATTTTTTTTTTCTTTTGCAATTTTAATACGGCATCGCAACTCTATAAGAAAAAGTTAACATAATATTGATCGGGAAGCCACTAGTTATGGAATTAGTTAGTTGTGTCGTGTTGTGTCGTGTCGTGTCGCGTCACGTCATGCCGCGTTTTTATTGAATTTGTATTCGTGTTTTGCTAAAAAAAATATATTGTGTCATTTTTATTTTGATCGTGTTTGTGTTAAGTAGAAAATTGAAATTTTATGTCGTTCCATGTCGTGTTGCCTTTTAATTGGATTATGTTCATATTTGATTAAAAAAAATGTGTCGTGTCGTGCCACTTTATGCTATTTAAAAAATTTATCATGTTTTTTACCCTTACAAATGTGTATTTCCATCCCCCTTAACAAAATTTTTGGCTCCGCCACTTTTTGGGTCGTATTAATTTTAATTAAAAATATATGATTTTATGCAGTACGGTGTCGTGCCGCATTTTAATTTGGTTGTGGTTGTGGTTGTGGTTGTGTTTGGTTAAAAAAACAAGACTACGTGTCGTATCATGTCAATTTTATATGGATCGTGTTAGTATTAGATAAAAAAAAGTTTTCATATCATGTCATGTGTTAATTGGACCATGTTCGTATTTGGTCAAGAAAATAAGATTTCGTTTCGTATCGCTTTTTATTTGGGGTCATGTTCGTGTTAGTTGCAAAACAAAATGTTGTATCGTATCGTATATGTCGTGTTGTAATTGGGTCGTGTTTATGTTTCATTAAAAAAATGAGTGAGTGTTGAAGTATCTACCAAATAAGTGAGCAAGTTGTCAATAATTGTTACACAAAGTGTGAGCTGTATATTTTTTTATTAAATTGTGTTAAATTATTAAAATAAACATAATAAAAAAGTATTTGAAAACACTGCCCAATTAAAACACGACAGGACTGGACCTTATTAAAACACGACATGACACAAGACTTTTCTTTTTCTAAGACAAACACGAGCTAATTAAAACGCAAAAAGTCGTAGTCATGACACACGATGTTTTTTCAAAGGGTTTTTGTTTAGGATTTAGGAAATAGAGTATTTGTGATTGTTTTATATGATGATGGAATAAAAATTATGCTTAGGCTAAAAAATCAATAAAAAGCGTCACCACATGACCTCACAAAAATCTTATTATTAACCAAACATGAACATGACGTGACAGAAAATCATATTTTTTTACCTTACACGAAAACGATCAAATTAAAACGCGACAATACACAATCATATTTTTTACCTTATATGAACACGACTCAATTAAAATATGACACGACTTAGCATCGACATGAATGAATACATATTTATAAATAGAGTAAATTATATATGTGGCCCCTAAAGTATACCGATAGTTTATATTGAGCTCTTTAAGTACTTTTGTTCCTATAAGCACCTATAGTGTTTTAGATTTTTATTTTGTCCCTTCCATCCATTTTTGTTCCTAGATATGTTTGTAGTAAATAAAAAATAGAGCAAAGTTGATGGGAAATAAAAAAAAAATCCTTTTAAATGATAAAAGTTGGGATAAAAAAAAGAACAAAAAAATAGTTTTTATAAATAAAAACATGGACGAAAATGAGAACAAAAACTAGGAGGACAAAGCTTAAGAAGAAGTTTTTTTTTCTTTCAATAGATAAAAACTGGGAGAACAATTTATTTTTTTAATGAATAAAATTTAGGATAAAAAAGAAAATGAAATTAAGAATTTTTTTTCTTTATATTTAAAACAAAAAGGTTTTCTTATAAATTAAATAGTTTAATTTTGTCTTATAAAGTGGCATTTTGTATTTTTATTAAGGGATCCAATTTTTGAATTTAGGGGATGCTATCGCTTTCAAGTTCTCCGAAAAATATAATTTGTTGGAGGGTTGTATAGTAGTGTGTAACATAGGTATGGGTTTATTTATAAATGGGTAGAGGTTGCTGGTGGGTGTGGGTTAGAAGAAGAAACAGGGGTGCTTTTAGACTTTGAATGTCTTGCCATGTAAAATAGAGTGCTGAAGGAATTTGTTGGAGTGGGAACAGCGTTGTCCTTTTTTAATAAGTATTTCTATACTAGTATCCCACGCAACGGTGGAAGGCCACCGTAAACTTTACCACGCGCAATGCTTTTAAATTAATGAAAACACATCATATCAACTAAAACCTCCATAAATAAGTAATGCAAATCAATGCATATAAATATTGTCATCAGATCCATTCAATAGCAAAAATCGAGATCAATTCAATGCATAACAACAATTGTGCAGGAACTTAACCAGCTAATGTTTGTTGCCCATATCTTTGTTAAACTTCTTCTTTCACCACTTATCGTATTGTTTATAAAATTCAAGAATGACAACCCTTTTTTGCAATAACCTTCACGTTTATGAAATCAATGAAGCGACTTAGTTATCGAGGACATCAACTTGTTGGTTTGAGTCTGATCAAAAGAGCTTTAGTGATAATAGTTGTCATCAAATATTAATTTGAATAAACAAAATTGGACCACCTCAATCATGCATTCTCTTCACTCATAACTAACAAAATCATATTAGTGCATTTTGTATTCCTTACAATATGCATATGGTATAATAAAATCAATATTACAGTGATATTAACATTTCTGACAACTAAATCCATTTATTCTTGGACAAGTAACATGTTAACATGTCAAAAGTTAATCTAACATGACAAAACTGTATTTAACTACAAATAAACTATAAACGCCAAAAACTCCATCTAATTGCAACAAAATCACATTACTTGATAGGAAAAGGAACTCAATCAGGCATGAACAATCCAATCAAAGATGGCGCAAAACTTGACAATCATCAAAGTTTAATAGGTAACAACACCACACATCAATTAAAAAGATGAGTAAAATGGATCAGTATGAACAAAGTACCATATATATAAATAAGTCAAAGAACGCGTTAAAAATTGTATAAAACAAATCTAATCTTAAAATTGTGTATTGCACCAATTAATAAACACACACGTACATACACAACTATAATCACATATGTATAATTGAATGATTAATTTCAAGGGTAAACACAATGTAATATACTAATAAGAATATAATATAGCATAGGCACAACGGGAAAAGGAGTGTTTTTACAATTTCTTTAATTGGTTTATTAGTTCCCACAAGTACTTATGGACTCATTTATTTCAATACACCAACTAAATACCCCGGTGTAAATTAAACCTTTATTTAATCAATTTGAGACCATGAAATTAAAAATTAAAAATAAATAAAATCGCATGTAAATAACAAAAAATGATTTCAAAATCTCAATAAAGAAAAAAATGTAGAGAGAGAAAGAGTAATATACCTGATTTTTTTAAGAGTGATATGTGGTTGCGATGAGGTTCAACCTGTAAAATATAACATGAAGAAAAATGTAAGGACAAATATCCAAGTGTGTCAATTTGTATGTAATTGACTTAATTCCAAACAAAAACAAAGTTTAAGTTATAGGATTGTATTTTGAGTCATGATCCCTGTTGATGTAAAAAATTAGATCGCTCTAATTAATCAATCACAATTAAATAAAGTGAGACAAAGATTTTTAAAGTGGTTCAGCCTTATAAGAATGGCCTACGTCCACTGTTATGTTATTGCTGAGTGTTTGGGAATTCTCGATTACAAGGTTCTATCAAGAAATGTCGGTCCCTTTGAATGAGGGTGATACAAGGTATTTATAGCCCTTTAGGTTGTACATGAAAGGGTTGATACATTAAATGATATACATATGAAAGGGTGATACATTTAATGCAGCGTGTGCGTCAAGACGATAAACATTCAATGAATAGTTAAACTGTTGATATTCTGGCAATTAATACTACGGCCGAGATGCAGTTCGGACCGCCTCAGTTGCTCGTTGCTCAGGAGTTCCTCGCAGCGTTAGAGTACCTCGGAGTGCTGAAGCTCCTCGGTGTATCCTCGTTGCTCAGAGAGACTATGAGTTGGTCGGGGAAATGAACTTCCTCGTTGCTATTGTGCCAAGTAGATTGACACGTGTCTTCGTATGATTCGTCCACATCAGCATATTAATTTTGGTATCAACAGAAGCCCCCAATGTTTCATATTTCGAACTTTGAGGAGTATGGAACATTCTTTCTCGGTATATGGTAATATTGAATGATCCTCCTGGGTTTTAGGAGCATCGTATTCGAATTTATTTCCAAATTCACAGAATCCGCCTTTTTTTGAATTTTTAAGAGCGCTTCGATCTTTGTGCCCTTTTTGTCCTTTTAGCCGCCGGAAGTTCAATAGTTTCTTTTGTGTAATCATTTCCTTCGCCGCTTCCCAAGGCAAAGTATTTAAACTTCTTAAGTAACCATACCGTCTTCTTATTTTTCCAATTTCCTGCATTCAAGCTTTCTATTCTTTCTTTCTCTCTTGTGCGTTCATCTTTTCCTTCGCTAGTTGTCAGCTTTTCCTTTTTCCTGTAAGATTCTTTTCTTTTCTTCTGTTATTTCTTTTACTCACTATGGTTTATCTTGTGGAGTCTGTTGAGAAATTCCGTTCTGAATTTTCCATCCCATCTTGGGTGATTTTGGAGGAGCTTTCTGAACCTCAAAATTACTTTCGTTTGGCTGAGGGACATTGGTTCCCCAGTCTATTTGTTGCTGAATGTGGATTTTCCTTTCCACCAAACCCATTGTGTCTTGAGTTTTGTCAGTATTTTGATCTTGTCCCTGCAAAAATAGCCCCCAATTCATGGAGAATAATTAATGGGGTGTACAAATTAAATCTAACTCATGGGACTCGTATAGGGATCCCTGAAATTATGTATTGCTATAGATGGGCCATTCTAGATAATATTTATTACTTAAAAACTAGGTTTTTGAATAAGGCTCTTGTACTTAACCTCCCTGATGCAAATAGAGATTATTTTGAACATGGAGTGGTTATTAAAAATTGGCAATATGCCCCTTTAGTTGGAGATGGAGTATACAACGGTCCCAGATGCCCCCCATATGGCAATGGGATAGGTTTATTTTTCATTTTATTTCTTTTCTGAATATACGAATTCATTATGTTTGACAAAATGTATGAATGATATTTTATCATGTGTTTGTTTGCAGTTGACAGTAAAAGAAAAATTCCAAAAGAATCAGAGGTTAATATTAAGCATCTGAAACTTATCTGGGGTTTGCATAAGAACGTTGCAGACGAGCACATCAGGTCTGCATCATATTTGCTGCAGTATAAGAGTTATACAACTTCTTATACTGCTCATCCTGTTGAGCCAGCTTCAACTCCAGAGGATTCTTCTTCAGATTCTCACATCCCTTTAAGTCAGAGAATGGGCAAGAAAAGAGCTCCTCCTGCTCTGTTTGATGACACTACTTCTGCTGCTGAGGCCAAGAAAAGCAAAATTGATGTCCCAGAGGGGACTAAGAAGGTGGATGTTGCGCCTTCAAAAGCTACCGAGAAGCCCCCAGTGGCTCCGAGCAAGAAGGCTGCTTCTGTGGAGATGACTGCTATCTCTCCGACCAAGAGTTCTTCCTTGGTTGAAGCTGCTGAAGTCCCTTTGAGGAGATTGAGGAAATCATCCTCAGTCAATTTGGCTGAAACTGTCTCATCTCTACCAGCTGGTGGTGTTGGTGTTCCAACCATCATTCCTCCGAGCTCTGCAATGAGCTCGGTAAAAACTTGGATCATACCCGAGGTCCAAGGAATCGATGAAAAGATTTCTAGGGATATGCTGACATCCCTAGCTACTCGTCATCTTGCTTCGGTAAATTTCTCACACTCTGAATTTCCTTTCTGTCTTTGAATACTTGTATTTTTGCATTGACCTGTCACTTTTTCCTTTGTTTAGCTGGTGAATTGTTTTAACAACATCGTGAAGAAAGACGAAGCTATTAAAGCTTCCAGCTCCTCGTCAGGTGTAGAGGATGCTCTGCTGGGTTTAACCCAATCTTTGAAGGATTCTCGTCAGCAGTATATCGAGGACAAAGCTGAATGGGAGAAAAAGTTGTCTATAGTTGAGGCCGAGAAGGTGAAGATGGCTGAGATCTCCAAGAGTTTGGAGAATAAGGTGAAAAGTTTAGAGGTCGAGCATCAGAAATATGACGATAAGCTCAAGAACTTTGGAGAGCTTGAAGATAAGCTAAAAAAGGCAGAGGAAGAGTTGTCCGCCTTGCGAGATATCAAGGGCCAAAAAGAAGAATTGGATGCGAAGCTCTCCTCGGAGAAATTGAGAAGAAAGCTTGCAGTTAAAAAATCCTTCAGCGCTGGCTGGGATAAAGGATGGGACAAGGGGATTGCTGCGATGACATCCCAAGTTCAATACGGGAAGTTAAAATACTTCCGAGATGGCTGGGTAGCTACCCTGCAGGAATTGAAGATCAAGGACGACTCTGGGCTATTCCAGCTACACCTCCCTGGTCCTCCCCCACCAATTGTGGAAGAAGAAGAAGATGAGCCTATCTCTGATGAATCTTCCATGGCCATAGGTGATCAAGTCCCTGCAGCTCTATCTTCTGCCAACGAGGACATTTCTTCCATGCCTCCTCCTCATCTTTGTTCATCTCTGTTGTTGATGATTTGTTTTTGTTGATTGTTGTCTTTTTTTCATCCTTAGTTTGTTGCTAGAATGGAACTGATATCTGCACATGATACAAAGCTGATGCAGCAATGTCATGAGTATTATAAAGCTGGTCATACAAATTTGAGTGGATCAGAAATTGCTGACATCCTTGGCCATGATGCCTCAGAACAAGCAATTGAGGCTTATCGGTACTTGAAAGATTTACTCGACCGAGCTGTGGCCAACAGTGTGGCCTACTATGAATTGATCGAGGAACTTCATTGTACCTTAGAAGATTTACAACATCAACACAATGAATCAACTGCTTTGCTGTACAGGGAGTATGAAAATAGATATCAGCAGCTTTCTTCTGAAACAGGCCATAAAAAGATCCTTGCTGGATACGATGTTAGGGAAAGAACTCTAAAAGGTGAAGTTGAGGCTTGTAGGCAGATTGTTGAGTTGTTGGAACAAGAGAACAATAATTTGCAGAAAAAGTTGGCACAGTATGAATCTGCAGCGTCATCTTCCACTGCTTTAGTAACAGTTACCGATGAAGGTTTCTCGTTCTTAGAGGTTGAGAATGCCAAATTAAGGCAAGAACTGGATAACTTAAGAAGATCTGTTATTCCTGTGACTGCTCGGGGACGAGGAAGAGGTTCTCGTGGGCGAGGAAGAGCTGTTCAAAATGTTATCGAGGAGCAAAGTTCTCCAGTCGCTGCTCGGAGTCAATCAAGAGTTTTCAGCTGTAATGTTGAAGAGGCTCGCACTCAGTCTACTTTGAAAACTCAAGCATTCCAATTGAATGCAAAAGATCGTGCTCTGTCTGAAATGTCCAAGAAAAACCTATCTTTGGAAGATCAACTTACTTCAACGAAGTCTGTTTTACATACCAAGGACCTTTTTGCCAAAAACCTTCATGAACAATTGGATAGACTAACCTTCCAATTCCATAAACAACCTCATGAGTTCTGGATGGGAGGTTATAATGAGGCTCTAGTTCATTTAGATGCTCGTATTGAACACGCCAATAATGAGGGTTATAAACAGGGGTGGTTGAACGCCCTGGGTGTATTAAAATTGGAGCAAGGTCATTATTTATGGGATTATCATGCACCTGGGTTACTAGACTTGCCTGTACCACCTTATAAATTGGACATGGAATGGATCCCAGCTCGTTCCATTCCTCGGAGCTTAATTTCAAAATACCTGGGTTACTACAGTCTTCATTCCCAAATCGAAGTATCTCGTCAAGAGTATCTAATGGACACACCTTCAATAATGAATGTCAGAATGCTGAAGGACTTGAACTTTATTAATTCTTCCCTTTGCCTGGAAGATCCTCCTGCTGGCGAAGAGCCTGTTTCAAAAGCAAAGGGCAAGAAACCAATAGAATAGGAATCTTAATGTAATAGTTAGTACATCCATGTAACCTGTAATTTATTTTGAATTTTAATGAAAGACTTTCATTTTTTGTTTGCAAATTTGTATTATTATCTTGTGCATATCAAACACTACGTATGTGTCTGTTAAAAAGATAACAATTTTGTGCTGTTCATCAATAAACAATTACAAGTATCAAAAATGTTGCTCGATCACTTAATAATAAAGTAATGAGTACAAAAATGTTTAAAATTTCCCAACCAACCAAGGTTGTTAAATTGTGCTTGTCGACCAACTATGGTTGGTAGGCTTTTATCCTCGACCAGCCATACTTGGTTCAATTTGAAATATTTTATCCTCGTCGACCAAATACAGTTAGTGGGTTTTTATCCCCGACCAACCATACTTGGTTCAGTTTGGAATATTTTGTTCTTTGAGGAACTTTTATAATAATATTACCTCCCGACCAATCATAAGTTAGCATTTGAGAGTATAAACCAACCGATATTGGCGTTATAAGAATGTTGTTCTTGCCCTTTTACCAACCAAAGTTGGTCGTGGGTTTGAACTATCAGGTTCTTTCGAACTATCTTGTCCACAAGCTCTTTTACCAACCGAAGTTGATCACGCAAGTGTACGACTCCTAACCAAAGGAGTATAATTTGTTCTCGCTATTTTACCAACCGACGTTGATTACGCTTGAACTATCTTGTTCTTTCGAACTATCTTGTCCACTAGTTATTTTACCAACCGAAGTTGATCACGCCAGTGTACGCCTCCTAACCAAAGGAGTATAGTTTGTTCTCGCCTTTTTACCAACCGGAGTTGGTCGTAGGTCTGAACTATCTTCTTCTTTCGAACTATCTTGTCCACTAGTTATTTTACCAACCGAAGTTGATCACGCCAGTGTACGCCTCCTAACCAAAGGAGTATAGTTTGTTCTCGCCCTTTTACCAATCGGAGTTGGTCGTAGGTCTGAACTATCTTGTTCTTTCGAACTATCTTGTCCACTAGTTATTTTACCAACCGAAGTTGATCACGCTAGTGTACGCCTCCTAACCAAAGGAGTATATCAGTTGTTCTCGCCCTTTTACCAACCGGAGTTGGTCGTGGATCTGAACTATCGTCTTCTTCTTGCTATCAAGCAGCGTAGTGTACAACACTAGTATTCCCCGAAAAACTTTCAAACAAAGGAGAGAAAAATGGTGAAAAACATCATCGTTTTATTCATATTGATGGACTCGTTGTACATTTTAGATCATTGATAATACTTGCGAAGGTGTTCAGCGTTCCAAGCATTCTTGAATTCTTCTCCTTCTAGAGTTTTTATTCGGTAAGTTCCTGGTCGAACAACTTCTGTAACTCGGTAAGGTCCATGCCAATTTGCTTCCAATTTATTGTGCTTCTGAATGACTTTCTTTAGCACATAATCTCCTTCTTTTAAATCGCATTTCTTCACCCTTTTGTTGTAGAACAGAGCTGTTCGTTGTTGATAAGCAGCATTCCTAATGGCTGCCTCTTCTCTGACTTCTTCGAGCATATCCAAATCCAGTCTTCTCATCAAGTCACTGATCGGAGAATTAAAATTCAGCACTCTGTGTGTTGGTAGGCCCAACTCGGCAGGTATTACAGCCTCACTTCCAAATGCCAGCATATATGGTGATTCTCTAGTCGCTGCTCGGGGAGTTATTCGGTAAGCCCACAATACTGATTGTAGCTCATTAATCCAGTTAGCTTTAGCTTCACTTAGCCTTTTCTTCAAACCATTTAGCAGCGTTCTGTTCGTCACCTCAGTCTGCCCATTGCTTTGAGGATGATCTGGTGCTGAATGGGTCTTCAGGATGTTTGATTGTTGACAATAGGCAGCAAACTCCTCGTTGTCAAATTATGTTCCATGATCTGTGATGAAGGCATGAGGGAGACCATATCGACAGATGATATTCTTCCAAACAAACTGGTATACCTTCTCGTACGTCATATCGATAAGCGGCTCAGCTTCTACCCATTTAGTAAAATAGTCCACTGCAATGACGAGGTACTTGAATCTTCCTCGGGTGGTCGGTAGTGGTCCAACCAAATCAATTCCCCATATGGCAAATGGCCAAGGGGAAGTTATTGGTGTCAGCAATGATTGTGGAGTTCGTCGGATGGAGGAAAAACGTTGGCACTTGTCACATTTCTTAGCATAGGCTATACAATCAGCCCTCATCGTCGGCCAGTAGTATCCTTGAGTCATTACCCTTTGCAAAAGTGTTCGACCTGCTACATGAGCTCCACAAGACCCTTCATAGATCTCTTCAATCAATTCTTTCACTTCGGAGGGATGTACACATCTCTGCAAACCTGCCATAATTCCTCGTCTATATAAAATACCATTAGTTAATACGTACCGAGCAGCTTTATACTTCAATTTCTTGGCAGCAAGCTTATCCTCTGGCAATTCTCCCTCTTCAATATATACCCTGATGGGATCCATCCAAGATGGTCCTAAATCAAGGGCAATAACATTCATCGTCAAGTCTTCATCTATGCTCCGACTTTCCAGTACTTCAATCGGTATTGTTCTTCGCAGCTCGATACGAGTAGCTGATGCTAGTCGGGCCAGTGCGTCTGCTTGTGTATTTTCTATTCTGGGTATTCTGATAAACTGAATCGCATCAAATTCTGCCAATAACTCCATTACCTTGGCATGATATTTGACTATTAATTCTCCTTTAACTGCATACGTTCCCATCATCTGATTCACAATCAATTGAGAATCACTAAATACCATCACTTGTTGCGCTCCCATAATCTTTGATAAATTAAGACCTGCTATCATGGCCTCATACTCAGCCTCATTATTGGAGGCTTTGAATTGGAATCGCAAAGCATATTCCATGTCAATCTCGTCTAGGGTGTTCAAAACAATTCCTGCCCCACAACCTGCTGTGCAAGATGAGCCATCTACATATAATCTCCATATGGGCAACCCGTCTTCAAATTTCTTATCTGATAGAGTTCCTCGGTGAAATATTTGTTGCTTCTTTTCATCCTCCCCTGACACTTTTCACTCCTCGTTGACCATCTCTTCTCGTTCTTTTACCAATCGGAGCTGGTCTGAGTTTGAAGTTGATGATCCTTCTACATCCACAAGCCCTTTTACCAACCGGAGTTGGTTTGGACTTATGTCTGTTGATCCTGTAACATCCACAGGTTGATCAGTGAGCAACTTTTGCTCCTCGGGAGTGTCAGGATATGTAAACTCTGCTATAAAATCTGCTACAGCTTGCCCTTTCAATGATGATCTGGGCTCATACACAATATCATATTCATCGAGCTCTATTGCCCAGTACATCAATCTCCCTGACTTTTCTGGCTTATGAAGGGCTTGCCTCAGTGGCATATCGGTATAAACGACGATGGTATGGGCCTGGAAATATGGCCTCATTCTTCTACTTGCTTCAATTAATGCCAATGCCAATTTTTCCAGCTTTGGGTACCTGATTTCTGCACCTCGGAAAGCCTTACTTGTGTAATAGATTGGTTTCTGGACTCCATTCTCCAATCTGATCAATGCTGAACTGACTGCATTCTCTAATACTGCCAGATACAAATACAACTTCTCTCCCGTTATTGGCCTGGACAATAATGGAGGTGCTCCTCGAACAAAAGTTCGTAGGGGGTTCTTTGCTTTAGCCATTTCTCCCAATCTATCTTCCAACCGCTGAATGGAGCCTTTCCACGCATCATTTCCTTCATCGGGCTTGTTAGTTCGAGCAATAGATCATTCTGAAGTAGCCTCCTAAGATTTATCCTGACGAGCAACTGGTCGTGATTGTGCTGATCCTTCTCTTAGATCTGATGGTTGTCGAAAACTCCTTGACATGGTCTTAGGTGGACTCCTATTCCTCCTAGGGCCTAATCGACTGAAAGGAGACGCCCTACTCAGTCTTTCTAAAGCACTGGGTCTTTCTGGAGAGAGGGTGATATCTTGATCAGTATCTGTCGCCCTTATTGACGAAGTTCGCCCAGGTTGATAAGAGAAATCATCAGACTCCTCATTGCGACGTGACTCAGTACGCCTGGATCGTGAAGAAAGTAAATAAGTTTGCCTCTGACCGCTTTGTTGTCCTGAACGTGTAGGTGCCTTGCCATGAAGGGTTTGTATGAGTTGCCTCATTGTGTCTTGCATGGCGGTTTGTCCTTGAGCCAGATTCGTCATAATTTCGGCCAGATCTGGAGGTGCAGAGGGATTTGGAGGATTTCCAGCATTTCCAGCATTTCGATTGCTAGATTCTGGATTATCCGCCATTGATGATGAATGATTTTTGGTGAAAAACGATAATAACAATCGTTCCCACAGACGGCGCCAATCTGTTGATGTAAAAAATTAGATCGCTCTAATTAATCAATCACAGATAAATAAAATGAGACAAAGATTTTTAAAGTGGTTCAGCCTTATAAGAATGGCCTACGTCCACTGTTATGTTATTGCTGAGTGTTTGGGAATTCTCGATTACAAGGTTCTATCAAGAAATTCCGGTCCCTTTGAATGAGGGTGATTCAAGGTATTTATAGCCCTTTAGGCTGTACATGAAAGGGTTGATACATTAAATGATATACATATGAACGGGTGATACATTTAATGCAGCGTGTGCGTCAAGACGATAAACATTCAATGAATAGTTGAACTGTTGATATTCTGGCAATTAATACTACGGCCGAGATGCAGTTCGGACCGCCTCAGTTGCTCGTTGCTCAGTAGTTCCTCGCAGCGTTAGAGTACCTCGGAGTGCTGAAGCTCCTCGGTGTATCCTCTTTGCTCGGAGAGACTATGAGTTGGTCGGGGAAATGAACTTCCTCGTTGCTATTGTGCCAAGTAGATTGACACGTGTCTTCGTATGATTCGTCCACATCAGCATATTAATTTTGGTATCAACAATCCCTATTAAGCCTACGATGTTGTGTTAAAGACGTAGTGGTCAAGATTCAAAGATAGATCATGTCATGCTTAGGCCTGTCAATGGGTAGGGTCTAGACCCGGACCCGATCCGAACCCGATACTTTTAATAGGGTCTGAGGATTTTTTTTTGGACCCGAGACCCGAATACCCGATTACCCGAATACCCGATTATTAAACGGGTAGGGTCTGGATCTTATACAAGACCCGGACCCGAAGACCCGACCCGAATATATTATTATTATCTATTAAATATATATTTTATATCCATTCCCCTTAGGGTCAAAAGTGTCAAAAGTAAGCGGCTTTCTTTAACCCTAACACAACTAACACAAAACCCTCATTTCTTTTTACTCTAACTGTTTCTCATCACAAGACAAGAAAGCTCTCTTCTCTCTCTTCATAGCCAAGTTCGTCCATCTCTCTTCACAACCACAAGGGGGCCTTCCATTTCAGATCGGTAAACGCCCATTTCTGCTCTCTCTCTCTCGCCCATTTCTGCTCTCTATTTTTTTGAACCTCTGTGATAACTATTAACCACAAGTTCGTCCATCTCTCTATTTTTTTTCTTAAGATATGTGATATTTCTGCTCTCGTTAAGATCTCTGTCATTTATTTTTTTTTGTTAAGATCTCGTAAGATCTCACAAGACTATGTGTAAGATATCTGTCATTTATTTACTTTTTTATTTTTTCGTTAAGATCTCTGTAAAAATTACACGGTTTTGTATAACAGTGAGAGATTTATATTGTAATAACAGTGAGAGATTTATATTATAATAACAGTTTTGTAAAAATTACACTATCTCTCTCGCCCATTTCTGCTCTCTGTTTTTTTGTAAAAATTACACGATTTTGTATAACTATTAACGGTTTTTTTGTTAATATCTCTCACAAGTTCGTCCATCTCTATTTTTTTTTCTTAAGATCTGTAATACAATTGTTACTAAGATTTGCATATGTAATTTTTTTTTTACTGATCGCCCATTTCTGTAAGTTAATAGTTAACATAATTTTTTACAGTTATTTATACATAATTTTTTACAGTAATTTTTTTTACAGTTAACGTTGAAATTGTCTAAGAACATATGTTGAAACACTCATTGCTGTTATAATTTTTTTTTACAATAATTTATACATAATTTTTTACAGTAATTTTTTTTACAGTTATTTATACATAATTTTTTACAGTAATTTTTTTAGTTTAGATCTGTAATTTATCTACACAATTTTTTATTTATTACAGTTAACATAAGTTGAAACACTCATTGCTGTTATAATTTAAAACTCATTGCTGTTATAATTTATTTATTACAGTTAACATATGTTTTGTTGTACTTTTTGCTTTTTTTTTGCAGAATTTCAAATGTCTACGGACCCCCTATTGGAGGTAGTTCCGGTGGCCCTATTGGAGGTAGTTCCGGTGGTGGAGATACGACAAATGAGGAGGCACCGGAAAGTGTGGATGGTCAACTTATAGAATCCAAGAGACGACTAACCTCTTCGGTATGGAAAGACTTTACTAAAATTAAAACTCCTAGTGGCATAGATGTTGCAAAATGTAATCATTGTTTTAAACATTTATGTGGAGATAGTACTAAAGGGACGAGCCATTTGAGAAAACATTTGAAAATTGCATTGAAAAAAATAGGGCAAAAAGATGTAAGCCAACTAATTTTACAAGCTTCGAAAAGGGCGGCCGATGGTAGTATTAAGCTTGCAAACTTTAAATTTAGTCAAGAGAAGAGTAGAAGGGACCTTGCAATCATGATTATTAAGCATAAATATCCGTTTAACATTGTCGAGCATGAGTTTTTCGAGATATTTGTTAAGGGTCTTAATCCCGAATTTAAACTTGTCTCTCGAAATACAATTAGGTCCGATATCATAAGTGTGCATCACGAGGAGAAAGATAAAATCTATAGTATTCTTGATGAATTAACTTGTAGGATCACACTTACAACGGATTTATGGACTAGTGACCACCAAAATATTGCATATGCATGTCTAACGGCTCATTTCATTGATGATGATTGGAAATTGAAAAAGAAGATCATTAACTACAAATCCATTGAATATCCACATAATGGTGAAACACTCTATAGGTTCATTTACGATTTGCTTTTAGAGTGGAATATAGATAAAAAGTTGTTTTCAATGGTTGTGGACAATGCAACGGCAAATGATGTTATGGTTAGACAATTGCAACGTTGTCTTTGTGATAAGGCATTGCTCCCTTTAGGTGGTGAGGCATTTCATGTGCGTTGTAGTGCACATATTCTTAATTTGATTGCACAAGATGGTTTAAAGGCAATAGGGGGACTACTTAATAAAATTCGAGACACAGTGAGGTACTTAAGTAAGTCTCCCTATGGAAAATAAAAATTCGATAGTGCATGCAATCAAGTTAAGTTGAAGTGCAAGAAAAAAGTGCCTATGGATGTGCAAAATAGGTGGAATTCCACCTACGAAATGCTTGAGGCGGCCATTACATTGAAAGAAGCCTTTTGTCGTTTGAGTGAAATGGATAGGAGTTATAAACACAACCCTTCGGATGAGGATTGGCGTGTCGCAAGTTTGGTGAAAGATTGTTTGAGTGTTTTTTATGATGCAACAAGACATTTTAGTGGTAGTAACTTTCCAACTTCTAATGTCTTTTTTGGTGATGTGAGTCGTATACAACTTTTACTAATGGAATGGGTGAATAGTGAGCATGAGTTCATTAGATTAATGGCGAGACCAATGAAGGAAAAAATTGACAAATATTGGGAGGAAAGTTATTTGGTACTTGCTACGACGGTGGTGCTAGATCCTAGGTATAAAATGGTATATGTTGAGTACTTTTATAATAGGATTTATGGGAGTTTAGTAAGTGGTTACATTTCTAGAGTTCGCGGGTGCTTTATTGAATTATTTCATGAATATGGGGGTGATTCCACAAAAGGTGCGTGTGATGATGTTGGCGATGGTACATCTAGTTCCTCATTCTCTTCTCCACATACTAGTCATGGTGATGTTGATTTTGACAATTGGTTATCTCAAACCAATTCATTCAATACTAGTGCATTTCAAAAGTCGGAAGTAGAACAATATTTGGAAGAATCGGTTTTTCCAAGAAAGGATAGTTTTGAGATTTTGAATTGGTGGAAAGTAAATTGTCCTAAGTTTCCAACTTTAGCTAAGATGGCTCGTGATATCTTAGCCGTTCCCGCCACTACGGTTGCATCGGAGTCGGCGTTTAGTGTTGATGGGCGAGTTATTGATGAAACACGGGCCTCTTTACTGCCCGACATTGTTGAGGCATTAGTGACTACGGGTGATTGGATTGAATCAACCAAAACAACGTGTAAGTGTTACATTTTTAATTTATCTTCATCTTTCCTTTTATTTTATTTCAAATTAAATACAATTGTTAATATTTATTTTTGTTTATTACATTGTAGGTGTTGAAGAAAGCGGGGCAAATAATTCTAAGTGATTGGTGAAAAAGTGGATCTATTTGGGAGGCAAAAAGATGGTGAAGAAGTAGCTGAATTTTAATCAAATTTGGGGCAAAATGTTGTACTTTTTTTTTTAGTTATTTGGACTGGAAATGTCGTATTTTTATTTGCTTTAAATGTGTTGAGTTTTAGATATTTATTTGGGACATAAATTGCTGAATTTTGGATGTTAAGTGTGGGATATTTGTTGCTGAATTTTGGATGTTAAGTGTGGGATATTTGTTGCTGAATTTTGGATGTTAAATGTAGGATATTTGTTACTGATTTTTGGATGAATTTTATATGTTAAAAATGTTTGTCCATAAATTTTAAATGTTCAAATTTTACTTAAATCAAACAAAAATTACGAGGAAAACACATAAATTAGGATAAAAAGTTGTTTCTGATTTTGTAAGTGTGGTATAATATGAGTAACCACATAAGGGATAAAATGTTGTTCATAATGTTAAGTGTGGAATAAAATGGTATTGGCCTGATTTTTTACATGAAAAAATAAAAATTTAAAAAAGGAATTAAATCATTCGGATCGGGTCTCGGATCTTTAATGGGTCCGGGTCTGGATCTACCTATATAGGACCCGTCGGGTAATCGGGTAGGACCCGATTCGTTAAAAATCTAAACGGATCGGAGATAATTTCACTGATACCCGACCCGTCTTCGACCCGTTTACAAGCCTAGTCATGTTTATTGGTGCACGTTTCACGTATCCATATCAGATTGCATTTTTAGATACTCTCGGGTATGAACGCATAATGTTTATAGGACTCAAAAAATATTTTAAGGATGTTATTTTATTCAAAAATGATTTTAAAATGTTTTTAAATTTCTTATTCTAAAAAAAATCGTTTTAGAGTTATATAGATCTCTACCTTATGTTTTGGAAGATCAAACGACATTCACTGTCGTTCAAATGACATGTGGAGGTCGTTCAAACGACATGGTCAAATCGTTCAAACGACATGGCTATATCGCTCGAACGACATACCCATTTCATTATAACAACGCCCCGACTTAACTTTTTATTTAAGGTGTGTTTCACTTGGAATTTTGAAGGGTGCAGAACCAAATTGCATAACAAAATAGTTACATTGTTATGCACTTATTTTCTAAGGATTTCAAAGCTAAAACCATCCTTATTATTTACAAGATCCGAGCTTTCATTCACATATGTTTTATAGATCTTGTGTTTGCACCATTGGTTTATTCTTCCATTATTGAACATATATTTTCGTACGATAGACTTCATACGTGCTGATTGCGGTGAAGAAGCGGTGGGCTCCGATTTCTGAATCGTAGACATTTCTAAAGCTGTATCGCTTGATATCGAGACGCACGTGGACTCGTGTGTTGTGGACCCGGTGTGGAATGACTTTTGTGTTGCACCGTGGAGGAGTGGTTGAAGAATAAAGGAGCATTAAGACTTGTGGGGATCGAGTCGTTAAGTAAGTCTATTGTATGTACTTTGTAAAACCGTATCGCAGTGATTGTCTAGCTTGGGTCGTCCGAGTTTTTTCCCTTAGTGGTTTCCTTGTACATCGACGTTGTTTTGTGGACTTGATTTATTTTACCTGCTTTAATCATCTAGATGCATGTTTAGGATTAAACAAGATAAACTTGGGCTTAAGTAAAATTGGTTTACAAACTTGGTGCATAATTAAAATTAAAAAAGTTATTTTTGAAAGAAAAAATATTTTCACTTAAAGCACGCAAAAAAAGGACACCCTACAAATTGGTGTCAGAGCCTGTTGCACTTAGTTATTGTGTAGATCCTTGTTTATGTGCTTGTTTGGTGATTAATTGTTTATCTCTCTTGGTTTGATTTTCTCTCGATGGATTCTCTAAGTTTTGATGAATTACATCTTTTGAACTTGAAGTTTGCAAAACGAATTGAAATTTTGGAGGAAGAAAATTCTTGTTTTAAAAATATGATTGAATATTTGCAAATGTTTCAAACTCAAAGAGATAGTATTCGTGAGAAGTTTGGTGCTTTATATGATAACTTTATATCTTTGAAAGAGGCCAAGGAAGAGAGTGAGAAAAGAGTCCTTCTTTTAGAAAAAGAGTTAGAGGACTTTAAAAATTCTAGGGTTTGTGTCATTGAAGAAAATATTTTAATAAATGAATTTAAGGCACGTGAGAAGACTCTTAGGGATAAGTTTTCTCATATTGAGGCAGAGCGAGATAACCTTCTAAGGGTAATTGAAAATCTAAAGAAGGAGTCCCTAAAATTTAAAGAGTCTAATTCTTTGCTTGAGTCTAAAGTTTTGAAGTTAAGAATGATTTAAACGACTCAAGTAGTGATGATAGTGGCTTATCTTGTTCAAGTGCTTCCGTTGCTAAAGCCAAAATCATAGTTTATTTTAGAGCGTCAAC
Source organism: Sambucus nigra (assembly GCA_949130495.1). Classification (NCBI taxonomy): domain Eukaryota; kingdom Viridiplantae; phylum Streptophyta; class Magnoliopsida; order Dipsacales; family Adoxaceae; genus Sambucus; species Sambucus nigra. The sequence goes on from OX422220.1 coordinate 77,372,587, forward strand.
CACATCCCAAGGTGTTAGAAAAGGTCAACCCGAAGGTTCCATTCCTCTTCGTATTTACACATGTTCGTATTGTGATAGGAAAGGTCACCATAGGCATTTTTGTTATGATATTAGAAAAGATCCTAGGAAACTTAAGTGTAGTGTCCCGACGGTTCCCAAAACCCCTCAGTTAGGTATACACCTGTTTGGGCTAGGAAATCTGTTTTGGAGATGCTAAATGCTAGGCTGGTTGATTCTCACATGCTAGCACATGATGTTTCACATGCAATTTCTTATGGATGATTGTGTTGATATGTTTGTCATATGCTAGTTTTTGCTTCGTGATATATATCTTGTTAGTGTTATGTGACACCCCGACTAATTAAACACCGGGTAGCTACTCCTTTATAAAATTAATTCAAAATGCCAAGTTGGCTCAGTTAATAGCATCACTGTCGAAAACGTTTTATTATTACTAACCACCTAGTATTTAAAAAGTAAGTGCCAAATTTTATTAAATCTGATTAACATGCAACAAGAGTAATGAATAACTAAATAACACCATTCACCATACTGAAGTAAAACGAATAACCATCAAAAAATGTAAATAAACTCTGGAGGAAAAACTCCTCAATACAAATCCCACAACTGATAAGTAAACTGAAATAAATAACCAAAACTGAATACTGAGCAATACATGCTAGAGTCTGAAAACTGAAATGTAAAAATGTCTAATAGAATTGGGCAACATGCCCTACAACTGATAGATGCTGAGAATGGAATCCAAATGAGAGAGGCGTCTAAAAGCAAGTCCCTGTAGCTTCCACAAACAGCTACAGCTCGTCACCTGAATGAGAATCCTATGCTTGGTGTCCCTGTGGCTGGGCACCTAAAAAATGGTTTTACAAGAAAAAGAGATTTGAAAAGCAAACGGGTCAGAGCCCGAATGTGTTATATTTTAAAAACCTGCAAGTGCTTTAAAAACATTTAAAACATTAAATGCAAAGTACATGTTAGGACGTGCACTCACATTAAATTCTCACCTCTCGACTAACTGTGCACTCCTAACGTAATTACCCATCTATATCGACCCATACTACTAGCTAACTGACGACATAACTAGCTAGACTGCCAAAGGTCCTACCCATATTACTAGGTTCCGTTTAGCATAACAACGCTTGTAATTAAATAGAGGTTTAACATAAACTCAGTTACTAAGTATGCCATAGATATAACTATCAGTTAACTCATTATCAGTCTCGGAACATTACCGTAATTATTTTCACAACATTAACATGAAGGTTCCCATTAAATTAAGCGTATATTATTCACATCATAAATATACGACACAAGCACCCCGAGAACTAAGCTGCGGCGCACACATACTCTGCTATCCATCCCGGTACATCACGTACATAAGGATTACCTATTCCGAATCTCTCAGGAATAGTTTACCGATAACAACATCACAAATAATGGAGGCGAACACAGTCACCATCACATGGGTCACGCACATACCTACGCTCCCATGATCAGCGGACTTATTAATATCACAATAAGTCTTTCAATGATCTATGTTCATCAAGGTACCAGTCTATATCCCCCCCGTAGGCACACAAGGATTAGAGGGTCCTAAGCGAACGTAACCTCCCCCGTGATAGCAAGTATGGTAGGTATGTTATACACATAAACTATATACTAAGCATTCACACATCTTAGATATCACCATTTTAATAAGGTATTTTCTACATCATTATACCATTATACCAAACTTATATATTTCAAGTCTCCCGTTAATATAAGGTTAAATTGCCGACACGTCTCACGCCGTAATCCCTTATCCTTAAAATCTATCTTAAATAGACTATTAAGTTCCGATTATTCCCAAATATAACATCTTTATTCTTAAGGTCTTTACTTCTGCCCTAAACCTTATTTCATTAAATTAATCAATTCTACACTATTAACCCAAACGTTATCTCACTTAACAAATTTCTATAATCTAGAATAATTCTTCGAATTGTATTCTAATTAAAGTTCACTATAATAATCACACCTACTGGTCTTTCTTAAGGGTGAGGGTATTCATCAGGTCTCCAAACATATTCTCCGAGGGTTTCCACCATTAAAATCAAATTAAGGAATATTTCACTCATTCTGGGAAGGTCGATCGATCGACCTATGAATGTCGCTCGATCGATCTAGTCGATCGATCGACTGATGAATGTCGATCGATCGATCGAACAGGTATGGCTACGGACTGCTTCGTTTTGCAGATTTTAATCCATCCCAAAACTAATTTCTAACGTATGATTCTCAGATATAACGTCATAGTAATGCCATATAACAATCCTACAGTATTACTAACGTCCATAAATCAATAATTCAACATCTAAAGGCTACCTATGGATCAATCTTCATAAAAACCTAGTTTTTCCAGATTTTCTCAAGAACATGAACCCTAACATAATATCAGCATCAAATCCCGGAATTTAATTCGTTTTTCTTTCACCCAATCATGTATTCACATCAGATTAATCGTCACCAACTAGTCTACATGCAATTTATCCTCAAAATTCAGACCTAAGTTCAATTAATCATGGGTTTTTCATTCATCTTCCAATAACAATTATAAATCTTAAATTTGCTAACATGGAAAGAACATTTGCTGAAGTTAAACATAATTAAACCACTTGCCTTGGTTTGATTTCGAATCTGGTGTTGATTTGTAATCTCTTTCTGCAGATTTCCTCTATCTCTCTCCTTCTCCAAGCTCTCCTTCAATGGTGGCTCAAGGTGGCTAGGGTTTGGTTTGAAGGAAACTTATGAAAACCTAATATAATAAACCTCCGTAGCTTGTTGGGTTAATAAGGGTTGGTTGGGTCAATCCTTATCAGATTATAACTCTCCATTTTCGTCACTTTTAATTACCCAAAAATACTAAATTACTAAAATACCCTTTATGGTGCCGGGATGGCCTAAAAATACCCCGGAACCCAAACTATACCCCCGGCTAGTGTTTTCTGACTATCTCGACCCTTCCGGACGCGTTGGCGCACTCAAAACGACCATACGGGTTATAGATTTTTAATTCACTTTTAATATCAAAATATCATACCGTGACGCGGCGGTCCCACGCGTCTCAACAAAATTTCTAAAATGCCGTATATAAATCCTACGACAAATTTTATAATACCAAGTTCATATATAATCATATATGCACATAATCAAATACCAATTCGCATCACATTAGTATTATTAACCCGGATTAATTTCCAATTAATACGCAATTTAATTAATTAATCCCAAAATAAATATAGTAAAAAATACGGGGTATTACATACTTCCCCCCTAATAACTGAATTTCGTCCCGAAATTCGAAACTAGAAAGTACCTGCTAAAAACAGTTCTGGATAACGCTCGCGCATCTCATCCTCGCGCTCCTATGTGGACTCCTCGACATTGTGATGTCGCCACTGAACACGTACTAACGGAACTATCTTTGACCGCAGTTTCCTCTCGCTTCGGTCCAAAATAGCAATTGGCCCCTCCTCATAGGAGCTATCCGGCTGGAGATCGATGTCCTCCACAGCAATGTGCGAATGAGCCAAATTATCTCTAAGGTATTTCCTCAGCGAGGAAATGTGAAACACATCGTGGATCCGATGCAAGTGCTCCGGTAACCCAAGTCTATACGCGACTGGTCCGATCCGCTCTATAATAGGGAACGGCCCCACATACCTCGGTGCCAACTTCCCCTTCTTCCCGAATCGCATAATCCCCTTCATCGGAGAAACCCTGAGCAAAACCTGGTCCCCCACTTGGAACTCCCTGAAAAATCTCTTCGCATCAGCATAACTCTTTTGCCTGTCTTGAGCTACCCGAATGCGACTCCGAATCAACTCAATCCTTGCCGAAGTATCCTGGATCACTTCTGGCCCAAGTAATTTGTTGTCCCCCACCTCCAACCAACATGCTGGGGAACGACAAGGTCTACCGTACAATGCCTCGAACGGAGCCATGCCAATCGTGAACTGATAGGAGTTGTTGTAAGCAAACTCCACCAGTGGAAGGTACTGCTCCCATCCACCCCCGAAGTCAATAATGCACATGCGTAGCATGTCCTCCAACATCTGGTTGGTGCGCTCTGTCTGCCCATCGGTCTGCGGGTGATAAGCCGTACTCAACCGCAATTCCGTGCCCATGGCCTCCTGGAAACTCTCCCAAAACCTCAAAACAAATATCTTGTCTCTGTCAGACACGATATTTAGGGGCACACCGTGAAGTCTCACAATCTCTGAAATGAAAAGCTGGGCATACTGTCCCGTAGTGTAGTCAGTCCTTACGGGTAAGAAGTGAGCGACCTTGGACAACCTGTCCACAATTACCCAAACGGAGTCGTGACCCCTCTGCGACGTAGGCAACCCCGTAACAAAATCCATGGATATGCTCTCCCACATCCACACCGGAACCTCCAACGGCTGTAGCAATCTTGCTAGTCTCTGATGATCCACTTTTACAAGCTGACAAGTGGCGCATTTCGAGACAAACTCAGCGATATCTCTCTTCATACCGCTCCACCAATATTGCCGTCTCATGTCTTGGTACATTTTGTCCCCTCCGGGATGTACCGCGAACCGTGAGCCGTGCGACTCTGCCATCACATTGTGCCGCAATTCTTCCCCTTCCGGAACTACCAATCTCCCATTGAAGCGCAATCCCCCGTCTGAGCTAACGGTATAGGACTCGGCTCCCTCTGCAAGTAATCGAACTATCTGCTCCTGACAGAACGAGTCATCGACCTGTGCCCGTACTACCTTCGTGACAATCTGCGGTGTAACGGTCATCACAGACATGAAAGATCGGGCCACTGCATCCTGGTGTCCCAATTCCTTCCACTTAGCCTTCCATACCTCTGCCACTTCATCTGCTGGCCTGCGGCTCAACGCGTCTGCTACCACGTTAGCCTTACCCGGGTGGTACTGGATGTCGAACTGGTAGTCCTTCACAAACTCAAGCCACCTACGCTGCCGCATGTTCAACTCTTTCTGCGTGAACAGATACTGTAGGGACTTGTGGTCCGTGAACAGCTGAAACTTCTCCCCCAAAAGATAGTGCCTCCAAATCCGTAAGGCAAATACCACTGCCGCCAACTCTAAATCATGCGTGGGGTAATTCTTCTCATGAGGCTTAAGCTTACGGGAAGCATAAGCTATGGCCTGTCTCTCCTGCTGCAAAACACCTCCAAGCCCTTGCAAAGACGCATCGGTGTAAACCAAATACTCAACTCCCGGTCTCGGCAATGCTAACACAGGTGCTGAGGTCAACTTGTCCTTCAATTCATCGAATGCCAACTGACAGGCATCACTCCAAATGAACGGCACACCTTTACGAGTAAGATGTGTCAAAGGACCTGCTATCTCTGAGAAACCCCGAATAAACCTCATGTAGTATCCTGCTAGACCCAAGAAACTACGAATCTCCGTTGGTGTCATGGGCTGTCCCCACTCCCTCACCGCTGACACCTTCCCCGGATCGACAGATATTCCCTGGTCGGAAATAATGTGACCCAAGAACTGGACCTCCTTCAGCCAAAACCCGCACTTCTCATATTTTGCATACAACTCGTTCTGACGAAGTGTTTGCAAAACCTGCCTCAAATGCTCGGCGTGCTCCTCCTCTGTCTGAGAGTAAACCAGAATGTCATCAATGAAGACAATGACAAACTGATCTAGAAAATCTCTGAACACTCTGTTCATCAAGTCCATAAACACAGCTGGAGCGTTGGTCAAGCCGAAAGGCATAACCCGAAACTCATAAGAACCATATCTTGACAAGAACGCAGTCTTCGAGACATCCTCCTCCCTGATACGCAACTGATGGTATCCCGACCTCAAGTCAATCTTCGAGAAGAAAGAAGCTCCTCTCAACTGGTCGAATAAGTCATCGATTCGAGGCAACGGATACTTATTCCGTATCGTGACCTTATTCAACTCTCGGTAGTCCACACACAACCTCAGTGAACCGTCCCTCTTCTTCACAAACAAAACTGGAGCGCCCCAAGGTGAGGTACTCCTACGAATAAAGCCCTGCCCTAACAGCTGCTCTATCTGATCCCGTAACTCTCGCATCTCAGCTGGAGCCATACGGTACGGTGCACGTGCTATAGGTCTCGTACCCGGTAGCAAATCTATAACGAAGTCTATCTCTCGACTGGGTGGTAAGCCTGGTATCTCTTGAAACACATCGGAATACTCCCTGACAACCGGGATCGAATCCAAAGGAATCACAACCTCCTTAGAGGTATCCTCCTCTATGTAGTACAGATGAGCGGTCGATCCTCCCTCTGGGCGAGGCATCGCCACTATAAACATCTCCTGCCCCGGAATGGCAAAAACAATGCTCCCGCTGAAGCAATCAATCATGGCCCTATATGATACGAGCCAATCCATACCGATGATCACATCGTGAACATGCATGTCTAACACTAACATGTCCGCAGGCAATACCAAACCACCAACCTCTACCCCCACTCCCCGGCATATAAAGAAAATAAGTGACCCACTCCCTAATGGTGAGTCGACACACGTCACTGTGCTCTCTGCCGTAGCTAACAATCCTAAAGCTTTCGCGAAGTGTGTAGCAATAAAACAGTGTGTAGCACTCGTATCAAATAACACCCGACCCATAGTGCCATGGATAGGAAACGTACCCTCGATCGCGGGCGGTGCCTGTGGAACTGCAGCCTGGTTGACGTTGTAGACACGTCCATACTGTAGCTGCCCCTGCTGAGGTGCTGGAATAATTTGCGGTGGTGCGGGGAGAGCGGCGGGAAACAAAGGCCTCTGTGGCTCCTGGCGAGCACCCTGCTGCTGCTGCTGTGGGGCCCTGCCCCTATCAGGACAATCCTGTCGCTTGTGGCCAGTCTTGCCACAGACGAAGCACTTCCCTGGGAAGTTCCCTCCCTTCTGTCCCTGCTGTCCCCGGCCCTGGTGGCCGTTACCGTTCCTCCCTTGGCCCTGCTGGCCCTGATTCCCGTTCTGCCCCTGTTGGCCCTGATGGCCATTTGGACCCTGATGGCCCTGGCGGAAACCTCCCTGTCCCTGCTTGTAGTTCCCTGACCGGAACCTCTTATTATCCCCCTGCTGGGTACCCTGCTCAGTCTGTCTCTGCCCCTGACCGGTCTGTGCCCCGCTGGCACCATGTCCTCCAGTCCTGCCCTGATGGCTAGACTCCCCTGACCGCTTGCCCTCGGCCATATGAAAACGGTGGTCCTGGCAGTGCAATAGTGCAGCGTTAACCACATCAGAATACGTGGCCAACGATAGGTTCCCTAGCAGATGCTGACGGATCCTCCAATTCAACCCATCAGTGAACTTCTCTATCTTCTTCTTCTCTGTTGGAATCTCGTCGGGAACGATATTCAACAGGTTAGTGAACTCGGCCTCATACTCGGCCACTGTCTTGCTCTCCTGCTTCAAACTCATCAGTTTCCTCCTCATCTCTGTATGAACTGCGGACGGAAAATACTTGCGGTCAAACCGCACCCAGAACTCCTGAATGGTGAGGGTATCCCTCTCCTCCGCGGTGGTAATGGACTCCCACCACTGCAGCGCAGATCCAATTAGCTTGAAAGTAGCTAGCACCTGTTTCTGAACATCAGTGCACTCATGCATCCTCAAGTGCCTCTGTATATCCTTCCTCCATTGGCTCGAGACTACCACATCTGAGCTACCTGCAAACTCTGGCGGATGCGCTTTCTGAAAAGCGTCACGTACACGCTCCCAAGCAGACGGGAATGCATTAACCTGTACTGGCGCGGCAACCGGCGCCTGAGGTGGTGCCTGCTGAACAACGGCAATCGCGGCATTCACCGCTTGAGCTACTATAGCTGCAACGTCAGTGGCGTTCAACATGCCCTGAACTGGAGCGGGCTGGGGTTCGGGCATTGCATTCCTGGGAACTCGTCGTGCACGTCGTGGAGGCATCTGAAATAAGAACAAAGTTTATAAGTTCACGGTTTATAAACTTAAAATAGCTGAAGAACGAAACGTACACAATAAGAGTACAACAGTCCTAAAATATAGGGCTCTATATCAAAGAAAACGTAGCGGAAACATAATAGCCGTACAGATCCTAAAGGACACTAGAACCTGATGCTCTGATACCACCTGTGACACCCCGACTAATTAAACACCGGGTAGCTACTCCTTTATAAAATTAATTCAAAATGCCAAGTTGGCTCAGTTAATAGCATCACTGTCGAAAACGTTTTATTATTACTAACCACCTAGTATTTAAAAAGTAAGTGCCAAATTTTATTAAATCTGATTAACATGCAACAAGAGTAATGAATAACTAAATAACACCATTCACCATACTGAAGTAAAACGAATAACCATCAAAAAATGTAAATAAACTCTGGAGGAAAAACTCCTCAATACAAATCCCACAACTGATAAGTAAACTGAAATAAATAACCAAAACTGAATACTGAGCAATACATGCTAGAGTCTGAAAACTGAAATGTAAAAATGTCTAATAGAATTGGGCAACATGCCCTACAACTGATAGATGCTGAGAATGGAATCCAAATGAGAGAGGCGTCTAAAAGCAAGTCCCTGTAGCTTCCACAAACGGCTACAGCTCGTCACCTGAATGAGAATCCTATGCTTGGTGTCCCTGTGGCTGGGCACCTAAAAAATGGTTTTACAAGAAAAAGAGATTTGAAAAGCAAACGGGTCAGAGCCCGAATGCGTTATATTTTAAAAACCTGCAAGTGCTTTAAAAACATTTAAAACATTAAATGCAAAGTACATGTTAGGACGTGCACTCACATTAAATTCTCACCTCTCGACTAACTGTGCACTCCTAACGTAATTACCCATCTATATCGACCCATACTACTAGCTAACTGACGACATAACTAGCTAGACTGCCAAAGGTCCTACCCATATTACTAGGTTCCGTTTAGCATAACAACGCTTGTAATTAAATAGAGGTTTAACATAAACTCAGTTACTAAGTATGCCATAGATATAACTATCAGTTAACTCATTATCAGTCTCGGAACATTACCGTAATTATTTTCACAACATTAACATGAAGGTTCCCATTAAATTAAGCGTATATTATTCACATCATAAATATACGACACAAGCACCCCGAGAACTAAGCTGCGGCGCACACATACTCTGCTATCCATCCCGGTACATCACGTACATAAGGATTACCTATTCCGAATCTCTCAGGAATAGTTTACCGATAACAACATCACAAATAATGGAGGCGAACACAGTCACCATCACATGGGTCACGCACATACCTACGCTCCCATGATCAGCGGACTTATTAATATCACAATAAGTCTTTCAATGATCTATGTTCATCAAGGTACCAGTCTATATCCCCCCCGTAGGCACACAAGGATTAGAGGGTCCTAAGCGAACGTAACCTCCCCCGTGATAGCAAGTATGGTAGGTATGTTATACACATAAACTATATACTAAGCATTCACACATCTTAGATATCACCATTTTAATAAGGTATTTTCTACATCATTATACCATTATACCAAACTTATATATTTCAAGTCTCCCGTTAATATAAGGTTAAATTGCCGACACGTCTCACGCCGTAATCCCTTATCCTTAAAATCTATCTTAAATAGACTATTAAGTTCCGATTATTCCCAAATATAACATCTTTATTCTTAAGGTCTTTACTTCTGCCCTAAACCTTATTTCATTAAATTAATCAATTCTACACTATTAACCCAAACGTTATCTCACTTAACAAATTTCTATAATCTAGAATAATTCTTCGAATTGTATTCTAATTAAAGTTCACTATAATAATCACACCTACTGGTCTTTCTTAAGGGTGAGGGTATTCATCAGGTCTCCAAACATATTCTCCGAGGGTTTCCACCATTAAAATCAAATTAAGGAATATTTCACTCATTCTGGGAAGGTCGATCGATCGACCTATGAATGTCGCTCGATCGATCTAGTCGATCGATCGACTGATGAATGTCGATCGATCGATCGAACAGGTATGGCTACGGACTGCTTCGTTTTGCAGATTTTAATCCATCCCAAAACTAATTTCTAACGTATGATTCTCAGATATAACGTCATAGTAATGCCATATAACAATCCTACAGTATTACTAACGTCCATAAATCAATAATTCAACATCTAAAGGCTACCTATGGATCAATCTTCATAAAAACCTAGTTTTTCCAGATTTTCTCAAGAACATGAACCCTAACATAATATCAGCATCAAATCCCGGAATTTAATTCGTTTTTCTTTCACCCAATCATGTATTCACATCAGATTAATCGTCACCAACTAGTCTACATGCAATTTATCCTCAAAATTCAGACCTAAGTTCAATTAATCATGGGTTTTTCATTCATCTTCCAATAACAATTATAAATCTTAAATTTGCTAACATGGAAAGAACATTTGCTGAAGTTAAACATAATTAAACCACTTGCCTTGGTTTGATTTCGAATCTGGTGTTGATTTGTAATCTCTTTCTGCAGATTTCCTCTATCTCTCTCCTTCTCCAAGCTCTCCTTCAATGGTGGCTCAAGGTGGCTAGGGTTTGGTTTGAAGGAAACTTATGAAAACCTAATATAATAAACCTCCGTAGCTTGTTGGGTTAATAAGGGTTGGTTGGGTCAATCCTTATCAGATTATAACTCTCCATTTTCGTCACTTTTAATTACCCAAAAATACCAAATTACTAAAATACCCTTTATGGTGCCGGGATGGCCTAAAAATACTCCGGAACCCAAACTATACCCCCGGCTAGTGTTTTCTGACTATCTCGACCCTTCCGGACGCGTTGGCGCACTCAAAACGACCATACGGGTTATAGATTTTTAATTCACTTTTAATATCAAAATATCATACCGTGACGCGGCGGTCCCACGCGTCTCAACAAAATTTCTAAAATGCCGTATATAAATCCCACGACAAATTTTATAATACCAAGTTCATATATAATCATATATGCACATAATCAAATACCAATTCGCATCACATTAGTATTATTAACCCGGATTAATTTCCAATTAATACGCAATTTCATTAATTAATCCCAAAATAAATATAGTCAAAAATACGGGGTATTACATGTTATGACATGTGTATCTCTTTGTATTATATTTTTCATTTATTTGAGTCTTATTGAAAAATACAAAAAGATTTTGTTTTAATAAGAAAATAATTAAACACAAAAAGATTTTCGATTTTTTTTTTCATGAGTTTATATGCTCGATGTGGCTTATTGGTGTGCTTTGACCCCCATAGTTTCATTATCCACGTGGCTAGGATAATTGGTCATAATTGTTGATACTTATAATGATCTTAACTATTTATTAACGGGTTTGTTTCGAATTTGATATGCATTTTGATTCAACTTTGTGCATATTTCATCATTGCACACATGCACGAGCTTACATGAATATTTGACTTCTCATACATATTTAGGTTTAGTGAGACGTTATCCTCTGAATTTTGTCATATGTGCGCAATTAGACTTAGGAGGAAGTGTGCATGTACGAATCGCTGCCCTTGAGGATTGATATTGAAAAAATGATGAGTGTGCACAGGAAAGGGCTATGAGAGAATAATAATCTCGTTGTGAAAACCACCGTTTAAAAGAGCCTGAGAAAAAAATCAAGGCAATAAAAAGAATAATATGCCAAAAGGGCCAATTAGTTTAGTTTGATATGTTCATTCAAAAATAAAAGAACTATGATAATACATGAGGGAGTTTAGATGGAAGTATCAACGGGTTTGAACCACAAATCCTATTGTTGAAAAATTGTGTCAAGACGCTATTATTTATAGAATCGTCAAAATTTTGAATTTGTGTGCATGATGTTTGTTTATGTTGGAACACGAGGACCCCAATTTTTAAAATCTTATCACAAAAAGTCAATTTCAATTTTCTTGTTATAGATATGCGGAAGCGAGATGGTTTAAACACCAAATTTTAATTTATTCTAAATTAAAATTAAACCAAGTGAAATTAAATTAAACACACACTTATGTTAATTTCACTTGAACCAAATTAACCCAAGTCCTCAAAAATTTGCCCAAGTCATATTTTCAATATTACCAAATTAGGCCAAACCAATTTTAATAAATTTTAAAATAAATGACTTTAACTAAATTAGTTGAACATTACCCAAAATTAATTTGCACCAAATTAAACAAGTAGTGACTTAAAACCAAATTTTATCTTTTTTGCAAAAAGATAAAATAAGTAAATATCCACTATGCCGCGATGTACGAGGAAAAAACTCACAACAGGAAAAAACCTCGGACGGCCCTAGCCTTAAGTCCATTAAGTACGGTATTTTACAAGTACAAGCAAGATGACTTACAACACTCGACTCGACTCACTTCAAGCCCCGACGCGTCTTCTTATACCGACTTTATCTTAGTTGATAATTCCGGACTCCACCGGAACCTTGAAATCCACCAATGAGAAACTAGGAAGTAACCGTCAACCACACATAGTGTCTTTCATCATGTGAGAATGCCGCAGCCAAACACACGAACTTCTTCTTTATGGGATGTAAAAGGAAACCCAAACGAACTCTTCAACAGGTAGAGTAAACCGGTGCCAAAACTCCAAGCAATGTATATATATAAAGAAACTTGGAATAAACAAAATGTTGGGTGTAAACAAAAGTATTTAAACTATTTTTCTTTGAAAAATGAACACTCAAACTTGAACTTTTTCTTAGGAAAGTTAAACTCTCTAAAACTCTCTCTAGGAGATGTAAGGATATGAAAAAGTTGGTTTTCCAAAGTTGGTTCCCGCACTTCATAAGTCTGTCAAAAGTAAGTAGGGAAGAGTAATGGAAAAAGTGAGAAAAACTGCTCAAAACTGCCATTTTAATTTCCCGCCGAAGATCTCGTTAACGAAGTTCCAGTGGCCAATGGGGAAATCTCGTTGGCAAACTCGTTCAAACGACAAACTCGTTCGAACTACAATATCGAACGAATTTCCAGAATGCTGAAAATTCTATTTTTAGCCCATAAACTTTAAAGTTTTAATGAAACTTTAAAGTTTTAATGAAACTTTCTGAAAATAAATAACAGTTTAAAATAAACTTACACCCATATAAATATTGTTCCAAGCTCCTATATATATATTAAAATGCATTCATACCTTAGGATCAATGGAACCATGTTGATGACGTAGAAACGAGGCACAATACACACGGCATTTGATGAAGCTTTAATATCTTGGTCCCTACATCTTCAACTGTCATAGGCTTGAATGGATACAATTAAAAACTATCTTATGACATAAACGTTTTTGTCCAGAATTGAGCTAAAACTACATTAAGACTCAATCGGAGAATTATGTCCTTACAAATCTCCCCCTTTAGCTACTCCGGGACAAAACTCAACAAAAATCCTAAAGGGCCGTCAAGCTCACTAGACTAAAAAATATCCCACCCAATACTTGACACAAGACCCAAGGAACAAAATCTTTGCCGGTGAAAGTTGTCGCTTAGAAGAATTCCTGCACACTTAAGCAAACTATCAAACGCATAGGGAATATCAAAATACTAAAAATACTAAATGTAAGTAAAATTAATTACTCCCCCTAAATTAATTCTCCCCTTTATCAAATATGATCAACCTAAGAAGATAGCGCTCTCCCCCTAAGTTAAATCTCCCCCAAACTAAGATATGAGTGCAATAGGAATAGATACCATTTCTCCCCTATCATTCTCCCCCTTTTTGTTCAGGAATAGACAAAGGATAAAACTAATTTAAACATGATGCATAAGGTGACAATAACATGAAAGCATATAGGTAACAAAAGCATATCTAATCCATATAAAGAGTAAAGGATACCAACTAAGATGCAAGAAAATGACACCAATATGATAGAGAAAGTATTAAGCATGTGATACCAATAAAATATGCAACTAGATAGATACCAATCATAAAGTAGAAGTATAGATGGACTAGAAAGCAAGGCAAAGACAAAATACTATATATATGTATATATAAAGAATATCACTAACGCACACTCACATATATATGTATAAACACCACACATGACACAAAATAAAATAAGCTTTTCAAAAATGTGTCATATGGAAACGGAAGTGTTGGGGTGTGAACTAGTAACAATTAAATTTAGACCCAATCACTTAAAACATGTTCACGGAGTTCTCAATTGATTACAAACTTCATCACATTTGAATATAACCTCATGTGACAATTTAAATTGAACTCAATGAACAAACATACACAATGCATACAAGCCTAGACTTTTGATAATTTTACAAACCAATAGAGTCATGACATTGAAAGTACAACTAGGATAAATGGACATTATACAAACCGTTGATATACCATCCAATCTCCCTCAATAAGCATATATTTTTGAATGAATATATCAATTCAACATAGGCCTTGGCAATTATTTTTCTTTTTAATGCCATATTTTCTTTTAGGCCTTTGGACCACGTATTTCTTTTAGGTCCAATACAAACGGTGTCTTACTATTCGCAAAGGATAATAATTCCTTCCGGAGCCCTTCCCCGTGCACATTCATATATATCATTTTTATATCTCACACAAATCTCACGTGCAATGGATTTTGACATGCACTAGTCCTCATAGGTCACAAATATGTAGATGACAAGATTGATAGGAGAACACCTCACAAAGCTCAAATATAACATGTGACGATTAAATTTCAAAAGAGACCGTGCATGTGTGAATTGATGCATATAAAAATAGAATCCATTTAATCAACACAAAATCCAACTACTCCATACAAGCATAGTAAAGAACATTTTAAGGATTGACAATCTTAACCAAAAGTTCTAGCAGCATGGGAGCGTAAAAGAAGGGATTCAAACACAAGTATATGCCACATAGAGTGTGTCAAACTAAAATACACACAAAAAAATAAAATAATTTTTTTTTGAGTTTTTGAAATTTTTAACCAAAAATAAAAATATTTACTCAAAAGACACATAAAAATCATTTGTATTTTTCATTAATCCTAAATTATAAAAAGATGAAACACAAATGATAAACAAACATATTTTTTATTTATTTTTATTTAATGCAAACTAAAATGAAAGAAGTATGATACAAAGATAAACAAAAATCATAATTCTAGTATGTGATTAAGCATGGAGCAAAAACTAGAAAATGATTAAAACAAGCATACAATTAGCATAATGATATAGCATGGAGCGCAAAAGCTAAAGTATGCAAATAAAACTAACACATTCAACCTTTAGATTTTGCAAGGGAGGAAGCATGTGAAAGTAAATGAGAATAAAAAACTATCTTGTAGAGCTACCCAGTCGGATCTCCTAACCCAAACTAATGATGAATGACAATCTCGGGGTATAAAAATCTTGGCTACCTTGGTTGCCTTACGTTGGGATTTTCTAGGACCTCGTTTAAGATTAAAACAAAATTTCCTAAGATGACCTTTTCGACCACAATGCGAACACTTAAAGTCACGGCGAAAATATTTACCTAAGGAGTGATCTCTAAAGGATTTCCTACGCGATTCTCCTAAAACATTGGTTTGGGCTTTATGAGTTGATTCATTACAAGTATCGAAGCCTAAACCACAAGTGTCATTTTTTATTTGGACCGTGCCTAAGATTTTATCCAGTTTTTTGGACCTACACTCCAAATCAAATTTGACTTTACTAGAGTCTTTTAATTGTTCTTCTAATTCTAAAATTCTAGACTCTAACAAACCATTTCTCTCTTCAAACTCGAGAAGCTCCTTTTCCAAGGACTCCATTAAACCTCTAAGGCTATCTCTCTTGTGTCCTAAGGTCTTCCACTAACGCACTCTCATTAACGACCTTGACACGCTCTCTTAAACAAGCTTCTAACTTCAAATTAGCTATTTTCAATTTAATAGATTCTTCATAAAGTTCTTGAAAAGCATTTTGAAGTTCACTCACATTAACCTCATCTCTATTTTCACTCTCTCTCTCTTTTTCACTCTCACTACCATAAAAAAATAAGGGAATCATAAACTTTGACCTCGAAAGTGTCATGTGTTTGAATATCTTCATGGGAAGATTCATTATCGGTGCTCACATGACTAGCCATAAAAGCCATAAAGTTGGGCGTAGTGGGGGAATCGGGTCCATCTTCCTTATCACTATCACTAAGGGTTCCATTATAAGAAATAGGTTGCTTACCCTCTCTCCTTAGTTTAGTGGGGCACTCTTTTGCCCTATGGTCATACCATTCACAACCAAAACACCTATTTGACTCGTCCCTATTTAAATTTGCTTTAAGAGTTTTAGGGTTTTTTTCGTCTTTGTCATGCTTAGAAGTTTCAAATTTCTTAAAATCATTTTTAAATTTATCTTTGTTAAATTTAAGAAAATTTCAAAATTTCTTAGCAAACAAGGCCATATCTTCCGAGTCACTATAACTTTCACACTCTAATACTTTTTTCCTCTTTTCGGGCTTTTAAAACAACGCTCTTTTCTATTTTCTTTTCAGTTTTAGAGGGAAACATGTCAATTTCATAGGTTTGTAAATCACCTACGAGCTCTTCTAATTTCGTAGAGGCTAAAGTTGGTAAATAATTTAAAACGGTCACTTTTGGAATAAATCTATCGGGAAGGGACCTTAAAATTTTCTTTACCACTCGGTTGTTGGGTATTTTCTCTCCCAAGTTGAAAGATGAATTAACAATATCTGAAAGTCTAGCATAAAACTCATCAAAAGTTTCTTTTTCATTCATTTTGATGGTTTCAAATTAAGTGGTGAGGTTTTGGAGTTTCGAAGCTTTTACGACACTAGTACCTTCACGAGTGAGTTGTAAAATATCCCAAGCTTCTTTAGCGGTGTCACACGTCATAATGCGACGGAATTCATCCGGTGTGACCGCGCTAAACAAAGTATTTAAATTACGGGAATTAAAGTTTGCAAGTTTAAATTCGCCCTCACTCCATCTATCGGCAGGTTTGAGAACACGCTCATTATCTACTAAATGAGTAGGTGGGGACCACCCACTAACAACAGACATCCAAACTCTCTCATCGATAGATTTTAGTGCCAATTTCATTCGCTCTTTCCAATACGCGTAGCTAGAACCATCGAAAATAGGAAATTTAGAAAATGGGAAAAATTCAATTTTAGCCAAAAATATTTAAAGGATCTTAACGAAGTAATTTATCGTTTTGCCTCTGATACCACTTGTTGAAACACAAGGACCCCAATTTTTAAAACCTTATCACAAAAAGTCAATTTCAACTTCCTTATTATAGATATGCGGAAGAGAGATGGTTCAAACACCAAATTTTAATTTCTTCTAAATTAAAATTAAACCAAGTGAAATTAAATTAAACATACACTTATGTTAATTTCACTTAAACCAAATTAACCCAAGTCCTAAAAAATTTGCCTAAGTCATATTTTCAATATTACCAAATTAGGCCAAACCAATTTTAACAAATTTTAAAATAAATGACTTGAACTAAATTAGTTGAACATTACCCAAAATTAATTTGCACCAAATTAAACAAGTAGTGACTTAAACCAAATTTTATCTTTTTACGTAAGCATGCATCTAATGTGAGATTTGCAAAAAGATAAAATAAGTAAACATCCACTACACCGCGATGTACGAGGAAAAAACCCACAACGGGAAAAAATCTCGGACGACCCTAGCCTTAAGTCCACTAAGTACGGTATTTTACAAGTACAAGCAAGATGACTTACAACACTCAACTCGACTCACTTCAAGCCCCGACGCGTCTTCTTATACCAACCTCCGCTTAGTTAATAATCTCGGACTCCACCAAAACCTTGGAATCCACCACTGAGGAACTAGGAAGCAACCATCAATCACACATAGTGCCTTTCACCATGTGAGAATGTCACAGCCAAACACACGAACTTCTTACTTATGGGATGTAGAAGGGGACCCAAACGAACTCTTCAATAGGTAGAGTAAATCGGTGCCAAAACTCCAAGCAATGCATATATATAAAGAAACTTAGAATAAACAAAATGTTGGGTGTAAACAAAAGTGTTTAAACGATTTTTTCTTTGAAAAATGAACACTCAAACTTGAACTTTTTCTTAGGAAAGTTGAACTCTCTAAAAATCTCTCTAGGAGATGTAAGGATATGAAAAAGTTGGTTTCCCAAAGTTGGTTCCCGCACTTCATAAGTCTGTCAAAAGTTAGTGAGGAAGAGTAGTGGAAAAAGTGAGAAAAACTGCTCAAAACTGCCATTTTAATTTCTCGCCGGAAATCTCGTTCGAACGACCCTTCTAACGAAGTTCCAGTGGCCAATGGGAAAATATCGTTGGCAAACTCGTTCGAATGACATTCTCATTCGAACGACAAACTCGTTTGAACCACAATATCGAACGAACTTCCAGAATGCTGAAAATTCTATTTTTAGCCGCGAAAATTTACTTTAAAGTTTTAATGAAACTTTCTGAAAATAAATAACAGTTTAAAATAAACTTACACCCATATAAATATTGTTCCAAGCTCATATATATATATATATATATATATATATATATAAAATGCATTCATACCTTAGGAGCAATATAACCATGTTGATGACGTAGAAACGAGTCACAATACACACAACATTTGATGAAGCTTTAATATCTTGACCGCTACGTCTTCAACTATCATAGGCTTGAATGGATACAATTAAAAACTATCCTATGACATAAACATTTTTTGTCCGGAATTGAGCCAAAATTACATTAAGACTCAATCGAAGAATTGTGTCCTTACAGTTTAGTTCATTTAGCTCAGTTAATCAATTGTCACATATGGATAAAACTTAGTTTGATGACATTTAGCTATCAATTAGAGCTTCTTATTGTCTTGATGTGTCTAAGTTGTGATTCATTTGTTGTAGGTCCCGTCCATTCATTCCATATTCATGTTTAGGCACATTTATACTATGTTAGCATGTAACTCATATTTTCTATTTTGATTCTATTTTGCTATTTTTTCGTATTTCCAGTTGATGTTTTGAGGAAAAATTTTCACTGGGAAAAAGTTGAACAATTTTAGAAATGGAATGTGAAGTTTTTGAAGTCATTCAAACGACTTCTGGATGTCATTCGAACGACATGTCCAAGCCATTTTCTTAGGTCGTTACTAGGTCGTTTCTTAGATGCATCACGCGACGTGCTACTTTTTTGGGTCATTTCTTACATCGATCGAACGAGATGCACAAGTCATGCAAACGACTTGGGATTATCGTACGAATGACCCCATCTGGATTTTTGTCATTTTCTCTATTTCAGTACCTGCTTCGTATATATGATGATATCATACTGTTTTGGTACCTCTGAGTTATTTTGGACTGTTTACATGCAGTTGATATTACTTTTTCATAATTGATTCATACACTGCATTGATTCGTTTAGTCACATCATTCCTGTTATTGATGATTCGTTCATGTGACTATTTTTTAGCTACGAGTTGGTATCTTCTGATTATTATTAGTTGGATATACTGATAATACGCAAATATTGCGTATTTCATCCCTCGAACCTACACATTTTAGCCCCCTCGAGTGACTTAATCTCTATATTTAAGCCCGTTAACCAGACAACCTCGGTTTATATTGTTAACATGCTATATGAGGTATAATTGGGCTTTTGTAGGTATTTAGGTACTCAGTATGAAGTTCGAACGCATTTCGCTCAAGTTTCGTACGCAATCGCAAGTCCAAGGGCCATTTAGTAATTTCACAGCTGGGCACCTGGCCCAACATCTACATGAAAGTTGTATCCCTCCTCGCAAGCCTCGCGTGGCCGTGAACGGTGCGCAAATACGATCCCTAACGAAGAATTTACGACATTTCTTGCGGAAGAGAAAACCAAATACACCAAAACAGGGTGAAACTTGAAGCAGCTCTGCTTGATCGATCGATCCTTCAATTTTCATCCTTCGAGCTGAGACAGTGGGCTTATTTTTCAACCATCGATCAATCGATCGATCGATCCCCTGTTTCCAGCTGATATTTTTGCCTTTTCTTTTCTTTTTCCTTTTCTTTTCTAATTTAATTCCATTTACTATATAAATCAATTTTGTTGTAAATCTCAGATATAATCGATTTTAGGTTAGAATAGCTTAGGGTTTGGGGGGTTTGAGACTCATTTACCTTTTCTTCTTGGTTTGACACCCAATTGGGTTTGTAAGTTGTACTTTCATCTTCTCTCTTCATTAATATAAGTTTGTATTTCTTTAATTCTTGCTTTGTAGTTAATTTACATGCTTTCATAATTAGGTTTACATGCTTTTATTTATTGCTTTTTAGTATAGTTTTATCGCGTTTATTTACCGTATTTTTAATATGCTTTCTAGCTAAATTAGTCTAGGTTGTGTCGGCTTGAAATCATTTCGGGTTGACATGTTGCTTTGCTTTGGTGATGGAGTTTTATGGGTCTATTTCGAGTGCGTTGTCCTAGTTATTACGCCTAGGAGATTTAACGGGGTATATCATGTATACTCTGTGCTTACGACATTGCGTGCATAATTTCTGAGGTATTTCTTGACGCCAAAATCGTATTATGCTTTTATGCGAATTTAGGGGTGTGACAACTCTTGATTTAATTAACTGTCAAAACGAGACACAGTTTTAATAACTCGTCGACCCATGTAACCATTTTACACTAATCAACTCGGGTGAGGGATATTCGACGCAACCTATAGTTTTATCCGTTTTGTTAATCTAGTTTAAATATACTCGCCTAGATTAATCTTTCCCTTTTGTGCATCTCTTTCCTTTTTGTGTATAATCATCTTTTACACTTTTAATTAGGAGTATTAAATCTCATAAATTCTAGAGACTCATCTATGTGGATTTTTTGATACCCTAACTTGGTCGCTATACTCACCTGTTGAGTGTAGTCATAAGTTTAGGTTTTTGTATTGAGGCGGTGAACAGAAAACAACAATCAGCATTTTGACACGCGCCACTTTTCACCCTTGATCAAAATGGTGTCGTTGCCAGGGATGAGTTTGTTTTAAACTTTATTTGATTTTGTATTTCGTAGTATTTTCTTTCTATTTGTATTTTTTGCCTAACATTTTTGTAGGACTTTTATATTTGAGCGCCAAGAACCGCTTGAATTTTTTGCACGCGCATCTACTTTGTAGAATTCGCCATTTAGAGCCATTTTTTGGGTAAGCATGTCTTATTTCAATTCCTTCGGTAATCATTGTTATAATTCTCAAAATGCCCATAATCCTATGACTCTCGGTCAATACTTAGAGTCCCAAAAAGCTACAAATTTAAAAATGACTTTGGACGAGTATAACGAAAGTCAAAACTTGGGTTATTGGAATTTTGATGATGATGATAATGATTTTGGGCCTCTACCTCCTTATAATAGGAATTTTGAAACGAATTGTAATAGTTTTCAAAATTCTTATAATAATGAGTTTAATTTTAAGTCTGATGGTAATTTTCAAAGTTTCCATTTTCAAGAATCCGCGCCTCGGCCAATAACATTCAGTGAGGGCTTGCGTATACTTGAAAATGAGAAAATTGAAAATCGTTATCGGGAAGAAAATCGTTTGTGGGAACATGAATTGGATTTATTATTTGAATTCGATGACGAATTTTCTTCCGAGACTTTTGAAGTCGAGGAATGTTTTGAACCAAATGAGAACTTTATTCCTACTTTGGAACAAACCATTCTTGACTTTTCCCATTGCGTAATAGATATTGAAAGTGAGGATGAAAATGACGTAATCTCTATTTGCAATGAAATGATTTCTTCTTTGACCCCCAAAGAAGAACATTTCATTGAAAATGATCTTATTTCTTTCAAAACTCAATCTTCAAGGGATGATGATGCATCTCTTGAGTTTGAATTTCTTTCCTCCCCATTTTCATTCTCTGTTATCACACTGTCACAAGTACTCGATGAATCGGTTTCAAACTTTAATGTGCTAAGCCTTTTCGTCGATGAGGAGTACTTGGTCGAGTCACCTTCCATGATCGCATCTTTACCTTTGTGTGCGCCACCTCCCATTCCAATTTCATAATCCTTTGAAGGATATTCTGCTTTTCTCGATCACCACATGTTTTTATCACCCGTTCAATCCAAATCCCCCATCATCCCTCCAAAACTTTTAATTAACGATGGTTTCTTTCTTACGCCTTACACATGCCTTTCGTTGTTCAAACGGAATTTATATTTTTTGGAAGTCATGCTTGTATGTGAGGGTACACCGGTTATCCTCCAAAGTCAAATCGTTTTCACAGTGGACCTTCAACTATTTAGACTTCTAGTGTATAGTTAGTGTGAAGCCTAAATAGTAGGTTGTATATAGTTAGCTTTTTATTCTTTCTTTCTTTTTATCTTTTCTTTCCTTTTTAATTTAGTCTAGTGTAATTAGTTAACTTTTTGTTATTAGTTTTTGTTATGCTTTGGTACTAACATGTTTTGTAGAATCATTGGACTTGTACTTTCATGATATCGCTCCATTGTGGGTAATATCACTCTTTTCCTCTCTTTAACTTGGTTCTTAATTTACATTGAGGACAATGTCAGGTTTTAAGTTAAGGCGTGTGGGATATTATATCCATTCATTGGTAGTTTCTTTGATTTGATTACATGTTAGTTACTAAGTATGCTTTTTTAGAAAAATTAAAAATTTCAAAAATATTTTCTTTCTTTTTTCTCCTTTGTTCGGAATTTTGCCTTTGTTTCCAATGATAAATTTCAATAATTGCCCGTTCCAATAGAGAATTCAACGATGCATGTTCTCGATTTTAGAAGTTATTAGACTTTAGTCCTCAATTATTGATATTATGAATAACTTCATGAATTAAACTTTAATCCCATGAGCACAGGCACTTTTCTTGCTATATTGATTTGGTTTAAGATTTTTATAACCGATAATCTTTTGTTGCATTGTATATACTTACACCGAGTAAGCTTTGTACCTTTCGTCGTTTGTGAGTGTATAAACTATTCTTTCCTCTTTGAAAACATTGATTTCGTTGGTAATCTCCCTATTCTTTCATTGATTGTTCATTAATTGAGTTTATATCTTGAAATGTGTTACTTGATTATGATTTTCATATATTGTTTTGACTCGAGAATTGCGTAAACTTTAGGAAATGATCATAGGCCATATTTGCTATATCACCCATATTAGCCTTGACCTCACCTTAAATGTTTTCCCTCGTTAACCCCTTTGAGCCTAAATATTATCCTTTCATTTCATTACCCAAAATCCCATAACCAACTCCGAATTGGAGTTATACACCATACATACACCTTCCATACCTTTGTTTGGAATGTTACTTGGGATTGAATGACGTTGTTATGTTGGGGTTGCAATTTAGGCATTCGAGAGTGTGAAAAGTAAATAAAAGAGTAGTAAGAAAAAGAGAAAGCAAAAAGCAAAAGAAAACAAAGGAGAAAAATGAGAAAAAAAAAGAAAAAAAAAGAAAGAGAAAGTTGTATATGTTGTCGATAGTGTTCAATAAGCTTTGTTTACTTTCCCCATTTTTATATTCAATGCCTTTTATGGAACTTATTTTCCAATTTTTTATATTGCCCTCATTTTCCATTATTCCGAGTTTTCATCTCCGAACACTTTGAATCCGTACATACATACCTTTCATTTCATACCTTAACCCCATACCTACATTACAACCTTATACAAGTCCTATGTGATCTTAGGGTGATTTCATTTAAAAGTCATAATAGTTTTAATAATCTGTGAAAATGCATTTCGCCTCTTTTATATAAGCGGTATCTTTCATTGAGATTAAATTTTTTCATTTTATGTATAGCGTTCTTCATTTGTGATATGTGCGCGACCTAGTTTCCATTTACATTTACTCTTTATGCCCGCATGTTCCGTGTGTTACCTCCCTGTTTTGAGTGAATTCACTTAATGAGTGTAATACCCGTGAGGATTGAATATATGCTTGCTTTAACGCTTATCCGGTTTATATAAGTTTTTGCCAAATCACACTTTGCATGTGCTCGCTCCCCTCCCACATTTTAAGGTTTTAACTCTATGAGGTGCATTCTATAATGTTAATGATTCAGACTTTTGTTTGAATTCGTTCAATGTGCTCATAATGCGTATGAAATGTTGTTCGCTATTGTTGGCTTGTCGCATGTTGGTTTGGGAATATTTTGAGGAAATCGTATGATGTTTGTGGGTTTCATCCCTGAAAACCCTCATGAGACGACACTCGTCCACTAGGGTAACCTAGGGGTTTAACGTCTTATTGCATACGCTAAATGTAATCGAATCGCCCATGAAAGTGGCCTTATGCTTTTATACCATACTTTTGTACTCTATCCTGCTTTTGGTTTGCTTGTAGTTCCTATTGCATCCTATTTAATTTCTAGGGACTAGCAATGTGTAAGTTAGGGGGTGTGATAATACGCAAATATTGCGTATTTCATCCCTCGAACCTACGCATTTTAGCCCCTTCGGGTGCCTTAATCTCTATATTTAAGCCCGTTAACCATAAAACCTCGGTTTATATTGTTAACATGCTATATGAGGTATAATTGGGCTTTTGTAGGTATTTAGATACTAAGTACGAAGTTTGAATGCATTCCGCTCAAGTTTTGTACGCAATCACACGTTCGAGGGCAATTTAGTAATTTTACAGCTTGGGCACCTGACCCAATATCTACACGGAAGTTGTAGCCCTCGTCGTAAGATTCGTGTGGTCGTGAATGGTGTGCGAATTCGATCCCTAACGAAGAAGTTACGGCGTTTCTAGCGGAAGAGAAAACCAAATGCACCAAAGCATGATGAAACTTGAAGGAGCCCTGCTTGATCGATCGATCGATCAATCGATCCTTTAATTTTCATCCTTCGAGCTGAGACAGTGGGCTTATTTTTCAACCATCGATCGATCGATCAAAGGGATCGATCGATCGATCTCCTGTTTCCAGTTGATATTTTTGCCTTTTCTTTTCTTTTTCCTTTTCTTTTCTAATTTAATTCCATTTACTATATAAACCAAATTTGTTGTAAATATCAAATATAATTGATTTTAGGTTAGAATATATTAGGGTTTAGGAGTGTTTGAGAGCTCATTTACCATTTATTCTTGGTTTGACACGCAATTGGGTTTGTAAGTTGTACTTTCATCTTCCCTCTCCATTAATATAAGTTTGTATTTCTTTAATTCTTACTTTGTAGTTAATTTACATGCTTTCATAATTAGGTTTACATGACTTTATTTATTGCTTTCTAGTGTAGATTTATCGCGTTTATTTACCGCATTTTTAATATGCTTTCTAGCTAAATTAGTCTAGGTTGTGTCGGATTGAAATCATTTCGGGTTGACATGTTGCTTTGTTTTGATGATGGAGTTTTACGGGTCTATTTCGAGTGCGTTGCCCTAGTATTATGCCTAGGAGATTTGATGGGGTATATCATGTATGCTCCGTTCTTACGACCTTGCGTGCGTAATTTCCTGGGTATTTGTTGACGCCAAAATTGTATTAGGTTTTTATGCGAATTTAGGGGTGTGACAACTCTTGATTTAATTATCTGTCAAAATGTGACACACTCTTAATAACTCGTCGACCCATGTAACCATTTTATACTAATCAACTCGAGTGAGGGATATTCGACTCAACCTATAGTTTTATCCACTTTTTTAATCTAGTTTAAATACACTCGCCTAGATTAATCTTTCCCTTTTATGAATCTTTTCCTTTTTGTGTATAATCATCTTTTACACTTTTATTTAGGAGTATTAAATCTCATAAATTCTAGCAACTCTTCTCTGTGGATTTTTCGATACCCGGACTGGGCTGCTATACTCACCCGTTGAGTGTAGTCATAAGTTTAGGTTTTTGTATTAAGGCGGTGAATAAAAAACAACGATCGACGTTTTGACATGCGCCACTTTTACCCCTTGATCATATACCCATGTTTATTTAGATATGCTTCATATGATTATTTGATTCTAGATACGACATTGTTTACTTATCTTTTTCACTGATTTTCTATTCGATACAAAAATGGGGGAGATGGTATGTGATGTAGGGAGATGTTTTGATTGATGACCACATAAGTTTTCATGCTTATATATTGATTTCATGTTTGATTATATTGTTTACATATTGGTATCATTGATTTGAGCTATATTGAAAAGTGTGTATACAAATTGATATCATATATTTTCTCATATGTTTAACAAATGGTTTGATTTACTCATTGGTATCTTAATGTTGTTTATCATTTGTTCCCCCATACATCACTGGGTATTTGTTTGTTTTATGTGTGTAGGTATGCTTCAGAGATTCGAGATTTTACGACTACATCACATTCAAACATTTCATACTTGTCGATCCTAAATGTACTAGTCCTTGCCCTGTATTTTTTGATTTTGGGTTTATGAGATAGGATTTAGGTGTCATACAACTTGACGGTTCGGCTTAGCATTCACTATTTTGGTTTGTCCCGGAACACTCAAAGGGGGAGATTTGTAAGGGCAAATTTCCAAGTGTGTCAATTTGTATGTAATTGATTTAATTCTGGATAAAAACAAAGTTTAAGTCATAGGATTGTATTTTGAGTCACAATCCCTATTAATCATATGACATTGTTTTGAAGACATAATGGCCAAGCTTCAAAGATAGATCATACCGTGTTTATTGGTGCACGTTTCACGTCATCATATCAGATTGCATTCTGAGATACTTTTAGGTATGAACGCATAATGTTTATAGGACTCGAATTTTTTTTAAGGATGTTATTTTATTTAAAAATGTTTTTAAATTATTTATTTTGAGATAAATCCGCTTTAAAGTCATATAGATATTTCCCTTACGTTTTGGAAGATCAAACAACATTCACTGTCGTTCAAACGACACGTGGAGGTCGTTCAGACAACATGGTCAAGTCGTTCAAATGATATGGATATATCATTCGAATGACATGACCATTTCGTTCTAACTATGCGCCGACTTAACTCTTTTATTGAAGGCGTGTTTCACTCTAAATTTTGAAGGGTGCAGAACCAAATTACAGAACATAACAAATATATTTTTCTGCACTTGTTTTTAAGGATTTCAAAGTTGAAACCATCCTTATTGTTTACAAGATTCGAGCTTTCATACATATACATTTCAGAGATCTTGTATTTCCATCACTGGTTTATTCTTCCATTATTGATGAACTATTTTCGTGCAGTGGACTCCGTACGTGCTGATTGCGATGGACTCTGATTTCTGAATCGTAGACGTTTCCAACGTTGTATCAGTGGATATTGAGGCACACATGGGCTCATGTGTTATGGACTTGGCGTGGAAGGGTTTCTGCATTGCATTGTGGAGGAGCGGTTGAAGTATAGAATATCGTCAAGGCTTATGAGGATAGAGTCGTTGAGTAAGTCTATTGTCTGTACTTTGTAAAATCGTATCATAGTGATTGTCTGACTTGGGTCGTCCAAGGTTTTTTCCCTTAGTGGTTTCCTCGTACATCGGCGTTGTTTTATGGACTTGATTTACTTTACTTTCTTTAATCATCTAGATGCATGCTTATGATTAAACAAGATAAAATGGGCTTAAGTAAAATTGGTTCACAAACTTGGTGCGTAATTAAAATTGAAAAAAGTTATTTTTGAAAGCATTTTTTTTCATCTAAAGCACGCAGAGAAAGGGTACCCTACAAAATAAAATTAGATCAGAGCACCCCCTAACATTAAGTTGTAATCCAAAATTAACAAACCAAATAAACCCTATTTTGAACCCCCAAAATAATAGAACAATGGAAGCGCTGCAAAGATTAGGGATAAAGTAATTTCTATTTGTTAGAGGAAATACAAGAACTTATGACAACATGGTGAGAGGATGAGATTGAGAGGGGGAAAGAAAGAGACAAATCAGAAACTTACCAAAAATGGAAGATAACAAGAATCAACGGTCCTTCCTCTCTTTGTTGGAAAGAAAACTACGCATTGAAGAGTTGTAAGGCATTATGGAAGGGGCAGGGCTGATGAAGATGATGATAAGGAGGGCTAAAGAAGAATGGGAGAGGAGCTTCTAGGTCAACTAGGAGTGTAAAAGGATAAGAGAATACAAATTTAGTAGTGAGGAAGCAAACCAAGATAAACGGACATATACAAATTAAAACCCATAGTGTAAAAACATCACTACGTCGGTTGATTACTATAATTAAAATTGGGAAATATTTTTTTTAGGGGGGGTGGGTATTAAGTCTCTCCACCCTTAAACCACATACACAAAGAAATAAAAACCCATCACTCCCCCCCTCCCCACAAGGTTCGAACCCCAAACCTCCTACCCCACTTGGTAGGAGGGTAACCATTGTACCATATTTCTTTGGTTAAACTAGGCAAGAAGTTAATTTACCTACTACATATTAACTAAATGAGTTAAGGATCACTCCCCCACCATTGTTGGATGTCTGAGCTTCAAAGTTAGGGTTTGGATTGAATCACTTTTAATTGAAAACTTGTGTAGTGATATTAGAGTATCTTAGCATTTTAACTTCTTTGTCATGCAACGATAATGTTTGAGGCTTTGCTACAAAACTATTCCATTTGTCACCATACTTAATTGAAATTTTAATATATAATTTTAACCATTTTAAGTAAAAAAATAAATTTAATCTTAAATCATGTTCACTGTGGATTCGATCCCTACTTGCCGCTACATTCCATAGTGTATCAAGTTGTGGTTTGTGTTAGGAGATAAACACCCAATGATAAAATCTTTGTTTACAAAGTTTATCGCTCATCAAAATGGCGTCTTTATCGGGGAATGGTATTTCTTAGAATTTCATTGATTTAGTCATTTGTTTATACTTTTGCATCATTCTTTTTTGCTTTAACTTATTTTGTAAACTTGCACTTTTGAGTTCTAAGAAACTTTAAAAAATGGGTGCACACAAAGTGTTTGGTGAATTTCCGGAGTAAGCTATTTTCTGTAAGAATGTCTTACTATAGCGTTTTCAATAATTATAATGGTAGTGGTAATGGCTCTCAAATTTATCATAAGGATAATTTTCAAAGTCCCCCTAAACAAATGTCTTTTGGTGAATACTTGCATTAAAGAGAAAATAAAATTATAAAATGACTTTAAGTGAACATTTACAAAAGCAGACAAATGATTCTTGGGGAACTAAGTGATTTTTCTAATAAAGGGCCACAATTTTTTACAATAAGAATGTTGAAATTAAGATGGTAATAGTTCTCCTAACTATTATAACAATAAATTTCAAAATTCCTATAATGAAAATTTTGAAAAGAGTTTCGATAATAGTTTTCAATTTTTTGATTTTGGTGAATCTTCCCTACCATCAAATTCATTCGGTGTGTACGTGAAATTTAAAAAATGGAAAATTTGATGACTATTATTGAGAGAGAAAATTATTATTGGAAAAATTAATTAGATGCATTATTTGAATCCAATGATGATTTTTCTTTTAAGACTTTAGAATATGAAGAATTTTTTAACCAAATGAGGAATGTAAGGATTTTTATCAAAGGATACCAACTTTGGAACAAACCATTCTTCTTTTGGGTTAAGGTATAAACGAGGCCAAAAATGGAGAGGATGTGAAAATTGAATCAATTTTCAATTAACTAGTTTCTTTTTTGAAAAACAAAGATGAGTTGGAAACTTGTGTGTCACCTCAAACAATTTTTGAAGATTAAATAATTGAAAGTTGATTTTTCTTTTTTAAAATCCACTCCGTTCTTGATGATGATGAATCCATCGAGGTCGAATTTTTTCCCTCACCATTTTCTTTCGACGCTATCGAACCATTACGACTATGACAAGAATTCAATGAAAGTCCTGGGGACTTTGATCCGATTCTTATCAAAGAATATTTCTTCAAAATGCTTTTCATAATGGGTTTTTTCATTATGTGTGTACCACATCCCATTCCATTTGAAAAAAGGGGATAAATTTTATACTTTCTTTGGTCCCATGTGTATTCATCCCCCGTTGAATTCAAAACTCCCATCATCCACCAAAAAGTTTTCCTTAATGACGGTTCTTTCCTCCTGCCCAAAACATGCCCTCGTTGTATAAGCGAAACTCCTATCTTGCCAGGGGTATGAAATTAAGTGGAATTCTCTCATTAATACCACAAGCTCAACATATTTTATGGGTGGGCCCTAATTTTTTTTAACTTATATTGAATATCTAGATTATAAGTTAAAATTATTACTTGTATATTGTAATGTGGATTTTTTTTTAATTATTGTCTAGTGTAATTAGTTTAAAGTTTTTGTTCTTCTTTTTTGTTATGGTTGGTTCTAACATATTTTTTAGAATCCATGGACTTTAACTATCTAGGGACCTCTCCATATAGCGTGGTGTGTTTATCTCCCTCTTTTTACCTTATATTCTTAATTCACATTGAGGACAATGCAATATTTAGGTTATAGGATGTGGGATATGTTTCCCATTCTTTTTATAGTTTCATTGATTTGATTCACGTTTTTCTCAATCATTCTTTTTGTATAAAAATATTTGAAAAAATTAAAAAAGATTTTTTCTTTTTCCCCTTTATTACGCCTTTTACCCATTTATTTTCGATGATTTTGTATAATTGTTCCACTCTTTTGCGCGAACGGTGATGCATATTTTGATCTTTTCTTGATTATTAGCCTTGAGTTGTCATACTATCTTTCTTATGGAAAACTTCATGTTTAAATAAATTCGTATTATACAAGCACATTATGCAAATGTTTGTTTATGTTTTGTTTAAAGCAAATATAACGCGGTAAGCATACAAGCATAGTGGGAACTATTTACCTTGTGATCTTTTGAGTTTATTATTTCTTTTGAGTGTGTATATACCAACTCTCATAACTTTTGAAATTCATATTCATGTTGTTAGTTATCTCATTATTCTTATTTTTATCGTTCATTTTGGGATACCAACTCTTATATTTTTTAAAATTCTTTCATTTTAGCATGTTTGTTGACATTGTGGTGACTGAATGTGAACCCTTGGAAATGATCATAGGTCATCTTTGATATTAAACTCATATTGACATTAACTTCCACTATATAATTTTCCTAATCAACCCCTTTGATCCTAAATATATCTCTTCATTTCATCACTCAAATCCCTTAACCAACTCCCCACTGGAGTTTAAACCCTATGTACACCTTCCTTGATTTTCTTCTGAAATATACTTGGAAAAATTGGCTAGTTTTTGTGTGTTGTAAACAAAAAGAAGAGAAGAAAAAAGGATTTGAAAAAATTGAGAATCCCATCGTTGTCAGAAGAAATAAAAAATCATAGTGCATTTGTGTTTTTGTTGCTCAAGCTTTAATTAAGGAACTTTTATTCCAACGTTGTTTTATTCCACACATTTTCATTATCCCAAGTTTTATCCCCAAACACTTTGAATCACAAATTCCCTTTATTTCATAAACCTAACCTCGTCTATGTTACAACCCTAAAAAGTCCTATGTGATCCTTGGGTAAATATGATTTGAAAGTCAATGTGATTGAAATGAGCCGCTAGGGTTTATTTCACATCTTATAATGGACAATGTCTTTCACAAGATTACTTTGTCCGTTTTAATATAACGTCTTTTATCATTGGCACGTGCACGACCTTGGCTTTAATTACAATTACTGTATATGCCCGCATGCCTCTATTGTACACCTTTTCATAGCATTTCATTTGTAGAGTGTAATACCAATGAGAATTGATTTGAAACACGCTTGAAATTTTATTCGAAATATAATAATTTTAATCAAATCGAAACTTATATTTGTGCTTCACATCACACGCTTTCATAATTTCAATATATGAAGTATTTTCCATAATATTTATTGTTTAAGAACTCTTGCATGTTAATGTATTATCAAAATCTTCTTACGATGTTGAGTTTGTACTTGGAGCATGGGTAATTACTTTGAGAAAAACTGATATTTGTGGATTTCATCCCTGAAAATTCTCACGAGAAAAAAACTTATCCACTACGGTAACCTAGGTGCTTAACGGTTTATTGCATATGCTAAATGCAATTGTCTTTCCTATGAAAGTTAATTTTTTTATTATTTGTATATATATATCTATTCCGATTGGTTTTTATATATTTTTTCGGTTCATTCCACTTCATTTATAGGGACTAGCAATGTATAAGTTCGAAGGTGTGTTTAGTTACAAATATTACATTCGTAACCCCTTATATTTACGCATTTTAGCATTTCAATGTTCGTTAATTTCTATATGTATGCTCTTATACTTCATAACCTTTATTTTTATTGTAAACCTAGTCTGCAAGGTTCATTTTATATTATATAGGTGGATGCACGACGTGAGGTTTGGATGTATTTCGAGAAAGTTTCGACATATATTTCATCTTCGGGAGAAATTGGGTTAATTCATACTTTATTATTTGGATGGTATTTAAATACTGACATATATATCATTAAGTTATCTTTGCTTGACATCCGACCGTGCGTCAATCCGATCCCGAACGAAGAAGTTATGGTCGTTTTTAATTTTTTGAGTGTCAGTCTTGAATCGTTTCGCCCCAAAATCCAATCGATTCTACCCTGATGAAATGAATGCCGATTATAATTTAAATGCCCTGAATCGATTCTCTCTTATTAGAATCGATTCGGGTACTGTTCAAGGGGGGTAAAATTTCGTTTCTTGTTTTTTTTTTGCTTTGCTACATATATATAAACTTTATTTTAAGTGAAGGACTTCTTTTTTAGGTTGGTTTCAGAGGATTTTCTTCTTTAGAATTGGGAGCCTCTCTCTCTTAGGGTTTGCTTTGTAAGTTTATTATTCATTATCTTACTTTGTTAATCTTTAATAGTTAGTTTTAAAGCCTTTTAATCCTTGTTTTCATTTAATTATAAGTTAATTAGATGTTTGCTTTATCTCTTAGTCTTTATCTCTTAGTTTGTTATGGTTGATTTATAATGTTTTGTGGCTAGTTTATGGGTTAGGGCCATTAATCCATTTTGAGGATAGATAAACTTTATATATAAAGATTATGTCATTGGGTGTTTACCACCTAACAAAAACCACAACTTAGTATACTATGAAGTGACAAGTAGGAATCGAATCCAGAGAGAACGTGATTTAGGATTTATTAATTTTCTACTTAAAAGGGGAAGATGACGTGTTTTTAAATTTTGAGACTTAAACTACAATTATAACTACGCAATAAGTTTATTTATCTACTAAAGATTAACTAAACGATTTAAGGATCACCCCCCCCCCCCCCCCCCAACATGGATTGATAAAATAAATTAAGGTTAACGGTTCAAATCGGATTTAACCGTTCATATTCAATTGAGACTAAACCTCAAACATGAAAAGAAAAAATTAAAAAATGAAAGATTGAAAGTATGGTGACAAAGGGATTAATGTTGTGGCAAAGCCTTAAACATTGTCTTTGTATGATAAAATAAGTTAAAATGCAAAGATACTCCAGCAATGGTTGGATAATAATCCTAACTCATAAACTAGCCACAAAACATTATAAATCAATGATAACAAGCTAAGAGATAAATCAAATAACTAATTAATTTGGAATTAAATGGAAACTAGGTTACAAAGCTTTAAAACTAACTATTAAATATTAACAAATGAAGAAAAAAGGAATCGTACATTTACAAATCAAGCCCTAGGCGAGAGAACCTCTCAACTCCAAAAAGGACAAAATCCTTAAAACCGACCAAGAAAAAAGAAGTCCCTCACTTAAAATGAACTTTACATATATATCAAAGAAAAAAAAAAGCGTTTTGCGTATATAGACAGTAACCGAATCGATTCAGGTAAGAGAGAATCGATTCGGGGCATTTAAATCACAGTGAGTGTGCATTTCATCACGATGAATTAATTCGATTTTTGGGCGAATCAATTAGGGGCTTGACGCTTAGAAAATTGAAACAACCATAACTTCTTCGTTCGGAATCGGAATGACACACAGTAAAAAGCCACGCAAATAAATCTTGATGATCTATATGTTAGTATTTTGACACCATTCAAGTAATGGAGTATAAAATGATCTAATTTCCCTTGAAGATGAAGCATGTGTCGAAACTTTCCCGAAACACAGTCAAACTTCACGTCTTGCATCCTCAGCACCTATAAAAGCTCAAATAAACCTTGTAATAGATATTTACAACAAAAATAAAATTTATTAAGCATAAGATCATATTCATAGGAATTAACGGACGACGAACTGCTAAGATGCATAAATATAAGAGGTTAGAAATGTAATATTCGTGACTAATTAGATTTGCATATATATATATATATATATATATATATATATATATATATAGAGAGAGAGAGAGAGAGAGATTGAGACGAAGAAAAGTTTAGCTGGCTATTTTCTGGGGGGGAAATTCGTGTTTTTAGGTCGGGTCGTGGGCTAACACGAACACGACACGACACGACTTCGTATTTTTTTATCTAACACAAACACAACCCGAATAGAGTACGACACGATACGATACGACTAACATGATTTCATAAAATATACACTAAATTAAACATGAATAGACACGAAAACCCAAAAAAATATGATTAATACTACAGGATATAATAACATGACTCATAATTTTTATATGAACACGAATACGACATGGCTTGGTGCCAAAAAACCTGGCACGAATACAAAATATCGTGTTAAACTCGGGTCAATTTTGTGTCATGTTTCGTTTCGTGTTTTCGTGTCGTTTATAAAATTGTCACCCTGCTATTTTCTTAATTTTGGCACGAAGTTGGTGTTTACGTGTTGGTTGAATATGCAAAGATCATAAAGTATGTTTAGTCAACATTTCGCCTATTAATTATGACAATCATAATGTAGGGTTTTAAGTGATCACTCAATGTACTTCAGGTTTAACAATGAAATTTTTCTTAATAAATAATGCATGTATTAAACGTTAAACATAATCATATAACAAGTGTAAATTATGTTAAATCGATAGTTACGTTTGATAAAAATAGCTTGTATGAAAAATTATTATCCGTTGCTAAATAATCAATACATTTGGTAAATAATAAACATGAATTATGGGTTAATGTTAAAACAATCTTTGCACAAGATGTTGTAACAAAAAAAAAGTTAACTTTCAAAAGAATGTACCAAATCACTCAACAATGTATGAGTCATTTGAAACATCCTGATGTATGAGTCATCTCAAACATCTTTCACATTATCATTGGATTGAATCGGGTGAGAACAACAATTAGGATACCTAATTTATGGATTGATTTAGAAGAAAAAATTGGAGGCTATTTTTTTAATAAAGATGTGAGAGAAAATAACGATTTTATAATTTTTATTTAGTTATTTATTTAAGTAAATTGATAATTTAAACTGAAAACTTTTTTTATACACGTTTTCAATAAGTTTGGAAAGTTTTAAACCCAAATATCAATTTTCCACTCAACCTATATATGTCAACTTTACGAGGTTCAATAAATAAATAAAAAATGATCAATTAGGTAACATATATATGTACAAATGGTAAGGTTCACCTATTGAAAAAATTCTTATCACAATCACTATACTTATTAATGTCAAGTTGGTTAAATAATGTGGAAGACATATGAACGGAAAGTTCTTCATTAAACTTATCAACATGCCACCATAATCCCTGAATATCCTACTCGAATTACCATCGGTTTAGGATGTTCGAATTACAGTTATCCTACTATAATGTCTTATTGCCCCTCCATTGCCGATACTATATAGCTTTTTGAGTGTTTTCCTTTAGATACTATGTTTTAATGGGGAAGGTTATAGATATAGTGACACGCCCCAACCGAGATACTTATAATTAAATTTGAAAGTCAAAGTAAGTCAAACCATAATTTAATTAACCAAATCATAAACACGAGTCTTAACTATAGAGTCATTAATAAAAATCCATAAAAACTAAAAATATTTCACAATATTGATATACTTATGCTTATATAAACTTGTTTGAAGGATAAGTTGACTTAATTACTTCATTTACATTTAAATAAAATTCATTATTTTTCGCATTCCTGGCTAACCCAACCCGATCTCCTAGATTTGGGAGTCAAATCAAGATACTTGAAAAACATAAACATAGGGACCAAGAGCAAACTAGCTCAATGAATACATCATAACTACACTATCCAATGTCATTCTAACGATTTCGTGATTTTTTTCAAAAAATATTTTGAAAACATCTTGGAAAAATATTTTATGTTTTCAAACACTTTTAAAATACCACTAAATAAATTAATCACGCAAAATCAACCTAATATACCTTCTCCATATGATTGTAGTGATGATCTAAACTCTTTGATCTTTGATTGTTGCATTCGGTCACTAACTTGTCTTCGCTTGAACCTCATGAGAATATACATGATGATCTAGAGGCGTAACGGAATATTTCAAACTTAAAAAACATAATAAGCAATTATAATTTTTTTTCTTACAAGATTAGATGGCTAAAAGTATAAAACTAGGGTTCTTGAGATGAATCTAAAATAAACCCCTTTAATTTATGCTAGAATTGGGTAAAACCACTATATATAGGCTATGATTTATGATACCCCATAATATATACACACACACACACACACACACACACACACACACATCTATGTGTGACTGATTTTATGTGAACATACCTACTCTAGAGATGCTATTGTTGGAGTTTACGCGCAGTTAGCGGTCCACCCTGGCGTGATCAACAGGTGTTGGGGTCATTTTCTCAGGTCATAGGACTGTTGCATGGCCACTATAGGTGAATTTTGTGTCCGGTGGGGTAATATTATATGGTTGTGACCCACAGATGTATGACTATGATCGCCTCCAGTTTATGTGTTTACGATTTGGACCGGTGGTGAGATTTTGAATCGGTGGTCCAAGAATTGTACGTGTCGTACCTGAATCCTGATAGCATATTAGGGAATGCATGCGGGAGAACAACTCAGGGATGATATGTATATACGTATAAAAGAGTGTTATATGTATATGTGGACTCAATGAATGTGTGAACATTAAATTAAATGCATCCAGGAGGACAACTCAGGGATATATATATATATATATATATGTGTGTGTGTGTGTATGTGTGTGTGTGTGTGTGAACTTAATGAATGCATGAATGTTAAATAATAACTGGTGTACATATATGTTGACTATATAACGGTACGAATCTAATTGAGAATTAGTATGACATAGCTTAGGTGATACCTGAGTGACAAAGAAAGTAAAGTGAAATACGTGTAGCACAAATGGGGCTAAAAGTAGCGTATTGGACTATATAAAGAATGGCTTGACTAGTTATGAGTGGTAGCATAACTAGGAAGTCAAAATACATGCATTAAGTGACCACTATAAATGAGGGGCGAGGATAATCTCATGTGAGTATTACACCAGATGAGCATGAATAACTCTGCTACATATTCATTATTACATATTAAATACTTGCAAATATTTTTAAAATGTTTTGGGCTCTAATACGTATCGAAAATATTTTCAAAATCTAATAGGTACTCAGCCACAGGGGCGTCAGGGTTAGCTTTTCATTCTAGTCAGACAATGCAGCAACAAATATGGATGAATGAGGGACTTGCGTAGACGCCTATTTCCATTCAATATAGTTAGGATTATTATTTCAGTATTTCTTTTTGGCACGTCTGCCACACTAAGACATTTTTTTATATTATCATTAGACTTTGTTTATATTATATCATTTATCAATTGGATTGTACTTGGGATTTTACTGAGAGTTTATTCAGTTATTTGTTTAATTATGTTGTTACTACTCATTATGTTCTATTGTGGATAATGTTTATCTATATGTTTGGATGTTTTAATAAATCATGTTAAAAAAAATTTAAAATTTGACACCAATTTTAATTGGTTATTAGTAATTAATTGGTTTTCGACAGTGATGCTAAGAATGAACCAAACTGAGATTCTTATTTTATTTTAGTCTATGATTGGCCACCTATTATTAGAATAGGTGGAGTGTCACAGTTTCCTAAGAAAAAGCAATACCCAGTGGTGGAACGATGATCAGTAGGATCACCAGCCCAATCGACATCAAAATAAGCACTCAATTGGAGAGAGGAATAAGTAGAGAAATAAAATCCATGGAATATTGTGCCTTTAATGTAGCGAAGAATAACAGTATAATGAGTAGACCTTGGTGAAAACATGAATTGGATAACCATATGATTTGCATAGACGATGTCAGGACGAGTAACAGTGAGATAGGCAAAGCTCCCAACCAACTGCTTGTACAAAGTAGGATCACTGAGTGTGCTACCATAAAGCGGAGTCAGCTTTAGATTAGTTTCTAATGGAGTTGGAACTATTTTACAATCAATGAAACCAGCACGATCAAGGATATTTGAATCATATTTGACTTGATAAAGATAGAATCCGCCAGAGTCAGAGAGTACTTCAAGACCCAAGAAGTAGCTTAGACGACACAAATCCTTCATTTCAAAATGAGAACTAAGAGAGTGCTTGAGAGCAATGATGCAGTATGATCATCTATGGTGATAATCATATCATCAAAATATAGGATAAGAAGAATAATCCCAACCTCGATTTTGCAGATGGAAAGTCCAGAATCATAACCACTGGAAGAAAATCCAAACTAGCTCATAGTGGAACTGAATTTTGCAAATCAATCTCGAGGGGCTTGTTTGAGCCCATAAAGAGATTGATTGACCTTGAAGACCCGATATGATTAATGAGGATATCCGGGAAAAGGTTTAATATAAACTTATTTTGTGAGATCACCATTTAGAAGTGAATTTTTCACATCCATTTGAAATAATACCCATTTTTTGGCAGCGACAATGGCAATAAGACTATGAACTGATGTAAGTCGGCTAACTAAGAAAAATGTTTCTTCACAGTTAATGTTGTATTCTTGATTAAATCTTTTAGAAACAAGATGGGCTTTATATCTTTCCACTGATCTATCTGATCGACTCTTAATTTTGTATACCTACTTACATTCTACTGCGGCCTTTCAAGGAAGAAGAGTAGCTAAGTCCCAAGTGTGATCTGTATCCAACGCTTGCAATTCATCATTCATAGCTTGCTTCCAAAGAGGGTCAGAACTAGCCTCTCAATAATATTGATGCTCATGACGAGAAATAATAGAAGAAAAATAGTGAAAACGTCGAATATGAATAGATGATTCTCTTACTCTATTTGTTCATCGGGGAAGAGGATCAAATGAAAGAGGAGCAAGATCATTTCAAGAAAAGCCTATATAGTAAGAACATAGCCTGTTGAGAGTGGTTTAGTGTAGACACACCATTCTCGTACCCTCTAAGTACCTCCTTAGGTCCTTAACACTCCTCTTCCCATTTTAAGACATTAGGTCCTAATACAATCCCTGATCTAGAGGCCACAGGGCACTTTTGGGCCCTATTTGAACCCTGTCAGCTCTTCAAGCCGAGTGAAGCTCAATGAAATTCTTAGGTCTCTGAATCCCCTTTTCGACGGTCCATAATGTGCATGAATTGGCATCACGGTTCGTGCGTACTCACATTTTACTCTAAACCCCGATAGAGAGGCCACCAGAGGCTTTTGAGCTCCGTTTGAACTTAGTTAACTCTCCAACCTGAGATAAGCTCATTTGACTCTCCTAGTTCTCTGAATCCCATTTCTAATGGTCCATACCATGCATAAATCGGCGTCACGATTCGCGCGTACTCACATTTTTACTCGAAACCTTGATTTAGAGGCCATTGGGCACTCTCGAGCCTCGTTTACCTCAGTCAATTCTGCAAACTAAGTGAATCTCATCAAAATCTTATAGGGATCTAGATCCTTTTTCCAACAGTCTATATCGTGCGCGAATCGACCTAACAGTTCGTGCGTATTTGCCTTTTTACTCCGAGAACCCCCATCTAAAAACCATTGAGTGCTTCTCAGATCCATTTGACTTCGGTTAACTCTCAAACCTGGGAGTGTCTCAATGAATTCTTTTAGGGCTCTTAATTTCCTTTCTAATGGTCCCGTCAATGCATGACTCAGACTTATAGTTTGCATTTTATGCCCATTTTATTAAAAAAAAGTTCGTTCCTGACTGCCTATGGGCACCCCAGACCCCTTGCCTATCAATAGGTTGTACTTTCCTTAGCCAGTAAGGCAGGGCTATACCGATAGGCAAGCCAAGGGCCATGCCGATCGGAACCCCCCTGAAACCCAAATTTTTTACTATTTAAGTATACTATTACCTCATTCCCATCCTTTTCTGAAGTAAGAACATAACCCTTGAAATCACTGAGCCGAAATTCTACTTTTGCCAACATTCTCTCCATTTCCTTACATCATTCTCCTCCATTTTCACCCTACTTTCCATCCTTACCTCACTACCATTTAACCGTTCTAAAATCAGCCTCCTACCATTTCAAAATCATAATAAAGTTCTTTAGAAGTCTACCCTTATTTATTTACAACTTACTCAATTGGTAATGGTTGTTTACTTTCCTTTATACTTTTGACATATCTTTGATTTCATTCTTTCACTTCAAAACTAATTTCAATTTTTACTATATCGTACACACAAATCTTATATTCATAAAATCTAAAAAGCCAAAAAGTGGTTTTGTTATAAATCCTAAATTAAAATTTCCTCATTTTTTACACTTTCTAAACCTGCGCATATTTTTTAAATATAAACTAAAGGAAGTTCTAAATTAGTATTTATGGGTTAAACCCTATCCTTGCATGTTGATGCCCTTCGGGCTACGTAGGCATCCTGAGCCAATCTTAGGATTCGATTCCTTTTTCTTCATTTCTTCATTTTATGTTTTGTTGTGTTTGTTAGTATTGTGAGTCCGCTCACTCCTACCCCGTATTCGTGTTCCGCTCGATATACACATTCAGTTATTCATAGTGATTTGTGATTTTAGGGACACTCACATTATATTTTTATGTTATTTCTTTTATACACTCCTTAGGATGATTCCACTCTGTATTTTCAATGACACGAGTCAGATGATTCTTTTCTCTTGTTATTCACACCACACACATGTACACATGTATCACATATTTGAGAAAATGAGAATATTATCAAAGACCATGAGAGACCAAAAGGGCGGGATGGGTTCCTAACACCGTCCCATTCCATAACTTGGCCCTAGGACCCTTGACTCATTTGGTTTCGTACGCATTAGTATGTCTTTTGATATCGTTCTCTTAGGACGACTACACATCTTCTTCCCGTTTGAGAAAACTAGGCTAGTGGCTCCATTTCTTCGTGTTTCTCCCCTTTTAACAAAGTCTAATTTATATCCCAGATAGCCCGCGAAGATCAGTGCATGTGGAGGAAAGAGGACTCTTTTATCCTTGAATACCCGCACGCGCGGAGAGAGAGAATTTTTCGATTTTCCTTCCCCTCCAATTTTGATCCGGCCTGGGCCAGAGGAATCCGACCCGGATGGATACAGTGGCGAATCCAGTGGGGATTATTTTTAGAGTAATAGACTCTATTTCACACGGGTGCTATTTCTTTTACTCTCCTCCTTTTCTACATGTCTACATAAGCCTCCACTTCTATGTTCTCCCTACTCTTATACTTATATGTTGCATAAATGCCTTGTTCATATCACATATCTTTCTCTCTACCATGAATTTTTCTCATCACATGTATATATCATCTTCTTATCACATGTTTCAACTTTCACTCAGTTGTATATATTCATTATGTTTCACCATTTACACTTGTATATAATTACACTAGCACACACACTCACCTTCTTCTCACTTGTATTTACCTTCACGCTTACTCACATGCTTGACACACAACATATAGATATCCATGCCTAGTCGCACTAGCACACACTTCCACATTTCTCCCGCTTGTATATATCCACATGCTTTCTTTACTCACACATATTCACATACCACTCTCCCACTTTGAGCATAGTATAACTTGTGTATATTCATATGCCTCACACATTGTATTTATCACCATGCTGTGTATAGTCTCCATGCTCCATGTACATACTCGCTAGTTTTACTTTCCATATTTACCCCCTTATCCCATGATATTTGTATATTTTATGCTCTCCCTCATAGTGTTAGTACTTCTCTTATTTAACGTACCTTAAAATCTCCATTACATACTAATTAGGAATCATACATTCTTTCACACTACATCATTTGAGCATTGCAATGTTGACCATAAATTTTGTCCCGTACTGTGTGTGGGGGGGGGGGGGGAGTTCACTTCGTGATGGGTGCCGGTCCTGTGGGGCGTGGTTAACCTAAGCGATATGATTCCCACCTTCCATTGGCCTAATTATTTTAACGTATATTTAACTGAACCCCCGTATCTTCCCGCTTGACCGAACTCATCACGGGAGGTATATAGTAGGGAACTCATTTATGTATGTTTAGTATATCGATTTTTCTCTCACATGTACCGTCTTTATGAGGTATATCGTGGGGTAATTCACATACACTCCAATATATTGAATGGCTTGTCC
Organism: Sambucus nigra; assembly: GCA_949130495.1. Taxonomy (NCBI): domain Eukaryota; kingdom Viridiplantae; phylum Streptophyta; class Magnoliopsida; order Dipsacales; family Adoxaceae; genus Sambucus; species Sambucus nigra. Next base: position 77,415,083 of record OX422220.1, read on the forward strand.
ACACGTACCTATGAATGATTACCCTTATAGGCAAGAGGTATATTCTGGAAGTCATGCCAAAGAGGGGTAACCTTTCCACTAACCCCCCAATTGCATTAACCTCATATAGGCATCTACCCTAGGACATTCATACCTAGTTTTCGGGTTCTAATTCGAAACTTTGACAAAATTTTGGGTCTCCTTATTACCCAAATTTTTACGCTATTTTTCCCATTTTAGAACAGGTGCCTGTCCATGAGTCCGGAAACAAGTCAACCCGCGTCTTGCATCATGTACTCTATCTTTTCCCCAGACTCGTGTCATGTTTGAAATTTTTCTTACATCCTAGACAAAACATAATACAAGTGGAACTTAATACTAATAACCATGCCGAGGAGTTTCTTTTTTCTCTCTTTTCAAAAAATACCAAAAATATTTTCTCCCTTTTTTTCGAAAAAGACAAAATACCAAAAATACTCTTCTTTCCCTCAAAATAGACCCCAAAATCATTTTTTTCCTCTTAGGTGCGATCGCGTACCCCGATTTTGGTCAGGCTCCCTATTGGCTCTAGTTTTCAGTTAAACTATCCCGAAAATCTACTGCTTCCTCTGTCGCTTCGATCGAGTTCGAGATATCCCATCGAAATTAATTCATGGAGAACGTTGACCAGGATGCGAATGCTTAACCGAATCTAATGACCATCCTGTCCTAGCTAAGTGATAAGATTGACAACCTCCAGGCAAAAGTCCAGAAAATACAATGATACCAACTTCAGACTCCCAAGGCTCCCAAGCTTAAAATCCTCTTTCCCCATGCCAAGGGTCCACCTGTTCTTGAACTAGTATGGGTTCCAAATCAACATGCCCCACCTGCCAATAGGCCATCGAAACTTCAATTACCGATACCGAATCTTTCCCAACTAGGGACTAATCCACTAGTGCCAATTAATCCCAAGGAGGAAGAACTAAGCAAGGTCTAGGAGGACCTTAAGTTGCTGTCTAAGAAATTTTACCTGACCAAGATCTCAGGGAATTACATGAACTACACCCACATGTCTCCCTATCCCAATGCCAGATTACCAGAGAAATTAAAAATGTCGAACATTGAGAAGTTTGGAGGTAGAGGGCCTCTAATTGCTCACCTAAGCTGCTATCATCATACCATGACTCTCCATGGGGCGTCAAAGGAGATAATGACCCAAATGTTTCAGTAAACCCTTAAATAAGGTGCCCTCAAGGGGTTCTTGTCCCTCGAAGAGTCCAGAATCTACAGTTGGGAGGACGTGGTCAGAGATTTCATGTCACAATAAAAGTATACGGAAAAGTTAGAAGTCACATACAGAGACTTAGAGCTGCTCAAATAAAATCCAGGGGAATTAGTCAGTAGCTTCATTAAAAGGTGGAGAGAGAAAGCAACTACTATGATCAACAGACCGTCAAAAAAAGAATAGGTAGGTATAGTGAAGAAGAACTTCTTGCCCCATATTCGAGTACTAATGGGAGGTCAATACTAACCTCACTTTAGGGCCCTCCGAGAGGCTGGGTTAAAAATTAAAGAAGGGGTCACAAGCCAAAAATAATATCCAAACCAAAAATGCTGATCGAGCAGTTCGCATCGCGGAAGTATGACAAGTCAACCAACACCTTAGTCTCAACCATTAACAACACATCTCAACCTGCCACTTCTTGGACACCGAAAGTCATCCTAACCCTTCCAAAATGGAGTATACTAAACTTCATGCTCTCATGTCAAATGCGTATCAAGACCTTCTTGCTCGAAATCTCATTAAACTGTTGGAACCCCGATCCTCTTCCCGAAATATCAAACATGATGCCTATTGCGACTTTCTTCAAATCACTAGGCACACTACTGATCAACGCTTCCATCTTAAAATGTTATCTAAAGTCTCATAGATAGGGGTATCATTGCCCCACCAGCCGATCCTCATCCTGATATCATCTATAATCCTCTTCTAGCACATAGAACTCGAGTGAATGACATTCTCACAAAAGGTGATCCAAAATTTGACCCCTCAACCAGAATCAAACCCATCGAAACACCTGATGTGCCTACCATCTCACAAAACCCCCTCAAAGTTTTCCTTTCCTTTCCTTTCTCCTGCATCCTATAAGATTTATCGATCAAGCTTTATCACTCCTCACTCGAGCCTGTATTACCGTTCGTACTCTCTCAAAAGGAGGAGGCATGGAATTACTTATAGTTTTATACCAACTTTAGATTTTCAGCCTGAAATTTCCCTCAGAAATGACTTTTGACTGTGAAAAGTTCAAGGATTTGTTTATGGAAATATAGAGGTGGGATCGAGAATGTAATGAGTGAATAGTGCTCATGGAAGAATTCATCCTGGATGACATCGTGCAAGTTATGTCAAATATGTTCCTTCAGAAGAAGGATATATGCAATGTCTCTGAGTTTCTTATAATCTTGAAGCTCCAAAGGCGTCTGGTCTTTTCGTTGCACCACATCCTGACTGAGTGGGAAAATTTACATGATGAATCCATAGAGGTTATTGAATGCATCGATTTTGCATGGAAATATGACATCATTACTATTGTATGGGGGATAATTTTGGCAGTTTAGATGATGAATCAAACTATAGAGAAGTTAATTTAGTTGCTTCTTTGTGTGGGATGATCTCCTTCAAAGAGTTTATAGGGGAGTCAATAAAGTATCCATTAAGCTAGAAGTAGATGAAGACACATGGTTCTTATTTTTCCCTTCTTCCATTTACCACATGACTCGATCCGAGCAATATTACAAAGATCTAATTCATCAATCAGTCAGAACAAATAAGGAAAAAGGTGTCGTCGAAGGGCTCTTGATGCTAGAAATGACTGCTAAAGAAAGTTGGGTCCTTGACCAACTAAAAAAGACTCAGGCTAATATGTCCTTATGGGGGATCTTTATATCCTACCAATTACACAAAAATGCCTTGAGAAATCTCTTCATAGGACCCACGTTTCCTCCTCCTCCTCCTCCTTCTCCTCCTCCTAAAGAAGCAGTGCATATAGTTAGATTTCTAACAGCTACCAGACTCCTCTCCTTTTCCAAAGAATAAATTCCAAAGATAAGGCTTAATCATAACTACTCCCTCAATATCTCCGTCAAAGTCATAGGAAAGATAGTTCCTTTAGCACTTGTAGATAACGAGTCTGACCTCAATGTATTCCCACTAAGAACCCTCAATTTCCTAGGGATAAAAGTCAGTGATCTCACTCCAACATCTGTCGTCGTGCATGCTTATGGAAACACCCATCGAGAAGTTATGGGTTGTATAAAGCTTACACTAGGGGATGTACTTATCCACCCTTTGACAAAATTATAGGTCATCAATATACCTGTTTATTTCAACCTACTCCTTGGTCGCCTATGGCTACACAATATCCAGCGGGTATCTTCTTACTTATACCAAAAATTAAAATTCTTGCTCAATGGTCAAGTTATCATAATTCTTGGGGATGATGATATTTCACATGGTACTAGCACTAGCAAACCGGTAGTGGAGATTTAACACGAGGCCAATGACATATTCCTCTCTGATTTCAAGATTGACCCACTTCCTATCCTAGTTGAGGATAATTTCAAGGTCGAGTGTGTTTGGGGCATATCCCCCATGGGAATGTCAACGTAATTCAGATGTTTAAGATCATGAACTTTATGACTGGAATGAGTATAGGTTGACCAACGGGGAATCCTCGAACCGATAGTCCTAATGGAATCCCCCCTCCCCCCCGTGCAACCTGAGCTACTAACCATTACCAATTGAACCTAAGGCATTCCACCAGCCATAAAATAAAAGAATCTTAGAAACTAAAAAGACGATATCAGGAGATTCCCTAAATGGGAAATTTGTCAAGGAGGGTGAGTATTTCCCTTTTCGTGGATTTCCTGAACCGTGGTATGATCCTGTCGATAAAAATATGAAATTGGGGTTAGAAATATTCTTTGAGGATGACATCGCCTGGGATGAAGGGCAGAAACATAAGATAGATCCTCCAACATATAAATCCATAGTAAACACTATAAATTATGGGGATTGTGATACCGATGAGTCATTCGACCTGCACACACTGGGGCTGGATCTCTGCCTGATCTGTTTAGAAGTCGAGCCCTATCTAAGAAGATCACTGTTGCTGAATCCCCCTCCTTAATTAACATGCCATTCTTGTTCAGCTTGCTCATATCAACCTAGACCCTGCCATCCATTCTCTCTAAAAAAATAGCCGAGCCTACTATTTTTCTCCTGCTTATGATGTAATTGTAAAAGAGGCCTCCTTTGATGAGGTCTTCACATCTGTATTCTTGAAAACTCTTTTAATGAAATAAACGATGATTTTGAGTATCTTGTTGTTCCTTACATTATTTGCCTTAATTCTAATCAAACTTTTAATGAAGAGGATTTAATAAATGAACAATTTTTAACTAATCTTAACGAGGAAAAAATAAACAACATAACTGCATTCAAACTAATGATGATAAGACTATTGTTTTTAATCTCGATTCTTGTATCCACCTATGTAATATTAGGATAGGGTTCACCCTCGACGAGCATGAGCAATCACAGTTTGAAGAGCTTCTGAAAGAGTTCATAGATATCTTTGTAGGGTACTATAATGATATGCCTTGCATTGAACCAAAAATAGCACAACATGAGATCCCTAATTTCCCAGAGAGCAAACCAGTCAAGAAGAAAATTAGAAAACTCTAAATATAATGGTCCCTCAAAGTCCAAGATGAAGTGGTGAAATAGTTAAACGTAAGCTTTATTCACATGGTCGAATATCCCATGTGCCTTATAAACATTATCCCCATGCCAAAATCAAGAGAGAAAATCCACATGTGAATCGTTATCGAGATCTAAACAAGGCATCCCCTAAGGATGATTATCCTCTGACTAACATCGACATGGTCATATATAACACTGCAAGTTATGCTCTCAAATCATTTGTCGATAGTTTTTCTAGGTATAACCGGATTAAGATGCATTTTGACCATCTAAAAAAGACCACATTCATCACCCCATGGGGAACCTTTTGATACATAATAATGCCATTCGGTCTCAATAATGTCGGGGCTACCTATTATAGAGTCGCTACAACCATTCTGTATGACCTTATCCACAAAGAAGTCGAAGTCTATGTTTACAACATGATCATAAAATCTAAGACTCGAGAATGTCGAATTCCTATCCCGAGGAAATTCTTCGAGCGACTATGACAGCACCAGACGTGACTCAACCTGTAGAAATGCATCTTCTATGTCACCAAAGGCAAACTCCTCAGATTCATGGTCAGTGAAAAAGGCATTGAGGCAGCCACCGCCAAACTAAAAACCGTACTCGAGTTGCCACCACCCGAGATGGAAAAAGAAGTTCGTGGATTCCTGGGTAAGTTATAATACATCAGTCGATTCATCATCCAGCTGACCTCTATTTGCGAACCTATCTTCAAGATTCTCCAAAAAATTCAATCTAAGTTTGGAACGAGGCATGTCATGAAGGCTTTGATCAGATCAAATGACACCTCACCCGGCCTACACTGCTCATGCCTCCCCAATAAGGTCTTCCCCTCCTTCTATACTTGAATGTCATCGATATTGTAGTAGGGGCTACGTGGCCCAATATATTAAGGAATCCCAAAGGAAAAAACCATGTACTACGCTAGTCGAAAGCTATCCAATTCTGAGGTAAACTACATCCCAGTAGAGAAGGCGTGTGTCACCATGGTCTGGGACACATAGAAGCTCTAACATTGCATGCTTGCATTACCCATGAAACTGGTGTCCCGAATGGATCCAATGATATACCTATTAGAGAAACATGCTTTGTCTACTTGCATGGCCTAGTAGATGATGTTATTGATCGATTTTGATATCATGCACATTATGCTGAAGACTATGAAAGGGAGAGCCATATCTGACTAGCTTTTCGACAATCCCATTGAGGGAACCGAGCTTTGGATTTTTGAATTCCTGGACGAAGACATCCTATACACCTCTCACGGGGACCTCAGATGGCATATGTTCTTTGACGAACTTATGAACAAGAAAGGGTGTTGTATTGAGATAATCATGATCACCCCCTATGATTCTCACACCCCATTGCTATTAAATTGGATTTCCCATTGCACCAATAACATGACAGAGTACGGGGCATGAACCATTGGTCTCAAAATCTCATTCGAGAAAGGAATCAAACATATTGATGTCTATGGAGACTTATCTTTCATCGTAGGGTAGATCCTCAGGAATCAAAAAGTCAATAACGAGAAACTACTACCCTTCCATGCTCACCTAAAAGAACTTGCCTCCCAATTATCACATTCCATTACTTTCCTCGCTCGAGGAATAGCCTAGATAACGCACTTGAGATCTTAGCCTCTATGTTCGACAATACTGAGGTAATAACAATGACCTTTTTTAGTTAAAAAAACTGAGGTAATAACAATGACCCTTTCTAGTAAAAAAAATAGGCTTCACCCACTCACAGCTATCACATCAAGCTTGTTACAGAAGAATATTTGGACACGACAGGATTGTGGTATTATGACATTTGGAACCTCCTCAAACATGGTAGCTATCCTCAGAATACTGACAAGAAAGATTGTGCAATGCTTCGCAAGTTAGCCACTTAGTACATCGTCTGCGCTAAGGCACTCTTCAAGAGGAATTTCGATGGAACCCACTTGCATTGCATATCAGAAGCTAAGATCGAGGAAATGGTGTAGAAAACTCACAGTGGGGAATGTGGGCCCCACATGAATGGTCACATGCTTGCCAAAAAAATAATCCATCAGGGTTACTACTAAACCAATATAGTTCAAGACTGCATGAATTATGTTCGAAGATGCCTCAAATACTAGCAGTTTGATGACTTTCAGCACTTGCCTCCTCGGGAGCTGTACAACATGACTTCCCATTATCCTTTCTCCACCTGGGGCATAAACAACATTGGGAAAGTCACTCCGAAAGCTTCAAACATACACGAATTCATCCTAGTCACCATTGACTACTTAACGAAATGGGTCGAAGTCGAGTCATATGCGGTACTGAATGTGAAGAAAGTAGCCAATTTCATTTGAAATAACAACACTACGAAGTCCCCCACGAATTAGTGTCAAATAATGAACTTCATTTCAAAGCTGAGGTCACAGGAATAGTCGATGAGTACGAAAATCAAAGGCACAAATCCCCTCCTTATCGATTGCAAACTAATGGCACTGTCGAAGGCGCCAATAAAAGCCTTAAGTACATCATTAGCAAGATGATCGAAAGCTACATAGACTGGGCCGTTCGGATACCATATGCCTTCTAGGGTTACCGCTCTCCATTAGAATGCCCACTGGGGATACTCCCTATTCTTTGGTATACGACATGAAAGAAATATTTTCTATCGAACTTGATGTTCCTTCTCTGCTAGTTATGCTAAAAAGTAAAGTTAGTGAAGAAGATTGATTTCAAAATCACTACGATGAACTCACGCTCTTAGAAGAAAAGAGGTTGAAAACTCTATATCACATACAAGGGTACCATCTCCGTACTGCACAATCATTCAAAAAGAAGGTTAAGGATCACGGTGTCCAAGAAAGAGACCTTTACCTCAAGCAAATCGTAGAACCTATCTGGGATGCACCCCCTCTCATACTCAAGAACTTACCTTCAGCTGCCTGATGGACCCACTTAAACTCTTGGTTGGGACTTAAATGCACTCCGTGCGATGGTAGGCTTTTATAAGCTTGGATGAAACCACGACTCCTTATTCCAAAGTGTCAAATATTATAAGCCATCTTTGACTAGTCCCCTCTGTTAGAATCTCCATAACTACCCGCTTCCACAACCACTATAGGTAATCCCCAGATATGAACCTAGCCTTCTTAACAGATTGAGACAGATGGGAAGATGGTCGACGAAATTGCCATAAGGTACCTAATATCATCCTTAGTGATTCAGTCAAGTTCTCCATATGAAAGAAGTTGGTTATGTGCGGAGGAACGATTTGCTCCCACACTACTTGGCACAGAAGCGACCATGGAAAGTAAAAAAAAGTCTGATGAAGGCCTACCAATTGCATGTATCAGTAATTACCTAGTTACAATAGAAGTTGTAAGTTCTACCACCATAGTGTAGACTAGCGAAGGCTCTGGCCTCCATGCTCTATAAGCTAGTTCACCCAATTCTATGTCATTAGGCCGAAGTTGAATAAAGGCCTAGAAATGAAGTTGGGAATGCCCGATAGAGGGTACTTAGGAGGGGCTTCCAGGTGTAGTCTCTCAAACAATCACAATGATAACATGTCAGAGCGCCCCATAAGAAATTAGCCCGAACCTCATTCTCGGCATCCAGTTTATTGAGAGTCTCCGCTAGTATCACAACAACTGGATTACAATGGTAAGACATCCATAACACTATCATGGCTACCTGAGGGTCAGTCTTCGTATTACCTGTCGCTGAAAGAAGCCTGACAGTCAATCTCAGGGTTACGGATTCGATAAAGCCATTATGAGTATAATCCATTCAGCACACAGAGTTCATTACCTTTAGGATGATGATAGTCCCTCCATTCACCAAAGGTCAGACACTTAAAAGAGATATATTGAGTAACTCTGCTAATAACACCCGAGGGGAAGGGGAAGGGGAAGGGGAAGGGGACAAATACATCATAGTTGTCGCTATAATTGGGTTGACACCCAGCATAGTAAAAAAATCTTAGTAGGTGGGAAACACCTCATCAATGTCAAATTAAAAGACACGGTCTTCAGGGTAACAAAATTGTACCACCACTTCTAGTATATTCCAGTCTATAGGGAGTCTATGCCACAAGGAGACATGGCGTAAGTATTGGGTTAAATTTGATAAGCAACTCGAGCTGCTGCCAGGCCCTCTAATCCTAAGTACCCAAAAGTAAAGAGTAAGTGCAATCAAAGCTAAGAAAGTGATTTTGACTTGACCCTTATGCCGATAGGTAGGCCAAGGGGTGTGACGATATGCAACCCCCCTTTTTGGAAATTCTTTACTTTCCTCTTTTGTGTATAACTTCAAAAATAAAGATTTCTTTTATTAAAAAATTAATCTTCGAGTTTTTCTTCTATTTTGTTCCATTTTATCCTATCTTTGCAATAGATAAAACCTCAGCTAGAAATTAAAGTGCATGTAAAATAAGCCACTAAGTCAAGATTTAAAAAATAGCATCTTATATTAACTTATAGAAAATGATGACATTGTTTCTATGGGTGCCAAAAAAAAGCAAAAAGAAAGAAAAAAAGAAAAGATAAATCTGGACGCAACCCGAACCCTCCAAAAACTTAATAAACCCACCTCACATTAAGTACCTCGGCGAACATGGTTCCCCTCATGACATGCAGTAAAATCCCTACTCCTGGAACCGGAGCTCTCCTCAGATATAGCCGACGGCACCATGCGGGAACTGGATGACTTCCTTACAGAATTAGACACTGATGCCATCTAGTATCGAATATCCCATAGCTAGGTCATTGACAGGTGGATAGTCTGCAAAAGAACCAAAAAAGGAAAGCGAATCAGTAATGAGAAGAAGAAAACATAAACATGAAAAGAAGAAAGGGGTCATACATCCTTCCGGAGAGCCTCATCAGGAAGATCTGTAAATCCATCTATCTTCTCATGAGGGTGACGAGGCACCGATACCACCTCCCCACTGCACACTTGAATATGATAAGAAGGGGTGGTAATGTGGTGGAATGGAACCTCCTCCGCTGCTTCCCCCGTGCCTCCTTCATGCTATGGGCTAACTTCGTCAGTACGCTGGTACTCCTTTTTCATCCCGCTGCAGGCGGAGGTATATTCTTCACATCATAAATTCATAATGGCATCAACCAATTGCTCATAAAGTTTAGGTAATCGTAGCCTGCCATCATATCATTGCATTACATATAGGGCACACACTCTATCGTCACCGCCCTAACCTTAGCATACATCTCCTTCTACCACCTCATATACTTCGGGGGAACTGATGGTAGGACCTTCAACTCACCTTTTAGAACCTACTTGACCACTTTCTCCATAATGTACCAGATGTACCCAAACTCGTGTGCCAACAGCCTCTTTATTTAGGTGTGCATGCCCGTAATCCCCACGAGCCTCAAAGATAAACGACAAGGGTAAAATGTAGCCTATTTCCCATAAAGAGTGCAAAACCACCGAAAGAACTCTCATCACCATCATACTCCTCAGTAAAACTAAAATCAAAGTGTGCCCGAACTCGCAATGCTAATACCCTCCCCAGCGAAGCCAAAATTGAAAAACACTCTCTATAAATAACTCCTTAGGTTCACAGAATTGACCTCGACCCCCTGAATCGGTCGTCTCAACTCCCTAGGTCCGCAGAATCGAACTAGACCCCCTGAAATAGTCGTCTCAGCTCCCTAAGTCTACATAATTGACTTCGACCCCCAAAATTGGTTGTCTCAACTCCCTAGGTCCTCATAACCGACCTCGACCCCTTGAATTTGATCGCTTCAGCCTTTTAGGTCCACATAATTGACCTAAGTCCGTATAATCAACCTTGAACCCTTGAATCAATCGTCTCAACTTTTTAAGTTCGTAGAATTGACCTAGTTTTGTAAAATTGACCTCGACCCCTTGAATTGGTCATCTTAACTCTTTAGGTTCGTAGATTTGACCTCGACCCCATGAATTGGTTATTTCAACCCTCTAGGTTAGCATAATAGATCTAAGTTCTCACAACCGACATTGACCCTCTGAATTGGTCACCCCAACCCTTTAGGTATGCAAAATAGGTCTGGGTCCTCAGAATCGACCTTGACCCATTGAATCAGTCACCTTAACCCTTTAAGTTTGCAAAATAGAACCAGGTCCTCAAAATCCACCTTAACCCTATGAATCGGTCACCTCAACCCTTTAGGTCTAGATAATAGACCCAGCTCCTCAGAATCGACCTTAACCCTCTGAATCGGTTATTTTAAATCCCTAAAAAATATCCATGAAGTGTCAAGCTTTTGACGACCTCTTCTTATTACAAGCTCGCCCATCGAGGGGCTCTGTAATCACCCAATCTAGGTACCCCCAAGTACCTCCTTAGTCCCCTAACACTCCTCCTCCCATTATAAGAACCTAGGTCTTAATCCAAGCCCTTATCCAGAGGCCATCAGGAGCTTTTGAACCCTATTCGACCTCTATTAACTCTACAACCTGAGCGAGGCTCATTAAAATCTCATAGGACTCTGAATCACCTTTATAAAGTCCATACCATGCACGAATCGACCTCACAGTTGGCGCGTACACACCTTTTTACTCCCAACCATAATCCAGAGGGCATCGAGTGCTTTCGATCTCCGTTTGACCTTAGTCAACTCTCTAACCTAAGTGAAGATCATTGTATTCTAGTAGGGCTCTAAATTCCCTTTTCAAGGATCTATATGTGACACCCCGCCTAATTAAATACCGGGTGATCAGTCCTTTATTAAATTATAACCAATGTGAACGGTTGGTTCATTCTCAGCATCACTGTCACAAAAATAACTTTTCCAATTAAACACCCTAATTAATTAAGCTAAGTGACAAAACCATTTTTAGACTTCAATTTCCCAATTTCATTTAAAATCAATATTTAAAACCTTTGATAATTAACAGATTAAGAGTCACACAATAATAACAAGGATATAAATGATCATTCAAGAATTTAACTATCAATAGTAAATACCAACTTCAAACCACCAAAAAAAACATTCTGACAGTAATAAATCCCAAAGTAAAACTACTGAAAGTAAATGAATTACAATCCACCACAAAAACCAACTGAATAATGCAAAGGGCGACACATGCCCAACTAGATAAAGTAGAACTAAAAGTGGAATCAACAATGAGGTCGTCTAAGCAAGAGGCCTGCAACTCCCACCTAAGCTGCAGCGAGTTCCCTACGGAGGATCCTATGCAAGACGCCCCTATGGCTGGGCACCTGTAATATATACATATATATACAAGAGAGAAGAGAAAATAGGAAACGGGTCAGAGCCCGATTGTAAAAACAGTTTAAAATTAGTTTAGCAAGTATTTAAAGTGCTACCGGCTAATGCAACCAACATATTAATGCGACACTCCCTTGAGAAATTCTCACCTCTCTTCTAGTGTGCACACCTATCCCACTAATTCTTCCCAACAGTTTAACTTATCTTATCTTAAGTTGCTCGTGAGGTTTTAAACCGACAAATTCAAATGTTTGAGAGGTTAAGTTTATTTAAAAGCAAAGTTCTCAATTAACCTTATTTAATAATAGAGTTTCTTAGTAATATATTATGCTTTTCAAACACTTATACCCAAGTTGAATTAATTATTCATTTCTTACATACCATAATCACAACAGGCAGTTCCCAAATTTCCAGATTTAAATACATATATTAAATACTTATATAATATATATATTCTAACATCACCCCACATAAAATCTATGTTGCGGGCATACTCTACTATCCAGTCCCCGTATTACTCGTACTAAGGGAAATACTAGTTCGGAATCACTCTCTAACTGTATTAACACAAAACACATACAAAATGAGGCGAATCATAGTTCCAAGTCACTAAGAGGATATCACATACCCTCACGTCTCTTAGGCCCGTCTGACTATCGATCCGATAGCCTGTACCAAGGATTTTTATCTTCTAGGGTACGAGTCAATATCCCCCATAAAGGTACCATCGAGATAAGACTGTCCCAGCGCGGTAACCTCAGGGATAGCAAGTAGCGTGGGCATGATTTTTACACGTATATAGTATATGCATAAACACAGTCATATATATATATATATATATATATATATATATATATATATATATTACTATTACCATATCAAATTTAGGTACACTCTCACGACCCATAATTATGATATTTATCCTTATTAGTCGTTAATTAGTTATCACGTATAACGGTTTGTCTCTTATTCAAATTTGTGGGATTATTTCAACTTATTAAGTGACACTAGCGGATTTCTATCCTCCTAAGTGTAATTTTAGTAGGCACTCATTTATTTTACAACGTAACTTCCTTACGAGTCTACCCCTTTAACACATATTCCATTGTCCCTTATGTGTAAAACATCCCCGTGAAAGATTAATCTCGCCTTACGTTAAAGGTTCCATATTTTTAATAAGTCCTATAGGTCTTCTTTATATCCCAAAATGCTCTAACATTAATATGCAAGAATGTATAATCATTTAATTTGGAACAACCTATAAAAAAGTGAATATGAGTTATGCAGGAGGGGTTGATCGATCTATGGCAGGTGTTCGATCGATCGAAGCATCGATCGATCGATGCTCTAGGGTCGATCGATCGATCAAGCAGGTATGGCAGACCTGCAGATTTTCCAGATTACGGGTTTCCTCTTCCAAAATCATCCAAAACAATATCTTTGATTACCAAACTCCAAATAGTTTATACTACAGGTATTATAACCTTAAGTAAATGATTTTCTACGTCAAGCATGCGGATTTTCATCATGAAAAACGAATTAAAAGGGGTATAATCCATAAAAATATCAAGAACCCTAATATTTCTTTTGTCTAGTTCTTTCTCATTCTTTTACCAGATTTCATAGTCTTTATTTACTGAAATTTTGTGGTTCAATCTCTACATATGAATTAAGTTTCCAGAATACATCTAATACTCATACAACATGCGAATTTAATTCTCCAAAATGGGTTCTTCTTTCACAAAAACTAATCCTAATCAATCCTAGGCTAATATGATTGGAGCATTAACTGAAATAGAGCAAGATAGATACTTGCCTGGGAATTTTTGTTTCTAATTTGTGGATGAAATCAGTGTGGTGGTGATCCTAGTTGCGCGATCTAACTTCTGGCGGTGACGGCGGTGGAAACGGAGTTCTTGGCCTAGAACTCCTTGGTAAGCTCTTCCTTTCCTTCTCCAATGGTCGTCTTTTATTTTTGGTTGTGTTAACCCTAGAAGACAACCCTAATCATCTGATATAACCTAGAAAATTCGTAGGTTTCCAAGCCCAAAAATACAAAATGCCTAAAACGCCCTACCGGGGTGTTAATTAAGCCTAAAAACGCCCCGAGACCCAAACTAAAACCCCGGGTACATTATTTTGACTATCTCGACCCTTCCGGACACTTTGGCGCACTCGAAATGACCATACGGGTGACTTATAATTTATTCACTTTTATTAATCAAAATTTAGTCCCGACATGACACGGGCGCGTCCCGACTTAAATTTCCAAAATTGTCATTTTATTCACTCGTGACATTTAATAGAACCAATTTTTATATATTACTTTGCTCATTAGTAATATTCAACAAGTTTCCAATAATTATAACTCTCGTCACGTCAGTAATTAAAAATAATTAATTTTCGGATTTCTATTAAATTAATAACTCACATCAAATTTAATAAATCCCCAAATTTATAAAGCATAAAAATACGGGGTATTACATACTTCCCCCCTAATAACGGAATTTCGTCCCGAAATTCAAAAAATAAGGCATACCTGGTAAGAATAAATCTGGGTATTTCTCACGCATATCTGCTACGCGCTCCCAGGTGGATTCCTCCACATTATGATGCTCCCACTGGACCCGTAGTGGAACTACCTTCTACCTCAATCTCCTTTCGCTATGGTCTTGGATAGACACTGGTCATTCCACGTAAGAGCTGTCGGGTTGTAAGTCAATCTCCTCAATTACGATATTGGTATGGGCCATGTCATCCCGAAAGTATCGTCTCAACGATGTAACACCCCGCCCACCCAGAGAGAGCGAACGGAGCGCTACTCATCGATAAAACTAACCAAATCCACAAACAACAAGGTATAGAGCATCTAAAAATCCCACAATACAATAATAAGAATCCACTAATCTCAAATCTCTTCAAATTAAATACAACCAAAAATCTCTCGAAATATAACAACTATCTACCTCGAAATAAAATGCTCTATACATCAAAATAATACAAGTCTTCTCATTTCTTGTATTAAAATTCTTCCCAAATAATCCACGCTAAAATCATCCCAATTGGTCCATAGCACTCAAATCCGTGCTCACCTGCCAACTAAGAAAAAGATGGGGAAGTACACAATAAGACATGAAAGATGCTCAACAATAATATGTTAGCGATTAATAAAACGCAACAATACGAATACGAATATTCAAATCAAACACGAATCTCAATAGCATTTTATCAATAAATTTCGCAACAACATATTAACCGGGTCACCAGGTCTCACCCCATCCGCATATGCTTTATCAAGTCATAGCCCTTGGAAGCAAGAATTTTGGCGGTGCCCAACGTCCGTACCATATTAAAATCTCATGACAACGTGGTTAACGACAACATGAATAATACCACATGAATCAAAATAATTCCAACAATTAAGATTTCAATGAATTTAACAATCCAAAATATGAGTTCAATTAACAAGAATTCAATGGAATAAACACTCGCGAGATTTAGGAGCATATTGTGTAAAACCTCATACCTCAAAATCATCACATAATTCAGCCTCAAAATCTAATCACATCATCACGTTCCTCTCGCGAAAATAATCAAATTTCGTTATAGCCCAAACTCGAGAAAACACCGAATAAGCCTTCTAATCGAAGGTTGAAATCTTGATAAGTTTGGGGCTATGGTTTGTAAATGAAAGGGATTAATTTTGGAGAGGTCTTCTAGTTGAAAAGTTTGAGAAAAGTTGATTTGAAAAGCCAAGTCATGAATTTGTTGATATATATATGATTAAGAGTTTGATTAAGAAAAGAGTTATAATCAGATACAAACACTAAAAAATTTATTCCCGACGATCGGACCGTTGGAATTGGATGAAATTTTACAGAGAATTAGATGAAGATGAGAGGAAGCTCTCCAAAAAATTTCAGCTCGATCGGACCGTTCAATACTTTTAAAAATTGTTTTTTTGCTATAGAGTTTTATATTTTGAGGACACTAAGAGAATTTTATATTTTGAGGACTCTTCTATACAATAAAAATTCAATTAAAACTCCATGTTAATTGCGATTTCGAAACCGTTTGAAATTCTCATATTTAAAATTAAAATTCAACATATTTGAGCAATAAAAATAATTTTTCCAAATACTTTACTTTCCTCTATATTTTGAAAATACCTCAAAATTACGCGGGTTGTTACACTTCCCCACTAACAATAAAATTTCGCCCTCGAAATTCGCCGAATGCCTAACTCTCAAAAATCAGTCCAACAATCTCCAAAAATAATCTCGTCACCAAAAATAAATTCCTCACATCTAATCTAGATTTCTAACACGAAACGATCATCTAAAGATTCTATCTCCAAAAATACGCGCCATAAAAACGCAACAGACCCAAAATCCAAGACCCGAGGGTTATCGTATACCTAAGCTCTGATACCGTTTTGTAACACCCCGCCCGCCCGGAGAGAGCGAACGGAGCGCTACTCATCGATAAAACTAACCAAATCCACAAACAACAAGGTATAGAGCATCTAAAAATCCCACAATACAATAATAAGAATCCACTAATCTCAGATCTCTTCAAATTAAATACAACCAAAAATCTCTCGAAATATAACAACTATCTACCTTGAAATAAAATGCTCTATACATCAAAATAATACAAGTCTTCTCATTTCTTGTATTAAAATTCTTCCCAAATAATTCACGCTAAAATCATCCCAATTGGTCCATAGCACTCAAATCCGTGCTCACCTGCCAACTAAGAAAAAGATGGGGAAGTACACAATACGAGAGGAAAGATGCTCAACAATAATATGTTAGCGATGAATAAAGCACAACAATACGAATACGAATATTCAAATCAAATGCGAATCTCAATAGCATTTTATCAATAAATTTCGCAACAACATATTAATCGGGTCACCAGGCCTCTCCCCATCCGCATATGCTTTATCAAGTCATAGCCCTTGGAAGCAGGAATTTTGGCGGTGCCCAACGTCCGTGCCATATTAAAATCTCCTGACAACGTGGTTAACGACAACATGAATAATACCACATGAATCAAAATAATTCCAACAATTATTTTTCCAGATATCAACGAATTTAACAATCCAAAATATGAGTTCAATTAACAAGAATTCAACGGAATAAACACTCGCGAGATTTAGGAGCATATTGTGTAAAACCCCATACCTCAAAATCATCACATAATTCAGCCTCAAAATCTAATCACACCATCACGTTCCTCTCGCGAAAATAATCAAATTTCGTTATAGCCCAAACTCGAGAAAACACCGAATAAGCCTCCGAATCTAAGGTTGAAATCTTGAATAAGTTTGAGGCTATGGTTTGTAGATGAAAGAGATTAAGTTTGGAGAGGTCTTCTGGTTGAAAAGTTTGAGAAAAGCTGATTTGAAAAGCCAAGCCACGAATTTGTTGATATATATAGGATTAAGAGTTTGATTAAGAAAAGAGTTATAATCAGATACAAACACTAAAAAATTTATTCCCGACGATCGGACTGTTGGAATTGGATGAAATTTTACAGAGAATAGCTGAAGATGAGAGGAAGCTCCCCAAAAATTTCAGCTCGATCGGACAGTTCAATACTTTTAAATGTTATTTTTTTGCTATAGAGTTTTATGTTTGAGGAAACTAAGAGAATTTTATATTTTGAGGACTCTTCTATACAATAAAAATTCAATTAAAACTCCATGTTAATTCCGATTTCGAAACCGTTTGAAATTCTCATCTTTAAAAATAAAATTCAACATATTTGAGCAATAAAAATAATTTTACCAAATACTTTATTGTCCTCTATATTTTGAAAATACCTCAAAATTACGCGGGTTGTTACACTTCCCCACTAACAATGAAATTTCGCCCTCGAAATTCGCTGAATGCCTAACTCTAAAAAATCAGGCCAACAATCTCCAAAAATAATCTCGTCACCAAAAATAAATTCCTCGCATCTAATCTAGATTTCTAACACGAAACGATAATCTAAAGATTATATCTCCAAAAATACGTGCCACAAAAACACAACAGACCCAAAATCCAAGACCAGAGGGTTGTGGTATACCTAAGCTCTGATACTATTCTGTAACACCCCGCCCGTCCGGAGAGAGATAACGGAGCGCTACTCATCGATAAAACTAACCAAATCCACAAACAACAAGGTATAGAGCATCTAAAAATCCCACGATACAATAATAAGAATCCACTAATCTCAAATCTCTTCAAATTAAATACAACCAAAAATCTCTCGAAATATAACAACTATCTACCTCGAAATAAAATGCTCTATACATCAAAATAATAAAAGTCTTCTCATTTCTTGTATTAAAATTCTTCCCAAATAATCCACGCTAAAATCATCCCAATTGGACCATAGCACTCAAATCCGTGCTCACCTGCCAACTAAGAAAAAGATGGGGAAGTACACAATACGACATGAAAGATGCTCAACAATAATATGTTAGCGATGAATAAAGCGTAACAATACGAATACGAATATTCAAATCAAATGCGAATCTCAATAGCATTTTATCAATAAATTTCGCAACAACATACTAATCGGGTCACCAGGCCTCACCCCATCCACATATGCTTTATCAAGTCATAGCCCTTGGAAGCAGGAATTTTGGCGGTGCCCAACGTCCGTGCCATATTAAAATCTAATGACAACGTGGTTAACGACAACATGAATAATACCACATGAATCAAAATAATTCCAACAATTATTTTTCCAGATTTCAATGAATTTAACAATCCAAAATATGAGTTCAATTAACAAGAATTCAACGGAATAAACACTCGCGAGATTTAGGAGCATATTGTGTAAAACCCCATACCTCAAAATCATCACATAATTCAGCCTCAAAATCTAATCACATCATCACGTTCCTCTCGCGAAAATAATCAAATTTCGTTATAGCCCAAACTCGAGAAAACATCGAATAAGCCTTCTAATATAAGGTTGAAATCTTGATAAGTTTGGGGATATGGTTTGTAGATGAAAGGGATTAATTTTTGAGAGGTCTTCTGGTTGAAAAGTTTGAGAAAAGCTGATTTGAAAAGCCAAGCTACGAATTTGTTGATATATATAGGATTAAGAGTTTGATTAAGAAAGGAGTTATAATCAGATACAAACACTAAAAAATTTATTCCGGACGATCGGACCGTTGGAATTGGATGAAATTTTACAGAGAATTAGCTGAAGATGAGAGGAAGCTCTCCAAAAAATTTTAGTTCGATCGGACCGTTCAATACTTTTAAATGTTGTTTTTTTGCTATAGAGTTTTATGTTTTGAGGACACTAAGAGAATTTTATATTTTGAGGACTCTTCTATACAATGAAAATTCAATTAAAACTTCATGTTAATTCCGATTTCAAAACCGTTTGAAATTCTCATCTTTAAAAATAAAATTCAACATATTTGAGCAATAAAAATAATTTTACCAAATACTTTATTTTCCTCTATATTTTGAAAATACCCCAAAATTACGCGGGTTGTTACACTTTCCCACTAATAATGAAATTTAGCCCTCGAAATTCGCCGAATGCCTCACTCTAAAAAATCAGGCCAACAATCTCCAAAAATAATCTCGTCACCAAAAATAAATTCCTCACATCTAATCTAGATTTCTAACACGAAATGATCATCTAAAGATTCTATCTCCAAAAATACGCGCCACAAAAACGCAACAGACCCAAAATCCAAGACCCGAGGGTTGTCGTATACCTAAGCTCTGATACCATTCTATAACACCCCGCCCGCCCGAAGAGAGCGAACGGAGCGCTACTCATCGATAAAACTAACCAAATCCACAAACTACAAGGTATAGAGCATCTAAAAATCCCACAATACAATAATAAGAATCCACTAATCTCAAATCTCTTCAAATTAAATACAACCAAAAATCTCTCGAAATATAACAACTATCTACCTCGAAATAAAATGCTCTGTACATCAAAATAATACAAGTCTTCTCATTTCTTGTATTAAAATTCTTTCCAAATAATCCACGCTAAAATCATCCCAATTGGTCCATAGCACTCAAATCCGTGCTCACTTGCCAACTAAGAAAAAGATGGGGAAGTACACAATACGACATGAAAGATGCTCAACAATAATATGTTAGCGATGAAAAAAGCGCAACAATACGAATACGAATATTCAAATCAAATGCGAATCTCAATAGCATTTTATCAATAAATTTCGCAACAACATATTAACCGGGTCACCAGGCCTCACCCCATCCGCATATGCTTTCTCAAGTCATAGCCCTTGAAAGCAGGAATTTTGGCGGTGCCCAACGTCCGTGCCATATTAAAATCTCATGACAACGTGCTTAACGACAACATGAATAATACCACATGAATCAAAATAATTCCAACAATTATTTTTCCAGATTTTAATGAATTTAACAATCCAAAATATGAGTTCAATTAACAAGAATTCGACGGAATAAACACTCGCGAGATTTAGGAGCATATTGTGTAAAACCCTATACCTCAAAATCATCACATAATTCAGCCTCAAAATCTAATCACACCATCACATTCCTCTGGCGAAAATAATCAAATTTCGTTATATCCCAAACTCGAGAAAACACCGAATAAGCCTTCTAATCTAAGGTTGAAATCTTGAATAAGTTTGGGGCTATGGTTTGTAGATGAAAGGGAGTAATTTTGGAGAGGTCTTCTGGTTGAAAAGTTTGAGAAAAGATGATTTGAAAAGCCAAGCCACGAATTTGTTGATATATATGGATTTAGAGTTTGATTAAGAAAAGAGTTATAATGTGATACAAACACAAAAAAATTTATTCCGGACGATCGGACCGTTGGAATTGGATGAAAGTTTACAGAGAATTAGCTGAAGATGAGAGGAAGCTCTCCAAAAAAATTCAGCTCGATCGGACCGTTCAATATTTTAAAATATTGTTTTTTTTCTATAGAGTTTTATGTTTTGAGGACACTAAGAGAATTTTATATTTTGAGGACTCATCTATATAATAAAAATTCAATTAAAACTCCTTGTTAATTGCGATTTCGAAAGCGTTTGAAATTCTCATCTTTAAAAATAAAATTCAACATATTTGAGCAATAAAAATAATTTTACCAAATACTTTATTTTCCTCTATATTTTGAAAATACCTCAAAATTACGCGGGTTGTTACACTTTCCCACTAACAATGAAATTTCGCCCTCGAAATTCTCCGAATGCCTAACTCTCAATAATCAGACCAAGAATCTCCAAAAATAATCTCGTCACCAAAAATAAATTCCTCACATCTAATCTAGATTTCTAACACGAAACGATCATCTAAAGATTCTATCTCCAAAAATACGCGCCACAAAAACGCAACAGACCCAAAATCCAAGATCAGAGGGTTGTCGTATACCTAAGCTCTGATACCATTCTGTAACACCCCGCCCGCCCGGAGAGAGCGAACGGAGCGCTACTCATAGATAAAACTAACCAAATCCACAAACAACAAGGTATAGAGCATCTAAAAATCCCAAAATACAATAATAAGAATCCACTAATCTCAAATCTCTTCAAATTAAATACAACCAAAAATCTCTCGAAATATAACAACTATCTACCTCGAAATAAAATGCTCTATACATCAAAATAATACAAGTCTTCTCATTTCTTGTATTAAAATTATTCCCAAATAATGCACGCTAAAATAATCCCAATTGGTCCATAGCACTCAAATCCGTGCTCACCTGCCAACTAAGAAAAAGATGGGGAAGTACACAATACGACATGAAAGATGCTCAACAATAATATGTTAGCGATGAATAAAGCACAACAATACGAATACGAATATTCAAATCAAATGCGAATCTGAATAGCATTTTATCAATAAATTTCGCAACAACATATTAATCGGGTCACTAGGCCTCACCCCATCCGCATATGCTTTATCAAGTCATAGCCCTTGGAAGTAGGAATTTTGGCGGTGCCCAACGTCCAAGCCATATTAAAATCTCATGACAACGTGCTTAACGACAACATGAATAATACCACATGAATCAAAATAATTCCAACAATTATTTTTCCAGATTTTAATGAATTTAACAATCCAAAATATGAGTTCAATTAACAAGAATTCGACGGAATAAACACTCGCGAGATTTAGGAGCATATTGTGTAAAACCCTATACCTCAAAATCATCACATAATTCAGCCTCAAAATCTAATCACACCATCACATTCCTCTGGCGAAAATAATCAAATTTCGTTATATCCCAAACTCGAGAAAACACCGAATAAGCCTTCTAATCTAAGGTTGAAATCTTGAATAAGTTTGGGGCTATGGTTTGTAGATGAAAGGGAGTAATTTTGGAGAGGTCTTCTGGTTGAAAAGTTTGAGAAAAGCTGATTTGAAAAGCCAAGCCACGAATTTGTTGATATATATAGGATTTAGAGTTTGATTAAGAAAAGAGTTATAATCAGATACAAACACTAAAAAAATTTTTTTGGACGATCGGACCGTTGGAATTGGATGAAATTTAACTAAGAATTAGCTCAAGATGAGAGGAAGCTCTCCAAAAAATTTCAGCTCGATCGGACCGTTCAGTATTTTTAAATATTATTTTTTTTCTATCGAATTTTATGTTTTGAGGACACTAAGAGAATTTTATATTTTGAGGACTCTTCTATATAATAAAAATTCAATTAAAACTCCATGTTAATTGCGATTTCGAAACCGTTTGAAATTCTCATCTTTAAAAATAAAATTCAACATATTTGAGCAATAAAAATAATTTTACCAAATACTTTATTTTTCTCTATATTTTGAAAATACCTCAAAATTACGCGGATTGTTACACTTCCCCACTAACAATGAAATTTCGCCCTCGAAATTCGTCGAATGCCCAACTCTCAAAAATCAGTCCAACAATCTCCAAAAATAATCTCGTCACCAAAAATAAATTCCTCACATCTAATCTAGATTTCTAACACGAAACGATCATCTAAAGATTCTATCTCCAAAAATACGCGCCATAAAAACGCAACAGACCCAAAATCTAAGATCAGAGGGTTGTCGTATACCTAAGCTCTGATAGCATTCTGTAACACCCCGCCCGCCCGGAGAGAGCGAACGGAGCGCTACTCATCGATAAAACTAACCAAATCCACAAACAACAAGGTATAGAGCATCTAAAAATCCCACAATACAATAATAAGAATCCACTAATCTCAAATTTCTTCAAATTAAATCTAACCAAAAGTCTCTCGAAATATAACAACTATCTACCTCGAAATAAAATGCTCTATACATCAAAATAATGCAAGTCTTCTCATTTCTTGTATTAAAATTCTTCCGAAATAATCCCAATTGGTCCATAGCACTCAAATCCGTGCTCACCTGCCAACTAAGAAAAAGATGGGAAAGTACACAATACGACAGGAAAGATGCTCAACAATAATATGTTAGCGATGAATAAAGCGCAACAATACGAATACGAATATTCAAATCAAATGCGAATCTGGATAGCATTTTATCAATAAATTTCGCAATAACATATTAATCGGGTCACCAGGCCTCACCCCATCCGCATATGCTTTATCAAGTCATAGCCCTTGGAAGTAGGAATTTTGGCAGTGCCCAACGTTCGTGCCATATTAAAATCTAATGACAACGTGCTTAACGACAACATGAATAATACCACATGAATCAAAATAATTCCAAAAATTATTTTTACAGATTTCAATGAATTTAACAATCCAAAATATGAGTTCAATTAACAAGAATTCAACTGAATAAACACTCGCGAGATTTAGGAGCATATTGTGTAAAACCCCATACCTCAAAATCATCACATAATTCAGCCTGAGAATCTAATCACATCATCACGTTCCTCTCGCGAAAATAATCAAATTTCGTTATAGCCCAAACTCGAGAAAACACCGAATAAGCCTTCTAATCTAAGGTTGAAATCTTGAATAAGTTTGGGGCTATGGTTTGTAGATGAAAGGGAGTAATTTTGGAGATGTCTTCTGGTTGAAAAGTTTGAGAAAAGCTGATTTGAAAATCCAAGCCACGAATTTGTTGATATATATAGGATTAAGAGTTTGATTAAGAAATGAGTTATAATGAGATACAAACACTAAAAAATTTATTCCCGACGATCGGACCGTTGGAATTGGATGAAATTGTACAGAGAATTAGCTGAAGACGAGAGGAAGCTCTCCAAAAAATTTCAGCTCGATCGGACCGTTCAATACTTTTAAATATTGTTTTTTTGCTATAGAGTTTTATGTTTTGAGGACACTAAGAGAATTTTATATTTTGAGGACTCTTCTATACAATAAAAATTCAATTAAGACTCCATATTAATTCCGATTTCGAAACCGTTTGAAATTCTCATCTTTAAAAATAAAATTCAACATATTTGAGCAATAAAAATAATTTTACCAAATACTTTATTTTCCTCTATATTTTGAAAATACCTCAAAATTACGCGGGTTGTTATACTTCCCCACTAACAATGAAATTTCGCCTTCAAAATTCGCCGAATGCCTAACTCTAAAAAATCAGGTCAACATTCTCCAAAAATAATCTCGTCACCAAAAATAAATTCCTCACATCTAATCTAGATTTCTAACACGAAACGATCATCTAAAGATTCTATCTCCAAAAATACGCGCCACAAAAATGCAACAGACCCAAAATCCAAGACCAGAGGGTTGTCGTATACCTAAGCTCTGATACCATTCTGTAACACCCCGCCCGCCCGGAGAGAGCGAACGGAGCGCTACTCATCGATAAAACTAACCAAATTCAGAAACAACAAGGTATAGAGCATCTAAAAATCCCACAATACAATAATAAGAATCCACTAATCTCAAATCTCTTCAAATTAAATAAAACCAAAAATCTCTCGAAATATAACAACTATCTACCTCGAAATAAAATGCTCTATACATCAAAATAATACAAGTCTTCTCATTTATTGTATTAAAATTCTTCCCAAATAATCCGCGCTAAAATCATCCCAATTGGTCCATAGCACTCAAATCCGTGCTCACCTGCCAACTAAGAAAAAGATGGGGAAGTACACAATACGACATGAAAGATGCTCAATAATAATATGTTAGCGATGAATAAAGCACAACAATACGAATACGAATATTCAAATCAAATGCGAATCTCAATAGCATTTTATACATAAATTTCGCAACAACATATTAACCGGGTCACCAGGCCTCACCCCATCCGCATATGCTTTATCAAGTCATAACCCTTGGAAGTAGGAATTTTGGCGGTGCCAAACGTCCGTGCCATATAAAAATCTCATGACTACGTGCTTAACGGCAACATGAATAATACCACATGAATCCAAATAATTCCAAAAATTATTTTTACAGATTTCAATGAATTTAACAATCCAAAATATGAGTTCAATTAACAAGAATTCAACGGAATAAACACTCGCGAGATTTAAGAGCATATTGTGTAAAACCCCATACCTCAAAATCATCACATAATTCAGCCTCAAAATCTAATCACATCATCACGTTCCTCTCGCGAAAATAATCAAATTTCGTTATAGCCCAAACTCGAGAAAACACCGAATAAGCCTTCTAATCTAAGGTTGAAATCTTGATAAGTTTGGGGCTATGGTTTGTAGATGAAAGGGATTAATTTTCGAGAGGTCTTCTGGTTGAAAAGTTTGATAAAAGCTGATCTGAAAAGCCAAGCCACGAATTTGTTGATATATATAGGATTAAGAGTTTGATTAAGAAATGAGTTATAATCAGATACAAATACTAAAAAATTTATTCCCGACGATCGGACCGTTGGAATTGGATGAAATTTTACAGAGAATTAGCTGAAGATGAGAGGAAGCTCTCCAAAACATTTCAGCTCGATCGGACCGTACAATACTTTTAAATATTGTTTTTTTGCTATAGAGTTTTATGTTTTGAGGACACTAAGAGAATTTTATATTTTGAGGACTCTTCTATACAATAAAAATTCAAGTAAAACTCCATGATAATTCCGATTTCGAAACCGTTTGGAATTCTCATCTTTAAAAATAAAATTCAACATATTTGAGCAATAAAAATAATTTTACCAAATACTTTATTTTCCTCTATATTTTGAAAATACCTCAAAATTACGCGGGTTGTTACACTTCCCCACTAACAATGAAATTTCGCCCTCGAAATTCGACGAATGCCTAACTCTAAAAAATCAGGCCAACAATCTCCAAAAATAATCTCGTCACCAAAAATAAATTCCTCACATCTAATATAGATTTCTAACACGAAACGATCATCTAAAGATCCTATCTCCAAAAATACGCGCCACAAAAACGCAACAGACCCAAAATCCAAGACCCGAGGGTTGTCGTATACCTAAGCTCTGATACCATTCTGCAACACCCCGCCCGCCCGGAGAGAGCTAACGGAGCGCTACTCATCGATAAAACTAACCTAATCAACAAACAACAAGGTATAGAGCATCTAAAAATCCCACACAATACAATAATAAGAATCCACTAATCTCAAATCTCTTCAAATTAAATACAACCAAAAATATCTCGAAATATAACAACTATTGACCTCGAAATAAAATGCTCTATACATCAAAATAATACAAGTCTTCTCATTTCTTGTATTAAAATTCTTCCCAAATAATCCACGCTAAAATAATCCCAATTGGTCCATAGCACTCAAATCCGTGCTCACCTGCCAACTAAGAAAAAGGTGGGGAAGTACACAATACGACAGGAAAGATGCTCAACAATAATATGTTAGCGATGAATAAAGCACAACAATACGAATATGAATATTCAAATCAAATGCGAATCTCAATAGCATTTTATCAATAAATTTCACAACAACATATTAATCGCGTCACGAGGTCTCACCCCATCCGCATATGCTTTATCAAGTCATAGCCCTTGGAAGTAGGAATTTTGGCGGTGCCCAACGTCCGTGCCATATAAAAATCTCATGACAACGTGCTTAACGACAACATGAATAATACCACACGAATCAAAATAATTCCAACAATTATTTTTCCAGATTTCAATGAATTTAACAATCCAAAATATGAGTTCAATTAACAAGAATTCAACGGTATAAACACTCGCGAGATTTAGGAGCATATTGTGTAAAACCCCATACCTCAAAATCATCCCATAATTCAGCCTCAAAATCTAATCATACCATCACGTTCCTCTCGCGAAAATAATCAAATTTCTTTATAGCCCAAACTCGAGAAAACACCGAATAAGCCTTCTAATCTAAGGTTGAAATCTTGAATAAGTTTGGGGCTATGGTTTGTAGATGAAAGGGAGTAATTTTGGAGAGGTATTCTGGTTGAAAAGTTTGAGAACAGATGATTGGAAAAGCCAAGCCACGAATTTGTTGATATATATAGGATTTAGAGTTTGATTAAGAAAAGAGTTATAATCAGATACAAACACTAAAAAAATTATTCCGGACGATCGGACCGTTGGAATTGGATGAAATTTTACAGAGAATTAGCTGAAGATGAGAGGAAGCTCTCCAAAAAATTTCAGCTCGATCGAACGTTCAATATTTTTAAATATTATTTTTTTTTCTATAGAGTTTTATGTTTTGAGGACACTAAGAGAATTTTATATTTTGAGAACTTTTCTATATAATAAAAATTCAATTAAAACTCCATGTTAATTCCGATTTTGAAACCGTTTGAAATTCTCATCTTTAAAAATAAAATTCAACATATTTGAGCAATAAAAATAATTTTACCAAAAACTTTATTTTCCTCTTTATTTTGAAAATACCCCAAGATTACGCGGGTTGTTACAAACGACGAGATGTGGAATACATCGTGAATGCGATGTAAATGCTCTGGTAGCCCCAATCTGTATGCTACCGGCCCAATCCTCTCGATGATGGGAAATGATCCCACGTACCTCGGGGCCAATTTCCCTTTCTTCCCGAATCTCATCACTCCTTTCATAGGAGATACACGTAGTAATACTTGGTCCCCCATGTTAAACTCTCGGAAGAACCGTTTTGCATCGGCGTAGCTTTTCTGCCTAGCCTGGGCTATCCGAATGTGACTCTTGATAATCTCAATCCTCGCGGAGGTTTCCTGAATCACCTCTGGTCCGAGTAACTTGTTATCCCCCACCTCTAGCGAGCACGTTGGGGAACGACAAGGCCTGCCATACAAAGCCTCGAATGGAGCCATGCCAATCGTGAACTGATAAGAGTTATTATAAGCGAACTCTAACAGTGGAAGATGTGGCTCCCAACCTCCCCCAAAATCAAGGACACACATGCGTAGCATATCCTCCAATATCTGATTAGTACGCTTTGTTTGTCCATCTGTCTATGGGTGATAAGCTGAACTCAACCTCAACTCTGTACCCATGGCCTCCTGAAAGCTCTCCCAGAAACGTGACACGAAGATTTTATCTCTATCTGATACAATATTCAGGGGCACCCCATGTAATCTGACAATCTCAGCAATGAACAACTGAGTATACTGATCCGTGGTATAGTCTGTCCGTACCGATAGAAAATGAGACACCTTGGTCAAACGGTCCACAATCACCCAGATGGAGTCGTGGCCCCCCTGTGATGTAGGCAACCCAGTAATAAAATCCATAAAAATTCTCTCCCACTTCCACGCGGGTATTTCCAATGGCTGAAGCAACCCTGATGGTTTCTGGTGGTCCACCTTTACCAGCTGGCAGGTAAAACACTTGGACACGAACTCAACAATGTCATTTTTCATCCCACTCCACCAGTATTGTCGCTTCATATCCTGGTACATCTCATCTCCCCCAGGATGCACCGCAAATCGAGACCCGTGAGATTGGGTCATCATTGCATGACGTAAGTCTGCTCCTTCTGGGACCACCAATCTCCCATTAAACCTCAAACCCCCATCAGAGCTAACAGAATAGAACTTAGCACCCTCAGCTAAAAGTCGTACAATCTGCTCCTGGCAAAACGAGTCTGTGGTCTGCGCCTGTATTACCCTCGTAACAATCTCGGGTGTCACTGTCATGACAGATATGAAAGAATGGGCTACTGCGTCCTGGTGGGCCAACTCTTTCCACTTTGCTTTCCAGATGTCCGCTACATCGTCTACCGACCTATGGCTCAACGCATCGGCAACCACGTTGGCCTTCCCCGGATGGTACTGTATGTCGAACTGATAGTCCTTCACAAACTTTAACCACCTTCCTTGACGCATATTCAACTCTCGCTGAGTGAACAGGTACTGCATTAACTTGTGGTCTGTGAACAAGCGAAATTTCTCCCCCAATAAATAGTGTCTCCATATCCTCAATGCAAAAACGACCGCTGCTAACTCTAGGTCGTGTGTGGGGTAATTTTTCTCGTGCGGCTTAAGCTTGTGGGAGGCAAAATCTATAGCCTTCTCCTCCTGCTGAAGTACTCCCCCAAGTCCCCGTAAAGAGGCGTCAGTATAAACCAGATACTCCACACACGGCTTAGGTAAAGCAAGGACCGGTGTTGAAGTAAGCTTGTCTTTCAGCTCGTCGAAAGCCAATTAACAAGCATCGTCCCAAACATATGGTACCCCCTTGCGAGTCAGGTTCGTCAATAGACCCGCTATTTTGGAGAACCCCCGAATGAATCTCCTGTACTATCCGGCTAATCCCAAGAAACTATGCACTTTCGTCGGTGTTGTGGGCTGTCCCCACTCCCTCACCGCTGACACTTTACTCGGGACAAATGCTATCCCTTGTTCAGAAACAACATATCCCAAGAACTGCACTTCTCGTAACCCGAACCCGCACTTCTCGTACTTAGCATACAGCTGATGTTCTCGTAGAGTCTGAAGAACCTTCCCCAAGTGCTCGGCATGCTCTTCCTCGGTGTGTGAATATATCAAGATGTCATCTATGAAGACGATGAAAAACTGATCCAAGAACTCTCTAAACACTCGGTTCATCAAGTCCATGAATACAGCTAGAGCATTTGTGAGTCCAAATGGAATCACTCTGAACTCATAGGACCCATATCTCGTCAAGAAAGCAGTCTTTGAAACATCCTGCTCCCTAATACGTAGCTGATGGTACCCTGACCTCAGATCTATCTTCGAAAAGAAAGTTGCTCCCCCAGCTGGTCGAACAGATCATCGATTCGAGGCAATAGATACTTATTTCCTATCGTGACCTTGTTCAGTTCCCGATAGTCCACACATAGCCTCAGTGAACCATCTCTCCTTTTCACAAACAACACTGGAGCGCCCCAAGGTGAGGTACTCCTACGAATGAAGCCCTGACCTAACAGCTGCTCTATCTGATCCCGTAACTCTCGTATTTCCGCTGGAGCCATACGGTATGGAGTACGTGCTATCGGTCGAGTATCCGGTAATAAATCTATGACAAAATCTATCTCTCGACTGGGGGGTAGGCCTGGTATCTCCTGAAATACATCAGAATACTCACGAACAACTGGGATCGAGTCTAAGGGAATTACGACCTCCTTAGAGGTATCCTCCTCTATGTAATATAAATGAGCGGTCGAGCCTCCCTCTGGGAGAGGCATCGCCACTACAAACATTTCTTGCCCCGGAATGGCAAAGATAATACTCCCACTAAAACAATCTATCATGGCTCTGTAAGCTGCGAGCCAATCCATACCAATAATAACGTCGTGCTCATGCATATCTAAGACTAACATGTCTGCTGGTAATACCAAGCTACCAATCTCTACCCCTACACCCTGGCATATAAAGAAAATTAGAGATCCATTTCCCAGTTGCGAGTCTACACACGTTACAGTGCTCTCTGCTGTGGCTAATAACCCTAAGGCCTTCACAAAATGGGTAGCTATAAAACAGTGTGTCTCCCTAGTATCAAATAAAACCCGACCCATAGTACCATGGATAGGAAACATACCCCCAATCGCGGGTGGTGCCTGTGGAGCTGCTGCCTGGTGGACGTTATAGATACGTTCGTACTGTAACTGCCCCTGCTGTACTGGAGCGGCTGGAATGGCTAGTAGGGCTGGTACATGAGTTGGTGCTGGGAGGGCGACTGGAAAAAGTGGCCTATGTGGTTCATTACGGGCACCCTGCTGCAGTGGGACCCTATCACCCTCTGGGCAATCCTGCCACTTGTGGCCATTTTTACCACACCTGAAGCATCGGCCCTTCAAATTTCCTCCCCTCTGTCCCTGCTGATTACGGCCCTTCTGGCCGTTACCACCCCGCCATTGGCCCTGATGGCCATGCTGCTGCCCCTGCGACTGACGATGTTGGCCCTGCTGGCCCTGCTGATTAGACTGGCCCTGCTGACCCTGCCTAAATCCCCCAAATCCAGGCCTACAGTCACCTGATCGGAATCGCTTAGCAGGGTCCCCCTGATGGGAACTCTGCTCATGCTGACGAGTCTGCCCCTGAAATGTCGGTGCTTCACTAGCACCACTACCCCCTGTTCTGCCCTGCTGGCCGGACTCTCCTGCTCACTTGCTTCCTTGCCGATGGAAGCGGTGATCTTGACAGTGTAGTAAAGCAGTATTGAGTACGTCTGTGTAGGTACTCAGAGACAAATTTCCTATAAGGTGCTTACGGATCCTCCAAGCTAACCCGTCCACAAACAATAGTATCTTCTTACCCTCAGTGGGTGCCTCATCTCGCACTATAGTGAGAAGTCTTATGAACTCCTCTTCATACTCAGCAACAGTAGAATTTTCCTGCTTCAAGTTCAGTAACTTCCACCTCATCTCAGTTTGCACGACGGATGGAAAATATTTGCGGTCAAACTGCTCCCAGAATGACTGAATCGGGATAATATCCCTCTCCTCCAAGGTGGTGGTGGACTCCCACCACTGCAAAGTGGTTCCCCACTAGCTTAAAGGAAGCCAACAACTATTTTTGCAAGTCTGTGCACTCATACATACGCAGATGTCTCTGTATATCTTTCTTCCACTGACTGACAATGATGATATCTGAACTACCTGAGAACTCAGGGGGATGCGCCTTCTGAAAGGCATCCCTAACTCGCTCCCATGAAGATGGAAGCTGTGCCGGTACTGGCGCCACTGCCTGAACTTGGGGTGGAGCCTGCTGTACTACCGCTAGCGCGGCATTCACCGCCTGAGTAATGATGGTGGCCACCTCATTTGTGTTAATCATTCCCTGAGCCGAAGCTACTGGATGCTCGGCTTGGGCACGCCTATCCTTTGGGGCACGTCTCGGAGGCATCTGAAACATGAAGAAATTTATTAGTCTACAGTTATTATCAAATCTCAAATAGCTGAAGACGTAATTGTAAAAGTAAAAATACAATAATCCTAAAATAGGGCTCTATAATAAGAACGCTAAGCTGAAAGCGAAATAAGCCGTACAGATCCCAAGGACACTAGAACCTGATGCTCTGATACCACCTGTGACACCCCGCCTAATTAAATACCGGGTGATCAGTCCTTTATTAAATTATAACCAATGTGAACGGTTGGTTCATTCTCAGCATCACTGTCGCAAAAATAACTTTTCCAATTAAACACCCTAATTAATTATGCTAAGTGACAAAACCATTTTTAGACTTCAATTTCCCAATTTAATTTAAAATCAATATTTAAAACCTTTGATAATTAACAGATTAAGAGTCACACAATAATAACAAGGATATAAATGATCATTCAAGAATTTAACGATCAATAGTAAATTCCAACTTCAAACCACCAAAGAAGAACATTCTGACAGTAATAAATCCGAAAGTAAAACTACTGAAAGTAAATGAATTACAATCCATCACAAAAACCAACCGAATAATGAAAAGGGCGACACATGCCCAACTAGATAAAGTAGAACTATAAGTGGAATCAACAATGAGGTCGTCTAAGCAAGAGGTCTACAACTCCCACCTAAGCTGCAGCGCGTTCCCTACGGAGGATCCTATGCAAGACGCCCCTGTGGCTGGGCACCTGTAATATATACATATATATATATAAGAGAAGAGAAAATAGGAAACGGGTCAGAGCCCGATTGTAAAAACAGTTTAAAATTAGTTTAGCAAGTATTTAAAGTGCTACCGGCTAATGCACCCAACATATTAGTGCGACACTCCCTTGAGAAATTCTCACCTCTCTTCTAGTGTGCACACCTATCGCACTAATTCTTCCCAACAGTTTAACTTATCTTATCTTAAGTTGTTCGTGAGGTTTCAAACCGACAAATTCAAATGTTTGAGAGGTTAAGTTTATTTAAAAGCAAAGTTCTCAATTAACCTTATTTAATAATAAAGTTTCTCAGTGATATATTATGCTTTTCAAACACTTATACCCAAGCTGAATTAATTATTCATTTCTTACATACCATAATCACAACAGGTAGTTCCCAAATTTCCAGATTTAAATATATATATATATATATATTAAATACTCATATAATATATATATATTCTAACATCACCCCACATAAAATCTATGGTGTGGGCATACTCTGCTATCCAGTCCTCGTATCACTCGTACTAAGGGAAATACTAGTTCGGAATCACTCTCGAACTGTATTAACACAAAACACATACAAAATGAGGCGAAGCATAGTTCCAAGTCACTAAGAGGATAGCACATACCCTCACGTCTCTTAGGACCGTCTGACTATCGATCCGATAGCCTGTACCAAGGATTGCTATCTTTTAGGGTACGAGTCAATATTTCCCATAAAGGTCCCATCGAGATAAGACTGTCCCAACGCGGTAACCTCAGGGATAGCAAGTAGCGTGGGCATGATTTTTACACGTATATAGTATATGCATAAACACAGTCATATATATATATATATATATATATATATATATATACTACTATTACCATATCAAATTTAGGTACACTCTCATGACCCATAATTATGATATTTATCCTTATTACTCGTTAATTAGTTATCACGTATAACGGTTTGTCTCTTATTCAAATTTGTGGGATTATTTCAACTTATTAAGTGACACTCGCAGATTTCTATCCTCCTAAGTGTAATTTCAGTAGGTACTCATTTATTTTACAACGTAACTTCCTTACGAGTCTCCCCCTTTAACACATATTCCCATTGTCCCTTATGTGTAAAACATCCCCGTGAAAGATTAATCTCGCCTTACGTTAAAGGTTCCATATTTTTAATAAGTCCTACTGGTCTTCTTTATATCCCAAAATGCTCTAACATTAATATCCAAGAATGTCTAATCATTTAAGTTGGAACAACCTATAAAAAGGGGAATATGAGTTATGCAGGAGGGGTCGATAGATCTATGGAAGGTGTTCGATCGATCGAAGCATCGATCGATCGATGCTCTAGGGTCGATCGATCGATCAAGCAGGTATGACAGACCTGCAAATTTTCCAGATTACGGGTTTGCTCTTCCAAAATCATCCAAAACGATATCTTTTATTACCAAACTCCAAATAGTTTATACTACAAGTATTATAACCTCAAATAAATGATTTTCTACGTCAAGCATGCGGATTTTCATCATGAAAAATGAATTAAAAGGGGTATAATCCATAAAAATATCAAGAACTCCTTGTGGTTCTTTCCCATTCTTTTACCAGATTTCATACTCTTTATTTACTGAAATTTTGTGGTTCAATCTCTACAAAGTTCCCAGAATAAATCTAATACTCATATAACATGCGAATTTAATTCTCTGAAATGGGTTTTTCTTTCACAAAAACTAGTCCTAATCAATCCTAGGCTAATATGATTGGAGCATTAACTGAAATAGAGCGAGATAGATACTTGCCTGGGAATTTTTGTTTCTGATTTGTGGATGAAATCAGTGTGGTGGTGATCCTCGTTCCGCGATCTAACTTCTGGCGGTGACGGCGGTGCAAACGGAGGAGTTCTTGGCCTAGAACTCCTTGGTAAGCTCTTCCTTTCCTTCTCCAATGGCCGTATTTTATTTTTGGTTGTGTTAACCCTAGAAGACAACCCTAAGCATCTTATATAACCTAGAAAATTCATAGGTTTCCAAGCCCAAAAATACAAAATGCCTAAAACGCCCTCCCGGTGTGTTAATTAAGCCTAAAAACGCCCCGAGACCCAAACTAAACCCCCGGGTACATTATTTTGACTATCTCGACCCTTCTGAACACTTTGGTGCACTCGAAATGACCATACGGGTGACTTATAATTTATTCACTTTTATTAATCAAAGTTTAATCCCGACACGACACGGGCGCGTCCCGACTTAAAGTTCCAAAATTGTCATTTTATTCACTCGTGACATTTAATAGAACCAATTTTTATATATTACTTTGCTCACTAGTAATATTCAATAAGTTTCCAATAAGTACTAACTCTCGTCACGTTAGTAATTAAAAATAATTAATTTCCGAATTTACATTAAATTAATAACTCACATCAAATTTATTAAATCCCCAAATTTATAAAGCATAAAAATACTGGTTATTACACTACACCGTGCATAAATTGGACTCACGATTCTCGTGTACTCCTCTTTTTGCTCTAAACCCTGATCGAGAGGCCACCGAGTGTTCCCGAGCCTCGTTTAACCTCAATTAATCATCTAACCCTAACGAAGCCCGTTGAAATCTCATAGGGCTCTAAATCCCCTTTTTGACGATCTATAACGTGCACTAAGAACACATTATATACTTGACTTACTTGAGTCCACATTATATAGGAGTTCCAACTAGTTTTGATATTGAGACAAAGTAGGTTATATTTTATGAGTTTCTCCATATCCTAAAGGTTCAAGAAGAAGATGGAAGAATAAGCAATCCAGTCCAAGCAATCCTTATAAGGAAGTTATTTCTAGCCTTAAACCACTATAGGACACTCTCGTTGCATTATATATTATTCCTTTTTGCATTGGTGGTTTTACAACACTTTTAGATTTTTCAAAATCAAATTAATTCATTTAAAAACATTTTATACAATCTTTAAGTAATTTTGAATTAATTAAAACTTGGTTTTTAAAAGTGTCGAGGATGAAATCTGTATTTCAGAAAAATTGTACAACACATCTTATGTTTTTCGAAAAGAGTTTTGCCCGAAAATTTTATTCGGAGTTTACATAATTTATAACATTTTGTTATTAACCTTGTAAACTAGCTTATAGCATTAAAGCTTTCTTCAATTGGTATCAGAGCAAAAACACCTTTTGTGATCTTGAAACTTGAGAAATTGTTTTCGAAACTTCTTTCTGAATTTTTTTTTGAAAATTTCTGAATATGGAAGAAAGATTTGAGAAGTTAGGTAACCTATCCAGACCACCACTCTTTGATGGAAACAACTTTTCATACTGGAAAGTACGAATGGTTGCTTTAATTCAAGGAACCCTTGGTGATGATGTCTGGGATATGATTGAAAGAGGGTATGAACATCCTACTAGACCTTCATCTTAAACTGATCCAACAAGAATTAAGAAAATTCTCAGTGAATTTACTAAGGAAGAGAAAAAAGCATCTTTAGATAATGATAAAGGAAATAATGCCATTTTTATGTCCATTAACGAACATGAATTCAAAAGAATATCCATTTGTTCTACTTTAAAAGAGGCATGGGATACGTTAATCATTGCTCATGAGGGTGATGAATGTGTCAAAGTTGAAAAAACCCAAATGCTCATCCAGCAATATAACACCCTGATTATGGATGACAATGAATCCTTTGACGATTTCTACATAAGGTTAACTGATATCTTTACTAAACTTCATGCAAATGGTATAACCTATAGTAGAAAGGAAATAGTTGAAAAGATTCTTAGGTCATTGCCATCCAAATTCGACAATAAGAGATATGATATTGAAGAAATGGATGACCCTAATATGACTCCTGAATTACTTAGTAGTAAACTTAAAACTGTAGAATTGGAATTAGATTTTAAAAATCAATTGACCAGACATACCAATAAATCCTCTAGTTTTAATGTTGTGTTTTCTTCTAAATTGCGAGTGCCTAAATTGTACACTTTAGATTTTGACACTGACTGTCTTGAAAACTGTGATTTGGATAACCTTGACAATCAAATAGCTCTTATGAGCAAGCATTTCAAAAATATTTTAAATATAGAAATGTTGTAGCCTCTAAATAAGGCAGACCAAAATTTCAAGGTAATCAATTTCGTAGACCTCATGACAGAGACAATACCAAACACACTTATGATAATCCGAAAACCTATGACCCCAACGGACCTAAGCCTGACATAAAATATGTTAAATGTCATTGTTGTGGTAAACTAGGTCACTATGCTAGTAAGTGTCCGTCTACACTTAATAACAATAATAAGGCCAACATATGTAAGACATGGGATGACTTTAGTGATTCTGATGAGGATGAAATAGAGTCAACCCAGTTATATGAGTACTGCATGTCTTTTTTTGCTAAGACAATATATAGTGATGATGCATGCCTGCCTGATTATGAATCTGCAATGCCTGTTGATGGTGTTAATGATATTGCTGATAATAATGTTCCTATTACTGCTAAAAAACCTTGTGTGAGTCAAAGTGATAATTTGATAACGAATTGAACGTGTGCATGAGTAAAGAATATATAAAAAACTTAGGTGACACTCCACACGATGCACTTAGCGAGTCTGATGATAATTTGCCTGATTTACATGAGTTCTACATGAAAACGGTTAAGAAGAGTGCTCGCCTAGAAAAAATGATAAAAACCTTAAGTGAGCGCATCGATTTGCTTAACCAGACCATTAGGAAGAACACTGAAGATTATACTTCCCAGTGTATTGCTCACGAGACTGAGATTGAAGACTATGCCTTAAAAATAAAAGATTTGACTCAAAAGAACTATGATTTTGAACAAAAGTACAAGTCAACACTTGTTGAACTAGAAGAGTAAAAACAAATGGTTTCAAATGTTTTTAAAAAATGCCAACACTTTGAAACACAAACTAAATCTTATTAAAAAATTATTATTGGAAGAAAATTTGACTATGAAGATAAGTCTGGCCTAGGCTTTGGAGAAATAGTGCACACTAGTAAGACCAAAGTTTCTCCTAAAAATGTTATTTTTGTAAAATAAGGCCAAACTTGTCAAAATGTTCAAAAAGGTGAATCTAGTCTCAATGTCTCTCAAGGAATACATAATCAGTACAATCAACAGTTGAACCCAAATAGTCAGATCAAATATGTTTATCCTCCTGCCAGAGACTAAAGACAAAAACCTAAAACCAATGACAATTGGACTACTGTACCCAATAGAGCTAAGCCAATTTTCAAAGACTTTAGCAATAAAGACATGTCCTATACCCATCAATATTGTTCCTACTGTCACGTTTTCGGCCATACTCTTGATGACGATTTCCAGAAAAGGTTATACACCCATACCTACCTTAACTTTAACTACTCTAGGAAATCAAGAAATACTTATGTTCTCCCTAGAGAGGCCATAAATAATTATAACTCTAAAAAGCAAAGGGGAGGGTCCAAAATGAAGAAAAAATCATTTAGAAAGACCCCTCAAACCTTTTCTAAATCAAAAGGCCATAATACTTTTAAAACTAGGCCTATTTGGATTAGAAAAGATGACCTATTACCCCAACTCAAGTGCAATATTGTCATTTCTACTTTAAAGGCACAAAACACTTCAACTGGATGGTATTTAGACTCCGGATGTTCTAAACATATGACAGGAGATGAAACCAAATTGAAAAATAAGACAGACTTCCTTGAAGGTAGTGTCATATTTGGAGATGGTGTTTCATCTCAGATCATAGGTAAGGGAACACTAAGTGAGCATAGGCTTCCTGAACTAAATGATGTACTCTTAGTTAAAGGCCTTAAAGCTAATCTTTTAAGCATATCATAATTTTGTGACTCCAATCACTCAGTTACCTTCTCTAAAAAAGATTTTAAAATTATTGATGAAAAAGGTAATTGTATTCTAACAGGAAATAAAACTCCGAAAAACTGTTACATAGTAATCCCCAATTCTGAATATTGTCATGCTGCCAGATTAGAGGACTCTGATCTATGGCACAATAGATTCAGACACACAGATTATGATAATCTTAGAAGATTAAGTTCCCAAAAGATAGTTAGAGGTTTACCTAAAATTAAAAATTCTTTCAATTCGGTATGTGGACCTTGTCAGGAAGAGAAAATAAGTAAATCACAACATAAGAAAATTAAGGATGTATTGACAATGAAACCTTTAGAACTTATCCATATGGACCTCATGAGTCCCTCTAGAATGGTTAGTTTATGTGAAAACTCATATATCTTAGTCATAGTTGACGACTATATGAGATATACTTGGGTAGCATTTATGAAATAAAAATCTGAAACCTTCATTGAATTATTGAGAATCCTTTTGAAAATAGAGAATGAGAAGGATACCCAGGTGTGTCGAATAAGGAGTGATAGAGGTGGAGAGTTCAAGGACTCTGGAATTTCTGAGTATTGTGTAGCTAATGGCTATAAACATGAGTTTAGTGCTCCCAAAACGCCGCAGGAAAATGGTATAACTGAGCGTAAGAATAGGACCTTACAAGAAATGGCTAAGGTTATGTTACATGCTAAGAATCTCCCTAGATACTTTTAGGTAGAAGCCGTCCAAACCGCATGTCACATTATTAACCGTGTCTACCTCCGAAAAAAATTCCAAACAAACCTCTTATGAGATTTGGTTCCATAAAAAGCCAAACTCGAAATATTTTAAAACCTTCTGGAGTATTTGCTATATCTGCAAAGATAGAGAGCAACTTTCAAAATTCGATACCCGAGGAGAAAAGGGAATTTTTCTTGGTTATTCCCAAAACAGTAGGGCTTTGCGTGTTTTTAATTATTGAACCAAAACAATTATGGAATCAATTAATGTAATTGTAGATGACACTAGTCTAAGGAGAAGTGACAGTCAACCAGTAGCATTAGATGAGGGCGAACCTAATTTATCAACTGACCCTCAAAATGACACTGATTCATTGCCACCTGAGAGTCCTTCAGTACCCACTTGGGTTTCTAAAGATCATCCCATTAAAACCATTATCGGTAATCCTTCAAAACCTGTTCGAAGAAGATCCCAACTTTGAAAAGTGGCACAATTCTCCTGCTTTGTTTCTCTTGGGGAACCTAAAAATGTTAATGATGCCCTTTCTGACTCATTTTGGATAAATTCTATGCAAGAAGAACTAGTCCAATTTTAGAGTCACGATGTGTGGAATCTTGTTCCTATACTAAAAGATTCGAAGGTTATTGACACAAGATGGATTTTTAAAAATAAAAAAGATAAAAATGGGGAGGTGGATAGAAATAAAGCTAGGTTATTCGCAAAAGGCTAATCCCAGATTGAGGGAATTGATTTGACGAAACCTTTACACCTATAACTTGTTTGGAATCAGTTCGTCTCCTCCTTGTAATATCTTGTCATATGCAATTCAAGTTGTTCCAAATGGATGTTAAATCCTCTTTTTTTAATGGAATCTTATTTGAGGAAGTATACGTAGAGAAGACCCAAGGATTTGTAGACCCTGTACACTCGGACTATGTCTTTAGGCTTCATAAACCCTTATATGGTTTGAAACAAGCTTCCAGAGCTTGGTATGATCGACTGTCTACTTTTCTAGTGTCTTATAAATTTGTCAGAGGCGGAAATGATCAAACGTTGTTTGTTAGAAAGGAAAATAATCATGTTTTAATCGTGCAAGTATATGTGGACTATATTTTTTGGTTCCACCTGTCCTAAACAATTCAAGAATTTTTCTGACATTATGCATGCCGAATTTCAGATGTCATGTATGGGTGAACTTCAATATTTTTTGGGTTTACAAGTAAAAGAATGTAATGATGGACTTTTTATCACTCAATCCAAGTATGCTGCAGAACTTGTCAAAAAGTTCGGATTAGAAAATGCTAAACCTTCTGGACCCCCAATGAGTACTTCAATGAAACTTTCTCAAGATGATAATAGGAAAAACGTTGATCCCACTCAATATAGAAGTATGATAGGAGTTTGCTGTATCTTATCGCGTCTCATCCCGATATATCCTTCACTGTTTGTATTTGTGCTAGATATCAAAGTAACCCTGAAGAATCCCACGTATTAAGCGTGAAAAGAATTATTAAATAATAAGGGTACTCTAAAATTTGGCATTTGGTACACGAAAGATACCACTAGTTCTATTGTAGGGTACACCGATGCTAATTGGGTCGGTTGTTCTGACGATAGTAAAAGCACTTCTGGTGCTTGTTACTATGTAGAAAATAATCTCGGAGGTTGGTCGTGTAAGAAACAAAATTATATATCATTATCTAGCGCCGAATCTGAATATATAGCAGCAGGTAGTTGTTGTTCACAATAATTGTGGATTAAACAGATGCTTAGTGATTATGGTATCACCAAAAATCAGTTAACTATGTTTTGTGATAACCAGAGTGCTATTAATATTTCCAAAAATCCCGTATTGCACTCATGAACCAAGCACATCAAGATTAGACATCATTTTATTCGTAACCTTGTTGAATCCAAAGAACTTTTCATTGAATATCTAAACACTCAAAAACAGCTCGCAGATCTCTTTACTAAACCATTAGACAATATACGATTTGAGTATTTACGAACAGCTACAGACATGGTAACTCTCACTTAATTTTCATCACATTTATCATAACATAGGTAGTATCTTGCTTGTAATTGGTTTATGAGGTTTTAGGGCATGGTTGTTTGATAAATGACTAAAGACACCTCCTAACACTGTTTTATGTAGGAGACCCCTGATTCTGCCTTGTTTATGATATATAAAGTGATTGACTCTATTTATGCATATCTATATACTGTGATCGACTCTATTTTTTCTACTTTATACCCCTTGTATATTTGAGAAAAATTGGGGGAGAAGATCTTGAGTATTTCTAGCGATGTATATATCCATTCCTGATTCGAACTCAACTAATATGCCATTCAGTGTTTACTTTATTACAGGCATTTCAAACCCATTGTATAGCTTCTTACATATTTGTAGGGTATTGGTTTGCATTTAGTTGAGTGATGTATTTTTTTTCCATCTTATTTTCGATTCTAGGATGGTAATGGGTAGTTAAAACCTTGTGTATAGGACAACTAGGATTTTTCATTTTTTCACCCACGAGTTCAGAATACTCAAGGGAATTTTGTCTCTAATATCCAAAGGGGGAGATTGAGAACACGCTATATAATTCTCTTACTTGAGTCTACATTATATAGGAGTTCCAACTAGTTTGCATATTGAGATAAAGTAGGTTAGATTTTATGAGTTGCTCCATATCCCAAAGGTTTAAGAAGAAGAAGGAAGAAGAAGAAATCCAGTCCAAGTAATCCTTATAGGGAAGTTATTTTTATCCTTAAACCACTATAGGACACTCTCACCGCATTATATATTATTCCTTTTTGCATTGGTGGTTTTTACATCATTTAAGATTTTTGAAAATCAAATTAATTCATTTAAAAACATTTTATACAATCTTTAAGTAATTTTGAATTAATTAAAACTTGGTTTTTAAAAGTGTTGAGGATGAAATTTGTATTTCAGAAAAGTTGTAGAATACATCTTGTGTTTTTTGAAAAGAGTTTTGCCCAAAAAGTTTATTCAGAGTTTACACAATTTATAACATTTTGTTATTAACCTTGTAAACAAGCTTTTAGCATTAAAGCTTTCTTCATGGACGAATCAGTCTCATGATTCGCGCGTACTTGCCTTTTAACTCCATGAACCCCCGTATTTGCCTGTTTTACTTTGGTTAACTCTCGAAATAGGGAGTGGCTCAATGTATTCTTACAGGTCTCTGAATATCCTTTCCAATGGTCCCATCCATGCACGATTTGGACTTACATTTGCATTTTATGTCTGCTTTGCTGAAAGTTCATTCCGGACCGCGTGTAGGCACTGAAGACCCTTACATATCGACAGGGAGTACTTTCCTTAGCCAGCTAGGCAAGGCTATGCCTATAGGCAAGCCAGTGGCCATGCCAATCAACACCCCCCTAAAACCCTATTCTTTTTACTATTTAAGGATATCATGACTTCATCACCAAGGGTCCTATAAGGACAAATTTCCAATTGAGTCAACTTGTTTGTAATTAGGATAATTCTAGATAAAACTGTTTGAGTCATAGGATAAACTTTAAGTTTTTGGTGCCATGAGCCTATGACGTTGTGTAAGTCTACTGTCTATGCTTTCTAAAATCATATCATAGTGATCTTTTGGTTGGGCTCTCCGAGGTTTTTTCCCTTAGTGGTTTCCTCGTACATTAACGTCTTATGGTGTGATTTATTTATTTTATCTTCTATCACCTTAGATGCATGCTTTAGGGTAAAAATATAAAATTTGATAAATTAGTTTTCCACAAGAAAAGTTTAAAATTAGTGCTAAGTCTTAATTGGGTTAAATTTGTTTAAAGGTTCAATCTTTAAAAATTTTGAAAAACATAAAAATATTGGACTTGTGTTTACTCGGACCATTCTTACCTAAGAGTACACTGTAGGGGCATTCTCACATTGGTATCAGATTTAGAACACTCAATATTTTTGTTTTTGATCTTGGGTCTTTAGGCATGAATTTAAGAGGTTTTGATGATTTTATATATCCTATGGTTGATGGGTTAAATTATGCTTACTGGAAAATGCGTATGAAGTCAACACTTAAGGCAATAGATAAGCGGTTGTGGTAAGAGTTGTTACGGGGTGGTCACCACCAGTCACAAGAGATGGAAAGGCAATTTACTTAAAACCTGTAGAGTCATGGGCTGAGGTGAGCATAAATTATCATAGTATAATTCTAAAGGTCTAAATGCTCTTTACTGTTCTGTCACCTCAGAGGAATTTTTCCATATTATGACGTGTAAGATGTTAAAAGAGG
This sequence comes from Sambucus nigra, assembly GCA_949130495.1. Classification (NCBI taxonomy): domain Eukaryota; kingdom Viridiplantae; phylum Streptophyta; class Magnoliopsida; order Dipsacales; family Adoxaceae; genus Sambucus; species Sambucus nigra. The sequence continues at coordinate 77,458,862 of OX422220.1, forward strand.
CTTGGTATATACTAAAACTCACCCATGAAGGAACTAGTGCTATTAAGGCTTCAAAACTCCAAAACCTCACCACTTAATCTGAGACGATTAAGATTTTGGAGAGTGAGACCTTTGATGATTTCTATGCCACACTGTTCGACATAGTTAGCTCATAGTTTAACCTGGGAGAGAGATTACCTAATAATGGAGTATCTAAGAAAATCTTAAGGACATTAAATGACAGATTTAATCTAAAGGTGACTGTTTTGAATTCTTTGGGTACACTTGACTCGACGAAACTTGAAGATCTTGTAGGTGACTTACAAACTTATGATATTTATATGTTTACCTCCAATAATGTGACGAAGAAAGAAAAAGACATTGCTTTGAAAGACTGAAAGGAGGAAATACATGTTTCGAATGATGAGTTTGACGTCGATTTGGAGGAGGTGGCCATCCTGGCAAAAAAATTCAAGAAAATTTTCAAATTCCAAAAGCAATCGAAATATGCAAAAGAATTTGAGAAAATTAAGAACAACAAGGACGATTACGTCCCTAAGAATAAGAATGAGAATTTTAAGAGGACTGTTTCAGAGATATGTTATGGTTGTGAGGGTTATGGCCATAGGGTAACTGAGTGCCCCACTAAACTAAGGAAGGAGGACAAGAAAATGATAAAATTCAATTACACCCTTAGTGATAGCGATCCGAAAGAGGGAAATGATTCCCCCATTAAGCATAATTCTACTGCTTTCATGGTTATTCATGCGAGTGTTGATTAGAAATCTTCCCATAAAGATATTCCTTTGCATAACACTTTTGAGTCCATAGTTTAAGAATCTCAAGTGTGTGTTGGTCGAGAGAGTGGAGATGATAGTGAGGATGAAGAAGAGGGGGAGGAAAGTGAGCTACAAGTTACCTTCCATGAATTGTATCCTAAAACATTGAAGGTGAATAAGGCTAACTTGAAATTGGAAGCTATGTTGAAAGAACGTGCCATAAGAAATGATGATAATGATTTGATTGAGGATCTTAGGGGACGTGAAGTCTTCATGGTTTGATGGAGGCTATGAAGAAACAACTTCTAGAGTTTAAGGATTCTAGGCGTTTACTCGAGTCTTGTATTGTTGAGATTGAGACATTCGAGTCGTGTAAAATTTGATTTGGAGTCTAGGTCGAAAAAGTTGGATAAAATGTTAGGCACCATCTAAATCAAATATGACTGCATTGATCCCATTTCTAAAGTGCGGAATTGGTTTCGATGATTGCATTGATCCCATTTCTAAAGCCAAGACCATACATATGAGAGAGTTGGCTAGGAACATTAGGAGAAGGTCAACCTTTAGGTAAAAATCCTCACAGTGTTTACACTTTCACTCATTGCGGTAGGAAGGGTCACCTCAGGATTTTTTGTTATGATCTTAAGAACCCTCCTAAGAAGTCTAAAAATAGAGTCACTATAGTTCCCAAAACCCCTAAGCATCATTTTACACCTAGTTGGGTTAGAAAATTGAATTTAGAGGCTTTACGTATATACTTGTTGATTCTCGTTTGCTTGCATATAATACTTCTCCTGCTATATCTAATGGTTGATTGTGTTAGCTTATTTGCCATACTCTACTTGTGCTTCACGATATATGTTTGCTAGTGTTATGGCATATATATATTTTTTATTATATTTTTCTTTTATTAAGTCATAATGAAAAATACAAAAAAGATTTTGTTTTTTGAGTTAGAGTTTGTTTTCAAAAATTGAAAAAAATGGTATTTTTCTTTTGAAATTTTTAGAAAAACTCAAAAAGATTTTTGGTTTTTGTGTATTTTGGTTTTACACATTTGGTGTGTCATATTTGTGTGTTTGAATCCAATTCACTCTTCACTTTCCATGTAGTTAAGACATTTGGTTATGATTGTAGATACTTAAATAATTCTTAATCATGCTTTCATGGAGTTATTTCGAACTTGATTTTCTTTACGAATTCGACTTTGAATATGCCTATGCACATACATGCACGAGCTTTTTAAATGTTAACTTCACATGCATATTTGAGCTTTATAATATGTTCTTCCATCAATTTTTCCATCTATATGATTTGGTGACTATAGGGGATTTGTGCATGTAAAAGTCGTTGCCCGTGTGATTTATTTGATTAGTATTGAAAAAATATGAGGGTTCACAGGACAAGGCTACGAAAGAAGCAAATTTTCTTTACGGGAAAGTCATTGCTGGAAAGAGCCCAATAAAGATTAAAAGGCAATAAAAATAGAAAAATTACCAAAAGGACCAACTTAGTTTAATGTTTGATCATTCAAAAGAAATAACTTCAAAAGAATTGAGAAAAGCAAAGCAAAGCAAAGCAAAGAAAATATGATATATGTTTATCTTTTGAGGAATTTAGTTTAAGATTAATGGGGTTACACAATGAATCCTAGTTATGATTATTTTGTCATGACGCTATTGATGTGTAGAATCATCAATATTCTAGGCTTGTGTGCATTGTGCTTGTTTGTTTATTAAGTACTATTTTACTTGTCACTTGAGGGTAAAGATTAGTTTGATAAAGTTTTGCGATCAATTAGAACTTCTTGAACATATTTGGGTGTTTGTGGCATAATTCAATTTTATCTAGTTCATGCCCATTCATTCCATCCCACATGTTTAGGCACATTGATACTATATTAGTGTGTAAGGCTTATGTGTTTTCTGTCGAGTTTGTGGTTGTTTATACTTATATATGTCTGCCGGATTTTCTTTGGTATATTTTGCATATATTATATACGGTATTGTGTTTTGAATAGTTGCAATTTACATTTAGTCCAGATTTACCATATGTTTGATCATTTGGATTATTTATGCTTGACTTATCATGTTGTGTGTTTGCTACACTTTACACCGTTGCATACTTTATTCCCTTTTTCCCATTTTAAAATTAGTATCAAATTTTCTCATCTTGGTATCTTATAATCACGTATTTAGGGGGAGATTTGGTTTTTGAAGAGTAATAGTTTTATAATATCTTGTTTTTTCTATTTCTGAACAAAAAGGAGGAGAAATGGTATCTTCCCTTTAAATGTTAAGTATCTTTATGTCAGGGGGAGACATCTTACCTAGGTTGGATTGTTTTAGATATTGTTAGATGTTTCTCATTTGCACATTTATACTTGTTATATTTCATTTGCATTTGAAGGTGTGTTTAAGTGTGCAGGAGTACATGTTTATATCAATGCAACAAAGTTTTTAAGCAAAGTAAAGCAACTCATATTTGTGTATCTATCGAGAGTCTGTACTATTTTTCCTTTCTGGGGTTTGGGAATGAGTCTTTTTAGAGATCTTGATAGACCATAGGTTTTTTTTTGTTTTATCCCGGAATAGGCAAAGGGGGAGATTTGTAGGACAAATTTTCAATCAAATCAATTTGTTTGTAATTAGTATAATTCTAGACAAAACTGTTTGAGTCATAGGATAGATATTGAGTTGTTGATCCCATGAGTCTATGACGTTATTTGGTGAAGACATAGTGGCTAAGATTCAAAGATTGGATATGTCATGTCCTGTTTACCGTACCAAGTTTTTCTTCTCATTTACCGAGGATCGTGCAGGTATGAATGCATATAATTTATGAGTCCTTGGAATTTTTTATTAAGGGTGTTATGTTTTGTTTTAAAAATGTTTGGAACAATTTTTTAATATTTTTTAAGAAAATAGTTTTCTGAGTTTAGTTTCGTTATAACGAAATATAAGGTCGTTAGAATTAAATGGAAATTTCGTTCGTTAGAACGAATTTGGCTTTTCATTCGAATCAGGGTTCAAACGAACATTAACGATGCCACAATGTTGAAATTTTTTAAAAGCTTGTTTAAAGATGGTTCAAATGAGAATGTAATCTTATTTGAATGAAGTTGGTTTTCGTTCAAACGAGATGTGATTCTCGTTTGAATGAGATTTCGATTAAAAAAAATCATGTCTTCCAATATAAGGCGTTTTTGACTCATAAATTTTAATAACTTTTGGCAAAAAACGTTTATGCATTTGTTTACAAAAGTTCCCACCTTTTTGCTTCGCCCTTTATGTTTGAAGATCCAAGATTCATAATTTATATGCTTTGAGATCTTATTTGGGCACCAAATTTGTTTCTTTCATCTTGAGAGAATGTATTTTCGTGCGGTGGACTCCGTACGTGCTGATTGCGGTGTTTGACAATTGCTGAGCCTCATCGGTGATACCGTGGCACGCATGGACTCGTGTTCCGTGGTAGCTTTTGTGGTTGGAATCCTACATTGTACTGTGGAGGAGTGGTTGGAGATAGAAGAGCGTTAAGACTTGTGGGGGGGATCAAGTCATTGTGTAAGTCTAATGTCTATGCTTTGTAAAACCATATCATAGTGATCCGTTGGCTGGGCCGTCTGAGATTTTTTCCCTTAGTGGTTTCCTCGTACATCAGCGTCTTGTGGTGTGATTCATTTATTTTATCTTCTATCACCTTAGATGCATGCTTTAGGGAAAAAAGATAAAATTTTGTATATTAGTTTTCCACAAGAAAAGTTTGAAATCGGTGCTAAGTCTTAATTGGGTTAAATTTGTTTAAAGGTTAAATCTTTAAAATTTTGAAAAACATAAATATATTGGAATAGTGTTTATTCAAACCATCCTTTCCTAAGAGTACATTATAGGGGCATTCTAGGGTCCCTTTCCAAAGTCAGAACATTCCCCTCTAAATTAGTGCGCCAAAGTTCTATTTTGCAAACATTCTCTCAATTTTCTTAAATCATTCTCCTCTATTTTTTACCTTACTTTCCATCCTTACCTCACCACCATCAAACCATACTAAAATCAGCCTCCTAACATTTCAAAATCACAATTAAAGTTCTCTAGAAGGTCTATCCTTATTCATTTACAACTTACTCAATTAATAGTAACTGTTTACTTTCCTTTCTACTTTTGACATATCTTTTATTTCATTATCACTTCAAAAATAATTTCACTTTTTACTATTTTATACACACAAATCTTATTTTCATAAAATCTAAAAAGCCAAAAAGAGGGTTTTCTTATATACGCTAAATTAGTATTTCCTTATTTTTTACACTTTCTACATTTGTGCACATTTTCAAAATATAAAAAGAAGGAAATTCTAAATTAGGATTTATAAATTAAACTCCACCCTTGCATTTTATCGAACTGCATGCACTTTGATGCCTTTTGGTCTACATAGGCGTCTCGAGCCAATCTGAAGATTCGAGTCCCATTTCTTCATTTCTTCATTTTTTCATTTTATGTTTTCTTGTGTTTATTAATATTGTCACTCCACGCACTCCTTCATATTCTTGTTCCGCTCGATATACACAAGAACCTCTATATAGTGTTTTGTGATTTGACTAACACTCACATTATATTTTTATGTTATTTTTTATACAATCTTTAGGATGATTACACTCCGTCTTTACCATGATGCGAGTCTGATGATTCTTTTCTCTTGTTATTCACACCGCACACATGCACACATGTATCATATTTTGGAGAAAATGAGAATATTATCATATCCCATGAGAGATCGAAAGGGCGGTATGGGTTCCTAATACCTCCCCATTTCGTAACTTAGTCTCAGTACCCTTGATTCATTTGGTTTTGTATGCATCAGTACGTCTTTTGATGCTATTCTCTTGGGACGACTACACTTTTTTTCCTATTTTGAGAAAAATAAGTTGGTGACTCCATTTATTCACATTTGTTCCCTTTTGACGATGACCGATTTATAACCGAGGCAACCCGCAATGATCAATGCAAGTGACAAAAAGAGGACTCTTTTATCCTCGAATCTCCGCACGTGCGAAGAGAGAGATTTATCTGATTTTCCCTCCCCTCTAATTTTGGGGCAGGCTCATGCCAAAGGAATCCCACCTGGATGACCACCGTTAGTACCTAGTAAAAGTGTTGTGTTAGGTTTATTGTCGGAACCATCAGGAAATAGGTCAGCTGTGAAAATAAGAGTGGAGGTATCGGGGAGATATAAGTTGAATAGTGAGGAAAACTTTTTTTGTTCCCCAAATACAACATGCCGAGAAATATGGAGGCATTTAGATATTGGATCCCAATATCTGTACCCTTTACGTTCAATACCATGCCTCAATAAATAACAAAGACGAGTGCGAGGTTTTAATTTAGTGTGCTTATGATATTGAAAAAGAATAAAACACGCGCAACCAAAGGGTTTGAGAAGGTTTTAGGTAGAATACCATACAAGTGCTCAATAGGAGATTTATTGCCATTATTAGATAAAGGAACACGATTGATGGTATATACTGCAGTGAGAGAAGCCTCTCCTTAAAAGTTCTCAAGGTAAGAGCTAGAGATGAAAAGGGCACAAACTGTTTTAAGAATATGCTTGTGTTTTCTTTCAGCTCTACCACTCTAGTGTGAGCTGACATGGAAGGAATATTGAGAAATGGTGCCATTCTGATGAAGAAAATTAAGGAATTTTGTATCTTTATATTCCATAGCATTGTCAACACGAAAGATTTTGATATTTCAATTAAACTGAGTTTTAACCATGATTGTAAAATTATAGTAAATTTGTTACAGTTCAGAACATTTATTCATGAGATATAACCAAGTAAAATGAGTACAATAATTAACAAAGATAACAAAATATTTAGACCCCCCATCGTAGAGGTTGGAGAAAGCCCCCAGACATCAGAATGGATTAAATCAAAAGGAGCAGATGAAACATAATTGCTTTTATTAAAAATTAAAAATGACAAGATAAACATTTAACGTCATCATTATTGGTTGGTCCTAGCTGAGCATAGGAGGTTAGTGAACAAAGATAGTTGGAAGACGAATTACCTAGTCTGAGGTACCATAATTTGAATGAAGGAGGGGATGAAAAGAAAGCAGCGATGGCGAAGGTGTAATAGGAAGAAGGTATCTGAAGGTTGACTAATTCAAATAGGCATCCAATTTTACATCTTGTCTTAAAGATTTGCCCCATCCGAGGATCCTAAACAGGGTAACTAAAAGAAAAGAAAATAACATATAAGCCAAGTTAACAGAGTTGACCAACAGATAGATGATTTAAAGTGAGGCTGGGTATGAGATACGTGTTTGAAAGTGAAACAATTGAGGTAAAGTTTTGTCCCATATAACTAACATTCATAGTATATCCATCAGTGATATGAATGCTAGGTATTTGAGAAGAAGAATGTTTTCAAGAGAACATACCAGAGTTATAAGTTATATAATTATAGCAGGAAATGTCAAAGATATAAGAGGACTTACCCAAGAGAGTAGATAGAGCGATACCCGGGTTGGATTTGAGTTGATGAAGGAGGTCTTTAAGATTACTAATAGAAAGGGAAGAGAGATTGGGGTTGGAAGTTATTCAATAGTGGTAGCAGTTATGGATTTAAAATTACTTCGAGAGGAAGCTCCTTTATTATTGCGGGACTTCTCAAAAGGATTTTAAAAACAATCACTCTGATGGTGATTGATACCTTTTTTATGGCAAAACTTGCATAATCTGACTCAGGAATTTAGAAGCACATGTCTTGGTTTATAGCAGTAGTTATAGAGAATTGGAGTACATGTAGTTTTAGGATGATGAGTGTCTAGAACTTTCTTAGTAGATTGTGTTTTAAGTGTACCTAATCTTGTCTCTTCAAAAAGAATTTCAGAAATAGCATCATCAAGTGTAGGTAAGGGTTTTCGATTAATCAATGTGTCTCGAATAGGCTCAAAGGTATCATGGAGAGACATAAGAAAATGTAATAACCCTACTTCATCTCTATAGGGAATATATTTGGTTGCATCAGTTGGGCATGTCTAACACTACACCGTATATCACCACTGATCACAGTTTTAGCCCGTGACCACCCCTATGAGCCATGGTTAAATCCCGTGACAATATTATGCATGATAAAAATGTGGTCATAGTCCAAACCCATGACCATATGGGAGAACGTGGGTCATGGTACAAAGTCATGACCACCATACTATAGAAGTTATGCCTCAAACTCGTGACCCAGAGGAAAGAATGCGTGTCACGGTCCAAAGCTGTGACCACCATACCACGAGGGATCACGATCCAAAACTGTGACCCAGAGGGGGGAATGTGGGTCATGGTCCAAAGCCATGACCACCATACCATGGGGGGACGGTCATGATTAATGTCGTAACAAATAATTTAGTTTTAATTAAAAAATATCCTTGGTTATAGTTTTGAACCAAATGAAAAATTATAAAAAATAAAATTTATTTTTCTGCATCCTAAAAAAATCTGTACATTTTTCAAACCTGTTTACATTTATATAAACAATTATTTAGCTAATATGTAATAAAAGTAACTAACACATGCTTGCGTGAATATATAATAATACAACAGAAGTTCACAATTGCATGTTTGGATGAATATGTAATGGAGTACAACGCAAACTTAAGAGAATATGTACAACACATTTTTACGTGAATATAGACAACAAAAATAAAAATACAACGAATGCTTGCTTGAATAAGTTCCAAATTGTCCAAATGTTCCTTCTCCAATGAGTCCTATAAAGGAAACTTCAAAATGTCTCAAGTGGTACATAACAAAGGACTTGAATACCAAAAATAACTTTGGAAGGACTGTGGAGCAAAAAATGGCACCAAAGTCCACGTAGTTCGTAAGATGAACAAGGTGGGGGCTAATCCATAATTCGAGTCTAGGGTGTCTATTTAGATTTATGAAAATATATGTCAAATGTGTTGAAAGTGTAAAAAATTGTGAGAACACTCTAAATTTGGAAATTTCATATAAACCCCCTTTTTAAACTTTTTTTATTTACGAAAATATATGTGAATGCAAATATGATGATAAAATATGTGGAGTCCATTGACTATGCGGTCATGTTTACCATTTAATTCTAACTATCTGCAATTTTGGTCATATTCTCAAATCGAGAGTCTCGTGACTACACGATCAGTGGTTATGTGTTACATTGCTCACTTACGAGGTGTTCGTGCCTATTGTGGGCCGCCTGGGGGCTATTTTGCATTTTCGCCCCTTTAACGACATGTTTTCAAGCCTAATTCTAACTATTTTTAAGTTTTGGCCATATTCACAAACTGGGAGTCCTGTGACTACACGATTAGTTGCGGTGTGTTATGTTGTCCCGTGCGAGATGCACATGCCTCTTACGGGGCCATTTGGGGACTATTTTGCATTTTCTCCCATCAACGGTATTATTTGCAAGTTTTAATCATATTATCAAATTCAAAGTCCTGTGACTATGTGGTCAGTTGCTACATGTTACGCTGGTTCCATGCGAGGTGTTCTTGCCTCTTGTGGGGCTGTTTGAGGTTTGTTTTGCATTTTCGCCCTTCAACGACATGTTTTCAAGCCTAAGTCTAACTAATTTCAAGTTTGGGTTATATTATAAAATCGAGAGTTTCGTGACTATACGGTCAGTTGCTACGTGTTACGTTGGTCCCGTGAGAGGTGTTCATGCCTCTTGCGGGGCCGTTTGGGGTTATTTTGTATTATTTCCCTCTAATGGCATGTTTTCGAGCCTAAGTGTAACTATTTACAAGTTTGGGTCATATACTCAAACTTGGAGCCTCGTGACTATATGATCAGATTTTTCGTGTTGTGTTGGTTTCATACGAGGTGTCCGTGCCTCTTACGTAACCATTTGGGGGCTATTTTTCATTTTCTCCTTCAATAACATAATTTTTAACCCAAGTCTAACAATTTACAAGTTTTGGTCATATTGTCAAATCGAGAGTTGCATGACTATGCGGTCAATTGATGCGTATTACGTTAGTCCCGTGCGAGGTGTTTGTGCATCTTGTGGGGCCATTTGGACCTGTTTAATATTTTCACCCTTCAACGACATATTTTTAGCCTAAGTCTAACCATTAGAAAGTTTTGGTCATATTCTCAAATCGGGAGTCCCGTTACTATGCGATCAATTTCTACGTGTTACATTGGTCCTTTCCATGGTGTTCGTACCTCTTACGGGGCCATTTGGGGGCTGTTTTACATTTTCTCCCTTCAAAGGCATGTTTTAAAGCTTAAGTCGAATTATTTGTAAGTTTTGGTCATATTCTCAAAGTAAGAGCCCGTGACTTTGCGATTAGTTTCTACATATTAAGTTGTCCTGTAAGAGGTGTTTGTACCTCTTTTGGGGTCGTTTGGGGGTTGTTTTTCATTTTCACCCTTCTACGACACGTTTTCAAGCCTAAGTCTAACTATTTGCAATTTTTTTTCATATTCTCAAACCAGGAGTTCAGTGACTATGTGTTTTATTGCTAAGTATTATTTTGGACTCGTGCGAGATGTTTGTGCCTCTTGCAGGTTCGTTTAGTGGCCATTTTGCATTTTTTCCCTTCAAGGGCATGTTTTCAAGCTTAAGTCTAACTATTTGCAAGTGTTTGTTATTCTCAATTAGTAATTGTGTGACTACACGGTCAGTTACTACGGGTTATGTTGGTCCCGTGCGAGGTGTTCATGCCTTTTGTGAGTCTATTTTGCACTTTACTACGGGTTACGTTGGTCCCGTGCGAGGTGTTCGAGCCTTTTGGGAGTCTGTTTTGCACTTTCTCCCTTTATCGACATATTTTCAAGGAGAAGTCTAACTATTTGCAAGTTTGGGTAATATTCTCAAACCAGGAGTCTCGTGACTATGCGGCTAGTCTCTATGTATTATGTTGGTTCCGTGCGAGGTATTGTGCCTCCTACGGGGCCATTTGTAGGTATTATACCTTTCGACCAATAGTTCTCTCTCGGCTGTTTACTTATCTCTATTCCCTTTCTCAGCCCTATTAGGGCTGACGATCACCACATCCACCATTTCTTTCAGAGGATGCAATGCTGCGAGATCGGGATAGTCAATTTTATAGGTCTTCCACTGGATCGAGACGATCAAAAGCTGCCCCTCTACTAATCCTGTCTAATGCTAAAGTCCTGGGTTAGCCTTATCATGTGAGCCTTGCACTATTTCCTCTACTAATTGATGCTGGGGGAACTGTGTTCCCAGAGATTTATACGGTTCCCAAGAGTCATCCTCGTCATAATCAAGGTCATCTGGATTTTCTTGCACTTATTTTCCCAGGAAGAGTTACCTGGGGTCGACGACGTGTTTATACCCTGATAATGTCGTGCTTCCTTATTTGGGGTCGGGGGTGGTCTCCCTGTCTCCACATTCACATCTTTAGCGGTCGGAGTTATCATCTCCGCCATAATATCTGAGAGTTTGACCATTATAGTTTGGAAAAAAGCTAAAAACTGTTCATGAATTTTTTGTTGGCTGGCCACCAGTAAGCGCATGGCCATTGCCATGTCAGCTATTTCTGACTGAGGTGGTGCCTGGATGGATCTGGGGCCAACTCCCGAAGGTAGATCGAAATCCATCTCTCCAGTGAGAAGAGCATATGAACTGGGTGAGTTGGAAAAAGCTTGGATATGTTAACTAGAGCTCTTTCAATGGTGATTCAGGTCCAACAACAGTGGAACTGGATCACCACCAGGGAATCAAGTTTAAAAAGGAGAGGAAAAAGATGAGCCTTCGTTCCCATAGATGACGCCAAAATGATGATACCCAAAATATACCAACACTTAAACTTATGAGCTCAAACCAGTGAATCTGTAGAAATGGAGATGAGGAACAACAAAAGCAATAGAGAAGGGGATGAGGAGAAGAGGATAAACACTAGTATGTAAGTGGTTCAGCCATTGGCCTACTCCAGTGTGCAGGTGATGAGTGTTTTCACACTATAACATGTGAGCTCTAATGGCTTTAGTTACAATTCTGGAACTTTCTCTCTTTACAGAAGGTTTAACAGAGTTTAACTTCGATTTTTTATTTTTAGTTTCTTTCCAAGTAAGTAAATGACAAGTATATATAGTTCTTGGGGTGCGCATTATACCCCCAAGCATGTAAGAAGCATGTCCAGAGTGAAAATTCCATTGGGGTCTAGACACATGTCCCTGACACAAATAAATTATGATGATGCAATATTTCCTCAAGTACTCATGGAGATCTTGTTTTAACTGCCTACCCATATGGATTAGTAATGCTGGAAACCCGTAAGATATATTTCGTTCTGGGAGGTCTCAACCTGGTCAAGGCTGATACGTTCGATATCCTGTTGAACAACTGACGAGTTGGACTGGAGTGTGGTCTCGACTGTGTGGGTGGTGCCAAGCCGAGATAAGATTGGTGAGGGATGGATGGGCTAGCTAATATGTCTCATCTTAATAGACTAGTACGAGGCCGAGACTTCCGATGAAGGGCTGCTCCAGAGGGGCCCACGACTGTCTAACTTGATAGGTGAGTAATATCGGCTAGACTAAACTGAGTTTTGCCAAAGACGAGGCAACAATTGGGTATATCATTACCTATGACTATTTTAAACTTCTTCTTATATACTCATATGTCTATATTTTCTTCTTTTATAGGTTACCATAGTCCCCACCTCTTCTATTAAGCCTCTTGATTCTTTTATGGCAATTAAGGCTGTAAACGGATATTCGAAAATCCGCATTCGTCCGATATCCGAATCCGAATTTGCGGATATTTATCCGAAAATATGGAAATGGATACGAATATGGATACTCTATAAAAATATTCGAGAAAACGGATACGGATATGGATAGTACTAGTATCCGACATGGATAATCCGTATTCGATGCGGAGTATCCATTTTATCGGATATCCGTTTTACCGGATATCCGTATCCGTCAAACATATGTTTAAAATATTGCTAATAATATTAGTATTAGTATTACTAGTAAATAAATATTAAAAAAAAACTTAATCGTTTATTCCCCAAAACAAAATAAACACATACTCCACTCCAAACAAAAACACCCTAAAGTTTTTATTTTATTGGGTATATTATAAAATGTCACGTATTATTATTTTATTAGGTATATTATCATAGAGTTACACTAAAGTTACAATACACCCTATCACGCACAACATACACCGACTAAAGAACATATACTTCACTAAAAAAAAACTAACTTCGTTTCATTTCTCTTTCGTATAAAACAAGAGAAAAAAAACTCTCATGTGGTTGTTCGTTAGTTTTCTTAATTGTAAATAAATGTAAGAGAAACATAAAAGAATATAAGAGAGAAACATAAAAGAATGTAAGAGAGAAATAGAAAAGTAAAGAGATGGTTCTGATTGTGATGAGAACTGAAGTTAACATGATATATATTATATACAAAATAAAAATGTATACTTATTAAAATAAAAATATCAGTATGTTTTGAAGACAAAAGGTCCATAAGGTTATAATTCTCAATAAATTTGATCAATCTAAAAGGTGCATATTTATTTCTACTGTCATGGAATGCGACTGTTATTTTTTTTAGATGGCTTTAAACTTATATGGTTGTAAAGTATGGATGACTTTAAGCCATATTATCATTATGGAATGATACTATTATTATGGAATCCATAATTATTGATATTAGGAGGCAGTAATTTTGTTACATATTTATTTGGATTGGATTGGATTTCATTGGATTGGATATTTTAATTGTTATTTTTTGTGATGGCTAAATAATGTAAACGGATACAGATATTATCCGAATCCGAGGTATCCGAGCGGATACGGATATGGATAGTTATTTTAATTATCCGGACGGATACAGATACGAATACTGATAGTACATTCAGAGAGCGGATACGGATACGGATACGAAAAACATGGTATCAGATCCGTATCCGTCCGTTTACCACCCCTAATGGCAATAAGCTCTGCAGCTGAGCTCTCGACCACCAGTTCTATAGATGTATCTTTTCATCATTGTTTTCTTTGTGTACATTTTTACTCTTACTTGTGGCTAGCATAGCTCCATTTATACTATATCTGAACTTTATGTTGCAGGAATCTCTTTCGAGCAGCCTCCCAACTAGCGGTGGAATACTCCTTATTTTTGGGCTATCTACTTCTGGGAAGATATGGAGGTTTGCCTTCCTATGGATAATAGGCTACAGGTTCATCCCCTTCCTGCTCAACCCATATATAGTGTGGCTTCGAATGGACCTATCTCACACACTTCTTCCTCAACACAAATACTTAGCCACGTAGCCCTGTCATTTTCTTACTTTGAATTTTCATAACAACTTGCTTGTTGACATGTTAATATGAGCATTATTGCAGCCACTGTGATTGATTTAAGCTCCTTTCCTCCTCTGAGGGTTTAAGTACTTGAATTCTTCCGCCTCTAACTTTTCTCAGCTTGTGATCTACGTTTGACTTGAGTTATTTATTCTTTGCTTATATATGTTTTAGGATAACACTAGTACCTAACCGCCATCCATTACTGCTCCAGTGGGTAATTCACCTGCTATTTCATCCCAGGTATTTTTTTTCTCTTGATCTCTCTATAGTTTTACTTTTCTTGGTTTGTGAACATATTGGATTTTTATTTATTTATTTTAGTGAACATACATATTGGATTTAAACTGTCTCCTTTTCTCTAGGTGATCCCTTCGCAGGTCCTTGTCACTGTGGACCATCTCACGAGCTTTCCAGTGAGCACCACCTCATTAGAGGTTCCTTAAGTATTTATTATGTTATACTTAATACTTCACATATATTGGTTTCTTTAATGTGAAAAATATCTTGGTGACACATTATTTGTTTCTTTATTTTCAGGTTAACGACATTGGAGTCCCTCTGTGGGACATCCTGTGAGCACCGTTGATGTGGCTCCTCATGTATTTATTCTATCACATCTTCCTTTAAACTTGATTTTATTGTGCAAGTACTTGCTAACACATCCCTTCCTTGTTCTTAGGTTATTGTTGCATGTGTTTCGTTGTCCGTGGAACAATTTGGGTTTATACGATTATACCTTATTCACTCTTTTATGTTTTCTCCCCTATTTTATTCTTGATTTTACCATGAAAATACTCACCAACACTCTCTTGTTTCATTGTTCTCAGGTTAGTGTGGTGAACGTTCCTATATCCATGGAATAATATGTGAGTGTCATAGCGAGCACTCCTTAGGTCTTATGTTGTCATACCTGACTTACTATTTGTTTCGTATATCTTTTTTGAGACTTTACTTTGATTTGCACGTTCTCAACTAACATTATCTTACTTTCCCATTTATTAGGTTAGCAAAGTGGGTCAGGGACGATCAGATAGTCTATCTAGTGGCATACTAGCTTCTCTTGGTTTATGAGTAACTTCTTTCCTCATATTACTATTTTTCTATTATCTCCTTTAGTAAAAATTGTCCAATATCTTTTTTTCTTATTCTAATTTTTTCTTTATATCTTTGTTTTCAGGATTATGAAAGTTAGCTAGTGGAGGCAGTTGGGGATAATGTGCCTAATTCTGAGGCCACACAAAGTGATGGAGCTGAGGGGGAGGCATCAGGTGAGGAGTGTTCTTTACTTCCTTTCGAGCCTAGATCTATGAACACAAGCTATGATGACATTGAGGTGGAATCTCTCGATATTTTCACGAGGGACTTGTGGCTTGAGGAGTATCCGCAGATATTTAGGCTATACGAGTGGGAAGTCTTCGATTTGATTCTCAAACACCACCCAGAGACATTCACATCCCAGAATGTTCTAAACACTGACAGTCTCATAATATTCAACCTCAAAGCTCTCACCAGTCATGTACATAAGTTCTTGTCCACGGCTCCTGCTGACCTCACCAGTGCCAACACTCACCTCTTCCTAACAGCCATTCGTGACTTGGAGAGTTGTTACCATTTAAATATTTATTGGATTGATGTATATGAGCTCCACTTCATAGGTCTTACTTATAAGAAGTTGGCGAAGGCTTAGACATCAAAGCAGCCAGGGTTAAGTGACACCGTGCAAAAGCCAACCACTAGACTTTGCGAGCAAATCTAGCTGCTGGAGGCCCAGTTGGCCAAGTTCTTAGCTGGTGACTCTGAGGATGATGCTCGCATGTCTAGGCTGGAGGAGTTCGTTCGTTCGAGAGTCTGGCCCTTCTTTCAAAAAATTTAATTCTCGAGAGAACCTCTTTTTCCTTTTATCTAGTTGAAATATTATAAAGAGACTTCTCTTTTTTTTTTCTTTTTTTTTTATAACTACAAGTACTATTTAATTTCAAGAAAGTCTTTTATATCAATGAGAGTGAGAATTTTCTTTTACTTGTGTATCTCTATTTCTTTTATCTGCACCCTTTTTCTGTGGGAGTACTTGCTCGTAATCTTGGCAAGCCATCTATTACGATTTTCCCATAGTCCATGGGGTACTTGTTATACATTTCATTTAGAACTAAGAAATAATTTAGAGCGGATGGGGGTTTAACCCCCTCTCACTATTTTTAAATAACCATGTTATTTAACTAAATAACTCATAGAACAAAAGTAAGGGCACTAATTTACTTTTTTTTTAAACTTGTTCTCAAGATAAAATAAAACTATGATTTCTTTAGTTTTCTAATAAACAAAAACTGTGTACCCTGTATTCTGTTGGGTACTTGGGCTATTATAAGTGAAGGGACTTTTCTCATTATACTTTATCCTTGGGAGGTATATACCCCCCTAAGTATAATGAGTAACGTTCATCAATTTCAAGTCCCTCTCATAAGCTTCAAGAGTTAAAATCTATTCAGCCCATAAAATCTACAAGTCTAGGCAAATTATTAGGCAAGAAAATTTAGGTGCATCTACTTGCATTGTGTGTGAGTGAGTGCACAAGAGATATTGAAGATAAACACAAGCTATTAGAAGAAATCTCATGTATAATTGGTCAAAAGGAACCGTATTCACTCATTTTTGTAAGGCAATATCTGTCTTTAATATTATAATAATTTCTTACTCAAAATTTCCTTTTACAACAAAGGACCAATTGTTCTAGAGTAAATTAATGAAATAGCAAAAAAAGTTTTGAGATACCTCAAGCATAGTACTCTTTTAGCCATGTGCAGTTGATAGACTGGATGCATTCACTTTCGGTCCCTGAGATATGCTAATAGCCTAATTTTCCCACTCCTCGCACTACAAAGGTACTTTCCCAGTTTGGCTTGAGCTTTGACGTTGAAATGCTCCCCAGGTGATGAGTGGATGCCCTTAAGACCAAATCTTCCATTGGAACTCTTTAGGATTAACCATATTTTCATAAGACCTAGATAGCTGCTGGGTGTAGACTTTGAAGTTTTCCTTGGACTTATCTCGGTGCTCATCGAGAGCTTTCAATTTCACATGTCTAGGATCGGGTATGAGGTTATGGCTTAGATCCACTTGGGCTTAAGGTACTTCAAACTCTATCGATAAGATAACTTATGTGCCATAAGCTAAAAAGAAAGGAGTATACCCCCTTGTCTTTCTTTTTGAAGTTCTATAATCCCATAAACCATCAATAATTTCTCATTCCATGCCCCTGGAAATTCCTCCAACACCTTCTTCAAAATATTTATCAGCATCTTGTTCGTGGCCTTTGCTTGACTATTCTTTTTGGGGTAGGAGATGGTTTAACTATTGTGGACAATTTCATACTTGTCCGTGAGTAGTCCTATCTTTTTGTACATGAACTGTTTCCCATTGTCTGTGAGAATAACCTTCAGGATGCTAAACCTACAAATTATATATTATCGAATGAATTACGCCACTACTTGAGCAGTGACCCTCCTCAAAGGGATTTCTTCTGCCCACTTAGTGTATAAATCTGTGGAAACAATGATAAAGGCTTTTCCATGATAAGCCAGACTAATCTTTCCTACCATATCAAAAGCCCAAGTGTGGAAGGGGTAGGGGTCTTTAAACTCTACAATCTCACTAAAGGGGAACGGACCATATTGCCATGCACTTGGCACACTCTGCACTTATTCACGAAGCTAAGCTACAACCTCCATTGTTGGCTAATAGTACCTCAGTGTCAGCAATTGATCATATAATTTAGCGCTGCCCATGTGGGAAGGTTTATCAGCTTCCTTCAGTACTTTTCCCATGTCCCCCTTGCAACGAACCACAATGCCTTCTCGTTATACACTTTACTGTAGAGCTCCCCCTCTACAAAGTAGAAATGGACAGCCATTTTTTCAAGTATATTTCATCTGCTCTCTCAACTCGCAATTATCCATCTTTGAGGTATGCTATGTAGGGCATCCTCTAGTCCTTAGAATTTTCTATAAATTTTGCCTCAGCTGGTTGATTAAACTAAGACAGGCACTTTAAATAATCTTGTTTCAAGAGAGCCGCCTCTGTGCTCATAGTGGGCTGATAATAGCCCCCTCGCTACAAACGGTGATAAAGGGGGATGTCAGTATGCTTGCAATGCCTTTCATGAATTTCTAACAGCCTCTCCTTAGCTTCCTCTTCCCTACGTATATCTCCAGAAATCCTCCCGAGGTTTTGAAATAGATCATCCCCTGGAGCAGATGGTAGTTGACCAACTCGGACATCTTCATTTTACCTTCTCCCGTCTCTAATTGCTTCATGATTGGGCATCTACAATCCTCTAACTCCTCACTCGGAATTCAATTTTTACCAAATTTTAATATTTAATTAAATATGATGTGTAAATGATCACAGTTTCAATCAAAGAAAAAAATACTACGCATGCAATTAACCACATAATTGAGGAAAAATCCCTTTTCATGGCAAAACCTATATTCATCACTTTATAACATTTTACAAGACAGTCGACTTACAAATCACTTAAAGTATGATGCGCATACTTCACAAAAATCCTAAAGAAAAATGACTCAGTCCAGAGTCATCCACAAGTAGTGGTTTACCCTCGGTATCCATTGATCAACCTTTCTTATTCCTTTAGTAGTGATCCTTCGGGTCACAAGTTCAGCCGTAGAGAATGGTCTCCATAAAATGTATACGAGTTATGAAACTAAAGGGTTTCAAAAGGATTCATAATTTATATAGGAAATCTAAATTTATGATTCAAAATGTGTTTAGATACACAAAAGATGAAAACTTTTGAAGAAGATATGCAAGTTTTGTTTTTTCAAAAATCCCACAAAAAATATTTTCAAAACAGGTATTAATAAGTCTGACACAAAATTCGAGGTGACGACTCATTCGAATGAAAATTAATGTTGTTCGAACGAGAATGACAGTTTGTTCGAACCAAAAATCCATATCGTTCGAACGATACAAGAAGTTCGTTATATATCTACCTCTAATGAGATCATAACGAAATGGCTATTTCGTTCGAACGAGCTTCAATCTCGTTTGAATGAGGCCATTTTATTTTTACTTTTAAACCTTTAAAAATCCAGCCTCGTTTTTTTTATAAAACTGACATCCCAAATATAAATATGAATAATTATCAACCTTTAAAAAAACTATACTTTCATAAGATGTAGAGTATCTTGAACTTGGAGATGTTAGAGTTTGGTTCGACATGTCGATGTGTGTCGATTTGTGACGGGATACGTCAAATATGCTAAATGCAAATACAAGCCTAAGCTATGAGCAAATTCATAATATTTTCTTTTACAAATATCCCCTTTTAACTATTTCGATACAAAACATAGCCAAAACCTAAATTACATTGAAAACCCCTATATGAGAAAAAAAATCCTAATACCCTCCCAAAACCTAGAAATTGAACGACATAGTGAAACTTTGTCTTCAACATCATCTTATTCTCCCCCTGGGAAACTTTGTCTTCATCCGGTGTAATATGTTCTTACCTAGATACCTACACACATGAAGCAAAGAAATACCGTGATGCATAGGGTTTGGAATAAAGAATAAAAACTCATAATGCGTTCTCCCCCATAAATCAAACTCCTCAAATCTTCCCCTTAATTTATTCTCCCCCCCTTTTTTTCCGACATAGACAAAGGAGTGGAATCTAAACATGAAGTATAAGCATGACATGTAAGAAGTAAGATATCATCACAAGTATCAGCAATAAAGCACGGGGAATGAAAATCTAAAAGGCATCACCAACTATTTTTGAAAATTTTCAATTTTTTAAATAAAAGAATAAAATGTACAGAGTACAACACCATGGAATAACACTAAAATAACCAAATCATGAAAGCATAATGTACATGTGTAAATATATTCCATAGGTTAATCAACATTGACAATCATAATCACATGTACACGAAGTTTTGAGATTCTACTAACAAAAGATTCAAAGTCCACCTTAGGTATAAAAACGGTGAACTCATGTGGAATTGACTTGACCTAATCAACATATAAAGAACAAAAGTGATTCTCACACCAATGGCGTCGAAACTATTTAATATTTTTTGAGAATTTTGTTATTTGTGCAAACCCATTGATCTTCAACATAATTCCCTTAAAATATCACGTAACTAAGAATACTCTCAATTATTTTTGAAGAAATTAATGCTCTTGTGAAATGAATCACCAACATTCAAAAATTGTCCTGTCATTTTTGTTTTTATGCTCCTTTAATATTTTTGTCTCTTTTGAATGCAAGTGGTGTCTTTTAACGCAAATACCTTTGATCTTTCATGGGACTTTTCCATTTCATATTATATAACAATTTTTTGAAAAAATGAGGTAAATCCGGGCAATGGTTCTTACAAGCACAAATTTTATCTCGTTTTTACATTTGGTTCTTTTTAAAGAAAAACTAAGATGACAACACTACGTTCGACAAGTGAAAATTAAGTGCAATGTTCAAACAAGCTCGTGCACATGTGAATTAAAGGTGACTAGGAGTCAAACATGTAGCAAGTAATCGTCAAAGATCAACAAAATGACTGCATACATAATTAAGCACATAAATTAAACAACGTCATGTCTTAAAACGCTACGAAAAAGTCACGTGGATATGGAATGAATGGGTTATCCGGACATCTTAAGTATTTATCCATATAAGATGATAAGAAAATACATAACTCTTTTTATTTTTTTCAAAATTTTCTTAAAATCCAAAATCTTTTTGTATTTTTAAATTTTTTTCAGAAAATCAAAACTCTTTTGGGATTTTTTTTAAAATATCAAAAAGAAAAATATACGTACAATGATAACAAAATGATGAAACAATTGTTTCGTATCGAATATTGCATTTACTTGTGACACCCCTCCTATTTCAATAATGCGTGATCTGTCCTCTACTAAAATAAAACAGGAATCTCGTCTGGTTCATTATTAGCATCACTGTCGAAAATATTTTAATTACTAACCACTTATTAATTAAACAAGTCGGTGCCAAATTTTATCTTTGATTAACATACAATAAATTAACCGATCCACAACAATCCCAAACACAGTAACCAATGTAAATGAAACCACAGTGTAAAGTCTGAAGCAAAGATAAATAAATGAAGTCCTCGAATAAACCATCGGGTAAAAATCCAATACATCAAGACCAACTAACTAAAATAATCTGAAATACATAAGTCTGAATGAAAAGAGGCAACATGACCAACCAATACTATAATAGAGAACCTAAACTAGAATGTCTTTAATAGAACCTGCTACACGGCAATCCTGCAAGCCTCCACATTAGTTGCAACTACGTAATCCCCGAAAGATGAATCATCCTTGGTGTCCCTATGGATGGACACCTAAAAGTTTTGAAAATGGATTTGATATGAATCAGATCCCAAAACCTTTAAAAAATATTTAAGAGGTGTATAAAATGTATAAATGGAAATATCCAGTCATTTTTCATATTCATAAATCGGTAGCGCACTCTCGTGAGTCACCCCTCACCCCTCATATAATGTGCGCACCTAAAGTATGCATTCTAATGCACCTAGCTAGCCTTGCCACTAACATCTGTACTATACTACACTGGCTGAGTATAATATCTACTCATGGTTCATTAATTATCTTTCACAACTACTTAATTATAATCTCATCAAATCATCACAATTTAAGATATAATTTACTCATGCTATTTATTTCCACAATCACATTTATTTGTCTACACCCGTATATAATTATCCTCATCTTTATGTAGGTAATTAATTCACAACTATTAACTTGTATCCGTATATAATTATTCACATCCTTATATACGTAAATATTTCACACAAAGGTAAACACACACACAGACACAGACACAAACACATAAATCATTAGCATGCTATCAAGCTCCAGGAATGTCCACCACATTCGGGGCAATCGAGTCGAAATCTCACAACCGAGCCAAATATAAACGAGTATCGGAGGTAGTCCAACCTCCACCGATAGGAAATCCACAAGGATGGGTATGTTTCGAATACAATATCGTACACACAGATATTATAATACACACACACACCCATAACAAGGTTATTAAAATACAAAAATTGCACATATCATAAAAATATGTCTTAATATATGCAAATTAAAATACTATTTGATTATTTTGGATGAGATAATGGTCCGGTTTATAAACAAATTCTTTAAAAGGCAACATCGTTTCACTAAAGCATTGTTGTTTTTAGAAAAAAGTGCGCCTTAAGGGTTTTACCAAGAATAAGGCGTGAAAAGTGTAAGGCAAGGCGTTTCTCCCAAGCCTTAAGCCTAGGCGTGTCTAGGCGGAGCCTAGGCTGGTTTTTTAGAACATATATATATATATATATATATATATATATATATTTCCACATCATCCGACTAATTCGTGCCTATCTCCCGAGGTAGTAGTCTAATTTCCCGAGTCTAATCCTAACTCGTGTTCATTCAATTTTTCATTTAATATTCACATAACTCGGCTAATTTGAGCTTGTCACACCCAACACTAGCCCAAACATCCCAATTCTAACGCGACTCCAATTCATTTAACTCTTCACGTAATTAAAGAGTTAACCTTACTTCTCATCACTGAATTCTATCGGACT
The DNA here is from genome assembly GCA_949130495.1 of Sambucus nigra. Classification (NCBI taxonomy): domain Eukaryota; kingdom Viridiplantae; phylum Streptophyta; class Magnoliopsida; order Dipsacales; family Adoxaceae; genus Sambucus; species Sambucus nigra. The sequence goes on from OX422220.1 coordinate 77,481,599, forward strand.
TTCCCAACCAGCCCTAAATTCATTATCGAAAATCTCTCTATCCCGTTACAGATCATACGTCTTGAGTATTATATCTCCTAAATATTCTACATATATAATTCAAATTAGTTCCTGTCTACCCAAATTACGACTACTAATCACATCTCCAAAAGGATTAAAATGATTTATTTAACCTCAATAAATTTGCTAATTGACTTGGTTGTTTTAGTTTAAATCCACGGTGTGATTTTTTGTATCCTATTTTTGTATAAAAAATTTGAAAAATCAAAAATAGTTTGTGGATGTTTTTGGGACATACCTTTCCATGCGAGTAGCTTGATCTTTGTTTGCTATGCATTTTGTCGTGACACTCCATGTTTTGATTTTTTTCTTCTTATCTGTCTATGTGGGGACATCATAAAAAGGGGGAGAAAGAATTATCATGTTATGGGGGAGTTTTTGCATTATGGGGGAGATTTGATTATTAATGCTTTATTCTTATATCATTTTAAACTCGATGCGTCCTGAAGGTTTTTTCCTTTTCTCATGTGTGTAGTTAAAAATATTGAAGATCATGATGTTGCACACCCTGATGAGAAAAAGCTTTGAGATTTGACGAAGATGATTGAAGAACAATTTTGAGGTCTTGCAAATTTATTCATGGGAGGGTAGATTTGTATAGGCATTTTGGTTTTTGATAATTCGTTTTTTTATGTATGTACCGGCATAGACATAGGGGGAGATTTCTAAGGACATATTTTCATAGGTCCGTTATCAATTTGTTATGTCATATACCGATACATCGTCAAAGAGCATTCAAGAGACATCTACATCAAAGACTGATCCGGATTACTCATGTTCTTCATCATTCAAGGCTTCGCGAAGTTTACTTTGGTAAGGTTATGTTTTAAATACCTTTACTTTTCACTTAGAGCTTTTGGGATATTTTTACAAAATATTTTCTAAGTGTTGGAGCGGACTTTTTCGTCAAATATTGAGAATGAGTATTTTTTCTAAGTTTTTAATCGGACCTCGAATTTGACGCCCAGGTCATTCGCGCGAGATCAGCATCTCGTTCGAACGAGATTGGAAGTCCCGCGATGTCGTTTGAACGACATATGCTTCTCGTTTGAACGAGCTCGAATTTCGAGGCGGTGCATTTTTGTATAAATACTCATTAAATGGTTCCGTTTTCATTAAGAAGTCCATACATTTTCCAGAACAAAAACACTGCCAAAGCAGTATTCTTTAGGCTTCTTCTTTTAGGGGTTTAATCCTCCTTTGTTTACAATTCACAAAACTCCCATCTTGCTTTAGTGAATTGTGTTTGGTGTTTAAGAACAACTTGCATTTGTTCAACCTCTGTGGAGAAGGGATCTCCATATTTGATCGGTGGATACCGAGCGTAGTCATTCTGCGTGTGGACAAGCCGAAGACGAGGAACCGACGCCTGGAGGGTATTTCGCTGTCTCTCGTATCTTTGAAGATTTGCTGAAGGCACCATGCATTACACACTTGTGGGCGATTATCAGGTTGTATGTAAGTCAAAGGTCTTGCGAATTTTTCAAAGTTTTTATAAAAGGTTTTTACTCGAAAGGTTTTTTTTTTCCTATATCGTTCATCTTTATTTTTCATCCATGGGTTGAATTTCTTATGATGTTTAGAGGCATCTCTAGGGGATGAATTAATTTGTTTAAAAATAGACTCTAATTAAATAAGTGTGCCAAATTAGAAAGTTGCAAAATAATTTAAATCAATTATCACACAGTCTCAAGTTTTTTTCTCAAATTTTCTCCTGAAAGACCAATAATCCTGGAAATATTGAGTAGAGCTTCGCTTTTTGATCGTTTTAGACCTCGAGAAAATAGATACCCTCCTAGAGAGTTATCTAAAAATCTCAACATCTAGCCGACCATCGTGAAGCCCCAGTCAGGTCAAGATCAAGTGTCTAATGATCTGTACACACCAAACATACTTCTCAGGGAGAGAGCTTAGTGCAGACACATGTTTGGGGACAGCCGAGCTGCTTCGCATAAGTCTTACGCAGGTAATCCATTATGGAAATGATCGATACAGTGATTAGAAGATCAACTGGGAGAAATGGAAAATGCAAAGAATCCCTTGCAGAGGAATTCCTCAAAGGATCTCCTTTTATCCAGGCAATTATGGATTTTCCAACTCCATCTAAGTTTAAAACTCCCGTGGTTACCCCTAAATATGATGGAAAAACCGATCTAATTTTGCACACTGAACAATATCAATTTGCAACTGATATTTATTCAGTCCCTGATGAAATGAGATGTAGGGTATTGTTAAGTACCATTACGGGGTCAACCCAAATATGTTACAATAACCTACTATGAGGACAAATTACCAACTTCAACCAGCTTGCCGAGCTATTTATCATCAATTTCTATTTTGGGGCCAAGCCAGTGAAGATAGTAGCCCATATTTTGAGTGTAAGGCAGTGAGTAGGGGAAACTACCAGGGAGTACATCACTCATTTTAACAACGAGAAATTGGAAGTGGTTGATTACGAGGAGAAGACAACCATCACTGCTTTGATGAGTGGATTGATTCCAAAAAAACTTTATTATGCTCTTAACAAAGGTCCTTTTAAAACCATGACTGAAATAATAGCGAAAGCAAGAAAAATCATGAATGTCGAGGAAGCAATGGCCGCAAAATAAATTCCAACCACTAAGCCTGATAAGAAGGACCAAAAGGAGAAGAAGGAGCAGAAGCCAAAGAAGTATGATAATCTCAAAAAGTATGGAAATTAAACTCCATTGACAGTTAGCATTCACCATATCTTAGAGGAAATCAAACATAATAAAGATTTGTGATGGCTTGAGAGATTGAGGGCACCTCTTAATAGGAGGGACAATCCAAAATATTATGAATTCCATAAGGATCATGACCATACAACAGATAACTGTATTGCTTTAAAGAACAAAGTGGAATCCCTCATTCATCGAGGAAAACTGAATAAGTTTGTTGATCGACGAGAAGGCAGAGAAGCAAGGGGAAGGTCAAATTCTTTATGCAATCACAGAGATGATAGGAAGAGGAACTATGAAGATGGTTATAAAGATGATCCCGACCTGTCGAAAAAACCTAAGCAACCAGAATGTGTGGTAGCTATGATCAGTTTTGGTTCATTTGATTGTTATGTAATTACAGGTGGCGATGCAAGTGGAGGAGATCACACTGACTAGAGAAGGGCCTACTTGAATGAGACACATGCTTGTTCTTATATCCATAGAATCAATCTAAACGAAGATGATCGGCCCATGAAGGTCAATAAAGACAAACCGATATTTAGATTTTTCTAAGAATGACCTCTCTAGGGTACTGTATCCCCATGATGATCTATTGGTTATCAAGTTTAGAATCCAGGACGCTGTCATCACCAGGGTTTTGATTGATAATGGGAGCTCAGCTGATATCATGTTTTACTCATGCTTTCAGAGTGTCTAGATTTGAAACTCATTCAACTGGAACCTTACCATAGACCATTAATAGAAATTTTAGGTTAAAAAGTTTACCCACTGGGCACAATCAAGTTAGAAGTGTCATTCGGCACCTGGACAACAAGCCATATGGAGAAAATACACTTTTTTGTGATGGATAAAAATGTTCAATCTGTCTATAATGTGATCCTCGTCAAGGTAGGATTGAAGAAGTTTGAAGCTGTACCATCCATAGTCCATCGATGTTTGAAGTTACCAACTCATTTTGGGGTTGGTGTTGTAAAAGATGATCAAAAGGTAGCTAGAGAGTGTTATTACTCCTTAGCCGAGCAAGAGGACTTGATTAATTTAAAGAAGAAGACCACCACTTATCAGGTAGACACCACTGAGCCCAACAGTGAATTCAAAGTTAAAACCCTAGATCTCGGAGATGAGACATAGTTAGTCAAAGGGCAGATTATGAAAGCTACCGAAAGAATTATCCTAGACGACGACAAGCCAGAGAGGACTACGCATATCGGCTCAACACTGGATCCAATCATTAAACATGGATTGATTATGTTCCTGAGGCAAGGAAAAAAATGTATTTGCTTAGATCCATGAGGATATGCCTGGGATTGAACCCAACTTACTCTATCATGAGCTCAACGTCAATAAGGATGCTAAGCCAATCAAGCAGAGACGTAGGATTTTCAGTCCGAAGAAAAATCAAGCCATTTAAGAAGAAGTGGAGAAAATTCAAAAATCCCAATCTATTGAGGATGTTAAGTATCCAGCCTGGTTGGCCAATGTTATGATGGTTAAAAAGAAAATGATTATTAGAGAATGTGCCTAGATTTTACTTACTTTAATAAAGCCTGCCGAAAAGACCACTTTCCCCTACCTATAATTGATTAAATGGTGGATGCTACGTTAAGACATGAGCTCTTGAGCTTTATGGATGCTTATTCTGGGTATAACCAGATAAATATGAAACTAGAAGACCGGGAAACACTACATCAAATCTGTCGAATTGTCACGGTCATTGACCTTGACAACTTCAGCTTGTCAAGGTCAATGATCGTGACAATTCTGGGCAAGACAACTTTTTTTGTCACGGTCATTGATCATGACAAGTTTATTAGAATTGTCACAATCTTGTCACAGTCCCTGACCGGGATAAGATTTGTCACGGTCAAAGACGGTGACAAGCTCGAGACATTCTTTAAAAAATTATCACGGTCAGTGACCGTGATAAGTCCGTGACAAGTTTCTTTGTCAAGGACTTGTCACGGTCAATGACCGTGACAATTCTGGACAAAATTGAAAAAAAATCTCCTAGGCAGTAGGCCACTGCCCATCAGTATATTTGTACCTTTTATAGAAACGTTGTACCTGTTCAAATATCATATATCCAAATAAAATAGAGATAATGCAAATATGCATTTAAAATAGAGAGAATATGCATCACCATATAATCCAAATATAATTCAAATGTAATAATTTAAAACAATTCAATTCAAACTTAAATCAGTGTCACTAAATGTCTGGGGTATGGTTAACGCTGAGGAGGTGAGTAGGCCACACGATATACGAATTAACACATCCACTAATATACGCCGTGCCGCATTGTTCGCACAACCACAATTGGGAGTTCCCCTTCCCGGGAATCACATGCGTGATGAGCACCCTGGACTCGATGTCTTGAAGCTCACATCCATGAACTAGTGCACCCTGGACGATATTCGGGTCCTTCAACCCCCGCCCTATCCGCTGGCCATCAAATATGTCCAGTATAAACACGCTCATCCAACCAAGTGTCGACACATTTAATGTGAACTCTCTCTCTCTCTCTCTTAATTTTTGCCCAATTCTCTTTTTCGGCCACTAGATCTCTCTCATTCGGCCACCACATCTCTCTTAGTTACTCTCTACTCTGGCCAACATTATTTTGTTATGTGTGTATAGTTGGTTGTCTACGTGTGTGTATTTGGGTGTTTATGTGTGTGTATTTAGGTGTCTATGTGTGTGTATTTTATACCATTAATAAGTGTATGTCTGTGTGTCTGTTATTAAATGTGTGTGTGTATTTTGTATTGAATTTATTTATGTGTATGTGTATTCAAATCTCTCTATGTGTGTATATAAGTGTGTGTATTTTATTATGTTGACTGAAACCCAAATTCATTTATATTCTGAATGATAAGCTTTAATTTATTTATGCTAACTTAAAACCTAAATTATTGGTAAACGACACTATAACACAATACAATAACACGATGACATGACAAGAAATTGACCGAATAAACTGCATTTGTGTTGTGATTTTTGACACAAAGTTATGCCAAAATTTTAACTAATATTAATGGTGTTATATATGTTTTGTCATGTCATGTTTTCAAGTTAAGGGTCATTTAATTTGGAATAAAAAATCACTAATCACCCAAAATGCAATTCTTGATTTTTGCACTCACCATACAACTCCTGATTAACGATTTAATTAGCTTAAAAAAAACAGAGTGAGAAATGTTATGCATTTAAGTTATTTAATTGGGAGCACTCACGATTTATGATATAAGTGGATGTAAAAATTATAATTCACTATTCATTATATACTGAATCAATTCGCCTATAAAAGTCTAATCAATTTAATTATGAGTAGGAGCCTAGTTCTTGTTTGATTATGACGGGATTTCCCTATTCCAATTTACCAATTATATATTCTCATAATCCCAATCATTATAATTAGTCCTCTAATGTTTGTTTACAAGGATTATACCCAGATTTCAACCCTAAATCCATAATTAACATCTCAATCGTTCTAATTCATCAAATCATTCATTCATATGAAAAGTCATAATTTTCCAGATTTCAACATTTAGGTTATTCTTTAGTAAAATACCATTCTAAATTTATGTCACACGACTCCGAATATAACGATTGCTGCCTTCTACAATTTAAAATTTCTTCCAACAATTATATTGTAGATATTCTTCTTCCCCAAACCCCATTTTTGCATGATAAGTCCCATCCCAAAATTGTATCATTCTCTACCAATTTTGATATGAATATTACACTACACATATTCAAGCTAGCAAGTTTATACACTTGACTTTAATCATCGATTTGATTTTGAATATCTACGGGTCGGGTTGAAGAAGGCAAGAATTCTCCTCCATGCCCCTAAGTGTAAAATGACCCGTATGCCCTTACTTGGGTCCCAACTAGTCTAAAAAGCCCCCAATAACCAATCTCTACCCTGGGTACTTGATTTTCACTATTTTGACCACTCCCGGATCAACCGTGCGCTCGAAATTACCATCTGAGTCACTAAGCATAAACATCATATCCCAGAATAGTCCACACTAATGCCCGATTGAGATACCATCAATTCTCGTCGTTTCTACTCACACACGACACACTACAATCGACTTAATTAAATTTACTTAATCGTGCTAGGAAATTTACACATAAGTATTAACCTGTTCTCACAAATTAATTTTTATTAATTCCACACCATTTTACCATTTTAATTAAATTACGTCACATACGTAATTTAAATGCTAAAGTAAACTAATCAAAATTATGGGGTATTACATACTTCCCCCCTTATAAAAGAATTTCATCCTCGAAATCTGGATAAGTCTAGTATTAATAGCCTCAGATACTTCCTAGCTCGGTATCCATGTCTTCCCAAAGTTGGCAATATTTTGCTATTCCTGCTACACCTCCCCTAACGGTACTCTTCAACCCAATGACCTATTCACTACCGTTCAAATAGTGACCATTCCTCTCTAGTCATTCTACATCGAAATACCCCATAATTTCACTAAACATTTCATCGTGGTGACTGCATAACACATTACACTTCTGCCAATAAATATTCCAATACGATGAGCCTATACGCCATCGACTATATACTTTTTTCTACTTGGGAAAGGTCCCAATATCCCTAGGTTCTAACTCCCCCATTTCCAAATTACATCACTCCCTTCGTGGGAGACATCCACAATCATACGCAGACCACTCATGTTAGACTTTAAATTCTTCGGTTCGTTATGACGTAACTATTTCGATATATCTATCCTGCACTGGGTAACTTTTGATTAATCCCTAAAATCCACAAAGTACACTATTCCCATTCTGCAACATCTTAGTCACCCTTTCCATCTACTCCTTGGTATCTGGGATACACATTGCTTAAAATGCAACTTTGTCCCCATTATCTTGTCCTAATCTAAGACAATGTTGTGCTACACTGTATGCCAACTCATTTCCATTTTTCCATCAAATAGTGAGCACACTGATCGATAAATTAACTCACCCCAAATTTGCCATAATTCCCATCTTGGTCGACAAAATTCGTAACTCAATGGAAATTTGGACCATTCTGTGATGTTGGTAACCCATCGATGACTCCATCGGTCTGCCTAGTCATTCTATCATAAGAATTTCTAAGTCTTACAAAATTTCTTGTTGATTATCTCGAACCAACCTCTTCTTATTTAATAAGTGGTGTAATCGGAGATAACTTTGCTATGTCTTGCCCCACTCATGATACAACGCCAACTTCACAATTTGGCCCTTTACGGGTCTTCCTCATTTAGTAAAATTATCCTCCCATTTATGTGCAAGGCATCCTAAGAGATTGCCTGAGTGCAACTCTATTCACATTCCCAAAACTGTTGGATCCTCCCTTAGCCAGAGCAATCCCGCATCTGTATCTCCTTAGTCTTCTAACCCTTCTCAGTTGTGATGACTCTCCTTGCTGTATATTCCCAGACTACCTCCTTACTCAAATAAAGTTCAGTCAATCTTACTTTCACAACTCTACTTCTAAATGTATCTCTAGCATAAGGTTAAATATATTACTCCATCTCATTATCACGAACAATTCTAAAAATTGAAATACCCAGGGCACCCATACACCTTATATCCCATGCATATTCACACAATTGTAATAAACATATTAATAATATGCCCAACTTGGCCATTCACACTTGACGTGGCTACAAATTAAGGGTATACTTATCCACTCTATCATTCGTAACTTAATATTCTCGATGATTCCCCAACTATCCACTAGTGGTACAAATGTTACCCAGTGCTCCCCACACAGCACTACCCGACCTCACTGGCCTTAAATCGAAAGATCTATGGGCTCAAAATAATATCCACGTACACATGCAATAATATTAGTACTAATTACATGCCCTACCAACCAGATGTCTCCCACCTTTAGATGCTCCCTAAGGTTCAAGCTTGGGATGTATCGCAAGAAAAATTCAAACAAAGAACCCCCTGATACACTACTGCCTAGCATTATCGGTTACCGAGACCCATAATCCCCAAAATATATAACCAGGACACCCCAAATACTGTTTCCTCGATATATAAGTCTAATCATCCACTCCTATGTCACTCAAGGAGTCATACAATACGACGCTCTCACTATTACAAAGTCCTCAGCACTGAATGACTAACGAGCTAAATCTTTCCTCTCGACAGTAAACCCGATATCCCCTGCATCATATCAATAAAGCCCCTACACAGCAGGATATAAAGTAACGAGACATATATACTTCACGGAGTCTCTTTTACAATATAATATATATACAGGCTTGACCCTGTTTCAGGTGATACATTGTAAATAATACATCCTACCCTGGAACAACGAATATGATAATCTTACTATAACAGTCCACCATCGATGAAACATTCGCTAACCAGTCTATACTCAGGATAATAATATTCCCTACCCTCCTAACTCTCAAAAGGATCAAAATTATCACGTAATATAAACATCCTCTTAGTGTTCTTACCCACTCCCATATATGTGACACCAAAGAGCCACGCTACCCAACAATAAATATATGCATAATAATAAGACTAATACTTCCAATGTACCCACTAAACCCGACTCACTAGTGAATTTTAGTGTTAATAATCTTATATTATGATGCACCCATATCACCCGAAACTTACCCTGTACCCATAAGGATAAAATCAAAATTTTACCTTTAATTGCTAATTGCCTTGCCTGGTCATTGGGTTCCTGAATGTGATTCTCATGTCTAAGCTGATGCAAGAATTGATGTAATGATTGTACCTCTTGGATACCATCCTGTAGTTTCCCCTACCTCGCTTTGGTTAATCCATCTTCCTATGTCCTATCTTCCACAAGTGAAATAACGGACAAAAAAATCTCCCCGCCTCTAGCCCTGGAGGCCTTGGACCTGCTGGCCTCCCCCGTTGTTCCCTTGGCTCTAAGGAATTGGATGTTGCTGCTGAGAATGAGGGCCCTACTATCCCTGTTTAAACCCACCGCTATCGGGTCTTAAACCTCCTGATATGAATCTCTTAGCTGGATCCCTCTGCCAGGAATCCCAATCGTGCTCTCTACCCACATGCTGCAGTTGTGCTCCATTGGCACCATTTCCACCTATTTTCCCAGTTTGACTAGTCTCACCTACTCGCTTGCTCCCCTTCAATTCGATACAATAATCCTAATAATGGAGTAGAGCGACATTAACGACCTTAAAATAGGCAATCAAGGCCAAATTACCCAATAAGTGATGTCGAATCCTCTAGTTATGCCCATCCACGAACTTCAACATTTTCTTCTCTTTAGTGTTCACCTCATCTTTCAAAAAATTGGCTAGAAGGGCGAACTCCTCCTCCTACTCGTCCACTATCCGAACCTCGTGAGAAATATCCATAATTCTTCGTCGCATTTTTGTCTAAATAGCGAACAAAAAGTACTTACAGTCAAACCGCACCCAAAATTCATTGATAGTCATAATCTCTCTCTCTCTCTATCTCTCTCTCCTGCTGTGTTCACTAACTCCCACCATTGTAAAGTTGAGCCTACTAGCTTGAAAGTAGCTAGTATCTGCCTCTAGGTCTCACTTCACTCCACAAGGAAAATATGGAGTGTAATGTCCTTATTTCACTGGGAGGCTACCACTACATTCAAGCTGCCCTGAAATTCTGGTGGGTGTCCTTTTCGAAAGGCCTTCCTCACCCTCTACCAAGCTGACGATCCTGGGTTAGTCTGAATGACTGGTGCCACCTACGACTGAGGCTGGGCATGGGGAAAGTGTTGTTCCATTTCATTCATCTCTATGTTTATTGCATGTAACACTATATTAGCCACCTCTGTGGCACTAATGTTCCCATGTGGGGCTTCATCCCCAGCATTCGCTATTGCCTGACGTGTTCTCTTTGGCGACATCTAAAAACATATTGAAAATTGTATAAGCTCACTAGTAAGATAACAAATAATTAGTAGAAGAATGTAAATGTGTGTACGTAAGGGAAAATGCAATAGTCCAATAAAAAGGCTTTATATTAAGGATGTTACCCTGAAACGTACAAAGCCGCGTAGATCTAAAGGACGCTAGAACCTGATTCTCTAATACCATCTGTGACACCCCACCTATTTTAATAACGCGTGATTAGTCCCTTACTAAAATAAAATAGGAATCTCGTCTGGTTCATTCTTAGCATCAGTGTCAAAAATATTTTAATTACTAACCACCTATTATTTAAATAAGTTAGTGCCAAATTTTATCTTTCATTAACATACAACAACATTAACCAATCCACAATAATCATATACATAGTAACCAATGTAAATAAAACCATAATGTAAAGTTTGAGGAAAATATAAATAAATGAAGTCCTCAAATAAACCATCGGGTAAAAATCCAATACATCCAAACCAACTGACTAAAATAATATGAAATACATAAGTTTGAATGAAAAGGGGCAAGACTCCCAACCAATACTGGAATAGAGAACCTAAACTAGAGTGTCAGTAACAGAATCAACTATTCAAAAATGTTGCAAGCCTCTATATCTGTTGCAGCTACGTAATCGCTGGAAGATGAATCATCCTTGGCGTTCCTGTGGCTGGACACCTAAAAGTTTTTAAAATATATTTAATACGAGTAAGAGCCCAAAACCTTTGAAAAATATTTAGCAAGTTTATAAAATGAATAAATAAAAATATCCAGTCAATTTTTGTATTTATAAACCGGTGGCGCACTCTCACGAGTCACTCCTCACTCCTCATATAAAATGCGCACCTAACGTATGCTTTTTAACCTGCCTAAGTAGACTTGTCACTAACATCTATACTATACTACCCTGGCCCGAGTATAAAATATACCCTTGGTTCATTAATTATCTTTCGCAACTGCTTAATTAATTTCTTATTAAATCATCACAATTTAAGATATAACTTACTCCAGTTATTTACTTACACAATCACATTTATTTCTCATCTATATATACGTAATTGATTCACAACTATTAACCTGTGCCCGTATATAATTATTCACATCCTTATATACGTAAACATTTCACATAAAGGTAAACACACATATATATCTCACAATATATATGTAGACCGCCATACCTCCGAGCCTTTACTTACTGGATGTGAAATCACTAGCATGATATCAAGCTCTAGGAATGTCAACCACTATCTAGGCAATCGGATCGGAATCTCACCATGGAACCTAAAAATATAAACGAGTATTGGAGGCGGTCATTGTCTTAAATCCGTTGTTATAACAATACCACATTATTCCACAGGACTCCAAAACCTAAATCACTCGGTCGTGCACAGACCTATGACCCTGGGGAACAGTACCTCTGTTGTGATTCTCTAGAGTGACCTCCCACGGCGTACAATCTCCATTGATAGCATATCCGTTAGGATATGTTTGTCTCAAATATAACATCATACATACAGATATTATAATACACACATATACTCTCTCTCTCTCTCTCTCTCTCTCTCTCTCTCTCTCTCTCTCTCTCTCTCTCTCTCTCTTTATATATATATATATACGCCCGAGGCACTAGTCTAATAGCCTGAGTTTAACCTTAAATTGCGCTCTTTAATTTTTTCACGTAATATTCACATAACTCAGCTAATTTGTGCCTGCACAAGCGACACTAACCTAAACATCCCGAGTCTAACCCCGACTCCCATTTATTTAACTCTTCACGTAATTAAAGAGTTGACCTTACCTCTCATCATTGAATTCTATCGGACTTTACCAACTAACTCTAAATTCATAATAGAAAATCACTCTATCCCGTTACACATCATACGTCTTGAGTATGATATCTCCTAAATACTATATGTATATAATTCGAGTCGATTCTCCTCTACCTGAATTACCCCCACTCAGTACATATCCGTAAAGATTAAAATTATTTAATTAACCTTAACAAATTTACCGATTTCTAATCTACCCTTTATTTAGAATAAAATCCCAAGCTGTCCCTCACAGCAGGTCTGAATCATTTCAAGTTTATAGCTGATGTGCCCAAAATATACCCGATAGCTCGAAGACACCAGCCTCGGCCAGGATGGTGGCCGAGGTAGCAAGGGATCTATATTGGCGACTGGAGATCTCGTCTAACATAAGGTCGGCTACGATCAATGTTATTAGTACCCCACTATCAGGCAACATGTGAGGTCTACATGGCTCATGTGGTCAGTTATCCAACAGGTCGTCCACAGGCGACATCACGTCTACCTCATACATCAACCTTGACTGGGTATAAACCAAGGTCAGTAAAGACTACCACCGTCATCGTAATCAACATCGGCCAGGAATCAACCTACGTTCTAACTACTCCTGCGTAACCCCGGCCCAGGCCGACGTTGCAACTCCACTTGTCTTACCTCGACTTTCTATTGGGACGAGATCATCATGAATAACCTCGGATAAAGCAGCAGTTAGAATTCCCCAACCTCGTACTTTTCCAAGCCAAGGTTATACCTGTCAGGGATAGGGCCGAGCCTTTACAAGCATATGTAAGGGAAGGAACACGTGGACAAAATCAGTTGTAACCAAATCAACCCCCTTACGTGGGGGAATATTTCATCATCATTCTTTACATGTGATAGGGACAGATGTATTCATCATATTAGCTAGATCAACACACACATGCTCATTGTATGCATGGGGGGTACATTACACCCCCCACACACTATATATATACTTGCCTTCTCCAACCTTGAGGGGGATCCGAAATTAACAACCCTAGCTAAAACTCTGTCCAATTACACAGTAGAAAGAGAAAGTTTGAGAGATTGTGTTCATGGCCATAAGTGCCGTACTTTAGTGATCTTATTCACTCACTTGCATAGTGGACATAGGCCTAATTGGCTTAACCACTTATATATTGGTGTTCATCCTCTTCTCCTCATCTCTATCTATTATATTTAGTTTGTACTTGAGCTGTCATTGTTATCACTGATTTGAGCTTACAAACACCTTGAAGGGTGGTGCTATTTCCAGCATCATCATTTTGGCACCGTCTGTGGGAACGAGAAGTTGTCTCTTCCTCTTTTCCCACTGAAGCTCACCGGAGACTCTGGTGGTGAGCCAAGCCTCACCCCTTGTGTGGAGCTGTTTCACCATTGAAAGAGGTCCTGTAAGGTATTAAGCTCATTTTCTATACAGTCTCTTCAGTTTAAACATATGGCACCGGAGTTACCACCACCTCCTCCACCATCTGGTGCTGGAGGACCTAATTCCAGCCAGGCGCCACTCCAGTCCGAAATGGCTGAGGTGGCTGCAGCCTTGAAGTCCTTGGCTGCAACGAAGGAGAAATTCGCACAGCTCAATCAAAATATGATGAGGCCACCTGGTGTCTCACCGGAGATGATTACTCTGGCGGCTGCTCAGCTTCATCCTGAAGCGAAGGGACCACCCCAAGCACCGCGAAAGGACCAACCTACACCTTAACGGAGGAGGGACATTAATGACCCTAGGCGTTTACGTCTAGGGAGGCAAGGACACCCTTTCCATGAGGATGGGTATGACGATATAGAGGCATAAGAAGCTCTAGAAGACTATTGGGAACCATATGAGGTTTCTAACAACACGGTACATCCTATCCATCAAAGCTGAGGTTATGGGGATAGGAGGGATGGTGGTGCCCAATAGAGAGGATCAACCTTTGATCGCTTGAGCAGAGGATCGGCCTTTGAAAGGCTTAGCCCAGTAAATGACCTGAGGCAGAGGTTATTAAGGTAAAGAAGTGGAGCAGGGTCACAAAGGGGAAATAGGGAACTTCGGCCTCAGCATGGCCGACCCCAACATGGCCGAGACTATGGCCAGGAGGTAAGCAGTCGACGTTGTGCTACGGCTGGGGAACCCTCAGTCCACCCCTTGGAGGTGGCTGGGGATAACCTCATCTAGGACGACGTTACTAGGCCATGGAATGGCTCCATCCAACTCCTTGAAGAGAAGATATGAGACCTCATCAAAAGCCGAGACCCACTACAAAGAGGTTTCTCAGAGGGCTCCCCATTCGTGGCTAAGATAGTGAACTTTCCAACCCATGCCAAGTTCAAACCACCTACGGTGTCTCCCAAGTACGACGGTAGTACTAACCCTTTGCATCATATTGAGATGTACCAGTATGCGATGGACATTTATTCAATACCAGATGATATGAAGTGCTGGGCCTTCTCTGGGACTTTAACAGGAGCTGCACACATCTGGTTCACCTCTCGTCTAAAGAACTCAATTGAGAACTTTAAGGGCTTGGCTGAACGGTTCATTCACAATTTCTATTTTGGGGTAAGACCTAAAAAGAAGACCACCCATCTATTGTATGTCAAGCAAGGCAAGAACGAGAGCCTAAGAGACTACATTTCTAGATTCAATAAAGAGAAATTGGAGGTTGAAGACTACGAAGAGAATATAGCCATGAAAACCCTCATTGGAGGACTGTAGAAGGGGAAGCTGCTATGGAAACTTGAGGAAGACCCTCCCAAGTCCATGGAAGAACTATTGGCAATGGTAGGAAAGGTCATGAACGCCAAAGAGGCTATGGCCGCAAAGTATGAGGATGAGAATAGAAGCGGCAGCGAGAAGTTCCAAAGAAAGAAAGATGGAAAAAAGAGGTCTGCAGATGACAAGTTTGCATGCTATACTCCTCTAATTGCGAGCTGCGAACACATCCTCAACGAGATCAAGAACGATCGATCTATGAGATGGCCGTAGAAGTTGAAGGCTCCATCGCATAAGAGGAACAAGAACTTATGGTGTGAGTTCTACTAAGACCATGACCATATGACAGACAAGTGCTTCGCCTTAAAGGATGAAATCGAGAAGATGTTGAAATCCAAAAAGCTGAGAAAGTATGTCGATGGTAAGACCCCTAAGAGGGGAATAGATGACCCTAAAATAAGATAAACGACAGATGTTGAGATGATACCCCAGAAAGAAGAGATGATGACTCAGACGGGGATGATGAGGATGATCCAGACCTCCCACCAAAAGATGACAACCCCCCGGTGAAGAGGGTTAGGATGATCTCCTTTGGTGTTAACACCATCTGTGGAGGACTTGCTGGGGGAGGCTCTGACGTAGCTAATCGAAAAGCTCATATGGCAGAGGCTAAGTCAGTGACCAAAGTAGAGATTATGAATCTGGTGTCTTCATAGGCAAAGTAGAAGAGAAAGAAAGTAGATACGGATACTCTTATTGTTGGTTTCTACCGACTCGACTTCAAGGGTATCTTAGCCCCGCATGATTACCCTTTAGTAATAACAACAAGAGTGCATGGATGTGAGGTACAGAGAATCCTCGTAGATGGAGGAAGTTCAGCGGATGTGATGCTCTGGCCCTGCTTTAAAAGCCTAGGACTCAGTAGAGCTAGGATGGTACCTTACCATCATCCGTTGATGGGCTTCAGCGGGGAAAAGGTCCATCTGTTGGGCATGTATGAGATGGATGTGCGAATGGGGGACGAGTGTCCTAAGAGGTTGGCTCGAAAGATCAATTTTTTCATTATGGATGAAAATATCTTCTCGGCATAAAACCTCATCATAGGACGGGTAGCCCTTAAGTAGTTTGAGGCCGGTCCATTGACGGTCCACCAAATGCTAAAATTATCGACCCCCTATGGGGTAGGGAAAATGCATGGGGATCAGGCATCGGCACGAGAATGCTACTTTAACTCGGCGAAAGAGAGAGAGAGAGGCCCATAAGAGGGGAACCACCACGTATAACATTGATACACTTGATCCTAGAAATGAAACAAAGTTGAAGAAATGAGAGGTCGTGAAAGAGGTAGAATCCATTGTCCTCAATGAGGACGAACCGAAAAAACCCATCCAAATCGGTAAAGCCTTAAAATCAAAGATCAAGGATGAGCCGAAAAGATTCTTGAAAAAGAGGCAGAGTGTCTTCGCTTGGAGCCATGCAGACATGCCTGGAATCAACCCGGAGGTTATGTACCACAAACTTAACGTTATAGAAGATGCTAAGCTAATCAAGCAAAGGTGAAGGGTTTACTCCAGGGAAAAGTACGATGTTATCAGGGAAGAGGTCAGAAAGTTAGAAGAGGCATAATTCATCAAAGAGGTCATATACCCAGAGTGGTTATCAAATGCCATCATTGTGCCTAAAGCCAACGGAAAATGGAGGATGTGCGTAGACTTCACTGAACTGAACAAGTCTTGCCCTAAAGATAACTATCCCTTACCCTGGATTGATCAGATGGTAGACGCCACAGAAGGGCATGAACTTATGATCTTAATAGATGCGTATTCAGTCTACAATCAGATATTTATAGATTCTGAAGACTCAGAGAAGACCGCCTTCATCACAGATAAGGGATCCTATTGTTATAAGGTTATGCCCTTCGGCTTGAAGAATGCAGGGGCCACGTATCAATGTCTTGTAAATAAGATATTTGAAGATCAAATTGGCAAGACCATGGAGGTATATATAGATGATATGTTGACCAAGAAATTGAAGGCCTGCACCCATGTAGCAGACTTGAAGAGAACTTTTGACACCATGGACTTATATAGGATGAAGATCAATCCTGCCAAGTGTGTCTTCGGGGTAGGAGCTGGAACGTTTCTTGGATTCATAGTCAATCAGAGAGGAATAGAGGCCAACCCCGAGAAAATCAAGGCTTTTCTTGATATGAAGACACTAAGAAGTATAAAAGACGTTCAGAGGCTCACCGGAAGAGTTGTAGGACTTAACAGATTTGTTTCCAGAGCTACGAACAAGTGTCTTCCATTTTTCAAGGTTCTTAGAAAAGCCTTCGAGTGGGATGAAAAGTGTGATAAGGCTTTTAAGCAGCTCAAGTCCTACCTTGGACCCCTACTCTTATCTCGACCCGTTATGGGGGAAAAGTTATATGTTTATCTAGCAGTCTCAGAGTCATCTATAAGTGCAACTACAGTACGGGAAGATGTTGGGGTGTAAAGGCCTGTGTACTTCAATAGTAAGGCCCTTCAAGGGTCTGAATAAAACTATCCTCGAATGGAGAAATTAGCTTACGCTTTGATACACGCTTTCAGAAAGATGAAACCCTATTTCCAAGACCACTCTATGGTCATCCTCATTGACTCCCCACTAAGGCAAGTCCTCCACAAGCCTGAGAAGTCAGGCAGATTGATGACCTGGGCCATCGAGTTGCGAGAGTATGACCTTATTTATTAACCTAGGGTGGCCATTAAAGGGCAGGCACTCGAGGCTGAGATTGAGAATAACTCAAAAACGGCTGAAGGATCAAATGCTAACGTCTTTCGAGACCGAGAAGAGGTTGTGTCCGGCAGAGCCAGAAATGGAATAACTGAGAATGAGGAAGACAAATACCTCTTCAAGTAAGGAACCCTGTCAGAGGGAAACTTCTCTTCAAATGGAGATGTTTGGAACCTATTTGTTGACGGGTCTTCTTGCGAAAGTGGAAGCGGTGCAGGGCTGATACTGCCAGCTCCGAATAGTACCAACGTTGAATATGCACTAAGGTTCAACTTCAAGGCATCAAAAAATGAGTCAGAATATGAGGCCATGATAGCAGGCCTCTCCTTGGTAAAGATCCTTAGGGTTAGTCGACTCCTACTTCACAGTGACTCGAGGTTAGTTGTCAACCAGGTGTTTGGAGTTTATGATTCCAAGGATGAAAGGATGGCCAGATACCTGAAGAGGGTAAGAATGATGCTAGAGGGCTTCGAAGAGGTGAAAATGAAGGGGATACCTCAATAAAACAATAACGATGCAGATGCACTAGTAAGGTTGGCTTCACCAATATAGACATGTATTAGAAGGGTAGTACCAGTTGAGATACTGCTCAAACCCATTGAGGAAGAAGAGGTTGCCAACTCTTACCTCAATTTGAACTTAGGAGATTATGGATGGACCCTCTCATCAGATATATCAGAGAGGGAGAGCTACCAGAATCTAAGCTAGAGTGGAGGAAATTGAGATACATAGTAGTAAAGTTCTCAATAATAGGAGATGTCCTATATAAAAAGGGATTTTTGTTACCTCTCCTCAGATGTGTCCATCCCACAAAGGTCCCCCGCATCTTACAGGAGGTACACGAGGGTTCTTTCTCCAGCCACATAGGGGGAAGAACTTTGGCCAAGAGGATAATTACGTAGGGATAGTGGTGGCCGACATTGGCCAAAGATCCCGCAGCCTATGTGAAAAGGTGTGATAAGTGCCAAAGATTCTCCACTATCCCCCAATCAACCTCATAAACCTATGACGTCAATCAGTTCCCCTTGGCAATTTGCAGTATGGGGGATTGACTTGGTAGGTACCTTGCCAAGAGCTGCGAATAATTATCAATTTCTGATAGTAGCGATTGATTACTTCTCTAAGTGGGTAGAGGCTGAGCCGATGGTCACGATTACAGAGCAGAAGACCTTCCAATTTATCTGGAAGAGTATCATATGAAAACATGGCCTTCCGAACACCCTCATCTCAGACAACGGAACCTAGTTTAAGAATTCTTCCTTGGAGAAGTATTGCAAGAGATTTGGGATCATGCAATTTTTCTTTTCTCCAGGTCGACCTTAAGCAAACGGTCAGAACGAAGTTAGGAATAAGAAAATCCTCGACGGGATTAAGAAGATGTTGGAAGAAGCTAAGGGGAGATGGAATGAAGAGGTTTATGATGTGTTATGGGCCTACAGAACAACGGCTAGGACACCAACGGGAGAAACCCCATTTATGTTAGCACATGGCTCAGAAGCCGTCATACCAACAGAGGTAGGACTCCCCACTCACAGAGTTTAGACATATGACCATGAGAAGAATGGGGAAGAGAGAAGACTTGACTTAGATTTGGTTAAGGAAAAAAGGGAAGATGTTGAGATCAGAAAGGCAGCCTACCAGTAGAGAGCAGCAAAGTTCTATAATAAAAGGGTGAAATCAAAACCTATAATTGTAGGAGACCCAGTGCTGAAGAAGACATTACAGAAGACAAACAAGATTCACCCAAATTGTCATGGCCCTTATAATGTAATCGAGGAGGTTGTACCGGTACCTACCGGTTAGAAAATCTCGAAGGGGAACCCTTATCTAATCTATGGAATGCTGACCATATGAAAAAGTATTACATATGATGTTGCAATGGTTTCTATGTAAATGTATCATCTTACGAAGAGATTATTAATGAGAAGATCAGTTCATGTGTCAATTCTTTGTTCATTATGCTTTAATGGTAAAATTTATGGGGGTAACATTTTAGTTTGATGACCTTAGACCTTTAAAACATCATAATTTGGTGACAAGGTCTGAGGTGAAACATCATAATTGGATGACCTCAGACCTTAAACATCATTAATTTGGTGAAAATTTATGAGGGTAACATCTTAGTTTGATGACCTCAGACCTTTAAAACATCATAATTTGGTGACAAAAAATCATAATTGGATGACCTCAGACCTTAAACATCATTAATTTAGTGAAAATTTATAGGGGTAACATCTTAGTTTAATGACCTCAGACCTTTAAAACATCATAATTTGGTGACAAGGTCTGAGGTGAAACATCATATTTAGATAACCTCAGACCTTCAATATCATAATTTGGTGACAAGATCTGAGTTGAAACATCATAATTGGATGACCTCAGACCTTAAAAATCATTAATTTGGAAAAAATTTATGAGGGTAACATCTTAGTTTGATGACCTTAAACCTTTAAAACATCATAATTTGGTGATAAGTTCTGAGGTGAAACATCATAATTGGATGACCTCAGACCTTAAACATCATTAATTTGGTGAAAATTTATGGGGGTAACATCTTAGTTTGATGACCTCAAACCTTTAAAACATCATAATTTGGTGACAAGGTCTGAGGTGAAACATCATATTTGGATAACCTCAGACCTTCAACATCATAATTTGATGACAGGGTCTGGGGTGAAACATCATAATTGGATGATCTCAGACCTTAAACATCATTAATTTGGTGAAAATTTATGAGGGTAACATCTTAGTTTGATGACCTCAGACCTTTAAAACATCATAATTTGTGATAAGGCCTGAGGTGAAACATCATATTTAGATAACCTCAAACCTTCAACATCATTAATTTAGTGAAGTCTATGATGGAAACATCATAGTTGGATGACCTCAGACCTTAAACATCATTAATTTGGTGAAAATTTATGAGTGTAAAATCTTAGTTTAATGATGAAGACACCATTATATGGAGGCTTCAGACCTTATTACAAAAACCATTGCATAACAGATAAAACCATTCAAGGAACATTCATCAAAAGAAGCAAAGCCCTCTTCAGAGGATGATATAGCATGAAGTTAAGAATTACAATTCAAAATGTGCAAGAGAATGTTATCGGAAGTTATGAAGTTACAGATTAACAAAAATTTCAAAGCTTCACAAAATATGGCCTAAGGGTATACAACCATAGGGTTGGTAACCTCAGCCTGATCATTTGGGCCGAGGTTGGTAACCTCAGCCCCATCATCTTGAGGGTTGACATCCTCAGTCTCTGTGGCTTCCGGATGGGCAGTCTCTGCAGGTATAGCACCTCCTTCCTCCTCCACCTCTTGTAGGTCTTGAGAAAATTGGGGGTCAGCATAACCTAGGCTAATAAAGTCCAAAGCTGCCAAGCTCCCTAACTCCTTCTCTTTTATGGCCACCCATTTACCAGTGGCCTTAACACCTCTTTCGAGGTGTTCAAAGCCAAAGCTGATGAATTCGTCAGAGACCTTATAGTCAGCCAAGATCTTCTCTGAAACATCTTTAACTGGATCCTTCACTGCAGCGTCAACTTTTTATTGGAGGGCATCATCCTTGGCCTTCATAGCAGAGCTGTGGTCCTTCTTGAGTTGGGAAATCTCCTTTTCCATTTGCTTAACCTTAGTCTCAGACCCTTCAAAAGCATCCTTCATACGTTGCACCTCAGCGTTCAAAGAAGCCTGGACCTTCTGGGCCTCTTTCCCCTTCTCAATGAGGGGCAGCTTTCTCCGAGTCCAATCAACAAACTGGTGCATGGTGATAATACCCTGCAAAACATAATCAGATACATGAGTTCAGGAGTTAATAAAATTTAAGGACGAGGTTACACTTGGAGTATAAAAGTTGATTGTGTTACCTGGATTGACCTATGGAGGCAAAACTCGGCCAATAGAGGGGTATCCAAAGAACGAAAGAAGCGTTTGTCAGCATCGATCATCACAGAGCCGATGGAATCCATGGTCTTCATACTTTGGCCTATGAGGCTGTCGCCGATTTTTAACTGCTCCAGACGAGCAGCTAACGCGTCATCAAATAAAATAGGGATGGTATGATCTCCCTTAGAGGATTTTCTCTTCCTATGATCCTCAGGGGCAGCAGCGGTGGATTTCCTCTTCTTTGAGGCATCGGCCTTAAAAGAAGTTGGGGAGGAGGAGGTGCATTTAGGCCTGATTTCTTCACCAACCTGACTAAACTTGGGGCTGACATTTCCCAGAGGTCGTCTGAGATTCCTTCGGGGCATTCTGTAAAAAGAATGGTCTGAGTTAAAAGATCAGAGACATAGTAAATTCATAAGTACAACTTATTGAAAAAATAAATTAACTTACGAAGCTCAGTCAGGGGACTCCCCCCAAGGCCAGTCTCAGAGAGATAGTAAGGGGTCATGAAATGCTCGTACTTGACCACCTAACCAAGAGACCCCTGATCTTGAAGGTCTTTGACCTTATGAAGGTTATCCTGGATTAATTCAAGGTCGTCCCTGGCAGTCATTGACACCTTTACCCACCTCAGAGGTGTTCTCGGCCCTACAGATGAAGAGGTGGCACAGAGACCAAATTCCCATGCCCTTAAGGCGAAGAAGTATTGTGGTTTGAAGTCTGGGTAGCCAGCAACATCTTCTTATTAGACTTCCTAGCTAGGAAGTGGTTGTAACTCATATGGTTCCTAGCAGAGGAGGGCACGTAGCACCCTGTGAAGACCTGGACGGGAAGGTCTGAATGATGAACTGCCCTCCACAAGACGATAGCTCCAATCATCACCCTCCAGGCATTGGGGGATAATTGGGAGGGAGCCAAGTTAATGTGGGACAATATGAACCTAATGATTGGATGAATGGGGAGACGAAATCCTAACTCAAACATCTTCTCATATAGGCAGATTTCACCATC
Organism: Sambucus nigra; assembly: GCA_949130495.1. Classification (NCBI taxonomy): domain Eukaryota; kingdom Viridiplantae; phylum Streptophyta; class Magnoliopsida; order Dipsacales; family Adoxaceae; genus Sambucus; species Sambucus nigra. The sequence goes on from OX422220.1 coordinate 77,504,475, forward strand.
TCGACCGCCAAAGGCCCTCTCATCCCTTAGAGGTCTCCTAAGTTTGATAGAGGGACCTATGGAATAAAGATGCCTAAAGGCTAGGAGGCCGAATTCATTGATAGAGATCTCTATCTCGGCTGACTTCGAGGTGTCAACATCGCTTTCGTGACCATCATCCTCATCCCTAGAAAACGTCGGCCTGGTCAGGCGTAGGAGCACCACCAGGGAACCTTTTAGCAAACTCATCCCCTGTAGCAGATGATAGGGGGACAACGTTAATGGGTTGAGGAAAGGCAACACTTGACCCAACAACTTCAACGTCTAAAGAGGTTCGCGAAGAGCTAGACTCATTGTGGGACGAGGCATGGATCGAGACCTCGGCTTGATCAAGGACCTGATCCTGCCTAATGGAGAAGTCCATGGCCTCTTGAAAAGAATCCACAGACATAGGGTCTGAGGTGGACGACTCAGACTCATACATTGGAGTAGGTTCTAAAGGGGCCTCCGCTTTCTCGGCACTCACAGAATCGGCTGGCTCAGGGTATATCACCCTTAGAGGGGGTGGAAATATTGGCCTAAGGGGGAAGGCCTCAGCCCTACGAGCTTCCTCTTGGGCTCGCTCTATTTGCCTAATATTTTCTAAAGTCTTCTCTCAAAGATAAGGGAATTCTTCTAAGAGCTAGCAGAGAGGTCTGAGCATAGGAGGACGAGACTACATTTGGGACTCTAAACCACAAACATCTTGGCACAACCTAAGCTGAAGATCAAATGTGGTTATTTAAAAGATTTTTAACCAATAACAGTTAAGAACTTTCCACCGAAAAACTCAAGCTCACCGAAAAACCTAAACTACCACCGGAAAACTCAAGTTGATACCGAAAAATGCAAGAAATAGAGAGATAAGGCTGAAAATGGAAAGATGGGATAAAGATAGTACCTATGGGAGTGCGAGATGAGGAATAGGAGAATTAAGGATAAGGAAAACTCAGAAACCTCAGCAGCGAAGGAGCTCTTGAAGAGAGAGAGAGAGCACAGGAAACTCAGGCTGGAAAATGAGAGAAAGGAGAAGGAAGGAGAGAAAAAAGGGGTTTAAACCCCCTAACCACGTTGGCACAAATCCCAAGGCCCATTATTGCCTTGGGAGCCTAAAAGTCAACCATCATTGCACTTGCCCAACACGCTACCTACTACAGTTCTTGACACTTGTCAAAGGAATATTAACACACCATGAAGAAAGGTCTCGGGGATGCATACCCTATAGTCACCTATTCACATAAGTAACTAAGGGTTGGTGGTGATTGATGTGCCCAAAATATACCTGACAGCTCGGAGACACCAACCTCAGCCAGGATGGTGGCCGAGGTAGCAAGGGCTCTAGATTGGCAACTGACGATCTCATCCAACATAAGGTCGGCTACGGCCGACGTTATTAGTACCCCACTATCAAGAAACAAGTGAGGCCTACATGGCTCATGTGGTCAGTTATCTAATAGGTCATCCACATCCGACATCACGTCTACCTCATACATCAACCTCGGCTGGGTATAAGCCGAGGTCAGTAAAGACTACCACTGTCATCGTAATCAACCTCGGCTAGGAATCAGCCGACGTTCCAACTACTCCTACGTAACCCCGGCCCAGGCCGACGTTACAACTCCACTTGTCTTACCTCAACTTTCTACTGTACCGAGATCATCATGAATAACCTCGGATAAAGCAGCAGTCAGACTTTCCCAACCTCGAACTCTTCCAGGATGAGGTTGTACCTATCAGGGATAGGGCCGAGCCTTTACGAGCATATGCAAGGGAAGGAACATGTGGACAAAATCAGTTATAACCGAATCAACCCCCTCACGTGGGGGAATATTTCATCATCATTCTCTACATGTGACAGGTACAGATGTCTTCATCAAATTGGCTAGATCAACACACATATGCTCATTATATGCATAGGGGTACGTTACACCCCCCCACACTATATATATACTTGCCTTATCCTACATTGAGGGGGATTCAAAATTAACAACCCTAGCTAAAACTTTGTCCAATTACACAGTAGAGAGAGAAAGTTTGAGAGATTGTGTCCATGGCCGTTAGTGCCTTATTCCGGTGACCTTATTCACTCACTTGCACAGTGGACGTAGACCTAATTGGCTGAACCACCTATTTATTTGTGTTCATCCTCTTTTCCTCTTCTCCTCATCTCTATCTCTTATATTTCATATGTACTTGAGATGCCATTGTTATCACTGATTTGAGCTTACAAACACCTTGAAGGGTGGTGCTATTTCCAGCATCATCAATAGCCGAATCGATTCCCTTATCGAATCAATGCGTCTATGAAGGATGAATCGATTTGATTCTGTATAGGAGCCCAGTTCTTATTTGATTATGACTGTATTTTCATTTACCCAATCACCAAATTCAATATTCCCATAATCCTAATCATTATAATTAGTCCTCTAACGTTTCTCAACAAGGATTCTATTGAGATTTCAACCCTAAATCCATAATTAACATCTCAATCTTTCTAATTCGTTGGGATCATTCGATCTTCATATGAAAACTCACAGATTTTAATATTTTAAAATTTAGGTTATTCTTTAGTAAAATAACATTCTAAATTTGTCACACAATTCACAATATAATGATTTCTATCTTACACAATTTAAGATTTCTTCCATCAATTATATTGTAGATATTCTTCTTCCCAAAACCCCATTTTGCATTATAAGTCCTATCCAAAAATTGTAACATTATCAAACAATTTTGATATGAATATTATACTACACCTATTCAAGATAGCAAGTTTATATACTTTCCTTAAATCATCGGTGTGATTCTGAATCTCTACGCGCTGGGTTGAAGAAGGCAAGAATTATCCTCCACGTCCTTCTCCAAATCAAGCCATTGGATCTCTTGGGTGTTCTACATCCTCTTTTCTCACCAATGTCCTCTTTTTAGGTTTTTTGTGTGTTATGGATGTCTCCATAAACTTAACCCTCATATATTAAGCCCAAATCCCGAAATTAGGTAAAACCCTAAGTGTAAAATGACCCGTATGCCCTTACTCGGGTCCAGACTAGTCGAAAAAGCCCCCGATAACTAATCTCTACCCCCGGGTACTTGATTTTGACTATTTTTCCACTCCCATACCAACCGCGCGCTCAAAATTACCATTCGAGTCACTAAACATAAACACCCTATCTTAACCCAAAAATAGCCCACACAAATATCCCGATTGAGATACCGTCAATTCCTATCGTTTCTACTCACATATGACGCATTATAATTGACTTAGTTAAATTTACATAATCATGCTAGTAAATTTACACATAAGTATTAATCACTTTCTCACTAATTAATATTTATTAATTCCATATTATTTTCCCATTTTAATTAAATAACGCCACACATGTAATTTAAATACTGAAATGAATTACTCAAAATTATGGGGTATTACATTTACTTATTCATTTTAGCCCCCCTCGGGTACCTTAATTCCTATATTTATGCTCATTAACCAGACAACCTCTTTTATATATGTTTATATGCTTTGCGAGGTATAACTGAGCCTTTTAGTATTAAAGTGCTAAGCGTGAAGTTTGATTGCATTCCAAGAAAGTTTCTTCATAAAGTACACATTCAAGGGCATTTTTATCATGACAACAATTGGGTTTCTGGCTCAAAGTATTTATGAAAGTGTATCCCTATGAGTTAGCTTTACTTAGCCTCTGACCTCGCCTCATTCTAATCTCTAACGAAGAAGTTATGACATTTTCCGTGGGATGAATCATGTTTGAATCAGAATTGCCTCATTTTAGCCTTCATCGATCGATCGATGAACCCCTATATTGGAGATATTTTGTTCTATTTTCATTTTCCTTTTATTTTTAATCACTTACTATATATATGTAAGTTGGTTTTATTTATGAGATATACAATTTTAGGTTAGATTAGATTTGTTTTGGGGAGCTCTTCCATTTCTCTCTCCTAGGGTTCCATTTTGTACATAAGTTACACTATTCACTATCTTCTCCATTTATATAGTTCCATTTTCTTATTTCAAGCTTTGTTATCAAGTTTATTTTCTTTGATAATTAGTATTTTTTGTTAATTAGCTATTTTCATTGGTTACGTAGTTGTATTTATTATTCTTAGCAGGTGTAGTAGCTAGTTTCAAGATTGGGATCATTTCTCCACCATTTATGAGTTCTTGAGCTCAAAAGCTAGGTTTTGGTTTGAAACACTTTTAATTGAAACCTTGTGTATTAATGTTAGAATATTACGTGTTTAACTTTCTTTGTTATGCTGTGTTAAAGTTTATAGCGATATTGCGACATTAATCAATTTGCGATGATTTTTGATTGAAAGTTTAATCTTTCATTATTGAAATAAATCTCTTCGTGTTTGATGTTCATTATTAAATGAATATGCTTGGTTAATTATTTTCGAACCAAATTCCTTTTTACATGTTGTTAGCCCATGGTGGAGATATGATCCTAATCTCATTTTAGTCATTTAGTTTAATTCGTCTAGGTAACTTCTTTTCCATCTTTGTATAATCACCATATCATCTTTTCTTTCCCCCTTTTTCTAAGTGCTAATCCAATTTAATCCTAAATACCATTCCCCATGGATTCGATCCTACTTACCGCTACACTTTCATATATAGCGTGCCAAGTTTTGGTATTTTTTTTGTATAGGGTGTAACACCTTACAACATGTTTTAAATACAAAGTTTACGCCTCATAAAAATTGGTGCCGTTGTCGGGGAATGGTTCATTTCTCTTTACTTTCTTTTTGACTTGTACTATATTATTTCGAGAAACTTGAAATTTTGGTGCTCGTCATGTATTTGAATTGCCCACTTTGAAATGTCTCATTTTAATTCTTTAGATAATTTTAGTTGTTATGATAATAGTTCTCAAAGTAACACTCCAAAGACTATGTGTGAATTCTTTCAAATTCTTGAAAATGAAAAAATTGAACATGAAATTCAAGAATTTATAGGTAATGACTCACCATCTTGGGAAAAAAAATTTACGAAATGGGGAATCCTCTAACTATGAGAAAACCTCTCAATAAGATGTCATGCCTTCTTGTTGGTTTGATCAGGAGTTAGAAAAGAAGGAATTGAATGACAAAGTTGAGAGTTTTAATGTTTAGTCTTAAAAAATTTATGCCCAAATCGATGGGATCATTTCTTTTTCAAAAAGCTCGATTGAGGTTGAAACTTGCTTTTCGCCTCCATCCTTTTTTGAGAATAAATCATTGAGAGTGATCCAAGCACTTTCGAATTTCAGCCTCTTATTAATATTTTAAATTCTACTGAGGTTGAAGGCCCTTCATTTCCTTGGTTCCCCACTATTATCGAACCACTAAATCTATCTGTTGATGTAAAAAAATAGACTTGATAAAATTTTCTAATCACAGATAAAATGTAAGATCTAATTAAATAATTACATAAGAGACATAGAGTTTTTAAAGTGGTTCAGTTGTGAATAAAGCCTACGTCCACTGTTATTGTATTGATTTTGGTGATTACAGAAAACTGGGTATTCTTCTTAGAAAGAATAACTTAGGATCCGTTCTCTCTTACCTTTGATGAGAGGAATATAATGTATTTATAGTGACCCAGAGATCAAGGGTTGTAATTCTTTTATATATTATAGCATTTACTCCCGTACATAATGAATGTGATGGTTTATATTTTGGACCATATGTGAAAAGACCTTTGGTTGTACATCCAGTGTTGTGGCCTTTCATTTGTATTGATGGTATGTATTCTTCATGTTGGTCGGCATGCCTGTTGAGCAACTATCTTCGGAGTTGAATGGGTAGCTGCTGATTGGGATTGATGCCACGTAAGGAGATAATTGTCTATTTCTAATTGGTTCACGTGGGTAGATAATTTTTGGTATCAACATTATCCCCCAATACTTCATTCTTGATATTTTGTTGAAAGGGTGGAGTATATTTTCTTCAGAGTTGGTCGGTGGGAAAAATTTCCACATTTTGATTTTGTAATGGTATTTTTTGTAAATAATTTGAAAATTAGCGAACCGCCAAAGGGTAAGTTTGTATTTTTACATTACCAAAACTGTAAAGCCATCAGAATATCAATTGTCGAAGCAAGTAATCATTTCCTACGCGATTTCCCAGGTAAGCTATAAAAGATAGGATTTTGTCAGATTTTCTTTACCAATCCTTTCCAAGCTTTCGAACTCTACTTTTTTTTGCAAGTTTCCTATTTATTGAGCTTTTCTTTGTGTTCTTCCTTTGCTTCGATCGTCATTTTCGCTATAAGCTTTCTTTTCCCTTTCACTTCGCTTTTTTTTACTGCAGCCATGGTTTATATTGTACATGGGGATTCTTTAGAAGAATTTAGGCGGGAATGAAAAATTCTTGATTGGGTAGACTTAGAATTGACCATTACACCTATTGATGTATTGTCATTACATGAGGGTCACTGTATTCCCTCCCTCTTTATTGCTGAGTGTGGTTCCACATTTCCCCCAATAGGTTTTGTTTAGAATTTTTCTAATATTTTGATGTTGTCCCAGCTAGGGTAGCTCCTAATACTTTGAGTATGGTCAATGGGATTCATAGGCTGAATAAGATATATGGAACCCACATTGGTATCCCAGACCTGATGTTCTGTTACAACTGGGTTACTAGTGTTAAGACATATTATATGAAAACAAGATTTGCTAATATGGCCTTAGTTGTCAATTTGCCAGACTCCAATAAAGATTACTATAATTATGGGGTCATTGTAAAGAATTGGCAACACGATCCTTTATAAACAAGAGAGTTGTATGATGGGACCAGATGCTATCAAGTGGGTCGTGGCATAGGTTGTAAATTTTTATTACTAGTATTCTTCTGTTCCTTATTTACCAACTGTTTGATGATATGCTAATCAATAATTTTTTGTCTTGTTTCTGTTTTTTCACAGTTGAGAGCAAGGGGAAGTGTTGCAAAGAAGTGGATGTGAATATTCATGAAATGAAGTTCCTTTGGAGCATTCATTAAAGAATTGGAGAGGAACACCCCAGATTTGCCTCTTATTTGTTGCAGTAGAGGAGCTTGGTAACTTGGTTTGTTGCTCGGCCCACTACTTCTACAGCTATCAACCCCATCAATCTTGAAGAAGATCCATCCCCACTTCTTCTGCTGAAGAATCTGCTAGTGCAGAGAAGTATTTTGGTGTATCTTCTTCCTTTTAATCTTTGGATATCTTAACCATTTCTTCTCCTCCACTGGCTGCTATGGGAAAAAGGAAGATCCTTAATTTGATGAATGGAGCTCTATCTCCTCCTCCCGCCAAGAGAGTTTTCGAGAAGACTAGCAAGGCTGGAGATGCTAAAAAACCAAAAAACATCCAAGGCCACTAAAAAGGAGAAAGTTACTCAAGTCATCACCATTGGGGAAATTGATACTGCTGCGTCTCGACTCATGAGGTTAGGAAAAGGTTTGCCTGAGAAGCAGGTTGAGAGAAGTTTTGTTGACCAGGAGTTGGTCAAGAAAATTCATGAGTATTTGATAATTACTGAGTCATCCTCTATTGTCATTGATCCTAGCATGGCTAGGAGGTTAATCAAAATTGGTACCCACTCTGCTGATAGAGCCTCCCTTACTCCCATGCCACGAGCAAAGTTAGGAAAAAATTACCAAAGTTTGGCTTTGGTAACTCTTTTCCCTCTACTATTTGCTTTTAATGTCTTATTTTTCTCCTTAGGATCTGATGTTGTCCTTTGTGAATTTTTTATCAAAATTTATTCAACTGTTGAAGAAGGACGATCAAATACGTTCTTCAGGAGGAGAGGTAGAAGAAGAGTTTGAAGGTCTGAGGAAATCCTTGGCTGCTAGCCAAAAATCTTTGGAAATAAAGAAGAAGACTTAGGAGGAAGATCTCCAGAAGGCCAATGATAGGATGACAGCTGCTGAGGGAAAGCTGGTAACTACTGAGACTAGTTTGACAACTGCTGAAGGGAAATTGGTCATTACTGAGGCCAACGTATCATCTGCCGAGAATAAGGCCAAGCTGGCCGAGGATAAACTTGTTGACCACCAAGCTCTCCTGAAGTTTGTCGATGAGAAAGCTGAGAAGGCAAAGAATAAGAAGCTTAAGGATTACACCTTCAACAAGGGCTGGGAAAAAGCCTTTTAAGCTACCTCTGCTCAGATTGAGTTTCTGAGGAAGAAATCCTTTAAGGATGGCTAGTTGGAGGCACTTACGGAGGTCGACACCTTATCAGAATTCAATCTGTTCTTGAGGCATTATCCAGTCTCTCCTCCCAACTTGGAGGATGAGTTTGATGATGAAGAAGGATATGGGGAATCATCCATTTAATCTTTTAGGTCTGCTTTAAAGACCATTGATGAAGTTGTTCCTTTTGCTGATAAGGAGAAATGTACAAGATAAAGAGAAGGTTTAACTACTTTTTTTTTTAGTTATTTGCCTTGTAATAGGACCAACAGTTTGTAACACCTTTTTAGGTTATTAATAAAAACATTTCTTCTTTTCTGCCACATGTGTTGTACTTATCATACTTTTTACTTCTCTTATTTGGTTGAATGAACTATCATACTTTGTGCCTATTTCGCCCAATAATCTCACTTATTTACTTACAATTGCAATTTTCAGTTTAATGCTAGGAAAGAGGCCATATTTTTTGCTGAATCCGACCTTCTCAAGCGGAGTAGAACTTTGCTGAAAGTTGTCCATGTTGCTTTAACTGAAGAAAATCTAATCGTCATACTCGGTCCAGATGTGTCTGAATAAGTTGTAAAATCATACACTCATATTTATGGGTTGCTGAGCAGGGCAGTCGCAAATAATGCCGCCTATTATGAGATGATTGAAAACTTACAAGCATATCATAATAACACGAAGACTTAACTGAAAGAAGACTATGAGGCTAAGTATAAGGCACTTAGTGAATGATGGGACTTTGAGGATAAGCTTGAAAATATGCCTCTGCGTATAGAATAAAGAAGTTTTTGTTGAGCCGAGAAGTTGACGAGTCCAGAGAAGTTGACAAATTTCTCGAGGAGGAGAATAATAACTCAGGAATGAGTTGGATACTTTGAAGTAGTCTTTTGTTTTTGGTGTCGACAAAGGTGCTACTTTCAGAGGCTGAAAATCCTAGACTTCTAGAAGTGCTTGAGGTGCTGTAAAAAACCAAACATGGGAAATCTTCTAGGCAATAGAGGACTCGCCGACCAATTGTAGATGAAGAAAGAACAAGCAAGACATTAGCTGACCAGGCTGCCCAGCTGAAAGACAAGAGTCAGGCTATTGCTGATATGTCCATAAAGGTGAAGGCTAAGGAGAAAGCCATTGTTGATAAAGCTGTCCAGTTCAAGGTGAAAAGTTATGTATTGAAAAAACTGTAACACTAAGTTGAAAGGCTAATATTTCAATTTCACAAGCAACCCAGAGAGGTTTGGATGGAAGGCTACAATGAGGCTCATGGCTATATTGACGATCATCTTGCCCAAAGCCATAGTGAAGGTTACAGGTGGGGATGGAACAATTTTCTAACTTTTGCTGAAGTATGATCAAAATAGCGGGCTGTGGTATTAGAATGAGCCTAGTTTACTGGATTGTGATAAGCCTCCCTTCAAATTGGATAAATCATGGATTCCTCCTACTACAATTTCTCTGTTCTTAATTATCAAATACTTGGGAGATTAGGGTCTGCATGATGTTTATGAAATAGTACGTCCTCCTCGTCTGATCAATGTGCCGAGCAACAGCAACAGAAGAATGCTAAGAGATTTCAACTTTATCAACTCTCCTTATACTTTAAATGATCCTCCTGCTGGAATGGAGAGAGTGCAACCTACCTCCAAAGCTCAAAGAAAGCATCCAGTTGAAAAATTTTCCTATATTTTTTTCACTAAACTTAAAATATAATACGTTATTATATGAATACAAATTCTTGGTTTTGTATTATCAACTTATGATTACTTTATCAATCAGTTAATTGAATTTTTTGTTTAATAATAAATTATTAAACTGTGATTGTGGAACCATTGATTCTACTAATTTACTAAGATATAACTATAAATAGTTTTATTAATCGAAGTGTAGCATTAGTTATCAGTGGCGACCAAGTATATGAAGAATATATATGTGCATTCCGTTACATGTCTTCCTGCATTTAACTTAGTCGGGTAAAACTTGTTTGTAACTGCTTGAGTTGTATATGTATTTTTACATACTTCTTATTCTTGACTTGTTTGTACAAAATCATACATGAAGTAAACAACTTCTTATTCATGATTTGTTTATATGAAGTAAATAACTTCTAGTTCGTGACTTGTTTATACGAAGTCATACATGGAGTAAATAACTTGGTCGGGCGAAGCACGATTGTGTATTAAGCTGTTGCTGCATCTGGATTTTGACAAGTTCAACCTAATTAAGTATGTGCCACAAATCGACAAGGGTTGAAGACCAAGAGACATTTTTTGTTTTGTTATTCCTGCGGGATGTATATCGCCGTGCTCCAAAAAAAAATTGAAAAAATTTGAAGGAATTAAGATCAAGAGTTTTATTAAACATGAAGTAAAAATAAATACAATGTTCCACTGTCCTCAGTTACTGATAATATTTTTGAAGGCGCTCGGCATCGCAGGGGTTTTTGAACTCTTCTCATTCCATGGTCTCTAGCTTATAAGTCCCTGGTCAGACGACTGCTGAAATATGGTATGGGCCATACCAATTTGCTTTAAATTTGTTGCCTTTCTGGATAACCTTTTTAAGGACATAGTCTCCTTCTATCAAATTGGTCAGCTCGACCCTTTTGTTGTAGAAACAAGTAGTCCCGTGTTGGTATGCAACATTTTTGAGAGCAACATCTTCTCGGGCTTCCTCTATGTCCAACCTTCTCATCAAATCACTTTGTGGAGAATCAAAATTTAGCACCCTGTGAGTTGGTCGCCCTATTTCGGATGGTACCATGGCTTTCATCCCAAATGTAAGCATATAAGGTGTTTCTCCAGTTGCTGTCCTCGGTGTTGTTCTATAAGCCTAGAGAACAAAATGTATTTCATTGATCCGGTTTCCTTTCGCAACATCAAGTATCTTCTTCAAACTATTGGGCAAGGTCCTATTTGTTACCTCTGTTTAACTATTACTTTATGGAAGGCCAGGTATAGAATGGAGTTTCTGGATCTTAGACTGAACATAATATGCTTCAAACTCTTCATTCTCAAACTGGGTTTCGTGGTCTATATTGAATGCAAAAGGCATGCCATACCTATATATAATGATCTTCTAGATGAACTGATACACCTTCTCATAAGAAATTTGAATTAGCGGCTCTGCTTTTACCTATTTTGTTAAGTAATGAACAACAACTACTAGTATTTGAACCTCGCTTTAGTGGTTGGCAGTTAGCCTACCATGTCAATTACCCAAATAACGAATGGACATGGAGATGTAATTGGTACGAGAGCAGCATTAGGTGATTTATGAATTACAGAGAACCTCTGACACTTATCACATTTTCTTACAAAGGTCTTACAATCTTCTCTCATAGTCGGCCAGTATTATCCTTGTATGTTGATTCTTTGGATTAAGGACCGATCAACCGAATAAGATCCACAAGAACCTTCATGCACCTCCCTGATCAAATCTTTAACCTCAAATAAATGGACACATTGCAATAAGGGTATAGTTAATCCCATCCTGTATAAAACTCATTTATCCAACACATAGCTGGCTACTTTGTATCAGAGCTTCTTTACTTCTTTAGGATCTGTTGGAAAGATTCCATCTTCGATGTAAGCCCTGAGGGGTTCCATCCATGAAGGTCCTAAATCTACAGTAATTAGATTCACCATTAAATCATCGTCCATGTTCTTATTCGCCAAGATTTTAAGTGGTACGCTTCTTTGGAGTTTAATTCTGGTTTCTAAGATAACCGAGCAAGTGCATTAGCTCGAGCGTTGTTTATTCTTGGTATCCTATTCATTTCTACGTCTGGGAACTTAGAAATAACATCCATGGCCTTAGCCAAATATCTGATCATCAATTATTCCTTGACTTCATATAGATGAAGTACTTGGTTAACAACTAACATTGGCAAAAGTATGGGCTGGGCCTAATATGGGCGGGTCAAATATGGGTTGGGCTAAATGTGGATTGGGCCAAATATGGGTTGGGTTAAATGTGGGTTGGGCCAAATATGAGTGGACCAAATATGGGTTGGGACAACCCATTGTTTTTCTACTAAAGTAAGTATTACAATTTGAGTTATATGTAAAAAAACTCATATTTTACTCACAACTTTTAAAAATGAGTATTATATTTGATTTATATGTTTTAAAATTGGGCTCTATATTTGATTCCTTGCTTTCAAATATGGGCCCATATTTAACTCATAGCTTTGAAATATGGATCCCATATTTAACTCAGCTTTTAAATATGGGCTCCATATTTAGATGACTGGGCCAATATGGGTTATTTTATTATTTGGGCCACATTTTACCACTACTATTAACAACTAATTATGAATCAATGCGTGCCACCACTTGCTCGACATCAAATGAATGGGTTAATTCTAATTCAACTGTCAAAGCTTCATACTCTGATTCATTATTAGATGATTTGAATTGGAACCTAAGGGCATATTCAACATCAATATCATTAGGAGTATTTAGTATGATACCTGCTCTATTTTCGGTTGTACATGATGATCCCTCCACATATAAATTCCATAACGGGATATTATTGTTGAAGCTTTTTACAGACATAACTCCATGATGTAATAACTTCTTACTTTCCTCTACGTATTTTTGATCCATTTCCTGAGTTTTTGATGATTCAGGTTGATCGAAAGTAACTTCAACATGCTTTTGAGCTGAACTCTCTTCCTTAGAAGTTTGCTCGACAAGCAAGTTTTATTGGTCATGAACTTTTGGATAGGTAAATTCAACAATACAATCCACCAAATATTAGCCTTTCAATGAAGACCTTGGTTCATAGACAATATCATATTCTCCAAGTTCTACTGCCCAATACATTAATCTTCCCGACTTCCCAGGCTTGTGGAGTGCTTGCCGAAGAGGTAAATCAATATACGCAAATATAGTGTGCTCTTGGAAATAGGGTTTCATATGCCTGGAGGCTTCAATGAGTGCTAAGTCCAGCTTTTCCAAGTGTGGATACCTGATCTCGGTTCCCCTGAATGCTTTGCTAGTGTAGTGAACTGGTTTTTGAATCCCATTATCCAATCTTACCAAGGCCGAGCTAACTGCAGATTCAGAAACAGCCAGGTATAAGTACAATTTTTCTCCCAAAACTGGTCGGGATAACAAAGGTTATGAACCTAGATACTTCTTTAATTCACAAAATGCTTCTTCAAATTTTGCATTCCATTCAAAAGTCTTTCTCATCACTTTGAAGAATAATAAACATCTATCCGTTGCTCGAGAAATAAATATGTTCAAAGTTGCCACTCTACAAGTGAGCCTTTGTACATCTTTCTTATAAGTCGGAGACTGCCTTTCTATCAGATCTTTTATATTTTCTGGATTAGCTTCAATTCCCCTTTGATCAACTATAAAGCTGAGAAACATTCCTTCCTGCACCTCGAACATGCACTTGGTCGGGTTCAGCTTCATCTGATGTTTTTCTAACTGGTCAAAAGGTTAACTAAGGTCACTGATATGATCTGAGGCTATTTTGATTTTTATTAATATAACATCCACATAAACCTCCATATTCTTGCTTATCTGTTCTTCAAATACCTTGTTCACCAACCTTTGGTACGTTGCTGCAGTGTTTTTGAGACCAAAAGACATTATGTTATAACAATAGGTTCCTCGATTGGTGATGGAGGTTGTGCTTTCCCTGTTTTCTAGTTTCATCTTTATCTGATTATGCCCAGAATAAGCATCCATGAATATCAAAAGCTCACGCCCTGAGGTATCATCCACTAATTGATCAATTCATGGCAGGGAAAGAAATCCTTTGGATAGGCTTTATTCAGATCAACAAAATCCATGCACATCCTCCACTTATCATTTTTCTTTTTGAACATTACAACGTTGGCCAATCAGGCCGGATACTTAACATCTTAAATAAATTGAGCTTTTTGAACCTTCTCCATTTCTTCCTGAATAACTTGATTTTTCTATGGACTGAAAACCCTACGCCTCTGCTTGATCGACTGGGCATACTTATTGATGTTGATCTCATGAAAAAAGGAGTTGGGATCAATCCCAGGAATATCCTCGTGACTCCAAGTAAACACATTCTTTCGTTATCACAAGAATATAATCAGTTCTTGCTTAAATATTGGATCTAGCATTGAGTCAATCTGAGTGGTCCTCTCCTGTTTATCGTTATCCAGGATAATGCTTTCAGTCGTTTCCATGATATGGCCTTTGATTAACTTGGTTTCATCTCTGGGATCTAGAGTTTCAACTTCAGATTCACTATTGGGTTTAGTGATATCCACCTGATAAGTGGTGGTATTCTTCTTCAACTTAATCAAATCCTCTTGCTCGGCTGAAGAGTAATAATACCCTTTGGCCAACTTTTGGTCACCTTTCACAACCCCAACCCCAAAATGAGTTGGGACCTTCAAGCACCGATAGACTGTTGATGGTACAACCTCAAACTTCTTCAACCCTACCCTACTGAAGATCACACTATAAGCATATTGAATATTTTTATCCATCATAAAAAAACGTATATTCTCCGTATGACTTGCCGGACAGGTGCCGAATAACACTTCTAGTTTGACCATCCCAAGAGGCTAGAATTTTTCACCTAAAAAACTATTAATGGTCTGTGGTATGGTTCTAGTTGGCTAAGTTTTATACCCAAGCTATTAAAGCAAAGATATAGCATGATGTCACTCGAGCTTCCATTATCTATCAGGATTCTGGCGATGACAATTTCTTAGATTTTAAACTTGATGACCAAAGGATCATTATGAGGATAAAGTACTCCAAAGAGGTCATTTTTAGAGAAACCAATGACCATGTCCTTGTTGACCTTCCTGGGCTGATCATTTTTATTAAAATTGATTCTCTGGATATAAGAACAAGCTCGTGCTTCATTCAGATAAGACTTTCTTTCTATAGTTTGATCCCCTCCTCCTGCATCTCCACCTGTAATTATATTACAATCAAATGAACCAAAACTTATCATATCTACCTCATATTCTGGTTTCTTGGGCTTCTTCGGTAGGTTGGGATCATCTTCATTACCATTTTCATGGTTTCTCTTTATGTCATCTCTGGGCTTGCATGGAGAATTTAACCTTCCTCTTGCTTCTCTGCCTTCTCACCGATCAATAAATTTGTTCAATTTTCCTTAGCGAATAAGAGATTCCACTTCATTCTTCAAAGCGATAAAATTATCTGTTGTATGGCCATGATCCTTATATAATTCACAATATTTAGATTTTTCCCTTTTGTTAGGAGGTGCTCTTAACCTTTCAGGCCATCGCAAATCCTTATTGTGTTTGATTTCCTCTAGGATATGGTGAATGCTAATAGTTAATGGAGTATACGTTCCATACTTTTTGAGCTTGTCATCCTTCTTCGGGTTTGATCCTTCTACTCTTTTTTATCTGGCTTAGTGTCTAAACTCTTCTTGGTGGCCATTACTTCCTCGGTGTTCATTATTTTTCCTGCCTTAGCCATCAGTTCAGTCATGGTTTTAGGTGGATCTTTAGTCAGAGCATAATATAATTTTTCTGGAAGAAATCCACTTATGAGAACGATGATGGATGTTTTCTCCTCATAATCAACCACTTCCAATTTCTCATTATTAAAAGGAGTGATGTACTCCATGGTAGTTTCCCCTATTCGATGCCTTACACTCAAGAGACGGGCTACTCTTTTTACTGGCTTGGACTCGAAACAAAAGTTGCTGATGAATAGCTTGGCGAGATGGTTGAAGTTGGCAATTTGTCCTCAAGGCAAGTTATTATACCATATTTGAGCAGAACCCATAATTATACTTAAAAATGCCCTATATCTCATCTCATCGGGGACTGAATAAATGTCAGCGACAACTTGATATTGCTCAATATGCAAAACTAGATTAGTTTTTCCATCACATTTGGGGCTAACCACCGGAGTTTTAAACTTAGATGGAGTTGGAAAATCCATAATTTCCTGGATAAAGGGGGATCATTTGACAAAATTACTTTGCATGGGATTCTTTACTTTTACCATTTCTCCCAGCTGATATTCTAATTGCTGGATTGATCCTTTCCATTATGGATTGCCTGCATCAAATTTATGTGAAATAACTCGATCGTCGCGACCATGTGTTTATGCTGAGATATCTTCCTTAGAAGTCTGCTCGGCATGTATGGATCATCGAACGGTTGATCTTGACCTGACTGAGGCTTCGTGATGGTCAGTTAGATGTTGAGTATTTTTGGATAACGCTCTATGAGGGTTCATATTTATCGGAGTCCCAAACGATCAAAAGGCTAAGCTCTACTTAATCTTTCTAGAAATCTTGGCCTTTCAAGAGAGAGATAATGTCTATCATAGAAATCTATGGCTTTGACCAATGAACTGACTCCTGGGTGATAAGTTCTATCATGAGATATCTAGAATATCTATGTCGGCTATGCCTAAGTGGTGGATGAGTAATTTCTCTCCTTGGTGAAGGAACTTCTTGCTGCCTGGTTAGAGCTGGAAATCTGGCTTGTATTGACTGTGCTAATTGTCTTATTATTTCTTACATAACATCTTGACCCTTGGCAATACTGATAAGAATCCCATTTTGGTTGGTTACTATAGGATGAGCAGAAAGAATAATCGGATTGCCTTCATTCCCGGTACTGGACTCTGGATCATTTATTATTTCGTTGAATAAGGATGTATGAGATAGAGAATGGTAATTAGACACACGTTCCCACAAACGGTGCCAATCTGTTGATGTCAAAAAATGGACTTGATCCAATTTTCTAATCACAGATAAAATTTAAGATGTAATTAAATAATTACATAAGAGACATAAAGTTTTTAAAGTGGTTCAGTTGTGAATAAAGCCTACGTCCACTATTATTGTATTGATTTTGGTGATTACAGAAAACTAGGTATTCTTCTTAGTAAGAATAGCCTAGAATCCATTCTATTTTGCCTTTGATGAAAGGAATACAATGTATTTATAGTGACCCAGAGAACAAGGTTTGTAATGCTTTTATATATTAAAGCATTTACTCCCATACGTAATGAATGTGATGGTTTATATTCTGGACCATATGTGAAAAGACCTTTGGTTGTACATCTAGTGTTGTGGTTTCATTTATGTTGATGGTTTGTATTCTCCATGTTGGTCGGCATTCCTGCCGAACAACTGTCTTCGGAGTTGAATGAGCGACTGTTGACTGGGATTAATGCCACATAAGGAGACAAGTGTATATTTCTGATTGGTCCACGTAGGTAGATAAGCTTTGGTATCAACACTATCATAAGAATCATATGAAAATCTTGAGGACTTTGACCCAATTCTTGAACGAGAATGTTACTTTGAGATGTTTCATCTTATGGGCTATTCATTTGCACTTGCCCTACCTCCTATTATAATTGAAAAACCTTTAGGAGGTGATTTTAATTTTCTTGGGAACAATTTGGTCTTGTCCCCCTTAGCATCCAAACCCCCCATTCTCCTCCAAATTTTTGTAATTGGTGATGGTTCATTTCTTACGCCGTACCCACACCTTTCGTCGTTCAAATGGAATTCCTATTTTCTAAAAGTTATGCACTCAAATGAGGTACCACCATTGATTCCTCAAAGTCAAATCATGTTTTGGATGGACCCTCCAAAATTTCAACTTCTAGTGTATAGTTAGTTATAAGTTGAAATTGTAGGTGGTAAATAGTTAGTTTGATTTTTCTTGTTTACTAATAGTCCAAGTCTAGTGTAATTAGTTAAAGTTTTTATTATTCTTTTTTGGTATGCTTGGTGCTAACGTATTTTGTAGAATCTTTGGAGTTGTACTTATCGAGGATCGCTCCATTTTGGGTAATATATTTCTTTTTCTCTCTTTATGTTGTGTTCTGATTAGCATTGAAGACAATGAAATATTTAAGTAGGGGGTGTGGGTTATTCTTCCTATTGATTTTTGAGTTTGATTGATTTTACCATATGTTATTTCCAAGCATGTTTTGTTGTAAAAAAAATGAAAACTTCAAAAATATTATCTTTATTTTTTCTCCTTTATTGGGTATTTTACTTTTGTTTTTGATGATAAATTTTAATAAATGCTTGATCCAATAGACAATTTAATGATACATATTCTTGATTTGAGAAATTGTTATACTTTAATACTTAAATCATTGATATTATGAAAAACTTCATGAATTAAATTTTTAAACCCATGAGCACATGTGCTTTTCTTATTTAATTGATTTGGTTTAAGGTTTCTATAACTCGATAATCTTGTGGTGCATTGTATATACTTACACCAAGTAAGCATTGTGGTTTTCTTCGTTTGTGAGTATTATACATTGCTTTTTCCTCCTTGAAAACGTTAAATTAGTTGGTAATTGTTGATACCAAAATTCACCACCTTACGTGGACCAATTACAAGCCAACGCGTGTCATTCAATGCAACACAAGTCCAAGTCAGCATGATACAAATTCCCGACCAACGGGGAAGCCCGACTAATAGGGAAGCTCGATCAACAGTAGGGAGTCCAACCAATCTGTCCAATGAAGCGCCAGCAGTATCACGTTTAATTCTCATTATGTACTGATGTAAATGCCTAAGCTGTGAAGGCATTCCGTCCTTTCACATTACGATTCTTGACACCCTGTGTAGGCTATGAATACATTGTAATACCCTTATTACAGGGGAAAAAAACAACTCAAGGAAATCAGGCAATACATAGTAGTGGACGTAGGCTTTTCCCTTGTACCGAACCATTTTAAAAATCTTATCTGTCTTTTTTGTTTTACTTATTTATCTGTGATTAATTACTTAGGCCTAATATAGTTTTTTGCATCAACAAATTGGCACCGTCTGTGGGAACATGTTGCTAAACATTTTCACCAATTCATCATACATGACCAATATTACTGAAACAAGTACCAGGAATGAGGGTATTCCGCCCAACCCCTCCACCCCACCAAATAATAACGATTTAACTGGAATTTTGGCCAACCTTGCCAGAGGTCAAACGGCCATATAGTATATGATAAGGCAACTGGACCCAACTCTACAAGCTAAAGTTCCTGCCCAGTCCAATCAAAGAAATATACCGCCACCGCCGATAAGAAATGTTGGGCTTAGCTATTCTAGAAATTCTAGGGATCCTTCGTACCGTCCTGGAGCAACTTCTTTTATGGGGACTCTTAATTCCTATGATGGGTAGTCCCTTACTCCAGAAAGATCGAGTGCCTTATAAAGGCTAAGTAGGGTCTCTCCCTTTGATCATTTGGGACCTCAGGGAAACAGAAATGCCCCTGGGGTTGCATCAGGAAATACTCGCTGACCAGCCGACCTAAAGGAAGGTTCAGCCCAGTCTAGATCAAATGCCCGACGAACAGCTCGGTCTAGTCAAAGAGAAAGTTTGCAAGAGGAAAGCCCAGAATGAAAGAGTCGCCACTAATAGATCTGGTGCTGGAAATGATGCTTGGAAGTGATCCACTCAACGTTTGGAAGATATATTGGGGGAAATGGCCAAGGTTAAGAATCTTCTCCAGAGAAGTTTTGTTAAGGGATCTCCCTTTGTGCAAGCCATTGTAGATTTCCATACACCAGCCAAGTTTAAAGCTTCAGTAGTTACTCCCAAGTATGATGGGAAGACTGATCCAGTTCTTCATATAGAACAATACCAAGCAACAACCGATATTTATGGTGTCCCTGACGAGATGAGGTGTAGGGAATTCTCAGGAACAGTCACTGGTTCTGCTCAAATCTGGTACAATAGTCTTCCTCGGGGGCAGATTTCTAGCTTCCAACAACTCACTGAGCTATTCATTGGCAATTTTTTCTTTGGAGCCAAACTAGTGAAGCGAGTAGCTCATTTGCTTAGTGTGAGACAGAAGGTGGGAGAAAGTACCAGGAATTACATCACTCGTTTCAACAACGAGAAATTAGAAGTTATTGATTATGAGGAGAAGATTGCAATCACAACCCTCATGAGTGGTTTTCTTCCCGATAAACTATACTATACTTTGGCAAAAGATCCCCCAAAGATGATGACGGAATTGATGGCCAAAGCAGTGAACATTATGAATATCGAGGAAGAAATGGAAGCTAAGAAGAATTCAGATGCAAAGGCAGATGCAAAGTCTAAAGGTAAGTCAGATAAGAAGGAGCACAAGGACCACAATGAACGCGAGGACTCAAAATCAAAAAGAAGTCTAGACCGACTCAGAAAATATACCAATTACACCCCCTTAACGGTGGATATACATAATGTTTTGGAAAAAAATCAAGCACAACAATGATCCGAGTTGGCCTAAAAAGTTAGAGACACCTGTTGATAGGAGGGATAAGTCTAAGTATTGCAAATTTCATAAAGACCATGATCATACGACCAATCGATGTATTTCTCTCCTGAATGAGATTGATGCGCTCATCCGACGAGGAAAATTTGACAGATTTGTTGATCGAAAAACTGATGAAAGAGCTAGTGGTAGAGGTCGACAGAGATCCAAATCTCCTTGCAGGCCTAAAGAGGAGAAGAATAGGAACCATGACGATGATCCATAAGATGATCCTGATCTCCCCAAGAAGCCGAGGCAACCTGAACGTGAGGTATTCACACTCAGCTTTGGGTCTTTTGATTATCATAAGATTGTAGGTGGGTATGCAAGAGGAGGAGACCATTCAAATGAAAGGAAGGCTTACCTCAATGTGGCTCAATATTGTTCCAATATCCAATGAATTAACCTTGCCAAGGAAGATCGACCAAGGAAAGTCAACAAGGATAAGCTAGTAATTGGCTTCTCCAAGAATTATCTATCTGGAGTATTGTATCCTTATGACAATACTTAGTGATCAAAGTCAGAATGAAAGATATGCTGGTAGTAAGAGTATTGGTGGATAATGGTAGTTCTGTAGACATTATGTTCTACCCCTATTTTGATAGTTTGAATTTAAAACTCAGCCAACTGGAGCCATACCATAGTCCCCCTGTTGGATTTTTTAGTGAGAAGGTATTTTGGCTGAGAACAATCAAGTTAGATGTGTCGATTGGGACATGGCCGGTGAGCAGGACAAAGAAAGTGAGATTCTTTGTAATGGACATAAATGTTCATTCTGCTTACAACATGATCATGGGAAGAGTAGGTTTGAAGAAATTTGAAGCTGTACCTTCTACTGTCCACCAATATTTAAAGTTCTCGACCAACTTTGGAGTTGGAGTAGTGAAAGGAGATTAGAAAGTAGCTCAGGAATGCTACTACTCGTCTGCTGAGTAGGAGGACATGGCATAGGTGAATAGGAGAACAACCACTTACCAAATGGATATGTCTGAGCCGAACAGTGACTCTGAGATTGAAACCTTAGACCTAAGAAATGAGACAAAGCTATTAAAAGGCCAAGTGATGGAAGCAACGAAGAGCATTGTTCTGGACGATGATAAACCAGAACGAATGATTCAAATAGGAGCGTCATTGGATCTGGTCCTTAAACAAGAGTTGGTGGCCTTCTTGAGGCAAAGTAAGCAGGTGTTCACATGGAGCCAAAAAGATATGCCTGGCATTAACCCAAACTTCCTGTGCCACGAGATCAATGTTAGTAAGGAGGTTAAGCTTGTAAAATAGCGAAGAAGAGTTTTTAGCCCAAAGAAGAACCAGGCCATACAGGAAGAAGTGGAGAAGCTTTAAAAATCTTCCTTTATTAAAAATGTGAAGTACCCGAATTGGTTGGCCAACGTATTTATGGTCAAGAAGAAAAATAATAAATGGAGTATGTGTGTGGACTTTACTGACTTGAACAAGGCGTTCCCAAAGGATCATTTTCCTTTGCCACAAATTGATCAACTGGTGGATACTACTTCGGAGCACGAGCTGCTGAGTTTTATGGATGCATATTCTGGTTATAACCAGATCAAAATGAAGCCGAAAGACAGAGAAAGTACTTCCTTTATTACTTCCTGAGGGACTTATTGTTATAATGTTACGCCATTTGGTCTAAAAAATGCAGGTGCCACCTATTAAAGACCAGGGAACAAAGTATTTGAGGAGCAGATAGGCAAAAACATGGAGGTGTATGTTGATGATATGTTAACAAAGAGCAAGAAAGATACTGACCATATTGCCGACCTCAACCATATGTTCGACTAGTTGGAGAAGTACCAAATGAAGTTGAACCCGACCAAATGCGTCTTTGGAGTACAGGAAGGAATGTTCCTTGGGTATATAGTAAATCAAAGAGGCATTGAAGATAATCCAGATAAGATTAAGGACTTAATATAAATGCAGTCCCCGGTTAATAAAAAGGAAGTTCAAAGGCTAACGGGGCGTGTAGCAGCACTCAACAAATTTGTGTTCCGAGCAACGAACAGATGCTTGCCATTCTTTACGGTGCTTAGAAAGACTTTTGAATGGAACGATGAGTGTGAAAAATATTTCCTGGAGTTGAAGAAGTACCTGGGATCACCCCCGCTACTCTCCCGACCAGTATTAGGAGAAAAGTTGTATTTGTATCTGCATGTTTTTGAATCAGCTATTAGCTCTACTTTGATCAGAGAGGAGAACGGATTTCAAAATCCGGTTTAATACACTAGCAAATATTTTCGAGGATCAGAGGTCAGATATCCCAGGCTGGAGAAGTTAGCACTGGCTTTAATTGAGCCTAGTAAATGGATGAAGCCATATTTTCAAGTCCATACTATAGTGGTATACACTGATATGCCACTAAGGCAAGCTTTGCATAAGCCATAAAAATATGGAAATTTATGTATTGGGCTATGGAGTTGGGGGAGTATGATATTATATATGAACCAAGGTCTTCTTTAAATGGTCAAGTTGTGGCGGATTTTATTGCGAAGTTCACTTACCCAGAGGTTCCCAAGCAATAAGGGGCTCCTACCGAGCAATATTCAGGAGCTAACAGACCTACCAAAAATATTCTCGACCAACTCCAAATAAAGGAAGTTACAAAAGGAGTCACCACCGACCAACTAGAACCGTCCAACAGAGCACAGTAGATGACAAATAAATATGAAGAGACAAAGGATAAAATCTTCCATCAAGGGATTCTGACAAACCAAGCGGTTGACAACAATGTTCCCATATGGAATTTATATGTTGATGGGTTGTCCTGTGCAACTAGATGTGGAGCAGGGATCATCCTCAATCATCCGAATGGAATAGATATAGAGTACGCTCTACGATTCTAATTCCGAGCCTCTAATAATGAGGCAGAGTATGAACCTTTGATTATTGGTTTAAGTTTAGCAAAATCACTGAATGCCGAGTAGGTTGTGGTATACAGTGATTCACAGTAGGTGGTAAATTAGGTGTTAAATTTATATGAAGCCAAAGGAGAATTGATGTCCAAATACTTATCTAAAGCTTTGGAAGTTATCACTACTTTGCCAGCTGTTCGGATGACCAGAATTCCAAGATTAGAAAATGCCTGAGCTGATGCACTAGCTCGGTTAGCCTCAGCAACCAGAACCGAGCTGCGAAGAATTATTCCTATTGAGATACTTGCTAATAGGAGCATTGATGAAGATTTGATGGTCAATTTTATTGCAGTTGACATGGGGCCATCTTGGATGGATCCCATAAGAGCTTATATTGAAGATAGAATTTTACCAGCCAACCTACTTATAGCCAAGAGGTTAAAATACAAAGCTGTAAGGTATGTGCTAGACAATGGTGTATTATACATAAAGAGGATTGACTGCTAGTCTACAACGCCGAGTTCATCCAGCTGAAGTAAAAGATTTGATTGAAGAAATTCACGAAGGATCCTGTGAAGCCCATGTAGCAGGGAGAGCTTTATTGCAAAGAATCAACACACAGGGGTATTACTGGCCAACTATGTGAGAAGATTGCGCAGCGTTCGCCAAGAAGTGTGATAATCTCTAGAGGTTTTCCAGCGTACGGAAGACTCCACATGCTATTTTAATGCTGATTACTTCACCCTGGCCCTTTGCTATGTGGGGAATTGACTTGGTCGGGCCATTATCGACTACCCAAGTAAGGTTCAAGTACTTAGTTGTAGTTGTCGATTACTCTAAATGGGTGGAGGCTGAACCTTTGATTGATATGTCCTACGAGAGAGTTTATCATTTCATTTGGAAGAGTATCATTTGCAGATATGGCTTACCCTATGCCTTTATCACCGATCATGGCACACAATTTGATAATGAAGAGTTTGCTGCTTATTATGCCCAATCCAATGCCCAAAAACTCCACTCTGCTCCAGGATATCCTTAGAGCAATGGACAAACTGAGGTGATGAATAAAACTTTATTGAATGGGTTAAAGAAAAGGTTGGATAACGCCAAAGGTAATTGGATCAATGAACTGCATTCTATTTTGTGGGCCAACCGAACAACTCCTAGAACAGCTACTAGGGAGACGCCCTATATGTTAGCATTTAAACTGAAGCTGTAGTTCCTACCGAGCTAGGCTTACCCACTCACAGGGTTCTTAATTTCAACTCCCCGACCAATAATTTAATTAGAAAGCCGGACTTAGACATGTTGGAAGAGGTACGTGAAGATGAAGCTCTGAGGAATGCGCATTTTTACAATAAAAGGTGAAGCCGAACAACTTGAAAGAAGGAGATTATGTCTTGAAAAAGGTGATTCAGAAGAACAACAAACTTCAAGAAAATTAGCATGGACCTTATTGCATTACAGCAGTTATCCGACCTGATACATATCGAATTGAGACTTTAGAGGGTGAAGAGTTCAAGAATCCTTGGAATGAAGAACACCTGAGGAACTATTATCAATGATGTAACCAAGTTGTACTCATTTCATTTCAATATTAATGAGAAAATGATTTCCTCTAATTTTTTGATTTTTTGGGAGTACTAGTGCTATGCACTACAGATCAACAACCACCAACTAAATGTTGGTTGGCATCAACAATGACCAACTAATCGTTGGTCGACATCAACAACCACCAACTAAATATTGGTCGGCATCAACAAAGACACCAATAATATTGGTTGTTAACATATAAAAACCATGCAAGGCAAAATTATGAGTCCTAAATGCTTGGTTAATGAAGACCCGGATGAAAAATGTTCATCTAAACTGGGATAAAAAATGGACGAATGTTCCACATACGCCTGGGCACCAAGGTAACTAAGGTATAACCTAAAAATTTAGGTGTATTAGTAGAACCATGGTAAAACATTGGTAATTGGTACGATACTTGGGTAAAACCTAAGGGTATCAATAGAACCGATAAAACTAAGGAGACATTTACATTCAGAGATTAACTAAAGTTTATCCATTCATATTCAAATATTGATAAGATAAGTTGATCAAATTTTTTATTAATTAAGTGATTACATATTGTTGTTCGTTACTAAAAATGCAGGAACAAAAATACAAGGCTGTATTCTACAGGGCGCTTCCCTTCAGCTTTAGAGACAGGATCCATGCCAGCTGGATGATCATCCAAAGTGTAAGGGGAATTGATGAAGTTAAAATATTGAAGCATCCTTCTATTGCTGCTACTTGGTCGATCAAGCAGATGAGGAGGTCGAACGATTTCCAGCTCGTCATGCAACTCATAATCTCCCAAATATTTTACAATCAAGCATTGGGAAATGGAATGGACAGGAATCCAGTTAACATCTAGTTTAAAAGGTGGATCTTTGAGGTCAAGCAATCCAGGATCATACCAATCCCACAGATTATTGTTTTGATCCACTTTCATCACTGTCAGAGCATTCATCCAACCCCATTTGTAGCCTTCATTCTGGGCATGTTTAAACCTAGCATCAAAATGCCCCAAAGCTTCATTGTAACCTTCCATCCAGATCTCTCTAGGTTGCTTATGAAAATGGAAAGTCAGTCTATAAACTTGGTGATGCAACTTCTTCAACACTTCATCCTCGGTCATAGTTTGAAGCTTCTGGGATATCTCGGTAGTACCTTGATTTTTGGCATTCAATTGGGAATCTTGGTTGGATAAACTCTATCGAGTCCTAGCTTCCTCTATGATACCTCGACCAGACTTATTTCTTGCTCGGGAAGATGATGTAGGCTTGGTCTTTTTTAGTACATCCAAATCTTCCCTTAAACTTGCATTTTCAGCTTCCAAGAAGGAGTTCCCTTCATCAGTAGTAGCAACATCAGTAGAAGAGGACTTCATGGCATTAAGCTCATATATTAAGCTATTGCTCTCCTCCTCCAACAGTTTAGCGATGGCCCTGGCCTCCTCCAATTCACGATTGAGCAAAAATTCGTGTCTTCAAAAGTGAGAGGCAAATTTTTTCAACTTTTGGTCAAAACCCAACCTTTACTCGGGGCTTGGAATTTCTTCTCATAATCTTCATGTAAAAGAGCCAATACTTCTTTATGGTCTTCCTGCAAATCTTCAATCATTTTGTAGTAGGTAACATTGTTGGCTAGTTCCCGATCAAGAAGGCACTTTAGATGAATATAAACTTCCTTGACTTGATCAGACTTACCTTCCCCAAGCAAATTTAGTAGCTCGGCCTCAGTCAGAGATAGATGACCTTCTTTGAAAAGTTCGTTACACCTCTGAAGTAGCTCGGAGTTAGTAGATGAGAATTTCCTCATTTTATCCATAAACTATAAAGACCAAGAAAATCTTCGATCAATAGTAGTATGCAAAGCATAGAAAAAAGATAAGCAGAGGAAGAAAAATATTTCTTTTCATTGATAATAGAAAGGTTCAAGTATAAGAGAGGGTAAAATAATAAAAAGGGGGAAAACACTGAATAGTTATACACATTCTCCCTATCTTTCTCAACCCTTCCACCTTTCTCGGTAGAAGGGGTTACAGACTAAAGCTGCTCGGTTAGAGGAAAAGAAGACTCAGTAATAACTTTAGGTTGGTCGGCAGCAGAATCAACCATCATAGAAGACTCCAGAACCAACTTCATTTTCAATCTCATCCTCCATGATTGGAAGAGGACGATGAGTATATCTCTGAAAGAGTTCAGAGTCTTTAGCAGTGTTCCTCTCTTGAAGGGAAGCAACCCACCCATCCTTGAAGTATTTATTTTTTGCATACTCAATTTGAGTAGAGGTAGTAGAAATGTCTTTGTTCTAGACCTTGTCCCAACCAGCACTGAAGGAATCCTTCATTACAGACTTTCTCTTTGACCTCTCAGAAGAAAGGTTGTCCTTCAGTTTGGTCATAAGATCCTCAATAGTCTTTGTCATGCGCTCAACTTCCTTTGCCCTGGGCTCAGCTTCAAAGGCATCTCCATCAGACTTATGACGAGAATCTTCAGTAGTCTTCAATTTATTTCCCCAAAATTTTCTCTCAGACTCCAACGCTTGTTGAGATTCAATCACAGACTTCCTCAAGCTAGCAAAGGCTTCCTCCACATCATCTGAAGAAAAAGTGGGAATTGCATCATATTTTTCCAGCATATTATTAAAATGCACCAAGAACTGCAAAATAAAGGATCAAGTTAATGTATGAAATTCATAAAGGTAGACAGACTCGAAGGAATGAAAATTCTTTACTAATGCAAGGCTCTGGGCAGCCAGTTCAGAAACTTTTAATCTGGGAAACATGGCATCAGTTTCCCTATGATCTGGAAGAGTTCCTGATTTGATCAACTTCCTATCCAAACGAGGAGTAATAACAGCTGGAAGGTTAACATCAGAAGAAGTCACACCGACCAAGCTCTATCGATCGACATCAATTACATGTTCAACCTGCTTCTCTGCAGGTCCTCTCCTAATCCTTTTTAAAGGTTGTTCACCACCTTTGGAGGAGAGGAGCTCTTTCTTGGCCTCATTATTCTTCTTTTTGGTCCCCTCAGCAAATTTTTAGGTGCTAATGACAGTGTCACCAAGTAGGTCAGGAAATCTTCTTTTCTTCATGATATCAGAAAGGGGAATGCCTGAATCAGCAGCAGCCTCATCACCAGAAGAAGCAAAAGTGGGGTTTTGATCAAGATCAGTCACCAGAGTAGGAGGAGCTATAGTCCGAGCAACAAAGTAAGTGATTAAAGCTATGTATTGAAGCAAATAGGAGG
Organism: Sambucus nigra; assembly: GCA_949130495.1. Classification (NCBI taxonomy): domain Eukaryota; kingdom Viridiplantae; phylum Streptophyta; class Magnoliopsida; order Dipsacales; family Adoxaceae; genus Sambucus; species Sambucus nigra. The sequence goes on from OX422220.1 coordinate 77,532,626, forward strand.
CAGACCTAGTGTGCTCCTCTCCAATTTTTTGATGAATTTCCCAGATAAGGTCAATTCACTAAGGTTGATGTCTCTTTCCTTGAGGCACTTCCTCTTACTATCAACTGCAATCAGTCAAGATAAAGAAATTCAGTATAATTGGTATGGTTTTCAAATTATCAATAATGTTTATAAAGCAGTGTATCCACCTATCCCATGGCCATATGAAGGGCATTTGGGCCCTTGGTATTTTTCTCCTTCAGAAAGGGGAACGTATTGCCAATTGTTTACTATGACACCATAGTTACAGTAATCTCTATTGGAATCAGGAAGGTTTATAACTAAATCCCTATTTACTTCCCTAGTTTTCAAATAATATGTATTATCACTAGTAACCCATTTATAACAAAACATAATTTCAGGGATTCCTAAGTGAGTATTGTGTATTTGATTTAACTTGTAAACTCCATTAACAACCCTCCAAGTATTGGGGTCTACTCTAGCAGGTACAACGTCAAAGTATTGACAAACTCCAGACACAGGGGATTGGGAGGAAAAGTGAACCCACACTCAGCAATAAAGATGGGAGGGAACCAATTGCCCTCAACAAGAGCAAAAGGATCGAATAATGAAATTAGAATCTCCAAGTCCACCGAGGTGGTTATATTCCATTCATATCTAAAATCATCTATAGAAACTATTGAGTAAACCATGGTTGAAGACGAAGAAACAAATAATAACAGAGAAGAGTTCTTACAAGGGTTTAAGGATTCAGCAAGAACTGAGGACAGAAAAGACGATCGCATGAAAGTTCAAAGAGTACAATAGCATAATCAGAAATGTGGAGATATAAGATGATTAAAGTTTTATCGCCTTTTTATAGGTTGCCTCGTAAACTAGGAAATTAGTGATTAAAGGGGACGACGATTGAAGTTACGGTGGCTAACAAGAGAAAAGACAAAGGTACCACATAAGTGTTCGCTAAAATTTGAAATATTTACAAAATTGGCATTCGCGCTCAAAGTTGTCAACTAGCTAGATAAATTTCACAAGTATGGAAGGTCTGTAGCCGACCAAGTAGCAGAAAGAGTGCTCGAACTAATGTTAGACCATACTGTTCCACACTTTTGCATCAACTCCAAGTATGAAACATTGGGGGCTTCTGTTGATATCAAAATTCACCACCTTATGTGGACCAATTACAAGCCAGCGCGTGCCATCCAATGTGATACAAGTCCAAGTCAGTATGATACAAATCCCCGAGTAACAGGGAAGCCCGACCAACAACAGGGAGTCCAACCAATTTGGTCAATGAAACACCAACAATATTACGTTTAATTCTCATTATATACTGATGTAAATGCCTAAGTTGTGAAGGCATTATGTCCTTCCACATTACGAATCTTGACACCCCAGGTAGGCTATAAATACATTGTAACACCCTCATTGCAGGGGGACAAAAATAACTCAAGTCAATCAGGCAATACATAACAGTGGACATAGGCTTTTTCCTTGAGCCTAACCACTTTAAAAATATTATCTGTCTTATTTGTTTTACTTATTTATCCGTGATCAATTAATTAGGCCTAGTCTAGTTTTTTACATCAATAGTAATCTCACTATTCTTTCATTGATCGTTTATTTTTAAATGTCTTACTTGAGCATGATTTTCAAAGATGTTTTGACTCGAGAATTGCGTAAAATTTAGGAAATGATCATAATCCATCTTTGTAATTTAATCCATCTTTGAGCCTTAATATAGCCTTTCGTTTCAATACCCAAAAGCCCATAACCAACTCCAAATTGGAGTTATATACCATGCATATTACCCTCCATGCCTTTGTTTGTAATGGTACTTGGGATTGAATGATGTTCTTGTTATGTGGTTGTAATTAAGCATGTGAGATTGAAAAGTGAAAGAGAAAAGAGAAGAAAATAAAAACAAAAAAAAGAAAGAGGAAAAGAAAAGAAAAATAAAGAAGAAAAGAAAAGAAAGAGAAATTATTTCCATATTGTATATAGTGTTTAATAAGCTTTACCACTCTTCAATTTCATATCCAATGCTTGTTATGAAAATCATATTCAATTTTAAAATTGCCCAAAATTTCCATTATCCCAAGTGTTTCATTACCGAACACCTTTGAATCCATAAATATCCCGTTCTTTCATAACCTCAACCCTAAACCCACATTATAACCCCATAAAAGTCCTATGTGATCCTAAAGTGAATTTAATTCAAATGTCATAATAATTGCGATAATCTATGAAAATACATTTCGCCTCCCTTAATGATGATATCCTTTTATTGAAATTGCAATTTTTCATTTTTTATATAATGTTCTTCATTGATGACATGTTTACCCTGCACGTCCCGAGTATTACCTCCCATTCTTAGTGATTTCATTTGCTAAGTGTAATATCCGTAGAGGGTTGAATATCATGCAATTTTTAATGTTTAATCGGTTTATAAAAGTTTTTCCAAGTCAAACGATTTCCATGTGCTCGCTCTTCCTCCCACTTTTATGGTCTCAATTCGATTAGGTTCATTTTATAATGTTAATAACTACGCACTTTTGTGTGAATTCATTCACTTTGCTAATAACATGTTGAAATCCTTTTTTGTTGTTTTTGGGCATGTCTATTAATTGATTAGGAATATTTTGAGGAAACTTTGATGTTTGTGGGTTTCATCCCTGAAAATCCTCACGAGACAACACTTGCCCACTAGGGTAACCTAGGTATTTAATGGCTTATTACATAAACTAAATGCAATCGTTCACCCGCAAAATGGCAATTATCTCCTTTGTACATATATACCTTCTTATGGTGCTGCTTTCAGTTCTTATTTCTTTTCATTTCATTTCTAGGGACAAGAAATATCTTAGTTAGGGGGTGTGATTCATATCAAATATTACATTTACTTACCCTTTATACTTATGCATTTTAACCCTCTCGGGTACCTTAATTCCTATATTTACACTCATTAACCAGAAAAAATATTTTATATATGTTTATATTCTTTGCGAGGTATAATTGAGCTTTTGTAGATATTAAAGTTCTAAACGTGAAGTTTGATTGCATTTCAGTATTATTTCATCGTAAAGCCAACATTCAAGGGAATTTTCATCATTTAAACGTTTGGGTTTTTGGCCCAAAGTTTTTATGTAAGTGTATATCTAGGACCTAGCTTCCCGTAGCCTCTGACCACGCCTCATTCCGATCTATAACGAAGAAATTACGACATTTTCCGTGGGATGAATCATGTTTGAAGTAGAATTGCCTCATTTTAGCCTTCATCGTTCGATCGATGAACCCAAATATCGTCCAATTTGAGATATTTTGTTCTCTTTTATTTTTCCTTTTCTTTTTAATCACTTAATATATATATGTAAGTTGGTTTTATTAATGAGATATGCGATTTAGGGTTATATTAGGTTTCTTTTTATCTTCTCCATCTGTATAGTTCCATTTTCTTATTTCAAGCTTGGTTATCTAGTTTATTTGATTTAATAATTAGTAGTTGTTTGTTAATTCACTGTTTTCATTGGTTAAGTATTTGTATTTATTATTTTTAGCATGTGAAGTAGCTAGTTTCAAGGTTGGAATCATTTATCCACCATTGATGGGTTCTTGAGCTCAAAAGTTAGGTTTTGGTTTCAAACACTTTTAATTGAAACCTTGTGTATTAATGTTGTAATATTAAGCGTTTAACTTCCTTTGTCACACAACAGTAGTGTTTATAACAATATTGAGATTTAATCCATTTGTGACCATTTTTGATTGAAATTTTAATCTTTCATTGTTGAATTAAATTTCTTCATGTTTGATGTTTATAATTAATTGAATATGCTCGGTTAATTATTTTCGAACCAAATTCCTTTTCACGTGTTGTTAGCCCATGGTGGGGATATCATCTTAATCTCGTTTTATTCGTTTAATTTTATTTGTGTAGTTAAATTCGTTTCCCTACTTGTACAATCACCATATTATTTTTTCCTTTCCCCTTTTTTCTAAGTGCTAAGCCAATTTAATCCTAAATATCGTTCCCTATGGATTCGATCCCTACTTGCCGCTAAACTTTCATATATAAGGTGTCAAGTTGTGGTATTTTTTTGTATAGGGTGTAAACATCCAACATGTTTTAAACACAAATTTTATGCCTTATCGACAATCTAGCAATAGGAATAAGAGATTTAAGCATGAGAACCATCCTATACTAGATAAAGTACCTGAACTCAGTCAACAGTTAAAATACCCAAAGATTTCCTACGATTCTCAAATCTAAATTCATGTAACAATTTTGTGAATACATCGACCAGATGACGATCGGTGCTCATAAAGCTCAAGGACACAACCTTATCCTCAGCTAGGTCTCGAATAAAGTGTTCGCATATCCTAATGTACTTCGTGCGCGAATGTGGGAATGAATTATGGGCAATATGAATCGCACTCGTATTATCATAAGAACTAGTCATCATGCCTTGTGAAATACCATAATCCTCCAACATTTTCTTCATCCATAAGAGTTGCGTGCAATAAATATCGACGATAATATACTTAGCCTTTATCATGGACTAAGATATAAAATTTTGCTTCTTGATCAACCCAGAGACAAGAGCACTCCCAAAATAGAAACACCCACTCTAAGTGCTCCTAAAAATATCGACAATCTTGACCCAATCGACATCTTAATTGGTAAACAAACGGTCATCGGTATCAAAGGAATACCAAATACCGTATGAAAGAGTTCCACTCCCGTATTTGATAATACGTTTAAGTGAGAGTAAGTGTGACTCTTTTGGGGACACCTGGTATCACACATAGACTCACATATTTGATGATATTTTTAAGTGTCAGTAAGTGCTAGTAAGTGTGACTCTTTCGGGGATGAATAGCCGTCAAGTAGAGGAGACTATCTATCATACTTCGATAAAGGGATTACTCAATATCTTTTCCTAAAGTGTCTTTGCTAAGCTTCGTCGATGTACTCATAGGGGCGCGTGAGTTCTTAGCGGAGTCTAGGCCAAACTTATTTACAAGGTCTCTTGTATATTTGGACTGAGATATGAAAATCCCATCCTTAAGCTGACGAACCTAGAGACTTAGGAAGAACAATATCTCACCTACTATGCTCATCTCAAACTCACTCTTCATCTCTTACTCAATGGTGTGAGCATGGCGGTAGCACATGGATCCAAAGACTATGTCGTCCACATAGACTTAGGCGACCAAAATAGAACCGAACTTTCTCTTCACAAATAATGTCTTATCCACTCCCCCTCTCTTGAAACCATGAGCTAAGAGATGGGAAGTGATCCCCTCGTACCAAGAACGGGGTGCTTGCTTCAAACTATATAAGTCTTTCTTAAGATAATAGACGTGTCCCAGGTGCTTAGGCTTTGAACCCTTGTGGTTGTTTCACGTAAACCTCCTCATGTATAATGCCATTAAAAAAGGCACTCTTGACATCTATCTGATATAACTTGAAGCACATATGACATGCTATGGCGAGTAGTACTCAGATGGACTCTAGCCTAGCAACATGAGAAAATGTCTCATCAAAGTCTACACCCTCGATCTGTGTGTAACCTTGAGCAACTAGCCTAGCCTTATTGAGAGCAATGGTACCATTTTCATCCATCTTATTCTTGTAAATCCACTTGGTACTGATCACATGAGTCTCACTAGGTCGGGGGATTAACTCACAGACATCACTCTTACACTGAAGCAACTCATCTTGCATAGTGGATATCTAATTCTCGTCCTTGATTATTTCTTTCACATTTTTAGGCTGGAACTAAAAAGGTGTAGCATATATTGGTAACCACATTTTTGAGTTGAACACGAGTCTTAATGCCTAATATAGGATCATCAAGTAAAGATGAAGGGTCTTGACTCTTTTGAACCCAAAATGGTATCTCCCCTAAATCAGGAATGGGGTCCACCATGGTAACATGAGGAGGGATAGCATTATCACCAGGGGGTGTCTCGTCCTCACACTGGGGGGCTAGGAGCAACAAATGTTGGTGGCTCATCATCTCTAATCTTGAAGTTTATTAAATCCATAACCTTAGAGCTAGTCAGGTTAAAAACCTGATAAGCCCTATTAGTTGATGAGTATCCTAAAAATATTCCCTCGCCACTTGATAATCAAACTTTACTAATTGCAATCTATCTCGCAAGATGTAAGAAGTACTCCCAAAGACACGAAAATACGATAGGTTGGGATTCTTCCCTATTCACAACTCATGAGTCTTGTGAAGTTTATGCGAACGAAGATATACCCTATTCCCTGTATGGAATGCGATGCTCACTGCCTCTGCCCAAAAACTTCTAAGCACATTTATCCCACGAAGCATGGATCTAGTTATCTCTTGTATCCTTAGCTTATTCCTCTCAACAATCCCATTTTATTGAGGAGTACGAATAGCCAAAAACTCGTGTTTGATGCCCATTCTATCATAATAGCGATTCACTTTAGCTTCCTTAAATTCAGTGTCGTTGTCACTATAAAATCGATTAATAGTGACACCGTATTGGTTTTGTAGGACACGTCACTTGGTTGTAAGATACTCAACATCATCATACTTTTTTTCTAAGGAATCCTACGATGGAATATCTATAAAAGTTATCGAACATCACGAGAATATATCTCTTACCACCTAAGCTCTCCGAGCGAGTAGAACCCGTAAGATCCATGTGAATTAACTCCAATACATGGGAGTTGTAATGGTTTCAACTTTCGATGGGGGCGTTGAATTTATTTTCCTTATTGTCAAGCTCTATAAACTGAGGAAGTTGGTTTCCTAAGCGATGCTAAGCCACAAACTAGGTCCTTTTTCACTAATCTCCCAACATCTCTAAAGTTCAAGTGACCTAGTCGTTGATGCCAAAGTTCCATGTAGTAGAAGTTCACCAGATTGATCATAAACATTACATTTGGACCGGTCAAACTTTATCATAAAGTTTGTGTCGCACAATTGGCTTATGATAATTAGGTTCGCTTTTAACCATTTTACATATAAATCATTATTCAGTTTAGGGAATCCAGATATCTCAACTCAACCACGCCCTAAAATACTAGACCTACTCCCATCTCCAAAGTGACTTTACCTTCCTTGCGATCCTCAAGGTGGGTAAAAAATGAGATGTCACCAGTCATGTTCCTATAGCACCCACTATCAAAATACCATTGGGAAGTATTTTGAACCTTGAGAGCAACATGCATGACGAGGGCTTTGACGTCTTGCTTAACTACCTCAGTAGAGACAACCTTTTATATTCCTTTATTATTATTTTTCTTTATTATTGTTGACTCTAGTCGGATCATTGAAATTCTTCCATCAAGCTATACGAAGTGTCGACTGGAAACTTATCTTACTCTCTAAGATTAGTAAAGTCACTAGAGTAGTGTGCGGGAGTATGTGTACGCCTAGTTCCACCTAATTTATAGCAAAACTCTCTAAGATGACCTATTGTTTTGCAAAAAAATGCAAACATAAACAGATTTAGGTCTACCTTGGTTTACTTTTCTAGGTCAAACTCTCCTTTGTGCTTTAGGTTGAGGGACATAAGGATTAACCACAAATTTAGGAACCATTTCCAGTGCGGTATGGGAAGTGGATTCACCATCATAACCTACTCCATACCTCTCACCAAAACCTAAAGTGGGGCCACAGAGCATCTTGCCTACCTTCTTTGATATGTCCTCGATAGTTACCTTAACCTCTCGAGCACATTCAAGATCTTTTTTGAGTTAGGATACAAGGGCTTCAAGTTTCTCACGAGTCTCCATGAATGCTTGGAGATCTCTCGTAAGACTAGCCACCTTGTTATTCAAGTCCCTATTCTCTCTTTCAACTAAACAAACTCTATGTTACAAATATTCTCTCACTGAGGGCTCTCTCTCTTTCGCCTCTCTCAACTCTTTCTCTAGCTCTAAATCTCTCATAGCTAACCGTTTGTTTTATTTCTTAGTTTTAAAGGACTCAACATAAAGATCGGCATAGGCACGCTGAAGGTAACTCTCACACTCACTTAAAGCATCATCGCCCTTACACTCGTCGGAATGACTAGACTTCTCATTGAGGTGTCCATGTTCAGTAGATTTCTCATCTTCGTAGGGTGCACTAGATGTAATAACATGACTATCCACGAATGTGTTGAAGTTACATTAATGCGGTGATTCATCCCCCGAACTCACCGAATCGACCTCGATATCGCTAAGAGTGATGTTTAAGGTTGCTTTGTCTTTCCCTTAACGTTTCAACCTAGTCAGACACTCATGAGACTTATGACCCATTCCCTCACACGCATAACATCTCTCCTCATCATTTCTTGGGAAATCTTTCTTTTCTTGTTCGAAAATTTTCTTACCCGACTTTTTTTTATCTTTCGCAAAACTTTTCTTTTCTTTGGAAGTATTTTGCTTTTTAAGTTTGCTAATTTTTTTGAAATTTTTAGCAAAATTGGCTAAGTCATCTAAATCAAAGTCGTACTCAGAGTCTGACGGCACTTCTTCTTTCTTTTTAGATTAGGCTTTTAGTGCAATTCCCTTTTCCTTAGGCTTAACCGTTTTAGGAAACATATCTATCTCGTACATTTGCATATCTCTTATAAGTTCTTATAACCTAAAAGTATCCAGGATTCCTAACGAATTTAGCATGGTAACTGTGACGCCCCGCTTATTTAATATAACGGGTGGCCAGCCCTATACTAAAATAATACGAGAATCTGAAGTGAATCATTCTCAGCATCAACTGTCAAATATAAATGTAACATAAGTAACCACCCAATATTAAACGAGAGGATGCCAAAATTCAATATAAGATGCAATTGTAATTCATCAACCCCAACTATGAAGCATGAACATGATATAAATAACTATGAAGCACGAGCATATATATACAAACCTCAGTACTACAGAAGAATATTCTCGAATAAGCTATCGGGCAACAGACCATACAATATCAAATGTCAAATATAAGAGATATACATTTATACAACCCTTGGGTACACATATGATTTAAAATATGAATCCGTAACTAGATTTGAAAAAAGAAAAGGTGACTATCTCAAAATCCTGCAACATTTCACCGATGCTGCAGCTCCAAAGACCCTAGATTGGGATCTCAACCTTGGCGTCCTGGTGGCAGGACACCTAAAAGACAGCATATAAAAACAAAGAAAAGATAGATACGGGTCAACGCCCAGTTTGAAAATATTTTAGCAAGTGAATTAAAATGCATAATAATTATGAATGTGAAATTCCATAATTAATTAGGTACCACCCTCACTTGAGACTCATTCATCTACAGGGCGCCCCTAACGTATTCATTTAAATCTTAGTTAGGCTGCCCGACTCAGCTTAGGATAACTCAGCCTCAAATATATGCATTTACCCAACTATGGTATTTAGCTTACCCATAACATAGTCTTATAATATAATTCTCAATGATTATATACCAATTCATTACTTAATAACTTTCTCTAGTTATAAGCATGATAATTCACACATTATCTTTAAAGCCTGTATAATATAACTTTTTTTATTACACATGATCAAACATTTCTAACAAGTACACATACAAAACACTCATAATATGTGTATACTAACCATCCCTCAGAGCATTAGCTCATTGGATGCAGTCTCTAAGTGCTACCATCTTATAGTGGATACCTACACAGTTCTGGGTACTAACCTTCGAACTCTCACACCGTCTTGGTAAAATAAGCGCAATGTATAGGAAGCGGCCATAGTTCCTCACCTGAAAGCGAGACAAATCATACCCAAGATGTCTCACCCATGATAAAAGTCACACTGAATAAATACTGGACACTATGACCTGTGGACTATACTCCCCCTGCATTCACTAGCCAGGGGATTCACCCACATCGTGCAACTTCCCATGATGGAACTAGAGGGGTATATTTCACATAATATATCATACACACCATATATATATATATATATATATATATATACACACACACACATATATTTGACATTTCTCAATCACTCACTTAAGCTTAAACAATCAATCACACATTTGATTAATCTATAATTTTAATATCACTCAGGACACACGACTTCTCGCAACTAGTTCGTATCCAATATCTTAAATAAGTAACCGGAGTATAACTCTCACTAATATACCTCCATAATCATCCCGATGTCTCCCCACTATAGTATAGTTTCAATGTTCCACATTTTATATCATAAACATTAATATCACTCTATATTAAAGGGTTCTCAATCACTAAACCCAATTAGAAAGGAGTTGAAGAAAATTTAGAAATCTGAAAGAGGCAAACCGAACCAATGGTTCCAAAAATGAACTGGTCCGATGCCACAAAAATGAACCGATCCGATGACTAGTAACCGAACCTGTCCGGTATGTTCAGATTTGTTCCTTACGAGGTTTAACTACATTTAAAACCCATTTCTAGCCTAACTCCTCCAACATTTCCACCATCCAAGTTATATAACTAACACCAACTTCAAATAATTAACAACAAGAATCAAGATTTAACCATTTATAACATAAATTCAAGGGTTTTATCAACAAAATCAAAATTTAACCCAATAACTTATTATACACTAATTCACATGAGAGAATTATTTAGCAAGTTTAATCACTTGCCTCAAAGTTCTAGGCTCCAAATCTAGTTCGTAGCTATGGATTTAGTTGGCCCGGGAGTCTCACGACTTATCTTCTCTTTTCTTCTTTCTTACGTCTCTGTCTCAAGTTGGTTTCTTTTAAAAAAAATGAGATTCGTTACTTTCTCTTAAGCCTAATAACCCAAATTACTATTAATTCCAGCTTTAAATGATAATACACATAAAGTAACTCGTATACCCCCAACCGAGCCCAACTAGTCAGAAAGACCCAGGAACCTAAATACAACCCCCGGGCTACTCGACCCATCCCGGATTAACTGTACACTCCAAATTGTCGTCCTAGATTTCAAAAATAAAATTATCTCCCAACCTTATATAACTCATGAAATCATGTCCCGGTTGAGAAATAACTAATTCACTTCGCTAATACTCACATAGTAAGAAATATGATTCTAATTACTTAATCACACTAGTAACTACGCAATTCGCATAAATATTAACTCTTCTACACAAATTAATATTTATCTTAAATTCTCATTTTAAAATTCTCAATTATATTAAATCACACACACACAGAGGTAATTTAATATATAAGAAAATATAAATACTCAAAAGTAAGGGGTATTACATACTCCCCCCCCCCCCTTACAGAGGAATTTCGTCCTCGAAATTCGAGCGTATCTTAATAAAAGAGGTAAGGATAATGGTTGCGCATATCGTCCTCTCGTTCCCATGTCGACTCATCGGCATTATGGTGCCCCCATTGAACTCGAACTAGAGGCACTACTTTCCATCGTAGTTTACACTCGCTACATTCTAAAATGGCAATTGGTTTCTCCTCATATGAAATATCAGGTTGCAAATCAATTTTTTCCAGTGGAATATGCCAATAACCTCTCTCACTTTTTTATACTTCTTCAAGGACGAGACATGAAACACATTATGAATTCTTTTCAAATGTTTTGGCAAGGCAAGTTTATAGGCTACATGACTAATCCTCTCAATAATTGGAAAAGGCCTTACATACCTCGGCGCAAGTTTGCCTTTCTTCCCAAATATTATTACACCTTTCATCGGGGATACCTTTAGTAACACTTAGTCTCCCACTTCTAACTCCATATGCCTACGGTTCGCATTGGCATAACTTTTTTGCCAATCTTGCGCAACACATATGCGGTTCAGGACCAACTCAATTTTCGCCAAAGTGTCTTGGATCACCTTTGGTCCAAGAAGTTTATTATCACCGATGTCCAACCAACACGTGCGTGAATGATACGAGCGACCATACAATGCTTCGTAAGGTGACATACCTATAGTAAACTGGTAAGAATTATTATAGGAAAATTCTACCAGTGGTATGTATTGTTCCCAACTTCCCTAAAAATCCAACATACACATTCGGAGCACATCTTCCAACATCTGATTTACTCGCTCATTTTTCCCATCGGTCTAGGGATGGTATGCCATGATCAACCTCAATTCGGTTCCCATTGCTTCCTGGAAACTGTGCCAAAATTAGGAGACAAAGATTTTATCTCGATCGAACACAATATTGATCGGTACTCTATGAAAACTTACAATCTCTGCAATAAGGAGCTGAGCATACTGTGCCGTTGTAAAATTCGTCCTCACCGGTAAGAAGTGTGTCGACTTTATCAAATAATCCACGATAACCCAAATGGAATCATGGCTACGCTGTGACATCGGTAATCCCCAGATAAAATACATGGCGATGCTTTCCCATTTCCATACCAAAATTTCCAACGGTTGCAACATTTCAGAAGGTCGCTGGTGGTCCACTTTTACTAACTTACAAGTAGTGCACTGAGAGACAAACTCAACTATGTCCCTTTTCAAACCAGTCCACCAGTATTGCCGGTGCATGTCCTGATACATCTTGTCTCCACCCGAATGAACCTCAAATTTAGACCCATAAGATTTCGACATAACAGCATGCTACAAATTTGTATCATCCGGGACTTCTAATCTCCCGTTGAAATGTAATCCACCCTCAGAACTGAAAGAGTAGGATTCCACTTTCTCGATAAATAACTTCTGCACCTTGTCCTTGCAATACTTATCTTTAAATTGAGCTTCCACCACCTTTATCACCATCTCGGGTGTTACTGTCAACACGTCCATACAAGTCCTGGCCACCGCATCATCCTGACGAAGTTCATTCCATATAACTTTCCATACCTCGACTATCTGCCCCGTGGGTCGATGACTCAACACGTCAGCTACTACATTAGTTTTCCCTGGTTGGTATTGGATATCAAATTAATAATCCTTTACAAATTCCGACCACCTACGCTGCTTCATATTTAGATCTTTCTGGGTGAACAAATATTGCAGTGACTTGTGATCATTGAAAAGACTGAACTTCTCCCTCAAGAGATAATTCCTCCATATTCTCAATAAAAAAACCACCGCAACCAACTCTAAGTCATATGTAGGATAATTACACTCATGGAGTTTGAGCTTACGGGACACATAAGCAATAACCCTCTCCTCTTATTGAAGCACACCTCCTAATCCCTGAAGAGATGCATCAGTAAAGACTAAATACTCCACTCCCACTTTAGGCAATGCAAGAATGGGTACCGACATCAACCTGTCCTTTAGCTCATCAAATGCTAATTGACAGTAATCATACCACACAAACTAGACTCCCTTTTTGGTCAAATTCGTCAAAGGTACGACAATCTTCAAAAATCCCTTAAAAAAATGGAGATAATACCCTACCAATCCTAAGAAACTATGAACTTTTATCAGTGTCATGGGCTAACCTCACTCCCTCACCGCTGCAACTTTACTCGGGTCCACTGAAATGCCCTTTTCTGACACCATATGACCCAAAAACTACACTTTTTACAACTAAAATCCACATTTCTCAAACTTGGCGTACAATTGATGGCCCCGTAATGTTTGTAGAACCAAATGCAAATGCTCAGCATGTTCACCCTCCATTTGAGAATATACCAGAATATCATCAATGAACACAATTATAAATTGGTCTAAGAAATCCCGAAAGACCATGTTCATCAGATCTATGAACACTGCAGGGGCATTAGTTAACCCAAACGGCATAATAAAAAACTCATAAGATCTGTAACGAGTCAAAAAAGTAGTTTTGGAGACATCTTGCTCTCTAATACGTAGCTGGTGATACCCCAATCTCAAATCTATCTTTGAGAAGTATTCTTCCCCTCTCAATTAGTAAAATAATTCATCGATACGAGGTAATGGGTATTTATTCTGAATTATCACCTTATTTATCACTCAGTAATCCACACACAACCGAAGAGAACCGTCCCTTTTCTTTACAAGTAACACGGGGGCACCCCACGATGACGTGCTCATTCGAATAAAACCTTGTCCTAGAACCTGTTGAATTTGGTCTCGTAACTCTCGTATCTCTAAAGGAGACATATGGTATGGAGTTCGCGCTCTAAATCAATAACGAACTTGATCTCTTGACTCAATGGTAAGCCTGGTATTTCCTGAAAAACATCCGCAAACTCCCTGACTACTAGGATTGAATCTAAGGAAACAAGTACTTCGTGTGAGGTGTTTTCCTCGATATAATGCAAATGGGTAGTCGAACCTCCCTCTGGAAGAGGTATGGCAACTAGAAACATTTCTTGGCTTGGAATAGCAAACACAATTTTTCTCCTAAAACCATCCACCCTTGCTCGGTATTATTCCAACCAGTACATACCTAAAATAACATCATACCCACTCATATCCAACATAAGCAAGTCAGCTGCTAGACTTAATCTCCCGACATCTATCTCCACCCCTATATATATGGAGTGTATAAGGTCCCCACTACCTAAGGGAGAATCTACACACATTTTAGTACTTAACTCTTATAATCCTGCTGTACGTGCAAAATGAACAGATATGAATGAATGTGATGCTCCTGTATCAAATAACACCCGACCCATATGCCCATGAATAGGTAACGTACAATCAACGACCGGTGGAAGTTGTTATACTGCGGTAACATCTCATTTTGGACATTATATACTCGCCCAAATTGTATTTGTCCTTGTTGGGGTGGGATGACTGAGGCGGGTGCTGGAGGTGGTAAAGGTGCTAATGGTGATAATGGTGCCTGCTGTACCGGTGGGACTCCTGGTACTTGTACCCTGTTCTGCTATGGGCAATTTGACTTCCTATGACCTGCTTCCCCACACCAAAATTAACGACCCCTAAAATTTTCCAGCCTCTGGCCCTGTTGGCCATCTCAAAACTGCCCTTGCCTCTAGCCCTGGAAACCTCTACCCTATTGGCCTCCTGTATTGTGCCCTCAGCCTGCTTGGCCATTGGGAAAATTATGTTGTTACTGCTGTTGGGCCCCTTGGAAATTCTGTTTAAAATCACGACCATCAAATTTGAACCTCCTAAACGCTGCCTTTTAGCTGAATCCCCTGAAGGGATATCCCGTTCATCCTGCTTATTTCCCTACTGTTGAACGTGATGTGCCCCACTAGCACTATCTACTCCCGACTTACTCGAAGAACCTGAGTTCATAAATTTCTTACTCCCCTTTAAATGCAGATGGTGATCCAGACAATGTATCAACACAACATTCATTACATCTGCAAATGTTAACAAAGCCAGGTTCCCCAACAGATGGTGTCAAATTCTCCAATTCAAACTCCTATAAGCTTCAAAATTCTCTTATCCTCTGTATTTACCTCATCCGGTACAAAATTCTCTAGGCGTGTAAATTCTTCTTCATACTCAGCCACTGTTCGGTCTCCTTGAGTTACATCCAACAATATCCTTGTCATCTCAATCTGAAATGCAGGAGGAAAATACTTGCGATCGAAGCATACCCCGAAATCTACTATGGTCATTGTATCTCTCTGATCAGAGGTAGTAATCGACTCCCACCACTAGAGAGACGCACTAACTAGTTTAAAGGTGGTGAGCATTTGTTTTGGAACATTTCTGCATTCAACCATTTAAAGATGCCTTTGAATATCCTTTTTCCATTGACTAGCAACAATCACATCAGCACCCCCTGGAATTTTGGAGGATGTCCCTTCTGAAAAGATTCTCACACTCTCTCCCACATAGATGACCCCGTGTGGGTTTGAACTACTGGAGCTACAGGCTGTTGCTGAGCCGGAGGAAAATTTTGAGCCATAGCGGTCATGGTAGTATTGATTTCTTGGGCCACTATATTGGCATCCTCCGCTTCAATCATAGTCCCTTGAGGCAATTGGGGATCCGGATCCTCTGCTCCTCTATTTGCTCTAGTTGTATGACCCCTTTTTGGCGGCATCTGAAACAAGAGAAAAACTGGATCAGACTACCATGAATGTAATTTATCATAGTAGAAGATCGTAAATGCACAATGAGAACAACAATCCTAACAGTAGGGTTATATTTCAAGAATGTAATGGTAGAGCAGAGAAAGTCCGCACAAATCCTAAGTACACTAGAACCTAATGCTCTGATACCACCTGTGACACCCCGCTTATTTATTATAATGGGTGGCCAGCCCTATAATAAAATAATACAAGATTCTCAAGTGAATCATTCTCAGCATCAATTGTCGAATATAAATGTAACATAAGTAACCACCCAATATTAAACGAGCGGATGCCAAAATTCAATGTAAGATGAAGTTGTAATTCATCAACCCCAACTACAAAGCATAAACATAATATAAACAACTATGAAACATGAGCATATATATACAAACCTTAGTACTACAAAATAATATTCCTGAATAAGCTGTCGGGCAACAGACCATACAATATCAAATGTCAAATATAAGAGATATACATTCATACAACCCTTGGGTACACACACTATTTACAACTATGAATCCTTAACTAGATTTACAAAAAGAAGAGGTGACTATCTCAAAATGCTGCAACATTCCACCGATGCTGCAGCTCCAAAGACCCTGGATT
Organism: Sambucus nigra; assembly: GCA_949130495.1. Taxonomy (NCBI): domain Eukaryota; kingdom Viridiplantae; phylum Streptophyta; class Magnoliopsida; order Dipsacales; family Adoxaceae; genus Sambucus; species Sambucus nigra. The sequence continues at coordinate 77,549,162 of OX422220.1, forward strand.
GGGATCTCAACCTTGGCGTCCTCGTGGAGGGACACCTAAAAGACATAGCATATAAAAAGAAAAGAAAAGATAAATACGGGTAAGCTCCCGGTTTGAAAATATTTTAGCAAGTGAATTAAAAGGCATAGTAATTATGAATATCAAATTTCATAATTAAGTAGGTGCCGCCCTCACTTGAGACTCATTCATATACAACGTGCACCTAACGTATGCATTTAAATCTTGGTTAGGCTACCCGACTCAGCTAAGGATAACTCAACCTAAAACCACACATTTACCCATCTCTCGTATTTAGCTTACCCATAACATAGTCCTATAATATCATTCTCAATGATTATATACCAATTCATTACTTAATAACTTTATCTAGTTATAAGAACGATAATTCACACATTATCTTTAAAGCCTGTATAATATCACTCTCTTTATTACATATGATCAAACATTTCTAACAAGTACACATACATAACACTAATAATATGTGTACACTAACCATCCCTCAGAGAATTAACTCACTGGATACAGTCTCTAAGTGCTACCATCTTCCAGGGGATATGCACACCATCCTGGGTACCAACCATCGGACTCTCACACCGACTTGGTAAAATAAGCACAACGTATGGGAAGCGGCCATAGTTCCTCCCCTGAAAGCGAGGCGAATCATACCCAAGATGTCTCACCCATGATAAAGTCACACTGAATAATTACTGGATGCTATGACCTGGGGACTATAGTCTCCCTCCATTCACTAGCCAGGGGATTTCCCCACATCGCGCAACTTCCCATGATAGCACTAGAGGGGTATGTTTCACATAATATATCATACACCCCAGATATATATACACACACACACATATATTTAACATTACTCAATCGCTCACTTAAGCTTAAACAATCAGTTGCACATTTCATTAATCTACAATTTTAATATCAGTTAGAACACACGACTTCTCGCAACTAGTCCATATCCAATATCTTAAATAAGGAACCGGAGTATAACTCTCACTAATATACCTCCATAATCATCCCGATGTCTCCCTATCATCGTATAGTTTCAATATTCCACATTTTATATCATAAACATTAATATCACTCTATATTAGAGGGTTCTCAATCACTAAACCCAATTAGAAAGGAGTTGAAGAAAAGTTAGAAATCTGAAAGAGGCGAACCGAACCGATGGTTCCAAAAATGAACCGGTCCAACACCTCCAAAAATGAACCGATTCGGGGACTACTAACTGAACTGGTCAGATCTGTTCAGATTTTTTCTTTACGAGATCTACCTACATCTCAAAACCCAAATCTAGCCTAACTCCTCCAATATTTCCACTATCCAAGTTATATAACTAACACCAACTTTAAAGAATTAATAACAAGAATCAAGATTTAATCATTTAAAACATAATTTCAAGGGTTTTATCAACAAAATAAAAATTCAACCCAACAATTGATTATACACTAATTCACACGCAAGAATTATTTAGCAAGTTTAATCACTTGCCTCAAAGTTGTAGGCTCCAAATCTGGTTCGAAGCTACGGATTTAGTTGGCCGGGGAGTCTCACGGCTTCTCTTCTCTTTTCTTCTTTCTTACATCTCTTTCTCTCTCAAGTTGGTTTCTTTTAAAAAAATGATATTGGTTACTTTCTCTTAAGCCTAATAACCCAAATTACTATTAATCCCATCTTTAAATGATAATACACATAAAATAACTCGTATACCCTTAACCGAGTCCAACTAGCCAAAAAGACCCCGAAACCCATTTACAACCCTCGGGCACTCATTTTGACTATCTCGACCCATCCCGTATTAACTGTACACTCCAAATTGTCATCGGATATTCCAAAAATAAAATTATCTCCCAACCTTATATAACTCACGCAATCATGTCCCGGTTGAGAAATAACTAATTCCCGCCACTAATACTCACATATGACGTAATACAAAGAAATATGATTCTAATTACTTAATCACACTAGTGATTACGCAATTCTCATAAATATTAACTCTTATACAAAAATTAATATTTATCTTAAATTCTCGTTTTAAAATTCTCAATTATATTAAATCACACACACAAAGGTAATTTAATATATAAAAAATATAAATACTTTAAAGTAAGGGGTATTACAGTAACCTTAGGAATAAAGAGGGCAGGAGAGATCTCAAGATTTTCTTAACTACATGCATTTAAGGAATTCTCTCACCTAAATTGAAACTCGAGTTGACAATATTGGACAATCGCGCATAAAAATCGTTAAATGATTCAAATACAAGCATTATATGTGTCCCAATTTAAGTGGTGCTACTTTTCATATTAGAAACTTTAATAGCATTGGTATCCTCGTGAGAGAGTTGGAGGGTATCCCAAGCTTCTTTAGACGTAGTTCTCGTCAGGGGTGGTGGTTCTCGATATGGAACTCAAACCGTGCGAGTTAAAGTTTCTCCATTTAAAGTCATCCTCTGTCCATTGAGAGACATGTTTATGTCCAACGACATTATCAACAACCATAATGGATGGCGTCTGAAATAAAATTGGTTACTAGATTGTTAACTGAAAGATTAAGTTTAGGTAAACTCCAAAAGTAAACTTGTTGAACGAAACTCTTTTAAAAAAAATAACTACATAAGATGTGCAAAACTAATTTTAGTATGGAAGATGGATATGGTAAATAGATTACCTTAGGTTTTTAAAATAAAACCTATACTATTTCTTTAGTGAGAAAGAGAACAGATAAGCAGTTAAGAACAATCAAGCAAATTAACCCAAGTTTTTTTAACATGGTAAAATCCCAAATTAGGGAAAACATCCAGGGTGACCTTTACATCATAAAATAAAAATTCACTAAAAATAATCACAGATTACAAGAATACAGACACCAAGCATTTATATCAAGATCCTAAGTCTAAATAAGAAATTATACCTACTCGAGCTATCCAACTCTCTAAGGTAGTTCTGAATGGCTTTGATCTCCCTCGCAGTTTCTCGTTTTCCTCTTTGTTCTCCGGTTGTAGTGGCTCAAACAACACTATATCTCTCAAATGAACCTGTAAGGACATAATTCTATAAATGTTCGGGGTAGAATCTAGGAATTTTTTGTTTTCTCCTAGATCACAGTTCATATGTCTGATACCGCTACATTCGGCACGTCAACACGATCATCCTCGACGGACTGTATCCGAATTCAATGCAACCACTTTCTTCACGTGCATCATGCTACATGCAACGTGCTGCTCAGCTCATTCCCACTACTCCACTACGCCTTATCAATAAAATATTTTATTGGAACTTTAAATATTTGCATAAATATTTGGGAATTGTTTTTGAAAATTATTTTTGAATTCTGGATTATTTTTTTTATCAAAAGCAGAATTTTTCTAAGTGTAGAAGTGAATGGCCTCGATGGAAGAGATCGCTCGAGCGACTTTGCAAGTCGTTCGCGCAAGATATCATGTCGTGCAATATTTTTCGAACGACTTCTGTCCTTCGTTCGAGCGACATGCTATCTCGTTCGAATGAGCCACCGCCTCGATTTTTGTATAAATATCTGATCACCTTCTACACGATTTTTCAAGTATTTCTGCAATCTCATATTCTGTGAAATCTGCCCAGAATAAGACTTTACCTTTTAAGGTTTTCTAAACCTTTTTGATTCACAAAACCGATCCCATATATGTGTGTGAATCTTTAAGCCTTCAAGAAGATTGTTTACTCATCTGGAGTACTTTGTGAGGAAGCCGCTCTCTTTGTCACTGCTACCCTACTGGAAAGGGAATGTTCCAGCCGCCGACAACAAAATCGACACCCGAGGGTATTTCTGTGTCACTTGTATTTTCATTGTAATACGTTGTAAGCCGTTCTCTTACAAAAATTATTGTGAAAATAAAAGGTTTTTGCCCCATTGGGGATTTTTCCTCATATTTGGTCCTTGCATGTTTCATCATCGTATTTAATCACATATAGATGCATGTTTAGGACTTAAGTGGTAAAAACTGTGTTTAATTAAATAACTTCCTTATTTGAACGCAAGCGCACTCTTCCTCAAATTGGTATCAGAGCCAGTTACACAATTTTACCGTGTAATTTTCTGCAAAATTTTTCTAAGATATCAATTTTCTGATAAATTTATTTTTGAAAACGAGTGTGTTCATTATGGAGAAGTTATATAATAAAATGCTAGTTTTTGACGGGACAAACTATGCATATTAGAAAGCCCGCATGAGGTCTGCTTTAAAAGCCATTGATGAACGTGTCTGGATTTTGGTTAAAAGAGGGTGGACTCCTCCCTCCGTCACCGTTGATAATGTGATCAATTTAAAACCTGTCACTTCTTGGACTGGAGATGAATTTAAATGGTCATCATTCAATTCTAAGGGTCTAAGTGCTATTTCTGGGTCTGTCACACCTGATGAGTTCAAACGCATAATGACGTGTACCACGTCAAAAGAGGCATGGGATGTTTTACAACTCACCCATGAAGGAACTAATGTTCTGAAAGAGTCTAAATTGCAAAATTTGACAACTCAATTTGAAACCATCACCATGCATGAAACTGAATGTTTTGATGATTTTTATGCTAGACTTTCTGACATTGTTAATACTAGCTTTAATCTTGGTGAACATATTCCTAGTGCTAGAGTTGTCAAAAAGATTCTTCGTTCTTTGCCTCAGCGTTTTATCCCCAAAGTCACTGTGCTAAATTCTATGGGTAATTTAAATACGCTAAAATTGGAAGAACTTGTAGGAGATTTGCAAACATATAAAATTGATATGTTCCCTAAAACTGCTAAGTCTCAAGATAAGGGAATTGCACTTAATGCCCAAGAGAGAAAGAATGAGGGGTCGGCTAGAAAGAGGTTAGAGTCATCTAGAAAGAGAGAGACTGACACGTCAGATTCTGATTGTGATTTTCACTTAGATGATTTGGCTCTTTTTGCAAAAAAATTCAAGAGGATTCTCAAATTTAAGAAAAATGGCAATTTTAAAGATAAAAAGAAATTTGAGAAAAATAAGTTTGAAAAGAAAAATGAAAAAGTTTTTAAAGATCCTCCTAAGAAAGAAAGTGAGAGATGCTTTGAGTGCGACAGTAGGGGTTATAGAGCCTTTGAGTGTGCCACACGTCTGAACAGAGAGAAAGGGAAAGCTGTTCTTAACGCTACCCTTAGCGACGACAGTGAGGTCGAGTCGGTGGATTCTGGAGTCGAGTCACCGCATGAGTGTAACTTCACCGCATTCATGGCTAGTCATGTGAGCACTTCTAGTTCTCCTCACGACGATGAGGATGATGCTTCATAGGGACACCTCGACAGTGAGAGCGATGTGAGTGAGGGGGAGGATGACACAAGTGAGAGCGAGAGTGATATTCAACGCGCCTACACTGAGTTATACTCTGAGTCATTTAAAACTAAAAAGCATAACAAAGCGTTAGTCCTTAAGATCACCGGCTTAGAGGAAGATTTAAGAAAAGCGAGCAAGAGAGAGTCTTCCACCTGCACCGCCCTGAGAGAGAGAGAATTTGCCTGTGTTGAGAAAGAAAGTTTGTTTAGAGAGAGAGCACTTTTGAGAAAGAGAGAGGGGACTTGACTAAACAAGTGGCTAGTCTTACGAGTCAACTCCATTCCTCCGTGGAGACTCGGAATAAACTTGAAGCCCTTGTTGCCCAGCTGACTCATGATCTTGAGAAAGCACGGGAAGTCAAGGTACAAATCGAGGAAAGATCTGGGAAAATGGGAAAGATGCTCCTCGGCCCCGCTTTAGGTTTTGGTGATCGACAGGGAATTGGTTATGATGGTGCCTCCACATCCCAAATTGCACCTGGACTAGTCCCTGAGTTTACTACGACTCCTTATGGCCATGGTAAAAAACCTCGAAGGAGAGTTCGACCAAGAAAAACAAACCAAGGTCCGCCTTTGACTGTGTTCTTTTGTACTTATTGCAAAAGAAAAGGCCATCTCAGAGAGTTTTGCTATAGTATGGGTCGGACACGACGTACTACTGTTCCACATATCAGCATACTGATGATTTTATTAGTCTGAGAGAGCGAGTTGAGTTTTTAGCTGCCATGTCTCAGAGTTTGATGGAGGAATTCCGACGGATGTCTTTGCTGTCAGGGAATGCTTCTCACGTTCCAGCTAAAACCAACAACAACAAAGGCAAACAAAAGGTCACTACTTCTTGGGTACCTAAGAAAGATAAAAATGCCTTCGTTGTTCATGTCACTCTCAAGGCACATAATACCTCACAGTGGTATTTTGACAGTGGATGCTCCAGACATATGACAGGTGATGCCTCATTTTTTACATCTCTTGAGGATTATCAGGATGGCAGAGTCACCTTTGGAGATGGGAGAAAGTCTAGAATTGTAGGACGAGGTACTGTAGTGTTACCAGGATTTCCTAAGCTAGAGAATGTGTTATACGTCAAAGGTTTAAAAGTAAACCTTCTCAACATTAGCCAGCTGTGCGACACTGACTTTGCAGTAAAGTTTGATCGGGACGCATGTAATGTTTACAATCAAGCCGGTAAACTCTTAATGCAAGGGGTGAGGATCGAGGATAATTGCTATGGTACTGTGCCTACTTCCTCAGTTGTCTGCAACAATGCCACAATCACTCCTATGGATCTGTGGCACCAACGTCTAGGTCACGTAAATATTAAAGATCTCACTCGCTTAGCTAAAAAGGACCTAGTACGTGGCTTACCATCTTTTGGAAGGCCAACTTCGACGGTTTTTGGACCCTGTCAGTTGGGAAAACAAATTCATAGTCCTCATAGGAAGTTGCATTCCATTACCACCTCTCGTGTTCTTGAGCTTATACACATGGATCTTATGGGTCCCACTTGTACCGATAGTCTAGGTGGTAAGAGGTATATCCTCGTGATGGTGGATGATTTCTCCAGGTACTCCATTGTAGGTTTTCTGAGAGAGAAATCTGATACTGTAGAGTTTATAATGACCAAGTGCCGTGTCCTGCAAAATCAACATGGAGTCACTATTAACAAGATACGTAGTGACATCGTCACTGAATTTAAGGAAGCAAAGGTAGACTTATATTGTGATAGCCTTGGGATCAAACATGAGTTTTATGCTGTGAAGACTCCTCAGCAAAATGGGATTGTTGAGAGAAAGAATAGAACGATCAAGGAAATGGCTAGATCTATGCTTCTAGGTCGTAATGTTTCTAGGAGATTTTGGGCAGAGGCAGTGTCTACTGCATGCCACACGGTGAATAGGGTTTACCTGCGTCCACACACACTTAAGACACCTTATGAATTGTGGACAGGTAAGAAACCCAACCTGGCATATTTTCGTGTTTTTGGGAGTAAATGATACATCCTACGGGATAGAGAGCAATTAGGAAAGTTTGACTCCCGGAGCGACGAGGGAATATTGCTAGGATATTCATCGAATAGTAGAGCGCGCCGGGTTTTTAACTTGAAGAGCTCTAAGGTTATGGAATAAATAAACGTCACCGTGCAAGATGACGAACCTCTGACGGTTATTGATCCTAAGCTTCAGTGTGAGGATGAGGACTCATCTGATAATGATCCACTCGTTCCCCACCCACACTCTGTGGTCCCCACTCCTGTGTTAGGGGACACACCCACTTGGGTTTGCAAGAGTCATGACCCGTCTGCCATTGTTGGCGATCCCACTCTAGGGGTCAAGACTCGTGCTCAATTAGAGACCGTTGTTAGCCATCTTTGCTACACGTCCAAAGTCGAGCCCAAGAACCATAAAGAAGCACTCAAGGATGAACACTGGATATCTGCTATGCAGGATGAGTTGCTTTAGTTTAAAAAGAATAATGTCTGAGAACTTGTCCCCCGACCTAGTGAGACTAATGTGATTGGTACCCGGTGGATTTTTAAGAATAAAATGGTTGAAAATGGTACCATAATCTGAAATAAGGCTAGGTTGGTCGCTCAAGGCTACACACAGATAGAAGGTGTAGACTTTGGGGACATATTTGCTCCTGTTGCGAGGCTTGAGTACGTCCGTCTACTACTCGCCATCGCATGTCATCTGCGGTTCAAGTTATATCAGATGGATGTAAAGAGTGCCTTTCTAAATGTCATTCTACAGGAGGAGGTTTACGTGGAACAACCAAAAGGATTTGAAGACCCTCAGCACCCGAAGCACGTCTACTATCTGAGGAAAGCCTTGTATGGTTTGAAGGAAGCACCCCATGCTTGGTACAAGAGGCTTAATTCCTATCTCTTAGCCCATGGCTTCAAGAGAGGGGGAGTTGATATGACGTTGTTCGTCAGGAGAGATGATGGTGGAATTTTGGTTGCTCAGGTCTATGTGGACGACATAGTATTTGGATCCACGTGCTCTCAACATGCTCATCACTTTGAAGAGGAGATGCAAAGTGAGTTCGAGATGAGCATGGTTGGTGAGCTTACTTTCTTCCTTGATCTCCAGGTTCGTCAGCTAGAAGATGGGATGTTCATCTCCCAATCCAAGTATGCTAGAGACCCGATGAAGAAATTTGGTTTAGACTCTGCTAAGCATGCACGTACACCTATGAGTACCACTACCAAGCTTAGTAAGGACACTTCAGGCAAGGACGTAGAGCAAACCTTATATCGGAGTATGATAGGTAGTCTTCTCTACTTGACTGCCAGTCGTCCCGACATAGCCTTTAGTGTTGGAGTCTGTGCACGATATCAGGCGTCCCCGAAAGAGTCACATTTACTTGCTCTAAAACGTATTATTAAATACGTGAGTGGGACTCTCTCATACGGTATTTGGTATTCCTTTGATACTGATGACTGTTTGTTCCCCTATTCAGATGCCGATTGGGCTGGGGATGTAGATGGTTGTAGGAGCACTTCTGGTGGGTGTTTTTATTTTGGTTCTGCTCTTGTCTCCTGGCTGAGCAAGAAGAAAAATTCCATCTCTTTGTCCACTGCGGAGGCTGAGTATATAGCCACCGAGAGTTGTTGCACGCAACTCTTGTGGATGAAGCAAATGCTGGAGGATTATGGGATTTCACAAGACACCATGACCATTTCCTATGATAACACGAGCGCGATACACATATCCAGTCCAGCATTCGCGCACAAAACACATCCGGATACGTGAGCACTTTATACGTGAGTTAGTTGAGGAGAACGTCATATCCCTGAGTTTTGTTCCCACCGACCGTCAGTTAGCCGATATTTTCACGAAACCTTTAGATGCCCTTAGATTTGAGAGTCTTAGGAAGTCTTTGGGGATTTGCATAGTTGACTGAGGGTTTGGTCTATGTCTAAAATATGATGTTTTTTTATGTTCATATCATATGCTTCCTATTGGTAGTCTGTTTTATATGTACCATTGCTTTGTTGTACAGCTATTTATTTATTCTTTTAAAAAATCCAAAAAGATTTTTGTTTTTGTATATAAATTTCAGAAAAGCACAAAAAGATTTTTGTATTTTTTATGCACCTTTTATGGATGAACATTTAAGATAGCCAAGTCACAATTTCATTCCACCTTTTCATGTGACTGTTTGATAGAGATTTGAGACGCTACATCATTTCATCCATGTGCTTTACATTGTATGGAGTCTTTGAGATGTAATTAGTGATATTTTCCTACATGTTTGACTCCTATCTCCTTTATTTCACACATGCACAACTTTATTTGATTATTGCACTTATCTATCACATGTTGGCTTGAGTGTTTCCATCTCAATTCTGTCTATACAACTAACAATATGCGATAAAACTTGACAAGATTGGATTGCATGTAAAAACCATTTTTCTTGTGAGACTGAGTGTTTGTTTAAGAACGGGGAGGGGCTGCGAAAGGTAATTATCACGTCTTTGCGCAAAATCCACCGTTCAAAAGGACGTAAAAAATGGAGGAATTTTATTATCCGGGGTCCAAAGAGGTTAAAAGAGACCGAAAAAATTTAAAGGCAATAAAAAGCAATTCATGCCAAATATGGTCCACTTAGGTTTCACCTTCAATTCTCCAAAGTTTGAGAATTTAGAAAGCCTCTATTCAAAATTAATATCTGAGGGAGTTTGGTTGGAGAATTCAAACGGGTTTGCACTTCCTTGAAAGTCCTAAAAAAGCATGAAATTGGTTTGGACGTTATTGGTGTGGAAATCACTTTGATCTTTGATTTGTTGATTTGATTGAGTCAATGTCTTATATTTCCATCTTTTTTACACCAAAGGAAAACTTTGAGTTCATTCGTTAGGAGTATCTGATATTCATCGTTCACATATGTCACGTTTGTTTGCATTGATTTTCCTATCGAATTTGTTCACACCCCTTCACTTCGCTATCATTGACTTGGTTGTTTTTGTGATCTTTCATGGTGTGATTCTTTGTTGTATACTATGTGTGAAAAATTTTGAAAAATATAAAAATAGCAGTTTTTATTCCTGTGTGTCATTCTCCTTGTGCATTCATTTCTGCTTCTCATATTTGTCTATTTGGGGACATCATAAAAAGGGGGAGAAGAATTATGGGGGAGAATTGTTTTGGTGTTTGGTTGATTTATGAACATATCATTATATTTCAAACTGTTGCTTGTCACGGGTATTTGTTTTATCTCATGTGTGTAGGTACACTATTGTTCATTTTTGGATTGCACACCCTGATGAGAAAAGCTTTGAAAGTTTCTGAAGAGCTGAAGATTTGTGAGACATGTCATTTAGTATTCTCAGTTTGAGGGTTTAATGGGGATATTATCTTATATGTCATTTGATTGCATAATTCGGATTTTTTTATGTATGTACCGGCATAGACATAGGGGGAGATTTGTAAGGACATAATTCTATAAATGTCCGGGGTAGAATCTAGGAATTTTCCGTTTTCTCCTAGATCACAATTCATATGTCTGATACCGCTACATTCGGCACGTCAACACGATCATCCTCGACAGCCTGTATCTGAATTTAATGCAACCACTTTCTTTATGTGCATCATGCTACATGCAACGTGCTGCTCAGCTCATTCTCACTACTCCACTACGCCTTATCAGTAAAATGTTTTATTGGAACTTTAAATATTTGCATAAATATTTGGGAATTGTTTTTGAAAATTATTTTTGAATTCTGGATTAATTTTTTATCAAAAGCAGAATTTTTCTAAGTGTAGAAGCGAATGGCCTCGATCGACGAGATCGCTCGAGCGACTTTGAAAGTCGTTTGCGCGAGATATCATGTTGCGCGATATCGTTCGAACGAGCCACCGCCTCGATTTTTGTATAAATATCTGATCTCCTTCTATACGATTTTTCAAGTCTTTCTGCAATCTCAATATTCTGCGAAATCTGCCCAGAATAAGACTTCACCTTTTAAGGTTTTCTAAACCTTTTTGATTCACAAAACCGATCCCATATATGTGTGTGAATCTTTAAACCTTCAAGAAGATTGTTTACTCATCCGGAGTACTTTGTGAGGAAGCCGCTCTCTTCGTCACTACTGCCCTACTGGAAAGGGATTGTTCCAGCAGTCGACAACAGAACCGACACCCGACGGTATTTCTGTGTCACTTGTATTTTCATTGTAATTCGTTGTAAGCCGTTCTCTTACAAAAATTATTGTGGAAATAAAAGGTTTTTGCCCCGTTGAGGATTTTTTCTCATATTTGGTCCTTGCATGTTTCATCATCGTATTTAATCACATATAGATGCATGTTTAGGACTTAAGTGGTAAAAACTCTGTTTAATTAAATAACTTCCTTATTTGAACGCAAGCGTACTCCTCCTCAGAACCACACAATCTAAATATTCATGTGAGAGTGAATAGCGATAGTGAAGTGACTATATGCAGATATGCAACTCACACCTCTCAAGATTTATACAAATAAATCCTACAAATTACGTTCAATCTATATGATATACAAGTCTTTCAAATATCAGACTTCCCAAACTTTTTCAAATCTAAAAAATAATCTTTTAGAAAAATTAGATCTAGGTTGTTTCAAAACCTTATTTATATACGAACAAGTTTCACAAACTGTGAAAAAAAAAATTTGAAGCAGAAAATTTTCAGATTCGAGACTTTATATGACCGGAAGCCTCTTTTTCAAATTTATTTGAAATGAGATAGTAGATTTAACAAAATATAGATTTACAAAACAAGATCCATAAGATAAGAGTCACAGGGAACCTAAAATACTACGTGGAGTATTTCTCTTAGTAAAGCTCACACTTTCTACAGAGAAAAATGAGATTTACAATGAGAGCGGTTTCTAAGAGAGATATAAGTTGAAGAGGGTCTTCAAACAGTAAAAACCTCACAATGAAAACTCACTTAAAGCCTAAAGATCTAACTCTCGATTATAGTATTTACTGTTTGAATAAACTGAAGGTTTTAGTATTTGGTTTTGAAAGAAAAACGTTTAGGGTATGATAAATTCACAAAAAGTTTTTTTCTCTCTCTACTCTTTCTTTTCTCTCTATACTCTCTATATTTTCTCTCTCAACTGAGACGAGTTATAAAAACTTCTCAAAGGATGACCCTAGGAGCCTTTTTATACTAATCTTGGAAGTATTTAGAAATTAGAATGGTTTGGACGGTTGAGATTGAGTCTGACCGTATGACTTATAATCTAAGGGGTACAAACACACCGCAATTATACACTCTCTAATTGTCTCAACTCACACTCAAATGGATCCACTTAGACGACATGTAGAGCGTTGATTAATTTGAACCAAAGGCTGGGGTTAAGTCTTCACACTAAGACACATAACAAATAAAAATCCAAACGGTACAGTCTCAACACGTGTAAGGTAAAGATTAAGTTTAAAACGCGTGTTTTTGATGTTGGTAAATTACAAAATGCACCCACATAAGTCTCAGCTGCTATCGGATTCTACCCAACCAAAGTTTTTAGGAATAACAATATTTCCAAATAATCCCTCAACATTTTAAAACATATTTTTAAATGTAAATTTTTTTTAGATGTATAAAAATGTTTAAAAATTTCTAAAAGTGATTCAAACACTTGTGCACACATATTAACAATTATATGCATGAAATGTGTCCTATCGCATGTTCAAGAGTTTGAGGATACTTCCCTTTAGTAAATATTGGAGGTTCTTGGACTAGATGATCTTGTTGAAGCTTGGATACTTTGAGAGGGGATTTCTCTTTAAAAATCTAAAACATTTTATCACCATATCCAAACTAGTTGGAACTCCTAAATGGCACAGACTCAAGTAAGTCAACCATATAGTGTGTTCTGAATGTCCCCCCTCTTTCACAAAGCAACCAAACACATTTATTAATTGGTTTTAAAGTATACCCCATCATAGCTTTCCAATAAGAGTAATTGGAACCATTAAAATGGGTATTCGATTATACAAATTATCCATTAAATTCTTACTTTTCAAATATCAACAATTTTTTCAAAAAAAAAATTGATACAATTTTTTTTGCGTAGAATTATTACACAATAACTCAGTGCAACCCGCTCTGACACCAATTTGAGAAAGCGCATGAACTACTGGATCAATTTATTTAATTAAATGCCCCAGGCTCACTAATTTAATTTTTACCAAATTTTAATCTTAATTAAATATGGTGTGTATATGATCAAAGTTCCTTTAAAAAAAATTATATACATGCAATCAACCCCAAAATTGAGGAAAAATCATTTTTCAGGACAAAACCTATATTAAGCACTTTAGAATGGCTTACAAGAGAATCGACTGATAAATCAATTAGAATAACTAGGTATGATGCGTGACCTTCACGAAACTTCTAAATAAAAATGACTCAGTCCAGAGTCATCCACAAGTAGCGATCTACCCTCGATATCTGATCAACCTTTTTTCTTCCTTCAGTAGTGATCCTTAGGGTAACAAGTTCACCCGTAGAGAATGATCTCCACAAAGTGTATATGAGGTATGAAATTATAGGGTTTCAAAATGATTCACAATTCATATAGAGGATGTAAATTTATGAATCAAATGGTGCTTAGATACACAAAAGATGAAAACTTTTGAAGCAGATATGCAGGTTTTATTTTTTCAAAAGTCTGACATTTTTTTTTCAAAACAGTTATTTATAGGTCTGACAAAAAATTCGATATGGTGGATCTTTCGAATGAAAATTAATGCATTCGAACGAGAATGTCAATTCATTCGAACTAGAAAGCCATATCGTTCAAATGACAAAGGAAGTTCGTTCGATGTCTATATCTAATGAGCTTGTAATGAAAGTTCAATATAAAACAATATGACCTCATTTGATGTTATTTTGAAGTAAAAATATGATTACCTTGTAATGAAATTGCTATTTCTTTCGAACAAGCTTTAATCTCGTTTCAATGAGGCTATTTTTTTTAAACCTTTAAAAATTCAGCCTTTGTTTTTTATAAAACTTATACCACAAAATATATATGAATAATTATGAACTCCTAAAAGAATTATACCTTCATGAGATATATATGAGTCTTGAACTTGGAGATGTTGGAGTTCTGTTCGACGTGTTGGTGTGTGTCAATTTGGAATGGCATACGCTATATATGCCAAAATGCAAATACAAGCCTATGCTATAAGTAACTTCATAATATTTGCTCTTACAGATTCATTTTTATTTGCACCATGCTTCGTTGGATAATGATCCTCCTACCCATTCAACTCCAACTTTTGGGCTATTGGGGGCCTGTTCATCATTTGAGCGTGTCTTTATATCTTTACTTGCTGAAACTGGCCGAGCAACCTTTGAATGATTTATCTATACAGGGCTAGGTTGGCATGCTTGAGTGAAAACTCTTTGTTAACTTGTTTAACAACTAAGTTAGAGTCCCATCTTATGCATAACAGTCTAATACCTCCCCTTAGTACCTCCAACAGGCCAAGTATGAGAGCCTCATACTCTGCCTCATTGTTGGAGGATTTGAAATCCAGCTTAAAGGAAATAGTGACTTTTTCCTTACCATTGGAGAGGATGATCCATGCCCCACCTATCCTATGTGCATAAGAACTGTAAAATTTCATTTTCCATTCCTCCATCTCCTTTGCTAGAGAGGCTTGACAATTTTTCACTGGGAGGCTCAAATTTCTGGCTAAGGAAGTTGGCTACTAGATCAACTACCGCTTGATTCTTGATGGCGTTCGGGACAAAACATTTGAAATAACATTCATACAATATCAGAAACCATCTAGCTTCTCTACCCACCACGATGGTTCATGCTAACAAATATTTGATAGGATCGCACTTGGTGATGATATGCAGCATGAATGCAAGCAAGTAGTGTCTCAACTTTTTTGCAATGAAAACCGGAGATAAATATTACCTTTTAACACTGATGTATCTTGATTCTATTCCTGAAATCACTCACGATAGATAGTACACCGAACGCCCTATTCCTGCCTTCTCATTGGTGAGAAAATATCGTATGGATCGCTTAGTGGAAGTTAGATAAAGTAATAAGAGCGCTCCTACTTTTGGTGGAATCATCGTCAAGGGTAAGTTAATGGGTCTTTTATCCTCTCGAACTTCTTCATCTGTTCCTCCCCCTAAATGCACTCACCTTTGTCTTTCATGTGAGGGGCAAAAAGGTTACTAACCTCTTCCAAGGATGGTATGAACCTTCTTATGTAAGAAACCTTCCCTAGGAAGCTCTTGATCTGTCTTTAGCACTTTGGATATAACATCATTATAATGGATTTCTATTTCTCCGCATCGACTTGTACCCCCTGCCAATTACCACAAATTCTTGAAATTTTCCAGCAGTTACCTCGAAAGCACACTTAGAGGTGTTCATCCTCATCTTGTACATTCAGAACCTCTTAAAGACCCTTCTCAGGTATTGCACATGCTAGCTATTCTTCTTGGATTTTACCATCAAGTCATCCATATAGATTCCAATATGTTATGAAACAAATCATGGAATAATTCCATCATGGTATGCTGGTAGGTGGCACCTGTATTTTTCAATCCAAAGGGCATAACCTTATAATGGAAAATTTCTAAAGGCATTCTGAAGGGCGTGTTCTTCGCATATATTGGGTCCATTCTAATATGATTATAACCCACATATCCATCCATGAAGCTACATATTTCATGGCCAGCTGTGGCATCCATTAGACTGTCAATTCTAGGCAATGGAAACTCATCTTTCGAGCAAGCAAGATTTAGATCTCTAAAATCTACACAGACTCGTATCCGTTTCTTATCATTTTTTACCTCTAGAACAATGATTGAAAGACAATTTGGTTGGTGTATAGCTTGATAAATCCCGCTGTGAGAAGCTTCTCCATCTCGTTTTTGATCTTGAAGTCAAGTTAATCTTGTAAGTTTGCTTGTACCGTCTCACCATCAAAGCACTGAGAAAGGCGTTTACCTTATAGTAGCTCACTTTCGGATCTATCCCGGGAATTTTTGTGTATTTTTATGCGTACACCTCTGTAAATTATTTGAGCAAGCTAACAATCTCTTCTCGTTTCTTGGGACCCAAATCCTTGGAAATGAAGATAACCGCTCGTCTCCCCTTTCTATTCTTAAATTTATTTCCTCCAATTCTTGGAACCGTTCTCTTAGTCCATCTTACATGCACTCTGGCACTTCTTCGGGTTCCTCAACATGTTCAATGATATGGGACTCATCAACCACGAACATTTCAGTGTCAGGTTAAAACTCTCACCCCAAAATGCCACCCACATAGACTGCTATAAATGGTAGATGACCTTTCCATTGGGCAACACAAATTTCTTTCAAGTCCTTAGGGGTCTTTCCTCATCTAAAAACTTGTTTTTTATTTATCTTTACTTTTAGGAGGGGCCACTCTCTATCCCAACCTTTCATGTACTGACTTCTTGAGATGGGCACCTTATTTAACCATGTGGGTTTCTCTGCCCTCTAATTAAACCACTCCTCTTTTTATCTAACTCAGTATTAAAAGTTGTGTCAACCAGGTGATCCTCCTCTACTGAGAATAGTTTTTCTGTGGCTTTGATTACGGTCTCTATCCCATGAATATTTGACTTCGCATATTGATGGAATGCCGATGGCACCATCCCATCCATATGCATCCACACTCGCTCTATTAAGAGCTAATAACTATCATTAGAATTGATAATATGAAACTTGATGTGGGATGTAAAACTTCCCAACTTGATTATCATATTTATATATTCAAGTGACTGCAACCCCACGCTATTAAATCCAAAGATCACTAGTGGCACTGATACAATCTTCTCCTAGTAAATGCCGATTGATTCGTCTCGAATCAACGCGCATATACCCTCGACCTTACGTGCGTATTTAATTCGATTGGGTTGTTCTAGTTATTATGACTACTAAATTTAATGGGGTATATCACGTATGTTCCGTAATTACGACCTTGCATGCGTAATTTTCGGAGTATTTGTTGACGTCAAAATGATAGTAGTCTTTTATGCGAATGTAGAGGTGTGACAACTCTTGATTTAATTAATTGACGAAACGAGAGTCAATCTTAATAACTTGTGAACCCATTTAACCATTTAGACCAATTAACTCGGGGTGAGGGATAGCTGTCGCAACCTATAGTTTTTATTCCTTTGTTAATCTAGTTTAAATACCCATGCCTAGAATAATCTTTCGTTTTGTTATTCGATACTTTTTACACTTTTAATGAGAAGTACTAACTAATTAAATTCTAGCAACTTGTCTCTGTGGATTCGATACCCGGATTGGCCAATATACTCCTTTAAAAGAGTGTAGTCATAGTTTAGGTTTTTTTGTATAGAGTTGGTGAGCCGAATATAAAATAAAATGGCCAGCGCGTGGGTGACTCTCGCATCGCGAAAAACCCAGCTTATCAAATGGCGCCGTTGCGGAGACTTGTTGTTTTAGAATTTATTTGATTTAGTATTTCGTAGTATTTTCTTTATATTTATATTTTTGCTAACATTTTTGTAGGAATTCTACATTTGAGTGCCAAGAACCACTTGAATTTTTCGGAAGCACATCTCTTTGTGGAATTTTCCATCTCGAGACTTCTTTGGGGTAATCATGTCTCATTCCAATCCTTTCTATAATCGTAATGATAATTCTCAAAATTCCCTTACCCCTATGACTTTTGGTCAATACTTACATACCCCAAAATTGCAAATTCTAAAATGTTATTGGGTGAGTATAACAAAAGTCAAATTATGGGTTATGGAAAATTCGGGAATGATCATTCCGATGTTGGGCCACAAAATACTTACAATAAGAATGTTGAAACTAAATGCATTAGGTTTAAAAATTCTTATGTTAATGATTTTTATAGTAGTTTCAATGATGACTTTCAAGTCTTGCATTTTCAAGAATTCGCATCTCGGCCTATGACTTTCGATGAGGGCTTGCGCATGCTTGAAAATGAAAAATTTGAAAATTGTTATCGGGAAGAAAATCGTTGTTGGGAGCATGAGTTGGATTTATTATTTGAATTTGATGATGATTTTTCTTTCGAGACTTTTGAAGTCGAGGAATGTTTTGAACCAAATGAGGATTTTATGCCTACTTTGGAACAAACCATTCTCGACTTGGCCCATAGCATAGTAGAGAATGAAAATGGGGAAGAAATGGACGTAGTATCCATTTGCAATGAAATGATTTCTTTTTTGATTCTCAAAGAAGAAAGCTTCATTGAAAATGATCCTATTTCCTTAGGAATTCAATCTTCAAGCGATGATAACTCATCTCTTGAATTTGAATTTCTTTGGTCTCCATATTTATTCTATACTATCACACCGATGCAAGTACCCAATGAATCAGTACCAAACTTTAATCGTTTAACCCTTTCACCAATGAGGATTACTTGCCCGAGTTGCTTTCCATGAAGGCAATTTTGCCTCCATATGCGCCACCTCCCATTCTAATTGATAAATATTTGGGATAAAATTCAATTTTTTTGGTCCCCTTTATGTACTTGTTACCCGTTTTATCCAAATCCCCCCTCTTCCATCCAAAAAAATTAATTGGGGATGGTTCATTTCTTCCGCCTTACACATGCCTTCCGTTGTTTGAACGAAATTCCTATTTTTTGGGAGGTGTGCATGAGAGGGAGGGTCCTCCGTTTATCCTCCAAAGTCAAATTGTATTTAGGGTGGACCCTAAAAAATTTTAACTTCTAGTGTATAGTTAGTTAGAAGTTAAAATTGTAGATTGTAAATAATTAGTTTTTTTTCTTATTTTTCTTTTTCCTTACTTATTGTCTAGTGTAATTAGTTAAGTTTTTGTTATTTATTTTTGATATGCTTGGTACTAACATAGTAAAATCATTGGACTTGTACTTTCACGAGATCGCTCCATTTTGGGTAATATCACTCTTTTCCTCTCTTTAACTTGGTTCTTAATTCACATTGAGGACAATGTTAGGTTTTAAGTTAGGGTTGTTTCTTTGATTTGACTATATGTTCTTTCCAAGCATGTTTTTTTATGAAAAATTAAAATTTTCAAAAAGATTTTCTTTCTTTTTTCTCCTTTGTTGGGCATTTTGCCTTTGTTTCCGATGATAAATTTTAATAATTGCCTGGTCCAATAGATAATTAAACGATTTATTCTTGATTTTATAATTTATTCCACTTTTGTCCTCAATTATTGATATTATGAATAACTTCATGAATTAAACTTAAATCCCATGAACACATGCATTTTTCTTGCTTTATTAATTTGGTTTAAGATTTTTATAACTTGGTAATCTTTTATTGCATTGTATATACTTACGCCGAGTGAGCTTTAGGCTTTTCTTCATTTGTGAGTGTTATACATTTCTCTTTCCTCTTTGAAAACATTACAGTCGTTGGTAATCTTTCTATTCTTTCATTGATCATTCATTAATTGAGTTCATATATGAAATGTGTTAGTTGAGCATGACTTTCAAAGTTTGTTTTGACTTAAAATTGCGTAAACTTTAGGAAATGATCATAGGCCATCTTTGTTATATCACCCATATTGACCTTGACCTTACCTTAAATGTTTTCCCTCATCAACCCCTTTGAGCCATAATATAATTTCATAAACCCAAAATCCCATAACCAACTCCAAATTGGAGTTTTAAGCCATCTATATCACCTTCTGTACCTTTGTTTGGAATGATACTTGGGATTGAATGATGTTTGCATTATGTGGTCGCAATTAAGCATGTGAGAGTGATAAAGTAAAGAAAAGTAAGAAGTGAAAAAGAGAAGAAAGAAAATTAAATAAAAGAAAAGAAAAAGTGAGAAAAAGAAGAAAATAAAAGAAATAGAAATAGAAATTTATATATGTCATGTATAGCGTTCATTAAGCTTTGTTTTCTCTCTCCTAATTCCTATCTAATGCTTGTTATGGAATCATATTCCAATTTTGAAATTGCCCGCATTTTCCATTATCCCGAGTTTTCACGCCCAAACACTTTGAATCCGCACATATTTACCTTTCGTCTCATAACCTTAATCCGAAACCTACATTACAAACCTATAAATTCCTATGTTATCCTAGGGTGATTCAATTCGAAAGTTTAAATAGTTGCGATAATCTGTGAAAATGCATTTCCCTCCTTTAATGAGCGGTATCTTTCATTGAGATTACATATTTTTATTTTTATATCCAACGTTCTTTATTAGTGACATGTGCACGACCTAGTTTCCATTTACATGTACTCTTTATGCCCACATGTTTCGTGTATTACCTCCCATTTCAAAGTGATTTCATTTGTTGAGTGTAATGCCCGGTGAGGATTGACATATATGCACGCTTGAATGTTTATTATCCGATTTATATAAGTTTTTGCCAACTCATACTTTGCATGTGCTCACTCCCCTCCCACTTTTTAAGGTTTCAATTCTACGAAGTTCATTCTATAATGTTAATAATGCGGACTTTTGTGTGAATTCATTCACTTTGCTAATAACATGTTTAAAACCTTTTCGTTATTGTTGGGCTTGTCGCATTCTGATTGGGCACATTTTGAGGAAACCATATGATGTTTGTGGGTTTCATCACTGAAAACCCTCACGAGATGACACTCGTCCACTAGGGTAGCCTAGGGGTTTAACGACTTTTTGCATACGCTAAAAGCAATCGTTCGCCCGCAAAAGTATCTTTTATCTCTTTTGTATATTTTTCCTATTTTGTCGTTTTCTTATAGTTCTTATTACATTGAATCTCATTTCTAGGGACTAGCAATGTGTAAGTTAGTGGTGTGATTCGTCCCGAATCATTGCACATATACCCTCGAAACTTATGCATTTTAGGCCCCTAGATACTTTAATTCTTATTATTATGATCAATATCTAGACAACCTCCGTTTTATATTCTAACATGTTATTTGAGGTATTATTGAGTGTTTGTAGGTGTTACGATTCTTAGTGTGGAGTTTGGGTGCATTCTGGTTAAGATCCTTCGAATATTGTATGTTCAGGGGCAATTTAGACATTTAATGCTTTGGGATTTTTCCTCAAAGTCTTCATGGAAGTTGAGTCCCTCAGAACAAGCTATGTGTGGCCATAAACGGTGCATGAATCCAAGTCCAAACGAATAAGTTACGGACCTTTAATCAGGGAAATAATCTTAGAAAACTCACAAGCTAACAATTAAATAAATGACACTTATGTCCTGAACCAAAATTGCAACAATAAAAAATGACGATTTTCCCAGTGCCCGGGTTTGGCTCGGGCCTTGGTTTATACAATAGGATGCAAGGTTTTTGTCCAAATCAAACATAATTACAGGTCACACACATCATTTCAGCGGTCTATCACGATTTTTGAACTTGGGTCTTGGCTTTGTGATGGCAGGTCTCGGCTAAAGCACCATGGGTGGTCTTGATTTTTGATGAAAAGGGAAACAACATATAGTAGAAGCGTGGGCATGAAATAGAGGACTGGTTGATCGGCCCCTGGGCACCGGTCGACCGGTGATTGGGAATTTGGCTTGGCTGTGTGCTCTTTATTCTCCGACGGTCGATCGACCATTACCCGCGGTCGACCGACCTTGTCTTTTGTTGTGCGCGTTTGCTGCTACTTTCCCTTTTCTCTTTCTTTTTCCTTTTTTCTTTTCTCCTTTTCTTTTATTATATCTTTTTCCTTTTTCTTTTATTTTTTCCCACTTACTATAAAAGGAACCCTTAGTTTATTTTTTGCATATACAATTCATTTTACTTAGTTTTAGGGTTTGGTTCTCTCTGGTTTGGGTTTGGGTAAGTATGGATAATGTGCCATTTTATCCCTCCTAGGGTTTGCTCATATAGTGGGTTTATCCATTTATGGTTGTGTAAGAACACTATTCCTCTTTCTTCTCCATTTATTTAAGTTATACTTCTTTAATTACTTGCTTTGTAGTGTTGATTTACATGCTTTCTTTACTTGATTTATAATTATCTTACTTTCTTTGTTAATTAGATTTAATTAGTTATTTTAATTTATGTAGTTAATTATATGCAGTGGCTAATTTAATTTAGGCTGTGTTGGATTGAACTCACCTAGGGTTGTTTGGTTTCTTTGCTATGGTGATGGTTTTTACTTGTTTATTTCAATTGGGTTCTTTTAGTTATTACGCTTAGGATATTTAACGGGGTATATCACGTACGCTCCGTATTTACGACCTTGCATGCGTAATTCCCATTGTATTTGTTGACGCCAAAATCAAAGTAGTTTTTTATGCAAATTTATGGGTGTGACACCACTTGATTTAATTATTTGACGAAACGAGACTCAATCTTAATAACTTGTGAACCCATGTAACCATTTATACCAATTAACTTAGGGTGAGGGATATCTGTCGCAACCTATAGTTTTTATTCCTTTGTTAATCTAGTTTAATGACCCATGCCTAGTATAATCTTCCTTGTTGTTATCTGATAATTTTTACACTTTTATTGTGAAGTATTAAACCAATTAAAGTCTACCAACTTGTCTTTGTGGATTCGATATTCGGATTGTCCACTATACTCCCTTAAAAGACTGTAGTCATAGTTTTTTTTTTGTATAGAGTTGGTGAGCCAAATATAAAATAAAACGATCGGTGTGTAGGTGACTCTTGTGCCCTAACAAAACCCAACATATCACTGATCTCATAGAAGGTGTTGATGGGCATGATGTTAATCGATATTCCCCATCAAGAAGTGCCCTTGGAAAACTTATTCCATTCATTAGGGCTATGACATATAAATGATGATTATGGAAGTAGGTCGCCTGCCTATCTGTCTCTGAGAACACTAACTCAGACGTGTATCTCTTAATCAACCTTCCTATAGGACCATACTACTTAAGAGAGGGGTCCCCTCACTGCTAGACTGTTTCTAGGATATTTTTGGTGACAACTATAATCTGATCGAAGAACCACATAAACTTTTAGCTCCTTGCAATGGCCATGCACTTAGAATTAGGCTGAACCTCGTATGTTTTCACATTACATACATATTCTGCCTCTGATGTCCCCCCTCATCTAGGGAAAGGACTACATTCCTTTTAGGGGACTCACCTTCTCGCCTTACTCATTTTCCTGTTCTTCTTTGGCTAAGTCAGCTAGCTATTCTTCATATGCTTTTTCATTACTCTACCATTCTTCGGGTTCACGAGCTCCTTCTTCATCATACGCCACCATCATGTTTGTTGTTTCATAGTGGTGATCTAGCGAATGATTTTCATTGACATCTACCAATGGGATTTTCAGAGTACCATTGGCCACCTTCTCGCCAATTATTCTTCGTAAATAGTAGCAATCCTTGGTAGCATGTTGGACCCTTTGGTGAAACTCGCAGAACTTTTTATCTGCCTTATCTACTACTATAGGTATTTGGCCATTAGAGTTGGGTGGAACTGCCACCCCCTCGAGCACCAATGTGCGATAGCAGTCCACGGCTTCTGCTATGCTGCAAGGAAATGGTAGTGGGATATCATCTCCAAACTTTCTTTTTTTTCCCTCAACACTTTTGTTTTTGAACCCCTGACCCCCTTTCTTTCCTTTAGAGTTCCCATCAATATAGTTGACAGTTTGTCATCTAGAAACTTAGAACCTTCCTTTTATTAAACACACTTGTGCTCTGTACTCTAGGGGCCTAGGCTTGATAGATAATATTATTGGCGGCTTGCGTGAAATCTCAAACCTTCCATCTCGGGTCTTATTGACCAGATGAATCTTATATTCTTCCAACAACCCCTCTAGATAAATTTGCAATAATCTAGCCTCTACTTCATCTTTATGAACACCCAATGCCCTTTCTCTGAAGCATTTGATATAGTGCATCAACTCTTCCCCTGGATTTTTCACCTCCTGTGCAAGATGCCTTAGAGTGAACTCGTCTTCTACCAAAAAGAACTTTTAAAAAAACTACCTATGCATCTCTTCCCAAGTGGGAATGCTATTTGGTGACAAGTGGAAGTACCACGTGTACGCCTTTCCCATGAGAGTTTTTGAAAACTCTCATTGCTTCAGCTCTTTGTAATTTTCATGCACACCAAGGTATTCCACAAACATTTTCCAGTTCTCCCTAGGTTTTCACCCATCCCATTGAATTTTATGAACTTAGGAGGAACATACCCTCCTGGGCATATTTTTTTTATTAATGCTCTCTATGTAAGGGTTCTACAACTTTTCATACATGTGAGGTGAATCACTTTAAGAGGAGAGAAATTTCTTCACCTCCTCCATCGTAACAACCCCAGAAGGTGACTCCTCTATCCTAACTTTCTTCACTATTGGTGAGCTCACTTGCGTCATCACCTGCTCCATCCCCATTTTTCATAGTGGAGCTACCTCCACTACTGTTGCTACTACTACAAATTCCATCACATGCATCACACAAATCTGGCTCAAACTAGCCATATTCGCATTATGCTTCTTTAAAAATTCAAAGAACATGATCATCAGATTTATCCCACTTAGTGGCGTGGCCACTGTTGTGCTGGTCTATCTTCCTTGAGGAGCTGGTGCCCTTGATTCGGTCACCATGACATCCTCACCGGTCGTTTGATCACTCTGAACTCCATTACCAACTTGAATATCTTCAAAAACTATCTACTTTGAAACGTTGTATCCTTCTTTATCCATGGCAATGAGAATACCTCCCCAGTGGAGTCGTTAAATGTAAGAGGGTAGTTGTACTGGGGTCAATGAATATCTGGATCTAGTGAGGCATAACCCACTCTAATGGAAGCTGCCTTTAAGAAGTTCAAGGTCTCAAGAGCAGTTGGAAGATGAAATCTAACTATTTCTGGTAATAATGGAGTTTGTGTATTTTCTATCTGAGAAGATAATGATTAGGTATAACTTTTTAATACCGAATAATGACAGAGAAAAGAGATCACTTTGAAGTGATGGTTCTTGGGAGTGAAGAGATAAGCACTTCAAATACTAAGGAGAGAGCAGGGGAGAGAATAAGTTATGGTGCGATTTTGATAGAGTAACAATGCTAACTTGTGTTGTTGTTTTGACCTTTCCCAAGGGCTCTATTTATATGAAATACTAGGGTTGATCTGGCACGTTTATTCCAAAAGGAAATTCGTTTGAGACAATATTTGAAATGTAATTTTTATCCCATTTTTCTATCTATCATATGTTAACTCCAATAGACGACATTTGGTACAACCTAAAGTCAAAAGGCAAATAGGTCGAGTGTAGTGCCAAAAAACATGATTTGCTAAATATTTTTTCAAAGGATAACTTGGGGAAAAATATTTTGAAAGCTTGCGAGTGGCCTTGGGGGCCACTCGCCAATAATAAGTTTAAAAATACTTCGTGAGCAACACCTTGGCTATTCACCTATTTAACTAAGTGTGGATTGTGTAAGTGCATGAGAGACTTCTCAGGCCTCTCCTATTAGTAATCTCTCTTTCCTAAGTTATTGAAGTGGTTGAGCATTAGTTCTCCCAACAAAACTTGCCTTTCAGCCTCCAAACCAAAACTCCTAACTATCCCGCTTGAGCCCTTTTTGCTCGACTAAGGCTACCTATGTAACAAAAGTATTAGTGTTATTAATTATTCCAATACATAAACTTTTATAATCATTTGACTATTCACATAGCATCCCCTCAATCTCTTGGGTCTGCTCGTGTACTTTCTTTCCTGTCTTTGGGTTGATCTTTAGGCACCCCCTTACCTGTCTTAGGAATTACTTGGTCAGGTGTCCCTTATTTGGCCTTGGGTCCACTCTGTGGCACCCCTCGCCAAGTGATATATTTGGCTTACCTTTGTTTATTTACTATTGGGTTCTCTCGTCGTGGCACCCTCTCGCAAAATATTCTTTATTGGCTTACTTCTATCTTATTTACTCTTGGGCCCACTCGTTGTGACGCCTCTCCACATATGGTCATTTTGGCCTATTTTCTTTATCTTCTTTTGGGGACACTCTCATGGAACTCCCCTCTCTCTATAGGGATCTTTAAGTCAAGACTACTTTTGGGCTTGCTTGTGTGGTAGACCCCTCGTCTGGCCTTGCACCCACTCATCTGGCATCCACTCGCCCTACTAGGATTATTTGTGGCCAGTTGAGTGGGTTCCCCTCCATCATCTTATATGTTGATAAATTGTCATTATATTCAACTCTTTACTCTTTTTGATTTATGTTGTGCTTGTTGTGAAGGAAACACATGTGCTTACTGTTGTATGAGTGGTTTGATCAACTGCACACCCTACCAAGGTTTTAAAGAAAATATTTTAAAGTATAAAATGTTTCGTGGATTATTATATTTTGTTATCTAGCTTAATGTTATATATGCAGGCTCAAATTACTTGCATTTTTTATCACAAATACATAAAATATGGTAAGAGTATGTAGAGATTACAAGATAGCTGAATTCTTATTTAAAAACCAATCCCAATTTGGACATCCCAAAACCAGAACAATGATAAGTACATTTCTAATAAAGTTACTATTATAAAAAACAAACAAAAATTTATAAGGGTTGGTTTAAATTTTAACACCTAGCCAAACTAATTAATGTTCCAAACAATATTCATGATTTAAAGATAATGAAATATTCCAACGAATAAAAATGGTGAGGCCACTTCATCCTTTTCATAGATGTGCTGAAGCTGATAAGAAGCGACTTCACGAGATTATTTCCAAGTAGAGAAATTCTCCTGATTGATTAAAGATTCGATTAAAATTTGAATGACTTGAAACAACTTCTCTCGCGGAGTGTTCTGCAACTCTTGGACTACTGCATAGATGATCCTTCCACTTTCAAAGTATATATGATTTTTAGAGTGCTTTGTATTCCCTATAAGATGACACTCTAACTTAAAATCATTGAAAAGTTTGGAGAAGTTGTATTCCTTACAACCACACAAATAAGTAGTTCGTTTTATAATTGCACGAATATTCTTATTGCCGGACCAAAAAACATACTTCACCGGAACTTCCTTAAGTGTACTAGTCGATAACAAGGCTATGAAATTTGAAGGAAGGTTATTTAGTTGAAGCTTCTTAGGCTTAGGCATCTTTCCCTCCATATTTTTATGACCTCGGCAAACTTTTGAGCTACCTGCAGAAGATTCACAAGATGATACGGTACCGTCAGTATCATCATGGTTTGGACCCACCTTTTTAACATTACCATCACATATATTGTGCATTTGACGCACACGAGCCTTATTATACCCGCGACCCACTGAAAGGAAATTTTGGTTACTGTCATTGTAGGTTAGTCCCATTACAAATGCACTATTTCCTCTATTGGTAAAATAAGTAGGACCCAATGAAAATGTAAGTTTATCTTATCTATTATAAGAATATCCCACAAATATAGGTATGTCCTTAGCAGAGTCCCTTACTCGATTGACCTCAAATTTTCCAGAGCAATTGCTAACGTACCACAAGGGACATTGAGTAGCAAGCGATATAGATTAACCAATTGAGGAATCATTACTAACATGACCCTCAAGAACCTATTTTTTGATGTTTTCTTTTAAAGCACCGCTGGATGAGATATTATTAGCAGCAATATTGAAACTCTTAACTAGCTTGGGAAGAGATCCAACTAGACGACCTAATTGAATATTCAAATTACTGTCATAGAGAGAATGATTAAAATTTGAAAATCTAGTTATTTATTTTCTGGTAAAAACATCACGAGCTGGCTTTTTATTGAAGGGCGCATCCTAAACTATCCTTCAATAAGAAGCCAGCTCGTGATGTTTTTACCAACGAACAAATGACTAGATTTTCAATTGTTAGTAATTTTCTCAAGGATAGTAATTCCAATATTCAATCAGGTCATCTAGTTGGATCTCTGCCTAAGATTGTTAAGAGTTTCAATGGTGATTTAAATGCAAACATCGAAAGACAGGTTCTTGAGGCTCATGTTAGCAATGATTCCTCATCTGGTCAATCCTTATTGCCTGCTACTCAATATCCCTCGTGGTATGTCAGTAATTATGCTGGAAAATTTAAGGTCAATCAAGTGAGGGACTCTTCCAAGGACATACCTATATCTGTGGGAAATTCCTATAGTAGGGAAGATAACCTTACACTTTCATTAGGTTCCAATTATTTTACCAATAGATACAATAGTGCATTTGCAATGGGACTAACCTACAATGAATGTAACTAAAATTCATTTAAGTGGGTTACAGTTATAATAAGTCTATGGTGCGTCAAATGCACAATATCTGCGATGGTAATGTCAAAACAATGGGTCTGAGCCATGAAGATAATGAGGGTACCATATTTTATGATGAATCTTCCATGGGTAGTTCAAAAGATGGTCGAGCTCGCAATAATAAGGAGCAGAAGACGCTTAAGCCTAAAAATATTTAACCAACCAACTTTCCTTCAAATGTTACAGCCTTGTTATCGACTGGTATACTCGACGAAGTTTCAGTGAAGTATGTTTCCTAGTCACGCGATAAAAACTTCGTGCAATTATAAAAGGGACTGCCTATTTGTGTGGATGTAAGGATTTTAACTTCTCTAAACTTGTCAATGCTTTTGAGTTGGAGTGTCATATTGTAGGAAATACGAAGCACCCGAACAATCAAATATACTGTGAAAGTGGAAGGAGTCTCTATGAAGTGGTCAAAGATCTACATAACACTCCGTGGAAGAAGTTGTTTGAAGTCATTCAAATTATAATCAGATCTCCAACATATCATGAGAATTTCTCTACGTGGAAAGTATCTTGTGAAGTCGCTTCTCGTCAGCTTCAGCGCATATATGGAAAGGATGAAGTGTCCTCACCATCTTAATTCGTTGGAATATTTCATTATCTTTAATTCATGAATACTGTTTGGAACATTAATTTGTTTATCTAGGTCTTAAACCAACAATTTAATTTGTTGGTTGTCTTTTGACAACAGTAACTTTGTTAGAAATGGCCTTATCATTGTTTTGGTTTTGGGATGTCCAAATCGGAATTTGTTTTTAAATCAGAATTCGGCTATTTTGCAATCTCTACATACTTTTACCATAATTATGTATTTTTATAAAAAAGTGCAAGTAATTTGAGCCAGTATATTTAATAGTGAGCTAACTAACAAAATATAATAATCCCCAAAATATTTTATACTTTATAATATTTTCTTTAAAACCTTGGTAGGATGTGCAGTTGATCAGACCACACATACAACAGTAAACACATGTGTTTCCTTCCTAACAGGAATAACATAGATAAAAAAGACTAAAGAGTTGAACATAATGACAATTTACCAAACATATAAGATGAACTAATAATTCTAAATAGGTGTATCTCATTTCTTCCAATTTAGAAATTAACTAATGCTTTAACTTGAGCATAATAACTAAATTGAAACTAAAGACATCCAAGGATGATGTGTTATGAAAAACGCTCCCAGGACATTTCAATGAAATATCTAGGTAGAATAAAATTACAATAAATATTAGATGAACTAAAAATGACAAAAGAAAATACTCACCTCATGCAAAAGTGCAACCAATACCACCCCTTCCTCCATTGCATACTTCTATTTAATTCGACACCCCCCAAAAATGTGAGGAAATCCCCTCTGTTCTGCATCCCCTGGACATTTGTAGAAATATGATATCCCCTATTTGTGAAATTCATAAAGGAAGTTAAAATGCCTCTATAACATGTGTTGCAATTAAGGTCTACCATAGAGGTGCACACAAATCTATAGTTTGGTTCACTTAGGTGAACTCATATTTCAGCTTTAATGGATCATTGGGAACTTGATATGCTAACATAAAAACACATAAGCATGTAAAAAAAATACACATATATAAGAACTATGTAGATTTACAAATGAGACCCAATCAATTTATGGGCATACACTGATTACTAAATCCACCACGATAATTTATAATGAGCATCGTATTTGTACATAAGAAAATAAACATATAAAAACATAGATTGTTATTCCAGCACCTAATGTTTTGTGAAAAGTTGATTTTTAAATAAAACAAAGTGAAAAGGAATCAATCTACTTAAAAGTGCATATCAATTAACATAAAATGAATGTTTGTAGTCAACATCTGGTTTAGGACAACGAACATGCATATATTGGAGAAATAAATGTTTTGATGCAAATCCACCAATAATCAGACTTAGGAAATGCAACACACAACATAGATATCATCCAAAAGAAGAGTAAAATGTTTACAATTAGCATTTGAATTTGCAACATCAATCTTAAACAGAGGGATTTAATAAACCCAAAGTTAAATCCATAGGGGGTTTATTTATACAAGAGGAACAAAGAGGTTTATTAAAGAAATTGAAAAAAATTGAAGTGAACAAAGAGGTTTCATTAATAATGTTGTAAAATACATCGAATTTTACCTCATCAATACATTGTCTAGTTGGGTTCTCGACAGTGAACTGTACAAGGATCCTGAGAAGACCACCCTAAATTCTATGTTAGTTAAAAAGTCACATAGCATGACACAAAATGTTTATGCATTTAAATGTCAACAAACCTTTCATATGCAAATAAGGTGGAAGCATATTATGGGATTTTAGTTGAGCATTTAAATAACACGTGCAATAATTTGTAAAGAAGGAATTTTCTGTATAGGGATGAATAAAAAATGTTGAGTTCACACCGAAGAGCTAAAATAGCACTTGCAACAATTGTAATTTTTGAATTGAACAGTAAGCTCATTTATAGAACTTGTAATTTATACATGCCGAAGAGCCAGGAAATAAACATAATAAACTTTAATAACCAAACTGAAACTAAAATAAAATAATAGTTTATAAATTAAGAATAGATAAGAATTGGCACTTTCACGCTTTTGCCTACGACAATGCCGATACATTGTGTTGAGAAAAAAGGCCATGAATAGTGCCCAAGGCCTGCCAACAGACCTTCCAAGATGCACAATAAATGATATGAAATTTGTATATAACAATTAAAGACCTATAATCATATGGAATTATGAAATCTATTGAAAAGAAAGGGCTGTGAAAAATTAATTTTTGAAAAAGAGGCTAAAAAAATTGGTAGTCTGTTATTTGTACACAATTATAGAACCTTGATAGTTGTGTACAAAACAACAACCATAAATGTGTAATTAAAAGAACATTAGAACCAACCACTTATAAAGAATGTAATAAATGAAAATAGTCAAACTCTAAAACAACAACCATATATACATAATGAATACACTTAAATGTAAGTATTCGACAATCCTGTTTAAATAAAAGCATCATTGAGATTTGCAATTACAATCTTGGTTAATGATAAGTCCCAATGTTTTCAAGAGACAACAATACAATCCTAATTTTCAAAATATAAAAAGGAGGACCCATGATTAAAAGGGAGGAACCACAAATTCAATTTAACAAATTCTTACCCAAAATTTATGAAATTCCATGATTGATCAATCTCTCCCCAAAATAATTCAAAAGCTATTGCCACTTCCTGCAATAAATGTGACCAAATTATAAATGAAAAAAGATATATAGTTGTCCATTATGTTGTATTCACAAGTAACTAACAATTCCTCAACAACTTCGCACAACCATTCTGTAACAAATTTTCACACAACATATACAACAACACTCACCTGTCTAACTCTCACGTAATTAACAACACTCGTCAGTCAAATCCAAAAAATATGGAGAAAAAAATTAATTGCTATGCCTAATCTTGGAAAAAATGCGGGATTAAACATAAACTATATACAAAAAATAAATTAAAAATAAATTACTCAAAGCAAATAACATTAGGCAACATGAATTTACACTACACCAAAACTGGCAATTGGTCACTGCCAAAATCCCTGACCAAAACTGTGGGTCGCGGACTTTGGCCGTGACCATTTCTGGCGTGACCATTTTCGTGGGTCGCGGCCCAAGTCCGTGACCAAAAAATGGTCACGGCCAAGAGGGGTCACGGCAGATGGTCGCGGACTTTGGCCGTGATCCATGCCGTGACAGGTCGCGGCCCTTATCCATGACCCAAAACCGTGACAAATTGGTCGCGGCCAAAGTCCGCGACCCAAGTCCGTGACAAAAAAAAATTAAAAAAATTGGTCGCGGCCCTTATCCGTGACCCACAACCGTGACAAATTGGTCGCGGCCAAAGTCCGCGACCCTCGCCCGTGACAAAAAAAATTAAAAAAAATTGGTCGCGGCCCTTATCCGTGACCCACAACCGTGACAAATTGGTCGCGGCCAAAGTCCACGACCCACGTGCGTGACAAAAAAAATTGAAAAAATTGGTCGCGGCCCTAGTCCGCGACCCATAACCGTGACAAAAAAATAAAAAAAATGGTCGCGGACTTTGGCCGCGACCATTTTTAAGCGCGACAAAAAAAAATAAAAATGGTCATGGACAAAGTCCATGACCATATTTATCTATAGTTTAAAAAAAATGTATTTTTTTTTGTCCAATCCTAAAATTGGGGGTCCTGTGAGTGCACCGTCGGTTGCTACGAGGTGTTACAAATATTTATTATAGGCAAAACAATAAAAAAAATCACAAATTGCGAATTGAGAATGTTGTTAATAAACAAATATATATACAAACTTAAAATTATTACACGTCTTAATAATTCACAGACCAAAAAAAAATTGGGTAGAGTTTCCTCTATTTTCTTGACATTCAAAAACCTGTAAATGGAAAACCTATTTATTATAAAGCCCGCACGGCTATAAAATTCAACAATCAAATTATAAAAGCCCGCACGGCCATAAAACTAAACAATAA
Source organism: Sambucus nigra (assembly GCA_949130495.1). Lineage (NCBI taxonomy): Eukaryota > Viridiplantae > Streptophyta > Magnoliopsida > Dipsacales > Adoxaceae > Sambucus > Sambucus nigra. The sequence continues at coordinate 77,582,209 of OX422220.1, forward strand.
AAGCCTGCATGGCTATAACAAATAAAAAACATTATCGTGAATGTCCACAACATATAAATAATCATCATGTTGTAAACCATTGTCTCCTTCATTTGATCCACGTGCAAAAATCCTACAAATGATAGGATACAAAAAACAAAAATATCAGTAACCAAGTATTTTTACAAAAAATTTAATCAAGCTGAAAAATTGCATATGAGTTAAAATTATCAGTAACCAAGTAAAAATATGAGAATTACCGTCGTTTTGAGAGGTGTTGGTGGGAGGTGTTGGTGCCACCCACGGGAACCGTTCGGGGGCTGTTTCGAGTTTTCACCCTCTAACGTCATGTTTTTAAGCCTAAGTCTAGAAATAAGCAAATTACCGTTGTATCCTCAAACCGGGAGTCCCGCGGCTACGGGGTCAGTTCCTACGAGTTACGTTGGTCCCGTGGGAGGTGTTGGTGCCACCCACGGGGCCGTTCGGGGGCTGTTTCGAGTTTTCACCCTTTCACGTCATGTTTTTAAGCCTAAGTCTTGAAATATACAAATTACCGTATTACTCTCAAACCGGGATTCCCGCGGCTGCAGGGTCAGTTCCTACGAGTTATGTTGGTCCCGTGGAAGGTGTTGGTGCCACCCACGAGGCCGTTCGGGGGCTGTTTCGAGTTTTCACCCTTTAACGCCATGTTTTACTTAAGTGTAGAAATATGCAAATTACGGTCGTATTCTCAAACCGGGAGACCCGCGGCTGCGGGGTCAGTTCCTACGAGTTACGTTGGTCCCGTGGGAGGTGTTGGTGCCACCCACGTGGCCGTTCGGGGACTGTTTCGAGTTTTCACCCTTTAAGGTCATGTTTTTAAGCCTAAGTCTTGAAATATACAAATTTCCATATTACTCTCAAACCGGGACTCCCGCGGCTGCGGGGTCAGTTCCTACGAGTTATGTTGGTCCCGTGGGAGGTGTTGGTGCCACCCACGGGGCCGTTCGGGGGCTGTTTCGAGTTTTCACCCTTTAACGCCATGTTTTGCTTAAGTGTAGAAATACGCAAATTACGGTCGTATTCTCAAATCGGAAGATCCGCGGCTGTGAGGTCAGTTCCTACGAGTTACGTTTGTCCCGTGGGAGGTGTTGGTGCCACCCACGGGGACGTTCGGGGGCTGTTTCGAGTTTTCACCCTCTAACGTTATGTTTTTAAGCCTTAGTCTAGAAATAAGCAAATTACCGTCGTACTCTCAAACCGGGAGTCCCGCGGCTGCGGGGTCAGTTCCTACGAGTTACGTTGGTCCTGTGGGAGGTGTTGGTGCCACCCACGGGGCCGTTCGGGGGCTGTTTCGAGTTTTCACCCTTTAAGGTCATGTTTTTAAGCCTAAGTCTTAAAATATACAAATTACCTTATTACTCTCAAACCGGGATTCCCGCGGTTGCGAGGTCAGTTCCTACGAGTTACATTGGTCCCGTGGGAGGTGTTGGTGCCACCCATGGGGCCGTTCGGGGGCTGTTTCGAGTTTTCACCCTCTAACGTCATGTTTTTAAGCCTAAGTCTTTAAATATGCAAATTACCGTATTACTCTCAAACCGGGAGACCCGCGGCTGCGAGGTCAGTTCCTACGAGTTACGTTGGTCCCGTGGGATGTGTTGGTGCCACCCACGTGGCCTTTCGGGGGATGTTTCGAGTTTTCACCCTTTAAGGTCATGTTTTGAAGCCTAAGTCTTGAAATATACAAATTACCGTATTACTCTCAAACCGGGATTCTTGTGGCTACGAGGTCAGCTCCTACGAGTTACGTTGGTCCCGTGGGAGGTGTTGGTGCCACCCACGGGGCCGTTCGGGGGCTGTTTCGAGTTTTCACCCTTTCACGTCATGTTTTTAAGCCTAAGTCTTGAAATATATAAATTACCGTATTACTCTCAAATCGGGATTCCCGCGGCTGCAGGGTCAGTTCTTACGAGTTATGTTGGTCCCGTGGGAGGTGTTGGTGCCACCCACGGAGCCGTTCGAGGGCTGTTTCGAGTTTTCACCCTTTAACGCCATGCTTTGCTTAAGTGTAGAAATACGCAAATTACGGTCGTATTCTCAAATCGGGAGACCCGCGCCTGCGAGGTTAGTTCCTACGAGTTACGTTGGTCCCGTGGGAGGTGTTGGTGCCACCCACGGGGACGTTCGGGGGCTGTTTCGAATTTTCACCCTCTAACGTCATGTTTTTAAGCCTAAGTCTAGAAATAAGCAAATTACCGTCGTACTCTCAAACCGGGAGTCCCGCGGCTACGGGGTCAGTTCCTACGAGTTATGTTGTTCCCGTGGGAGGTGTTGGTGCCACCCACGGGGCCGTTCGAGGGCTGTTTCGAGTTTTCACCCTTTAACGCCATGTTTTGCAGCCTAAGTCTTGAAATATACAAATTACCGTATTACTCTCAAACCGGGATTCCCGTGGCTGCGGGGTCAGTTCCTACGAGTTATGTTGGTCCCGTTGGAGGTGTTGGTGCCACCCACGGGGCCGTTCGGGGGCTGTTTCGAGTTTTCACCCTTTAACGCCATGTTTCGCTTAAGTGTAGAAATACGCAAATTACCCTCGTACTCTCAAACCGGGAGACCCGCGGCTGTGGGGTCAGTTCCTACGAGTTATGTTGGTCCCGTGGGAGGTGTTGGTGCCACCCACGGGGCCGTTCGGGGGCTGTTTCGAGTTTTCACCCTTTAACGTCATATTTTTAAGCCTAAGTCTTGAAATATACAAATTACCGTATTACTCTCAAACCGGGATTCCCGCGGCTACGGGGTCAGTTCCTACGAGTTATGTTGTTCCCGTGGGAGGTGTTGGTGCCACCCACGGGGCCGTTCGGGGGCTGTTTCGAGTTTTCACCCTTTAACGCCATGTTTCGCTTAAGTGTAGAAATACGCAAATTAAGGTCGTATTCTCAAACCGGGAGACCCGAGGCTGCGGGGTCAGTTCCTACGAGTTACGTTGGTCCCCTGGGAGGTGTTGGTGCCACCCACGTGGCCGTTCGGGGGGAGTTTCGAGTTTTCACCTTTTATTGGAATGAACACAAGGTTAAAACTCAAAGTATATTCGTTCAACGAAATTTGATAAACTATTCATATTGGGACACATAAGTATAATGAATACTCTTACAAAGGGTATTCCAACCCTTTGGGAAGTTTACGGATGGTAAACAATTAGTAATTTTATCTTATTCATTGGTTTCTCGGCCTCGAATAAGTTATGGAAGTGAACCATAAATCTGACTAGTATACGCAAAACGTTCGATATAAGTTGGGAGGGCACAAGATTAAGGAATGAACAGAAGCCCTAGATGGGTTTGGTTAGTTAAATTCCAATTCCATACTATAAACTATGTTCATGGAAACACATTTCCCCATCCCGGGCATTTGGGGCTCGATTTGTCTCATTGGCCGGACGAATTAAAAAAGGCATTAGGGTGGGCAAAATGCTTACCCCATTTAGTATGTGTTTGTTTGTACATGATTCACAAACTCTTAGGGGTAAATGGTTTATTCTTGGAACCAACATATCTAACACAGGAGGTCTTAGCAACATGAGAGGTGTTTTGGCCTCTGATAGGTTATTCAGTTTTGATAATAGAAAATGAAGATGTACCATGTGTGGAACCTCTTTGTTTGATGTGCTCAAGGCCAAAAATATCCATGGTCTCCACCTTATTTTCCAAATGTTATTAACATTGACATATCTTTTGGTGATCCAGATTAAGGTTATGACTAAAAGGTTAAAGGTAAGCAATATGTTTGTGCAAAGGGCAATATGTTTGTGCAAAGGGCACTTAGAAGATATAACCTCAAATATAAAAGGGTTTTCATTAAGGAATTAAGATACAAACATGTTTTATATATATAGATAGATAGATACCTTTTCAAAGTAAGACTTTAGAATAAGTTCAATGTGTCTGATCTCCATCCATTCGGTATTAGTTTTTAAGAACCTATGAATTTTTGCACGTGGCCAACTAGAAGGAAGGGTATCTATGATTGATGTGTAGATGTTAGTGACATGAACTCGGAATCCCCTATTTCTCAACTTGTTGGCAAGATTCAATTTTACGTGCATGTGGCGCGAGACATCACAGTCTATGTCAATGCTCTCGGTACGCAGTTGTATCCATAACGGGTGGATTTTTTTTCCGCTTTCTCCAACAATGTAACCAAGATCAGGGCTATGTCGGGATTATGTGTGTGAAATATATCTTATATAACGTCATCCCAGTTTTCTGGTAGAGAAAATAGAATACGATCGAACAAGTAATCTTTTTGGATATCAAATCCATGATTTATAAGGTAGTTAAATTGTTCGATCTTTTTATTTCCGTACCTATAAATAGGAGTACCCTCTATATGACGCACGCTAATAAAAGAGTTATGTGTGCGGTCTAATTGCAACCTGTCCCACTCTTGTTGACAGTATTTATCACCGTGCCTCATTTTTCCTGAGAAAAGTATATGAGGGCATGAATACGAGTCCTGCTATTAAGGTTTAGGTTTGAAAGTTATGAGAGTTTAAACATACATATACACATAAACAAGAAAAGCATATGTGATATACTTTTTCATAGGCAAATCAAGAGCACATCCAACAAATTTAATAACATATACATTTATCGACACTAGTATCAATTCAATAAATTCAACATAGTATCCAACAACCAAGCCAACAATATCTCACTATAGTAATGTGTACACGTGTTTGCGACTCATATGTAAAAAAAAATCATTTAATTATATTTCTCAAAATAAAAATACACACGCATATTTTGATTAAAAAAAATACACACATATACAATCTAGGGTTTATTGACATAATCTATACATACACACACATACAAGCTAGGGTTTATTGACATAATCTATACATACACACACTAACTATTTAAGGTTTACTAAACCCTAATATTTTTTTTGACATAAATCTATACATACACATACATACAATCTATACATACACACACATACACACATACAAACATAAATCTACACATACATACACAAAAATTAGGGCTTTAGTTAGAAATCACGAAATCCAAATGAATCAATACATACCAACTGAAATCGATTAGCCAAATGCAAATCCAACTGAAATCCAATAGAAATCCAACCGAAATCGCAGGAGCTCGAAATCGCAAAAACCCTAACAGCAACGAAGTCGGACGTAATAAATGAGAAGCTGGGAATATTTCTTTTTAAGACTAGACTATGGTCACGGCCTAGAGCCCTGACCCGATGTGCGCGACCCATTAATGAGCATGATTTCTGGCGATTTTGACCTGGTCACGGCCAAGAGCCGTGACCCATTAATGACTTCGACAATGGCGTTTCCAAACTGGTCACGGCCAACAACCATGACCCATGCGCGCGACCCATCACTTTCTTGCAGAACAATGGGGATTTCTATATGGTCACGGCTATGGGCCGTGACCCATAATGCGTGACCCTTTTCCAACAGCCTTGGTTTTTGAATGATGTATGGTCACGGCCCATAGCCGTGACCCTTAATGTGTGTGTTTTCTACTTCGTCGCGCCCTTAGTCACGGCCCAAGTCCGTGACCCATCCGCGACCAGTTTAGAGGGATTTTTGGCGCCAAACTGGTCACGACCTGGTCACGGATTTGGGCCGTGACCGACCCGCGACCAGTTTGGAGGGAATTTTAGCGCCAAACTGGTCATGGCCTGGTCAGGGACTCGGGCCGTGACCCTCTATGGTCAGGGATTTAGTCCGTGAACATTTCCAGAGCATGGATAATTTAATGTGGTAATAAAATTGGTCACGCCAAAATTGAGTGGGTCACGGCCCAAGTCCGCGACCATCTGGTCGCGGACTTGGGCCGTGACCCACTGGGCATGACCATTCGCAGGATTTGGTGTAGTGTTAAAGCCCCCAACAAAATAAGTTTACACCCATATATAGCAAAATCAACAAATGTAACAATATAATGAACTTCATAGTTTTAATGTCATTGTTCTTTATCATTCCTTCATTTTATACCCAGCTCTACCAAGAATCATTTGCGCAATCACCATTTTAAACCTAATTGATACACCTTAACATATAAATGTACCGGAGTGAATAACTCTAATAGAAAAATGAATGAAAATTAAAATGTCCCACTTTCTAGCAGCGTTATTCTGCAAGGAAAAAAGACACAATATATTAAGCTTTCGAAATATAGATAACAATATATCATAATTATTCTACAACTATAAAATGGATAAAATTCATAAAGACTGTTTACTTAACAGTTTCACTTTGCAACTGATTTACTGGATAGTTAACTGATCTGTAATTGAAGCAACTAAAACTAAAAACTTTAATGATTTTTGTACTGAATTTCTCTTACCAAATCTTCCAAAAATAGAGATAAATTTAGATTGGAGATATTGATCATACATAATTTCAGTTAATTAATAATTAAACACAATTATTTCAATTAAAATCTATTTTGCAGATTTTTTTAACAATAAACACAAAAAACATAATGGTATTCATTCATCTTTAGTAAAAAGCTAAGGGACAAAACAATCTTTGTTCGTTGAGGGAGATATGCTTGAGAACTCAACACAATCCTTTTCAATTAAATCTTTGATAACCTCTAACATCATAGAAAGAGGAGATGCAAACTTTTAAAAAAATAATGTAAAAATGAGAATTTACTAAAAAAATTAAAATCACTGTGCAACATATATTATTATCCATTATATTAAGAATAACATCCTTAACGCTAATATAGATTAAATACGCATAAAAAACTTTAGCATTTTACCATTAAAGTATTTTAAGGTGCAATTGTAATAAAATATTATGATAATATTAAGAATACGTGCAATAATGTCCATTTGGTAATTGGCGTCCAAAGCTCAATATTTTCGCAATATTATACAAACTTTGAAAATCATAAAGATACATAATAACATTTACCTCATAGCAAATAATTTCGTCATCTATTATTTACCTCATAGCAAAGCATGTCTTCTTCTAGCATCTACAAAAGTGTTATCATTAGACAAAAATTTGGTGGTTGAAACAAAGTATACAAAAAAGTCATTAACTCCAAAATTAAACAAGCAATAACTCTTTTAATATATGAAAGGAAAAGAATCATACCACGTGAAGTTGGTATGAATTACCACGTTATAAATGCAACTCACCAATAATTAGATGATTGGATTGATATTACAAGACATTCCACAACTTATATCTGCAAAAAAAAAAAATGCAAAGATATGTATTAGAAAAATATGGCAAATGTGTGGAGTGAATTAACTAGTAAGCCATAAAGCCAATATAGTCCCTCTTGCAGTTTTACACCTTACTCCTACCACTTTGATATGTTCCAATGAATATACGAAGCCAACATAACAAAAAGGTCATGAATACAACGATTATAAACTAAGTTAGTTGAATATCATTTAAAACACAATTAAATGATTATGTAAGAAAAGTCAATTAGGAAAAATGTAAAAAAATGATTCCTTGATCAATGTACTATATGTACAAAGAAAATCCTCAAAAAGAAAAAATCTGTACAAAGAAAATGAAGTAAAGATTAGAAAACTACATCTACCCAATAATAATTAAATCAAATAATATTGAAATGTTTCATAATGATACATTTATGAAGAAGAGTAAACCCTATACGTGAACACCTAAAACTAGAACAACAATAGGAGACTATATCTAAACTAATTTCACCAAAAGTGAGGCATTGTTTCTTTCAAATTATTTTAAATAATACAAAATTTTACCAAAAAATATCAAAGAAAATAATCCTGAAACCAAAGTAAACTACCCATATTGAGCTTTTCTCAAACACCTAGTTTGCATCATCACAGGAATATCATTTGAGGTATATCCACCAGTTATGTTTAAATGATCCATTGCTTTATTTCCCCTAATATAAGAGAAAACCAAATAAATACAAAATATAACCAAATGGGTACCTACAAAATAAAGCAAAAAATGAAAAACCCTAAAATGCAAAAAATTAATTTGCCCCCCCAAAAATCAAAACATTAATAGGACCAGAAAAAGGAAAATATATATAGGAAAAAAATATGGAAAACCCCAAATCTCTAAACCCCAAAACTCATAACCTAAACTCACCCCAAATTCCAGCGTTAAAAAGATTTGTGAGTAAGATGGAGAGCCAATTTCCAACACATAAAAAACATAAAGGGAGACAGTTATGGAGGTCTTCAATAATGGCGGTGGCTCAATCATTTGTGGTGGATAAAGTGAGTTACTAGTCCTCTGCAAGCTGAAATAGGAGGGACGAAGGATAAGGTGGGTTGAATTTTTGTGCGAGATGTAACCCGAAATAGGAGGCGAGTGTTGAAAGTCCCCCTTCCCAATCCTGTGCACGCCACACTCAATTGTCACCTTTGTTGCTCAAAATTTATTTGAGCCCTTCATTTTTTGACTCGTTGGCATGAATCCGGACCGTTAATTATATTTTGTGTTTTTGGAATAGTAAAAAACCATGCTACTTTATTATATAGATAATATTTGTTGTTGGACTCAATTTGGGCTTAATCACATGTTTTTCATGCTCAAACGAATATATTTCAGGCTTCATATTTTGACTCAAACATATTGCGATTGAAACCACTTAAAGAACACTTGAAATTTGTTGGGCTTAAGGCTTAATCAACCTAATTTAACACTTTTATCTTAGTTTATGTTTGTACGTAAATTTTTTAAATGTTTACTTGCATCATGATGTTAAGACATGAAATAAAATCTTCTTAAATATTGGCATATGCACTACAAATAATCTGGTGTTGAGTTACCGAAAAAATATTACAACTACCATATTAAAGAATATTTCAAAATATAGGGATTTTTCTTATTAGATTTATAGAGACATATTTATGTAGGTTCGAGTGGGGAGGTTTCCCCCTAAATGATTCCAAAGAAATTTAAATGTGTAAAAGTTTAGAGCTGTCATGTGTAAAGCTATAACACATCTAAACAAGCTCCCAATAGCCCGTGGTTTAATAATATGAAGTCATGTACTAGAAAACTATGGAATATCACTTCTATTTTAAATAGTTTTCATGACTAAGTTTCTTTTATGTCCTAATTGAAGTCTTAAAGGTGACATTATTAGTGATATGCCTGCTTTATTTTGTAAGTAGGAGACCATGTATGTTGAAGAGTGTCTAGGTGGTTGTGGTTCATTCAAGTATTAAAAGTAATATCCATGTAGTAAATAGGCTAGAAAATATATAGTAGGCTAAATTTAGGTTAGTGATCTTTACATATTTTGGAAACGAAATGCGAACATGGTATTAAAAGAGTCGAGGGAAATTTAGTTACTGTGAAATTTCATTATATGATAGAATTTTAATAAACAATGTTATGAATCAAATGGTTTGGAACATATAATATGAAATAATATGTGGCATCAACACGAGAAAACAATATGTGGCATCAACACAAAAAACACTGTTATGAACCAAATGGTTTGGCACATATAATATGTAAGACTGCGACCGAGGCAAATGCAACTGTAATATTTTTTAATTTTTTCATTAATGAAATGCCTACTTTATTTTTTCACTTTTCACTTACATTTAAAACGTTTTCTTTCAAGAGAGGTCATAGTCATAATTTCACTAAGGATTGTCTACTTATATTGGGGAATATATAATGAAGTTTATGTGACAGAAAATTAAGTTTAGCACAAAGACTTGACAATAAACACTCAAATTCTATAAAGTGTAACATTTAATGTATTATAATACATAGAGGTTTTTAATATAAGACAATACTCACAACAACGGGTAACTTGAATTCCTCATCAATTTGTCTCAGTAATTGAAACCCATCCATATCTGGAATATGCAAATCTCATATAACGAGGTCAATTCATCCAACCATGCTCCAAAGTGTGAAAAAAGCATCAAGTGGATGATAAGATGTCACAATTGATAAATCAAACAAAACATCCACTAAAGTAAGTAAAAATTCCATTAATAAAACACCTATATGATAATGTAATCAATTAAAGTAACCAATGACATCTCATTTATCTTCCATGAACATGGATTCTCACTAATTACTCTTATTTAGTTCTTGGTAAACTTTCATAACTTGAACCCTAAAATTGTAAAGAACCTTTTTAATTCACATTTTTATATTCATTAGGCCTTTTCGAATGTTAATTTACGTACAAGTATTGTAATCTATGTCAATTGTGTATATAATATGATGATAATTCCATTCTCAAAATGTCATATTTTATATGTGCATTGACATATATAACATTATATAAAAATGTAAAAATTAAAATACCCCCCCCCCCCCCCCCCGCCCCCCAGAAATGTTATTATACAGTTTTCGTGGCAGATTTGTGCAAAGAAAATCGGATTAAGAAAATAAAATAATTAAATAAAATAATTTTAAATACAAAATATGATGCATAAGATGGTTTTGTGTTTTACAAGAAAAATAAATGAAACTAAAAATCTCAAGAAATTTATTTATCCTCACCTGATGTGTGCCTTGATGGTGGGCATTCTCCTCTATCTATTTTTATATCCTTTAATAAAACATGGCTCCAAGTGAATTTTATTGACAAAAAAATAACCGCTTGAAGAACATAAAAAATTCATCAAAGCAATTGGACATGTTTTTAACAAAAATACCTAAAAGAAGAAGACAAATTAATTTTTTTAAGTTACCTTTGCATTTGTTTTTCTTGAGTACAACTGCAATAATAGATAAACAAGTAGCATCATCATCCACAACCAAAATGCAGATTGTTTCAGAAGATGTTTTTCTCTCCATTTTTTTTATTTTCTTGAAGTTCATTTGATAAGGATAGAATAATGAAATGTAAATACAACAAAGAACAGATTACCAATTCTTTTAATATAGGTTGTTTCAACTCAAAAGGAACAAAATGACTCTCACTTATTTATTTTTTATATAAGCATCAATAAAAAACAAATTTGAATAACAACTAATTTGTACCGACATGAACGGTAATATTATATGTTACGGATGCATTTAATTCATTAAAGGCAAAAATGTAGATTAAAATATGACAATCAAACATAAAGTACCACATTAATGAGGGTTCATGCACTTAATTCATGTTTATTTAAAATATATTTTTGTCAATGTTTTTTTAAAGTCTTTCATTTAATATCCATTATTCAAGAATAAGAACTAATTAAACTAAAACGACATTTCTTTTTAATTAACTTGGTATTATCAATAACAAGTGATAGTTTCTAATAATCTTTCACACGACCGTCATTGAATCATAATCAGATTATGTAATATGACAATGACTTTATAATTAAATTATTTAATAGATTATGGGTCATAGATATATTCTATCATATGAAAAATATATATTATACATACACACGCATTTATAGCTTTATTTTCAGGATCATTGTTGTTAAATTGAAAACAAATAGAATATAATAATATCAAAATTTTCAAAAGGTGATATTTTAGAAAAATACATTATATTTAGTCATAGTTTTTAGGGTCATATACTGTTGGGGTCCAGTAAATCTTATTATTTGACCAGGGTTCCAAACTTACAGAATCCATCACTTGATCACTTTGACCGTCTCTTGACCCATTTTTAACAAAAGACCATTTTGATGAGACAAACACTGTTGGAAATCTAAACAACATGAACAAATTGCCACATTAGGATGAGGATAGTAATATCAAACCAATTTTCTTGGTATTGTTACCATTCCTGAACGAAATATGGACAATCCTCCTTTGGAACAAGATACCAATGCTTCCCCTCAACTTAAGACAGGATCTTAGGCCATTCTTATGAAAGAAGATGAAGAGGATCAAATCTTTGACAAAGAAACCCGTTACCATGAAAAAGGTAAATTCATAAACTACATTATAGAGAAGGAAGTAGATCATGTGATTAAATTCCTCATCAATAACCTTCATAAACCGTCTTTCAATGTGTTTGTGACTGATTCATAAGGCTACACAATATTTTTATCTAATTCTAAAGTGAAAAAGATTAAAGTCAAGATTAGGAAATAACTTCAAGCTCAATCTCGTTATATCTTGAGGAGTGGGTCCAACAGTTCTCATAATGATGTTTTTATATTGGAACACTAGGGTTTTAGGAAATCCCATATTGACAAAATGCTATCTTCACGTTCTATGCATCATATACCTAATATTTTATGTGTTGCAAAACCTAAAATGGTTATTGCCATACATTTCCAAAAGTACTTCAAGACCTTTGGTATAAGAGCAGAATTTATGATTAGCTTATTATGTTTATAGTTTGACATATTTTGTTATCCTTGTATATCATCATGTACATTATCAAGGATTCGATTAAAGACAAGTTAGTTACCGAATACGACAATTAAAGATCAAAGAGTTGATTTCTTCACTACAACATACGAAGAAGGTATATGAGTTTGATTTTGTGTAAACATTATGTTCAGAGGTATTTACAAGTTTTTGAAACATAAATATTTTTGAAAATATTCTTTAAAAAATATTTTAAGCCATCTCGTTAAAAATAGATATTGAGGGTCGTTCAAATTAGTTTCTTCAACTCGTTGGATGCCAATCATTCGAACAAAACTTCAAATGAGTTATTTTTCCTAATCGCTTTGGAATGTTTTTCGATCTATCATTCGTTGTCATTCGAACAAGTTTTAATAATTCATTCGAATGAGATAACACTTGTTCAAATGATCTAGCAAAAAAATATTTTTTATTTTGTTTCAAATGCAATATTTTCAAGTATATCTATTAGAGATTTTCCTCCCTATTTAAGAGGTACAAACCTACACTTTGTTGAAATCCTTTTTTCACCTATTTTACGATCAAGCACTTTGGTTTTCCAAATACAAACCCCTTGGATATTTTGGGATCGCTTTATCAAACCCATAAGAACACATCTCTTGATCATATCCGCGTGGAGTTCATTCTTCAGTGTTGACGATAGAAAAGGAGTTTGTTGAGGTTGATAGGTGAAAATCAAGGCTATGGGAGCTTACCGTGGAGCATTATTGGATGTGTATCACTCTCTATTATTAACATGTAAGGAAACATACATGAGATACTTAGTGAAGTCCATGTTTATGAGGTTGTCTGTGTCGTCTGTAATACCTTGGTTGTAATAGTGCTGAAAAGGGTTTTTCTCGAAAGTTTTTCGTGTTATTGTTTTTTATTTATTTATTCGATTTAGATTTAATATCTTGCATGTTTAGTTTCACCTCATGAATTAAGATAAGATTGAATTAAAATTTAACGTGGATCTTTTGTGACTTAATTTATTAATTCTACCTTTACCATATAATTGGACCACTCTGTTGTCTTTTGAAATTGATATCATGGTTTATTTCAATAAGGTATTTAGCTGAATCGAGATGATTTTATGGAGAATTTGCACAATAGTCCACCTTTGTTTGAATGCATATTTGAAAACTTGGATGAGATCATCTCTAAAATCGATCGATGAGTGCGTTTGGCTTGTTGTTGAAAGGGGGCAGACTCCTCTTATCGTGACTAATGAAAATGTCATTAGTCTCAAGCCAGTCATAAATTGGACTGAAGATAACTTTTGATTGAGTAATTATAACTCTCTTGATTTGATTGTTATTTTTAGTGTTGTCATACGCGTTGAATTCCACCCCGTCATTACGTGTACCATGTCTAAAGAAGCTTGGGTAATTCTCTAACACGCATGAGGGTACCAATGTTGTCAAAGATTCTAAGATTCAAAACCTCACCACACAATTCGAGACTATACATATGCTTGACTCTGACACTTTTGATGAATTTGATGCTAGTATATATGATATTGTGAATTCTTGTTTTAATTTGGGTGAGAAAATTCTAGAAAAAAGATTTGTTAAATTTTTTTAAAGGTATCTCCAGTCTCATTTTAATGTAAAAATTACCGTCCTTAACTCTTTGGGAATTCCACAATTAGGCTAGAAGAACTCATGGGTGATAACCAGACTTACGAATTAGACATGTTCCCTGAGACACAAAATAAAAAATAAAAAGAAATAGATTTAAAGCTAAATAAAAAAAGAGGAGGTTTCTGACTACGATTTTAAAATTGATTAAGATGACCTTGCCCTGTTTTCTACAAAACCAAACTCAAAAATAAAAGTACATCCAAATCGAAAAATAAAAAAATTGAGAAAACAAAATCTCAAAGCGGGTAAGAGTTTTAATGAGATTGATCAGAATAGAGCTAGAGGTGAAATCCCAAGAAAGATGGATCAAAGAGGTGATGCGTTTGGGGGGAAATTTCACACAATCCATCAGTGTCCAACCAGGATTAAGAGATGAGGCAAACGCAAATCGGCCTATAACTGCACTCTAAACGATAGTAATGTTGAGTCGATGGACTCCAGGGATGAATCACCACATGGACGTAACTTCGTCGTGTTCATCGCTAGTCAGGTTAGCACTTTAAGTATGTCTCACACCGTGTGACACTTTGCCTAATTAAATATCAGGTGATCAATCCTTTATTAAATTAAATCAGATTATCCAGTTGGTTCATTCTCAACATCACTGTCGAAAAATAATTTCTTTATTAATTCACCAAATAATTAATTAAGTTAGTTTCAAAACTTTTCCCTTTTTCAATTTAATTAAAACCATTCCACAATACAGAATAATACTAAGCAACATCACATCACAACTGAACTAAATATAACAAGAATAAATGTGACTGGAATAGCTCTCCAGTTAAAATATTTCATTACCACCAAACAAAACTGATATCAACAGTACTGACATAAATAATTACAATCTCTGGAATAGAAATGAAATAACTAAAATCCTGGGCGACATGCCTAAAATGAATATGGACACTAAATAGGTATGAATCAATAGAATGGAAGTGTCTAATAAAAGTCTGCATCTCTAGTTGCAGCTATAACACGTCAAGACATCCATATTCTATGTCGGGCGTCCCTGATGCTGGACACCTGATGTAAAAGATACAATAGAGAAGAGAATATGCAAGGAAATAGGTCAGAGCACGATTTTAAAAGCTTTTTAAAAATAGCAAGTTCTTACGAACTGCAATTAAGCAATTATTATGTACATGTTAGCTTCTCGGGTTCTCGCTTGAGAATCTCACCTCTCATCTAGTGTGCACGCCTAACGTATCTTATTATCTCCTCAATTAAGGTTATCAAATATGATTATATCCAATATCATTTCCCTGTATTTCCCACACAACACGTATGATAATTAAACATGTTCATTTCTCTTTAATATGAACTAGTCTTTCACAACTTTAGGATTAAGTACCCACTTACTTAATTCAATAAGATTTTATTATTCATTTTCATCTACAATTTCACACAGTAGATTACATCACAATATATATATATATATATATATATATATATATATTAATATACAAATTTCACACAGTAGATTACATCACAGTGTATATATTCATCATATTATTATATATACTAATATGGCACCTCCTAGACATAGTTGCGGTACATGCATACTCTGCTATCATATCTTGATACATCTCGCGCTGTATAAAGGACTATTGGTTCAACGTCTCTCACGAACTATAATTAACATAACACATATATTGGAGGCGAGCAGACACCCAGCCAAATGGGTCACGTACATACCTACACTCCCATTCAACTGTCAAAACTATCATTCTCATCGATAGCACGTGTCCAAGGTCCTACTCCCAGGGTACGAATCTAAAATCCCCCCAAATGGGCTCATCAGGATAAGATCGTCCACAATAGGAAAACCTACACCTCGATAGCAAGCAACGTAGGTATGTCATACACACAATAAATAATAATATAGGTATTCACCCCACTTATATATAGTAACAATAGGGCCTACGCACAACCAATATAATTAATTTCCACACGTAGTATATTTATCTCTCATATTCTATGTATTTATAGATTATGACAACTTCTTAAAGTAAATTCCCGAGCTTCTCTCATCACTCAAAGGGTAATCGTTTATTTCTCACGTAAATTCAGTAGGTAAACATCTACGCTCTACTGGTCCATGTCATCACAACTCTCGAATTTATATGAATTACAATTATCTTCAATTAGGTTTATTCCTCGATAATCCCTAATTCAATTTTAACCCTTTATTTCATCTCCTACGGTGAATCCCATATATGCTTAAGGTTACTCCGGTAATTAATTACCCCCTTACTACTGGTACCAACCTTAAGTTATCATTTATCCGATTCAAACTCCAATTTATATAATTTTCAATCGTAACTCATTCGATTAGCACTAGTAATTCACCCCATTCAATTCCATACATAATAATACTTTTTCGGATCTTAAGTATATCCTACTGCCCTTCATTAAGTCCCATTATGTTCAATTAATCAACACCAAATATTTCTAAAAGTTGGGATTTACTCAGAAATTAAAAAGTAAAAAAATCACATTTTCCAGGGGAAGTAGATCGATCAAAGATTTTGGTCGGTCGATCGATCAGTCGATCGATCGACATTCTTGAGTCGATCGATCTGATATTTGCCCAGATTTCTGCATATGTTTGCATATGGGTTTTACACTTTTTCATCATCAAAACCACTACAAAATAATCCCAAACTCCTAATAATTCATCCCAAAAGATATATCACGGTATATAAATGTCCTCTAACCTGTAAACAATATGAAATCATCACGAAGTTTCAATTAAATCAAGTTATCTCCCGTAAAATTCAAAAACTTCTTAGTTTGTCATCCCATTAACAAATTATCATAAATCCCAGATTTCTTCACCAAATAATACCAAATTTCGTGGAGTTAATTCCATATTAAAAAAGAGATCAATCCTACACAATTTTTCATTTCACGGATTCATTTAAAAACCATCATATTCCGCCTTTGGTTCATGCAACTTTTCTGAATTTCATAACTATCCTAATATGGACAATATACATGCTAAATTTGCAATAGTTAATCACGTGCCTCTAATTCGTAGGTCTAAACTGTTGGGGAACAAAAATCTAGTGGTTTTCCTCCTTTTTCGGCCAACTTTCGGTGGTGGTGGTGGTGGTGGTGGTGTAGGATGACTCTTGACTTTTGGTCTCCTAGAGAAGTCTCTTCCTCTCCTAGAAAAGTCTCTCCCTCGCCCCTAAGTATTTCCTCTGATTTTTAGTGAATGAACCTTAATCCTACCACCTCTACACTTATATAATATTAATACAAGTTCGTGGGTACTATTCACCCATTTTGGAAAAAGACCAAAATACCCCTCGAGGGTGTCAGTTTGGTCCCAAATTGCCCCGAGACCCAAAGTAATCCCTCAGGTAGACTTTTTCAATTATTTAAACCCTTCCGGAAACTTTGGCACAGTCAAAACGACCATTCGGATGACATAAAAATAATTTAATTTTCATTCCAATTTAAATATAGTCCCAACACGACTCACACGCGGGTTTCGACTTTATTACCGTAATTGTCATTTTCGTAACTCGCGACAATTTATAGAATCATAACCATATATAAAGTCATAATCATATATATTACTTTTAATCACAAAATAACATTCGACATAAATCACATATTACTCTATTCTCGAGTAATATTTAAATTCAGATTAATTTTCAATTATCCCACAATTAATTATAATTAATCCCATTTTAAAAGTAATTAAAAATACGGGGTGTTACCAAGTGCAATTAAGTAATTATTATGTACATGTTAGCTTCTCGGGTTATCGCTTGAGAATCTCACCTCTCATCTGGTGTGCACGCCTAACGTATCTTATTATCTCCTCAATTAAGGTTCTCAAATATGATTATATCCAATATCATTTCCCCTTATTTTCAACACAATACGTATGATAATTAAACATGTTCATTTCTCTTTAATACGAACTAGTATTTCACAGCTTTAGTATTAAGTACTCACTTACTTAATTCAACCATATTTTACTATTCATTTTCATCTATAATTTCACACAGTAGATTACATCACAGTATATATATTTTAATCTACAAATGTCACACAGTACATTACATCACAGTGTATATATTAATCACATTATTATATATACTAATATGGCACCTCCCAGATACAGATATAGTGCATGCATACTCTACTATCATGTCCTGATATATCTCTCACTGCATAAATGACTATTGGGTCATCGTCTCTCACCAACCGTAATTAACATAACATATATATTGGAGGTGAGCATACTCCCCAGCCAAATGGGTCGCGCACATACATACATACGCTCCCATTCAAGCATTAAAACTATCTTTCTCACCGATAGCACATGTCCAAGGTCCTATGCTCAGGGTACGAATCTGAAATCCTCCCAAATGGGCTCATCAGGATAAGATCGTCCACAACACGGGACCTCCACCCCGATAGCAAGGAGCGTAGGTATGTCATACACACAATAAATAATAATAATAATAATAATAATAATAATAATAATAATAATAATAATAATAAAGGTATTTACCCCACCTATATATAGTAACAATAGGGCACGCGCACAACCCATAAAATTAATTTCCATACGTAGTATATTTATCTTTCATATTCTACATATTTAGAGATTATGACTTAACTTATTAAAGTATATTCCCGAGCTTCTCTCATCACTCGAAGGGTAATCATTTATTTTTCATGTAAATTCAGTAGGTAAACATCTACGCTCTACTGGTCCATGTCATCACAACTCTCGAATTTCTATGAATTACAATTATCTTCAATTGGGTTTATTCCTCGATAATCCCTAATTCAATTTTAACCCTTTATTTCATCTCCTAGGGTTAATCCCATATATGCCTAAGGTTATTCCGATAATTAATTACCCCCTTACTACTGGTACTAACCTTAAGTTATCATTTATCCTATTCAAACCCCAATTTATATAATTTTTGACCGTAACTCATTCGATTAACACTAGTAATTTTCCCCATTCAATTCCATACATAATAATACTTTTCGGGTCTTAAGTATATCCTACTACCCTTCTATAAGTCCTATTATGTTCAATTAATCAACACCAAATATTTATAAAAGTTAGGTTTACTCAAAAATTAAAAAGAAAACAAATCACATTTTCCAGGGGAAGTAGATCGATCAAAGATATTGACCGACCTTGGACAAGCCATGGGCCCACGATATCAGCCCTCGGTTTTAGTAAGGTCGTCCCAGGCCGACACTACCACCTACATTTCCAATGGACACTACGCGCATCACAGGCATCGACAGCATTCTCATATACCTGGGTATGGCAACCTCGGCCGAGGTGACAAGAAGCCTTGGTAATCTTCAACATGGAATCAATCCAACCTCGACTGGGGCCGAGGTGACAAGAAGCCTTGGTAATCTTCAACATGGAATCATTCTAACCTCGGTTGGGGCCGACCCCCAGCATAATGTCTCGGCTGAGATCAGGCCGAGACTCCCTATGGCACATCTCGGATTGAACGAATATCAAGCCTTTATAGCTCGGCCTCTCCCAGGCCGAGGTCATGCACCAATATGGCGGCCGAGCCTCTGTTGACATTTGGATAAGGACACATGGGCACAAATCAGTTGTAACAAGATTATTCTCCACACGTGGGGAGAATATTTCATCATCATTCCTTACATGTGACAGTGACAGGCGGCTTCCCCCTATTGGTGAGGTTACCACACACATGCTCATTGCATGCATGGGGGGTACATTACACCCCCTAGGTACTATATATAGAGGTCATCCTCTACCTTGCAAAGGGATCCAAGATATTCAACCCTAGCTAAAACTCTGTCTAGATATACAGTAGAGAGAGAAAGCTTGAGAGATTGTATCCATGGCCATTAGTGCCTTATTGCAGTGAGATTACACACACATGGTGGACGTAGGCCAATCTAGGATGAACCACTTATTTTTTGGTGTTGATTCCTCTTCTCCTCAACTCATTCTCTTATCTTTTTACATTACTGTGCTGCCATTGTTGTTCTTAGATTGAGCTTGAAATCACCTTACCTGGTGGTGCTGATTCTGGCATCATCATTTTGGCACCGTCTGTGGGAACGAGAAGCTATCTCTTCCTCTTTTTCTGCTTAACCTCATCGGAGACTCTGGTGGTGAACCAGGCCTTCCCCTAGCGTGGAGCTGTTTCACCATTGAAAGAGTTCATGTGAGGTACTAAGCTTATCTGCTACTCAAGCTCTCTAGTGTTAACATATGGCACCAGACTTACCACCGCCTCTTCCGCCGCCCGGGGGTGGAGGGCTTAGGTCCAGTCAGGCGCCCCCCAGTCCGAAATGGCGGAGGTAGCAGCGGCCTTAAAATATTTAGTTGCAACACAACAAGCCATGAATGAGCAATTTGCTCAGCTCAGTCAAACTATGATGAGGCCACCTGGAGTCTCACCGGACATGATCACTCCGGCGGCAGTTCAGCCTCATCCTGACGCCAGGGGACCACCCCAGGCTCCAATGAAGGACCAGCCTGCATCCCAGCGGAGAAGGGACGTTGCTGACCCTAGGCGCTTGCGCCTAGGGAGGCAGGGAAACCCTTGCCCAGAGGACAGGTATGATGACCTAGAAGATGAAGAAGCCCCAGAAGACTGCTGGGAGCCGTATGAGGTGTCAAATAACACTATACGACCTCTTAGGCAGAGTCAAGGATGTGTCGGTCGAAGAGGTGAAGAGGCCCGACAAAGAGGGTCGACCTTTGATAGGTTGAGCAGAGGGTCGGCCTTCGAGAGACTGGGCCCGGTGAATGACCTAAGACAGAGCCTGTCGAGGTCAAGGAGCGCAGCAGGCTCTCAGAGAGGGAATAGGCAGGGTCAACCAGACCAAGGCCGACCCTGTGAAAGAAGAGACAGGGAACAGGAAGAGGTCAACAGCCAACGTGTCGCGGTTGGGGAACCCTCTGTCCATCGCAGGGAGGTGGCAGGGGATAACCTCAGCCAAGTTGATGACAGAAGACCCTGGAATGATTCTATCCAACACCTTGAGGAGAATATAGGAGATCTCATTAAAAGAAGGGACCCATTACAGAGGGGTTACTCAGAGGGCTCCCCATTTATGTCTAGGATAGTGGGGTTCCCAACCCCAGCCAAGTTCAAGCCTCCTACAGTGACTCCCAAGTATGATGGCAGCACTAACCCCGTACACCATATCGAGATGTACCAGTCTGCTGCAGACATTTACTCGATACCCGATGAGATGAAGTGTAAGGCCTTCTCAGGGACCTTGACAGGGGAAGCACACAGTTGGTTCACCTCCCTTCCGAAGAACTCAATTGAGAACTTCAAAGGCTTGGCTGAGTAGTTCATCCACAACTTCTGCTTTGGGGTAAGACCTCAAAAGAAGACTACCCACCTGCTGTATGTCAAACAGGTCAAGGGTGAGAGCCTAAGAGACTACATAGCAAGATTCAACAAAGAAAAATTGGAGGTGGAAGATTATGAAGAGAGCATAGCCATGACCGCCCTTATAGGAGGCCTCCAGAAGGGGAAGCTATTGTGGAAACTGGCGAAAGACCCCCTAGGTCCATGGCGGAGCTGCTGGCAACCGCAGGGAAAGTGATGAATGCGGAAGAGGCAATGGCCGCCAAGTATGAGGAGGAGAACCGCGGTAGCACGGGAAAGTCCCAAGGTAAGAAAGAAGGGAAGAAGAGGTCAAGAGATGACAAGTTCGCTCATTACACTCCTCTGACTGTGAGCTGTGAGCACATCCTCAATGAGATTAAGACTGACCGGACTCTGAGGTGGCCAGAGAAACTGAAGGCCCCACCACATAAGAGGAACAAAAACCTATGGTGCGAGTTCCATCAGGATGAGATTAAGAAGATGCTGAAATCTGGAAAGCTAAGGAAGTATGTGGATGGTAAGGCTCCAAAGGGTGGAAGAGATGACCCTAAGAAAAGAAGAAATGACAGATGCCGTGGTAATATCCCGGCCAGAAGGGACGATAATTCAGAGGGAGATGATGAAGACGACCCGGATCTTCCGCCAAAGGATGACAACACCCCGATGAAGAGGGTCGGTATGATCTCCTCTGGTGTTAGCACCATATGTGGGGGATTTGCAGGAGGTCGCTCTGAGGTAGCCGACAGGAAGGCTCATGTAGCAAAGACCAGGTCGTTGGCCAAGATCGAAGTTGTGAATCTAACGTCTTCTGATGCAGTGCAGAAGAGGAAGAAGGTAGACATGGACACCCTCATAGTGGGGTTCTCCAGACTCGACTTCAAGGGTATCTTAGCCCCTCATGATGACCCTTTGGTCATAACAACAAAGGTGCATGGGTGCGAGGTACAGAGGATCCTCATAGACGGGGGAAGCTCAGCAGATGTGATGTTCTGTCCTTGCTTCAAGAGCCTGGGTCTTAGCAGGGAAAGGATGGTGACCTATCATCACCCATTGATAGGCTTCAGTGGCGAAAAGGTCCACCCATTGGGCATGTATGAGATGGATGTACGGATGGGGGATGAGTGGCCTAGGAGGCTGACCAAGAAGATAAACTTTTTCGTTACGGATGAAAACGTCTTCTCGACCTACAACCTCATCATAGGAAGGGTGGCCCTTAAAGAGTTTAAAGCTGTGCCGTCGATGGTCCATCAGATGCTAAAATTCCCGACTCTTTATGGAGTAGGGGAAGTGCAAGGAGACCAGACCACGGCGCGAGAGTGTTACTTCAACTCGGCCGAAGAGAGAGAAGCCCATAAGAGAGCAACCACCACCTACAATATTGACACTCTTGACTCAAGAGACGAAACAAAATTGAAGAAGGGTGAGGCCGCGGAAGAGGTAGAATCCATCATCCTTAATGAGGATGAGCCGGAAAAAACCATCCAGGTCGGTAAGGCCCTAGAGCCAGGAATCAAGGAAGATCTGATAAACTTCCTCAGGAGGAGCAAAGTTTCTTCGCATGGAGTCACGCAGACATGCCTGGCATTGACCCTGAGGTCATGAGCCACAAGCTCAACGTGGACAGAGATGCCAAGCCAATCAATCAGAGATGAAGAGTCTACTCCAGGGAGAAGTACGACATCATCCAGGAAGAGGTAAAAAAGTTGGAAGAGGCCGAGTTCATAAGAGAGGTTACCTATCCGGAGTGGCTCTCAAATGCAGTCATCGTACCTAAGGCCAATGGGAAGTGGCGAATGTGTGTAGATTTCACTGACCTGAACAGGTCTTGCCCGAAAGACAGCTATCCCTTACCTAGGATAGACCAGATGGTGGACGCAACGGCAGGACACGAGCTCATGAGCTTCATGGACGCTTATTCAGGCTATAACCAAATCTTCATGGATGCTGAAGACTCTAAGAAGACAGCCTTCATTACTGACAAAGGGACGTACTGCTACAAGGTGATGCCCTTCGGTCTGAAAAATACGGGGGCAACGTATCAACGTCTTATCAATAAGATGTTCGAAGAGCAAATAGGTAAGACCATGGAGGTATATGTAGACGATATGCTAACGAAGAGCCTGAAAGCATGTACTCACGTAGCGGACCTTGAGAAGACCTTCGATGTCATGGACTCGTACAGAATGAAACTCAACCTATCAAAGTGTGTCTTCGGAGTAGGAGCTGGGAAGTTCCTGGGATTCATCGTTAATCAGAGGGGGATTGAAGCAAACCCTGAGAAAATCAAGGCATTACTCGATATGAAGACTCCTAGGAGTATCAAGGATGTCCAGAGACTCACGGGAAGAGTGGCTTCCCTTAACAGGTTTATTTATAGGGCAACGGACAAGTGTCTTCCATTCTTTAAAGTTCTAAGAAAGGCCTTCCAATGGGACGAAGAGTGTGAAAAAGACTTCGACCAACTCAAGTCCTACTTAGGGTCTCCCTTGTTGCTGTCACGGCCCATCACGGGGGAAAGGTTGTTTGTGTATCTGGCAGTCTCTGAATCAGCCATCAGTACGGCCATCATACGGGCAGAGGATGGGGTCCAGAGGCCTGTGTACTTCAACAGTAAGGCCCTTCAAGGGTCTGAACAAAATTATCCCCGAATGGAGAAGTTGGCTTATCCCCTAATGCATGCCTTAAGGAAAATGAAGCCTTACTTCCAAGCTCACTCCATGGTAGACCTCACTGACTCCCCACTAAGGCAGGTTCTGCACAAACCTGAGAAGTCCGAAAGATTGATGACCTGGGCCATCGAACTAGGAGAAT
Source organism: Sambucus nigra (assembly GCA_949130495.1). Taxonomy (NCBI): domain Eukaryota; kingdom Viridiplantae; phylum Streptophyta; class Magnoliopsida; order Dipsacales; family Adoxaceae; genus Sambucus; species Sambucus nigra. The sequence goes on from OX422220.1 coordinate 77,606,352, forward strand.
ATGATCTCACCTACCAGCCTAGGACAGCCATCAAGGGGCAGGCCCTCGCAGACTTTGTCGCAGAATTCACCTAGGAAGAGGCCGGTAGAAGTTTGGAAGAGGCCGAGACAGTGAAAGGCTTAGATGACGGTGAAGAGACGAACCGTAGTGTCTTCCAAGATTCGGAAGAGACGAACCGTAGTGTCTTCCGAGATTCGGAAGAGACGAACCGTAGTGTCTTCTGAGATTCGGAAGAGACGGCACCAAACGTCTTCTGAGATCGGGAAGAGGTCATCTCAAGCAAAACCCGGAGCGGAATAGAAGAGAAAAAAGAGGATCGATACCTCTTTAAGAAGGGGGTTATGAGAGAAGGGGTCTTCTCATCAGATATAAACGTCTGGAGCCTCTTCGTTGATGGCTCTTCTTGTGATAGTGAAAGCGGGGCGGGACTAATACTCTCGGCTCCATATGGCGCCAACATTGAATACGCCTTGAGATTCAACTTCCAGGACTCAAACAACGAGTCCGAGTATGAGGCCATGATAGCAGGTTTCTTATTAGCAACAACTCTTCGAGTAAAGCGACTCCTACTCCATAGCGACTCAAGGTTGGTTGTCAATCAAGTATTGGGGGTATACGAGGCCAAAGACGAAAGGATGGACAAGTACTTGAAGAAGGTAAGAAGGTTGTTAGAATATTTTGAAGAAGCAAAACTGAAGAGAGTGCCTCGACTGAGCAACAATCACGCTGATGCATTGGCAAGGCTGGCCTCAGCAGTGAAGACAGATATGGGAAGGACCATTCCAATCGAGGTCTTAGGAAAGGCAACCATCGAGGAGGACGAGGTATGTAGCCCTTGTCACAATGTGAACCTAGGAGACTCATGGATCGACCCGCTCGTCAGATACCTAAGAGAGGGAGAGCTGCCTGAGTCCAAGCTAGAAAGGAGAAAATTGAGATACAGGGCTGCCAAGTTCTCAATGATAGGAGACGTCTTGTACAAAAAGGGGTTTCTATTGCCCCTCCTCAGATGTGTGCATCCCATGGAAGTACCCCGGGTCTTACAGGAGGTTCATGAGGGTTCTTGCTCTAGCCACATAGGGGTAAGGCCCTTAGCCAAGAGGATCATCACACAGGGATACTGGTGGCCTACCTTGTCTAAGGACGCTGCAGACTATGTGAAGAGGTACGAAAAATGTCAAAGGTTCGCCACTATCCCTCATCAACCCCATCAACCTATGACGTCAATCTCTTCTCCATGGCCATTTACGGTATGGGGAATTGACTTGGTAGGACCTTTGCCAAGAGCTGTCAACAACTATAGATTCTTGATAGTTGCTATTGACTACTTTTCAAAGTGGGTGGAGGCAGAACCGATGATAATAATTACAGAGTAGAAGACCTTCCAGTTCATTTGAAGGAACATCATATGCAGATATGTCCTCCTAAACACTCTCATCTCGGATAATGGGACCAGTTCAAGAACTCCTTTTTAGAAAAGTATTGCCTAAGAGTGGGGATTAAACAGTTCTTCTCATCTCCTGGTCGACCTTAGGCAAATGGCCAGACCGAGGTCACAAACAGGACCATCTTGGATGGAATCAAGAAGAGGTTAGAAAATGCGAAGGGCAGATGTACAGAAGAGGTCTACGCTGTGTTATGGGCCTACAGAACCACGACAAGGACACCAACAGGAGAAACCCCATTCATGCTGGCACATGGCTCAGAGGCCGTCATACCAACGGAAGTAGGACTACCAACTCATCGGATTCAGACCTACGACCCAGACAGCAATGGGGAAGAGAGGAGGCTAGACGTGGATCTTATCGAAGAAAGAGGAGAAGACGCAGAGGTCAGAAAAGCAGCCTACCAGCAGCGGGCAGCGAAATTTTACAACCAAAGGGTGAAGTCAAGACCCATTGTAGTGGGAGAACTAGTGCTAAAGAAGACCCTACAAAAGGCAAATAAGCTACACCCAAACTGGCATGGCCCCTACAAAGTAACAGAAGAGGTTGTGCCTGGAACTTACAGGCTAGAAAACCTAGAAGGAGAACCTTTCACTAACCCATGGAATGCTGACCACCTAAAGAGATATTACATATGATGTTGCGTAGAATTTTATGTAAATGTACCATCTTATTGAGAAGAGGTTATTAATAAAGATCAGTTTCCATGACAGTTCTTGCTTTATTCTTAGACTAGAGATATATTATGAGGATAACATCTTAGGTGATGACCTCAGACCTTCATAACATCACTCGGTGGTGACGAGGTCTGAGCTCAGACACCTTAGCAGATGACCTCAGACCCTTAACATCATTAATTTGGTGAGATTAATTATGAGGATAACATCTTAGGTGATGACCTCAGACCTTCATAACATCACTCGGTGGTAACGAGGTCTGAGCTCAGACACCTTAGCAGATGACCTCAGACCCTTAACATCATTAATTTGGTGAGATTAATTATGAGAATAACATCTTAGGTGATGACCTCAGACCTTCATAACATCACTCGGTGGTGACGAGGTCTGAGCTCAGACACCTTAGCAGATGACCTCAGACCCTTAACATCATTAATTTGGTGAGATTAATTATGAGGATAACATCTTAGGTGATGACCTCAGACCTTCATAACATCACTCGGTGGTAACGAGGTCTGAGCTCAGACACCTTAGCAGATGACCTCAGACCCTTAACATCATTAATTTGGTGATATTAATTATGAGAATAACATCTTAGGTGATGACCTCAGACCTTCATAACATCACTCAGTGGTGACGAGGTCTGAGCTCATACACCTTAGCAGATGACCTCAGACCCTTAACATCATTAATTTGGTGAGATTAATTATGAGGATAACATCTTAGGTGATGACCTCAGACCTTCATAACATCCCTCGGTGGTGACGAGGTCAGAGCTCAGACACCTTAGTTAGATGACCTCAAACTCTTAACATCATTAATTTGGTGAAGTTGGTTATGAGAATAGCATCTTAGGTAATGACCTCAGGGCCTAATAACAATTCAGTGGTGAAGAGGTCTGAGGTCAGAATTATTGACTGAGTATAAACAAGACATCACTACAACAAAATAATAGAAGAGATCACATGGCATTCAATAAAGGGAAGAGATATAGAATTCAGAGGTTGAAATACAAAGAAGTAACAAATATTCCTTGGATACAAAGTACCATGGTGTTACAAGTTAAAAGTTACAAGTTACGAGTTACAAGTTACAAATTACAAATCCTAAAGGTTTGGGGGGGGGGGGACATTAACAGCCTCGGCCTGATTGGCTTGATCAGCGTTAGTAAGCTCGGCCACGTCATCAGTATGGTCTGCCCCTTCGACCTCGGTCCCTCCCATAGTTGCAGTCTCAGCAGGAGCAGCAGCCTCATCCTCCACCTCTTGAAGCGCCTGAGCAAACTGAGGGTCAGCAAAGCCGAGACCCACAAAGTCAGAGGCCTTTAGAGTACCGAACTCCTTCTCTCTGACTTCAGCCCATTTGTTAGTAGCCTTGATACCACTTTCGAGATATTCAAAACCAAAACCCATGAACTCGTCCAAGGCTTTGTAGTCAGAAATTATTTTGGCCGAGGCATCTTCAAGGGAAGCCTTGACAGCCGAGCTGACCTTCTGCTGCAGAATGTCATCTTTGGCCTTCAGGGCTTTGGCGTGATCTTTGACGAGCAGAGAAATGTCTTTATCCAACCCCTTAACCTTATTTTCAGAGTTCTGCAGCTCTGATTTCAGACGGTCGACCTCAGCATTTAGGGTGCTGTGAACCTTCTCAGCCTCTTGCCCCTTCTGGATGAGGGGTAATTTCCTCAGAGTTCAGTTCGATAGGTGGTGCATAGCAGCCACTCCCTGCACATTTAAGGAAGAGGTTAAGCTGGAGAAAAGTCAGATGTTGCACTTATAAAATTTTGACGAAGAGATCAAGACGTACCTGAACGACTCTGTGAAGGCCGAACTCCACCAGCATCACGGTCTCCAGAGACCTGAAAAAGCGCTTGTCAGCCTCGGTCATTGCAGAGCCGATGGCGTCAAGGGCTTGAAGACTATGGCCCACAATGCTGTCAGATAACTTCAGCTAGTCCAGGCGGGCCGACAGGGCATCGGCCGAGGAGATTGGAATTGCAGCATCAGAGGCCTTCTTCTATCTCAAGGTCGGCCTCTGATCCTCAGAGGCATGGGCTTCTGGGGCCCTTTTCTTTGAAGCCTGAGATTTGGATGTAGAGGGAGCTGGGGGAGGAGCGTTCAGACTGGCTTTTTTGGCAAGTCTCGCTAAGCTTAGTGAAGCCATCTCCCACAGTTCGTCTGAGATGTCTTGTGGTCGCTCTGTAAAAGTTAAAAGATATGGGTTAGAGATCAGATATGAATGAGTTCAGAGGTTAAACTTAAAATAAAAATCCTTACCAAAGTCAACAATGGGACTTCCACCTAGGCCCGTCCCCGAGAGATAATGGGGGCTCAGCAAATGTTCGAACTTAAAAAAAAGACCATGTGCCCCTTGGTCTTACAAGGCTTTCACCTTCTGGATATTCTGAAGACTTAGACCAGGGTCGGCCCTGGCAGACATGGTGACCTTACCCCATTTGAGGGGTATCCTCGGCTCAAGTGTGGAAGAGGGAACGCATGGGACAAATTCCCATGGTCCAGAAGCGAAAAAATAGCGTGGCTTCCAATTATGGTTTGAGGTCTGAGTCACCTGGAGCATTTTCTTCTCAGGCCTCCGAGCCATAAAATGATAGTAGCTCAGGTGGGTTTTGGCCGAGGTTGGGACATAATAACCAATGAAGACCTGAACTGGGAGGTCAGAGTGGTAGACCGCCCTCCACAGGATAATGGCTCCTATGATAACTCTCCAGGCATTGGGAGATAGCTGTGAGGGGGCCAAGTTGATATAAGAGAGAATGGATTTGATGATGGGATGAATGGGTAGGAAAAACCCTAACTTAAACATCTGCTCGTATAGGCAGATTTCTCCATCTCGGCCGTTATAGGCCCTTTTTTTCCCTCAGAGGTCTCCTTAATTTTATGGAGGGACTAATGGAGTATAAATATCTGAAGCACAGAAGATCCACCTCAGTTACCGTGCTCTCGAACTCGTATGCCTCAGAGACGTCCACATCGCTTTTAGCATCTTCATCATCATCAAGCTCAACGTCGGCCGGAGCAGATGTAGATGGGTTACTACCAAATCTCTGAACGAACTCTACCCCTGTAACGGCCGACAGGGGGATGGCGTCAAGAATGGGTGGCACAGTCACACTCGGCTCAACAATTTCAACCTCTGAAGAAGAGGCTGAGGTGCTTGAGCCATTATGGGATGAAGCTCGACTAGAGACCTCGGCCTGATCAGGGGCCTATCCAGGCCGAGGTGTGAAATCCATGGCTTCCTGAAAAGAGTCCACAAACATAGGGTCTGAGGTGGAAGACTCAGACTCACACATCGGTATTGGGTCGGTAGGGACCTCTGTCTGATAGAAGAACTCAGGGGGATCAGGATATACCACCTTGAGAGGTGGGGGAAAGATAGGTCTAATAGGAAATTCTTGCAACTTACAAGCCTCCTCTTGGGCCCTTCTATTTGCCTAATCTTTTCTAAGGTCTTCTCTCTAAGAGAGGGGAAATCCTCAAGAGGCTGGTATAAAGGTTTGAGCATCAGAGGACCACCCTAGACTTGGGAATAACTCCTAAAACTATAAACAGGATTGGCTTGTAAAGTAAAGAAATCTAAAGATCAAACTTAGAAGTTTAAATCGAATATTGTTCGCCTGAAAATATGGTGTTAGCCGGAAAACGATGAAACTCGCCGGAAAATGCAAACCAAAAATGAGAAAAAAGGAAATGGAAGGGAGAAAGTACCTGGAAATGAAACGATGAGGGAAAATAAAGAAAATTCGCGAAGAAACCACCAACAGTGCCTCTGCAGTGGAGCCTTGATTCGAAGCGCTTTAGAGAGAGAAGTTGCAGGAATAAATCGTGCACAGGAGAGAAGAAATGAAGAAGAAGGAGGGAAAAAGGGTTTTGAAACCCTTAAATACATGGGCACATTTCCCAAGGCCCATCATTGCCTTGGGAGCCCCAAAGGGCGGCTGACAGCACACGCCTACCAAGTGAGCGTGCTCCAATATTGGACAAGTGTCAAGCAAGTATTGGTTCATAAGAAGACAGGCCTCGGATGCGTACTAATTCCCTAGTCACCTTCCCTCACATATAACTAGGGGCTGGGGGGTGATTGATATGCCCCAAGTGTAACCTCGGCCCAGAGACACCAACTTCGGCTGAGGTGATGGTCGAGATATTGACCGACCCTGGACAAGCCATGGGCCCACGATATCATCCCTTGGCCTTAGTAAGGTTGGCCCAGGCCGATACTACCACCTACATTTCCAATGGACACTACGCGCATCACAGGCATCGACAACATTCTCATATACGTGGGTATGGTAACCTCGGCCGATTTTAGGCCGAGGTGACAAGAAGCCTTGGTAATCTTCAACATGGAATCAGTCCAACCTCGGCTGGGACCGAGGTGACAAGAAGCCTTGGTAATCTTCAACATGGAATCATTCCAACCTCAGCTGGGGCTGACCCCCAGCATAATGTCTCGGCTGAGATCAGGCCGAGACTCCCTATGGCACATCTCGGATTGAACGAATATCAAGCCTTTACAGCTCGGCCTCTCCTAGGCCGAGGTCATGCACCAATATGGCGGCCGAGCCTCTGTTGACATTTGGATAAGGACACATGGGCACAAATCAGTTGTAACAAGATTATTCTCCACACGTGGGGAGAATATTTCATCATCATTCCTTACATGTGACAGTGACAGGTGGCTTCCCCCTATTGGTGAGGTTACCACACACATGCTCATTGCATGCATGGGGGGTACATTACACCCCCTAGGTACTATATATAGAGTTCATCCTCTACCTTGCAAAGGGATCCAAGATATTCAACCCTAGCTAAAACTCTGTTTAAATATACAGTAGAGAGAGAAAGCTTGAGAGATTGTATCCATGGCCATTAGTGCCTTATTGCAGTGAGATTACACACACACAGTGGATGTAGGCCAATCTAGGCTGAACTACTTATATTTTGGTGTTGATTCCTCTTCTCCTCAACTCATTCTCTTATCTTTTTACATTACTGTGCTGCCATTGTTATTCTTAGATTGAGCTTGAAATCACCTTACCTGGTGGTGTTGATTTTGGCATCATCACCAAATATTTATAAAAGTTGGGATTTACTCAAAAATTAAAAAGGAAACAAATCACATTTTCCATGGGAAGTAGATCGATAAAATATTTTGATCGGTCGATCGATCTACATTCTTGAGTCGATCGATCAATCGATCTGATATTTGCCTAGATTTCTGCATATGCTTGAATATGGGTTTTACACTTTTTCATCATCAAAACAGCTACAAAATAATCCCAAACTCCTCATAATTCATCCCAAAAGATATATCACGGTATATAAATGACCTCTAACCTCTAACCTCTAAACAATATGAAATCATCATGAAGTTTCAATTAAATCAAGTTATCTCCCGTAAAATTCAAAAACTTCTTAGTTTGTCATCCCATTCAAAAATTATCATAAATCCCATATTTCTTCACCAAATAATACCAAATTTTGTGGAGTTAATTCCATATTAAAAAAGAGATCAATCCTACATAATTTTTCATTTCAAGGATTCATTTAAAAATCATCATATTCCGCCTTTGGTTCATGCAACGTTTCTGAATTTCATAACTATCCTAACATGGACAATATACATGCTAAATTTGCAATAGTTAATCACTTGCCTCTAATTCGTAGGTCTGAACTGTTGGGGAAGATAACTCTACTGGTTTTCCTCCTTTTTTCGGCCAACTTTCGGTGGTGGTGGTGGTGTAAGATGACTCTTGATTTTTGGTCTCCTAGAGAAGTCTCTTCCTCTCCTAGAAAAGTCTCTCCCTCTCCCCTAAGTATTTTCCTCTTATTTTTAGTGAATGAACCTTAATCCTACCACCTCTACACTTATATAATATTAATACAAGTTCGTGGGTACTATTCACCCATTTTGGAAAATGACCAAAATACCCCTCGGGGGTATCAGTTTGGTCCCAAATTGCCCCGAGACTCAAAGTAATCCCTCAGGTAGACTTTTTCTATTATTTAAACCCTTCCGGACACTTTGACACAGTCAAAACAACCATTCAGATGACATAAAAATAATTTAATTTTCATTCTTATTTAAATATAGTCCCAACAAGACTCACACGAGTGTTTCGACTTTATTACCATAATTGTCATTTTCATAACTCGCGACAATTTATAAAATCATAACCATATGTAAAGTCATAATCATATATATTACTTTTAATCACAAAATAACATTCGACATAAATCACATATTACTTTATTCTCGAGTAATATTTAAATTCAGATTAATTTTCAATTATCCCACAATTAATTCAAATTAATCCCATTTTAAAAGTAATTAAAAATACGGGGTGTTACCAAGTGTAATTAAGCAATTATTATGTACATGTTAGCTTCTCGGGTTCTCGCTTGAGAATCTCACCTCTCATCTAGTGTGCACGCCTTACGTATTTTATTATCTCCTCAATTAAGGTTCTTAAATATGATTATATCCAATATCATTTCCCGTTATTTCCAACACAATACATATGATAATTAAACATGTTCATTTCTCTTTAATACGAACTAGGCTTTCAAAGCTTTAGGATTAAGTACGCACTTAGTTAATTCAATCAGATTTTAATATTCGTTTTCATCTATAATTTCACAGAGTAGATTACATCATAGTATATATATTTTAATCTACAAATTTCACACATTACATTACATCACATTGTATATATTCATCACATTATTATATATACTAATATGGCACCTCCCAGATACAGCTGCAGTGCATGCATACTCTACTATCATATCCTGATACATCTCTCGCTGTATAAATGACTATTGGTTCGTCGTCTCTCACGAACCATAATTAACATACCATATATATTGGAGGCGAGCATACTCCCCAGCCAAATGGGTCACGCACATACATACGCTCCCATTCAAGCATTAAAACTATCTTTCTCACCGATAGCACATATCTAAGGTCCTATGCTCAGGGTACGAATCTGAAATCATCCCAAATGGGCTCATCAGGATAAGATCGTCCACAACACGAGACCTCCACCCCGATAGCAAGCAGCGTAGGTATGTCATACACACAATAAATAATAATAAAGGTATTCACCCCACCTATATATAGTAATAATAGGGCACACGCACAACCCATATAATTAATTTCCATACGTACTATATTTATCTTTCATATTCTACGTATTTACAGATTATGACTTTACTTCTTAAAGTATATTCCCGAGCTTCTATCGTCACTCGAAGGGTAATCATTTTTTTCTCACGTAAATTCAGTAGGTAAACTTCTACGCTCTACTAGTCCATGTCATCACAACTCTCGAATTTCTATGAATTACAAATAGCTTCAATTAGGTTTATTCCTCGATAATCCCTAATTCAATTTTAACCATTTATTTCATCTCCTAGGGTTAATACCATATATGCCTAAGGTTATTCATGTAATTAATTACCCCCTTACTACTGGTACTAACCTTAAGTTATCATTTATTCGATTCAACCCCAAATTTATATAATTTTTAATCGTAACTCATTCGATTAACACTAGTAATTTTCCCCATTCAGTTCCATACATAATAATATTTTTTCGGGTCTTAAGTATATCCTACTGCCATTCTTTAAGTCCCATTATGTTTAATTAATCAACACCAAAGATTTCTAAAAGTTTGGATTTACTAAAAAAATTAAGAAGGAAACAAATCATATTTTCCAGGGGAAGTCGATCGATCGAAGATTTTGGTCGATCGATTGACATTCTTGAGTCGATTGATCGATCGATCAGATATTTGCCCAGATTTCTGCGTATGTATACATACGGGTTTTACACTTTTTCATCATCAAAACCACTATTAAATAATCCCAAACTCCTCATAATTCATCCCATAAGATATATCACGGTATATATATGATCTCTAACCTCTAAACAATATGAAATCATCACGAAGTTTCAATTAAATCAAGTTTTTTCCCGTAAAATTCAGAAACTTCTTAGTTTGTCATCCCATTAAAAAATTATCATAAATCCCACATTTCTTCACCAAATAATACCAAATTTCATGGAGCTAATTCCATAGTCAAAAAGAGATCAATGCTACATAATTTTTCATTTCAAGGATTCAATAAAAAATCATCAGATTCCACCTTTGGTTCTTGTAACTTTTCTGTATTTTATAACTATCGTAATATGGACAATATACATGATAAATTTGTAATAGTTAATCACTTGCCTCTAATTCGTAGGTATGAACCGTTGGGGAAGATAACTCTAGTGGTGTTTTTCCTTTTTTCGACTAACTTCCGATGGTGGTGGTGGTGTAGGATGACTCTTGGCTTTTGGTTTCCTTTAGAAGTCTCTTCCTCTCCTAGAAAAATCTCTCCCTCTCCCCTTAGTCTTTTTCTCTGATTTTTAGTGAATGAACCTTAATCCTAACACCTCTACACTTATATAATATTACTACAAATTCGTGGGTACTATTCACCCATTTTGGAAAATGACCAAAATACCCCTCCGGGGTGTCAATTTGGTCCCAAATTGCCCCGAGACCCAAAGTAATCCCCCAGGTAGACTTTTTCGACTATTTAAACCCTTCCAGACACTTTGGCCCAATCAAAATGACCATTCAGATGACATAAAAATAATTTACTTTTCATTCCTATTTAAATATAGTCCCGACGCGACTCACACGCATGTCCCGACTTAATTACCGTAATTGTCGTCTTCATAACTCGTGACAATTTATAAAATCATAACCATATGTAAAGTCATAATCATATATATTACTTTTAATCACTAAGTAATATTCGACATAAATCACATATTAACTTATTCTCGAGTAATATTTAAATCCGAATTAATTTTTAATTACCCCACAATTAATTCTAATTAATCCCATTTTAAAAGTCATTAAAAATACGGGGTGTTACACACCGATGAGGACGTTTCTAAATGTGTTAACCTTAAGAATGAGTTGAATCATTTTGGAGAGTTTGAGGGTGATGATGATAATTTGAGTGAGGGAGAATGAGGTCTCCAATATGCATACTCCGGACTTTAAACCGGATTGTTAAAAACCCAAAAATAAAAATAAAAATTTGACTCTCAAGGTTTTATATTTAGAGAAAAAGTTGAATGTTTTGAGAGAGTATGAGGCCTTAGTGAATCAACTCATGAGAATAAGAATTTCTTTGAGTGAACAATTTATTTTCGTGAGTCGAAAAACAACCGACTGACTAAGAAAGTGGTTAGTCTTACGAGAGATCTTCAAGCATCATTAGAGACTCGTGAGAAACTTGAAGACCAAATTTTCCAACTCGAGAAATATCTCTAATGTTCCTAAGAGATCAAAGTAACTCTAGATAACACATACAAGAAAGTTGTAATAATGTTCCTAGGTCCCACTTTAGGTCTTAAAGAGAGGCGTGTCATAGGTTACGCCACTTTAAATACGTACCTAAATCGGTTGTCGTGTTTGGGATAGATCCTTATGTGCCTCCACCTAACACACCAAGGAGAACTCATCCTTGGCATTTTAACTAAGGTTAACCAAAATAAATCTATATTTGTAACTATTGCAAACAAATAGGTCACCTTAGGGAGTTTTATACAAGCTAGGAAGAGTCTCTCACACACATTTCCCACATGCTTCTACAACGACCTAACTAGTCTTAGGGAGCAAGTTATGTTTCTAGTCACTACTTTTAAAAGTTTAATGGAAGATTTCAAAGGACGTATAACAGTTCCAACACCATGACTGCTTGAGTTTGGGACTGGTTCTTATTTAGGGTGTTTTTCATATTGCTATGTTTTTGCCCCTACAACTTGATTGTACATTATTTTGTATACTTTTTTCAATCTTATTATTATAAATTGAAAAATAAAAATGATTTTCATTTCTTTTAGAAAGATTTCATAAAATACAGAAATATTTTATTTTGATAAAAAAATTCAAACATTATATAAATATTTTTATAATTTATTTGACACCATATATGGATGCACATTTATGATGTTCAAACCACCATTTCATTCCATCCATTCATGTGCCTTAATTAGGGTGTCATAGGACTTGGCTAAATTTTTTTGTGCTTAATAATGCATGTTTAGCATGGCAACGTTCATTGTTGATTACTACCTTCATGCTAATCTCATTTTATCACCTTGATTGAACTCTTACACGAACTTTAGAACATTGCATTTGCTAGTCTATGTTGAATAGGATGTTCTCATCTCAGTTGTGTTTAATAACGAACAAAATATACTAGGAACTAATTGTACATGTAAAAACCATTGGTCGATTTTTTTTACTGAAAAATGAATTGATACATGTTTAAGAAATGTAAAGGGGATACGAAAGAGGAAGTCTACTTTACATAAAAAAACATCAATAGAAAGAGTCTAAAAGATGCATTTGGCACATAAAAACAGAAGTTCCAAGGCAAATTTTGTTTCATTGATGCTTCATTAAAAGCAAAGAATTTGATTACTTCAAATTTTTTTAGAGTTTATGCATAAAATATGAGATTTTGAGGGTGTTATAAGTTGAAGATCAATGAGTTTGCGTAATAAAATTCCTTGAAATAAATTAAATAGTTTGACGTTATTGATTTGAGAAGCATTAAAATTCCTTGAAATATATTAAGTTGATTCAATTTCACTTTGTTCAACATTTTATACACCACAGGTTAAATTGACTTATTTATTTAGGAGTATCTCTTTGACTTCGTGCACTATTGCTATATATGCCCTTGTTGACTTTCTCATGCACCAAGTTCACCCACATTCATTCCACTGTTATGATTTAGATGTTCTCATTCTAATTCATGGTTTGTTTGTATTTATATGTATATATTTATATACACCCATCAATCTTCAATTTTCAAATAAATCTCGTCGAACATCCTGGTTTGACTTAATTTCAATAAAAAAATTAATCAGTACTCAAAATTTTCAAAAAATCCAAAAAAATAGCTTATTGGTTTGTTGAAATTTCATTGCATATGCTTAATTGTATATAGTTTGTGATGATATTTAAAATGTGTATACTTGTGATGCTAATTTTTCAGGTTTAACTTCTAACCCATTGTCTATTACGAAGAAAAAAGGAAAGAACAAATTTAGTTTTTTTTATCTCCATGCGTCACAATATTTTCTTTGCTTCATGTGCGTAGGTATTTTTTCGCATTGATGATATCATGGACTACATGATGAAGATATCCAGTAGAAACGAAGTTATAAATGTCTATTCCTTTTCGAGTTTGGGAGGGATATTAGTTGAACTTGTCCTAGTTTTTTTGTCTTTTGTGTTTTGTACCTAAATAGCCAAAGCGGGCGTTTTGTAAGAGCATACTTTATGATTTTTCATTATATTTATAGTTTGGCACATTTTTTTACCCCGCTACACCATCATATACATTCTCAAGGATTCAATTGAAGATAAGTTAGCGATCGAATGCAATAGTCAAAGATTGAAGAGTTGATTTCATCACTACAACATAAGAGAAGGTATATGAGTCTAACTTTGTGTAAACATTATGTTATGGGGTATTTTATAAGTGCTTGAAACATAAATATTTTTCAAAAGGTTTTTTAAATAAAAAATCATTTAAGGCATCTCGTTAGAACGTGAAATTGAGGGTCGTTTGAATGAGTTTATTTAACTTGTTGGATATTAGCCGTTCGAACTTCCAAAAAGTTCTTTTTCCTCATCGCTATGATATGTTGTTTCATCTCTCGTTCGATTCCATTTGAATGATTTTTCAGTAGGCGATTCGAACGAGTTATGAAAAATGATTTTCTGCTTGGTTTCAATCGCAATCTTTTCTATTCTATCTCTTGGATATTTTTCTCCCTATTTTAGAAGTATGGACCTTCAGTTTGTTGAAAGCCTTTTTCACCTATTTTGTGATCAAATACTTTGGTTTTACAAATCTGGACCCCTTTGATATTTTGTGGTCACTTTATCAAACCCATAATAAAACATCTCTTATTAAAATCCATGTGGAGTATATTATTCTTTGTTGAAGATAGGAAAGAAGTTTTCTTAGTCTAATTAGTGGACACCGAGGTAAGTGGAGCTTGATGTAGAGTATTGATGGATCTGCATCACTTTTGTTATCAATAAGGAACAAGGCATAACTGCGATACTTATGGTCGGGCGTTTGGAGCTAGATCCCTCCTTCCTTTTCTTTTTTTTGACGTGTGTGAGTGATTGCATCCTTTATCGGGGCATTTGGCCATCGTTGATGTGGGGTGATATGTAGAGATAGATTCACCAACCTATTTTTCTCAAAGAAGACAAAATAAATGCTGTCGCCTCGAGAGAATGACATGAAGGACAATACCGATGCTTGTGAAACCAAGTAGTTCAACGGTTCAGGGACTAAGTTACGGAATGTGAAGGTATTAGGCACCCATCCCACCCTTTCAGTCTCTAATGGGCATGTGTTAATCTTCTCCTGTAGAACTCCGTTATGTGTGTACTTATGTGCATAATATAAATGGAGGCTGGAATCGCTCTAGATACATCATGGATAAAGGTGAGAAAGGTTATCCTCAGAAGTGTTCCCAAAATAGTAGTAAAAAGTATGATGTGAGTGTTTGTCGATTCACAAGTCGTTATGAGGGAACGATTGCGTATATCAGACAAGACACATGCGAACAAGCATATAAAAGGTATATAATATGAATATATGATGAGAATAAAATAACAAATGTATGGGAGGAGTCGAGTCAAGGGATTCATCCAAGTCGCTTACGTATTCCGGGGGAATCAAACTCCACATTGTTCGGAGATAATATAAGGTGGGGTTTAACCCATAAATCCAACCAGGGACTTTATTATACGTGTATATGTAGAAAAAGGTGTTTTATTGTGAGAAAATGTGATGAGAAATCCGCGCTTAGAATTTACAAGTGAACCCTCTTTTTCTTATTTTTGGGGTTTTCTATGAAAATAAGTATATGCCAATACTAATAATAAAAGTTTAGATTTAACATATGTTATGTAAATGACGTAAGTACTAAAGCGAAAATGAAGTGACTAATGCAAAATTAAGAGAATTTAAAGACAGAGGAAGAAATGAACCTCCTTATAGAGACTTGAAGTAAAACTTGCTTGTAAATGCACTGATATCAAAATGAAGTGATGATGTTTTGAGGAGGTGGGTAGGAATTTACTCAAAAGAGTATAAAAATTATGGAAGGAATATGGGAAATGGGCTTTCAAGGAAAGAACAACTCTGAATTCGAGGGAATTCTCTCTAATTTGCTAAGAGGGATGTTCAGGAGTGCTCAGTTGTGTCTTTCAAAGTGAGGTCATGGCATCTATCTATAGGAAAAAGGGGGGTTCCAATCGACATAGTCCTTGACCTTCCTATTAGCATAGATCCATAGACACACTACCGATAGATAGGGTCCTGGGGTTGTCAATCGATCATCAGAGGCAAGTTTTTTAGAAATAAATGTCATAAAAGGAAAACCCTTAGTAATAATCGAGCACAAGATGGATCGTTAGAAAGGGTATTTAGATACCTTTAAGAAATCATTGATCCACTCCCGAGTTTGGGAGTTGATCGAGATCAAATGAGACTCGAAAGCGCCCGTTGGTCAGTGGACAGGAAATTCTAGAAGGAAAATAGATCGTTTGCCTGAATTATAAGGTCAATTTTTGCCCGAGACATATCATTGGAAAGGGTATTAAGTTCCCTTCAAGGATTCATTTAGCCTTATTCGGTTTGGAGAGTTGACCTTAGTCAAATGGGTATCGAAAGTTCCTAGTGACCTTTCGAAGTAAAATTTTTTGTTTGTCCATTCCGTAAGGCTAATTTGTGCATGAAGTGGATTATTGGAAAGGGTATTTAGAGATATTTGAAGATTCATTTAGCTTCATTCGAGCTGAAGAGTTTACAGGAGCCAAACGAATCCCAAGAGAGACCGATGGCCTCCGGATCAGTTTTTGAGGTAAAACGAATCGTTCACCTAAATTATAAGGCCAATTCATGAACGGGTCGATCCATTGGAAAGTGTATTTATATCCATAATAAGATTAATTAAACTTCTCGCTCAGTCAATGAAGTGACCAGAGTCAAAACGGGGTTCGGGAGCACCCGATGACCACATATCAGTTTTTGATAGTAAAACGGGCCGTTTGTCCGAATCGTAAGGCTGATTCACGCATAAGGTGGACCTTGGAAATATAATTCAGAGCTCTTCAAAAAATCATTGAGCTTTTTCTCAGGTGAGTGAAAAGTTTGACTGTGTGATAATTGATTAAATTCAATTCGCAAGTTTCCAAGTAACCCTTATTTAATTAGAGTATACTTTTAAACCAAATAAATTCAGCCCTTAAACATGCATCTAAATCAACCCATCAAATATAAATAGATAAAGCATGTGACACAAAGTTAAGAAAAAAAAACTTTCTGGTAAAACATTTTATTTCTAGAACTTTGAAGAATTTACAAGACCTTTGACTTACATACAACCTGATAATTGCCCACAAGTGTAATGCACAGTGTCTTTGTCAAACTTCCAAATCAACGGCTCGAAATATTGACACAAAAATACCCGTAGGTGTCGGTTCTGATGTCATCGGCTGGAACTTTCCCTTTTCAGGAGGGCAGCAATGAAGAAGAGAACGACTTCTCCACAAGGGTTGAACAAAAGCAGAGCTATGTTCTTGGGTTGCAAAAGGATTCACAAAGATTTGGAAAGGATGTGTGAATCAAAACCTGAGTCTTGGGACTAAAAAATATGAAGACTTGAGGTGATAGAACTCTCAAAAATGTCTTTCCATGTCTTATGAAATAACTCCCCCGAAGTTGGCTTTTATAGGGAAACCAATAAAGAGTTTCACGATTTTAAAACTCTGCCAGCGTACAGGTACCCAAAACCGGTTCGGGTGTACCACGAACCGGTTCTCCCCCCGAACCGATTTGGCCTTCGATTCGCAAAACTTCACTGGTTTGGGACTCAAAAAATGCAGCATTCTCTATAAGGTATTTCTCCATTTTCCAAGGGCCATAAATTCTTCACCGTAGCTCGAATTGAGGTACCGTTTCTTGCAGTATCTTCGTGGAGGCAATATATTCAACTTTCCAGTTGACCAAACCTCTGGATGGAGGCTGTAAAATTACCAAAGTGCCCTTGAACCTTGCTATTTTTCCTTATTTCACTGTTTTGACTTCTCTTGCGTACCACTTGCATAAAGTCCCTAAAATCATGTATAGTGAAGTCGTTGAGTCAGATATGGTACACTTGATGGAGATGATGAATTCTTGATTCCCGAAATTCAAATTGAGTCCGTCGTGTGAGATCGTGAAGTGACGTGCCAAATGTAGCGGCGTACGACATACACAAATGTAACATGTTGGACATGAGAAAAATGTCCTTACAAATCTCCCCCTATGTTTATGCTGGTACATACATAAAAATATTCGAATTATATAATACCAAATTGCCTATACAAATCTACCCTCCCACGAACCCAAAACTGGAAAGATACAAATGAATAAGTCTTCCCCATTTGTTCTTCAAATCTTCAAAAATCTCAAATCTTTTCTCATCAGGGTGTGCGTCATATGATCATCAATATAGTACCTACACACATGAGATAAATCAAATACCAAGTGACGTATCGAGTTTGAAATGAGATAAACATAGATACCAATTTATGATGAAAGCATATGACAAATCTCAAAAGCTCCCCCAAAATTCGAACTCCCCCAAATTATGATAATTATTTCTCCCCCTTTTTAGTATGTCCACAAATATATAAATGTGAAAAATAAATCAAATAAGCAAGGTCGGGGTGCCACGGTATTCAAAATAAATCATCAATCAGATGGAAAACGTGATCTTGCAAGGAGAATCTCAAAAACTTCACAAACTATTTTTGGATTTTTCAAATTTTTTGAACACAAAATAAGATACAATTTGAAAAATATGTAAAACATGACACAAAAATGACACCATGGATTTAAACTCAAACAACCAAGTCATGAAAACGGAATGTATGGGTGTGAACACATTCGATAAGTAAATCAACTCAATCAATCATATGTGCATGATGCATATGTATACCCCTAATGAATGAACATCAAAAGTATCCTTAGGTGTAAAAATTGTTGAATTTAGATGGCATCGTCTTATGCAAATCAACAAATCAAAGTCAAAATGATTTTCACATCAATAACGTTCAAAACTATGTAGCGCATTTTCAAGAATTTCAGGGACGTGCAAACCCATTTTAATTCTCCATCCGAACTCCCCCATATATATTTTTTTAGAGGTGTATAAACTAAATTCTGAAACTTTGGAGAATAGGTGCAAAAACCTAATTGGCCCATAATCGGCATAAATTTCTTTTTATTGCCTTTAAATTTTTTTCGGGCTCTTTTAAACCTCTTTGGACCCCGGATAATAAAATTCCTCCATTTTGTAGGTCCAATTTAATGGTGGCTTAGTATTAGCAAAGGTCAAATGTGAACCTTTTGCAGCCCTTCCCCGTTTTCAAATAAAGCACACAAACTCACAAAACGGTTCTAATATGCACAATTTCCTTATAAAAATTTATCACGCTTGGTTCGTTTTAAAGAACAGGATTGAAGTGAAAACACCTAACCAACATGTGATAAGACAAGCACAATAATCAAACAAATCCGTGTATGTGTGCAATAAAGGAAATCATGAGTCAAACATGTAGGTAAAAACACTTAATTACATCTTAAGGACTCCAAACATTATAAAGCAAAAGGATGAATTGACCTATTGTCTCAAAACACTATCAAATAGTCACATGAAAAAAATGAAATGATGTTGTGACTCGGTTATCCTAAGAGTTCATCAATAAACGGTGCAAGCAAAATACAAAAATCTTTTTGGATTTTTCAAAAATTTTATCAAAATAAAATCTTTTTTATTTTTCAAAATTTTTTAAAAATAATTTAAAACATACAAACATGATACATACTAGCAATAGGCAAATAATATAATCATGAAAAACATCCTATGCTAGTAAACAAGTCAAACCTCAATCATTAGGTGCGGAGGGATTTTCCAAAAGCGGTGACAACTTATGAAAAACCTCCATCAATTCTTGTGAAGTTTTGGCTAAAAACTTAACTTGCTCATCTAAATGTGCAAACTCTCTCATGTCGTCTCTGGGAGCATGTAAAGTATCATGTGTGGGTGCATGTGTGTCAGAAACACGTGTGGTAGAAAAACGTGACACATACCCCAGCTTAAAACAAAATTTCCTATAGTGACCTCTCCTCTTGTAATGAGAACAAACATAAATAGGCCTAGGAACACCTTTCTCAAAAACTCTAGGACGCGCTCTCCTAACAGGAATGGGATGCCTAGGTGGGTTAGGGTGAGAATCACGTGAATCAAACACTAAAGTGAGAACTGGCTAGGGTGCTAATTGGGAAGTAGAAGCACCGTCATGACTTATTCCAAACTTCTCACCTTTACCCTTAAGAACCACCTTTTCAACCTTCTTAGGTGCATTTTTAAAATTGACTTTGACCCCCCTGACATGTTCGAGATCACTCTCGAGTTGGGATACACATGTCGTCAGACTAGACAACGTGTTGGTCAATTCATACTTCTCCTTTCTCAAAACTTCCTTCTATCTCTCCAAATCTAAAACCCGACGACCTAAATCTCGATTATACTTCTTTGTTTTCAAGGTCTCGGTGTACAAATATCTAAAAGATTTTTGGAGCTCACTTTCATCTCCACTCTCCTCCTCACTTTATCCCTCACTCGAAGAACACAAATCACTATCATCGCTCTCGTGTGCTCTCTCGCGAGACAAAATGGGTGTGCTCATACGGCTAGAAAAATCGACAACCATCCTATGGGCTAAATATTTATTGGAATCATCTCCCTCATTACCCTCATCACCCTCACTATCACTAAGTGTGGTGGGCATAGCAGTCTCTTTGCCCTTTTTCCTTATCCTAGTAGGACACTCTTTAGCTATGTTCCCTTTGCCCTCACACTCAAAGCACCTGATATCATCCTCCTTGTCACTATCTTTGGCCTCCTATTTCTTTTTATTTGACTCAAAATATCTCTTTTTATTGGAAGAAATTTTTTTTTTCATTTTGAGAAACTTGTTAAGATTTTTCGCAAACAATGCCATATCTTTAAAATCAAAATCTTCCTCAGAATCGGACTCACAAACTTTTTCTTTCTTTTTCTTAAAATGAGTCTTTAAAGCAATCCCATTATCCTTATCCTTAATGGTTTTGGGAAACATGCCAATCTCATAGTTTGAAGATCTCCTACAAGTTCTTCCAACTTAAGTGATTTCAAATTTCCCAAAGAGTTCAAAACAGTGACTTTAGGAATGAAGCGTTTTGGAAGAGATCTCAAAATATTTTTAACGACACGTGTGTTATCAATCACCTCGCCTAAATTAAAACATGTGTTAACAATGTTTGACAAACGTGCATAAAATTCATCAAAGCATTCAGACTCAGACATGGTAATAGTCTCAAATTGGGTGGCCAGATTTTATAATTTTGAGTCTTTGACGAAGTTCGTACCCTCATGTGTCAATTTCAAAACATCCCAAGCCTTTTTGGACGTGGTGCACGTCATAATTCGGCGAAACTCGTCGGGAGTGACGGCTCCAGAAATAGCACTCAAACCATAGGAATTAAAATTAGACATTTTATAATCATATTCAGTCCAGACTGACACGGGTTTTAAAGAGGTGATATTATCAATGGTGACCGTGGGAGGAGTCCAACCATTTTTGCAAAGCAACCAAACACGCTCGTCAATAGATTTTAAAATAGATTTCATACGAGCTTTCCAGTAGGCATAATTAGACCCGTCAAAAATTGGCATCTAATTATATAAGTGCCCCATATGACAAATTGCGAATTTTCACGAACTTGATTAAAAAAATCAATATCACACGATTTTGCGGAAAATAGGAATACGCGATAAATTAGCGCAACCTGCTCTGATACCAATTTGAAAAGTGTGATTGTGTGATATTTGATTAAATTCAATTCGCAAGTTTCCAAGTAACCCTTATTTAATTAGAGTCTACTTTTAAACCAAATAATTCATCCCTTAAACATGCATCTAAATCAATCCATCAAACATAAATAGATAAAGCATGTGACACAAAGTTAAGGAAAAAACCCCTTTCGGGTAAAACCTTTTATTTCTAGAACTTTGAAGAATTTACAAGACCTTTGACTTATATACAACCTGATAATCGCCCACAAGTGTAACGCATGGTGTTTTTGTCAAACCTCCAAAGCAACGGCTAGAAATATTGACACAAAAATACCCGCAGGTGTCGGTTCTGATGTCGTCGGCTGAAACTTTCCCTTTTTAGGAGGGAAGCAATGAAGATGAGAACGGCTTCTCCACAAGGGTTGAACAAAAGCAGAGATGTGTTCTTAGGTTACAAAAGGATTCACAAAGATTTGGCAAGGATGTGTGAATCAAAACATGAGTCTTGGGAATAAAAAATATGAAGACTTGAGGTGATAGAACTCTCAAAGATGTCTTTCCAAGTCTTATGAAATAACTCCCCCGAAGTTGGCTTTTATAGGGAATCCCATAAAGAGTTTCACAATTTCAAAACTCTGACAGCGTATAGGTACCTCGTACCGGTTCGGGTGTACTGCGAATCGGTTTAGCCTTTGGTTCGCAAAACTTCGCTGGTTTGGGACTTAAAAAATGCAACATTCTCCATAAGGTTTTTCTCCATTTTCCAAGGGCCATAACTTCTTTACCGTAGTCAGATTGAGGTGTCGTTTCTTCCAGTATCTTCGTGGCGGCGAGCTCTTTAACTTTTCAGTTGACCGAACCTATGGACGATGGCTGTAAAATTACCAAAGTTCCGTTGAACCTTGCTATCTTGCCTTCTTTCACTGTTTTGACTTCTCTTGCGTACCACTTGCATAAAGTCCCTAAAATCATGGAAGGTGAAGTCATTGAGGCAGATGTGGGACACTTGATGGAGATGATGAATGCTTGATTTCCGAAATTTGGATTGAGGTCGTCGTGTGAGATCGTGAAGTGACGTACTAAATGTAACGGCGTATGATATACACAAATGTAACATGTTGGACATGAGAAAAATGTCCTTATAGTGAGGAAGTCGAGCAAAACCAAACGGGCCCAGAAGCGCCCGATGGCCTCTTGATTAGATTTTTATTATAAAATGGACCATTCGTCCAAATCGTAAGGACGATTCATGCATGAGGTAAACAATTTTAAAGGTGTTTTAGATTCCTTCAAAGATTCATTGATATTTGACTTAGTCAAGGAAGTTATTGGAGTCGAAACGGGGCTCGAGAGTGCCCAATAGCCTCTAGATCAGTTTTTGATAGTAAAATGATCCGTTTGTCTGAATTATAAGGCCAATTTGTGCATGGGGTAGATCTTTGGAAAGATTATTCGGATCCCTTTAAAGATTTATTGAGATTTTACTCAGGCGAGGAAGTGAATCGGAGTTAAAAGGGGCTCAGAAGTGCCCTGTGGCTTCTAGATTGATACTCGGGGTATGACTTGGGGTTTGCGCTGGATGAGTGAGTGCTAGGGACCTAAGAAGGTACTGAGTGGGGTCCTAAGATGGGGTGTATAAATCCTCTCGATGGGCAAGCTTAGAATAAGTGAATGATGTTGAATGATAGACATGACATCGACATTACGAAAGAGGTTTTATTGGTTGATTCTGAGGACCTAGGGGATAAGGTTAATCGATTCAAAAGGTTGAGGTTAGTTCTAACGACTTAAGGAGATGAAGGAGACCGATTCAACGGGTCGAGGTTAGTTATGAGGTTCTAAAGAAATGAGGATGACCAATTTAGTGGGATAAGGTCAATTCTGAGGACCTAAAGAGACGAGGATGAACAATTCAGCGAGTCGAGGTCAGCTCTGAGGACCTAAGGAGATGAGGATGATTGATTCAGTGGATCGAGGGTGTGTTAATATTGGTTTTAAGGGGTTAGTGAGACCAATTCGGGGGGTCGAGGTTCTTTCTAAGTTGTTATGGGGATGACCAATTCTGAGGGCCAAGGTTAATCCTGAGGATTTAAAATAGTGATGACAGATTCTAAGGCACATGGTCAATCATGAAAACCTAAAGTTGAAGTGACCAATCTTTAAGGGTCGAGGTCAATTTTGAGGACCTAAAGTTATGACAATTGATTCTGAGTGTCGAAGTCAATTCTAAGGACCTAAAGTTATTAAGACCAATTCTACGAGCCGATGTCAATTCTGAGGACCTAAAGTTGTAGCGACTAATTCTGAAGGTCGAGGTCAATTTTGGGGACCTATATTGTGACAACTAATTCTGAGGGTTGAGGTCAATTCTAAGGACCAAAAGTAATGACGACCGATTCTGAGGATCAAGGTCAATTCTGAGGACCTAAAGTTAGTTCAATTTTTGGGACCTAGGTTGTGATGACCGATCTGAGGGTTGAGGTAAATTTGAGGGACTTAGGTTGTTATGACCGATTCTGAGGGTCAAGGTCAATTTTAAGGACCTTAATTTGTAGCGACCAATTCTGAGAGTTGAGGTTAATTATGAGAACCTTAAGTTTATGACGACCAATTCTAGGGGCCGAGGTCAATTCTGAGGGCCTTAAGTTTTAACACAGGGAGTTGATCTCCTGGGAATTTTAAATTAACTTGGGGGTGCGGATATATTTGTGGTTCCAATGGGGATTATCTTATTTTAAGGCTCTACTAGGGAAGGAATTATCCTTGAGATATCCGACTGGGTATTATGTTGTTTTGAGACTCCACTGGTGGATGTTTAGACGGGGAAATAGTAGACTTGAATACGGGCGCATTGTTGGTTCTGCTTATGGATAGGTTTGTAAGGTTAATTCGACTGGGGATTATGCTGGGGATAAGAGCGTAAGATTAATCTTTCTGGGGATTTCAAAAGTGTTGTAACGGTCTTAGTGCTCCAAAAGTGATTTTCTTGAGGAGAATGAGGTTTCATATTTTTCTAGGATTTTTCGGGAAATTTTTGGGCAAAATTTGGGATTATTCTGGATTTTTTTGGCATTTTTTTTACGAAATTTGGAGGGGGTGCCAATAGGTAGTCCCGGAGGGTGCCAATCGATAAGGGCATAGACTCCTAGGCTTCCTTGAAAAGGGGAAAAGATGACTACTGATCGGAATGGTCAAGGGTTTGCCGAACTTTAGTTCTTAGTGTATTACTGAATCTTTATTGGGGTTACAGGTGATCTTCTACCCTTGGAGTTTTCCTTCGGGGTCGTAGGGCTACATGTATGCCGGTGTAGATATGGAGGATACTGGCACATGAGGTGGTGTTTGGGTTAATGGGGCTTACAGATGAGATGACAACCATTTTCGATTCTTTCCTTTAAAGATTCTCTTGTAGATATGTTGTTGTGATTGGAGGAGTTTGGTGTTTGACCATGCTATATGCTTGATGTAATGGCTTTGCACCTAAAGAGATATATTCAAGAAGGAAAAAATGATGCATTTTTTATTTGATTATCTCGATTTAGTGGCTTACTCTATATGCATTTTAATCTGTTGTTGAGGTTTTGTTTTGAGAAAAGTAAGAAACTTGTTTTTTTTTTGAATTTTTGATTAGAGGAAAACCTTGGGGGCTTGGTTGTGAAAATATTCCCTGTGAAGGGAATTATTTTGGGTAAAATGTGTTTTTTGAAATTTTTGGATAGAGGAAAGCCTTGGAAACTTGATTGGTATATGAGTGAGGAGATATAAAGCTTGATGTAAAGTGGAACTTGTTGCCTTTGTTGGGTTGTGTTGATTCTGGTGTGTCAGAGAAACTTTTCAAATGATGGTTCAGTCGGAGACATAGAGTGGAATATGAAGGAAGTGGTGGAATAATTCAGGTATTCTGAATATCACGTCTTTCGTACTGGCCTGTACGAGGTCTGTCCTACTTACGAGGGGTTTTCGGCCATGTTAGGGGTCAACCCTAATGTGGTGGCGACTATGCTTAATTTCTCTCATTCTTCCTGTGTTTTCTTATCGTAGTTGCATCACATTTCTCCCTCAGTGGCTAGATCGTTAGTTACCAGAGGGGCCATTTCTCTTCAGGCGGTTATGTATTCAATGCGCCTATGGAGTTTTGAGGATGCCGACTTTGCTGAGGTTGTCGCCTTAGGCCTTACTACGAGGATATTATTGGTGATTGGGAACTTAACTGCAGATTCTCGGGTTGTTGCAATAACGACTTGGATGTCTTACGACCATAATCCTGTGGAGATGGTGCTGGTTGAGACCTTGAACGTCCTGGATGCTTGGAAGGAGAGTCGTTCTGACTTTCTGAGGGGGATCCCGGTAATCTTATTTTTGTGGCTTGCGAAGAGATTTTGTCTGGCATCCCCTCTTAAGTACTCTTTGGTGGTTGTGCTTGATATTTTTGTCCGGCCTTTCTTCAGCTTTGTTCGATCTGTGGAGAGTTGGTAAACTGGCTTGTAGAGCATGGAGCCCAATGTCTTCTTCGGTCAGTGCCATGGTGGAGGGACTTACTGCCTATCTTGTATCTTGGAGATTATCGGTATGTACAGTCAGTGGGCCTTCAGCAGATGTTTTTCCATTTCTCTTGATGGCTCACACACCATGTTGGGTGGGAATAGATCATGCCCCATCGTATAATAAATTTCTTCCCGATGGAAGATTTGACTGAATCATTGAGGATGATGCTGGGCTCTTTGTGATAGCACCATCGACCATCTATCCGTCCATCACAATCTATAGGAGGGGTCTGTCATGTATTCAGGGACTGCCTGAAATGGCTATAGAAGTGGGTAGTATAGAAGGTCCTCACAGAAGAGACTGGTCAGAGGTGGTTTGTGGATTTTGAAACTATAGAATATGGTGTTGTGATTCTGTATAGGTTTGTTAGGGCGTACCGCTCCATGGAGGGTATACGAAATGCCAATCTAGAGTGGGAAACTTGTGGACCTCTAGGGGCTGGTAATAATGATGAAGCGGGTCTATCAGACAATTGAAGGTAGCGTCTTGTGAATCTTTTGGTGATTTTGTGAAGCTATGGTGATTAGATGTTTTTGTAAGTGGGCATTCGGAATAATTTTAATAGTTTGGTTAGGGTTAGGTTTATTTATGAACAGTTTGGTCAACATAGAGGGGTGGTTGGTTTAAATCCCTTCGTTGATACTTTGTGTAACATCGCCATTATCCCTAATCAGAAATAAAAGTTAATTTTAAATTATCTATACTAATTGCTAAAGCATACATATTCCCTTTGTTTATGTAAATGATAAAATGAACCATATATGGGGTATGGGCTGCCTACTTACTTCTCGAGTTTTTGAAAATTCTCATGAGTTTCATTCTGAATTTTTTTTAGAGGATCAGATTCCACGTAGTTCTGGGTGAAGATTTTTTTAGAATATAAGGGCAGTGCAAAGAGTTATAGCGCACTGAAATTTTAGACTAAGGGTAAAACCTCTTGAGACGGTCTAGGTTAACTGGACGCATCATTTCTTCTCCATCGAGGTTTGTGAGAGGATCAGGTCCCACGTAGTTCTAGGTAGGGGAATGAAGAAATTATTTTGAATAAAAGGGGTGAGAAGAATCATAGCGCATTGAGATTTCGGACTAAGGATAAAAATTCTTGAGACGGTCCAAGTTGACTGAATGCACTATCTCTCTTCCATCGTGGTTTATGAGCATAGCAACACCTCCTGACAGAATTTTATTCACGATGTA
The DNA here is from genome assembly GCA_949130495.1 of Sambucus nigra. NCBI lineage: Eukaryota > Viridiplantae > Streptophyta > Magnoliopsida > Dipsacales > Adoxaceae > Sambucus > Sambucus nigra. The sequence goes on from OX422220.1 coordinate 77,633,230, forward strand.
TGGGCCGCTCTAATTTGGCTTGAATTTCCCTGTGAGGTCCTAAATGGATTCTATGATCTCTTTGAGGGAAAGGACTCCTTCCTAGACACCACGGTCCATGACTTTTATATTGAATGGTTGCGCTATTTGGCGATGGTACCCCTATATATGGTATAGATCTTTCAGTCTCTTTTCATCCAAGAGTGATAGCTCGTTAAATCTGCTCTGGTTCCATTCTTCTCCGTCAACCCTGCTTTTGGGTAGGATGTGGAAGGAAGGTATTTCTAGCTCGACGGGCAGGATTGCTTCCATACCGTATACTAGAGAATAATGAGTAGCCCCAGTGGGTGTTTTGATTGAAGTACGATTTTCTCAGAGGAGGTAAAGGATCCGATTGTCCCAATCTCTACAACTCTCACTCATCTTGCTGATTATGGCTTTGAGACTTTTACTGGCGGCTTTGACAACACCATTCATTTGGGGGCGGCAGGAATAAGATTTATGTCTTAAAATCCTGTATTTGTCGATGAGTTCTATGACCTTATCTTCAAAATGGAGCCCATTATCTGACAATAACTCGTGGGGAACTCCGTATCGGTAGATAATGTTCTTTCTGATAAATTTGGCCACTTTGTTTACATTCAGCACCGCGTATGACTCGAGTTTGACCCATTTTTTAAATTAATTAATGGCAATTAGGATGAATTTGTGACCTTTTAAAGCTTTAGGAGTAACTTTCCCTATGATGTCAATTCCCTGGGTCAGAGGATGGCTAATAAGAGGTCATGTTGTATAGCTCGCGGGAGGCAATTGGAGAACTATTGGCATTTGAGGCATCTTTGGACATAGGCAGTGTAATCTTGAACTATGGTGGTCCAATAGTACCCTTGACGGATGATATTTTTGGCAAGCATGTGACTGTTCAAGTAGGTCTCGCATTCCCCACTGTGAATCGTATGCATCATTTCTTCAACATCAGCCCCTCTTATGCGGTGCAAATGCATTTCATCGAAGTTTCTCTAAAATAGTTCTTTATTGTAGATGATATACCGGGTAACCAGTTTACGAAGAGTTATACGGTATTTCTTATTTATGTCTTGGGGATACTTACCATGCTTGAGGAGGCACCAAATGTCATAGTACCATAACCCGACCATATAAGAATCCTCCTCGGAAATAAGTTGAATGTCTTAGCAATGATTAGGCTTAGCTTATTTCTGAACTAGGAAAGGGGCCATCGTTATTCCCTCGGTCATGTCGACTATAGAGGACAGGGTAGCAAGGGCATCAGCCAAGTTGTTCTTCATACGGGATAAGTAGTGGAACGTGACATCATTAAACTAGGGGTCCTGTTCTTCTAAGTGGTCATGGAAGGGTAGGATCTTCTTGTCTTTGACTTTACATTTTTTTAGGGCTTGGATGACGATAAGGGCAGAGACTCCGTAGACGCCTAGGTGTTGGATTCCTTTTTAGAGGGCGATCTTGAGGCCTACAGTGCATGCCTTGTACTCAATCATGTTATTAGTGCTGGGAAAGTATAGTTTAATAGAAATTGGGGTGTTAGAGTCATCCCAGATGATGAGGAGTATTCCAATGCCATATCCTTTCTTATTGGAAGCTCCATCAAAGAACATTTTCCATCGGAGGTCCTCCTGAGAGGGGAAAATAATATCTTCATCCGATAATTCTGAGTCCCAAATAGTGGATTCTTCCATAGGGTAATTGGCAAGGTAGTCAGAGATGGCTCTCCCTTTGATAGCTTTTTACGTGACATATAAAATATTTAATTCGGCTAGCAACTGTAATACCTCGTATTTTGTGATATTTATTTATGGGATTAATTGAATTAAATGTGTATTAATTGGAAATTAATCCGGATTAAAATACTAACGAGATGTGAGTTGGTATTTGATTATAATGTGTATATATGACTATATACGAATATTGAATTATGAAATTTGTCGTGAGACTGAAATACGGTAATTTGGAAATTTTGTTGAGACGCGTGTGACAGTCGCGTCAGGAATATAATTATTTTGATTATAAAAGTGAATTTTATTTCTATTAACTTTATGGTCATTTTGAGTGCGCCAAGGCGTCCGGAAGGGTCGAAATAGTCAGAAAACACTAGCCGGGGGTTTAGTTTGGGTCCCGAGGCATTTTTAGGCCATACCGGCAACGTAAAAGGGTAGTTTGGTAATTTTGGATTTTTGGGAATTAAAACCTACGAAAATTAGGAATTAATATCTGATTTGGTAATTACCCACTAAACCCACTAACTACACCTTATGACCTAATGGGCTACGGGGGTTATTAGAATTAGCTCCAAAAGTTTCCTAAGGCAAACCCTAGCCACCATTGTCACCTTGGAGAAGAAGACTTGTAGAGAGAGAGAGAGAGGAGAATTCTGCAGAGAGAGAGAGAATCATTCATCAATTTGACATCAAAATCAGATATACACATAAGGAAAATGGTTTAATTTCATTAGTTTCAGAGAATGCTTCTTCCATGCGTAGGAAATTGATAAAATTGTATTGTTTTTGGGAGATTGATGAAAACCCATTAAATTGGAATTTGAAACTTGTATTTTGATGAGGAATTGCATGTAGAATTGTATGTAGGTGATTAATCTGATGATAATATATTTTGGATGAAACAAAAACGGATTTAATTAGGCTCATTGGGGATTTAAGAATTTCTAGGGTTCATGTTCTTGAAATTGGGGAAAAATGTATAGATTTGATATTTGGATGATGTTTAGAATGAATTAACCCCACAAAACACGTTAGTATGTGACCTAAGTATGTTTAGGGACGATTAGAAACCTTGAACAATTGTTGGATTGATGTTTAGATGATATTAGAGAGGAAGAAAAGTTGGAAAAACGAAGTAAGAAATTTCTAGGCTCGAAACTGGCCTCTCGTTAGAAGACCTGCCCAGGTCGTTCGAACGAGCTCGTTCAAACGAGCTTCTAACGAGTTGACAGTTTGAATTCTAACGAGAGGGATATTCGTTCGATGACTTTCGTTCGAACGAGATCTCATTAGAAGGCCAACTTCATTCGAACGAACTCTCGTTCGAACAGCCTCGTTCAAACGAGACTTCTAACGAGCTGACAGTTTAGGATTTTTGGCCTGTTTTGATTTCGCGTGTCCCGTAACCTTATTTAATTGTAGAGATAACATTCCCTTGATGATAAATTGTTATGGTAGGTACATTTGGGATACATAGAGGAGTAAAACCTAGAAGTAAGATTTGAACCAAATGGAAATTATGGATTAGGACGTGAGTGTCTATTACGACGTGAGAACAATTGACGGCTTGAATAATTATATTAACCGGGAATATGTAAATTGTGTAACATTATATGTCGGTACGAGAATGAGAAGTGTACCACAAATAAATTATGGTGATTACTAAGATGTGTGCATACTTAGTATATATATATGATTTTATGTGTATAACATACCTACCATACTTGCTATCACGGGAGGTTTACGTTCGCTTAGGGCCTTCTAATCCTTGTGTTGCCCGAATTTAGATTGGTACCTCGAGAACATAGGTCAGAGAAGGACTTATTGGGAAGTTAATAAGACTGCTGATCGTGGGAGCGTAGGTATGTGCGTGACCCATGTAATGTGACTGTGTTCGCCTCCATTGTTTTGTGATTTTCTATTATTTGAGTACCATTCCTGAGAGATTTGAAATGCGTAATTCTTATGTACGTGATGTATCGGGATGGATAGCAGAGTATGTGTGCACCGCGGCTAGTCTCGGGGTGCTTGTATTGTATATTTATGATGTGAATAATATACACTTAATTAATGAGAACTTTCATGTGGTATTGTGTGTTTAAATATGGAAACGTTTTGAGAAAATATAAAGGGATAACCTGAAATGAATTGTATTGCTTAATTGAGAATCCGAGTGTATGTAAAGCCTCTTTTAAATTGATAACATTGGAATATATAATGGGAACCGAGTAGAAAGGTTAGAACTCATGTCAGTTTAGATAAATGTATTTATCACTTAGATGGGTGCTATACGTTAGGGGTGCACAATTAGACGAGAGGTGAGTATTTCATGTGAGTGCACGTCCTAACATGTATTTTGCATTCGTTGTTTTAATGTTATTAAAGAACTTGCTATTTTAAAATACTCTCCACTTTCGGGCTCTGACCCGTTTGCTTTCAAATCTACTTTTTTTGTAAAAACCATTTTAGGTGCCCAACCACAAGGACACCATGCTTAGGATCCTCATTCAGGTGACGAGCTGTAACTGTTTGTGGAAGCTACAGGACTTTGCTAGTAGACGCTTCATCTATCTTGACTCTATATTCAGTTTCATCAGTTGTAGGGCATGTCGCCCATTTCTATTAGAAACATTTCCTATTTCAGATTTTCAGACTTTTGGCATGTAATTAATTCAGGATACTTTGTTTTACTTATTACAGTTGTGGGATTGTTGCGAGGAGTTTTCCTCCGAAATTCTTATTATTATTTTGTTGGTTATTTTATTGCTTCGTTATGGTGAATGGTTATTATTCTTTCATTATTCTTTTACTGTATGTTAATTACACTTAATTTAAAATTTGGCAACTTACTTTTTAAATACTAGGTGGTTAGTAATTATTAAAATGTTTTCGACAGTGATGCTATTAACTAAACCAACTTGGCATTTTGTATTGATTTAATAAAGGAGTAGCTACCCGATATTTAATTAGTCGGGGTGTCACAGGTGGTATCAGAGCATCAGGTTCTAGTGTCCTTTAGGATCTGTACGGCTTATTATGTTTCCGCTGAGCTTTCTTTGATGTAGAGCCCTATATTTAAGGATTGTTGTATTCTTTTGTATATGCTAGGTTCTTCAACTATTTTGAGTTTAAAACTGTGAGCTTATAAACTTTATTCTTGTTTCAGATGCCTATACGACGTGCACAACGAATTCCCAGGGATGCGACGCCAGAACCACAGCCCGCACCAGTTCAGGGCACGATGAATGCCGCCGAGGTTGCAGCCATTGTGGCCCAGGCGGTAAATACCGTACTAGACGTAGTTCAGCAGGCACCACCTCAGGCACCAGTAGCCGCGCCAGCTCAGGCACATGCATTCCTGTCTGCTTGGGAACGTGTTCGAGATGCTTTTCGGAAAGCACACCCACCGGAGTTCGCAGGTAGCTCCGATGTTGTGGTTTCGAGTCAGTGGAGGAAGGACATTCAGCGGCACTTGAGGATATATGAGTGCACCGATGTCCAGAAGCAGATACTAGCTACCTTTAAGCTAGTGGGGTCTACACTGCAGTGGTGGGAGTCTATTACCACCGTGGAGGAGAGAGATACTCTCACTATTCAGGAGTTTTGGGTGCGGTTCGACCGCGAGTACTTTCCGTCAGTTGTTTACACGGAAATGAGGAGGAAGTTAGTAAATCTCAGACAGGAGGGTAAGACTGTGGCCGAGTATGAGGCCGAATTCACAAATTTGCTGAACACTGTTCCGGATGAGATACCGACAGAAGAGAAGAAAATCCAGAAGTTTACGGACGGGATGACATGGAGGATTCATCAACACTTGTTAGGGAACCTCTCATTAGCCACTTATTCTGATGTGGTTAACGCTGCACTATTACACTGCCAGGATCATCGCTTTCACATGGCTGAGGGCAAGAGATCGGGAGAGTCCAGCCATCAGGGCAGGACTGGAGGACATGGTGCTAATGGGGCACAGTCTGTTCAAGGGCAGAGACAGGGTGACCAGGGTTCACAGCAGGGGGATCACAAGAGGTTCAGATCAGGAAATTTCAGGTACGGACAGGGAGGTTTTCGGAAGAGCCATCAGGGTCAGAACGGCCATCAGGGCCATTAGGGTCAGAATGGCCAACAACAGTTTCAGCAGGGCCAGGGGAGGAACGGTCACGGCCACCAGGGCCGAGGGCAGCAGGGACAGAGAGAGGGGAACTTCTCGGGGAAGTGTTACGTTTGTGGAAAGACTGGCCATAAACGCCAGGACTATCCTGATAGGGGCAGGGCCCCGCAGCAGCAGCAGGGTGCACGACATGAGCCACAGAGGCCACTTTTTCCACCTGCCCTCCCAGCTCCAGCCCAGGTGCCAGCACTACCAGCCATTCCAGCAGCTCCAGTGCAGCAGGGGCAGTTATAGTATGGACGTGTCTATAACGTCCACCAGGCAGCAGCTCCACAGGCACCACCCGCGATTGAGGGTATGTTTCCTATCCATGGTACTATGGGTCGGGTTTTGTTTGATACGGGGGCAACGCATTATTTTATAGCTACACATTTTGCGAAAGCCTTAGGGTTATTAGCCACAGTAGAGAGCACAGTGACGTGTGTAGACTCACCATTGGGGAGTGGGTCACTTATTTTCTTTATATACCGGGGAGTGGAGGTATAGATTGGTAGTTTGGTATTACCTGGAGACATGTTGGTATTAGATATGCATGAGCACGATATGATTATCGGTATGGATTGGCTTGTAGCTTATAGAGCCATAATTGATTGCTTCGGTGGGAGCATTGTTTTTGCCATTCCGGGGCAAGAGATGTTTGTAGTGGAGATGCCTCGCCCAGAGGGAGGCTCGACCGCTCATTTGTATTACATAGAGGAGGATACCTCTAAGGAGGTTGTGATTCCTTTAGATTCGATCCCAGTTGTCAGGGAGTATTCCGATGTGTTTCAGGAGATACCAGGCCTACCCCCCAGTCGAGAGATAGACTTTGTCATAGACTTATTACCAGATACGAGACCTATAGCACGCGCACCGTATCGTATGGCTCCGGCAGAGATGCGAGAGCTACAAGATCAGTTAGAGCAGCTGTTAGGTCAGGGATTTATTCGCAGGAGTACCTCACCTTGGGCGCTCCAGTTTTGTTTGTAAAGAAGAGAGATGGTTCACTGAGATTGTGTGTGGACTACCGAGAGTTGAACAAGGTCACGATACGGAATAAGTATCCGTTGCCTCGAATTGATGACCTATTCGACCAGTTGAGAGGAGCTTATTTCTTCTCGAAGATTGATTTGCGATCGGGATACCATCAGTTGCGTATCAGGGAAGAGGATGTCTCGAAGACTGCATTCTTAACGAGATATGGTTCTTATGAGCTTCGAGTTATGCCTTTTGGTTTGACCAACGCTCCAACCGTGTTTATGGACTTGATGAATAGGGTGTTCAGAGAGTTCCTTGATCAGTTCGTCATTGTCTTCATTGATGATATTCTGGTTTACTCCCAGACAGAGGAGGAGCACGCCGAGCATTTGAGGTAGGTTTTGCAGACGCTACGTCAGAACGAGCTGTATGTAAAATATGAGAAGTGCGGGTTTTGGCTGAAGGAGGTTCAGTTTTGGGGGCATATTATTTCCGACCGAGGGATATCTGTTGATCCGGGGAAAGTATCTGCGGTGAGGGAGTGGGGACAGCCCACGACACCGACGGAGATCCGTAGTTTCTTGGGACTAGCAGGATACTACAGGAGGTTCATTTGGGGATTTTCGAAGATAGCGGGTCCTTTGACACATCTGACTCGTAAGGGTGTGCCATTCATCTGGAGTGATGCCTGTCAGTTGGCATTTGATGAGTTAAAGGACAAATTGACCTCAGCACCTGTGTTAGCATTGCCGAGACCGGGAGTTGAGTATTTGGTCTACACCGACGCGTCTTTGCAAGGACTTGGAGGTGTATTGCAGCAGGAGAGTCAGGACATAGCTTATGCTTCCTGTAAGCTTAAGCCTCACGAGAAGAATTACCCCACCCATGACTTGGAGTTGGCGGCAGTGGTATTTGCCCTTCGGATTTGGAGACATTACCTTTTGGGGGAGAAGTTTCGATTGTTCACGGACCACAAGTCCCTACAGTACCTATTCACGCAAAAGGAGTTGAATATGCGGCAGCGGAGGTGGATTGAGTTTGTGAAGGATTATCAGTTTGATATCCAGTATCACCCGGGGAAGGCTAACGTGGTAGCAGACGTGTTGAGCCGTAGGCTAGTAGATGAGGTAGCAGGGGTGTGGAAAGCCAAATGGAAGGAGTTGGGACACCAGGATGCAGTGGCCCGATCGTTCATATCTGTGATGATCGTTACACCGCAGATTGTCATGAGAGTGGTAAAGGCACAAGCAGATGACTCGTTCTGTCAGGAGCAGATAGTTCGATTACTAGCAGAAGGAGCCGAGTCCTATACCGTTAGCTCATACGGGGGATTACGCTTCAATGGGAGATTGGTAGTTCGGGAAGGGGAAGAATTGCGACACGAGGTGATGGCAGAGTCGCACGGCTCACGGTTCGTGGTGCATTCCAGTGGGGACAAAATGTACCAAGACATGAGACGACAGTATTGGTGGAGCGGGATGAAGAGAGATATTGATGTGTTTGTTTCTAAATGCGCCGCTTGCCAGCTAGTAAAAGTGGATCATCAGAGACCGGCATGACTTCTACAGCCATTGGAGGTCCCGATGTGGATGTGGGAGAGCATATCCATGGACTTTATCACGGGGTTGTCTACGTCACAGAGAGGTCACGACTCCATTTGGGTAATTGTGGACAGGTTGACCAAAGTCGCTCATTTTCTACCCGTAAGGACAGACTACACTACGGGGCAGTATGCCCAGCTCTTTATTGCAGAGATAGTGAGACTTCACGGTGTGCCCCTAAATATCGTGTCTGACCGAGACAAGATATTTGTTTCACGGTTTTGGGAAAGTTTTCAGGAGGCCATGGGCACGGAATTGCGGTTGAGTACGGCGTATCACCCGCAGACCGATGGGCAAACCGAGCGTACAAACCAGATGTTGGAGGACATGTTGCGTACGTGCATCATTGATTTTGGGGGTGGATGGGAGCAATATCTTCCACTGGTGGAGTTTGCTTACAACAACTCCTACCAGTTCACCATTGGCATGGCTCCATTTGAGGCGTTGTATGGTAGACCTTGTCGTTCCCCAGCATGTTGGTTGGAGGTGGGGGATAACAAACTACTTGGGTCGGAAGTGATTCAGGACACTTCGGCGAGGATATAATTTATTCGGAGTCGCATTCGGGTAGCTCAAGACAGGCAGAAGAGCTATGCTGATGCGAAGAGGTCCTTCAGGGAATTTGAAGTGGGGGACCAGGTTTTGCTCAGAGTATCTCCTATGAAGGGGATTATGCGTTTCGGGAAGAAAGGGAAGTTGGCACCGAGATATGTGGGACCATTTCCTATTATTGAGCGGATTGGACCGGTTGCGTATAGACTTGGGTTACCGGAGCATTTGCATCAGATTCACGATGTGTTTCACATTTCCTCGCTAAGGAAATATCTTAGAGACAATTTGGCTCATTCTCACATTGATTTGGAGGACATCGATCTCCAGCCTGATAGCTCCTACGAGGAGGGACCGATTGCTATTTTGGACCGAAATGAGCAGAAACTGCGGTAAAAGATAGTTCCGTTAGTGCGTGTTTAGCGGCGACATCATAATGTCGAGGAGTCCACATGGGAGCGCGAGGATGAGATGCGCGAACGTTATCCATAGTTGTTCTTACCAGGTACTTTCTAGTTCCGAATTTCGGGACGAAATTCTGTTATTAGGGGGGAAGTATGTAATACCCCGTATTTTTGTGATATTTATTTGTGGGATTAATTGAATTAAATGTGTATTAATTGGAAATTAATCCGGATTAAAATACTAATGAGATGTGAGTTGGTAGTTGATTATAATGTTTATATATGACTATATATGAATATTGAATTATGAAATTTGTCGTGAGATTGAAATACGGCAATTTGGAAATTTTGTTGAGACGCGTGTGACAGTCGCGTCAGGAATATAATTATTTTGATTATAAAAGTGAATTGTATTTCTATTAACCGTATGGTCGTTTTGAGTGCGCCAACACGTCCGGAAGGGTCCAAATAGTCAGAAAACACTAGCCGGAGGTTTAGTTTGGGTCCCGGGGCATTTTTAGGCCATACCGGCAACGTAAAAGGGTAGTTTGGTAATTTTGGATTTTTGGGAATTAAAACCTACGAAAATTAGGAATTAATATCTGATTTGGTAATTACCCACTAAACCCACTAACTACACCTTATGACCTAATGGGCTACGGGGGTTATTAGAATTAGCTCCAAAAGTTTCCTAAGGCAAACCCTAGCCACCATTGTCACCTTGGAGAAGAAGACTTGTAGAGAGAGAGAGAGAGGAGAATTCTGCAGAGAGAGAGAGAGAATCATTCATCAATTCGACATCAAAATCAGAGATACACATAAGGCAAGTGGTTTAATTTCATTAGTTGCAGAGAATGCTTCTTCCATGCGTAGGAAATTGATAAAATTGTATTATTTTGGGGAGATTGATGAAAACCCATTAAATTGGAATTTGAAACTTGTATTTTGATGAGGAATTGAATATAGAATTGTATGTAGGTGATTAATCTGATGATAATATATTTTGGATGAAACAAAAATGGATTTAATTAGGCTCATTGGGGATTTAAGAATTTCTAGGGTTCATGTTCTTGAAATTGGGGAAAAATGTATAGATTTGATATTTGGATGATGTTTAGAATGAATTAACCCCACAAAACACGTTAGTATGTGACCTAAGTATGTTTAGGGACGATTAGAAACCTTGAACAATTATTGGATTGATGTTTAGATGAGATTAGAGAGGAAGAAAAGTTGGAAAAACGAAGTAAGGAATTTCTGGGCTCGAAACTGGCCTCTCGTTAGAAGACCTGCCCAGGTCGTTCGAACGAGTTGACAGTTTGACTTCTAACGAGAGGGATGTTCGTTCGATGACTTTCATTCGAACGAGATCTCATTAGAAGGCCCACTTCGTTCGAACGAACTCTCGTTCGAACAGCCTCGTTCAAACGAGACTTCTAACGAGCTGACAGTTTAGGCTTTTTGGCCTGTTTTGATTTCGCGTGTCCCATAACCTTATTTAATTGTAGAGATAACATTCCCTTGATGATAAATTGTTATGGTAGGGACATTTGGGATACATAGAGGAGTAAAACCTAGAAGTGTGATTTGAACCAAATGGAAATTATGGATTAGGACGTGAGTGTCTATTACGACGTGAGAACAATTGACGGCTTGAATAATTATATTAACCGGGAATATGTAAATTGTGTAACATTATATGTCGGTACGAGAATGAGAAGTGTACCACAAATAAATTATGGTGATTACTAAGATGTGTGCATACTTAGTATATGTATATGATTTTATGTGTATAACATACCTACCATACTTGCTATCACGGGAGGTTTACGTTCGCTTAGGGCCTTCTAATCCTTGTGTTGCCCGAATTTAGATTGGTACCTCGAGAACATAGGTCAGAGAAGGACTTATTGGGAAGTTAATAAGACTGCTGATCGTGGGAGCGTAGGTATGTGCGTGACCTATGTAATGTGACTGTGTTCGCCTCCATTGTTTTGTGATTTGCTATTATTTGAGTACCATTCCTGAGAGATTTGAAATGCGTAATCCTTATGTACGTGATGTATCGGGATGGATAGCAGAGTATGTGTGCACCGCGGCTAGTCTCGGGGTGCTTGTATTGTATATTTATGACGTGAATAATATACACTTAATTAATGAGAACTTTCATGTGGTATTGTGTGTTTAAATATGGAAACGTTTTGAGAAAATATAAAGGGATAACCTGAAATGAATTGTATTGCTTAATTGAGAATCCGAGTGTATGTAAAGCCTCTTTTAAATTGATAACATTGGAATGTATAATGGGAACCGAGTAGAAAGGTTAGAACGCATGTTAGTTTAGATAAATGTATTTATCACTAAGATGGGTGCTATACGTTAGGGGTGCACAATTAGACGAGAGGTGAGTATTTCATGTGAGTGCACGTCCTAACATGTATTTTGCATTCATTGTTTTAATGTTATTAAATCACTTGCTATTTTAAAATACTCTCCACTTTCGGGCTCTGACCCGTTTGCTTTCAAATCTACTTTTTTTGTAAAAACCATTTTAGGTGCCCAGCCACAAGGACACCATGCTTAGGATGCTCATTCAGGTGACGAGCTGTAACTGTTTGTGGAAGCTACGGGACTTTGCTAGTAGACGCTTCATCTATCTTGACTCTATATTCAGTTTCATCAGTTGTAGGGCATGTCGCCCATTTCTATTAGAAACATTTCCTATTTCAGATTTTCAGACTTTTGGCATGTAATTAATTCAGTATACTTTGTTTTACTTATTACAGTTGTGGGATTGTTGCGAGGAGTTTTCCTCCGGACTTCTTATTATAATTTTGTTGGTTATTCTATTGCTTCGTTAAGGTGAATGGTTGTTATTCTTTCATTATTCTTTTACTGTATGTTAATCAGACTTAATTTAAAATTTGGCAACTTACTTTTTAAATACTAGGTGGTTAGTAATTATTAATATGTTTTCGACAGTGATGCTATTAACTGAACCAACTTGTCATTTTGTATTGATTTAATAAAGGAGTAGCTACCCGGTATTTAATTAGTCGGGGTGTCACAGCAACATCAATCAATGGGCCATTCAGCTAGATAGAGCGACCTTTTTTAGCAAATATTTGATGCTATCCATACAGGATATAAGTCTGATAAGGAAGGCAAGCATATAATGTCGTAACTTATGTGTAACCTAGACCAGGCCAACACATGCTTTTTCCAAAGCTGTGTAGTTGACTTCGTACCTGGCTAATTCTGGCAAGCATAGTAAATGGCTATTTCTTTACAGTATTCTTCAATGTATTAGGCTAGCAAAGGCCCAGTTATAGTATCTGTGACAGTTAAGTACAGGAAGAGGGGGAGACCTAGCTCTGAAGGCATAACTACCGGAGGTCGAGTAAGGTATCACTCGATTTGGTCAAAGGTTTCTTGGCATGCCTCATTCCATACTATGGTATAATCCTTCCGGAGAATCTTAAAAATGGGTTCGCAGATAGAAGTCAATTAGTTGATAAAACGACTGATGTACTGTAGTTTTCACAAGAATCCTCAAAATTCCTTCTCCTTCAGTGGTGGTGGCATCTCAAGTACGGCCTTTAGCTTAGCAGGGTCTGCTTCGATTCCCTTCTCACTATCCATGAATCCCAAGAGTTTTCTTTTCGTGATGCCAAAAATGCATTTTTATGGGTTTATCCGTATCTAGTATTGCCATAGTCACTCAAAAAATTTTCAAAGGGTTGGAATATGACCTTACCGAGTCTTAGATTTGATGATCATATCTTCCAGATAGACTTCAACTTCTTTGTGAAAAAGGTTATGCATGATGGTTGTGGCAAACCTTTGGTAGGTAGCGGCGACATTCTTGAGTTCGAATTGCATAACAATGTAGCAGAAAGTTCCATATAGAGCGATGAAGGCGATTTTCTTCTGATGGTCAGGGCTCATATTGATCTGGTTGTATCCGGCGAATCCATAGACAAATGATTTGAGGGCATGGCTAGCTGTGTTGTCCACGATCATATTAATCTTGGGCAATGGGTAATCATCCTTCGGGGATGCTTTTTTCAAATCTCTGTAGTTGATGCAGATGAGGAATTTCCCTACTGAATTTGGCACGTGGATGATTTTGGCAAGCCATGTAGGATATTCTATTATGAGAATGAAGCCTATGATCAGTTACTTGACCAGTTCTTCTTTTACTTTGAGTGACCATTCGGTATAGAGTTTTTGAAGCTTTTTTTGACCAGTTTGCATTCAGGGAATGTTGGGATCTCATGTTGAGCTATTTCTGGGTCAATATTGGGTATGTCATCATAGGACCACGCAAAGACGTCCAAAAATTCCTTCATTAGTTCTTATAATTACACACATTAATGGTCGTTAAGGGTGGACCATATCATGATATTGCGCTAATAGCTACTAGAATCGAGATTAATAACAACAATTACATCATTAATATGAACGCAATTATGTTGTTTCCTATTCTCCTTATTAAGATCAATTAATAATTGTTCATTTAAAAAATCATTATCATCATGAGTTTGATTAGAATCAACACAATTAATATAAGTCACAACAAGATATTTGAAATCTTTGTTTATTTTATTTTCAACAAAAACAACATTGGGAACCTCGTACGAAGAGGTTTCAGTTATATTGATATCAGAAAAAGGAATAATAACATTAAATGAATAGATTTGGATAGGGTGGATAACAGGGTCAGATTGAATCTAGAAAGTTTAAACCGGCACGACATTCCAGTTGAGGAGAGGCATGTTATCAGCTCTTATCTGAGTAGACGGGTCCAACGGTATAGTATTTGAACGGATCATGCAGAGACTTAACCCCAGTGTCTACAGGTTGAATGAGTCCTCGTAATCACGTTCCTCAAAATCCTTAATTACTATCACGACTTTCTTAGTAAGAGGTTAAACTCATGCTGGCAGTCTGCGGTCTAAGGGTTGCTATCTTGAAAGAAGATTTCCAGATCGAGTTTCATCTTTTTATCAATGTGGTCATACCATGGTTCGAGGAATACACATAAATGGAAGTATTCTCCTTCCTTGATAAGCCTTCCATTTGAATATTCTCTCAAAACAATCCTTTCTTCTTCTAATCTTCTTTTTGATCATGGTCATCAAAGGGCTTTGAGTTGTTCTGGTGAGGGTTGGTAACCCAGGACATATGGGGAAAGGCCTCCTTCAGAACCACAGTCTTAATGTTCCTTGTTGGTATCTCCCTAGCCACATCCTGGGCATGAAGTGAATGCTCTTGAACATTTAAATCACGTTGATATTACCACGAGGGATATGTTCCGGATAGACTCGGTCTTTGAAACTATCTCCTACTAGAAGGGGAAGTGGGTCAAATCTGAATCCAGAGAGGAGAATATCATTAGTAATGGCAGTATCTAAACTGTTGTCATCCCATAAGATGTTAATAACCTGTCCATTAGCGAAGAATTTCAATTTTAATAAAGAAAATACGATACCCCTTGGTTACTGTGGAGCTATGAACCACTAAGAAAAAGGTTAAAACATGCAAGTATGTCAATAACCTAGAACTCAGTGATAATAGTGATAGGGCTAGTCCCTATTGTGAGTTTTATGAACCTCATTACCTTTCAATGGGTGTCGTCATAAGCACGCACAGCGATAGAAGTGGGAGTGAGATCACCAATTTTAAAGTCCAAGCAAACAAAGGTTCTGGGAGGGAAAACGTTGAGGGCAGATCCGTTATCAACAAGTGAGAGTGGTAATGTCTTTCCCAATACTTTTATAAAGATATTAAGGGCATAATTATAATCAGGACCAATCTTTGGTATTTCTGCTTCGAAAAAGGAGACGAGTCTAGAAGAGGTCAAGGACCCAACCATATTCACGGCTTCTTCGAGAGTAGTGGAAGGAAAGACTGTAGGCCTAATGAGGAGTTTTATCAGAGCATTTTGGTGCATTGGGAGGACATGAAAAGCCCCTATAAGGTGATGTTAGCTTGGGTTTTCTTGATATGGTCAAGGACTTTACTTTCTTCGATGGTCATCTCTGGCATATGAAGTTCTTCGGTAACTCCCTTTCCCTTATCTATCTTGGTCATATGACGAATCGAATCTTTTTAATGTCTCCTTGATCTATTTATGTGATTTATTAAGGTGGGAAAGAATAGGAACCTCATGACTTTATCTATTTCTAGCTAAATGGCTTCCTTGTTGATTTCCCTTAACAGATCTTCGAAGGAAATCATTTCACCTAAACTAGCTACTAGACTGGTTTCTTCTCGAATGAGCTCGGCATCCGAGATGTTAATGTCATCTCCTCAAACGGTGGAGACTATATCCTCTTGCCAAGAGAAATCAATGAATTTAATAACCTCAGCAACTTCATTATATAAATCTTCCCACTCAACGGCAAGGTGTAGGAATGGAGGTATCAACCGTCCTAGAAGCCTAAAAAATGGTGAGTAGCTCATCAATAATGTAAATTTTATATATCTGTCAAAATTCATCATCCATAATCTATACTAAGTCATCTAGACTGATTTCATTAACGGGTACCACCCAATTATCTAACTCCCGAGACCATTTTCGGGCTTCTATGAACAAGCCACTGAATTTAAATTAATTAAAAGTCATCTTTGCAGTTAATTTTATCCCAAACTCTAAGAGTTGGTTTAATACAACAAGTAACTTTATAGCCTTCCTTTTAGACTGGATTGAGACGACGATGCAAGCCCTTGTGAGGAGTGATAAAGCTTGATCAGTGAAACATGTATGGTGTGGGAGAAAATATGGGTAAACCATGAGTGGTTTGGGTGAGATTATGGGTATGATGGGTGCTTTACTAGGAATAATTTGAGTATGTGGATCAAATTTTGGGCCTCTCTCTAGAAAGATAGCATTTTTATGAGTTGAAAGTGGGGTATGAGTGGTGTTGGGTTTATGATTCGCGAGTGGGGAGATGATACCCTTATCAATCAAACCTTGGATCACGGTTTGATGGTGGAAGCCTTAGTTAGTAGATAGTTCATCACACTAGTGGAAATCACAACGGGCATAATCTTTAAAGTGTTTTGTAAGTGGATTTGGTAGTGGATGAGGGTCCATAGGATTAACGAGGTTGCGGCTCAGCAGGTCTTGGTAGACTTTTGACGGGATAGCATGGATCTCAGTGCACTCTTTCTTATTAGGGTTGGGGCGACTTCCTGGTGCCCAGGAGGTAGCAGGTTGGGAAATGTTCTTGATGGTTGAGACTGTAGCACTGGAGGGCTTCTCATACTTATGGGGAGTGAACTTTTCGGTCACTTTTTTCCACTCAGATTCGACTTTGGCAACGCCTTCCTCAATTTCTACACTATCCTCTCGAAGGGTTCGGAAGTGGGGGTGGTACTATCCTCCCTTGGATGCTTAGATATGAGGCAAGAAATTCCCCTTAACAATACTGACTTGTTCCTCCTCGGAGGTTTTGTTGGTCATGGCAGTAGCTTTCTCTCTCCACCTTCCTATGAAGCTACTAACTATTTCCCTAGGGTTCTTCTTAAGAAGCTCTAGATCTCGACATGTAACCTATAGCTCCTTATTGTACTTGTATTGTGACATGAATTCTTTAGCCACATCCTCCTAACTATGGATTGTGGATTCTTTGAGGGACAAAAACCAATTAAGGGCGCTTTCTTTCAAGGTCCACTGGAACATCTCGTCTATTATCTCTTAAAAGGTGCTAAGGAGAGTCATGGATTGGTAATAGCTTCGAAGGTGAAGAATTAATGGTTCGTTTCCCCTAAACTTCTCAATGTTTGGTATCTTGAACTTCTCCAATTATCTAGTCTTGGGATAAGGAGAAATATGGGTGTAGTCCACACAGTTCCCAAATATCTTAACTTGGTCAAACTTCTTCGATAATAGCTAGAGGACTTCCTTGACCTTGTTCAGTTCCTCTTCCATAGTGTCTGTGGGTACTAGAAGGTTATCCCCTGATTGGTCAAGGTTCGGGATAGGGAGTTGAGCTGACAGTTACCCATTGGCAGGCAGGGCGCGTAGAGCATGCTGATACTTTTTTAGGACCCAAACAAGCTTAGGAGAGGGTGGACCCATGGCATGAGGAAAGAGAACATTGGGTTCTTCAGGAATTTGGGCTCGGTGATGATATATCTCATTGACCTCGATTTGAAGGTTGTCAATCTTGGCACTGAGTTGGGCCAAGACGGTCATCATATTGGGTTGCACATTCAGTGCTTGGTCAACGTTCTCCATGAAGATCTCATGAAGGTAAATCCCAAACTCAGATGAGGTAGCAGAAGAACCGACAGAGCTTCGGACGGTTTGATGGAAGACCGAAGCTAATAAGGAGCAAGGCCAAAATTGGATATGCGGTCAACCTGAGAGGGAAAATGGTTCAAATTTATTTTTGAGAGGAGGAAGGAGAAAGTTTTGGGTATTTTGGAAAGAGTACAAAAATATTTTTAGTGTTTTTAAAAAAGGAGGGAAAGGGAGAGGAATCTTTGCATGATCATCATTAATGTTATTATTAGGTTCTCACTTGTATTATGTTTGCATAAATGCAGAAAAAATACTGGACATGACCCGATCTTCGAAAAATAGGGTTTGAAAATATGTAAGACACAATTAGACTTATTTCTAGGCTCACGGATGAGGTCCTGTTTTGAAAAAAGGTGAAAGCGCAAAATATGCCACCTATAATTTCGGCAGAGTTTTGTATGGTAACCGAAAGACTAAATATGAGTGTCCTAGGTGTGACACCTATATGAGGTTTATGCAATTGTTGGGTTCGTGGAAGGGTTTCCCCCTTTGATATGACTATACCTCTTGCTTATAAGGGCAATCATTCATCGGTACGTGTGGACAAGTTGTTGATGTACCTGAGTATATGTGAATTGCCTCAGTATATACCTCGTGGGTATAGTTTGTGTGAGAGAGAATTTGATATACTCGACGTACGTGAACGAGTTCCCTACTATATACCTCTCCATGTGAGTTTGGTCAAGCGGTACGATGTGGGTGGAACCGTTCGATATACGTCAAAGGTACGAGGCCAATGGAAGGTGAGAGTCATATTGCTTAGGCTAATTGTGACCCGCAGGTTCAGCGCCCATTAGAAAGGACAAAGTTTTGGTTAATATAGCCATGCCCTTGGTGACAGATTATTTTTATCATTTTTTATTGGCATGATGAGTAAAGGGAATTCTATACTAAATGGGGATCATATATAAGTATATCTAGCACGGAAAATATACTACGCATGGATAATTGTGAGTGAGTAAGTGATATGGGAGTATATAAAAGTGAGTGTGTGTAGTAGTGAACCTATATATGGATCAATTACAAGTGGTGTGTGACATGTGTAAGTGAGGATATATACAAGTGTAGGAAGTGTGGTTGAGTTCTAGTGAAGCCTAAGCATGGATATTCTAAGTGGTGTGTGACTCATTTCAGTGTGAAGTGAAGCTAAGTGTAAGTATGTAAAGTGTACATGCAGAATATATACAAGTGTGTGAAGTGTATAAGTGAGCGTAAAGTGATACATACATGAGAGAGATATATACAAAAAGGTAAATGGAGGAGAAAATGGAACATACAAGTAGGTGCATACGCAAACATGCAGAAATAAATAATTCCCATACAAAATAAAGTCTAGTCTTCTTGTAAAATTCCCGAGTAAAGTCGCCACTGTGGCCATCCCAGGTGGGGTTAGGTCTGCGGAGGTGGATCCCTTATTCCTTACCCTTTTTTCCAGTGTGCGCGCGGGATTGCGTCACCCTACCTATTTTAATCACGAGTGATCATTCCTTTGCTAAAATAAACAGGAATCTCATTTGGTTCATTCTTAGCATCACTGTCTAAAACTTTTTAAATTACTAACCACCTAAGTTAAAATAAGCCAGTGTATATTTTATCTTTTTATTAAACAACAATACCAATAACAAATTGCGGTAATAAAATAATATAAACCATTCACAACATAACTGAAATCTAGAACATCACAGGGTTAAATAAATAAATGCCGAATAAATTATCGACTCCAAATCCAATATCCAAATCATAAATCTAATTGAAATACGATAAATCTAAATACAAGGTCTCAAAACGAAAAGTGCTAATCCATCTAAAAGTATGAATTGAACGGGCAACATGCCTGACTGAAATAACTGAATGTGAATCCTAGATTAGGAATGAAATAACTGAAGCGTCTACTCAAGTCCTGTATGCCTCCACAAGCGCTGCAACTACGTATCCCTAGAATGAGTCATAATGCCTGACGTCCCTGTGGTAGGACAACTAAAAGGTTTTGGAAAATATTTTTGACACGGTTCATAGCCCAAAACTTTTGAAAAACATTTGCAAGTAAATGAGATGCAGTAATAAAATATGCATGAATACTTTTCATATTTAAGCTAGTGTCGCACTAGCAGGAGATACTCCTAACCTCTCAACTATTTTGCACACCTAGTGCATATATCTTACCTCCTAGTTATGCTACCCCATATAACTAGCTCTGTTGCAATTCTATCTAATACATTACTCTAACCCGAGTACTTTTTATCATGCTTCATGAGCTATTTTACTCATTTTTGGAATTAATTAATCCAGCATTAATTGCTTATATAACTCCCACTTCATTTATATACACACACACACACACATATTCACACTTTATGTATTTAACCCGTACATAATTATCTACTCGACTATACCTATAGATACACTGTAAGAGTTACACATACAATCACTATTTACGTTTTAAACCCGTATATAAATTACTACACCATTATACACGTAAAGTATATGCCACAACAAGCACACATACGTTGAGTATAATCATAATTCCCCGAGTAATAACTAATCATATGTTTTTTCTCTACAATGCTATCATCACCGAGGCATACTTATATCATCCCAGCTACCGGCGGTTGGAATCTCACATCGACTTGGTAAGATCGCAAACGTATTGGAGGCGACCATAGTCCTTAGATAATGAGTCATAACCATACCCTCAATTACCTCACTTTTAACTTCAACCCTCACAAGGGCACATGCATGGAACTATGACTTGGGGACTATACTCACCATGAATTCACTAGCCAGGAAGAATCACCAACATGGCGCAACCTCCACTGATAGAACTAGAGGGTTATGTTCAAATCAATATTAAACACACAGATATTTATAAAATACACACACATATGTACAGTCTCTCTCTCTCTCTCTCTCTCTCTCTCTCTATATATATATATATATATATATATATATATATATATATATATATATATATATATATATATATATATAATCTGACTAATCCGTGCCTATCGCTCAAAGAACTAGCCAACTATCCTGAGTCTACACCCCGACTATTATTTTTCTTTTAGTCCTCAACCGTTATTTAAATAAAATATCTTCATTACGCTAAGATTCTCGGACTTCCCAACCATCTCGTATATCAACTGTTATCAAATTTTTCCTTCTAAATTCGTTAATAAAACTTACTCGACAACTAATTCTTTAATTAATTAAATAAACCCTACTTTCATTTCTCGATAAATTCTGGGAAATTTAACCACATTGAATTACCCAAATAAATATTTCTCCCCTCTTACGGAATTAAAATCTCAATTAATACCCTGCGATTTAAACCCATACATAGAACGACCCATTCTCGATTTTTCCATATATCTGAACTGATTTGGATGTACCCCCGAATCGATCTGATGTACCTGACATCGAATCCTTCGGGGTTTTTCTTCCTTTTTCTTCCCCAAACTCATTACTCGGAACTCCAACCTCCATTAATGTATACTTAAGGTTTGGAATTATTTCTAAACATGATCTTAACATCACACAATCTTTCACATCAACAATTCATCAAGAAATCTCATTTTAATTCACCAAATTGGTCCTAAGGAAGCATATAAATTTACAACTGCAATTTAGTTTTAACAATTCTCAATAATTTCATCAAATCTCTACCCATTTACATAAATTTTATTTCCTAGAAAGATTTATATTGTTCATATCTCAATTTATGACTCAAAATTCAATACATTCATTATACAATTCAAATTCAAGGTTTAGTACACCCTTAAAACCTATTTACATGTAATTTCCTTTCCAAAATTATTTAGTTCTACGACTACTATGATATGAATAAAAAATCCCTACATATGTGATTATTACAAGTCAATTACTTGCCTTAAATGGTTCGTAGAGTCTAAAAATCTGTTGTAGATGACGAATCTACGACTAAATGCTCGAATCCCCCTTGAATCCTTTCATAATTTGGCCTTTCTAACTTTCTCCTAGCCTTTGCTTCTTTTCCTTTCTCTCTTAGGGTTTGCTTCTAATGATAATGCTTGTCAATACCTCTAAACTTAGGTTATTAACTCTCTAATCCCAGAATTAACCTAATGGGCCAAGCCCATTTGAACC
Source organism: Sambucus nigra (assembly GCA_949130495.1). NCBI lineage: Eukaryota > Viridiplantae > Streptophyta > Magnoliopsida > Dipsacales > Adoxaceae > Sambucus > Sambucus nigra. Next base: position 77,655,081 of record OX422220.1, read on the forward strand.
ATACACCCCCGTAAGAACCCGGTATAGTCTAAAACTCCCCCGGAACCCAAATAATACACCTGGGTATTCTATTCCGCATATTTCGGCCAATTTGGAATCAATCATGACATCAAAATCACCATCCGAGTCACTCTACATAAATTTTCTATCTCAACCTTAACATAGAGTACACACGACTCACGGTTGAGATTTAACATACTCTCGTCGATATTACTCACTACGACGTATAATAATTATCACATGTTATTTACTACACACTTAGTAAATTTACCACATAAATATTAATCTTAATCTCACCCAATTACTATTTATTAAATACGTAATATTTCATTTTAATTTAATTATTGCACACTGTAATTTAAAATACCAGAAGTAATTAAATTCATAATTATCCCAAAATACAGGGTGTTACATACTTCCCCATTGCAATGGAATTTCTTCCTCGAAATTCGAATATGCTCGGTAGTAAAAACTTCGAATCCTTACACTCAATGCATCTGAATGTATTCAAAGTGAACTCGTAATACTATTTGGTGTTTCCATTGTACACATGCCAGCAGTACCATTTGACTGAAGGTCTACTCATTACAACCCAAGATTAGCGACAAGTCTATTCAAATTATTACATACCGGTCTATTCCCTTATTCTCAAGGTCTTGCTTATATAATAACATTCAAGACTATCATGAACCCGCCAATAATGCTTCAAAAAGACAAGCCTATACTCCACTGGCTCTATTATTTTTATGTCGGAAAAGGCCCCACTTCCATAGGTGTCAATTTCCATTGTTGCCAAATAACGTAACTCCCTTCAAGGGAGACACTCGTAACAACCCTTGACCACTCATATTATACTTCAAACTTCGGTTCACAACGATATACTCTCACTATGTTCCTGAACTATACAAAAATGACGTAAATTAACTCAATCCTTATCGATGGACCATAAATCACTTCATGTCCGACAAGCTTATTATTCCCCACCTCTAACCAACCAAATGGTGGATGACAAGATATCCGTATGAAGCCTAAGAAAGTTTCACATAGATAATTAATACTTCCAACTATCCAAAAATCCATAATATGCATTTCTTGCATTCTCCAACATCCTAGTTACCTCCCGTCTACCCACCGGCCTACGAGTGACACATCCAGCTCGAAATGAAACTCTGTCCCCATTGCCTCCTCACTATTCCTATGAGAGGTGGGACTCAAGGTTTTCATCTTGATTCACAACAATATTGGGTGGTACCTTGTGCCTATTCATTTCTTTTCTCTAATAAAATGTTGAGCATACGGCCCGATAGTATAACTCACCCCAAATGCATAACAATTATTCCTTTTCGATCATTTCATTCCATAAACTCGAAGGAAATCCTGATCTCTCCATGATTTTGATAACCCAATAATGAACTTTATCAGTCTGCCTATCCATTCCATCACTGGAATTATCAATTTATTACAAAATTCTGGTTAATAATCTTGGACCAACCTTTTCCATCTACTAGTGGTGCACCTAGAGACAACTTCACTATGTCTCACTTAACATCGATCCACATGCTCAAAATTTCACAACATGTGGCACATCTTACTCCCCTTTCTGGGATATATCAAAACCATGGCCCGTGCGTCTGATCCAAACTGCGCATTTCCTGGGTTCTTTTCTGTCTGGTAGAAATCAACATCTTATATATGCGCAAGACACTCTAGGCATTTTACTAAATAAGACTCCGTGCTACTTTTCAAAATTTTGGGGTCCTCCCTTATCAAGGGATATCTTTTACATATGTCTCCACCGTCTTTCATTTCACCTTGTTTGTGATAGTTCTCCTTGATACACATAGTCACACTATATGCTTTTCTAATATGAAGTTCAGTCCATCATATTATCCCACTTATGTTTCTAACTGCCCCATAGGCATACATTCAACACCTTTGTTACCATGTCCCCTCATACCGGATGCTACTAAAAATCGAACTAACCAGAGCACCCATACACCCTATATCTTATGCATATCTGCATAACCACCACATGCGTAACATGTTTATCTGAAGCAAGGCCCCGAACGCTTGATGCGTATTTATTGCAATGGTATTCTTGATCACCCTACAAATTAAAATTTTGTTTTGAGGTTGCCTCACCCATCCACTAGTGGTGAAAAAGTTTTGCAAGTGCTTCCTACACATCACTACCCGGCTCCACGGGCCTTATATCATATACTAGATCTCAACTCAAATTTTTGTCCACACACGTGTAATGACCAAAGTACTAAATACTTCCCTAGATCTCGACACATCTCTCAACTCCTGACATTCATTGGGGTTGATGCGTGGGATGTCTCGTAAGCAAAATCCAACCAATAAACCCCCGATAAACTACTGCCTAGCATTATCGGTCATCGAGTTCTATAGGCCCAAAGCATATAACTAGGACACTCAAAATCATGTCCCCCATCGTATAAGTCTAATCATAAACTCTTATATCTCTAAAGGAGTCATATAACAATGCACTCGCACTATCACTAAGTCCCCAGCATGATTAGGCATAAATATTTCGTATTTGCCCTTTTAATTTCGGTCCTTTTATGATCCCCATGAATTGTAATTAACCCATATTTATCTCATATTTATGATAGTAACCCTTTTTGGAGATTATTTCTTATTTTGTGTATTTCTCATGTGTTTTACAGGTAATTCATGCAAGTAAATGCGGGAGAGAAACCGAAACAGTAAAAGAAACCAAGAAAAGGTAGTTGAAGGGCATTTTTGTAATTTCTCAGCCTTATTCTGTAGGTGGGGCCAACTAAAAAGTTGAAGAGATTTAAGTCAAAAGAATACTGGGAAAAACATAAACTCATTCCAAGCTACGGTTAAGAAGTTATGAGCATTTTAAGTTGAGAAGAATCTAGGGACAAAACTGTAATTTTCCCGTCAAGTGAATCGGTTTGCATGCACACCCGAACCAATTCGGATAACTTGAACGCAAAAGTTTCTATTTTTAATTAGAGTTTGAGTTAGTTTAAAAAACTTGGAAAAGCGGGTATCCAATTAAGTAGTTCATAATTAGACTTAGAATACATAACTTTTAACCTAGTTTTGAGAGCTTTTGGAGGCAAGGGACATAGGAGGCAAGCAGATCATCAAACATGACTGTTTTACCATTATTTTGCACTCGATTCTTCAACATAAGTATTTATTCTTTCAATTTCTTTAAAGATCCATGTTTTCCAAACTATAGTTATGATTTCTCCTGCAATAGTGATTAAATACTTGTTTGTTTGCATTTCATACATCATCGTGAATCCATACAAAGTGGAATCCATTCTTAAATTTAGATTTACCATGTACGGCTAGATTTTTAGCTGGTTAGGATACATGAACCCAACTTAGGTATTATGGATCGATATAAAACATGAATGAATTAAATAAATAATTAGAGGCTTGATACTTTGTCGGTACGAGTATGGTAAGCCTTTTAACTTTGTTTGTCGTATGTAATCGGAGTGTTTAAGGGTGCGATATGCGTGTCAACAATTTTGTCATTCGCTTTAGATTTATTTTTTACTATGTATTATGCGGAGTAAAATCCTCATATACATAGAGCTTAGATCAATTTAAAGTCTTCTATCAATTATATATTTGATTCTCAAAAGTTTTATATCCGACAAAATTACTAACGGTTCGGGGGAATGTATTACAATCCCACTTTTCTCGTATAGTATAAAATCTAAAAGTTTTTTGTCCTTGCATACTTACTTAATTCTCATTTATTAATTAGGTTACATTAGCTAATTAGACTTTCTTATAAAATCACCACCTTTTCTTTTCTTTTTAGTGAGTCATTCGTGCGGTTTATTTGTCTTCCCTATTTGTCATTACGGTTTTACGTAGGGTTGTGTTTCGGCAGGATCGGATCGAAAAATGACCTTTCGGAAAAAAATCCAATTTTTTCGAAAATAAAATATTTGTTCCAACTTCCTATCCAACTTTTTCGAAAAATCAAAAAAGTTTCCGAATTCGGAAAGATCAGAAAATTGGAAAAAAAAATCGGAAAAATTCGGAAATTCAAAAAATATACTAAAAATTCAGAAATTTTGGAAATTCCAAAATTTGAAAAAAATTAATATAGGATTTTCGATTACTCAAAATTCTCATTTTAAAGAAATCGACAAAAATATTTAACCATACATGTAAATATGTAAGGATTTAACCATTTTTTTCATTTGTGTAGAGAATAGAGCGATATTCTCCTTTTATAAAGGACTTTTTTGGGCCTCTCTTCCTCTCCTAGCCGATGTGGGACACATGAGAATGTTTAAAAAAAGTAGAAAAATTGGAAATCGGAAAATATTTCGAAAAAAATAGGAAATAATTCAAAAAAAACGGATCGGCATAGTTTCAGAAAAATCGTAATATCGGAAATTCAGAATTATTTCCAATTTTTGATCCGATTTTTTTCAGAAAAATCGGAAATCGGAAATCAAAAACCTTATATACGTTCCAAAATCGAAAAATATCGAATTGGATATCGAAAAAATCGAAATGTTCGGAAAAAAACACAGTCCTAGTTTTACGTCTTAGTCCCTGTGTTTGACATTCGGTTTATAAGATTATTACTTAAGCGACTGGTTTACACTTAAGCCAATATAAGCACGGACTAGAGACATATTTAGAGTCGCATCAATTTTTGGGTTCCATTGTCGGGGACTAGGTAGACATACTAGGTTAGGTCGAATTAATCTAAAAATTTGACTCTAATTTCTAAAAAGCCAAAAAAATCAAAAAATACAAAAATAAAAAGACAACAAATATAAAATCTCTCAAATCCTTACATGCAAAATCGTCAGCCAACTACTCAATCTACCCTCACTAGAATTCACGAGAATCCTATAGTTGAGTTTGACCCCGATAGTCCACACACTCCATGCATTCCACAATTTTGGGTCCCACCACCTACACCTCCAAACTCCATCATGAATCATACTGCGAGTTACACTTCTAGGGCATCGAGTGCGGATATCGGGTCATTAAGAGAGAGCGTGATGTCTGACAACGCTAGTTTTGGTACGGGTGAGGGTGAGTTGTCGTATCACCCTACAAGAGACCTCTTATATCCCGAGTGACCCGTCGCCCCGGGATGCATTAAATTCATGTATAATGCGGTGCAATTATGCTTTCACAATGGGAAGATTTATATTCTTCCCACATTTCATGGTATGGAGTCATAAAAACCTTACCTCCACATCTGCAAGTTCGAAGAGGCATGCAAAACTTTTAGCGATCTATAAGGACATGATTTATAAATGCCGGGGGTAGAATCTAGGAATTTCTAAGTGTCCTAGATCACAATTTAGTATGTCTGATACCGCTACAATTGGCACATCTCCACGATCATCCACGACGGCCTTGATCCAAATCCACGCACCCATCATCTTCATACGTGCATCATGTCGCAAGCAGTGTACTCTTCAACTGTTCTCACTACTCCACGAAATTATGGTAAAATAATTTTAATTGGAGTTTTTACTATTTGCATAAATAGTTGGGAATATTTTTAAATAAATTTTGAAGTCTGAAAAATGTTTATCACGTAATATCTTTTTATAAAAAGAAAAAGCGAAATCTGACACGTCGTCGGATCGTTCAAATGACATAGCATATCGTTCAAACGACAAATCTTGTCCCGCGATAGATCAAACGACATGCCACGTCATTCAAACGACATCTCAGATCGTTCAAATGAGCCACCGCCTTGATTTGTGTATTTAAATAGAGGCCATTTCTACATGTTTTTTCAAATCTCTGTGACACACCCCAACCCAGTTACTTATAATTGAGTTTGAAAGTCAAAGTGAGTCAAACCATAATTGCCTTAACCAAACAATAAACATAGGCATCCTTTTCTAGTATCAACATGAAGACATAACACTAAAACCTTTTCAAAAATTTTAAGTAATCGTGATTATTCAAACTTGCTCAAAGGATAAGTAGGATTGAATTACCCCTTTTTAATTTGACCAAAATTATGGTTTTACGCATCCCTTGCTAACCCCACCCGACCTCCTAGATTTGGCAGTGACATTTCATTACCTGAAAAAAAAAACACAACACAGGAATCGTGAGCAAAATAGCTAAGTGAATGCATTACTACTACACTAGTGCATAAAATTAAATGCAATCAGTCGTATCTATGTATCAATATAAAACATCTCAACATCTCTTAGCTGTTAATAAGCCATAACATCTCTGGGCTATTAATAAGCCATAACATCTCTTGGCTATTGATAAGCCATAACATCTGTTGGCTATTAATAATCCATAACATCTCTTGGCTGTTGATAATCCATAACATCTCTTGGCAATTAATAAGCCATAACATCTCTTGGCTATTAAAAAGCCATAACATCTCTTGGTTGTTGATAAGCTGTAACATCTCTTGGCAATTAATAAGCCATAACATCTCTTGGCTATTAATAAGCCATAACATCTCTGGGCTATTAATAAACCATAACATCTTTTATAATATATTCACATCATATCCATAATCAACTTAGTAAGTATGACATATCCTAACCATAATCAAATTAAGAAGTCAACATATCATATCCATATTCAACTTGGAAAGTATGACATCTCATATTTGTAATCAACTCGATAAGTACAACATATAATATTCATAATCATCTCAAAAAGTACAACATATGATCCTTATAATCAACTCGGTAAGTACAACATATAATATCCATAATTATCACAATAAGTACCACATCACATATTTATAATTAACTCGACATGTACAGCATATAATATCCATAATGATCTCAATAAGTACAAAATCTCATATTTATATTCAACTCGGCAAGTACAACAGGTAATATCCATAATCATCTCAATAAGTACCACATCTCATATTTATAATCAAATCGGCATGTTTACGCGACTCAGAATGTGTCTCTAATGTGCGTTCACTCTAGGCTCAAGTGCAAGCCTGTCGCGTTAGTAATAATCCGACAAGTCGGGTATCGATCCTCGGGGAAAAAGGACAACGAAGTTGTAACGACTGGAAAAGAATGAGGAACCCTAACTCTGACTCGAAGAAGAAAAAGAATATGATTTGGTTTTTGAGAATGATTATGCTAAATGCAATGAGGAAATTATGATGAAATGCAACTACTCTAATTTACCTAAAATGTGAACGAAAATTGATTTAAAACTTTTGACTAAATGATGGGAAAAACAGGACGGGAATACAATCCCCCAACCCTAGTGAATTGTAGTTATAATACTAATCATAAATTTGACTGATTAAATCCGACCCGAAATTTAGTACTCCCAAGCATTATGCATACGAGGTTCAAGCCCGCGTCATACCTAATCTGAGGACGAGTAAATCAGTATCGCAATAGTAACACTCGAATTGCATTCTAAATCATCACGGTTACCCAGAGGCAAACGAGATATAAAGACCTACAATTGTTACGTTGCTACGCAATACGGTCGTCTTTAATCACCAAATTTAGGGTAATAATGCTATAAACATACAATTAACACATCAGGCTGGGTTCATGTATCCCGACCTTAGAAAATCTAGCCTAGCATGATGAAAGTGACAAAACCGGTAAATGATGTGCAGGAATTCATAATTACTGTAAGGAAAATTGTAATCAGATGTAGAAAAGAATTGGAAATAAGAAATACTCACTAAAATTAACCAAGCAGTAATTGCAACAATGAATAAAACTGGTAATCCGCTAATCTCTGAATCAATCTTCAATCTTTTAATTAAAACTGGAATTTTTTGCTAAACAAGGGTTTTTGGAAAGAAAAGAAAAACTAACTATTATGCTATCTAAAAATCCGTCCAAATAACAAAAATAAATCGGGTTTTTATACCCTCCATGAAGTTAGGAATTGCAGCTGCACTAGGACTCTTCCTTGAAACAAACAAGATTTACAAATCTCGAAGGTCGGACCGGTCCGGGCCTTTGGCGGACCGATCTGCTTTCTAGGCGGATCGGTTCTTTTATTTTGGGGCGGACCGGTCCGCCCCCGGACCGGTTCTTTTATTTTTGCCTTCTTCGGTTTGCTTGTGGCCCCCGGACCGATTCTTTTATTTTTGCCTTCTTCAGTTTGCTTGTGGTCTGGGGTCTACTGGAGTTTTGCAAAGCGGACCGGTCTGGGGTAGGGGTTGACCGGTCCGGATATTTGACTTTTTGGCTTAACTTTGACTGCTCACATCTTTTGTTTCGGAACTCCGATTGAGGTGCCAATTCTTCCTATGTTCTTGTGAATGAGATCTCTTCAACTTATCTTTAGGTACCTCATCCGACTTTCGGGTGGAAATTACGCTTCTCCCCCTTTAGACTTTCCTTCTTTCTTCCTTGATTCTTTCGATTTCCTTCTTCCGTTTCTTGACATCAAATACCTATAAAATCACTACGAAATACCAGAAACTCGGTGTACTCATTAGGATCAGTTAGTAGCAAGATTATGAGATAAAGTCAACTCAATTACGTTGTTCGAGGTGCTAAAAGTAACTAAATTAAGGGATAAATTAGGAAGAATTTATGCCTAATCAAACCCCCCTAACTTAGAACTTTGCGCGTCCCGAGCAATGTAAAAGAATCCTAGCCAAGCTCAATTCTTTAAAGCATTTTATTGGGATATAATACCTTTTTCGTGGGCAAGCGGTTGCATTTAGCGTATGCAACAAGCCTTTAAACCTCTAGGTTACCCTAGTAGGACGAGTGGTGTCTCGTGAGGGTTTACGGAGAATATACCCACAAAATTCAACTCAAAGAAAATTCAAAATACGCAAAAATTGTACAATTCAAACTTTTCTAGAAAAATAGTCATCATCAAGTCATATTTACAAGTCTCAAATCATCGTGCGTGTGTGCGTAACCAGAAATATAACTGCTAATTTCCACCGATTGATCATTACGTTACTTGTTCGAAAATTCATTTTGATTTCAATTTCTCACGGAATGCTCTCTCAAACGAATCACTCGGAATGTGGCTATTCTCTCGGTATGTGTGATATAAAGAGTAAATGTAAAGGACGCAAAATCACGCATACAGTTAGAAAGACGGAAATTTCATGGTGAAATGATCTCATCAATGGATTACAGTTTTAAAAACGGGAACATTGCCTCTTTTTCGTGCATTCAATCTCTTTTATTATCTTTTGGTGTATTAGCCCTCCACGCGGTAACCAATTTCGCAATTTAGACTCGGTTAGGACTTTTTCAGGTTTTAAGGTATATGGGGTGAAATGACAATGGTAGGGACGTTGAAATTGGAAAGGTCATTAATGATGTCCATTTCTGCTTTTTCCGGGCTATTGCTCATTTTTTCCTTTTTTTTCTATATTTTTCTGTTTTTCACCTCCTTTTTTTTTGCTATTTTTGTTGAGCATATCTATTTTTTCTTGCCCCTTTATATGCACTTTTCGGACTTGAATTCTGAATTTTTCCATTTTTCACAATTCCGGCTATTTGGGTTTTTCGATTTATCAAACGAAAGGAGAAAATTTGCTTGGCTCAAATTGGGTTACAAAAGGGGTAATTTTTTTGCTACTTTTTCTGGCCAATAATTTTGGGTGACAAACGAGGGCCTACTTCATTGCCCACACTGCCAATTGCGTTACCATATGCGTTTCGAGATGAATTTAAGTTTAGAGGTCAATTTGGCACGTTTTTCAAAGCAATATTACACACATTTTTTAAAACCGATCAAAATGAAAGGAATGAGATCCTTGACAACTTTTTAGGTGTTGAAAAGAACTTTGAGTTAACAATTAACTCGGATTGATTTAAAAACTCGCAAAAAGTGATAGGCTCGAATCTCATCGGGTTTGTTAATCTCCACACTTATTCGTTAAGTCGTCAATTTTCGCTCAATTTCCATCTTTAGTCAATTTCGGCTTTGTGTATGTTGAATTTTCACAATTTGAGACTTTAAACCGACTTTTAATGATATTTTTGAAAATTTAAATTCCAATTTTTATTTATTTTGAACAAAAATATTTTTGGATTTTTTCAAAATTTTCTGATTTTTTTTTTAAAATTTCTGGGCATTTTTAAAATTTGTGAAGTTTTAGACATACACACTTGTGACCCTCCCTAACTTAGACTTTTGCATTGTCCTCAAGCAAAAAGGACTAAAATCTAAATAAAGCAAAATAATAAGTGCGATAAATAAAACAAACAAATGGAGAAAATGCAGTTTTTATTACACTAGGACTGTGTTACATGTGCAGGGAAAAGCATACAAATGTGAACAGGAAAAAAAAACAAATAAAAAGATGCCAACACCATATAAATCTTCACCAGGGTGGGGGATGGGAGGAACCGGGCGCGTTGGGGCCATAGGGGTTCTGGTAGTAAGAAGGCAGTGGCTCATTAGGATCCCCTATGTGGCGATAGATGTCCGCTTGGAAGCGGAGAACGATGCTCATGTCGCGCTCGTAGTTGGTCTGAAAGGTGTTGAAGTTTGTTTCAAGTGCCGACATGCGGGCGGATAGGTCGGTTCCCGCCCACTCGAAATCTGGGTCGTCCTCCTCGTCCATCGATTCCTCGTCCGGACCGAGATCCCCCATCTCGACGTCCTCACCGGCTGGCCCTGCTTCTTCCTCGCTCTCGCTCGAGGCAGACTCTTCTTCACTATCACCTCCCCGCCTAGCCCGGAGGACAGTTAGATGTTTGGCACTTTTGGTGCGAGTCCCTTGTTCGAAAGGACCGGGGATGCGTGTATGGTCGATCGACGCCGTTATGCTAGTATTCTTAAGGATGGAAGTTATCAAACGGGTATAGGGAAGTGGGGTGGTGCCCTTCTCATCCAAGGACGCGTTAATGATATCCGCGTATAAGGTTCGGCCCAAATGGATGGAAGTTTGGGGGTCGAAGAGGTGATACGTCAAGGTGGCTTGCCGGGGCCGCATGTCGGAGTCGTTGGATGTTTGTAAAATATTGGCGCACACAATCTGAAATGTGAGGCGCGCCTTCTCGTTGAGGCGTCCAACGGCGACGGTTTGCCCCGTCCAAGCTACGTTCGGTGCAATGAGGGCCATGATAATGTCCTTATCGACCGGGGGGACGTTGCGGGGATATGTGAATTCTTGAATGTCCGGGACATCATACTCGGCCAACTTGGCCGTGATACGGGCCAAGGAAAATGGAATGGGAGTCCCATCCACGTAAGCTTCGGCCTTAAATTGGCCCGTCCGAACTAGGGTGCCATAGAATGATCGGACTTCGATTGCCCACACCGCGTTGTAGGGTTGGTTGAGGAATTGGCACCAGCCCCGAGCCATGAAGAGGGCGGTGACGGAGTTGGGCAGTCCTTCCCATTGGACAGCGCGCTCCATATGGAGTTTGAGGCCCAAACTGAAAAATTCACCGTGACCGGAGGGTTGGATTTCGGTGGAATCATATTTGGTGGGGGCAACGCGGGGAGCCATGGAAATAGAAGGGATTTTTGCTAGGAAAGCTAGAGAGGGAGAAGAGAGGGTTTGGGTTGAAGATGTGAGGAGAAAGGGAGGGGTGGGGTTGTATTTATAGTGGAAGGGGTGAGAGGAGAGGTTGGAATTGGAGGGAAATGGTTTGGAAGGAAAAGGGGGTGGATTTGGGAGGGAAAGGTTGGGGTTGGGAGGGGGAAAAACGGAGTGGAGGGAATGAATGGGATTGGGGGTAAAGGGGGGTGAATCTTGGGAAGGGGAGAATTCAGAACTGCAGAAGGCGGACTGGTCCAGGGTAGGGGCGGACCGGTCCGGCTATTTGACTTTTCAAACCTTCGCCAGGCGGATCGGTCCTTGAAAAATAAAGGAACCGGTCCGGGGTCGGACCGGTCCGGCCTTAAAAGGAACCGGTCCGCCCCAGGGCTTTTAGACTGGAATTCTCCAAACTTGGTTTCGAGCTCTCTTCTTAAAAAAATATCACTTTCCCGACATACTCACTATCTAACTGGACTAAAAACCCTCTTGATTTCACTGGTCAACACCCTTTGACTCAAAATTCCCGTAACACACGTATGCTTCTCCCGAACGAAACCTAGTCCTAACAACTCTCAAAACACACACGACACTCACACACACGACTCTCACCCCATACGCGTCGGGGGTGCGATGACATCACTTTTTTTAGCTCCATCTACCCCGTAAATGGGGTTCGACAACCAGGCGGTGTCGACTTCTTCTGCACACGCCTCGAGATATGGATTAAGGCGTTGTCCATTCACTTTGAACGTATTTCCCCCTTTTAAATTGTCTAGTTCAACAGCTCCATGGGGGAAAACATTCTTCACGACGAACGGGCCAGACCATCGTGATCGCAACTTGCCTGAAAAGAGGTGAAGCCGAGAGTTGTAGAGAAGAACTTTTTGCCCGGGAAGAAACTCTTTTCGTCGAATGATGCTATCATGAGCGAGTTTCATCCTTTCTTTTGAAATTTTAGCATTCTCATACGCATCATTGCGTAGTTCTTCAAACTCAGTCAATTGAAGCTTGCGGGCTTCACCGACCTTGTCCATGGCATAATTCAATTGCTTAATTGCCCAATACGCCTTGTGTTCAAGCTCAACGGGAAGATGGCAAGGTTTTCCATACACAAAGAGGAAATGGGACATGCCGAGTTGATTCTTGTATGCGGTACGATAGGCCCATAACGAATCGTTCAATCTAAGGGACCAATCTTTCCGGGTAGGATTGACGGTCTTTTCAAGAATGTTCTTGATTTCTCGATTTTCTAGTTCGGCCTGCCCATTCGTTTGTGGGTGATAGGTCGTTCTGACCTTGTGAACGACCCCATACTTTCTCATGAGCTTCATGAATGGTCTATTGCAAAAGTGCGTGCCATTATCACTAATTATCTCTTTCGGTGCACCAAAGCGGGAAAGTATGTGTTCTTGCAGGAATTTTATCACCACCTTGTTGTCATTTGTCTTGGTAGCTATGGCTTCCACCCATTTAGAAATGTAGTCTACCACGGCAAGGATGTATAGAAAACCAAAGGACGGGGGAAAAGGGCCCATGAAGTCAATACCCCAACAGTCAAAGATCTCAATAATGAGTATAGGGGTAAGAGGCATCATGTCTCGTCGGGTAATGGCCCCCATCCGTTGGCATCTATTGCAGGATTTGCAAGCATCGTTTACATCCCGAAAGATTGTGGGCCAATAGAGGCCGCATTACAGAACTTTCACGGCCGTCTTTTTCGTCGAAAAGTGGCCTCCACAAGCTTCCGAATGACAAAACTGGATGACTTTCGGGATTTCATCATCCGGTACACATCGTCGGATGATTTGTTCAGCGCAATATTTAAAAAGGAATGGATCGTCATAGAAGAACATACGCGACTAAGTAATAAACCTCTTCTTATCTTGCGGTGTCCAATCGGGAGGGATGGCTCCCGTGACAAGATAGTTCACTATATCCGCAAACCAGGGATACAAAGAGGTAGCAAAACGTTGCTCATCCGAGAAGTATTCATCTATGGGTGCGAGATCACTAGGTAAGTCGGACGAAAGTCGAGATAAATGGTCGGCAATGATATTTTCTACTCCTTTCTTATCTTTAATGGAGAGATTGAACTCATATAGGAGTAGGATCCACCTTATGAGGCGCGGCTTGGCATCTTTCTTTGCAAGTAGGTATTTCAAAGCCGCGTGATCGGTGAAACACGTGATGGGAGAACCAATGAGATATGACCGAAATTTATCAAGGGCAAAGACTACCGCTAACAACTCCTTCTCCGTGGTAGAGTAGTTGAGTTGAGGTCCGGTAAGGGTCCGGCTAGCATAGTAGATGACATGAGCTTGTTTATCTTTTCGTTGGCCCAAAACAGCCCCGATTGCATAATCTCTAGCATCACACATAAGTTCGAATGGTAGGGACCAATCCGGAACTTGCATGATGGGAGCGGACACAAGCATCTTTTTCAATTTTTCAAAAGAGCTTTGGCATGCTTCCGTCCACTCGAATGGGGTGTCCTTCATGAGTAGGTTGCTTAAGGGCCTAGCGATGGCGCTAAAGTCCTTAATGAACCTTCGATAAAACCCCGCGTGACCCAAGAATGAGCGCACGTCTTTAAGCGATTTAGGTGGGGGAAGATCAGCTATGACATCTATCTTTGCCCTATCAACCTCTATTCCCTTGGATGATACTATGTGGCCAAGAACTATTCCCTCGGTGACCATGAAATGGCATTTCTCCCAATTCAGTACTAAGTTCTTTTCCACACACCGGGCAAGTACTTTTTCCAGCTTTTCCAAACAATGATCGAATGAAGTGCCAAAAACGCTAAAATCGTCCATGAACACCTCGAGTCCTCTCTCGACCATGTCGCTAAATAAGCTCAACATGCACCTTTGAAAGGTCGCGGGTGCATTACACAAGCCAAATGGCATACGTTTGTAGGCAAACGTACCAAAAGGGCAAGTGAAGGTAGTCTTCTCCGGTAAAGTACATCTACTTCAATTTGGTTATATCCGAAATAACCATCAAGGAAGCAATAGTAAGGGTGGCCTGCTACTCTCTCAAGCATTTGATTAATAAATGGCAAGGGGAAATGGTCTTTCCTAGTTCCCGCATTGAGTTTCCGATAATCAATGCAAACGCGCCATCCGGTGGTGGTACGTTGGGGAACTAGCTCTCCCTTGGCATTCTCAATCACAATCATACCCGACTTCTTCGGGACGACTTGAGTGGGGATCACCCACTTGCTATTCGAGATTGGGTAGATAATCCTGGCATCCAATAATTTGATAATCTCAGTTCTCACAACTTCTTTCATGTTGGTATTTAGTCTTCTTTGCATTTCTCTAGAGGGCTTGACATCCTCTTCGAGATGTATCTTGTGAGTGCAAATCAATGGACTTATCCTCCTTAAATCAGCGATGCACCAACCAAAAGCACTTTGGTGCTTCCTCAGAATTTCCAGCAATTTACCCCCCTGCCCTTCGTCTAGGCTAGAGGAGACAACAACAGGAAATGTATCATTCTCTCCTAGGTATGCATATTTGTTATGGGAGGGGAGTTTCTTTAATTCGAGGGTTGGAAATTTATCACTGGAGGGAACCATGCGTGTATCCCTCGGAGGCAACTCCTCGAATCTAGAAACCCAATTAACATCTCTCGCGTCCTCGTCCGACGCACTCTCATCGATTAACTCTCTCAACTCCACAACTTCCTTCTCGAAGTCGGTGTACGTCCCCTCACTCTCATATCTTGCCGCTAAAGAGGACTCTAAAGCATCGCCACAGTAATTCTCCTCGAAATACTCTTCTACTATCTCATCTATGAGACTCACCGTGTGAAAATCATCTTCCTCTCCCGTATGTTGGGCTATGTGGAAGATGTTGGTTTCCAAGGTCATATTCCCGAAGGTAAGTTGCATTCGCCCATTTCGAGTATTGATGATTGCGTTAGCCGTAGCTAAGAATAGACGCCCAAGGATGATGGGAACATGATTGCTCGAGTTGAAGGAGGGCTTCGTATCCCAAATGACAAAGTCTACCGAGAAGTAGAAAGTGTCAACTTGGACAATCACGTCCTCGACTATGCCTCGTGGGATCTTCACTGTTCGATCCGCTAATTGGAGAGTGACTTTTGTGGGCTTGAGGTCGCCCAAATCAAGTTGCCTATAGATGGAGTAAGGGAGGATATTTACGCTTGCTCCCAAGTCAAGTAAGGCTTTTTCCATTTTATTCTCTCCAATGATGCAGGATATGGTGGGTGCACCGGGATCTTTGAATTTAGGCGGGAGTTAATTTAGTAGAATAGAGCTCACGTTTTGTGCTAGAAAGACGTTCTTCTTTACCTTCATCTTTCTCTTCATCGTCAACAGGTCTTTGATAACTTTAGCATAAGCTGGAATTTGTTTGATGGCATCGAGGAAAGGTAAATTCAGCTTTACTTGCTTAAGCACTTCTAGCACGTCTTCACGTGGGTTTACTTTTTGGGAGGGAATCAACCGTTGAGGAAATGGTGCCACGGCGGGTGGTTTCACTACCACCTCTGGCTCACTAGCTTCTTCCTTATCACTCTCATTCAAGGAGACATCTTCGGCCTCTTTCGTTCCGGAAGAAATCTCCTTGTCTTTTATCGTGTCGTGTGGGGGAGGTGATAAATCATCGACTCTCCCACTACGAAGAGTGGTCACAGCTTCACATTTCTCCTGATGTTCAGTAGAGGTGGAGCTAACACTAGTTTGACCTTGGGGAGGTCTTTGGCCTTGGGCAGGAAACTTGCCCATCTCTTGGACACTCAGCGAGGATTGTATCTTTGACAGACTTACATTTATGTCGCCAATCAGACGATTATACTTGGCATTGGTTGCGGTCTGGCTTGCGATGAATTGATTCATGGTATCCTCGAGAGTCCTCCGCGGTGGCGGAATATACGCTCCTTGAGGTGGTGGTTCTTGCACATGTCCTTGCATGTGTGGAGCATGTTGAAAGTGTTGTGGTGGATCAGGGGCAACATGTGAAGGAAGGTTCATTGCGGCATGTTGTTTCCCATAGCTGAAACTGGGATGGTTTCTCCATGAAGGGTTATATGAATTCCCGTGCGGAGCACCAAAATTTCCCTTAAATCCTCCTATACCACTAACTTGCTCCTGAAGCATAACTTTGTAGGCGAGTATCGTCGAGCATTCCTCAATTGAATGTCCCGCCTCACATATCGCACACACCTTCTCGACGGGGTTTGGTATGGATATATCTGGTCCTTTTCCATATATCTCGCATAGGTCTCGAAATCCTTTTTCAAGAGTCTCCAATTGACTATCCGTCATAGAGTTCTTGTCTACGTGGAATAGGCCGGATGCCGATGGAGTGGTAGTCATTTGACAATTTCGATTTTGAGCATTAGGATCAGATGTATCCCAGGATTGGGTAGTCTCGATGACATACCTCAGGTGAAGCTCAGTATCGTGGGCATCTAAATCGACAAATGGACCACTTCCCATAGTTTCAACAAGTTGCTTGGAGTTAAGATTCAGCCCATTATAGAGAAAAGAAATGATTTGTGCTGAATCAAATCTATGATGGGGGCATGATGTAACTAACTCGTTGAAGCATTCATAACATTGATAGAATGGCTCATTTTCAGCTTGTCTGAACGCTTGAATTTGAGCCTTTATGGAGATCGTTCGATGTGGTGGGAAGAATTTCTTGAGAAATCTCGACTGCAACTCATTCCATGATGTAATCGAGCTCGGAGGTAAAGATCATAGCCAGGCCTTAGCTTTTTCTTTGAGCGAGAAAGGGAAGAGTTTGAGGCGGATTACCTCTTGTGTGCAGGTTTGATCGTTGAGAGTATCACACACGTCCTCAAATTCCCTAATATGGAGGTATGGCTTTTCAGAATCCATACCGTGGTAATGCGGTAGCATCTGGATCATCCCATTTTTGAAATGAAATTGCCCGACATTATATGGGAATATAATGCATCCCGGAGTGACAGTGCGCTCGGGATATAAGAATTCTCTCAGTGGGCGGTATGGGGGCTCTTCCTCACCGGTGGGTGCACTGCCGTGTTGCGACATCACTTCCTCACATAACGACTCGGTGATCTCACTAGGTGTGCTCGGAGTGTGTCCTAAGAAGGAAAACGGAGTGTTATTCGAGATTGTGTGCGACGGTGTGGGAGGTGGGATCCAGAACTGTGGGGCGTTGGAGTGTGGGGACTATCGGGACTATACTCAACAATTGGATTTTCGTAAATGTTGGTTGGAGTATTATGGGTTGTGGGAGTGGTTTCAGAATTTTGCATTAAAGCTTAGGAGAGATGATGATTGTGAATCTTTTTATGCTTTTTGATTTTTTTTTTATGTTTTTGGATTTTTTTGAAATTTTTGGTCAAAGCTTTAGATTAACTCGATCTAATCCTAAGTCTACCTAATTCCGCGGCAACGGCGCCAAAAAACTTGACGCGACTCAGAATGTGTCTCTAATGTGCGTTCACTCTAGGCTCAAGTGCAAGCCTGTCATGTTAGTAATAATCCGACAAGTCGAGTATCGATCCTCAGGGAAAAAGGACAACGAAGTTGTAACGACTGGAAAAGACGTAGGAACCCTAACTCTGACTTGAAGAAAAAAAAGAAAATGATTTGGTTTTTGAGAATGATTATGCTAAATTCAATGAGGAAATTATGACGAAATTCAACTACTCTAATTTACCTAAAATGTGAACGAAAACTGATTTAAAACTTTTGACTAAATGATGGGAAAAACAGGATGGGAATACAATCCCCCAACCCTAGTGAATTGCAGTTATAATACTAATCATAAATTTGACTGATTAAATCTGACCCGGAATTTATTACTCCCAAGCATTATGCATACGAGGTTCAAGCCCGCGTCATACCTAATCTGAGGACGAGTAAATCAGTATCGCAATAGTAACACTCGAATTTCATTCTAAATCATCACGGTTACCCAGAGGCAAATGAGATATAAAGACCTACAATTGTTATGTTGCTACGCAATACGGTCGTCTTTAATCACCAAATTCAGGGGATTAATGTTATAAACATACAATTAACACATGAGGCTGGGTTCATGTATCCCGACCTTAGAAAATCTAGCTTAGCATGTTGAAAGTGACGAAACCGGTAAATGATGTGCATGAATTCATAATTACTCTAAGGAAAATTATAATCAGATGTAGAAAAGAATTGGAAATAATAAATACTCACTAAAGTTAACCAAGCAGTAATTGCAACAATGAATGAAACTGGTAATCCGCTAATCTCTGAATCAATCTTCAATCTTTTAATTAAACCTGGAAATTTTTGCTAAACTAGGGTTTTTGGAAAGAAAAGAAAAACTAACTATTATCCAATCTAAAAATCCGTCCGAATAATAAAAATAAATCGAGTTTTTATACCGTCCATAAAGTTAGGAATTGCAGCTGCACTAGGACTCTTCCTTCAAACAAACAAGATTTGCAAATCTCGAAGGCCGAACCGGTCCGGGCCTTAGGCGGACCGGTCTGCTTTCTAGGCGGATCGGTTCTTTTATTTTGGGGCGGACTTGTCTGCCCCCGGATCGGTTCTTTTATTTTTTCCTTCTTTGGTTTGCTTGTGGTCCGGGGTCTACTGGAGTTTTGCAAAGCGGACCGGTCCGGGGTAGGGGCGGACTGGTCCGGATATTTGACTTTTTAGCTTAACTTTGACTGCTCACATCTTTTGTTCCGGAACTCCGATTGAGGTGTCATTTCTTCCTATGTGCTTGTGAATGAGATCTCTTCAACTTCTCTTTAGGTACCTCATCCGAATTCCGGGTGGAAATTACGCTTCTCCCCTTTTGACTTTCCTTCTTTCTTCCTTGATTCTTCCGGTTTCCTTCTTCAGTTTCTTGACATCAAATACCTATAAAATCACTACGAAATACCAGAAGCTCGGTGTACTCATTAGGATCAGTCAGTAGCAAGATTATGAGATAAAGTCAACTCAATTACGTTGTTCGAGGTGCTAAAAGTAACTAAATTAAGGGATAAATTAGGAAGAATTTATGTCTAATCACATGTACAACATATAATATGCATAATCATCTCAATAAGTACAACATCTCATATTTATACTCAACTCGGCAAGTACAACATGTAATATCCATAATCATCTCAATAAGTACCACATCTCATATTTATGACCAACTCAACAAGTGCAACGTATGACATCCATAATCATCTCAATAATTGCGACCCCTCATATTTATACTCAACTCAACAAGTACAACACATGATATCCATAATCATCTCAATAAGTACCACATCTCATATTTATAATCAACTCAATAAGTATAGCGTATAATGTCCATAATCACCTCGATAAGTACCACATCTCATATTTATAATCAACTCAGCAAGTGCAACGTATGACATCCATAATCATCTCAATAATTACAACCTCTCATATTTATACTCAACTCGGTGAGTATAACATATAATATCCATAATCATCTCAATAAGTACCACATCTCATATTTATGATCAACTCGGTAAGTACAACATATAATATCCATAATCATCTCGATAAGTACAACATCTCATATTTATAATCAACTCAAAAAGTATAACATATGACATCCATAATCATCTCAACAAGTAAAACATCTCATATTTATACTCAAACCGATAAGTACGACATATAATATCCATAATCATGTATAAATGCATCTTACTAGTGAGTACACTCACCTTGGCCACTTTATGTATTTTTTCCCTGCCTTTGTCTGTCACTGGTTCAACCAGTTCTTCTTCCCTTCCACATATTCATTCTTACAATATTAGTATCATCATAAGTCTATTAACAATCCAAAGAAAACTTAACCTTAACCGAATTCATAAGCATCATAACATCCCATTCTAATCATTTATCATAAATGAAGTCTCATTCAATTTCATGTTAAAATCTTTAACATATCCAATCCATAGCCCAAACATTCTTTGATTTCTTCTTGGTAATCCAATTCTTATCATATAAGGTTCCCAATATAAAAGGCAACACATCATTCAAGTTTCCTAGAGCAAGATGTGTCCATGCAATTATTACAAATCAAATATGCCCTATAGACTCTTTTATCGTTCAGTCAACTTCGAAGAATTTTCATAATTTTTATGCGTCATAACTTCCTTTTATATTTCAACCAACATCCATAAACATATTTAACAATACAAAATAAAAGTTTCATAATTTTTAAGGTTCATTTGCTATGTCAAGCAAAACATCGAACATCTGGTGTGCATACTTACACTTTTGGGGCAGATTTGATATATAAACTTCAAACTATCACCAAAGATTCATTTCTAGGTATTTTCACATTATATTCAGATATATTATACATATATGAGTCTATTTTCATATCCAACTAGAATTATTCAATTCCAATAAATATACAAAAATTTATAGGAGTTTGAATCCACAGTAATCGAATCAATATACATGATTTACATGTTCAACTTAGCTTAAACCTGCATCTATCCATACGTATACCTCAAAACATGGAAGTTTAGTAAACAAATTATTATTTATATCATTTTAAATCAATAATTCCAACAATATACAAGATTTACAGGTAGAATTACCTTAGGGATGTTTTCGTAATTCCCTATGGATTTTTCTCCAATTTTTCCTCGCCTTTGTCTTCTTAAACTTCCCGTTTCTCTCTCTTCAGGCCAAACTCTCTAATGACTGAGTTTTGCTGAAGAAGAAGATTATTTCAAGGGGCTTAATTTGTCCAAGCTTCCCCCCCCCCCCCCCCCCTTCCAACCAATGAAATTAATCCATTTGTTATACATATAAGACAAAATACCACTTAACGAATGGACATATTTGCCCCTTCTTCGTAATTCCAGCATAACTTCTTGCTAGGACCTCTGTTTTACACACCGTTTGTTGTGTTACAAACTTAACTCATATATATACAACTATATAGTTTTTACCTTGAGTCAATTATTATATTATAGTGGCCAAAACTAGTCCCAAACTAGAATATTCTTACCAAAGACTTCACAAATTTGTGTTTGTGACTAATTCAATATTTCATAAGTTATGAAGGTAGGATTAGACTAAACACAATAACTTAATATTATATATTCTAATAACACATTATCCCCATCCCATACGGTAATTATGATTTAAACATGGTTTATCATAATCATATCCGGGTCGTCACACTCTGCCTATACGAATCTGCAGTTTTTTGCACCCAGAAACAAACTTCATTTTTACCCTTTTCTACACTATTTTGATTCACAATCAATTCCCAATCATTTATGTGAATACTCTAAGCCCCCACAAAATTATTCTACTCTTCTGGAGTTCTTATGGAGAAGGATAAGGCTTCCTTTTCACTGCTGACCTTGGAGTTCTTGCGAGACCTCTTGCCGACGACATCGAACCGACGTCTGCAGGTATTTCGTATGTCACTTGTATTTTGATTATAATCCGTGTGAATTGAGATTTACAAAATTATAGTGGAAATAAAATGGTTTTGCCCATATGGGGGATTTTTCCTCATTTGTGATTGTCTTGCATGCTTGAATCATTCTAGTAGTTAATCACAATTACTTGAAAGAGTTAAGATTTGTTGGGATTAAAATTGGAATTTAATTAAATAAGTTTGACATTGATTGATGGTGCGCTCTCAAATTGGTATCACAGCCAATTACACAACTTTACGGTGTAATTTTCAAAAATTGATATCAATTTTTTTTTTTTAAATTGATTTTTGAAAAAGAGCAATTTCAATGGAGAACTTATATAATATAGTTCCAATTTTTTACGGGTCAAACTATGCCTACTGGAAGGCTCACATGAAATATCACCTAAAGGCCATTGATGAACGTGTCTGGGTTGTATGTGAAAGAGGGTGGACTCCTCCCACTGTCACTGTTGACAACATAAAAAAATTAAAATCTGTTACTGAATGGACTGAGGAAGAATTTAAGTGGAGCACATATAACTCATCTCGGCTTAATGCCAATTTCGAAAACGTCACCCCGATGAGTTCCAACGCATCATGACGTGTACCACGTCTAAAGAGGTATGGAATGTTCTGCAACTTACCCATGAAGGCACAAGTGCAGTAAAAGAATATAAATTTAAAAACTTAACTACACAGTTTGAAACTATCACCATTCATGAAAATGAGTGTTTCGATGAATTTTATGCACGCCTATCTGATATTGTGAACACTAGTTTCAACTTAGGTGAACACGGTAGTTCAGAAAATCTTGAGATCACTACCAAAGAGATTTATCCCCAAAGTCACTGTGTTAAATTCATTAGGTAATCTGAGTGAGCTTAAATTAGAAGAGTTAGTTAGAGACCTTCAAACCTATGAAATTGACATGTTCCCTAACACGATAAAATCAAAAGACAAAGGGGTAGCTCTTAAAGTCCAGTCCAGGAAGAGTGAGGGGTCGGTGAGAAAGAGAGGTGAGTCGTCTAAGAAAATAGAGGAAGATGTGTCTGATTCTGAACTTGACTTTGACTTGGATGATTTAGCCTTGTTTGCAAAAAAATTCAAAATTTTCTCAAATTAAAGAAAAATGGGAATTTTAAAGATAAAAAGAATTTTGAGAAAAATAAATCTAAAAAGAAAATTGAGAAAGAGAAAAAGGACACACCTAGGAAAGACAAGGAGAGATGCTATGAGTGTGACAGTAGAGGTCATAAAGTGTTTGAGTGTGATACTAGGTTAAATCGTAAAGGGAAGGGAAAGTTTGTTTTAAATGCCACCCTTACTGACGATAGCGAGGTCGAGTCGGTGGACTCTGGAGACGAGTCATCGCACGAATGCAACTTCACTGCATTCATGGCTAGTCATGTGAGTACTGACAGTGCTCCTCACGACGATGAGGATGCAAGCTCATAAGGACACCTCGACAGTGATAGCGGTGTGAGCGAGGGGGAGGAAGGTGAAAGTGAGAGCGAGAGTGATCTCCGACACGCGTACGCTAATTTATATGCTGATACTTCCAAGACCAAAAAGCGTAACAAAGCGTTAACTCTTAGGATAACATCTCTAGAGAAGGAGTTAGGGGAGACGAGAAAGAGAGAGTCCTCCATGACAACTGTTTTGTGTGAGAGAGAGAGACTTCCTGTGTTAAAAGAAAGAAAGCTTGTGTGGAGAGAGAGAGAGAGTTTGTTTAGAGAGAGAGAGATAAAAAAAATATTTAGAGAGAGAGAAAGTGTGTTTGAGAAAGAAAGGGGACTTGACTAAGCAAGTGGCTAATCTAACGAGTGGGCTCCATTCCTCCCGGGACACTCGAAAGAAACTAGATGCCCTTGTAGCCCAGCTCACTCATGACCTTGAGAGAGCCCGAGAAGTCGAAGTAAGTATAGAGGACAGATCTGGTAAGATGGGAAAGATTCTCCTCGCCCCTGCTTTGGGTTTATGTGAGAGGTCGGGAATAGGTTTTGATGAAACTTCCACGTCCTATAAGGCATTGGAACCAGTTCCCGAGTTTACTACAAATCCATATGGTCACCCACCTAAAACACAGAAGAGAGTTCGGCCAAGAAAACAAATCGAGTTCAGCCTAAGAATACATATTTTTGTACTCATTGCAAAGCAAAAGGCCATCTTTATGAGTTTTGATATAATTTGAGTTGGACACAACGTACTTTTTCTCCTCACATGCCACTACTGATTTTACTAGTCTTAGAGAGAGTGTTGAGTTTCTAGTCACCACATCTCAGAGTATAATGGAAGAGTTCCAATGGATTTCTATGCCGTCAGTGGACACTTCTAAAATCCCGACTAGAGTTAACAATGACAAGGAAAAATAAAAGGTTACCACACCTTGGATACATAAACAAAAGCCCTTGTTGTTCATGTTTCTCTTAAAGCACATAATTCTTTATAGTGGTACTTCGATAGTGGGTGCTCCAAGCACATGATTGGTGACGTTTCTCTGTTTACCTCCCTCGAGGATCGAAAGGAAAGTAAAGTCACGTTTGGAGACGGGAGAAAGTCTAGAATAGTAGGACGAGGTACAATAGAGTTACCAGGATTTGCTAAGATAGAGGATGTGTTGTATGTGAAGGGTTTAAAAGAAAATATACTCAGCATTAGCTAGCTGTGCGATACGGACTTTGCAGTAAAGTTTAACCGAAATGAATGCCAAGTTTATGATCAAGCCGGTAAACTTTCATTGCGAGAGGTGAGGACTGAAGACAATTATTATGGGATCATGGATAAGTCCTCATTTGTCTGCAACAGCTCCACGATCACTACTATGGATCTGTGGCATCAACGTCTAGGTCATGTAAATTTATAAGATTTGGAGAAGTTAGTTAAAAAGGACCTAGTATGTGTCTTTCCATCACTTGGAAAGCCAACTTCTGCGATTTGTACACCCTGCCATTTGGGAAAGTAAATTCATAGCCCCCATCGTAAGTTGAATCCCATTACCACCTCATGAGTTCTTGAGTTGATACATATGGATCTTATGGGTCCTACTCGTACTGAGAGTTTATGTGGTAAAAGATACATTCTCGTGATGGTAGATGATTTCTCAAGCTACTCGATTATAGGTTTTCTGAGGGAGAAATACGATGTTGTGGATTTTCTTATGACCAAGTGTCTTGTCCTGCAAAATCAACATGGTATCACTATCAATAGAATACGTAGTGATAATGAAACTAAATTTAAAGAAGCAAAAGTAGATATTTTCTGTGATAGCCTCAGGATTAAACAAGAATTTTCGGCCGTTAGGACTCCTTAGTAAAATAGGATTATTGAGAGGAAGAATCGAACGATTTAGGAGATGGATAGATCTATGCTTTTAGATCGTAGTGTTATGAGAAGATTTTGGGCAGAGGCGGTGTATACTGCATGCCATACGGTGAATAGGGTATATCTCCGTCCACACACGCTTAAGATGCCCTACGAATTATGGACTGGAAAGAAGCCCAACATTTCATATTTCCGTGTCTTTGGGAGTAAATGCTACATCCTACGAGATAGAGAGCAATTAGGAAAGTTCGACTCTCGGAGTGATAAAGGGATATTGTTAGGTTATTCATCGTCGAGCAGAGCTTATTGGGTTTTTAACCTGAATAGCTCTATGGTTATGGAGTCAATAAACGTCACCGTTTAAGATGATGAATCGCCGACATTTGTTGATTCTAACCTTTTCTGTGAGGATGATGCGCTTCTTGCTGCTGATATAATTGCACTTCCCACAACCAGGGTGGACCCTACTCCTGCCTTAGGGTATACACCTGCTTAGGTTCGAAAGAGTCATGATCCTACTACTATTCTAGGTGATCCTTCCCTAGGGGTCAAGACTCTTTCTCAGCTGGAGAATGTGGTTAGCTTTGCATGCTACACGTCTAAAGTCAAGCCTAAGAACGTTAAAGAAGCACTCAAGGATGAATACTGGATATCTTCCATGCAAGAAAAGTTGCTTCAGTTTAAGAAAAATGATGTCTGGGATTTAGTCCCCCGACCTAGTGAGAAGAATGTTATTGGTACCAAGTGGATTTATAAGAATAAGATGGATGATAATGGTATCATTATCAGAAATAAGAATAGGTTGGTCGCTCAAGGTAACACACAGATAGAGGGTGTAGACTTTGACGAGACATTAGCTCCTGTTGCGAGGCTTGAGTCCGTCCGCTTACTACTCGCCATCACATGTCATCTATGCTTCAAGCTATTACAGATGGATGTCAAGATTGACTTTCTGAATGGAATTCTATAGGAGGAAGTGTGTGTGGAACAACCAAAAGGGTTTAAAGACCCTAAGCAACCTGATCACATCTATTTTCTAAAGAAAGCCCCGTATGGTTTGAAGAAATAACCCCGTGCTTGGTACGAGAGGCTTACTTCTTATCTCTTAGCTCATGTATTTATGAGGGGGAGTTGATAAGACATTATTTGTTCGGAGAGGAGAAGGTGCTATTTTGGTTGCCCAGGTCTATGTGGACGATATAGTCTTTGGGTACTCATGCTCCCGACTTGCTCACCCCTTTGTAGAGGAGATGCAGAGTGAGTTTAAAATAAGCATGGTTGGTGAGCTTACATTCTTACATGGTCTCCAGGTTTGTCATCTAGAGGATGGGATATTCATCTCCTAATCCAAGTATGCTAGAGACCTTGTGAAGAATTTTGGTCTTGACTCCGCTAAGCACGCACGTACACCGATGATTATCTCAATAAAGCTTAGAAAGGACGCTTCAGGCAAGGACGTAGATAAAACCTTATATCGGAGTATGATAGGTAATCTTCTCTACTTTACTGCCAGTCATCCCGACATCGCCTTTAGTGTTAGAGTATGTGTGCGATATCAGGCATCCCCGAAAGAGTCTTACTTATAAGCTCTTAAACATATCATCAAATACGTTAGTGGATTTTTCTCTTTTGGCATTTAGTATTCCTTTGATATCGATGACCGTTTGTCCTCCTATTCGGATGTAGATTGGTCCGGGGATGCAGATGGATGTAGGAGCAATTCTGGTGGGTGTTTCTATTTTGGTTCTACTCTTGTCTCTTAGTTTACGAAGAAGCAAAACTCCATTTCTTTATCCACTATGGAGGCTGAATATATCGCAGTCGGGAGTGTTGTTGCACGCAACTTTTATGAATGAATCAGATGTTGGAGGACTATGGGATATCACAGGGCACCATGACCATTTCTTGTGATAACATGAATGTGATACACATATCCCAAAATATAGTCCATCATTCGCATACAAAGCACATTAGGATATGCGAGCACTTTATACGTGAGCTTATAGAAGAAAAGGTCGTATCCTTGAGTTTTATTTCTACTGACCATCAGTTCGCCGATATTATGACGAAGCCTTTAGATGCTCTTAGATTCGAGAGTCTTAGGAAGTCTTTAGGAATTTGCACTATTGACTGAGGGGTAGTTCCATGTCTAGAGTAGGATGCCTTTTTCATGTTCATATCATATGATTCATATCCCTAGATTGTATCATTTGTATTATAGTTTTATTTTGTTTTTTTATTCATAAAAAATCCAAAAATATTTTCTATTTTTTTAAAATATTTGAAAAAATCCAAAAAAGTTTCTTTTTCATAAAATTTTTGAAAAACACAAAAAGATTTTTGTATTTTGTTTACACCTTTTGTGTCTGAACATTTAAGATATCCATAGTCACCACTTCATTCCATTTTACGCGTGATTGTTTGATAGCGTTTTGATATGCTACATCATTTCATGTATGTGCTTTACAATGTGTGGTGTCATTGAGATGCAATTTGTGACACTTTCTGCATGTTTGGCTTCTTATCTCCTTTTCTGCACACGTGCACGGTATTATTTTAGTATTGTACTTGTCTATCACATATTGTCTTGGGTGTTTCCATCTCAATTCTGTCTATACAACGAACCAAATGTGATAAAACTTGACAGGAAATAAATGCATGTAATATCCGTTGAAGTAAGTTTGTGTGAATTTGTAAAACGAAAAAGGATTGTGAAAGGTATTTTATTTTTTCCTTTGTGATAAATCCAATGTTTTAAAAAGGACCTAAAAAAGTGAGGCATTGAAAATTATCCGTGGTCCAATGAGGTTTAAAAGAGCCCGAAAAAATTGAAAGGCAATACAAAAAAAAAAATGCCAAAAATGGGCCAATAGGTTTTAGTTCCTTCACCTCATAAGAAAAATAAAAAGATATATATCTTAATGAGGGAGTTTGGATGGAAAATAAAACGGGTTTGCACGTCCTTGAAAGTCTTGAAAAAGCATTACATAAGTTTTAGACGTTGTTAGTGTGGAAATCATTTTGATCTTTGATTTGTTGATATGATTGAGTCAATTTCTTATAATTGCACCATTTTTACACCTAAAGATGATATTAAGTACATTTTCCAGGAATATCCAAAATTCATTGTGCACATATGTTATGTTTGTAAGCATTGATTTTCCTATCGAATTTGTTCACACCCCGTCAGTTCGCTACCACCGACTTGATTATTTTAGTGTTCTTTCATGGTGTGATTTTTTTTACTTTGAAAAATTCAAAAAGAGAAAGTTTATTACCTTGTGAAATTCTCCATTTTCATTGTTTTTGTTCTTCATATTTGTCTATTTGGGAACATCATAAAAAGGGGGAGAACGAATTGTGGGGGAGAATTTTGTTTGTTATTATAATGATTTGCTTGCTTGCACATAATTGATATTTATATTTTTTCTTATCATTATATTTCAAACTATTGCGCGTCACGGGTATTTGTTTCTTATCTCATGTGTGTAGGTATCGAAATTGAGGATCATATTTGCATACCCTGATGATGACAAAGAAAGATTGAAGATTTGAAGATGATCAAATTCATTGAAGACACGCATTTAGTATTTCCAATTTTTTGGATTTAATGGGGATATTAAATTGTATGTCATCTGGTTTATTTTGGGCAGCATAATTTGGATTTTTTATGCATGTACCGGCATAAACATAGGAGGAGATTTGTAAGGACATGATTTATAAATGTCCGGGGTAGAATCTAGGAATTTTTTAAGTGTCCTAGATCACAATTTAGTATGTCTGATACCGCTACAATTGGCACATCTTCACGATCATCCAGGACTGCCTTGATTTGAATCCACGCATCCATCATCTTCATACGTGAATCATGTCGCAAGCAACGTGCTCTTCAACTATTCCCTCTACTCCACAAAATTATGGTAAAATAGTTTTAATTGGAGTTTTTATTATTTGCATAAATATTTGGGAATATTTTTAAATAAATTTTGAAGTCTGAAAAATGTTTATCACGTAATATCTTTTTATAAAAAGAAGAGGCAAAATATGACACGTCTTCAGATCGTTCAAACGACAGAGTATATCATTTAAATGACAGCTATTGTCGCGCGATAGATCAAACGACATGCCACGTTGTTCAAACGATATCTCAGATCGTTCGAACGAGCCATCGCCTTGATTTGTGTATTTAAATAGAGACCATTTCTACACATTTTTCAAGCCTCTTCCTACATGAATCCGTAGTTTTCTGCAACCAGAAACAGACTCCGTTTTTACCCTTTTCTACACTGTTTTGATTCACAATCAATTCCTAATCATTTATGTGAATCCTCTAAACCCCAACAAAATTGTTCTACTCTTCTGGAGTTCTTATGGAGAAAGAGAAGGCTTCTTTTTCAGTGAGGACCTTAGAGTTCTTGTGGGACCTCTTTCCGATGACATCGAATCGACGCCTGTGGGTATTTTGTATGTCACTTGTATTTTCATTATAATCCATGTGAATTGAGATTTACAAAATTATAGTGGAAATAAAATGGTTTTGCCCCTGTGGGGGATTTTTCCTCATTTGTGATTGTCTTGCATTCTGGAATCATTCTAGTAGTTAAGATTTGTTGGGATTAGAATTGGAATTAAATTAAATAAGTTTGACATTGATTACTGGGGCACTCTCACGATCAAACGTGCACTCAAGACATCATTTGCATCAAACTCTTTCCCTTCTCTTTGAAGGATAATGGCAAGACTTGACTATGGTCTTTGTCACCAAACTCGATTGCAACATGGAGAGATATGCAAGCTCAGTTTCTCCCAAAATTCTTTCCCCAACATCGAACCAGTTCCATAAAAGCTTAAATACAAACATTTAAACAACAAGAGAAACATTTGGCTCCACTCGAGCAGTTATAGAGGAGCTGTGCACGATTTGTAAGGAGGGACATCAAACTAAATAATTCCTGATGATACCTGCTTATAAAGTGATGCTCCAAGAGCGAGTGGAAGCGGTGAGAGCTTTTCAGGGTAACTCTAATGTCCCCCAAAGGAATTCCTAAAACCCTTTAATTACGCAAAAATCGAGCGCGTGTGAAGCGCCTGTCGTTGTAAACGATTTTCAACCCAATGTAAAAAACCTAAACTTTAACTACACATGTTTTATATGTATAGCGGAGAGTTTGGGTATCGAATCCACAGGAAATGAAGTTTAAATACTTTAATTAATTTATTACTTCTAAAAAAAGTGTAAAAGATGATGGGAGAGTTGAAAGAATTATACTACCATTAATCTAGACACGTATGTAAACTATGTTAAAAGAAGTAAAACAAAAGTTAGAAATTATCTTCGACGCTTCGGCGCGTATAGCATAAATGATTACATAGATCAAATGTGAATCAAACAGGATTGATACTCTTTTTAAACAATTATTAAGTTTGGAATGTCACTACCCAAATGTTATAAAAGTCCACTAAGAGTTCTGTGTAAAAGATAGTCCCGAAACCGCCCTTTTGGTATTAAATATGGTATATACTTGATATACACCGTTAAAGTCCCTCGATATGTTCTCGGTACTAATTAATCCGTCAAGATCTGGTCTTAAACTATCATATCATAGCGAAGAAGCTACACGTCTGAAACGCGTCAAAAAATTACAAGTTATATCATTTAAGGAAAAACAATTAAAACTAGTTAACTATGCTTTGTGTGTATGAGAAGAATTGAACTAAGAGAATAAGTATACTGATTTTAAAGCATGATAAATAAATATGAGAGCATGTAAAAAATTCCATAAGAATACGTGAAGAAACAGAGGAAACTTAGAGAAGAAACTTGCATTAATTCGGGAAAGAAATTACCAAAGAGAAGAAAAAAACTAAATTACACTACTCCTAAAGATGAAACTACACTAAAATGATGAAAGTGATGGTGTATCAAGGTCTTTTTTTTGTGTGTGGGTGATGGGCTTTAAATAGGGGGAATAAGGGCTTTGGGGTATTTTTGGTATTTTACATATTTTATTTTTTAAATAAAGAATAACATGGGCTTGATTTGTTTAATAAGGTGTGAGGGGCTGATGAAAGTTGGCATGGGCTGAAAAATATGATAGGATTTATTTTTAGAAGAATTTAGAAAAAAAAATTAAGAGAAAAGGATTTAAAATGAAAAAGTTATTGAAGAAATAAGAATATAGGGTGGAAAGTGTAAAAGTTAAAAATGGTGCACTGGAAAGTGGAAATGAAGAAAGCAGGTCTACGCGGGTAGCGGGCGGGTCAAACCGGATCGGATTTGGGCGGTTCTGGGTTAGGTCGCGGGCGGGTCAGATCGGATGGTTAAGGTGCGGACACGTGGGCTACCCAGATGGCGACACGTGGCGCATCCATTTTCTAAGCAAAAATGAGGCATTTGCCCCTTCCGTGATTCGAACCCAGGTGTGTTCGTAGGAAAAAAAAGGTGCCGACAACTGAACCCACATGGGACTCCATTAAGGAATGTGCACAAAAAAATATGTAAACACTAATAAAATCCTAAACTAAATATTTATATTTTATTCTTCCAAAAATCGTAACTTGTGCATACGGACTCCGATTGACAATTCGCAAAAACCCATGTGACCCTCCTTCCGAGGTCGATAATATTTTCATGATGTTCGGGTCACGGTTGTTGACTTCAGGCATTAACCCAGGGTGTTGACTTTGACTTTTTCCGAATTCGAACTTTACATGGCCATAACTTCTACGTTTCAACTCCTATTGATACGCCATTTGAACCCAGGCGTCCCTTGATTCAAGGCCTTCAATTTTACATGTTTGGTCCGAGTTCAAAATGAGTCATCTGAAATTATTATTTTGCCCCTGAAGGTGCGTTTATGTCTGTTCTTCATCCGAAATGCATCCAGTCTTCGTCCTTACCATAAATAACCCTGCAAATACTCAAATAAACATTGCGCAAGCAATTAACGATGAATAATTAAGGTTATACAGTAAATGAGTATAAAGCGTGAGTTTAACGAGCGTCAGACTACTTTATTTTGCAAAAAAAAAGGGAATAAAAGGCAATATTTAGCACGAATCACACCCCCTAACTAACGTGTTGTTAGTCCCTAGCATCATAGTAAAAGATTTGTTTCATGCTAAATTTTGCAATTTATTAAAAAATAAGTATAAAAAAGATAGATATCCACTTTCGCGGGATGCACGGTTTCATTTAGCTTATGCAACAAGCCGTTAAACCCCTAGGTTACCCTAGTGGACGAGTTTTATCTCGTGAGAGTTTAGAGTGATGATACTCACAAACATCGGATTCTACTCCAAAAAGTTACCAATTTTTCTAAGCAAAATGTTTAAACATAATCTTGAGTTTTAACAAGTAAATAGCAATGACTAGCAGATTTCTCCATTAATTTATTTGCTATAACGATTATGTTAAAGTAAATCATTAGATAACTATGTATTGACGAGTGTGTATGTGCGTCACAAAATTTACAAGCGGTCTCATTTTTAGTTTATATTGACTCGATGCTTATAGTGGCGCATACTAATTGAATTCTCGCCGATGATTATGCTCAACAAATGAAAACACTCTGAATATGGGTAAGTCACTCGGGACATGTAGGCGTAAAGAGTAAATATAATTGAAAAGCAAACCTTTTACATGTCAGTGATGAAAGATGTTTATATATAAAACAGTAAAATGTAATCTCATGAAAGGATACTGTTTTCTAAAGAACGTGAAAATGTAATCTTTTCAAAAAATTATGTTAACCCTGGGATCATTTAAGGACTTTTCAGGCTGGAAAATGTGAACATGGATAAAAATGATCAGCACCTCAAAATGATTTTGTATATTTGAAGAAAGGGTGAACTTTTGAAGATTAAATTATTTTTCTTTTCTTTTCTTTTCTTTTCTTTCTTTTCTTCTTTTCTATTTCTTCTTTTCTCTATTTTCATATCTTCTTTTGTTTGTGTTCAATCCCTATTTCCTTTGCATTTCTTTTTTAATCAATTTTCAAGGTGTTAGCGAAAGGAATGAGATAATGAAATGAATTGCCTTTGATCAAAAGTGAGGTTAAAACAAAATTTTTGAATTTTGTTGTTTCGAAAAAAGATTATATCACCATTCTTTAGTCTACAGTCAAAACAAGAATATTGAGATTACCAACGACTTTAAAACAATTTCAAACGAATAATGAATAAGTGTTTACATCACTTCGAATACGAAAGAGAACACGTATCTCACAAGGTGGGTTTACGTATGCATCTTTTATTTTTACCGAGTCAATTTAGCTTTTAACAATTACGCGAGTATATTTCGTGATGTGAATAAGGTTGTCAATACATGAATCATATGAATTACTAAAGCATAATAGCAATGGTAAATAAACTAATGAGCTATTTAGACACGTTAATACTTAGATAAGTTTAATGCTTCTGGTTTAAAAGAATGAGGTAAATTTTATAGAGTAAAATATAAGAAAACAGTAAAAATTTAGGCAAAAGGCCCCAAAAGAAAGAAAACATTTTTTGAATTTTTCAAATTTTTCATTTTTTTATAAATGATTAGAGTTGGCTTCACCGAGAAACTTCCGCCAATAATCACTTAATGAATTTTTTAATTTTTAGGATAAAGGAAAAAAAAGAACATGATGTGTGTAACACATTATGACAACCCCTAACTAAAACGTTAAATTGTCCTCAATGTAAATTAAGAATAATATTAAATTCAAGTTATGAAGAGATGTTATGGGGCAGTTCTCGGATATCAAGTTCAATTATCCTGCGAAAAAATATTAGTAATTGAAAATAAACAAAAACAATTTTATTTTTTTAATAAGATATATACAAAAGCAAATATTGTCTTCTAATTTACCATAAACTAGAAGACGAAATTTTTGGGTGTCCACCCAGAAAACATGTTGACTTTGTGGGATTATTAGTGGACTCCCATAATTTTTCATGCCTCCCAAAAAATAAGAGTTCCATTTATGCAACGAGGGGCATGAATTGGGTGGAAAAATTGAACCATCACAATTTTTTGAATAAAAATATTTTTGGGTGATGGGTGGTTTGGATTTCACGGGGGACAACTACAACTCGATTCCAAGTAAATAAAAAGAATTCAAAAGATTTTTCAATTGGAATGGGGGGTGGGGCACGATCAAGTGAAAATCCCATCATGGAAATCAATTCGAACAAGCATTCATTGACAAGAATCGGGTCAAAGTAATCAAGACTTTCATCCGATTCTTGCGGTACTTGTAATGGTTCGATAGTGGTAAATGAAAATAGCGAAGATAAAAATTCAACTTCAATAAATTCATTATTAATAAGCATGGGTTGAATTTTATCCGTTACATTTTCCTTTTCCATTATCAATTGGGTGAGACGAGAAATGGTTTGTTCTAAAGTAGAAATTTCTTTAAAATTTTTGGATTTCCCATTTAGTTCAAAACATTCTTCATCTTCTAAGTTATTAAGAGGAAAATTATTACTGGACTCAAATAACACATCTAATTCTTTTTCACAGTAATAATTTTCTTCACGATAATAATTATAAAATTCTTCATTTTTTTGATTTTGCAAATATGCACTAAAAGCATTTGGCGGTAGAGAAACTTTGCCAAATTTTTTTTTTTTGAGAAGTATTATCGTAACTATTTTCAAAATTATTAAAATAACAATTGTAAGAATTATTGTTATAATAGTTCATAGAAATATTATCACAATAGTTATTAATATTATTATTATAATAATTGTTGATACCAAAATTAATATGCTGATGTGGACGAATCATACGAAGACACTTGTCAATCTACGTGGTACAATAACAACGAGGAAGTTCATTTCCCCGACCAACTCATGTTCTCTCCGAGCAACGAGGATATACCAAGGAACTTCAGCACTCCGAGGTACTCTAGCGCTCCGAGGAACTCCTGAGCAACGAGCAACTAAGGCGGTCCGAGCTGCATCTCGGCCGTAGTATTAATTGCCAGAATATCAACAGTTCAATTATTCATTGAATGTTTATCATCTTGACGCACACGCTGCATTAAATGTATTACCCTTTCATATGTATATCATTTAATGTATCAACCCATTCATGTACAGACTAAGGGCTATAAATACCTTGTATCACCCTCATTCAAAGGGACCGGAATTTCTTGAGAGAACTTGTAATCGAGAATTCCCAAACACTCAGCAATAACATAACAGTGGACGTAGGCCATTTACATAAGGCTGAACCACTTTAAAAATCTTTGTCTCATTTTATTTATCTGTGATTGAATAATTGGAGCGTTCTAATTTTTTACATCAACAGATTGGCGCCGTCTGTGGGAAACGACTGTTGCTATCGTTTTTCACCAAAAATCATTTATCATCAATGGAAGATAATCCAGAATCCAGTAATCGAAATGCTGGAAATACTGGAAATCCTTCAAATCCATCTGCACCTCCAGATCTGGATGGAATTATGACGAATCTGGCTGAAGGACAAACCGCCATACAAGAAACAATGAGGCAACTCATTCAAACTCTTCACGGCGATGCACCTACCCATTCAAGGCAAAGTAGTGATCGTGGGCAATCACGATCCAGGCGTACTGGGTCATATCGTAATGAAGAATCTAATGATTTTTCTTATCAACCTGGGCGAACTTCATCGATACGGGCTACGGATACAAATCAACAAATCACCCTCTCTCCGGAGAGAACTAGCGCCCTAGAAAGATTAAGCAGGGCATCTCCTTTCAGTCAGTTAGGACCAAGGAGAAATATGAGTCCACCTAGAGCCCCATCGAGAAGCTTTCGACCACCATCAGGTTTGAGAGAAGGATCAGCACAATCAAGACCCTCTACTCGTCGAGATAGATCTCAGGAAGCTACGTCAGAACAATCAATTGCTCGAACTAAGCAGCCCGAGGAAGGAAATGAAGCATGGAAGGGTTCCATTCAGCGATTGGAGGATAGACTTGGAGAAATGGTTAAAGAGAGGAATCCCTTACTGAGAACTTTTGTTCAAGGGACACCTTTTGTGCAGGCCATTGTGAATTTTCCTACACCATCGAAATTTAAAGCACCTGTGGTGACCCCTAAATATGATGGAAAGACAGATCCTGTTCTTCATATAGAACAATACCAAGCTGCTGCCGACATATATGTTGTCCCCGACGAGATGAGGTGTAGAGCATTTTCGGGAACTCTTACCGGATCTGCACAGATATGGTACAACAATCTTCCTCGGGATAAGATTTCGACTTTTATTCAGTTAGCCGAGTTATTCATTGGCAATTTCTATTTTGGAGCAAAGCCGGTAAAGCGAGTAGCGCACTTGTTAAGTGTTAGACAAAAATCAGGTGAGAGTACTAGAGATTACATAACTCCTTTCAATAACGAGAAATTGGAAGTCATAGATTACGAAGAAAAGACAGCGATCACTACTTTGATGAGTGGATTGTTGCCTAACAAGTTATACTACACTTTGGCCAAAGATCCACCTAAAACTATGTCGGAGTTGATGGCAAAAGCGGCCAAAGTCATGAATGCCGAGGAGGCTATGGCCGCGAAGAAGAATATGGATAAAGAAACCAAGGTGGAGGTTGACAAATCTAAGAAGAAAGAGCAAAAAGGTAATGGTGGTGACAAGCACTCCAAGAATAATAGGACGTCATGGGAAGTCCTGAAGAAATATGATAATTATACTCCATTGAAGATGGGTATTAATCATGTTTTAGAAGAAATCAAGAATAACGAAGAAATCAAGTGGCCAGATAAACTGAGGACCAATCCTGACCTGAGGAATAGGGCCAAATATTGCGAGTTCCATAAAGATCATGGCCATACGACCAAAAATTGCATAGCCCTTCAGAACGAGATTGAAACGCTCATCCGAAGAGGAAAGTTATCAAAGTATGTAGATCGCAGAGGTGAAAGGAAGAATGATGATAGAACTAGAGATCGTTTCAGATCTCCTCGTCGGACTGAGGAGAAAAAGAAAAGAGATCATGAAGATGATCCAGATGAAGACCCTGATCTTCCAAAGAAGCCAAGGCAACCTGAACGAGAGGTATTTTCCATACGTTTTGGGTCATTTGATTGTAATGTTATTACAGGAGGAGATGCTGGAGGAGGAGACCTTACTGCAGAAAGAAAGGCTTATCTCGAAGAGGCTCAAGCTTGTTCATATATTCAGCGAATAAATCTGGCCGAGGACGATCGTCCGAGGAAGGTAAACAAAGAGAAGCTGGTCATTGGCTTTTCAAAAAACGACTTGGCAAGTGTTCTTTATCCTCACGATGATCCTCTGGTGATCAAAATGAGGATGAAGGAAGTAGTGATTTCAAGGGTTTTGGTATACAATGGAAGTTCGGCAGACATCATGTACTATTCATGCTTTGACAGCTTGAATCTGAAATTATCTCAGTTGGAACCGTATCACAGACCCCTCCTAGGTTTTGCCAGTGAGAAATTTTTTCCACTTGGGACGATCAAGTTGGATATATTCATTGGAACCTGGCCTGCTTGTCGAACAGAAAGAATACGCTTCTTCGTGATGGATAAGAATGTGCAGTCAACCTACAACATCATCATGGGAAGAGTTGGTTTGAAGAAGTTCGAAGCAGTTCCATCTACAGTACATTAGTGCTTAAAATTCCCAACAAACTTTCGGGTAGGAGTCGTGAAAGATGATCAAAAAGTAGCTCGAGAATGCTATTATTCATCTGCCGAGCAAGAGGAGCTTGAGGAATCAAGGAAAAAGACTATCACCTACCAGGTGGAGGAAGGTACAGAAATTGAAACTCTTGATCCCAGGGATGAATCCCAACTTGTAAAAGGACAGGTGGTAGAATCTACATAAAATGTTATTCTGGACGAGGAGCACCCTGAAAGAGTAACCCAGATAGGTTCGTCGTTGGATGCTTCAATAAAACAAGAGTTGATAATGTTCTTGAGAAACAAGAAGAAAACTTTCGCATGGAGTCATGAGGACATGCCAGGAATAGATCCAAACTTCTTATGTCATGAACTCAATGTGAATAAGGAGATCAATCCTGTAAAGCAGAGAAGAAGGGTATTTAGCCCCGAGAAGAATCAAGCCATACAAGAGGAGGTCGAGAAGCTCCAGAAAGCCCAATTCATTATAGATGTGAAATATCCAGACTGGCTGGAAAATGTGGTGATGGTAAAGAAGAAGAACAATAAATGGAGAATGTGTGTTGATTTCACTGATCTCAACAAGGCATGCCCAAAAGATCATTTTCCATTGCCCAGAATTGACCAACTAGTGGATGCTACCTCGGGACATGAGTTGCTCAGCTTCATGGATGCGTATTCCGATTACAACCAGATCAAAATGAAATCTGAAGATAGGGAAAGTACTTCTTTTATTACCCCTAGGGGAACTTATTGCTATAATGTTATGCCTTTTGGTTTGAAAAATGCAGGAGCGACATACCAGCGGCTGATGAACAAGGTTTTCACTGAACAAATCAGTTGCAACATGGAAGTCTATATCGATGATATGCTGACAAAAAGCAAGAAAGCTGCAGATCATCTAGTTGACTTAGCTCAGACATTTGATCAACTGGATAAGTACCAAATGAAGCTCAACCCGACGAAGTGCACATTTGGAGTACGAGAAGGAATGTTTCTTGGATACATTGTCAACCAGCGAGGCATTGAAGCAAATACAGATACGATCAAAGCTCTTTTAGGGTTGCGATCTCCAACAACAAAGAAAGAAGTGCAGAGTCTTACAGGACGAGTTGCAGCACTCAACAGATTTGTGTCCCGAGCAACTGACAAATGCCTCCCATTCTTCAAAACACTTCGAAAAACTTTTGAGTGGACTGATGAATGTGAGAAGGCCTTTCAAGACTTAAAAAAGTATTTGGGAGCACCTCCATTATTGTCTAGGCCAATAACAGGAGAGAAGTTGTACTTGTATCTGGCGGTATCAGAGAATGCAGTTAGCTCAGCATTGATTAGATTGGAGAATGGAGTTCAGAAACCCATCTATTACACAAGTAAGGCTTTTCGAGGTGCAGAAATCAGATATCCAAAGTTAGAAAAATTGGCATTGACATTAATTGAAGCAAGTAGAAGAATGAGGCCATATTTCCAGGCCCATACAATCGTCGTATATACCGACATGCCATTGAGACAAGCCCTTCATAAGCCAGAAAAGTCAGGGAGATTGATGTACTGGGCAATAGAGCTCGGTGAATATGATATTGTGTATGAGCCCAGATCATCATTGAAAGGGCAAGCTGTAGCAGATTTTATAGTAGAGTTTACATATCCTGATACGCCCGAGGAACAAAAACTGCTCGCTGACCAACCTGTGGATGTTACAGGATCAACAGACATAAATCCAGACCAACTCCGGTTGGTAAAAGGACTTGTGGACATAGAAGGATCAGTAACTTCAAACTCATACCAGCTCCGGTTGGTAAAAGAACGAGAAGAGATGGTCAACGAGGAGCGAAAAGCGTCAGGGGATGATGAAGAAAAGCAGTAAATATTCCACCGAGGAACTCTATTAGATAAGAAATTTGAAGACGGGTTGCCCATATGGAGATTATATGTAGATGGCTCATCCTGCACAGCAGGTTGTGGGGCAGGAATTGTTTTGAACACCCCAGTCGAGATTGACATGGAATATGCTTTGCGATTCCAATTCAAAGCCTCTAATAATGAGGTTGAGTATGAAGCCATGATAGCAGGTCTTAATTTATCAAAGATTATGGAAGTACAACATGTGATGGTATTCAGTGATTCTCAATTGATTGTGAATCAGATGATGGGAACGTATGCAGTTAAAGGAGAATTAATGGTCAAATATCATGCCAAGGTAATGGAGTTATTGGCAGAATTTGATGCGATTCAGTTGATCAGAATACCCAGAATAGAAAATGCAAAAGCAGACGCACTGGCCCGACTAGCATCAGCTACTCGTACCGAGCTACGAAGAACAATACCGATTGAAGTACTGGAAAGTCGGAGCATAGAGGAAGACTTGACGATGAATGTTATTACCCTTGATTTAGGAACATCTTGGATGGATCCCATCAGGGTATATATAGAAGAGGGAGTATTGCCAGAGGATAAGCTCGCTGCCAAAAAATTGAAGTATAAAGATGCTCGGTATGTAGTAACTAATGGCATTTTATATAGACGAGGAATTATGGTAGGTTTGCAGAGATGTGTACATCCCTCCGAAGTGAAAGAATTGATTGAAGAGATCCATGAAGGGTCTTGTGGAGCTCATATAGCAGGTCGAACGCTTTTACAAAGGGTAATGAATCAAGGATACTATTGGCCGACGATGAGGGCTGATTGTATAGCCTATGCTAAGAAATGTGACAACTGCCAACGTTTTTCCTCTATCCGACGAACTCCACAAGCATTGTTGACACCAATAACTTCCCCTTGGCCATTTTCCATATGGGGAATTGATTTGGTTGGACCATTGCCGACCACCCGAGGAAGATTCAAGTACCTCGTCGTCGCAGTAGACTATTTTACTAAGTGGGTAGAAGCTGAACCACTTATTGATATGACATACGAGAAAGTATACCAGTTCGTTTGGAAGAATATCATCTGTCGATATGGTCTCCCTCATGCCTTCATCACAGACCATGGAACCCAATTTGATAACGAGGAATTTGCCGCCTATTGTCATCAGTCGAACATTTTGAAGTTTCATTCAGCACCAGGCTATCCTCAAAGCAATGGACAGACTGACGTGACGAATAGAACACTGCTAAATGGTTTGAAGAAAAGGCTAAATGAAGCTAAAGCTAACTAGATTAATGAGCTACAATCAGTATTGTGGGCTTACCGAACAACTCCCCGAGCAGCGACTGGAGAATCACCATATATGCTGGCATTTGGAAGTGAGGCTGTAATACCTGCCGAGTTAGGTCTCCCAACACACAGAGTGCTGAATTTCAATTCCCCAGTTAGCGACTTGATGAGAAGACTGGATTTGGATATGCTCGAGGAAGTCAGGGAAGAGGCAGCCATTAGGAATGCTGCTTACCAACAACGCACAGCTCTGTTCTACGATAAAAGGGTGAAGAAATGTGACTTAAAAGAGGGAGATTATGTGCTAAAGAAGGTAATTCAGAAACACAATAAATAGGAGGCAAACTGGCATGGGCCTTACCGAGTTACAGAAGTTGTTCGACCAGGAACTTACCGAATAGCAACTCTAGAAGGAGAAGAATTCAGGAATGCTTGGAATGCTGAACACCTTCGCAAGTATTATCAATGATGTAAAATGTACAACGGTTCCATCAATATGAATAAAACAATGATGTTTTCACCATTTTCCTCTCCTTTGTTTGAAAGTTTTTCGGGGAATACTAGTGTTGTACACTACGCTGCGCTGCTCGACAACAAAAAGAAGACGATAGTTCAGACCCACGACCAACTCCGGTTGGTAAAAGGGCGAGAACCAAAAAATATACTCCTTTGGTTAGGAGGCGTACACTAGCGTGACCAACTAAGGTTGGTAAGATAACTAGTGGACAGATAGTTCGAAAGAACCAAAAAATATACTCCTTTGGTTAGGAGGCGTACACTAGCGTGACCAACTAAGGTTGGTAAGATAACTAGTGGACAGATAGTTCGAAAGAACCAAAAAATATACTCCTTTGGTTAGGAGGCGTACACTAGCGTGACCAACTAAGGTTGGTAAGATAACTAGTGGACAGATAGTTCGAAAGAACCAAAAAATATACTCCTTTGGTTAGGAGGCATACACTAGCGTGACCAACTAAGGTTGGTAAGATAACTAGTGGAGATAAGTCAATAATCAACTACGGTTGAGGGAAGAACAATATCATTTGATTTGAAAATAGGCCAATAAGTTGGTCGGAAGGTAAAATCACTCCAGAAAATACAAAGAATTCCAAACTGAACCAAGTATAGTTGGTCGGTGATCAACTACACTTGGTCGACAAGGATAAATTATCGACCATGGTTGGTCAGACACATTTTATGAAAAAGTTTACCAAGTATAGTTGATCGGGGATAAAAACCCATCAACTGTAGTTGGTCGACAAACACAATTTAACAACCTTGGTTGGTTGGAGACAGTTTCAACATT
This sequence comes from Sambucus nigra, assembly GCA_949130495.1. Lineage (NCBI taxonomy): Eukaryota > Viridiplantae > Streptophyta > Magnoliopsida > Dipsacales > Adoxaceae > Sambucus > Sambucus nigra. Next base: position 77,697,427 of record OX422220.1, read on the forward strand.
TTATACTCATTACTTTATTATTAAGTGATTGAGCAACATTGATACTTGTAATTTTGATTGCTAAGTTGGTTGATGAAGAGCAGATATTGTTATCTTTTTAACAGATACGTATACACAAATGTAAAGATGTTTGATAAACACAAGACAATCGCAATACAAATTTGCAAACAGAAAATGAAATTCTTTCATTAAGATCAAAATATATTACAAGATATACATATGTGCTAATTATTACATTGAAAAAGCTATTCTATTGGTTTCTTTCCTTTAGCTTTTGAAGCAGGTTCCTCGCCGGCAGGAGGATCTTCTAAGCAAAGAGGAGAATTGATGAAATTAATATCTCTGAGCATTCTGACGTTCATCACAGAAGGTGTATCCAAGAGATGCTCGGGACGAGATAATTCAGTCTGAGAATGAAGACTATAATCGCCGAGATATTTTGAAATTAAACTCCGAGGAATGGAACGAGATGGGATCCATTCCATGTCCAATTTGAAAGGTGGCACAGGCAAATCTAGTAACCCTGGAGCATGATAATCCCATAAAAAATGCCCTTGCTCCAATTTCAATACACCTAGGGCGTTCAACCATCCCTGCTTATAACCTTCATTATTGGCATGTTCAATACGAGCATCTAAATGAACAAGGGCTTCATTGTATCCTTCCATCCAAAATTCCCTGGGCTGTTTATGGAATTGGAAGATTAATCTATCCAATTGTTCGTGAAGGTTCCTGGCAAAAACATCTTTATCATTCAAAGCAGACTTCGTTGCAGTAAGTTGATCTTCCAAAGATAGATTTCTCTTGGACAATTCAGATAAAGCCCGATCTTTGGCGTTTAATTGGAATGCTTGAGTTTCCAAAGTAGACTGAGTGCGAGCCTCTTCAACATTACGGCTAAGAACTCTTGATCGACTCCGAGCAGCGACTGGAGAACTTTGCTCCTCGGCAACATTTTGAACAGCTCTTCCTCGCCCACGAGAACTTCTTCCTCGTCCCCGAGCAGTCACAGGAATAACAGATCTTCTCAGAACGTCCAACTCTTGCCTTAATTTGGCATTCTCAACTTCTAAGAACGAGAAACCTTCATCGGTAACTTGCACTAAAGCAGTGGAAGATGACGCTGCAGATTCATACTGTGCCAACTTTTTCTGCAAATTATTGTTCTCTTGTTCCAGCAACTCGGCAATCTGCCTGCAAGCCTCAACTTCACCTTTTAAAGTTCTTTCCCTAACATCATATCCAGCAAGGATCTTTTTATGGCCTATTTCAGAGGAAAGCTGTTGATATCTATTTTCATATTCCTTGTGCAACAAAGCCATTGATTCATTGTGTTGACCTTGGAGATATTCTAAGGAATAATGAAGTTCCTCAATCAAGTCATAGTAGGCCACATTGTTGGCCACAGCTCGGTCAAGTAAATCCTTCAAGTACCGATAAGCCTCAATTGCCTGTTCTGAGGCATCATGGCCAAGGATGTCAGCAATTTCTGATGTACTAAGGTCTGTATGACCAGCCTTATAATATTCGTGACATTGCTGCATCAGCTTAGTATCATGTGCAGATATCATTTCCATTCTAGCCACAAACTAAGGATGAGAAGAAGACAACAATCAACAAAAATAAATCATCAACAACAGAGATGAACAAAGATGTATTTTATTAGATCACAAAAGGATTACATTGTTGGATTACAAATAATGAAAGATATAAATGATACCGAACAACTTCACACCTTTTCCTTGTCTCCCAAGACTTTCTCGGGAGGCTGGGACGAGGAGCTTGATTGCTCGGTGGTAACAGCAGCCTGATCAGCAAGAGTCGAAATTTTCTCAGGAGGAGGAGGCATGGAAGAAATTTCCTCATTGGAAGAAGGAAGAGAGGCAAGGACTTGATCACCTATGGCCATGGAAGATTCATCAGAGATAGGCTCATCTTCTTCTTCTTCTTCCACAATTGGTGGGGGAGGACCAGGGAGGTGTAGCTGGAATAGCCCAGAATCTTCTTTGATCTTCAATTCCTGCAGGGCAGCTACCCAGCCATCTCGAAAGTATTTCAACTTCCCGTATTGAACTTGGGATGTCATCGCAGCAATCCCCTTGTCCCATCCTTTATCCCAGCCAGCGCTGAAGGATTTTTTAACTGCGAGCTTTCTTTTCAGTCTCTCCGAAGAGAGCTTCACATCCAATTCTTCCTTATGGATCTTGATATCTTGCAGGGCGAACAATTCTTCCTCTGCCTTTTTCAGCTTATCTTCAATCTCTCCAAAGTTCTTGAGCTTGTCATCATATTTCTAATGCTCGACCTCTAAACTTTTCACCTTATCCTCCAAACTCTTGGAGGTCTCAGCCAACTTCACCTTCTCGGCCTCAACTACGGACAACTTTTTCTCCCATTCAGCTTTGTCCTCGTTATACTGCTAACAAGAATCCTTCAAAGATTGGGTTAAACCCAGCAGAGCATCCTCTACACCTGAAGAGGAGCTGGAAGCTTTAATAGCTTCGTCTTTCTTCACAATGTTATTAAAACAATTCACCAGCTGAACAAAGGAAAAAGTGACAGGTCAGTGCAAAAATACAAGTATTCAAAGACAGAAAGGAAATTCAGAGTGTGAGAAATTTACCGAAGCAAGATGACGAGTAGCTAGGGATGTCAGCATATCCCTAAAAAAAATTTCATCAATTCCTTGGACCTCGGGTATGATCCAAGTTTTTACCGAGCTCATTGCAGAGCTCGGAGGAATGATGGTTGGAACACCAACACCTCCAGCTGGTAGAGAGGACGCAGTTTTAGCCAAATTAACTGAGCATGATTTCCTCAATCTCCTCAAAGGGACTTCAGCAGCTTCAACCAAGGAAGAACTCTTGGTCGGAGAGATAGCAATTATTTCCACAGGAGCAACCTTCTTGCTCGGAGCCACTGGGGGCTTCTCGGTAGCTTTGGAAGGTGCAGCATCCACCTTCTTAGTCCCCTCTGGGACATCAGTTTTGCTTTTCTTGGCCCCAGCAGCAGAAGTAATGTCATCAAATAGAGGAGGAGGAGCTCTTTTCTTGCCCATTCTCTGACTTAAAGGAAGATGAGAATCTGAAGAAGAATCTTCTGGAGTTGAAGCTGGCTCCACAGGGCGAGCAGTATAAGAGGTTGTATAACTCTTATACTGTAGCAAATATGATGCAGACCTGATGTGCTCGTCTGCAACGTTCTTATGCAAACCCCAGATAAGTTTCAGATGCTTAATATTAACCTCTGATTCTTTTGGAGTTTTTCTTTTACTATCAACTGCAAACAAACACATAATGAGATATCAGTCATACATTTTGTCAAACATGATAAAATCATAATTTCATAAGTAAAAGAAATAAAATGAAAAATAAACCTATCCCATTGCCATATGGGGGGCATCTGGGACCGTTGTATACTCCATCTCCAACTAAAGGGGCATACTGCCAATTTTTAATAACCACCCCATGTTCAAAATAATCTCTATTTGAATCAGGGAGGTTAACTACAAGAGCTCTATTCAGAAACCTAGTTTTTAAGTAATAAATATTATCTAGAATGGCACATTTATAGCAGTACATAATTTCAGGGATCCCTATACGAGTCCCATGAGTTAGATTTAATTTGTACACCCCATTAATTATTCTCCATGAATTGGGGGCTATTTTTGCAGGGACAAGATCAAAATACTGACAAAACTCAAGACACAATGGGTTTGGCGGAAAAGAAAATCCACATTCAGCAATGAATAGACTGGGGAACCAATGTCCCTCAGCCAATCGAAAATAATCTAAAGGCTCAGAAAGAACCTCCAGAGTTACCCAGGAAGGAATGGAAAAATCGGAACGAAATTTATCAACAGACTCCACAATATAAACCATACTGAATAAAAGAGATATAGAAGAAAGGAAGAAGATCTTACAGGAAGAAAGGAGGTATGTTGACAACGAACGAAAACAAGGATGAATGCATAAGAGAGAAGGAGAGAATAGAAAGCTTGAATGCAGGAAATTGGAAAAAGAAGAAGACGGTATGGTTACCTAAGAAGTTTAAATACTTTGCCTTGGGAAGCGGCGAAGGAAATGATTACAAAAAAGAAACTGTTGAACTTCCGGCGGCTAAAAGGACAAAAAGGGCACTAAGATCGAAGCGCTCTTAAAAGTTCAAAAAAAAAAGGCGGATTCTTTGAATTTGGAAATAAATTCAAATACGATGCTCCTAAAACCCAGGAAGATCATTCAATATTGCCATAAACCGAGAAAGAATGTTCCATACTCCTCAAAGTTCGAAATATGAAACATTGGGGGCTTCTGTTGATACCAAAATTAATATGCTGATGTGGACGAATCATACGAAGTCACTTGTCAATCTACGTGGTACAATAACAACGAGGAAGTTCATTTCCCCGACCAACTCATGTTCTCTCCGAGCAATGAGGATATACCAAGTAACTTCAGCACTCCGAGGTACTCTAGCGCTCCGAGGAACTCCTGAGCAACGAGCAACTAAGGCGGTCCGAGCTGCATCTCGGCCGTAGTATTAATTGCCAGAATATCAACAGTTCAATTATTCATTGAATGTTTATCATCTTGACGCACACGCTGCATTAAATGTATTACCCTTTCATATGTATATCATTTAATGTATCAACCCATTCATGTACAGCCTAAGGGCTATAAATACCTTGTATCACCCTCATTCAAAGGGACCGGAATTTCTTGAGAGAACTTGTAATCGAGAATTCCCAAACACTCAGCAATAACATAACAGTGGACGTAGGCCATTTACATAAGGCTGAACCACTATAAAAATCTTTGTCTCATTTTATTTATCTGTGATTGAATAATTAGAGCGATCTAATTTTTTACATCAACAATAATTTTGAGGAATTTTTTCATTACAATAATTTTCATATGTCCCAAAATCATTTTCATGTTTATTTAAATACTCACCTAAAGTTATTTGGAAATTTTCATTTTTTTCATTTTGCAAGTATTCACTAAAAGACATAGGTTTGGGGGGAATTTGAAAATTATTTTTATGACAAAAACTGTGCACCCATAATACCATTAGAATCCAAAAAAATACTAGGATAAGACATATTTACCTCGAGTGATTCGTAGATGAAATTTCCAAAAGGTTATGAGCTGCCGAGCGGTTGATAGTCCTTAAAGCTTAGTTGTACATGACCAATACAAATAGTAAAAGAAATATGTACAAAGAAATAAATAAATCAAAGTTTAAAACAAAACACTCCCCGGCAACGGCGCCATTCTAATTAGGCAAGTTGTCGGGATTAAAGCAATAAATCAATTAAGATTCAAAGCAAATCATTCCCCGGCAACAGTGCCATTTTGATTAAGCGAAAACTGAGCGCTTGTGAGGCGCCTGTCGTTGTAAACGATTTTCGACCCAATGCAAAAAACCTAAACTTTAACTACACATGTTTTATATGTATAGAGGCGAGTTCGGGTATCGAATCCGCAGGGAATGATGTTTAAATACTTTAATTAATTTATTACTTCTAAAAAAGTGTAAAAGATGATGGGAGAGTTGAAAGAATTATACTACCATTAATCTAGACAAGTATGTAAACTATGTTAAAAGAAGTAAAACAAAAGTTAGAAATTATCTTCGACGCTTCGGCGCGTATAGAATAAATGATTACATAGATAAAATACGAATCAAATAGGATTAATACTCTATTTAAACAATTATTAAGTTTGGAATGTCACTTCCCAAATCTTATAAAAGTCTGCTAAGAGTTCTGTGTCAAAGATAGTCCCGGAACCGCACTTTTGGTATTATATACGGTATATACTTGATATAAACCATTGAAGTCCCTCGGTATGTTCTCCGTACTAATTAATCCGTAAAGATCCGGTCTTAAACTATCATATCATAGCGAAGAAGCTACACGTCTGAAACGCGTCCAAAAATTACAACTTATATTATTTAAGGATAAACAATTAAAACTAATTAATCGTGTTTTGTGTGTATGAGAAGAATTGAACTAAGAGAATAAGTATACTGATTTTAAAGCATAATAAATAAATATGAGAGCATGTAAAAAATTGCATAAGAATACGTGAAGAAACGGAGGAAACTCAAAGAAGAAACTTGCATTAATTCGGGAAAGAAATTACAAAAAAGAAAAAAAAAACTAAATTACACTACTCCTAAAGATGAAACTACACTAAAATGATGAGAGTGATGGTGTATCAAGGTCTTTTTTTTTGGTGTGTGGATGATGGGCTTTAAATAGGGGGAATAACGGCTTTGGGGTGTTTTTGGTATTTTACATATTTTATTTTTTAAAATAAAGAATAACATGGGTTTGATTTGTTTAATAAGGAGTGAGGGGCTGATTAAAGTTGGCATGGGCTGCAAAATATGATAGGATTTATTTTTAGAAGAATTTAGAAAAAAGAATGGAGAGAAAAGGATGTAAAATGAAAAAGTTATTGAAGAAATAAGAATATAGGGTGGAAAGTGTAAAAGTTAAAAATGGTGGGCTGGAAAGTGGAAAAGCAGAAAGCATGTCCATGCGGGTCGTGGCCGGGTCAAACCGGATCGGATTTGGGCGGTTATGGGTCAGGTCGCGAGCGGGTCAGATCGGATGGTTAAGGCGCGGACACGTGGGCTGCCCAGATGGCGACTCATGGCGCGTCCATTTTCTAAGCAAAAATGAGGCATTTGCCTCTGCCGTGGTTCGATCCCAGGTGTGTGCGTAGGAAAACAAGGCGCCAAAAACTGAGCCCAGATGGGACTCCATTAAGGAATGTGCACAAAAAAATATATAAACACTAATAAACTCCTAAATTAAATATTTACATTTATTGTTCCAAAAATCGTAACTTGTGCATACGGACTCCGATTGACAATCCGCAAAAACCCACGTGACCTGCCTTCCGAGGTTGATAATATTTTCATGATGTTCGGGTCACAGGTGTTGACTTTAGGCATTGACCCGGGGTGTTGACTTTGACTTTTTCCGAATTCAAACTTTACACGACCATAACTTCTTCGTTTCAACTCCTATTGATACGCCATTTGAACCCAAGATTCCCTTGATTCAAGGCCTTCAATTTTACGTGTTTGGTGCGAGTTCAAATTGAGTCATCTGAAATTACCATTTTACCCCAGAAGGTGTGTTTATGTCCGTTCTTCATCCGAAATGCATCCAGTCTTCGTCCTTACCATCAAAAACCTTGCAAATACTCAAATAAACCTTGCGCAAGCGATTAAAGATGAATAATTGAGGTTATATAGTAAATGAGTATAAAGCGTGAGTTTAACGAGCGTTAGACTACTTTATTGTGCAAAAAGAAAGGGAATAAAATGCAATATTTAGCACGAATCACCCTTTGTGGCAGAACCATCCCGATTTCAATTATGGGCAACCACACGCAGCGATGTATCCTAATTCACAGGTTGCCCCTCAGCCACCACGGCTCTCACATTTCTGACAAGCTCCCCCTATGCAAGCACCACCTCCTATTCCTTATATCACCCCTCTACATAGAAACCTAGAGCATACTTTGAACCAATTTATGCAAACTCAGTCTATGATCAATGCACAAAATGCCCAATTTTTTTCCAAATTATGAGCATCCTTGTGTAAGTTCCTATCATCTTTATGTGTCCACGAGAAGGGAAAGTTTCCAGCCCAAGGCCAAAGACCTCCCCAAGGTCAAAACTGTGTGAGCTCTAACCCCGATAAAAATCAAGAGCAGTGTAGTGCGGTAACCACTCTACGTAGAGGAATATTTGTTGATTTGTCACCTCCTCCACACGACAAGCAAAATGAGAAGGACATTTTCCCTGACATGAAAGAGGACGAATATGTCCGCTTGAGAAATTATGGAAATTATTACACAGTCAGACCTGAGGTGGTTGTGAAACCTCCCATTGTTTCTCCATATCCTCAACAGTTAGTACCCCACTCCAAAGAGACTACCCATGATGATGTTTTAGATGTTTAAAGCAAGTAAAGATTAACTTACCTTTCCTTGAAACTATAAAGAAGATTCCCGCAAATGCTAAGCTTCTTAAAGACTTACTCACGATAAAACAAAGGTTAAAGGTAAAGAAAAATGTGTTTTTTGCACAAAATGTCAGCTCAGTACTGTTAAGCGACCTTCCACCAAATATAAAGATCTAAATGCACCAACCATTTCATGCATCTTGGGGAAGAATCGAATAGACGGAGAGCTAATAGATTTAGGGTGTGAGTGGTAGCATTCTCCCTCATTCCATCTATAAGCAATTAGATTTGTGGGACCCGAATAAATATGACTCTCCAACTCGCAGATCGTTCCGTGAAGAGGGGGATCATTGAGGACCTCATCGCCCAAGTTAATGTGACACTCTGCCTACTAAAATACCGGGTGGCTATCCCGTGATCAAAATAAAACATTGGTCTCATATGGCTCATTCTCAGCATCACTGTCGAAATTTTTTTAAAGTTACTAACCACCTAGTAATTTAATTAATTTGGTGCCAAATTTTATCTTTCATTAATTAACAACATACAAAAATAAATAATAAATAAACCATCAACACACTGATAACTGAATCCAACACAGATGAATAATTATAAATAAAGATGACCTAATCAACTATCGGTTCAACAAAATGTAACAGTAAACTAAAACAATAACTTGGATACACAAGGTCAAATAAATAACTGAATAAAAAATCTGAGGGCAACATGCTCAAATGAGTACTGAAGTAAAGATCCTACACTAGGAATAAATGAATGAAGAGTCTATAGCAAAGTCCTGCAACTTCCACATGAGCTACAGCTGCGTATCCCTGGATAGAATCCTCAAGTTGGGCGTTCCTGTGGCTAGACACCTAAAAGATTTTGACACCGGTCAGATCCCAAGTAAAAGATTTTGAAAATATTTAGCAAGCAATTAAATTTCAATAATTAAATATGCATGCACACTCTTCATATTTAGGCTAGTGTCGCACTCTCTTGAGGTAGAACTCACCCCCATCTAATGTGCACACCTAACACTTGCCTTATAACCTTCCTAGTTAAGTTAACCCTCCTAAATAGCCATATCACACCTCTTTCTACCACACTACTCTAACCCGAGTACTCTTACTTTGATTCTTAAGTTATCTACTCATTAACATATTAATCGCTTCCACTATATTAAATCATATAACGTTCACACTAGTTATATAAGAAACACCTCTTTAATTCATATAACTTTCACACTAGTTATATAAGAAATACATTCACACTTATGTATAAATCCCGTATATAATTATCTACTCAATTTATATACGTACTAGTATACTATAACATTCACACACATGTCGTATATATATCCATCCTCTCGAGTAAGGACTCGTCGGATGTTTTCTCTAAAATGATATCACCCCAGGTATACTCAATCCATCCAGATACCCCAAGACGATTAACTCCCTCAATCCAAAAAATAAAAATAAGCGAAGCGGAGACGGTCATAGTTCCCAGGGTGTGAGACTGAATCATACCCAAGACGTCTCACCCCGAGAAGAATCACAATATATAAATATTGGACGTTATGACCTGGGGATTATAATCTCCCTGCTCCTCAAGCCAGGGGATTCACCCACATCGCATAACCTACTATGATAGCACAATAGGGGTATGTATTCTTATAAATATCATTCACACCGATATCTATAAAGCACACACATATATATACAGATGGTATCCTGTAAGGACTCCTTATGGTATAGACCTCGGTTCATACTATCTATTTTTAAATAGTAAAAAATGAATTTTTTGATGAAACTTCATGGACATGATCTCCACATTGATAAGGTTATCTCCAATTTTTTTCATCAAAAAGATCAATTAAAAAACCGTTGAGATGAGGTGATATGTAAAAAATGGTATAAATATGCATTTTCAACCGCTTAAATGTTGGATGGCAAATGGTTCCTGGACATAATACTCTTGTCCAAACTGAACCAAAAACTTTTATAACTGTTGCCCTTTCTGGGCATCCCTCTCCTTTCCCCTAACTTGCTGCAGATAAGATCAAACATATGTGTCCCTACTCTCAACATATAAGACACCTTTCTATGTCATTCCCCTGTCTCTGACCCCACTGGCCATGTTGAGGTTTTCCTTCCCTCAGGCCTGGTATCCTTGGCCCCGATTGCTTCCCCCATTATTCCTTTAGCTTTGTTGGTCCTATGGAGTGCACTGCTAGCCATGACTGAATCAACTATCACTTGCTAGGAATTACATTGATCTGGATCATTAAAATGGGTCCCCTATTGGGCATCCCCACTGTGGTGCCTCACTAGCACCGATTACATTCATTATTGCTCTACTGACTAGACTTTCTAATTTTTATCTCCCTTCATGTGGAAGAATTTATATTTCCCTTGTAAAAGTAAGACATTGACGACATCACCATCGGTCGTCCAAGATGGATTTCTCCTTTAATGCGAACGTATTCTACCCATGACTCCATCATCAACTCAAATACTCTTTTTATTCTTTGTATCCACTTTGTTGCATACGAAGTTCGCTAAACAAGAAAATTCTCCCTCATATTCGGCCACTGCCCGACCCTCTCACAATAAGTACGGGAATTTCCTTTGCATCTCTGTTTAAACAGTTGATGCTAGGATTTGCGAGCAAACCACACCCCAAATTCCTCGACATTCATGGTATATCTCCTTGGATGTGGTGACTGACTCCCATTACGACAACACTACTCCTATGAGCTAAAAAAATTCGCCCAAAACTTTGATCATGAGTATCACTACACTCCACCATATGCAATTTCCATTGGATGATATTTTTCCATTTGGCGATCACACTTTTGCACTTATCGAATTCTTGCAAATGGCCCTTCTGAAAAGCCCCTTCGACTCTCTCCCTTATTGACAGTATTGGATGAGTTTGAATTTTTGCCATCATCTACTATAGCGATACTTGGGGACTACACTACACCAAAAATGCTAATCTGGCATGCTGTGGCAAGGAGATTCTGGCACGGTTTTAAATCGTGCCAGAATTTGGCACGATTTTAGCATAAACTGGCATGATTTAAATGAGTGCCAGATTCTGGCACGTTTTAAAATCGTGCCAAATATGGGTACGCCTCGTTAAAAAACTAACATCCCAAAATTTTAAGCGGGACTAAAATTTCATGAGCCCAAATAATTCTAACCTAAGTCTTCATCTCTCTCTCTATTTCGCTCTCCCCTTCCCTCAACTCCACTAGGGGGCCCAAAGGCGATTCCACACTACCTTCGCTCTCCCCCTCCCTCTACTCTACCGGTGGGCCCAAAGGCGATTCCACGCTGCCTTCACTCTCCCCCTCCCTCTACTCTACCGGCGGTACCAAAGGAGATTCCACGCTACCTTCGCTCTCCCCCTCCCTCTACTCTACCGGTGGGTCCAAAGGAGATTCCATGCTGCCACCATCATCAGTTGTCATCGCCGCTGCCATCATCCTCAGCAATCATCGTCACTGCTCTCATCTCCTGTGCCATCATTGCTGCCTCCAAGAAATCGAACAACACGGGTATTTCAATATCTCACTTGCCTTCTTTTTTTTTTACCAAAAATGACGATGAATGGCCTTGGTAGTGTATGATATCTTGCATTGTAGTGTATTATATAATTCCCTTATATGATTTTCGATAGTATCGAGGTAACACGATGTGAATGTTGTTGTTGTTATCTGTTGTTATGTTATTGATATATCTGTGCTTTTAAGAAGAAATTATATGTAGGAAATTTGGGCAATATGTTTGGGTTTAGGTTTTTGTAAAATATTAGGTAGATGATGCTCCTGTTAGTAATATAAGTTATAACTAGATAGGATGCTTGTCATATATCTCAAGATTAAATCTTATTATAATTTTTTTTTTTATTATGAATGTATGAAATTGTTATTGTCCCAAATAAAAATGGTGCTATTAAATTGGAATTCTGAATGATCATGCTTGGCTGAAAAATAACGGTAGGTAGACCTACCTCACAATGGGATGTGTCTGTTTGTTTTCTATCATTGTCAAGATGGGTTCTAAATTTTTTGTCACTTTATGTTTCCAGGACAGCCTTGGCATTTATTTTCCCAATTAAACTTAAATCCCTGAGTAATAATTGACATCAAAGTATATTTCATTTAAAGGTTGTTTATATATATATATATATATATATATATATATATATATATAAGACATGTATGACCTAATAATAATATTGGGGGTACATTTTTGTTCCGGGGACCCCATATACCTAAGTGTTTTCACGAGCATTAAAAGTAAGAAATTTGTAATGGTTGAGGAGTTTGGTTTGTCCCTTGTCCAGGGTTGGTTAGCGTGTAGAGGTTGGGACCCTCTATTTTTTATGTATGATGTTATTCTTCTCGACATTGTTCAGAAATTATTCTTTAGGGAACTAGGTTCTTCTGCCAGTTTACATTCATACATGCATAGGGTTGAGGTCATTGTCACCCCAGACACTATTGCCCATATTTTGCACATTCCCCATGAGCCTGAGCCCACTTTCCCAAGTCATGTTGTCGATCATCCTAAGACCTGATGATATTTTGAAGGAGGTTTTTCGAGAGCTACCCACAGGAAAATCATACCCATATCTCTTTTGACATCGTCCACTTAATGTACACAAATAGTCATGGTTGTCATATAGATCTCTTTGCACTCATGTTGCATGTTATGGCCTCTTCCACATATCATGAATTTACTTGAAGCTTTTATTGGTTATTATGTGGAAGAAATGTAACTTATAAGGTTATATCACGATTGTTGCTTCTGCTGGCATTTTTAACCAACTGGACAGTAGCAAGTCTGCTTCCTGCTCTTTTACATTTTTTTGCAGCTCTTTTCCAAAGTTAGTTATTGTATCGTCTGCTTTTTTAACTTGTTTCATTCTTCTTTTTGTTTCACATATATATATATATATATATATATATATATATATATATATATATATATATATATATATATATATATCATTTTATATACAAATCTTAAACCTTGTACCTATAATTATTGGCGAGAAATCTCTGAATCCGAACTTAACAGATTCGATGGAGATATAATCACACCAATTGACAGAAAGCGAGATAGAGAATCGGAATGTGAACCAAATTTAGAGCAGAAACCGCTGTTTGGATCGATTGAAGATAACATGTTTTGTTTTGGTTTGAATTTGATTTTTTCTTTCAGAAATGCTCTTATGAGATTCTATGTATCTTTTTAGTAATCTAAAATAGAATGAGGATTACTAAAATTAAATAATACATCGTTTTCATCGATACCTAACGAAGTATCCATTCCTCATAGTAAGAAATTTGATTTAGATGGTTTCGCCATCTGCAATAAAGCCCCATGGCTAGGGTAGGGAAAAGGGGCATTTTGATCTTGTTAGAGGGATCCTTCGTGCATGGGACAAGATGAAGGGCAAATGAAATTTTTTTATGAGAAAAATATATAGGTCAGGTTTTGATATAACTAAGATGCTAGAGGATTGTTGCTATAGTGGTTATGCTACATTCCAATTTTCCTTTTATGAGATGCCATACATGAAATTTATTAATTTATCCTTGATATAACTGTTTCAGGAGGAAGTTGTGTTAAGACTGGACATGAGTGAATATATGGAGCGACATGATGTGAATTTAAGTATGCATTGGTGGTGATGACTTCTAATGTTGGTTCCACCGCGAACGTGAAGGGTAGATACAACTCCATTTAAGAATGCATTTCCCCCCTCTTGTTTGTGCTAATACGTGTTATTATACACTTGGATAGTATAGTTACATATGATTGATTTAGTAGATACTATTGGTATGTTCTTGTGGTGCTCATGTTGAATTTTCTAATTATTTTGTAGAGGGTGAACTTCAACTAGCTGGAAATCCAGTGCCAGATTTTGAGGCAGGGGTTATACTTGATCAAGAATTCATCAAGGTAACATATGAAATAACGTAATTATGAAATATTAATTTCCATATCCTATGCATATAATGAGTACTTTTTATTTAGTTAAATAATGATTTTGCACTTGGGGCTTGAACATGTTTCTAAATATGTTTAGAAGACTTAACAGAAGCGTACCCCTTATTGACAATTAGAAAATATCAAGATTAGGCTTAAAAACAAGTCGTTAAAGGGTATGACGATAATTTGAAAATATCAAGATTAAACATAAAAACAAGTCATTAAAGGGTGAAAACCCAAACCAACCCACAAAAGGCCCGGTAAGGGGCACTGCCACCTCGCACGGGACCAATGTAACTCGTAGGAACTGCCCGCATAGTAACGGGTCTCCCGGTGTGAGAATATGACCATAATTTCAAAATATCTAGATGAAACTTAAAAACAAGTCGATAAAGGTGAGAACCAAACCAACCCCCAAGAGGCACTAACACCTTACACGGGACCAATGTAACTTGTAGGAACTGACCGCGTAGTCCTGAGAATACGATGATAATGTGCATAAATAACCCTTAGACTTAAAAACAAGTCGTTAAAGGGTGAAAACCTAAACCAGCCTCCAAACGGACCCGTAAGAGGCACGAACACCTCACACGGGACCAATGTAACTTGTACGAACTGACCGCGTAGACCTGAGTCTCCCCATTTGAGAATATGACGATAATTTACAAAAATCAACACTTAAACTTAAAAACTAGCCGTTAAAGGGTGAAAACCTAAACTAGCCCCCAAACGGACCCGTAAGAGGCACGAACACCTCGCACGGGACCAATGTACCTTGTAGGAACTGACCGTGTAGTCCTGAGTCTCCTGGTTTGAGAATACGATGATAATTTGCAAAAATCAACACTTAAACTTAAAAACGGGCCGTTAAAGGGTGAAAACTCAAACCAGCTACCAAACGCCCCTATAAGTGGCACGAACACCTCGCACGGGACTAATGTAGCTTGTAAGAACTGACCGCGTAGTCACGGGTCTCCCGGTTTGAGAATATGACGATAATTTGCAAAAATAACACTTAAAAACAGGTCGTTAAAGGGTGAAAACCCAAACTAGCCACAAAATGAGCCCGTAAGAGGCACGAACACATCGAACGGGACCAATGTAACTTGTACGAACTGACCGCGTAGTCATGGGTCTCCCGATTTGAGAATACGACGATAATTTGCAAAAATCAACACTTAGACTTAAAAACAAGCCGTTGAAGGGTGAAAACCCAAACCAGCCCACAAACGGTTCCGTAAGAGGCACGAACATCGCACGGGACCAATGTAGCTTGTACGAACTGACCACGTAGTCACGGTTCTCCCGGTTTGAGAATACGATGATAATTTGAAAAAATCAACACTTACATTTAAAAACAAGCCGTTAAAGGGTGAAAACCTAAACTAGCCCCCAAACGCCCCAGTAGGAGGCACGGACACCTCGCACGGGACAAATGTAACTTGTAGGAACTGACCGCGTAGTCGCGGGTCTCCCGATTTGAGAATACGTTGATAATTTGCAAAAATCAACACTTAGACTTAAAAATAAACCGTTAAAGGGTGAAAACCTAACCCAGCCCCCAAATGGACCCGTAAGAGGCACGAACACCTCTCACGGAACCAATCTAATATGTAGGAACTCACCGCGTAGTCGAGGGTCTCCCGGTTTGAGAATACGATGATAATTTGCAAAAATAACACTTAGACTTAAAAACAAGTCGTTAAAGGGTGAAAACCTAAACCAGCCTCCAAACGGACCCGTAAGAGGCATGAACACCTCGCACGGGACCGATATAACTTGTACGAACTGACCGCATAGTCCCGGGTCTCCCGATTTGAGAATATGACGATAATTTACAAAAATTAACACATAAACATAAAAACAGGCCGTTAAAAGGTGAAAACCTAAACCAGGCCCCAAACGCCCAGTAGGAGGCATGGACACCTCGCACGGGACCAATGTAACTTGTAGGAACTGACCGCATAGTCGCGGGTCTCCCAATTCGAGAATACGACGATAATTTGAAAAAAATCAACACTTAGACTTAAAAACAAGTCGTTAAACGGTGAAAACCTAAACCAGCCCCCAAACGTACCCGTAAGAGGCACTAACACCTCGCATGGGACCAATGTAGCTTGTAGGAACTGACCGCGTAGTCACGGGTCTCCCGATTTGAGAATACGATGATAATTTGCAAAAATCAACACTTAGACTTAAAAACAAACCGTTGAAGGGTGAAAACCCAAACCAGCCCGCAAACGGTTCCGTAAGAGGCACGAACACCTCGCACGGGACCAATGTAGCTTGTACGAACTGACCGCGTAGTCGCGGTTCTCCCGGTTTGATAATATGAGGATAATTTGAAAAAATTAACACTTAGACTTAAAAACAAGCCCTTAAAGGGTGAAAACCTAAACTAGCCCCCAAACGCCCCTGTAGGAGGAACGGACACCTCGCACGAGACAAATGTAACTTGTAGGAACTGACCGCGTAGTCGCGGGTCTCCCGATTTGAGAATACGATGATAATTTGCAAAAATCAACACTTAGACTTAAAAATAAGCCGTTAAAGGGTAAAAACCTAACCCAGCCCCCAAATGGACCCGTAAGAGGCACGGACACCTCTCACGGAACCAATGTAACATGTAGGAACTGACTGCGTAGTCGCGGGTCTCCCGGTTTGAGAATACGATGATAATTTGCAAAAATAACACTTAGACTTAAAAACAAGTCGTTAAAGGGTGAAAACCTAAACCAGCCTCCAAACGGACCCGTAAGAGGCATGAACACCTCGCACGGGACCAATGTAACTTGTACAAACTGACCGCATAGTCCCAGGTCTCCCGATTTGAGAATATGATGATAATTTGCAAAAATTAACGCTTAAACTTAAATACAGGTCGTTAAAAGGTGAAAACCTAAACCAGCCCCCAAACGCCCCAGTAGGAGGCATGGACACCTCGCACGGGACCAATGTAACTTGTAGGAACTGACCGCGTAGTCGTGGGTCTCCCGATTTGAGAGTACGACGATAATTAGAAAAAATCAACACTTACTTAAAAACAAGTCGTTAAAGGGTGAAAACCTAAACCAGCTCCCAAACGGACCCGTAAGAGGCACGAACACCTCGCACAGGACCAATGTAGCTTGTAGGAACTGACCGCGTAGTCACGGGTCTCCCGGTTTGAGAATATGATGATAATTTACAAAAATAACACTTAGACTTAAAAATAGACCGTTAAAGGGTGAAACCCAAGTCATTCTCCAAACGGTCCAGTAAGAGGCACGAATACCTCGCACTGGACCAATGTAACTTATAGGAACTGACCGCGTAGTCCCGGTTCTCCCGATTTGAGGATACGACGATAATTTGCAAAAATCAACACTTAGACTTAAACACAAGCCCTTAAAGGGTGAAAGCATTAACTAGCCCCAAACGGACCCGTAAGAGGCACAAACACCTCGCACGGGACCAATTTAGCTTGTTCGAACTGACCGCGTAGTCGCAGGTCTCCCGATTTGAGAATATAACGATCATTTATAAAAATAACACTTAGACTTAAAAACAAGCCGTTAAAGGGTGAAAACCTAAACCAACCCCCAAACGGACCCGTAAG
Source organism: Sambucus nigra (assembly GCA_949130495.1). Classification (NCBI taxonomy): domain Eukaryota; kingdom Viridiplantae; phylum Streptophyta; class Magnoliopsida; order Dipsacales; family Adoxaceae; genus Sambucus; species Sambucus nigra. The sequence goes on from OX422220.1 coordinate 77,715,020, forward strand.
AGGCACGAACGCCTCGCACGGGACCAATGTAACTTGTAAGAACTGACCGCGTAGTCGCGGGTCTCCCGATTTGAGAATATGACGATAATTTGCAAAAATTAACACTTAGACTTAAAAACAAGCTGTTAAAGGGTGAAAACCTAACCCAACCCCCAAATGGACCCGTAAGAGGCACGAACACCTCGCACGGGACCAATGTAACTTGTACGAACTGATCGCATAGTCGCGGTTCTCCCGATTTGAGAATATAACGATAATTTGTAAAAATAACACTTAGACTTAAAAACAGGACGTTAAAGGGTGAAACCCAAGTCATTCTCCAAACGGGCCAGTACGAGGCACGAATACCTCGCACAGGACCAATGTAACTTATAGGAACTGACCGCGTAGTCCCGGTTCTCCCGATTTGAGGATACGACGATAATTTGCAAAAATCAACACTTAGATTGAAAAACAAGCCTTTAAAGGGTGAAAACATAAACTAGCCCCCAAACGGACCCGTAAGAGGCACGAACACCTCGCACGGAACCAATGTAGCTTGTTCGAACTGACCGCGTAGTCGTAGGTCTCCCGATTTGAGAATATAACGATAATTTGTAAAAATTAACACTGAAACTTATAAACAGGCCGTTAAAAGGTGAAAACCTAAACCAGCCCCCAAACGGACCCGTAAGAGGCACGAGCACCTCGCACGGGACCAATGTAACTTGTTGGAACTGACCGCGTAGTCCCGGGTCTCCCGGTTTGAGAATAGGACGATAATTTGCAAAAATCAACACTTGAACTTAAAAATAGGTCGTTAAAGGGTTAAAACCCAAACCAGCTCCCAAACAGACCAGATAGAGGCATGAACACCTCGCACGAGACCGATGTAGCTTGTATGACCTGACTGCGTAGTCGCGGGTCTCCCGATTTGAGAATACGATGATAATTTCTAAAAATAACACTTAGACTTAAAAACAAGCCTTTAAAGAGTGAAAACATAAACTAGCCCCCAAACCGACCCGTAAGAGGCACGAACACCTCACACAGGACCAATGTAGCTTGTTCGAACTGACCACGTAGTCGCAGGTCTCCCGATTTGAGAATATAACGATAATTTGTAAAAATTAACACTGAAACTTAAAAACAGGTCGTTAAAAGGTGAAAACCTAAACCAACCCCCAAACGAAGCCGTAAGAGGCACGAACACCTCGCACAGGACCAATGTAACTTATACGAACTGACCACGTAGTCCCGGGTCTCCCGTTTTGAGAATAGAACGATAATTTGCAAAAATCAACACTTAAACTTAAAAATAGGCCGTTAAAGGGTTAAAACCCAAACCAGCTCCCAAACAGAATAGTAAGAGGCACGAACGCCTCGCACGAGACCAATGTAGCTTGTACGACTTGACTGTGTAGTCGCGGGTCTCCCGATTAGATAATACGATGATAATTTCTAAAAATAACACTTAGACTTAAAAACAAGACGTTACAGGGTGAAAACCTAAACCAGCCCCCAAACGGACTCGTAAGAGGCACGAACACCTCGCATAGGACCAATGTAACTTGTACAAACTGACCGCGCAGTCTCGGATCTCCCGGTTTGAGAATAGGATGATAATTTGCAAAAATCAACACATAAATTTAAAAACAGGCCGTTATAGGGTAAAAACTCAAACCATCTCCCAAACGGACCCGTAAGAGGCACGGACACCTCGTACTGGACCAATGTAGCTTGTACGAACTGACCGCGTAGTCCTGGGACTCCCGGTTTGAGCATATGACAATAATTTACAAAAATCAACACGTAAACTTAAAAACAGGTTGTTAAAGGGTGAAAACCTAAACCAGCCACTAAACGCCCCCGTATGATGCATGAACACCTCGCACGGGACCAATGTAACTTATAGGAACTGATCGCGTAGTCCCATGTCTCCCGATTTGAGAATACGATGATAATTTGCAAAAATCAACACTTAGACTTAAAAATAAGGCGTTAAAGGTTGAAAACCTAAACCAGCCCTCAAATGGACCCGTAAGAGGCACAAACATCTCGCACGGGGCCAATGTAACTTGTACGAACTGATCGCGTAGTCGTGGTTCTATCAATTTGAGAATATGACGATAATTTGCAAAAATAACACTTAGACTTAAAAACAGGTCGTTAAAGGGTGAAACTCAAATCATTCTCCAAACGGTCCAGTAAGAGGCACGAATACCTTGCACGGAATCAATGTAACTTGTAGGAACTGACCGCGTAGTCCTGGGTCTCCCGATTTGAGAGTACGGCGATAATTTTCAAAAATCAACACTTAGACTTAAAATCAAGCCGTTAAAGGGTGAAAACCTAAACCAGCTCCCAAACGGACCCGTAACAGGCACGAACACCTCGCATGGAACCAATGTAACTTATATGAACTGACCGCGTAGTCGCGGTTCTCCCGATTTGAGAATTTGACGCTAATTTGCCAAAATAACACTTAGACTTAAAAACAGGCCGTTAAATGGTGAAACCCTAAACCAACCACCAAACGCCCCTGTAGGAGGCAAGAACACCTCGCACGGGACCAATGTAACTTGTAGGAACTGACCGCGTAGTCCCGGGTCTCTCGATTTGTGAATACGATGATAATTTGTAAAAATCAACACTTAGACTTAAAAGCAAGCTGTTAAAGGGTGAAAACCTAAATCAGTCCCAAACGGACCCGTAAGAGGCACGAACACCTCACCCGGGACCAATGTAGCTTGTAGGAACTGACCGCGTAGTCACAGATCTCCTGATTTGAGAATATGATGATAATTTTCAAAAATAACACTTAAAAACATACCGTTTGAGGGTGAAAACCCAAACCTGCTCCCAAACGGACCCGTAAGAGGCACGAACACCTCGCACGGGACCAATGTAACTTGTACGAACTGACCGCCTAGTCCTGAGTCTCCCCATTTGAGAATATGACGATAATTTGCAAAAATCAACACTTAAACATAAAAACTAGCCGTTAAAGGGTGAAAACCTAAACTAGCCCCCAAACGGACCCGTAAGAGGCACGAACACCTCGTACGGGACCAATGTAACTGTAGGAACTGACCGCGTAGTCCCGAGTCTCCCTATTTGAGAATATGATGATAATTTACAAAAATCAACACTTAAACTTAAAAATGGGCCGTTAAAGTGTGAAAACCCAAACCAGCTACCAAACGCCCCTATAGGAGGCACAAACACCTCGCACGGGACCAATGTAACTTGTAGGAACTGACCGCGTAGTCCCCGGTCTCCCAATTCGAGAATACGATGATAATTTGCAAAAACCAACACTTAGAGTTAAAAACAAACCGTTAAAGGGTGAAAACTTAAACTAACCCCCAAATGGACCCGTAAGAGGCACGGACACCTCTCACGGGACCAATGTAACATGTAGGAACTGACCGCGTAGTCACGGGTCTTTCGGTTTGAGAATACGATGATAATGTGCATAAATAACCCTTAGACTTAAAAACAAGTCGTTAAAGGGTGAAAACCTAAACCAGCCTCCAAACGGACCCGTAAGAGGCACGGACACCTTGCATGGGACGAATGTAACTTGTATGAACTAACCGCATAGTCCCAGGTCTCCCGATTTGAGAATATAATGATAATTTGTAAAAATTAACACTTAAACTTAAAAACAGGCCGTTAAAAGGTGAAAACCTAAACCAGCGCTCAAATGCCCCTGTAGGAGGCACGGACACCTCGCACGGGACCAATGTAACTTGTAGGAACTGACCGCGTAGTCGCGGGTCTCCCGATTTGAGAATACGATGATAATTTACAAAAATCAACACTTAGACTTAAAAACAAGCCGTTAAAGGGGGAAAACCTAACCCAGCCCCCAAATGGACCCTTAAGAGGCACGAACACCTCGCACGTGACCATTCTAACTTGTACGAACTGATCGCGTAGTCGCGGTTCTCCCTATTTAAGAATATGACGATAATTTGTAAAAATAACACTTAGACTTAAAAACAGGTCGTTAAAGGGTGAAACCCAAGTCATTCTCCAAACGGGCCAGTAGGAGGCACGAATGCCTCGCACGGGATCAATGTAACTTGTAGGAACTGACCGCGTAGTCTCGGTTCTCCCGATTTAAAGATACGATGATAATTTGCAAAAATTAACACTTAGACTTAAAAATAAGCTGTTAAAGGGTGAAAACATAAACTAGCCCCCAAACGGACCCGTAAGAGGAACGAACACCTAGCACGGGACCAATGTAGCTTGTTCGAACTGACCACGTAGTCGCAGGTCTCCCGATTTGAGAATATGACGATAATTTGTAAAAATAACACTTAGACTTAAAAACAAGCCGTTAAAGGGTGAAAACCTAAACCAGCCCCCAAACGGACCCATAAGAGGCACGAACACCTCGCACGGGACCAATGTAACTTGTACGAACTGACCACGTAGTCCCGGTCTCCCGGTTTTAGAATAGGACGATAATTTGCAAAAATCAACACTTAAACTTAAAAACAGGTCGTTAAAGGGTTAAAACCCAAACCAACTCCCAAACAGAGCAGTTAGAGGCACGAACACCTCGTACGAGACCAATGTAGCTTGTACGACCTGACTGCGTAGTCGCGGGTCTCCCGATTTGAGATTACGGTGATAATTTCTAAAAATAAGACTTAGAGTTAAAAACAAGACGTTAAAGGGTGGAAACCTAAACCAGCCCCCAAACGGACTAGTAAGAGGCACGAACACCTCGCACAGGACCAATGTAGATTGTACGAACTGACCGCGCAGTCTCGGATCTCCCAGTTTGAGAATAGGACGATAATTTACAAAAATCAACACTTAAAATTAAAAACAGGCCGTTACAGGGTGAAAACTCAAACCAGCTCCCAAACGGACCCGTAAGAGGCACGAACACCTCGCACGAGACCAATGTAGCTTGTATAAACTGACCGCGTAGTCGCGGGTCTCTCGATTTGAGAATACGGCGATAATTAGCAAAAATAACACTTAAACTTAAAAATAAGCCGTTAAAGGGTGAAAACCTAAACCAACCCCCAAACGGACCCGTAAGAGGCACGAACGCCTCGCACGGGACCAATGTAACTTGTACAAACTGACCACGTAGTCCCGGGTCTCCCAGTTTGAGAATATGATAATAATTTGCAAAAATCAACACGAAAACTTAAAAATAGGTCGTTAAAGATTGAAAACCTAAACGAGCCACTAAACACCCCCGTAGGATGCACGAACACCTCGCACGGGACCAATGTAACTTGTAGGAACTGATCACGTAGTCCCGTGTCTCCCGATTTGAGAATACGACGAGAATTTGCAAAAATCAACACTTAGACTTAAAAACAAGGCGTTAAAGGCTGAAAACCTAAACCAGGCCCTAAATGGACCCGTAAGAGGCATAAACATCTCGCACCAGACGAATGTAAATTGCACGAACTGATCGCGTAGTTGCGATTCTCTCGATTTGAGAATATGACGATAATTTGCAAAAATAACACTTAGTTATCAAAACAGGCCATTAAAGGGTGAAACCCAAATCATTCTCCAAACGGTCCAGTAAGAGGCACGAATACCTTGCACAGAACCAATGTAACTTGTAGGAACTGACCGCGTAGTCCTGGGTCTCCCGGTTTGAGAGTACGGCAATAATTTTCAAAAATCAACACTTAGACTTAAAAACAAGCCGTTAAAGGGTGAAAACCTAAACCAGCTCCCAAACGGACCCGTAACAGGCACGAACACCTCGCATGGGACCAATGTAACTTGTATGAACTGACCGCGTAATCGCGGTTCTCCCGATTTGAGAATATGACGATAATTTGTAAAAATAACACTTAGACTTAAACACAGGCCGTTAAATGGTGAAACCCTAAACCAGCCACCAAACGCCCTCGTAGGACGCACGAACACCTAGCACGGGACCAATGTAACTTGTAGGACCTGACCGCATTGTCCCGGGTCTCTCGATTTGAGAATACGATGATAATTTGCAAAAATCAACACTTAGACTTAAAAACAAGCTGTTAAAGGGTGAAAACCTAAATCAGCCCCAAACGGACCCGTAAGAGGCATGAACACCTTGCACGGGACCAATGTAGCTTGTAGGAACTGACTGCGTCGTCCCGGATCTCTCGATTTGAGAATATGACGATAATTTGCAAAAATAATACATAAAAGCATACTGTTTGAGGGTGAAAACCCAAACCTTCTCCCAAACGGACCCGTAAGAGGTACGAACACCTCGCACGGGACCAATGTAACTTGTACAAACTGACCGCGTAGTCCTGAGTCTCCCCATTTAAGAATATGACGATAATTTACAAAAATCAATACTTAAACTTAAAAACTAGCCGTTAAAGGGTGAAAACCTAAACTAGCCCCCAAACGGACCCGTAAGAGGCACGAACACCTCTCACGCGACCAATGTAACTTGTAGGAACTGATCGCGTAGTCCCGAGTCTCCCAGTTTGAGAATATGATGATAATTTGCAAAAATCAACACTTAAACTTAAAAACGGGCCGTTAAAGGGTGAAAACTTAAACCAGCTACCAAACGCCCCTATAAGTGGCACGAACACCTCGCACGGGACCAATGTAACTTGTAGGAACTGACCGCGTAGTCCCGGGTCTCCCGATTTGAGAATACAATGATAATTTGCAAAAATCAACACTTAGACTTAAAAACAAGCTGTTAAAGGGTGAAAACTTAAACCAACCCCCAAATGGACCCATAAGAGGCACGGGCACCTCTTACGGGACCAATGTAACATGTAGGAACTGACCGCGTAGTCGCGGGTCTTTCCGTTTGAGAATATGATGATAATTTGCAAAAATAACACTTAGACTTAAAAACAAGTCGTTACAGGGTGAAAACCTAAACCAGCCTCCAAACAGACCCGTAAGAGGCACGAACACCTCGCACGGGACCAATGTAACTTGTACGAACGGATCGCATAGTCCCGGGTCTCTCGATTTGAGAATATAACGATAATTTGCAAAAATTAACACTTAAACTTAAAAACAGGCCGTTAAAAGGTGAAAACCTAAAGCAGCCCCCAAACGCCCCTGTAGGAGGCACGGACACCTCGCACGGGACCAATGTAACTTGTAGGAACTGACCGCGTAGTCGTAGTCTCCCGATTTGAGAATACGACGATAATTTAAAAAAATCAACACTTAGACTTAAAAACAAGCCTTTAAAGGGTGAAAACCTAACCCAGCCCCCAAATGGACCCGTAAGAGGCACGAACACCTCGCACGGGACCAATGTAACTTGTACGAACTGATCGCGTAGTCGCGGTTCTCCCGATTTGAGAATATGACAATAATTTGTAAAAATAACACTTAGACTTAAAAACAGGCCGTTAAAGGGTGAAACCTAAGTTATTCTCCAAACGGTCCAGTAAGAGGCACGAATACCTCGAACGGGACCTAAGTAACTTGTAGGAAATGACCGCGTAGTCTCGGTTCTCCCGGTTTGAGGATACGATGATAATTTGCAAAAATCAACTCTTAGACTTAAAAACAAGCCGTTAAAGGGTGAAAACATTAACAAGCCCCCAAACGGACCCGTAAGAGGCACGAACACCTCGCACGGGACCAATGTAGCCTGTTCGAACTGACCGTGTAGTCGCAGGTCTCCCGATTTGAGAATATGATGATAATTTGCAAAAATAACACTTAGACTTAAAAACTAGCCGTTAAAGGGTGAAAACCTAAACTAGCCCCCAAACGGACCCGTAAGAGGCACGAACACCTCGCACGGGACCAATGTAACTTGTACGAACTGATCACGTAGTCTCGGGTCTCCCGGTTTGAGAATAGGATGATAATTTGCAAAAATCAACATTTAAACTTAAAAATAGGCCGTTGAAGGGTTAAAACCCAAACCAGCACCCAAACGGACCAGTAAGAGGCACGAACACCTCGCACGAGACCAATGTATCTTGTACGACCTAACTGCGTAGTCGCGAGTCTACCGGTTTGAGAATACGATGATAATTTCTAAAAATAACACTTAGACTTAAAAACAAGACGTTAGAGGGTGAAAACCTAAACCAGCCCCCAAACGGACTCGTAAGAGGCATGAACACCTCGCACGGGACCAATGTAACTTGTACGAACTGACCACGCAGTCTCGGATCACCCGGTTTGAGAATAGGATGATAATTTGTAAAAATCAACACTTAAATTTAAAAATAGGCCATTACAGGGTGAAAACTCAAACCAGCTCCCAAACGGACCTGTAAGAGGCACGAACACCTCGCACGGGACCAATGTAGCTTGTACGAAATAACCGCGCAGTCGCAGGTCTCTCGGTTTGAGAATACGGGGATAATTAGCAAAAATAACACTTAGACTTAGAAACGAAAGGGTGAAAACCTAAACCAGCCCCCAAACGGACCCATAAGAGGCACGAACGCCTCGTAAGGGAGCAATGTAACTTGTACAAACTGACCACGTAGTCCCGGGTCTCCCGATCTGAGAATATGACAAATATTTGCAAAAATCAACACGTAGACTTAAAAACAGGCTGTTAAAGGGTGAAAACCTAAACCAACCACTAAATGCCCCCGTAGGATGCACGAACACCTCGCACGGGACCATTAAACTTGTAGGAACTGATCGCATAGTCCTGTGTCTCCCGATTTGAGAATACGACGATAATTTGCAAAAATCAACACTTAGACTTAAAAATAAGGCGTTAAAGGCTGAAAACCTAAACCAGTCCCCAAATGGACCCGTAAGAGGCACAAACATCTCGCACGGGACCAATGTAACTTGTACGAACTGATCGCGTAGTCGCGGTTCTCCCGATTTGAGAATATGATGATAATTTGCAAAAATAACACTTAGATTTTAAAAACAGGCCATTAAAGGGTGAAACCCAAATCATTCTCCAAACGGTCCAGTAAGAGGCACGAATACCTTGCACGGAACCAATGTAACTTGTAGGAACTGACCGCGCAGTCCTGGGTCTCCCGATTTGAGAGTACGGTGATAATTTTCAAAAATCAACACTTAGACATAAAAACAAGCCGTTATAGGGTGAAAACCTAAACGAGCTCCCAAACGGCCCCGTAACAGGCACGAACACCTAGCATGGGACCAAAGTAACTTGTATGAACTGACCGCGTAATCGCGGTTCTCCCGATTTGAGAATATGATGATAATTTGTAAAAATAACACTTAGACTTAAAAACAGGCCGTTAAATGGTGAAACCCTAAACCAGCCACCAAACGCCCTCGTAGGACGCACGAACACCTCGCACGGGACCAATGTAACTTGTAGGAACTGACCGCATAGTCCCGGGTCTCTCGATTTGAGAATACGATGATAATTTGCAAAAATCAACACTTAGACTTAAAAGCAAGCTGTTAAAGGGTGAAAACCTAAATCATCCCCAAACGGACCCGTAAGAGGCACGAACACCTTGCACGGGACCAATGTAGCTTGTAGGAACTGACCGCGTAGTCCCGGATCTCTCGATTTGAGAATATGATGATAATTTGCAAAAATAATACTTAAAAACATACCGTTTGATGGTGAAAACCCAAACTTGCTCGCAAATGGACCCGTAAGAGGCACGAACACCTTGCACGGGACCAATGTAACTTCTACGAACTCACTGCGTAGTCCTGAGTCTCCCCATTTGAGAATATGACGATAATTTACAAAAATCAACACTTAAACTTAAAAACTAGCCGTTAAAGGGTGAAAACCTAAACTAGCCCCTAACGGACCCGTAAGAGGCACGAACACCTCGCACGGGACCAATGTAACTTGTTGGAACTGACCGCGTAGTCCCAAGTCTCTCGGTTTGAGAATATGATGATAATTTGAAAAAATCAACACTTAAACTTAAAAACGGGCCGTTAAAGGGTGAAAACCCAAACCAGCTACCAAACGCCCCTATAAGAGTCACGAACACCTCGCACGGGACCAATGTAACTTGTAGGAACTGACCGCGTAGCCCCGGGTCTCCCGATTTGAGAATACGATGATAATTTGCAAAAATCAACACTTAGACTTAAAAACAAGCCGTTAAAGCGTGAAAACTTAAACAAACCCCCAAATGGACCCGTAAGAGTCACGGACACCTCTCACGGGACCAATGTAACATGTAGGAACTGACCGCGTAGTCGCGGGTCTTTCGATTTGAGAATACGATGATAATTTGCAAAAATAACACTTAAACTTAAAAATAAGTCGTTAAAGGGTGAAAACCTAAACCAACCTCCAAACAGACCCGTAAGAGGCACGAACACCTCGCACGGGACCAATGTAACTTGTACGAACTGATCACATAGTCCCGGGTCTCCTGATTTGAGAATATAACGATAATTTGCAAAAATTAACACTTAAACTTAAAAACAGGCCGTTAAAAGGTGAAAACCTAAAGCAGCCCCCAAACGCCCCTGTAGGAGGCACGGACACCTTGCACGGGACCAATGTAACTTGTAGGAACTGATCGCGTAGTCGCGGTTTCCCGATTTGAGAATACGACGATAATTTACAAAAATCAACACTTAGACTTAAAAACAAGCAGTTAAAGGGTGAAAACCTAACCCAGCCCCAAAATGGACCCGTAAGAAGCACGAACACCTCGCACGGGAACTTGTACGAACTGATCGCGTAGTCGCGGTTCTCCCGATTTGAGAATATGACAATAATTTGTAAAAATAACACTTAGACTTAAAAACAGGCCGTTAAAGGGTGAAACCCAAGTCATTCTCCAAACAGTCCACTAAGAGGCACGAATACCTCGCACGGGACCTAAGTAACTTGTAGGAACTGACCGCGTAGTCCCGGTTCTCCCGGTTTGAGGATACGATGATAATTTGCAAAAATCAACACTTAGACTTAAAAACAAGCCGTTAAAGGGTGAAAACAAAAACTAGCCCCCAAACGGACCGGCAAGAGGCACGAACACCTCGCACGGGACCAATGTAGCTTGTTCGAACTGACCGCGTAGTCGCAGGTCTCCCGATTTGAGAATATGACGATAATTTGAGAAAATAACACTTAGACTTAAAAACAAGCCGTTAAAGGGTGAAAACCTAAACCAGCCCCCAAACGGACCCGTAAGAGGCACGAACACCTCGCACGGGACCAATGTAACTTGTACGAACTGACCACGTAGTCTCGGGTCTCCCGGTTTGAGAATAGAACGATAATTTGCAAAAATCAACACTTAAACTTAAAAACAGATCGTTAAAGGGTTAAAACCCAAACCAGCTCCCAAACGGACCAGTAAGAGGCACGAACACCTCGTACGAGACCAATGTAGCTTGTACGACCTAACTGCGTAGTCGCGGGTCTACCGGTTTGAGAATACGATGATAATTTCTAAAAATAACACTTAGACTTAAAAATAAGACGTTAAAGGGTGAAAAGCTAAACCATCCCCCAAACGGACTCGTAAGAGGCACGAACACCTCGCACGGGACCAATGTAACTTGTACGAACTGACCGCGCAGTCTCGTATCACCCGATTTGAGAATAGGATGATAATTTGTAAAAATCAACACTTAAATTTAAAAACAGGCCATTACAGGGTGAAAACTCAAACCATCTCCCAAACGGACCTGTGAGAGGCACGAACACCTCGCACGGGATCAATGTAGCTTGTACGAACTGACCGCGTAGTCGCGGGTCTCCCGGTTTGAGAATACGACGATAATTTGCAAAAATAACACTTAGACTTAAAAACGAGCCATTAAAGGGTGAAAACTTAAACCAGCCCCCAAACGAACCCATAAGAGGCACGAACGCCTCGCACGGGACCATTGTAACTTGTACAAACTGACCACGTAGTCCCGGGTCTCCCAATTTGAGAATATGACAAATATTTGCAAAAATCCACACGTAGACTTAAAAACAGGCCGTTAAAGGGTGAAAACCTAAACCAGCCACTAAACGCCCCCGTAAGATGCACGAACACCTCGCACGGGACCAATTAAACTTGTAGGAACTGATCGCATAGTCCTGTGTCTCCCGATTTCAGAATACGAAGATAATTTGCAAAAATCAACACTTAGACTTAAAAACAAGGTGTTAAAGGCTGAAAACCTAAACCAACCCCCAAATGGACCCGTAAGAGGCACAAACATCTTGCACGGGACCAATATAACTTGTACAAACTGATCGCGTAGTCGCGGTTCTCCCGATTTGAGAATATGACGATAATTTGCAAAAATAACACTTATACTTAAAAACAGGCCGTTAAAGGGTGAAACCCAAATCATTCTCCAAACGGTCCAGTAAGAGGCACGAATATCTTGCATGGAACCAATGTAACTTGTAGGAACTGACCGCGCAGTCCTGGGTCTCCCGGTTTGAGAGTATGACGATAATTTTCAAAAATCAACACTTAGACTTAAAAACAAGCCGTTAAAGGGTGAAAACCTAAACCAGCTCCCAAACAGACCCATAACAGGCACGAACACCTCGCATGGGACCAATGTAACTTGTATGAACTGACCGCGTAGTCGCGGTTCTCCAGATTTGAGAATATGACGATAATTTGCCAAAATAACACTTAGGCTTAAAAATAGGCCGTTAAATGGTGAAACCCTAAACCAGCCACCAAACGCCCCCGTAGGAGGCACGAACACCTCGCACGGGACCATTGTAACTTGTAGGAACTGAGCGCGTAGTCTCGGGTCTCTCGATTTGAGAATACGACAATAATTTGCCAAAATCAACACTTAGAGTTAAAAGCAAGCTATTAAAGGGTGAAAACTTAAATCATCCCCAAACGGACCCGTAAGAGGCACGAACACCTCGCACGGGACCAATGTAGCTTGTAGGAACTGACCGCGTAGTCACGGATCTCCCGATTTGAGAATATGATGATAATTTTGCAAAAATAACACTTAAAAACAGACCATTTGAGGGTGAAAACCCAAACCTGCTCCCAAACGGACCCGTAAGAGGCACGAACACCTCGCACGGGACCAATGTAACCTGTACGAACTGACCGCGTAGTCCTGAGTCTCCCCATTTGAGAATATGATGATAATTTACAAAAATCAACACTTAAACTTAAAAACTAGCCGTTAAAGGGTGAAAACCTAAACTAGCCCCCAAACGGACCCGTAAGAGGCACGAAACCTCGCACGGGACCAATGTACCTTGTAGGAACTGACCGTGTAGTCCTGAGTCTCCTGGTTTGAGAATATGATGATAATTTGCAAAAATCAACACTTAAACTTAAAAACGGGCCGTTAAAGGGTGAAAACCCAAACCAGCTACCAAACGCCCCTATAGGAGGCACGGAGACCTCGCACGGGACCAATGTAACTTGTTGGAACTGACCGCGTAGTTTCGGGTCTCCCAATTTGAGAATACGATGATAATTTGCAAAAATCAACACTTAGACTTAAAAACAAGCTGTTAAAGGGTGAAAACTTAAACCATCCCCCAACGGGACCCGTAAGAGGCACGAACACCTCGCACGGGACCAATGTAACTTGTAGGAACTGACCGTGCAGTCCTGGGTCTCCCAGTTTGAGAATTCGACGATAATTTACAAAAATCAACACTTTAAAAGAGGTCGTTTAAGGGTGAAAACCCAAACCAGCTCCCAAACGGTCCCGTAAGAGGCACGAACACCTCGCACGGGACCAATGTCACTTGTACGAACTAATCGCGTAGTCGTATATACAATTTTTCTGCTTGAATATGATTTTTTTAAAAATTACTTGGTTACTAATATCGTATCGTTTTTGTGTCTTATTTTTTTTGTAGGATGACATTCAATCGCAAGCTTTTATCCACTTGGAACGCACAAAGAAGTCAATGCTTTACAACAAGGGGATTGTTTATTTAGTGTTGTTAATATTCAGGATTCTATTTTTTCTATTATAGCCGAGCAGGCTTTAGTAGTTTTATTGTTTACTGCCGTGCTGTCTATGGTAGTTTATTGTCGACTTTTATGGCCGTGCGGGGTTTCTATGGGCAGATTTTATGTTAGCAGGTTTTGGAATGCTCAAAAAATAGAGGAAACTCTCTCCAATTTTTTTTAATCTGGGAACTATTAGCTCTTGTAATTTTTTAAAGTTATTGTCGACTTTTATGGCCATGTGGGATTTATATTGGTATTAACTCTTGTAAATTTTTGAAGTTTGTATGCACATTAGTTTATCAACAACCTGCGATATTCATAATTTGTGAATTTTCTTGATTTTTTTTTTTTGCAAATAATAAATATTTATCCTATCAGATTTGGAATTTGCAGATTTTCCATATTTGTTTCCTATTATTTTTTTTATTAATTGAAAAATCTGGCACGGTTTTAAACCATGCCAAAACCGTGCCAATTTATAAAAATGAGAACGCTTATAAAACAATCTGAGACGCTTTATAACCGTGCTAAAAGCGTGCCAGAAATTAGACAATTTGGCACGATTTTGGCATGTGCCAAAAGCGTGCCAGATTTAACATCTAGCACGGTTTAAAAATGTGTCAAAAGCATGCCAGATAAAAAAACTGGCACAGTTTAAAAGCGTGCCAGTTTGGGAAGTCTGGCACGATTTTAAACCGAGCCAGAAAATTTGGCACCCCTGATTCTAGCACGGATTTGAACCGTGCTAGATTGCGTCTGGCACTGTTTTAAACCGTGCCAGTTTTTTGTTTTTGGTGTAGTGCTACTGCACCCCGGTGGTTATTACTCGCATCAACTACCTAAACTATATTAGTGTTTACTCCTATCGTGGTCACCATTCACATAATACTCTGTAGCTCCGACTAAGCCTCTCCTCCAACAATCTTCCTAACTACCCACGTTGGTTATCCTATATATCTTGGTATACGAAGCCCAACCAAATTCTTATATGATTCGCATCAACTATACTCAATGGCAGGAGAATGTAAGTCACATTATGAATCAACATTCCTAAGCATATGGCTTTATATCAAAGAAAAGCAATGTTGAAAGCGTAGTAAGTCTCCACAGATCCTAAGGACTCTCGAACCTAATACTCCGATACCATCTCTAACACCCTACTTATTTTAATTACGGGTGATTACTCCTTTACTAAAATAAACAGGAATCTCATTTGGTTCACTCTTAACATGATTGTCAAAACCTTTTTAAATTACTAACCACCCAAGTTAAAATAATCCAGTGCCAATTTTATCTTTTTATTAAACAACAATACCCACAAAAAACTGCGGAAATAAATAATATAAACCATTCACACCATACCTGAAGTCCAGAAAATCACATGATTAAATAAATAAATGTTTAATAAGCCATCGGCTCCAAATTCAATATCCAAATCATAAATCTAACTAAAATGCGATAAATCTAAATATAAGGTCTGAAAATGAAAAGCACTAAATCCATCTAAAAGTCTGAACTGGACGGGGAACATGACCAACGAAAATAACTAAATGTGAATCCTATATTAGGAATGAAATAACTGAAGCATCTATGCCTCCATAAGCGCTGCAGCTATGCATCCCTAGAATGAATCATCATGCCTGACGTCCTTTTGGGTGGACACCTAAAAGGTTTTGAAAAATATTTTTGACATGGGTCAGAGCCCAAAACTTTTGAAAAATATTTGCAAGTAATTGAGATGCAGTAATTAAATATGTGCCAAAAAATTTCATATTTAAGCTGGTGTCGCACTCTTATGAGATAACCCTCACCTCTCAACTATTGTACACACCTAGGGCCTATATCTTAACCCGCCTATTTATGCTACCCCGTCTAACTAGCTATGTTGCAATTCTTTCTATAACACTAATCTAACACAAGTACTTTTTATCATGGTTCGTGAGCTATTATACTCATTTTCTTAATTAATCCAACATAAATTTATTATATATCTCCCACTTCACTCTTATATATATACTTTATATATTTAATCCGTATATAATTATCTACTCGATTATACCTATAAATAAACTGTCAGAGTTACACATACAATCACTCTTTACGTGTTAAACCTATGTATAAATTACTACACCATTATATACATAAAGGATATACCACAACAAGCACACTTATGTCACGTATAATCATAATCCCCTGAGTAATAACTCATCATAGGTCTTTCTCTACAACGTTATCATCGTCGAGGCATACTCATATCATTTCGGATATCAACGGTTGGAATCTCACATCGACTTGGTAAAATCGCAAACATATTGGAGGTTGTCATAGTCCTTCGATAATGAGTCATAACCATACCCACAATTATCTCACTTCGAACTTCAACCCTCACAAGGGCACATACGTGGCACTTTGATCGGAGGACTATACTCACCCTGCATTCACTAGCTAGGAAGGATGACCCACATCGCGCAACCTCCACTAATAGCAATAGAGGGGTATGTTTAAATCAATATCATACACACAAATATTTATAAAATGCACATATATATATATACGGCCTCTATACCCATATATATATATATATATATATATATATATATATATATATATATAAACAAATCCGGCTAAGTCATGCATATCGCTCAAAGCACTAGCCTGCTATCCCGAGTCAACACCCCAACTCTTTTTTTTTCTTGTAGTTCTCAACCATTATTTAAATAAAATAACTTCTCGCCGCTAATATGTTCTGACTTCCCAACCAGCCCGTATATAAAATGGTCTGGAATTTGTCCCTTTAAATTCATTAATAAAATTTACTCACCAATTAATTCTCTACTTAATTAATAAATATAATTTTCTTTTCTCGATTACTCCAAGGTAATATAACCAAACTGAATTATCCAAATAAATATTTCTCCCCTCTTAAGGAAATAAAATCAAAATTAAAACACTGCTATTTAAACCCATACATAAAATGACCCATTCTCGATTTTTTTAGACATTCGAACCGGTTCGGTCGTACCCCCCAAACCGGTTTGATGTACTTGACAATGAATCCTTTAGGTATCTTCTTCCTTTTTCTTCCCCAAACTCATTCCCCTAGATACCAACCTCCATTAATGTATACCTAAGGTCTAGAATTATTTATAAACTCGATCTTAACATCACACAATCTTTCACATCAACAATTCATCAAGAAATCTCATTTTAATCCACCAAATTGGTCCTTAGGAAGAATATAAATTTATAACCCCAATTTAGTTTTCACAATTCTCAACAACTTCTTAAAATCTCTACACATTTACATAAATTTGATTTCGATCAAGATTTATATTATTCATACCTCAATTTATGACTCAACATTCATTACATTCATTATACAATTCAAATTCAAGGATTAGTCCACCCAAAAACCCTTTTTACATCATTTAGGTCTACACCTACTATGATATGAATAAAAAATCCCTACATATGCGACTAGTGAAAGTCAATTACTTGTCTTAAATGATTCGTAAAGTCTGAAAATCCAATGTAGATGACGAATCTACGGCTGAATGCTCATATCCCCTTTGAATCCTCTCCCAATTTAGCATTTCTAGATTTCTCCTAGCCTTTACCTCATTTATTTTCTCTCTTATGGTTTGCTCCTAATGATAATGGCTGCCAATACCTCTAATCTTAGGTTGTTAACTCTCTAATCCCAAAACTAACCTAATGGGCCATGCCCACTAGACCCATATACTCCCGTAAAAATACGGTATAGTCTAAAACTCCCCAGAAACCTAAATAATACACCTGGGTATTCTGTTTTGCCTATTTTGGCCCATTCGAAATCAACCGTGACCTCAAAATTAGCATCCGAGTCACTCTGCATAATTTTCCTATCTCGGCCATAACATAGCCTACACATAACTCACGGTTGAGATATAACATAGTCCCATCGATATTACTCACTACGGCGTATAATAATTATCACATGTTATATACTACACACTTAGTAAATTTACCACATTGATATTAATATTAGTCTCACCTAATTAATATTTATTAAATACGTAATATTTTATTTTAATTAAATTACTGCACACGTGTAATTTAAAATACTATAAATAATTAAATTCATAATTATCCAAAAATACGGGGTGTCACAGGGCGCTCGACTATCGTCGATGTGGGGTGATATGTAGATATAAAGTCACCAGCCTATTTTGCTCAAAACAGGCAAAAGAAATGTTACCTCCTCTAGAGAACGGCATCAAGGACAATATTGATGCTTGCGAAACCAAGTAGTTTAAGGGTCCGAGGGCTAAGTTACGTAATGGAAAGGTGTTAGATACCCATCTCGACCTTTTCGATCTCTCATGGGCATGTGTTAATCTTATCCTATTGAACTCCATGATGTGTATGCTTATGTGCAGAATATAAAATGGAGGGCAAAACTACTCGACTCGCGTCATGGATAAAGACGGAGTGAGGTCATCCTTAGGAGTGTTCCCAAAATAGTGATAAAAAGTATGATATAAGTCTTGGTAGATTCATAAGTCATTATGAGGGAAATATTGCGTATAGCGGACAAGACACAAGCGAACAAGTATATAAAATGTATATATCATGAATATATGATGAGAATAAAATAACAAATCTATGGGAGGATTTGAGTCAAGGGATTTACCCAAGATGCCTACGTAGCCTGGGGGCATCAAAGTTCGCGTAGTTCGAAGACAATATGAGGTGCAATTTAACCTATAAATCCAATCGGGAACTTTATTATATGTGTGTGTGTAGAAAAATATGTTTTAGTGTGATAAAATGTGATGACAAATCCACGTTTGGAATTTACAAGTGAACCCTCCTTTTCTTGTTTTTAGATTTTTCTATGAAAATAAGTATGTGTGAATTCTAATAATAAAAGTTTAGATTTAAGATATGTGGTGTAAATGAAGTAAAGTACTAAAGTCAGAATGACGTAACTAATGCAAAATTAAGAGAATTTAAAGACAAAGAGGAAGAAATGAACCTTCTTATGAAGACTTAAAGTGGATCTTGCTTGTAGATGCACTAATCTCAAGATGAAGTGATAGTGGTTTGAGCAGGTGGGTGGGAATTTACTCAAAAGAGTATGAAACTGATGGAAGGAATGTGGGAAATGGGCTTTTAAGGAAAGAACAACTCTGAATTCAGGGGAATTATCTCTGAATTGTTGAGAGGGATGTTAATGGGTGCTCAGATGTGTCTTTCAAAGTGAGGTCACGACATTTATCAATAGGGCCAAGGTGGGTGACTATCCTCATGGTCCTTGACTTCCTATTAGCATACATCCCTAGACACACTCCAAAAGGCCAGGTCCTCGGGTTGCCAATTGGCAATCTGAGGATGGTTTTTTGAAAAAATGGTCGTATAGTGCAAACCATAAGTTTGAATCGTGCAAAGAGTGGACCCTTGGAAAGGGTATTCAAATCCATTTAAGAATCTATTAAGCCATTCCTGGGTTTGGGAGTTGACCAAGGTCAAACAAGGACTAAAATTTGTGTAGAATCTTTATTTTTGTGTAGGTACTGACATTTGTCTGGGGATGTAGGTGACCTTCAACTCATGAAGTCTTCTTTCGAGGATCATGGGGGATATATGCATGCATGCGTAGATGAGGAAGTTGTTGGCCTACAAGTTCGTGTACATATTGTATATTAAGAAAAGGTTGGTGCATCATATTATGGAGGGAGAGGTGGAGGTCCCACCATCGGTGACATCGGAGTACATGAAGCGGGTGAGAGAGATAATAAATGAGGCTAAGGTGACAGAGATCGAGGGATAGCCCTATACGCTCTACATTGATATATCGGGTGTCTATAACTATCTGGATTTTATGATCGACTGGTTGATGCCATCGTGCATATATGACTTGGAGAATATGCCCCCACCTACTACTACTTAGGGGATGGGTACCAGCGTACCGACTGCATCGACCCACAACACTAGAAGAGGTGCGACTGTGGAGGAGGGGGAGGTTTCGCTTATTCAGGTCTCTTTTCCTTCTTATCTTTTGTGGTTGATTAGCGGGGAAGTGCTGTTGGTGCCCCACCGCCCCCATGCGCAGGTGGATGGGTTGTCGAGTCTTTCTGATGATGTTTTTCGGACTGAGGTATAATCCTTTCTCCTTTTATTTCCCGTTCCCACTTTATTTTCCTTTTTACTGACTTGCTTGATTTTTATTATTCTGTTCCTTCTTCTTGATGATTGTCCATGTGTCGACTACCTGGTAGAGGTACATTAAAGACTGAATGGCAACGATGTTAGCATATGTGAGAGTCCACCATCTTCTGTCTGGTGCCATCGACCATATTTGATGAGGGTTCTGGATCCGAGAGTGGAGGGTCTATTTCTCATCTAAGGGGAAAGCATGTACGCCACGAAGGTTGAGGGTTGGTTTTTGAGAGGGTTTAAGGGGTTCGAGCGGTGTCCCGATATATCTTTTTTCTTTTGTCTTTTATACCAACAAGAAATGTAATAATTCTAGAGAAAGATATATATGAAATGCATTTCTTTTTTATATCTATTTCTTACTCTATATTCACTTTAATTTACTGTTGAGGTTTCTCATTTATTTGCACAAATAGAGATAAAAAAAGGAAAAAGGGACTCGAAGTAAAATGTTTATTTTCATAAATTATTTACAACAGGAAAAGTAATAATTTTCCAAAAAGGGACAACCCGGAGATTGATTTTTTTTAAAGTAAATTTTTATTTTGAAATTGGAGGTGTAAAATAGGAAAGCAAGAATTTATTAAAAAGGGGGTTACAAATCGGTATACCCCTTAGTCTGCCTATCGGTACAAGGGTCAAGTCCAAATTACTCATTTGGCCTTGATTGCAATTTCTACGTACTTTGGGTACATGGGGGGGGGGGGGGGCGCACAGAAACTGGTGGTGCTTTTAATGGTTCCTTTTCACGTGGGAATTTTTTGGCATAAATGGGGATTTGGAGGTGCTTTCTTCACCGCATTCCATTTTCTCTCCTTTGTAGCTTTTTTCTTCTTTGAAACGGCTCTTCCAGTCTCTGAATCCTTTTTTACATATCTCAGGGAGTTAGAGGAAATGTAACTCTACAACCTCGACTTCGAATCCTTTAGTTTGTGTAAGGTCTCTTTATGGTGTATACATGCCATATACTAGAATATTTATAGTTTTGGTAACCTAAAGACCACAGTTTCCAGTTCAGCTGAGATTAAGTTTACCCTGTATATAAGGAGTTCTCTACGATGTTGGGTGTCCGCCCCAGTTTAGTGGAAGCTATGCTCGATTTCTCCCATTCTCCCCGAATGTATTTGGCAGAGTTGCTTCATATCTCCCCTTCATCCTCTCGATCACTAGTTCATAGAGGAAATATTGTCCTCCTAGCAGTCCTGAATTCAGTGTGCCGGAGGGAATTTTCTGATGTTATTTTTAAAGAAGTTGTAGCCTTAGGTTTGATTGCTAGGCTTTTGTTGGTGAAAGGTGACCTGAAGGCTGATCCTCAGATAGCCACGATAGCGGCATGGTTGTCTAACACTATAGTCCTACGGCTGTGGTGTTAGTGGAGGCTCTGAATGGCCTGGATACCTTAAAGGAAGGTTAGACTGATTTTATATGGGAGAGACATGTCATGCTGTTCATGTGGATTTTTGAGAGATTGTTCCTGACATCCCCTCCTGAGTACACTCTGTAGGGGTTTCCTAATTTCTTTACTGGGCCATTATATACTTTTGACCCTTCGACGGAGAACTGGCTTGTTTAGCACGGGGTCCGACGCCTTCGATGGCCATTGCTATGGTGGGGGGACTTGCAGCCCATTTTGTAGTTAGGCGAATATCAGTATGTGTGGTTAATTGGTCTTTGCTAGACTTTCTTCTACTTTCCTTGGCAATTTCTACGCCAAGTGATATGGGAGCATATTGTGCCTCCTCACATAACTAATTTTTTTTCCAGTGGAGGACGTGACTGAGTCCATAAGGATGATACTAGGGCCTCTATGATTGCATCATTCACCGTCCATCCGTACTTTACAACCTATTGGAGGGGCTTGGTTTGTATCTGCGAATGTTTTAAAATGGTTATGTAAATGGGTAGTTGGTAAGATTTTGGAGTAAGAGACTGAGCAAAGATGTCTTGACATACCCCAACCTAACTACTTATAATTAAGTTTGAAAGTCAAAGTGAGTCAAACCATAATTACATTAACCAAACCATAAACACAAGTATTCTTTTTTATGTCATCAACATGAATTCATAAAACTAAAAAAAATTTACAATCTTAAAGTACTCATGCTTATACAAACTTGCTTAAAGGATAAGTAGACTTAATTTACATCTGAACAAAGCCATGGTTTTTACACTTCCTTTACTAACCCTACCCGACCTCCTAGATTTAGCAGTGACATCACGTTACCCAAAAACATAAATATTGGAACCATGAGCAAAATATCCTAGTGAATGCATCACTACTACACAACTGCATAAAATTAAATGCAATAAATCATATCCTTATCCTTGTGATAATATATAAATACTTATCCGGATCATTCATAAAGAATGACCAAATTTTCAGCTCATTCTTAAGAATGACCTAATTTATGGCTCATTCGTAAAGAATGAACAACTTTTGGAATCATGATTCACATATCCTGTCTGAAATAAATAATTCTCCCCCATTCCGAGTCGAGGAGTAACCTCCCATTTTGGTAAATGGAAATTAACGGTTTCATATTCATAACATTCTGATCATATCCATAACAATATACAAATACATATTTCCAGTGAATACACTCATCTTGGCCACTTAATGGGTTTTTCCTTTGTCTTTATCTGGCACTTGTTCCACTGATTCTCCTTCCTTTCCTAAGGGACTTTTACGTAATTTTTTATGAATTTTTCTCCAACTTTTCCCCGCCTTTCTCTTCCTAAGCTTCACCGTTCTCTCTACTTAGGCCAAACTCTTTCATGGATGAATTTGGATGAAGAATGAGGTTATTGCAATGGTTTAAAGTCGATCAAACCAGCCTCCACTTCCAACCAATCCAAACATAACACATGACGTACTAATAGGACAAAATACCACTTAACGGATGTACATATTTGCCCTCGTTTTGTAATTTCAGGATACCTTCTTACTTGGACCTCCATTTAACACACCATTTGTTATGTTACAAGCCTAATTCATATATCTATAACTATCTATTTTTTACCTCGAGTCAATTTTTATATTATAATGGCCAAAACTAGTCTCTAACATGAATATTCCTACCGAAAATTATAAAATTCTATGTTTGTAACTAATTCAATATTGCATGATTTATGAAGGTAGGATTAGACTAAACATAATAATTTAGAATTACATACACCATTAACACATTAACCATATCCCATAAGGTAAGCATCATTTAAACATACTTTATCACAATTATATCCGGGTTATCACAACTTTCCCCCTTAGAAAATTTCCTACCTGAAATTTAATATAAATGTCACTTACCGAACAAATGGGGGTACTATTTCTTCATGCTATCCTCCATTTCCCATGTTTCTTCTTTAATTCCATTGCTCATCCACATAACTTTAACTAAGGGTTATTGCTTAATACTTTCTCCTTATGGCCAAGAATTTCCATCGGTTCCTCAACATATGACAAGTCTTCTTTGAGTTCAACAGGTTAAGTTTTCAATTGATGTGATGGATCCGCCAAATACTTACGAAGCATCGATACGTGAAACACATCATGTAAACGCGACAACTCTGGAGGTAATGCAAATCTGTACGTTAGGGCCCCAATTCATTCCAACACTTCATATGAACTAATGTATCTTGGACTTAACTTCCCTTTCTCCCCAAATCTCATGACTCATTTCCACGGTGAAACATGTAGGAATACAAAATCTCCCTTTTGAAATTCCAATGGATATTTTCTCTTATCTCCATAAAAATTTTACCGTCTTTGCGCTATCTTTATCCATTCCCGAATAATTTTAATGTTTTCATTTGTCATATTTATTAATTTAGAACCCAAAATTTTCCTTTAACCTACATCATCCCAACACAAAGGCATTCTACATCTCTTCCCATATGAAGCTTCATAAGGATATATACCAATGGTGGACTAATAACTATTATTATAGGAGAATTCCATTAATGGCAGATGATTATACCAACTACCTTTGAAATCGAAACACAAGCTTGTAATATGTCTTATAATATTTGAATTGTCCTTTCTGATTGTCCATCGATTTGTGGATAAAATACAGTACTGAACTTCAAACTGGTGCCCATGGCATTCTGTAAATGAGGCCAAAATTTAGAAGTGAACGTTGGATCTCTATCCGATACAATCGACACCAGTAATCTTATCAACATACATACTTGCATACTTATCAACAGTGTAGGTAGTCTTAACTGGAAGAAAATGAGCTGACTTTGTCAATCGGTCTACAATCACCCAAATAGAATCAGGCCCCTCTGATGACCATGGTAATCCTATAACAAAATCCATTGTTATATATTCCCACTTCCATTCTGGAATAGGCAAGGGTTGAAATAATCTTGCCGGCTTCTGATGTCCTGCCTTCACTTACTGGCATACTAAATATTTAGCTACAAATTCTGTAATCTCACGTTTCATATTGTTCCACCAGTAGTACTCTTTCAAATCTCTGTACATTTTAGCACCTCCAGGATGCATCGAATATATAGAACTACGTGCCTCTTCTAATATATCCTTCTTTAAGGATGGATCATTCTATACATAAATTCTATTTTTATAACACAACAATGATTCATTTTTAATCTCAAAGTCACTCTCTTTACCATCCTTAACTTCCTGTTTCTTCTTCTTAAGGAATAGATCATTGATCTATAATTTTTGTATGCATTCTACCAATAAAGGTCTCACTGTATTATGTGCTAATAATACTCCCCTTTTTGAAAACTTTAATTCAATCCCCCTCGATGCCAAATCAAGAATATTTTCAGCACGTGTACAATGTATACAACCAAGTACCCCTGATGATTTTCTACTCAAAGCATCTGCTACTACATTGGCCTTACCAGGATGATGATGGATGGTACAATCATAGTCTTTAATCAGCTCTATCCAATGCCCATATCTTAAATCCAGTTCTTTTGTGTAAACAAATATTTCAAACTTTGATGATCTGTAAATATTTCATAAGTTTCTCCATATAAGTAATGTCGCTACAACTTCAAAGTAAAAATAATTACAGCTAGCTCAAAATCATGTGTAGGGTAATTTCGTTTGTGTATCTTTAATTTTCTAGAAGCATATGCGATTACTTTCCCATTCTTCATAAGAACACATCCTAACCCTTGAAATGAAGCATTTGTGTAGATTACGAAAGACTCATTCCCACACAGAATAGTAAGTATAGGAGATAAAACAAACCGATTCTTTAATTCTTTAAAACTCCTCTCGCGTTCTTCATCCGACACAAATTTCACTTCTTTACAAGTCAACTTTATTAATGGTAACACTATTGATGAAAATCTCTTAATGAATCTGCGATAGTAACCTGCCAATCCTAGGAAACTCCTAATTTCCATCAGATTCTTAGGACTCTCCCATTCAACAATGGCTTCTACCTTCTTTGGATCAACACATATCCCATTTCCTGAGACAACATGCCCTAAAAACACAATTTTATTTAACCAAAACTCACGCTTGCTAAATTTAGCAAATAATTTCTTCTCTCTTAAAATTTGCAATACAAGTCTCAAATGTTTCTCGTGTTCCCCCATACTATGCGAGTAAATCAACGCCTCATATATGAACACAATCATAAATAAATCAGTGAAAGGATGAAATACCCAGTTCATAAGATCCATATAGACTGCTGGAGTATTGGTTAACCCAAACGGCATCACCAAAAACTCATAGTGCCCATGTTAAGTCTAAAAAGTTATTTTTAAAATATCGCTATCTTTTACATTCAATTGGTGGTAACCCTATCTCAAATCAATCTTCGAAAATATTTTGGCCCCTTGTAATTGATCAAATAAATCATCAATATGAGGTAGAGGATACTTGTTTCTAATGGTCATCTTATTCAACTGCCAATAATCAATACATAATCGCATTGTTTCATCTTTCTTTTTCACAAATAACATTGGGGCTCCCCATGGCGAAACACTAGGCTGAATAAAACCTCTGCTTATCAGATCTTATAATTGCACTTTTAATTCTTTCAACTTTGTTGGTGCCATTCTGTATGGAGCAGGGGAAATTGGACCAGTACTTGGAACTAATTCAATGGAAAACTCTACTTACCTATCGGGTGGCAATCCTGGAAATTCCTCTAGAAATACATTAAAAAATTCTCTAACCACTGGTATATTTTCAATTTTAAGTGCCTCCTTACTAGTATCAACAACATAAGCTAAATACTTTGTACAACCTTTACTCAATAACTTTTCTGCTCTTAATTGTTAATATAAGACAATTAGGAACAACATTCCTTTCTCTTATAAATCGGAACTTGGGTTCACCTGGCAGATGAAATGTCTTCTTTTCAAAAACAATCAATGGAAGCATGATACGATGATAGCTAATCCATCCCCAATATAATATCAAAATCTTTAATAGCCAACGGTATCAAATCAACATATAATTCTTTCTCACCTATTCATAAGACACAATCTTTATAAATACACTCAACCGGAATTACACTTTCCATTGGGGTATAAATATATAAAGCACAATCAAGAAATGAACATGGTATACCCAAATATGAAATAATAGATAATGCTACGAATGAATGTGTAGATCTAGGATCAATGAGTTCATATAAATCTTTATTTGCAATATAAAGTTTACCTGTAACAACTTTTAGAATAACATGAGCATCTTGCAATGTCATCGCAAACAGTCTTCATCCTGCCTTCGATCCACTTTCTTTTCATGTACCTCTTCCCCTAGTTGCACTGCCTGGAGAGGATCCTTTATTAGGCCCCGCACTACTGACTGAAACTATTCCTGCTAATATAGGATAATTATTTTAGGTGACCTTTCTGATGATAGTTAAAACATTATCCATTCAGTAACCTTGGGAAATTCCTGTTTATATGACCAGTTGTATCACAAAAGAAACAAGCATTTGGATTCCTTTGTGCTGAAATTCTTGACCCTCTTCCACTACTAGCTCCACTCCTTTGCGAACTACTTCCCATACCTCCACCATACTGAAGTTCTTTCCTTCCAAGACTTGAATATTCTGTATCACTACCTTTTTGATAATTCATATAGAATTTGCTTCTCTTTACGCCTCATTCTCAATTCTCGCTCGCTTCATTCACGTCCTATTCTACTTACATGGCTTTGTTCACCAAGGCTGAATAATTAATAGTCTCTAAATCTGCCAATCGTGATTTAATAACTAACTCTAGTCTATCGAGAAATTGGGTACACATATCTTCCTCATTCTATATAAACCTCAAAGCAAACTGAGATAAGGCTATAAGTTTAGCTTCGTATTCTCTAACTGTCATGCTTCCCTTATTCAACATAAAATATTCTTTCTCCTTCTTTTTTCAATACATTGGGGAAAAATATTTATCATACAAAGCTTTAACAAAAGCATCCCATGAGATCACATTCCCACCTTCTGGAGTAGTCAGCAAATATTTGGTGACATCTCGCCAATACTTAGCTTCTCCTTTCAGCATATACGTTGCTAAGGTCACTCGTTGATTTTCAGGCATTCTCATTACCCTAAAAATAAGTTTAATCTTTTTAACCCATACTTTTGCCTCACTAGGATCAATTTCTCCTTCAAACCATGGTGGATTCATTTTAATAAACCTTTTGTGTGAGGTATTCCTCTCTTCCCAATGTATCACCTCCACAGCCCTAGCCAATGCTTGTGCCTCCATTCGCCTGGCTTGGCCTGTTATTCTTCCATCTGACCCATAAACTTAGCTTATTGCTCTGCCATTAAAGTCACAACATGTGCCATTTTTTGCATGTATGTAAATTGTTCTGGCTCAGGTTCTACATTTATATGAACAGGTTGTTCAACCTCCGCTACTGCTAGCATATTTGAAGGCTCGTCTTCTATTCTCATATTAACATTCCCTCCTTCCATTCTTTAATATCTTAAATGAATTAAAGATATAAAAACATACAGATATACATATCCTTTCTAACATAATCATTAGTATCAAACAAAATATATTTCTTACATTCACTGCCAAATGTAGACTCTTCTAACTCCAGAACCTCTAAAGCATAGGCTCTGATACCAAAAGCTGGCACACCCTAACCGAGTTACTTATAATTAAGTTTGAAAGTCAAAGTGAGTCAAACCATAATTACATTAACCAAGCCCTAAACATAAGTATTCTTTTTTATGTCATCAACATAAATTCATAAAACTAAATTTTTTTTACAATCTTAAAGTACTTATGCTTATACGAACTTGCTTAAAGGATAAGTAGACTTAATTTACATCTGAACAAAATCATGGTTTTTACACATCCTTTGCTAACTCAACCTGACCTCCTAAATTTGGCAATGACATCAGGTTACCTAAAAAACATAAATATTGGAACCATAAGCAATATAGCTTAGTGAATGCATCACTACTACACTATAGCATAAAATTAAATGCAATAAATCATATCCCTCTGATAATATATAAATACTTATCTAGCTCATTCATAAAGAATGACCATATTTTTGGCTCATTCATAAGAATGACCTAATTTTCAGTTAATTCATAAGAATGACCAAATTTTTTGCTCATTCGTAAAGAATTACCAAATTTTCGAATCATGATTCACATATCACGTCTGAAATAGACAATTCTCCCCCATTTCGGGTTAACGAGTAACCTCCCCTTTCGGTAAACCAAAATTAACAGCTTCATATTTATAACATTCTGATCATATCCATTATAGTATAAAAATACATCTTTCCAGTGAGTACACTCACCTTGGCCACTTAATGGATTTTTCCTTTGTCATTATCTGGCACTTGTTCCACTGGTTCTCCTTCCTTTCCGAAGGGACTTTTACGTAATTTTCTTTGAATTTTTCTCTAACTTTTCCTCATCTTTATCTTCCTAAGCTTCACGATTCTCTCTCTTCTGACCAAGCTCTTTCATGGCTGAATTTGGATAAAGAAGAGGTTATTTCAAAGGTTTAAATTCGTCCAAACCAGCCTCCACTTCCAACCAATCAAAACGTAACACAGGACATATTAATAGGATAAAATACCACTTAACAGATGGATAGATTTGCCCTTATTTCATAATTTTAGGATAACTTCTTGCCCGGTCCTCCATTTAACACACGGTTTGTTGTCTTACAAACCTAATTCATATATCTACAACTATCTTATTTTTACCTCAAGTCGATTGTTATATTATAATGGTCAAAACTAGTCTCCAGAATGTATTCCTACTAAAAACTACAAAATTTTATGTTTGCAACTAATTCGATATTTCATGATTTATGAAGGTATGATTAGACTAAAAATAATAAAATATCATTATATACAATAATAACACATTACCCATATCACATAAGGTAAGCATGATTTAAACATACTTTATGACAATTATATCTGGCTTGTCACATGGCTTGTCACCTTTGACAGCATGAAAGACGGTGTTATGGTTTCGTTAAAGCTTATCAAGGCATGCTGTTTCATGGAACGCATCCAGAACAGTAATTAGGAGTGGGACACTTGGGGGGATCCAATATTAGGTAATCATAATGATGGAGGGACATCTGATTGCTGAGGAAAAGGTTTTATAAAGTTGGTTGTGTTTGTATTCTTTGGAAAATTTGTGCTTGGGTATGTTTTTGTGGGTTTTTTGAATTTTTTATGACGCTGGTTAATGGTAGGGACTGGTCTATTGTGATGAAGGTTAGGAGGGGAGTGGTTTGTTCGACTCCCGTTGCTGATATTTCGTGTAATATCCATATTACTTATTAAAATAAAAGTAATTTTGACATATTTTATTATGTCATTTGATGGGTTTTGCATTTGAACGGTCGGTACCAATCACTACAGCATACATAATCCTTTTGTTAATTTAGATGATGAGATGGACCCCCGTTCTAGGGGGAGAAAATAATAGAATTTTATAAAACAGATAGGATCGCACCCACATGTGTTGTATGGGTTGCCTATATAACTTTGTGGGTTTTGAATATCTGTGAGCTTTATTTTGAAAAGGGTGTTTTAAGAGGATCGAGTCCTCTGTAGTTTTGATTAGGGAAATGAATAGATTGTTTTTAGAATATAAGGGGGATCAGAAGTGTCATAGCGCACTGAGAGATCGGATTAAGGGTAAAATTTCTTGAGATAGTCGAGATTGACTCGACGCACCATTTCTTCTCCGTCGAGATCTGTGGGCATAACAGTGCTTCCTGATAGGGATTTTCTTCACGATTTAGGGGCAACTCCAATTAGGTTTGATCTTCCCTCATAGATTCAAGATGGGTTCTACAATTTCTTTAAGGGAAAGGTCTCTTCCTTGGACACCGAGATCCTTGACTTTTTTTTATTGAGGATGGTACCCTTGTATGTGGTATATAGTTTTGAGTCTTTTTTCATCTAAGAGTGAGATTTCATCATAGTGGATCTGATGCTAGTCTTCTTCACTGACTTTGCTTTAGAGCATGACATACAGAGAAGTTACTTTTAGTTAGACGGGGAGAACTGTCTCCATGCCACATACCAGAGAATAAGGGGTAGTCCCAGCCGGTGTTTTAATGAGGTGTGGTAGCACCAGGAGGAATAGAGGATCCTATTGGCCAAGTATCAACATCTTTCAGTCTCTTGATGATAATGGTTTTAATTGTCTTGTTGGTGGCTTTGGCAGCGCCATTGGTTTAACATCCATAGGGAGAAGACTTGTGTATATGGATTCCATACTCGTCGACTAATTCTATGACCTCGGACTTGAAATGGAGTCCATTGTCTGATACCAACTCCCGGGGAACCCCATAGCGACATATGATAATATTTTTGATAAACTTAGCCACTTTATTTGCATTCAGCACCGCGTATGACTCAACTTCGACCCATGAAGTAGTTAGTGGCAAACAAGATGAAATTGTACCCATTCAAAGCTTTAGAAGTGACCTTCCCTGTATGAGGCACGTTTTATGAAACTATCTCAATATGCCCAGAAGTACATAAATACAGACGTTAAGAAATGCAAGCATTTCGAAAGAGGATTAAAGACTAATATTAAGACCTCTCTCATTCCTTTACAAATTCGGGACTTTGGAAAAATGATCGAAGTAGCCAACCTCATTGAACAAACCCCAACATACAGTGGTAATTTACGAAGTATAGTACCAATTCCCAAAAATAGCTTCAATAATCATTATGCAACTAACCAAGTCACATACCGCCCCATTTTCAAATCCAAAAATGTTCGAATGTATATCCAGATCCATTATAAAAATAATGGAACCATGATCTGTTGTCACGAATGCAATGAACCTGGACATATTAGGCCACAATGCTCAAGATTCCGTAAATGCAATCCCAACCCAAATTAATTATCTTGCCTAAACCTAAGTAGGATTGCTAAATTTCATAGACCCCCGAAAAACTTCCTAGTTCCAAGTGAAAAGGTTACATATCCATGACCACTCGAAGTTA
This sequence comes from Sambucus nigra, assembly GCA_949130495.1. Lineage (NCBI taxonomy): Eukaryota > Viridiplantae > Streptophyta > Magnoliopsida > Dipsacales > Adoxaceae > Sambucus > Sambucus nigra. The sequence goes on from OX422220.1 coordinate 77,746,520, forward strand.
TGCAAGGGAGGAAATCAGTACAAGACAATAAGACTCAGAGTCGAACTTTTTCCATCTTAAACAAATTAAATAATCCTGATTTCATTAAAGGTAACATCTCTTTTTAAAATCTTATGGTACATGTATTAATTGATTTTGGATCTTCACACTCATTTGTTAATACTAATTTTATGAAGTTAGCATAATTAATTCCCCATCCTTTAAATTGTTCCCTAACGATAGGCATGCCAACCGGAGACATAATGCTAGGTCATCAAATTTGGAGTAACTGTAGGGTAAAGCTCGAGACATGAGTTATTACCATTAATTTGGTATCACTTGATATAAAAGGATTCGATCTTATTGTTAAAATGGGCACTCTGTTAGCCAATTTTCTCATATTAATTGTCATAAAAGGAACGTGATTGTTTAAAATCTTCAAACTGAAGTATTCTATTTTAAAGGACATCACTCTAGAAATATGTATGATACGTCCTCCTACTCTTTTTTAATTTTGAATAGATATGAGGATGTTTTCTCAAAAGAATTACCCGGTATTCCCCCACCCAGAGAAATAAAATTCATAATCAACCTTTTACAAAGTACTTTTCCCATATTTATACCTCCACATAGAATGGCACCGTTAGAATTACTAAAACTCAAACTTCAGTTGGAAAAATTATTAGTAAAAGGACTTATCCGTCTAAGTACATTCCCTTGGGGAGCACCAGTACTATTCGTTAAGAAGAAAGATGAAACCCTCTGATTATGCATTGATTAGCCTAAATTGAACCAAGTTACTATTAAAAATAAATAACCATTACCTAAAATAATAGATTTATTTGACCAATTATGAGGCACATGGGTATTCTTAAAAATCAATTTAAGATCTGGATATCATCAATTACGAGTAAGACAAGAAGATATACCAAAGACTGGATTTAAAACTCGTTACAGATATTTTAAATTTTTAGTCATGTCATTTGGTTAACAAACGCACCGATAACTTTTTTGTACTTGATGCATTGGGTATTCCAATAATTTTTAGATCAATTTGTGATCATATTCATATATGATATTTTGGTATATTCAAAAACCAAGAAAGATCATGAACATCATATACAAATCATGCTAGAGAATTTATGATACCATCATATGTATGCAAAGAAAAGTAAATGTGATTTTCTAATAAAAGAAGATAAGTTTTTAAAACATGTCAACCCCGAATTAGGAGTAAAAGTTGATCCGATAAAAATTACAGTAGTCGTTGAATGGCCACAACTTACTCCCGTTATGGAAACTCATAGTTTTTTAGTATTAACAGTTTATTATAGACGATTTGTGGAAGGATTTTTAGCAATCGTGTTAACCTTGATGAATTTTACTCATAAGAATGTACGATCCAAATGGACCAACGAATGCACTCAAGCATTTCAGACCTTAAAAGAATGACTAACTATCATCCATGTGCTTACTATACCTTCTAATGATGTTAATTATGAAGTATATACGAATGCCTCTTTACAAGGATTAGGATGTGTACTCATGCAACTAGGGAAGATAATTAGAATATGGACCTCATCAATTAAAGACACATGAATGGAACTATCCAGTCCGTGATTTAGAACTGGGTGCGATTGTCTTAGCACTAAAAATCTAGCGATGTTATTTATATGGGGATTATTCCAAATATTTTCAGATCATAAGAGTCTTAGATATATATATTTACCCCAAAAGACCTAAATTTTCGACAACGATGGTGGATTGAATTTTTAGAAGATTATACATTTTGATTACAATATCACCCCAGTAAGGGCAATATTGTAGAAAATGCGTTGAGTCGCAAAAAAAGTGGAATATTAGCAAGGAGGTTTTAATACGAAGTTCTGATGACCTTAGAGGAATATAAAATAGAAAGGGAAAACACTAAAATTCCCATTATTCTCTGAAGTATTATAACATACCCTACACTTTAGAAATGAATAATAGAGCAACAATCCCAAAGAAATTTACTTAAAACCCAACATCAAAACATAGAAAATGGGAAAGGAAAGGAAGATTGGACTTATAACTAAGGAAACATAGTAAGCTATAAAAATTGGATATGCGTACCTTCCAACTGCGTACAAAAAGAAGAAGTGTTAAAAGAAGCACATCATTATGAGTTCATCACACATCCAGGAAATACAAAAATTTACCAGGATCTTAAAGACAGTATTGGTGGGAAGGAATGAAGCAAGATATATAGGAATTTGTTGCAAAATGTCTAACTTGTCAATAAGTCAAGAATGAACATCAATACCCTTGAGGACTACTACAACCTCTCCCCATCCCAGCATGGAAATGGGATCATATTACAATGGACTTCGACAGTAGATTACCATCAACATCACAAGGTTATAACTCAATCTGTGTAATTATAGACCATTTAACCAAATTGACACATTTTCTCCGCGTTCAAACGACGAATTCTTTCCAAAGGCTTAGTGAATTATACGTTCGATAATTCATTAGACTTCATAGATCACCCTTATCCACAATATCTTACCGTGACCCTCAATTTGTAGGTCATTTTTTTTATCAAGCATTATAACATGTCATGGGCACCAGGTTACATTTCAGCATTGCTTTTCATCCCCAAACAGATGGACTATTCAAAAGATTAATTCAAACACTCAAGGATATGTTACGCGCATGGGCTCTGGATTTTATCGAAAATTGGAGTGGTCACTTAGCATTAAATGACTTTTCTTATAATAATAATTACTAAGTCAGTATTCAAATGCTCCTTATGAAGCAATGTATGAAAGACAATGTCGCTCTCCTTTATGTTGGAATGAATTAAGAGAAAATAGTATCTTTGGACCCGAAATAATAGAAGAATTCACTGAAAAGATATGTCTGATTAAGGAAAAATTGCAGGAAGCACAAAATAAACAAATAATCTACGCAAATCATCGAAGGAAACCTCTAGAATTTCAGGTGAAGTATCATGTATTTTTAAAACTATCACTCAAAAAGGGGATCATACGATTCCGAAGAAAGGGAAAACTCACACCATGATATGTGGGACACTTTAAAATCATCGAACAAATTAGGCCAGTAGCTTATCTTTTAAACATACCTGCTGAATTATCCCAAATACACGATGTATTTCACGTATCATAATTATGAAAATACATACCAAATCCAAGGCATATAATCACCTAGGAAGGAATTTCCACAATCCAATCATGGCTTTGAAGCAAAACCCCTCAGGATATTAGACTTTTAGGATCTGATCCTTCATCATAAAACCATTTCGTTAGTCAAGGTTCTTTGGCAGCATCATGGAGCCAAAGAGGCCACTTAGGAAACAAGGGATATAATGAAACAACGTTATCCTTAACTATTTAAAGGTAATTTTGAGGAAGAATTATTTTTTGGTTTGAAGATTGTAATATCTTGAACCCACCGTTTAACTACAATCTTATTAACCAATTAATATGCATAGGATTCCCCAATAATATCCTATACTAGTATGTGAATGATTTAAATATTTAAAGTATAATTATTACTTAAAAGTAACCAAAGAAAGCACAATTTATAGGGAAGACCCCTAAATTACAATAATTTCAAAATTAACCCTAAATTTTTTTCAAAATCTTGTTTACACTTATGAATTAACCCTAAACCCCAAAGTTAATTTTAAACACAACCCTATGAATATTTAAAATCATTGCCCATACTTTGAGGTACTAGGAAAAATTAGAAAAATTGCACATTTTCCCCTCAAATATTCAAAATATAGTGAGTACACTCACCTCGGGTTCTCAACTATATGTTTATGTTTCTCACTGGTGGAGCTGAACTTGTTTGGTTAGACTTTAAACATGTTAATCCAACTAAATCAGTATTTACTTCAAATCATAAATATAATATTAATGTATTTATATAGATTTCAGGGATTATACAAATAGAACATAATCCTACTTAAGTGGAATTCCAAGAAACTCAAGTAAAGATGATGAGGTGGCATTTATGTTGGTAAAGTTATAAACATTTAACCCTAGAAAATACTTCATAAGGAATTTATAAATAAGACCAAATGCACATAAAAGTATACTTCTCAATATATATAATCTTGGAATATGTACTCAAAATACTCTTTAGTATTAGGAGATAAGAATATTTTTTTATGGGGTATCTAATATGACATCAAATTGTTATCCTATATTCTTAACCATTCTAAATTTATAAATTGTACAAATACAGGTGTCTAACCTTATCAATATGAAAATATATCTGATATGCCTTCCAGTAAAAGTGACGATGTAATTTTTAAAGCTTTCTAGTGCAAGATATGACAATTTCTTTACAACGTATTAAATATATCATACAAGCTATTCTATTATGCAATCTACTTCTAAGATTTACATAATTTTTTTACATCATAACTTTCTATAATTTAAAACCCATATTCAGTACACATACTTAATAATACTAAATTAAAGTTTCATAATTTTTAGAGTTCATTTTCTATGTCAAAAGGTTTATCAAACTTAGTGTATATTTAAACGAATTATCCAAACAACAACTATGTATCAACTTATAACCATCACCAAGATCTAACCATAGGGAGTTAAATTCTAATTTTCGGATATACTTTGAATATATGAGTCTAGTTTTATCTTCAATCGGAATTACTCAATTCCAGTAAGTATACAAAAATATATACAAGTTTGAATGCGAGGGAGTTTTTATACAAAGTAATATAGCTTAAACATACCACTTCTCTTAATTATGATTATATACATATATATACAAAGGAAGATGAAATTTTAATCAATAATTGATTATTTCTATACTTTCAATGAATATAATTCAAGAATAAAATAAGATTAACACATAAATATGTCTTGGGAACACTTCTATGATTTTTTTTGGAATTTTTCGTAGCTTTCTTATAACCGTTTCTTCCTTAAGCTTCTCCTTTCTCTTTCACCAAGCCAAAAATTCTTCAAACTAAACCAAGGGTTAAAATTGATGAAGAAAGAGGTGATATCAAGATGTTAAAGTCATCCAAACTTGCTTCCCTCTCCAACCAATCAAATTAAAATATTTGGTGTACTAAAAGACAAAATACCACTTAAAAGGAAGGACAACTTTGCCCACAATTCGTAAATTAGATATAACTTCTTACTCGAACATACGGTTGATACATCGTTTATTGCATTACAAATTCAATTCAACTCAAATATCTACAACTATGTAGTTTTTAACTTGACCGAATTATCACATAATATGGGTGCAAACTAGTCCCTAACATGTACATTCCTATCGAAAATCTTAAACTTTTGTTGTTTATAACCAACTTGATATTTCATGATTCTTGAGTGATTAGACTAAAATATGATAATTTAACATTATATATATATATATATATATATAGAGAGAGAGAGAGAGAGAGAGAGAGAGAGAGAGAGGTAAAAAAGAGTTTGACAGACTACCTTATCTATGTCTTGCACCAAATTGATGTTTATGAGTCTCTTAAATGAGCAAAGACTTTAAAACATGTTTAGTTAACTTCACGTCTATTATTTATGACAATCCTAATTTAGGGTTTTAATTGATCACTCAATGTACTTCAATTTTAACATTGAAATTTTAGTTTACTCAATTAGATAATACATGTATTAAACTTTAAACATAATAAGATGGTAAGAATAATTTGTGTTTGAAAAAAAATATTTTGTATGAAAATTTATTATTCTTTGCTAAATTAGTGCCACGCAAAGTAAATAAGAAACATTGATTAATGAGTTAATGTCAAAACGATCTTTCTGCACCATATTTTCATAAAAAAAAAAACAGATACTTTCAAAAGAATGCACCAAAGAGATCGAGAATAAAGCATCCATCCATAATATACAAGTCATATGAAAGTGAGAAGAGTAGCATATTCCCAAGTCCCAACTCAACTTTGTCGTATCTTTGTTTGGACTCCACAACCCCCAACCCCTTGAGTTCCCTTGACCTTTCAACCATCTCCGCACCCTCTTCCCTTTCATCTCACTCCAATCCCACCCTATCTCTCAAAACCCAGATCACACGATCTTCCAACATCTCAAAATTTTCAGGACAAAATCAAAACATCTGTCTAACCAACCTTATTGAGAATACCCATTGACCAAAAAATCAGTCTTTCTTCCTAATGGGTTCAGATTCTCTATCTCTCCTACCCCCAACCAAACTCACCCCAATCCCAACCCAAGATGAAGACCCACCACCAAACTCCACCACAGCTCTTCTTTCTTTCAACACCACCACCTCCTCACCATCAACACCTCCTCCCAAACCCACCACCACCACTCTACTCTTAATCTCTCTCCTCCTCACCTCTGCCATTTTTTTCTCTGCCACCATAGCCTTAGCCTTTCTCCTTTTCTCAAAAAACCATCTTCACCCCACCGACCAATTCACCCGCCCGCTCAACAAACTCAAACACCCAGTTGTTCTTTTAATCTCCTCAGATGGTTTCAGATTTGGCTACCAATTCAAAACCCCAGTTCCCAACATCAACAGACTAATCCAAAATGGTACAGAGGCATCCCATGGCCTAATCCCAGTCTTCCCATCTCTAACTTTCCCAAACCACTACTCAATTGCCACTGGCCTATACCCATCTTACCATGGCATCATAAACAATTATTTCACTGACCCAAAAACTGGGGAGGGTTTTAATATGGGTAGCCATGATCCCAAGTGGTGGCTAGGTGAACCACTTTGGGAGACTGTGGTTAACCATGGGCTTAAAGCTTCAACTTATTTTTGGCCTGGTTCTGAGGTTATTAAAGGATCTTGGACTTGTCCTGTGGGTGATTGTGTGCATTATAATCAATCTGTCCCTTTTGAGGATCGGGTCGATACGGTGTTGAGTTACTTTGATTTGCCAATGAGTGAGATTCCTGTGTTTATGACGTTGTATTTTGAGGACCCGGATCACCAGGGCCATAAGGTTGGCCCCGATGATCCGGAGATTACCCGTGCGGTTGCTAGGGTGGATAGGATGATTGGGAGGTTAATTCAAGGGTTGGAGAAAAGAGGGGTTTTCGAGGATGTTACTATAATTATGGTGGGTGATCATGGGATGGTTGGTACGTGCGATAAAAAGTTGATATTTTTAGAAGATCTAGCTCCGTGGGTTGAAATTCCGCGAGATTGGGTTCAATCATATAGCCCATTGCTCGCTATTCGTCCACCGCCCGGGTACGCCCCTTCGGATATCGTGGCGAAGATGAACGAGGGGTTGGAATCCGGTAAGGTCCCAAATGGGGAGAATTTGAAGGTATATTTGAAAGAGGACTTGCCTAGTAGGCTACATTATGCAGCAAGTGAACGGATACCACCGATTATTGGGTTGATTGAGGAGGCGTTTAAGGTGGAACAAAAAGGATCAAGGAGGAAAGAGTGCGGTGGGGCCCACGGGTACGATAATGCGTTTTTCTCAATGAGGACAATATTTATAGGCCATGGTCCTCATTTTGCTAGGGCCCGAAAAGTTCCTTCTTTTGAGAATGTTCAGATATATAACTTGGTTACGAAAATCCTAGGCATACAAGGAGCTCCCAACAATGGGACACCGTCTTTCCACGATACTATTCTTTTGCCTAGCCGTTGAAGTCCATTTGGTTGGCACGGTTAGTGGTAAGGTGGGAATTCTTACAATACAGGGGCTTTTGGCGAAAGGTAACAATGTGGATTACCTTAAACCCCAATGGTATGGTGCTTTGATAATGCTTATATAGTTTAATAATGGGGTTGACTACAAGAATGGAACTAGTATATGGAACTTGAATCTTGTAAATGTTGTCATCATTTGTTACTAAGTTAGATGAAATGAATATTTAGGTTTTTTGAATATAGTCAAATAAATGACATTTTATTATGATTTTGATCCTTTGCTTTATTGCATTTTGTTTGCTTTGACTATGATGTTTTGTCAGAGATATAGTAGATTTACTTATTGTGTACTCCACACCATGACTGAGTGAGCTAGTTTTAGAAGGTGCATCTTCGGTTTGAATGTGTAATGACTGGGTTTAAACAACAAGATTCTGGTTGAAATCTCACTGAGAGCAGCCTGTTGGAAAAAAGATTGAAAATAGTTAATTCATTTGAGCAGTAGCAAAAATAGTGGAAAATTTATTCAGGGTGAGTGAGAATCAGATTTAATTGACAGTCCGAAAGTAAGAACATTGTCTTTCCTAGACAGCTTATTTTCTTCCCACTATTTTTTTGAAACCATTGAAAAGATGAACTGTTTTTCAATTTCACCCTTTTAATGTAGTTTACTATTATCTAACTTGGACATAACTGTTCTTATTTTTTGAATTATGACCCTGTTTTGCGATCTTTTGGTGGTAATAGAAGTGGACCAGAGTTAGAATCTGACTTTTTTATTTGACTACGATGTTGTTTTAGAGATACTAATATAATTCCAAAATGGAACACCATCTTTCCACAAGTATTCTTTTGCCTCACCCTTCATGCTCATTCGATTGGTATGTTTTGTGGTAAGGTGAGAAATCAAACACGATTGGGAGTTTTAGTAGTAGGTAACAATGTTGATTACCTTAAATGCCATAAAAACAGTATTTCGATTATGTTTATTAAGGTTAAGAATGGACTTGATTTTATTGGTAAGAATGGAACTAGCATATGAAAATTGAATCTTGTAAATGATATCATCATTTGTTATTGAGGTAAATGAAATGCCATATCAATATATTAAAATTAAATTTTTGCCTATAGTCAAATAATTGACATTTTGTTGTATTTTTGTCTTTTGATTTATTTGCATGTTGTATGCTTCTGGTATGCTGTTGTGCAAGAGTTACAGTATACCGACTCAACACGATGATTGAGTCAAATAGTTGTAAAAGGTGCATGCTAGGTTTGAGATGTGTAATGTTTCTATCTAAACAACACAGGTTCTAGCTGATGTCTCACTGAGAGCAGCTTGTTTTAAGTTGATTTAACATTATCTAACTTATACGTAATTTTTGTTCATAGAAGAAATGGTTGTTTTTACTGGTATGATATACACTGGTACTGCTGACAACTCTCCCGTCGGATAAAATGTCGGGTTTTTTGTGTCTGGTTTGAGTTATTTTCATTGATGTACACATCTTAGCATGCAGTGTTTTTGCTGCCATGAGAAACTTCAAGAGAAATTGTAGCATTCATGCAGTGCAGATATCACAGGAAAATGCAAGTAACGAATTACAGCAGAGAGTTTTTATTTTTAACAGGGTAGTAACACGTGAGATGACAATTGAAAGGTGGCATTTGCATTAGCCATGTTAAATCTCTCTTTCTAAGTCGGAATCAAAATGGTACTACGGTTATTACATTTTTTTTTATTTTTTTTAACTTTCCTGCTGGTAGGAAGGGGAGGGGGGAGCGGGATTGAACGCACGACCCTTTGGAAGGAAGGGTTGGCGGTAACCATTGGGGCAAGCCTCTTTGGTTATTACATTGTAAGCTTTGTTATTTCATGTTTGAGATTTTGGATGATTGTGAATATAAAATTGAGATTTTAGAATGAGTTGTGTATTACAGTTTTATAGGTACGCTCCAGTAGAGAGAAAACAACGGGGAGAGGAGCTGTCATCAGTGCTTCTCACTTTGACTGCATTAAAGTTTGTAGATTAGAAGTCGTACTAATTATTAGCTGTGGACATAAGCCCTCGGCCTGCCAAGCCCGACTGGCTCGCCCAACATAAATGTAGGGCTTGAGATGATTAAATAACCTACAAAGTGGGCTTGGCAAAATTTTCAAGCCCAATATTTTTCGTTGGTAGTTAACTTCATGCAGGCTGAGCTCGACCCGAGCCCCGATAACTATCATATGTTTATTTACATAATATAATATAATAGGCTATTATGCTTTATAATTTTTGGGTCATTTACTATCTCGGGGACATTTGTTTATAATATTTTGTGTCTGGGGTACATTAGTTTTCATTATTGTTGGATGGGTGTTTTTTTAACGGTTGTTCTTCACTTCCGTTTGCCAACTCAGCCTATACACTCAATTATCAATAATACCCTTGTTTAAAATGACTCATGTACCCTTATATCAAATCAATACATTTGGTCTTCCTTTTCTCTCTCACCCCGTCATTTCCAAACTTGAGATCCCTTTTCTCTCTCTCAGCCATGGCTACACCTTAAAACCCCCCTCGCCCCCTTCTGCCTCTCCACCCCGCCCCCACCTCGCTACACCGCCATCTAACAGCCATGGCCACAGGCCACTGGGATTTTTGAGACATCGGTTTGAGATGGGTTTTTTGTGTTTTTCATTCTCCGTTTTCTCTGTTCTCCTCCTCCTCCTCGTTTTTTCTGTTTTTGGTTTGGATTTGATGGTCGGAGCTTTGGGTTGGGTTTGATGGTTGGAAGTTTGGAGTTTGGGTTTGATGGCCGGAGGTTGTGTTTCATGGCCGGAGATAGCTTTGAAAAACGTTTTTTTTTTCTAAAAATAAATTTTTTAAATGAAAACATTTTTTTCTGAATTCATTTTTATTTTCATATTTTTCTACTGAAAATTATTTATTTTGTAATTGGAAATCATTTTTTGGGCGGAAAATAATTTTTTTTGTGTTGATAATCATTTTAAATGGTGGCTGAAATTATTTTCTTGGGAAATATATTTTTTTTAACTGGTGGAAAATGAAAACAATGTTTTTTTTTTGGAAAATATATTTTTGCTGGAAAAATTTTTGTTTTGTTTAAAATCAGTTTAATTTTTTGCTGGAATTATTTTTTTGTCATTTGCAAGCTTTTTTTGGGTAGAAAATAAATTTCTTTGGTTGAAAATCATTTTTTTTCCTAAAATATTTTTTTTAACTGAAATCAGTTTTATTTTCAAATTTTTTTTGCTGGAAATATTTTTTTTGTACTTAGCAAGCTTTTTTTGGTTGAAAACTTTTTTTTCTTCGAATATATATATTTTTAACTGAAATCAGTTTTATTTTTTTAGTTTTTGCTGGAAATATTTTTTTTGGGTAAAAAACAAATTTCTTTTGTTGAAAATCAATTTTTTTGGTTGAAAACTTCTTTTCCTTGGAATGTATTTTTGTAACTGAAATTAGTTTATTTTTTAATTTTTTACTGGAAATATTTTTTTTTTGTACTTAGCAAGCTATTTTTGGGTAGAAAACAAATTTCTTTTGTTGAAAATCAATTTTTTGGGTTGAAAACTTTTTTTTTTTTGGAATATATTTTTTAAACTGAAATCAGTTTTATTTTTTTTAGTTTTTGCTAGAAATATTCTTTTTTTGTAGTTAGCAAGCTTTTTTTTGGGTAGAAAATAAATTTCTTTGGTTGAAAATCAATATTTTTGGTTGAAAACTTTTTTTTTCTTGGAATATATATTTTTTTAACTGAAATCAGTTTTATTTTTTTTTTTTTATTTTTTGCTGGAATTTTTTTTTTGTACTTGGAAAGTGAAAAACAAATTTCTTTGTTGAAAATCATTTTAATTTGTTGAAAATGTTTTTTTCAAAACATTTTTTATTTCAGGAAATAATTTCTTAAACTGAAAATTAATTTTATTTTTTTGAAAATCATTTTAAAAGTTTCTTTCAATTTGTTGATTGAGATGAAAAGATATGGGCAAATAAGTCATTTGGTAATTGAGTGATACCTGTCAAACGAAAGTTTAACTAATCTGGTTAAAATAACACTCATGCAACAATATTATAAATTAACGTACTCCAAGAACTAAATACTGTGAACAATGCACCTCTCATGCAACAATATTATAAACTAATGTACTCCAAGAACTAAATACTGTGAACAAATGCACCCCAGAGACTAAATGACCCATAATTTTTAAAAGTCAAATTATTGATTTGGGAAAAATAATAGACTAAAATCGTTGGGGTAAGTTTTCAATTTACATTAAATGTGTTATTATTCTTTATTTTATAAATTGCACGGTCTTAATAAAAGAATAGTTACATTAAATAAATAGAATATAAAAATAAAAGGCGGGCCTAGGCATTAAGGTGTTAAATGGTGGTGGGTTTGGGATGGAATAACCAAGTCGGTTCGGGCCTAGGGGGGCCTGAACAATCATAATGATTGTTATTATATAAAGAAACTCTGATTCGTGTCCATCCCTGGTAATTCTAATAAGGGTCATTTTGGGTTTAACCCCCTTTTGTTTTTGATATCCAATCAAAATCCTTGTTATTTGACTTTCGTAGCCATTGACCCCCATATCTAACGGAAGCACTAAGTCAATGGTTAAATCGTTAGCCACATCATCAAATTTGTCTTCAAACCTCAAAAACTTTAGTTTGGGTTTGGTACCTAAACATTCGGGGCCAATGTGATTTAAATTTTGTTTTCAACAAAAAGACTAACACATATATATTGGAATGTTAAATGAATAAACTCCTAAACAAATTAAAAATTGAATTTTTTTTAATATGTAAACGACCTTTTTCAGTTTTTTTCTTTTAAAAATTAATGTACTGATTTTTTTTATTATTATTATAAAAAGTCCTCATTCTCTTAAAAATATATACTTTGAACAAGCATTTCTTTTACGCCCTAAAATGAAAAATATTATATCTTACAATTCAAGATTTATTTAGTTAGGCTAAATAAATAATGCTAAACTCAAGAAGCATTGTAATGCCAAATTCAAGATTTATTAATTGCTCCTTTAAACTATCATTTATTTAAGAAATTTAATTCAAAAAATCTAACCTCCTATTCATTTATATTTCATTGAGTGTAAAAATAAAGCATAATCCCGAAAAATTTTAAGATAAAAAATGCATTTTTTGAGTCTTTTAACTCTATACAATACATAATATTTTGGACTTTGTAACATTCCAAATACGATAAGGCATTTTATCATATATAGTTAATATAAGGATTTTGTCGTAAACATACTATTTACGACATATATTTCATGTATTTGGGAATCCTCACATTGTATTATATATAGGGGTGACCCCCCTTAACTATTGTGTGATAATAATATACAAAGTTTATGTAATACCCCGTACTTTTATGGATATTTATTTATGGGATTAATTAAATTAAATGCGTATTAATTGAGAATTAATTCGGATAAAAAACTAACGAGATGTGGGTTGGTATTTGACTATAATGTGTACATATGACGTTATATGAATATTAGAAATATTGAATTTGTCGTGAGATAGAAATATGGCAATTTGGAAAATTTTGTTGGGACGCGTGTGACAGTCGCGTCAGGAATGTAGTTATTTTAATTAAAAAGTGAATTTTATTTTTATCAACCGTATGGTCTTTTTTAGTGCGCCAACGTGTTCGAAAGGGTCGAAATAGTCAAAAGACACTAGCCGGGGGTTTAGTTTGGGTCCCGGGGCATTTTGAGGCCATACCGGCAACTTAAAAGGGTATTTTGGTAATTTTGGAATTTTGGGATTTATGACCAACGAATTTTGGGAGTTTAAAATAGGAAATTTAATGACCCACTAACCCATTACCAGCAATTAACTAATTAGAGGGCAACGGGAGTTTCATGAGAAGTTAGGAGAGGTTCCCAAAAGAGAAAACCCTAACCTCTATCTTCAACCTTCAACCTTGGGAGAAAAAGGAGAGAGAGCAACCTTCATCAATTCAACACCAAATTCAGAGAATAATCCAAGGCAAGTGGTTTAATTACGTTAATTTCAAGCGAATGCTTCTTCCATGCTTAGAAATTGATATAATTGCATTGTATTGGGAGACTTGTAAAAACCCATGTAATTGGAGTTATAAATTCATGTTTTGATAAAGAGATCGCATGTAGAACTGTGTTTGGGCGATTATACTGTTAGAAATACGTCTTTTATGTTACAAAAACGGATTTAATTATGGATATTAATGACTTAAATTTTCTAGGGTTCATACTCATAAGATTTGGGGGAAAATTGGGAGATTTGATAATTGAGTGTTGTTTAGGGAGATTTGACCCCATATATATGTTAAAATACGACCTAAGTATGTTTATGAATGATTAGAAACCTTGAACTACTGTTGGAATGATGTTTAGATGAGATTAGAGGTGAAGAAAATTGGGAAAAACGAGATAAGAGAATTCTGGGCTAGAAACTGTCACCTCGTTAGAAGGCCTGCCCAGGTCATTCGAACAAGCTTCTAACGAGTTGACAGATTGACTTCTAACGAGTTGGATGTTCGTTCGATGCCTTTCGTTCGAACGAGATCTCGTTAGATGCCCACTTCGTTCGAACGAACTCTCGTTCGAACGACCTCGTTCGAACGAGACTTCTAACGAGTTGACAGAATGACCTTTTTGGCCTGATTTGATTTCTAATGTCCCGTAACCTTATTTAATTGTAGAGATAACATTACCTTGATGACTAATTGATATAGTTGGGATATTTGGGATATATTGAGGAGTAAAACAGAGAAGTGTGATTTGAATCAAATGATAATTGTGGATTAGGACGTGAGTGACTAATTACGATGCGAGAATAATTTACGGCTTAAATACTTATAAACCGGGGATATATGATTTGTGTGACATTAAAAGTTGGTATAAGAATGAGAAGTATACCACTAATAAATTATGGTAATTACTAAGATGTGTGCATGCTTAGTATATGTATATGAATTTATATGTATGACATACCTACCATACTTGCTATCACGGGAGGTTTACGTTCGCTTAGGGCCATCTAATCTTTGTGTGCCTACGGGGGGGGATATAGATTGGTACCTCGAGGCCATAGGTCAGAGAAGGACTTATTGGGAAGTTAATAAGTCTGCTGATCGTGGGAGCGTAGGTATGTGCGTGACCCATGTGATGTGACTGTGTTCGCCTCCATTGTTTGTGATTGTTGTTATCTGAGAACGATTCCTGAGAGATTCGAAATGCGTGATTCTTATGTACGTGATGTGCCGGGATGGATAGCAGAGTATGTGTACACCGCAGCTTAGCCTCGGGGTGCTTGTATTGTATATTTATGATGTGAATAATATACGGTTAAATGAAAAGGAATTGTTATGTTTCATTGCGAGAATAATAGTAACGCTTCGATAAAGCTAAAAAGGGATAACTTGCTGTGAATTGTAATGCTAATAATTGCGAATCCGAGTTTAAGTAAAGCTATCTATTTAAGTGATAACGTTGGGAACTTATATTATGAATCGAGTAGAAAGGTTAGAACTTATGTCGGTTTAGTTAGATATGAATATCACGTGTATGGGTACGGTACGTTAGGAGTGCACAATTAGTCGAGAGGCGAGTATTTCATGTGAGAGCACGTCCTAACATGTATTATGCATTCATTGTTTTAATGTTATTAAAGCACTTGCTGTTTTTAAAATACTCTCCACTTTCGGGGTCTGACCCGTTTGCTTTCAAATCTATTTTTTTGTAAAAACCTTTTAGGTGCCCAGCTACAAGGACACCATGCATAGGATTTCTATTCAGGTGACGAGCTGTAGCTGTTGTGGAAGTTACAGGGCCTTGCTAGTAGACGCCTCCTTTCCTAGTCTTGACTCCATATTCAGTTTCATCATTTGTAGGGCATGTCGCCCATTTCTATTAGAGACATTTCATATTTCAGTTATTCAGATTTTGGCATGTAATTAATTCAGGATACACTGTTTTATTTATTTCGGTTGTGGGATTGTTGTGAGGAGTATTTCCTCCAGACTTATTATTATTTGTTGGTTATTCTATTGCTTCTTTATGGTGAATGGTTATGTTATTCTTTCATAATTCTTTTATTGCATGTTAATCAGATTTAATTTTAAAATTTGACAACTTACTTTTTAAATACTAGGTGGTTAGTAATCATTAAAATGTTTTCGACAGTGATGATATTAACTGAACCAACTTGGCATTTTGTATTAATTTAATAAAGGAGTAGCTACCCGATATTTAATTAGTCGGGGTGTCACAGTTTATACTTTGTCTAAACTCTTTGTACCTTTAATTTGCAAGATGTTATCAACATGAATGCTTCCTTATATTTAACGGAGCTTTGTCATCTCTCAACTTTGGTGCTTCAAAAATCAAAGGAAAATAAATCTTTATTGCTTTTGCGAGTAATGAAAATTTGGAGAGATATTTATTTGGTGTTTTGTGAGATGTAAAGCAAAGTAAGCCCCTTTTCAAATCATCTCGTTAGATGATAAATTTTCTTGTTCTTTTGCATACTTGCAGGGACGGATCCACTGTGTGACCAAGGGGGGCCATAGTCCCCCCATACAATTTCAAAATTTGTACTTGAGAGGTTAAATTTTTTTAGGATAATAAAAATATGTTGATATGGTCCCCCCAAGACTTAAAAATATATCTCCAAATAATTCCACTTTTGTATTTATTTGGGTCTTTATTGAGAAAAAAATAGGCCCATATATTATTTTATTCAAAATGGGCCCACTTAACCTTTAGTAAATACAAAACCTAATTTTTCCTTTCCATTCTCTACCTTTTCCCCAAGCCAGCAGCCGTCATTTTCCCCCAACCCCAATGTTACATACTTCAACAAAAACAAAACAACTTGGTGGAAGCATCTCTATTACTATTCATAATAGATTATTCTAGCAAGCGAGTTTTTTCTCCTTTGTATTCATACATACATCTCTATTTTTCTATCATTTTTATACGTATGTTTTTTTTTTTCATTTCGTTTTTTTATTGTTAATGTTAATAAAAAAATCTTACATTTTTAGGTATTTAATCCTTATATTTGAAAATCAGATTCTAACTTTTTTTTAATGTTAATGTTAATGTTAATGTTAATGTTAATCTTGTTTATTGTGAAAAATATGTTAATGTTAATGTTAATCTTGTTTATTGTGAAAAATATGTTAATGTTAATGTTAATCAAATTCTAAAAATATGTTAATAACTTTTTTTAATGTTAATGTTAATGATGTTAATTAGATTCTAACTTTTATTTCATATGATGAGTGATAGAATTATATTGTTTATTGTTTAAATTATTGGAGTTTTTATTCACAATAAATAATAATGTAAAAAATTATATTGTTATATGTTAAAAGTACTGGTAAAAAATTATATTGTTGGAATAATAATGAAAAATTATATGGTAAATAATAATGAAAAATTTTCTCTTCTTAAATTCTTGGTCCCCCTGAAAAAAAAATCTTGGCTCCGTCCCTGCATACATGGGATGGGCAATTCAAATAAATATGCATGATAATTATTTTATTAGTTATAATATATCTTTAATGGTGAATTGCGTATTTATATATTGATAGTATTCTTTTGGGTGCTCATAGTTCATTTATCGAACTTTGATTATTTTCATATCGAGCCATTTTAATCCTAAAAATTTGCATATTTATAGTTCAACTGATAAATTTTTGGGAATTCTTTTATGACTCGTATGTTTATTTATAAGTTACAATAAAATTAAAATTTGGAATCATAAGTTTTCTATTTTTATTAGGACTTGAAGTTCCTAATTATCATTCAAAGTTGATACTCGGAGTTCTCTTTGTAATTAAAATTGAAACTTTCAAGTCTTAATTACTATTTTAAATTTAAGACCTTAAGTTCCTATATAGGAATTTAATTAAGGCTCGAAGTTTCTAAATCAAAAAATGTTATTACCTAAAGTTCTCTAAATATCTCATACTTGGACCTGAAGTTACTCTATAATTAATCAAATTTGGGATCTGAAATTCTAGAATTATTTGGACATATAGTCTTATCACTATCAAACCAGAAGTTCTGATTGTCTAATTGAATGGGAAGGGACTGGAAGTCCTTCAGTCATATTTAATTACGACTGAAATCCCTAATCATTATTGTGACCAAAAGTTCACAAATTATTAGTTGAGACTGATAAAGTTTTTCCAAATTATTATAAAAAAATTGAGGCCCAAAGTTCTCAAGTTATTTAAAATATTAAGACCCGAAGTTTCAACAAAAAATAGACCATAAATTAAAGATTAAAGTTTTGATTATTCATGGAGTATGAATATTAAAAGTTAATAATTATTTATAATTTGGACTTGAAGCTCCAAATATATTTTTTGGAGGAATTAGTTTCAAATATATTAAATATTAAAACACGACTTTTCAACTTATTGACTTTTCATTTTCTTTATTAAATGAACATTTTTTACGTACTCTTTTAATGATTAATGGTCCATTTCAATGTCCTATTATTGGTTTCACCATTAAAGTTTTCTCTCTTGACCGTTCGGTTCTTTTCAGTATTACATTACCCTTTTTATGATATTTTTAATTCATTTTCACATTCCAACCATTTACTATACTTTGGAGATAATGTGAAAAATAAGTCCCTCACATTTAAAAAGTAAATTGAATTATCATCGGTCAAAGTTGATATATATTCGACATTAGTTTGAAATATTATCAAACATTTTTATCCATAATCAAACGTGAAGTTTTAATGCAAAAAGGTAGAGAGTTTATTGTACTTGGATATTAACAATATCGAACCTAAAGTTCAATTAATTGTGTAGAATCAGAAGTTTTCACACACAAATAATAAAACTTAAAGTTTTATATTGCACGTAATTTGCACGAGATGCTTTGTAAATCATTTTAAATCAGGACCTGAAGTCCTAGGTTTTAATTTATAGTTTATATGAACCCCTAAGATTCATATACATATGACATAAAATAGAACCTACAATTATACAATACTGAATCAAATTATAGTCGTGGTGCAATCAACAAAATCTGGAGTTATAAATTATTATCATAGGAACCTGAAGTTCGAAGATACTAGATTTAAAACATGAAGTTCTAACCATTAACTCAATGAACTTAACTTTTAGACCCACAACATAACATTACAATACTTTTCAAATGAAATATTGATCATAATTATTTGTTTGGTCATAGTTATATATCAAAAACCTAAAGTTTCTTATTTCTGAGCCTGAAGTCTCAAACCTATGATTAAAGACATAAAATTTTGATACATTAACTAAGACCACGGAGTTCTAACTTTAATTTACCAATTTTTCGTTTTATATCTTGTTTTCATATTTGTATAGTTGAGGTCGTTAGGCTTTAATCATAATTACATTATGATCTATATTATATGATTCGAAAGATCCAAATCCATTAAAATACATGATTTTTAGACATATATCTTTCTGAGTGACTTTCCACAAACCTAATGATTTTTATCTTGAAATATATGTTGGATTTAATGTTATTTTATATTTTTCCTTTTATATTTGGGTATGTTATGTGCTGGGCTTTAGGTGTTTTTAGTCTTCTTTATTTTCGTACCATGTATATTCTTAAACCATCCATATATTAGTATAAATACATTTATTTAACCCCTATATTGGGTAAGTCATTACATCCCAAAAATCTTTTTAGTATCATAATAAAATCAAAGCGTACTGATCGTCGCGTGAAAGGTGTGCACGTGTAAGGACACAGTCGTTGTTTTTGTTTCACCGCGATAATACAAACAAACCTAAATTATGACTACACTTGCAAGGCAAGCACAACTGTAAGTCGGGTATCGAAAATCCACAGGGACGAGATGCTAGAATTTATATGATTTAATACTCCGAAATAAAAGGGAAAAAGGTGATTACAAACTAAAAAGGAAAAGATGCATAAAACAGAAATATTAATCTAGGCGAGTGTATTTAAACTACATTAACAAAGGGAATAAAAACTATAGGTTGCTCGAATATCCCTCACCCGAGTTAGTTAGTATAAAATGGTTACATGGATCGATGAGTTATTAAGACTGCGTCTCGTTTCGACAGTTAATTAAATCAAGAGTTGTCAGACCCCTAAATTCGCATAAAAGTTGAATATGAAATTGGCGTCAATAAATACCCCGAAAATTACGCACGCAAGGTCGTAAGTACGGATCATACATGATATACCCCGTCAAATCCCCTAGGCGTAATAAGTAGGACAACGCACTTGACACGTAAACTCCATCACCAAAGCAAAGCAACACGACAACCCTTGGTGAGTTCATTCCGACACAACCTAGGATAAATTAGCCCCTACACATAATTAAAAGCATAAATAAATTAAACTAAGTTTAAAACAACTAATTACCAAAGAAAACAAGAATTAAACTACCAACAACTAATAAATCAAAGCAATAAATCTTTTTTTTTAGCAAAGAGGGACGGAACCCCCACACGTTTTATTAATATAATAAGGAGAAAAAGCCTCTCCGAAGCTTACAAACCCAAGCAAACTTTAAAAACTAGAGGTTGGGTCCAATACTCTAGAAAGAAAGCAATAAATATGGGATTTTATAATAACCCCATTACATAGAGAAAACTTGAAAGAAATATGGGGATTTATCTTATCCCCATTTACATCTTAAACAAAGAAATAAAGCATTAATTAAAGGAAAATGATGAATAAATAGTAACTTACATACAAATGGGTATAAACCCAAAGAAGAGGAGAAGGTCCAAAGCTCCCAAAACAAACCCCCAAAATATCCTATCTAAAATGAAATATATCCTTAAAAAAAAATCCCCCAACATTCTATTTATACTCCAAAATAAACCCCCAATAAAACCAAGTCAAAACACCCCAAATAAGTCAATTTTCGTCCATATCTGATGGGCACAGTCGACCTCTATTTTGGGACCGATCGACCGCGGTTTTGGAATTTGCCTTGGGCTGGAGACAGCCCCCTTTTCCTCTTTGAACCAATTTTGACGCGTTGTATGGAAACGACTATAACTCCTTCATACGGAATCGAAATGAGGCGTGGTTGGAACCGACGCAAAGCTAATTAAATTATCTACATGATTCTGTTTTGAAAACCTCCAAATTATGCAGTATGAAATTACCAAAATGCCCTTAAAGTAGAAGAAAATACCGAAACCTTCCGAAAATGTCCATAACTTCCACATACGGAGTCAAAATGACGCACGGTCAGTGGCCACAGAAAGATAATTTGATGATATACATCTTGGTAACTTCATTACATAAAAAATAGTGAGTTTGAAAATACCAAATTGCCCTTGAAGTAGCATTCGATGACGGAACTTCTTCGAAATGCAACCGAACCTCACTTTTAGCGTTCCAATACCTACAAAGGCACAATTAACCGCTGAAAAACATGTATATGTCCAAAACCAAGGTTGTATGGTTAACGAGCATAAATATAGACATTAAGAACGTAAAAGTTCTAGAATGCATAAGATAAATGGCACAAATATGCTATATTCGTGATGTATCACGTACCCTAACCCTACCTTTCTTTTCATTTCCTTCAACCATATAACCATAATCCTAACCCTAGATTTAACCCAAACCCTAAACCTACTTTCTTCCCAAACTAGTCAGGTTGAAATTGTAGCCCCTTAAACCCTAATAAGGTCACGACCTCTTTCTCCCTCTCTCTCCAAAACCCATGTCAGGACCTCTCTTTATCCAAAAACCCAAGTCACAAACCCTCTATTTTGGTACTCTTTAGGTCATGAACTCTATTTGGTAGGGTTCCGATCCATATACCTTCTCTAGTTTTTTTTCTTCCTTTTGACCTAATGTGTTACATTTGTTGGGGATTCGAGGTTATTGGTACTTTTCGGAGGTATAATTTGGTTGATTGTTGTAGGTCTCGAATTTAACTTAAACAAAAACTTTTTCTTGAGTGGAATTAAGTTAAGGAGGAATACAAACCAACTTTTTCTTTTTGAAAAACTCTTTTCAATTTTCTAAACCACACCAAGATGTGACATGAATTAACTTAACCAAATTTTTTCTTATTTAACCTTAAGCACGCAACTAGTGATTAAAGCAAGTAAAATAAAGTAAAGCAATACTCACAACGCCGATGTACGAGGAAAACCACAAACGAAAAAAAACCTCGGACGACCTAGGCCAGACAATCACTATGATAATGGTTGTATAAAGTCAGACGGTAGTCTTATACAACGACTCGATCCACCCATGAGACTTAACGCTCCTCTGATATTCTACCAATCTTCACAGTGCCCTTCTTCTATGATGCTCGTCTACAGTAGTCACCTCCATGAATGCCTCTATATCCACCGATATAGCCTTATGTCGTCTATGATGTTGAACGTGAAAGTAACCTTCTTCGCTTCTCCACCGTAAAACCAACAATGTTCAAGTGTTGAACAAACCCAATTTGGTTCAACAAAGATCACATAAACATATGGTAATGATAACTCAGATATTTGTAAACTCTAAGGATGTTTTATAGTGAAAAGACTTAGAAAACTCTATGCAGAATAACTCTATGGATTGTAAACTGTTTTTCGTAATGCACACACACACTTCGAAAAAGATGGAACACGCCTATTTATAATTATTTTAAGGCGATGGCTTATCTTTCGAATCAAATACTATGTTGTTCTAACGACAGTAGCTCTTATTCGAATGACATCGAAGGTCGTTTGAACAACTTCGCCCAGATTAGAGTCCAAACCAAATCAATCTCCAATTCGTCCTTATCAAGTCTAAACGAAGTGTGAACAAGTAAAACACTTTAAAAACATTTTTAAAATATTTTCTTTAAAAAATAACATTCTTATGTTTATAAAATTAAATTTTGAGTTTCATTAACATTATGCAGTCATACCCAAGTGATCTCAGAATGCAATTAAACTTTGAAGACGAGAAATTTGTACCAATTGAACTTCGGCATAATTAATTCCTTGAAGCTGTGCCACAACGTCTTCAATTATTCTTTGACACGCCATAGTCTGTGGGGGATCAGACAATAAAAATCTTCCTATGACTCAAACATGTTCTGTTCCAAGAATAAGTCAAAACTATATTAAGACTCAATTGAAAATTTGGTCCTTACAAATCTCCCCCTTTGACTATTCCGGGTCAAAACTAATAGTGAAATGCCTAAGTCGGGTCGTCAAGTCGTATGACGCCTAAATCCCATCCCATAAAACCCAAAAATAAAACTACATCATCAGTACAGGATAAGATTCATAAACAATGGACTGACAAGCATGAAACTGTCTCTGAGTCTGAATGTAATGTAGACTTAAAATCTCGAATCTCTTTAAGCATACCTACACACATGAAACAGACAAAAACCCAATGAAGTATGGAGGAACAAATAATATAAATCAATATGAAAACTAAAATTAGAATCGTTTATTATGTGAGTAAATATGAAACCACTTTGTGAAAACATGATACCAATACGTGCAATTGTGAAAAATAAATAAATTAGGATATCAAGTTCAACATTCCAAAAACTCACAAAACTCCCCCTATGTCACAGACCTCTCTCTCCCTTTTTGTTTTGAATAGATAATCTGCTGAAAAGATAAACAAATGTAGAAAAATATGATACCAATTTAATTAAATCAATTTGAAGAATAGCTAGATAAACATAAAATAACCAGCTAAATATGATCAATTAATGTCAAATCAGTAGCTAACAAACAGGAAAATCACATGAAGAATATATCAAATCCACACAAGTGTGATTAAACAAATCAATGCAGTAAAAGATCAAATCTCTAAAAGAAGACGGCATAAACAGAATATCCAGAAGCAACCCAGTACCAAAATGTGAACAATATACAGTAGTGTACTGAAGCAATGGAAGTTGCAAAAATCCAGATGTCGCTCGAACGAGCCAGGGACATCGTTTGAACAATATAAGATGTCGCTCGAACGATAAGCTATGTCATTAGAATAACAGCTTCTCGCGATAAGGGATCTCGCTCGAATGAGCAAATCAAACTTACACAATTTCCCAAAAATATTAAACAGTGTTACCCAATGGAAAAAAATTGTTAAAAAACTAACTAGAAGGGGTCCAAAACTGCGAAACAGTAGCAAAACAGTAGCTAAACTAAAAAAACCTCAAAACAAACAAATATGAGTAAGATACTAACATAGTATCGATGTGCTAAAACATGAAACATGGAATATATGTGCGTGAGCTACAACAAATGAATCACAACTCCAACACATCGAAACTATCAAGAAGCTCTAATTGATAGCATTCAATCATCAAACTTTATCTAAGCTATATGTGACAACTAAAGAATGAGATTAATGAACTAAACAAACGTCATGCACACGAATCCGGAATTTTGACGATTCTACAAACAATAGCGTCATGACACGATTTTCAATGTTAGGATTCTTTGTGCAAGCCCGCTTACATTTTTAATCCATCTAAACTCCCTCAAATATATCATATTTTCTTTTGAATGAACTAAACTAATGTGGTCCAATTTTGGCATATGATTCTTTTTATTGCCTTATGATTTTTTTGGGATCTTTTAAATGGTGGCTTTCATGACAAGTCAATTTTACACTCTCACAGCCCTTTCCCGTGAACACTCATCATTTTGCAATTTAATCCTCACGGTAAACCGTTCTTACATGCACACCTCCTCCTTATGTCTACTTACGCATAAATGATAAAATTGAGATAAGATCGTTTCACCAAACTCAAATATGCAAAACAAGTCAAACATCCATATAAACTCGTGCATGTGTGTAATCATGGCATATAAGAAAAGTCAAATCGAAACGCATATCAACTTCGAAATAATCCCTATAATACAATGGTTAAGATCATTCTAAGCATCGATAATAATGACCAAATGTCCTAGCCACATGGATAATGGAAGGAAGGGGGGCCAAGCACACCAATATGCCACATAAAACATGTTAACTCACGACATAAAAACAAAATCGAAAATCTTGTTGACTTTTTAAAAATATTTTGACTCAATGAAAGAAAAATCTTTTTTTTTTCTCAAAATTTTTCAAAACAAAAAATGCTTTTGTATTTTTCAAATAAGATGCAATAAATGAAAAATATAATACAAAATGATAAACATGTCATAATACTAGCAAAGTATATATCATGAATGAAAAGACTAGCATATGGCAAACATGGTAACACTATCATCCTTTAGGTTTAACATGAGAAGAATCAAGTGCAACCAAATGAGAACCATGAAGTTTTAGTCCTAAAGCCTCTAAGTTCGATTTCCTAACCCAAGTAGGTGTAACATAACGCATGGAGTTTTTGGGAACCGACATGACTTTATTCCTAAACTTCCTAGGAGTATTCCTAAGGTCATAGCAAAAATGTCTAAGGCGATATTTCCAACAACAATGGGAACAAGTGTAAACACGATGGGAATGATTACCAAAATGTCGACCTTTCCTCACGTTCCTAGTGGGTTTTCACAAGGTTGGTATTGGCTTTGGGAATGGGAACAAATCTCTCGTTGTAGACTATACCAAATGAATCTCTCTTGACTTGGACGATGCCTAACATCCTATCCAATTTCTCCGACTTAGACTCCAAGTCAAACTTAACTCTAGATGAGTCTCTTAAACTCTCCTCCAACTCCTTAATCTTAGACTCAAGTAGACGTCTAGATTCCTCAAACTCTAGCAACTCCTTTTTCAAAGCCTCCATCAGAGCTTTAAGTCTATCTCTCTCTTTCTCAATGTACTATATCTTCTCCTTAAGCTTTGTTTCCCATGCCCTAAGATCCTCAATCAACACATCATTATTTTCTACGGCACGCTCATTCAACTTAGCTTACAATTTTGAGTTAGCCTTTTTCACCTTCACCGTTTCCTTAAAAATAACTTTCGAAATGCAACTTGTAGCTCACCAATGTCGATTTCCTTATCCTCGCTCTCACTACCCTCACACTCTCGGGAAGCACTCTCAACAGCCTCGAAAGTGTTATTCACATGAGTATCCTTGGTGGAACATATATCGTCGTCGCTCACATGACATGCCATAAATGCAAAAAATTTACGCTTAATGGGGGAACTCTCTCCCTCTTTCGGGTCACTATCACTTAAGGTGGCGTTGTATGCTATCGGTTTCTTGCCCTCTTTCTTAAGTCTAGTGGGACACTCAGCTACATTGTGAACATACCCCTCACACCCAAAACAACGATCCGAATCATCTCTCTTAGGCTTCTCAAACTTATCCTTATAGGTGGACTCTACCTTGTTATTCTTGAATTTCTCAAAGTTTTTAGCATCTTTAGATTGCTTTTGAAATTTAAGGAACTTTTTGAACTTCTTTTCCAACACGACGACATCCTCAAAGTCAGAATCGGAACCGTCATTTGAAACTTTAGTTTCCTCCTTCAAGGCTTTCAAAGTAATGCCCTTTTCTTTCTTTGGCACTTGCTTGGAGGTAAACATATTGAGTTCATAGGTTTGGAGGTCTCCTACGATCTCTTCTAGTTTCGATGAGTTAAGCATACCAAGGGAATTCATAGCGGTCATTTTTGCATTAAACCTACTCGTCGATGATCTCAAAATTTTCTTAATCACTCGGTCATCAGGAATCTTCTCACTTAGGTTAAACGTCACATTATTAATGTAGACAACCTAGTGTAAAACTCATCAAATATCTCACTCTCTAACATATTAATCGTCTCAAACTGTGTAGTGAGATTTTGCAACTTAGACACCCTAACCGCGCTTGTGCCCTCGTGAGTGAGTGAAAGTGTATCCCAAGATTCTTTCTATGTTTCACAAGTCATGATCCTATTATACTCTTCAAGTGTGACATGTGAGGAAATAACATGCAAACCTTTAGAGTTATACAGTGCAAGCCTATGTTCAGTCTCAGTCCATGACTCAACGGGTTTCAAACTAGTGACCTCACCCTCTCATGTGATAGGTGGTGACCATCCTTTTTCTACATCTAACCAGACATGCTCATCAATTAATTTTAAAGAACTTTTCATTCGCATTTTTCAATAAGCATAATTAGTGCTATAAAAACTACGAGTGCAAAAACTGTCATAATTTTCAAAATTCACCCTTACAAGCAAAAAAAGGATCAAACACATTGAAAATTTATTTCCAGCTCTGATACCACTTTGTACGTCCCGAATTTAACTTAAACAAAAACTTTTTCGTAAGCAGGATTAAGTTAAGGATGAATACAAACCAACTTTTTCTTTTTGAAAAACTCTTTTCAATTTTCTAAACCACACCAAGATGTGACATGAATTAACTTAACCAAAATTTATATTCTTTAACCCTAAGCATGAAAATAGTGATTAAAGCAAGTAAAATAGAGTAAGGTAATACTCACAACGCCGATGTACGAGGAAAATCACAAACGGTAAAAACCTTGGATGACCCAGGCCAGACAATCACTATGACAATGGTTTTACTAAGTCAGACGGTAGTCTTACACAACTACTCAATACACCCACGAGACTTGATGCTCCACTGATCTTCTACCAATCTTCACAACGCCCACGTAGAAAATAACCTTCTTCTATGATGCTCGTCCACAGCAGTCGCCTTCACGAATGCCTCGGTATCCACCGATACGGCCATGTGTCGTCTACGATATTGAACGCGAAAGTAACCTTCTTCGCTTCTCCACCGTAAAACCAACAATGTTCAAGTGTTGAACAAACCCAACTTGGTGCAACAAATATCACATAAACATATGGTAATGATAACTCAGATCTTTATAAAGTCTAAGGGTGTTCTATATTGAAAAGCTTTAGAAAACTCTGTGCAGAAAAACCCTCTGAATTGTAAACTGTTTTTCGTACTGCACTCACACACTTCAAGAAAACTGGAACACACCTATTTATAATTACTTTAAGGTGATTGATTCTCGTTCAAGCGAGATACTACATCGTTCTAAAGACAGTAGCTCTCGTTGGAACGACATTATATGTCGTTTGAGCGACTTCGCCCAGATTAGCGTCCAAACCAAATCAATCGCTAATCCTTCCTTATCAGCTCTAAACGAATTGCAAACAAATAAAATATTTTAAAAACATTTTCTTTAAAAAAACATCCTTATTTTTATAAAATTAAATTTTGAGTTTCATTAACATTATGCATTCATACCCGAGTGATCTCGGAATGCAATTAAACTTTGAAGATGAGAAATTCGCACCAATTGAACTTCGGCATATTTAATTCCTTGAAGCTGTGCCACAACGTCTTCAATTAATCTTCGACACATCATAGTCTGTGGGGGATTGGACAATAAAAATCTACCTATGACTCAAATATATTTTATTTCGAGAATAAGTCAAAACTACATTAAGATTCAATTGGAAATTTGGTCGTTACAATTGTTGATTTTTTTCCTGGTTATTTGGTGCTTCTTTACTTTAGTTGGGTATTTTTCTTTTTGATTGACATTATGGATGATTAGGGCACTAACAGAGATATTTATATGTTGGCAAAATGTACTCCATTTCAACTGTGTTTTCTTTGTGATTGACACTGTTTTTTCTTTGTAGTTGACACTAAGGAGATGTTTTTGTCATCATCCATTGTTGAGACACAAATTTACTCAGATATGCCGTTTTGGTTCATCTATCATGGACAAAGGTGTTGATATCAGTTGTTCTAATGCGGCTACTCCATCGGTTGTCGATTTTTCTCTCAGTTCCAATGCCACCATTACTTTAAGTCCCCCCATCCGCTTTTCATGTTCAAGTTGCAAAGTCCACTTGGATTTTATATTTTTGATACACTTATCACATGATGGGAGACTCATATCTTCTTTTCTCACTCACCATTTTCACTTGTCGGTACGTGCGTATCACGAATGACTCTCGTACATGTATCCATGGCAAGGGAGAGGTATGTTAGTCTCCCAATATTCCTCTTTCCTCAGTTTTTCATTGCCCTAATTCCTATTTTAATCTCTTATTTGTTAGAAAACTTGTCAAAAATATTAATTGTGCTATTGTGTTTTTTTTCCTACCCATTGTATTTTTTAAGATTTGAGTTTGAAGAGGACTATTAGCAGGGGCTATGAGCACGACAAGTTGTAGTATTTCGAGGAACCTCCATCAACTCAATTTCGCACCCTTAGTCTTAGTGTTTCATCTTAATAAATCCCATTTCTTTTAATGTTTCCCTCATGACCTTGCAGTCGTGGCATGCCCGCCTTGGGCATGTCATTATTTAGGATAACAAATTCTTATGTGAAGTATGTGAGCTCTTAAAACATACTAGGACTATTTATATACCACATATGATTTGTTCTCCAGGTATGTTTGATTTGTTTCATTCTGATGTGTGGGGATTGCCCTTTGTTATTGCCTTTTCGGGTCATCTATATTATGTGACCTTAATGGATGATTATTCTCGATGTACTTGGGTGTATCTTCTTAAGAGGAAATCTTATGTTCTTCCCTTATTTGTCAAATTTCTCCAAATGATTAAAAATCAATTTAATATGTTGGTTTGTAATATTCAGTCCAATAATGGGTCTGGGAATGTTTATAATGACTTTAGGTCTCAACTTGATCAAAAATAGATATTGCTTCAAATCACTTGCTCATATACCCCCGAAAAAAATGGGGTGGCTGAACGAAAAAAAAACACCACCTAATGGGAGTATTTTATGATTGTTGAGTGGTATGAAAGTGCCCAAATCCTATTAGTATCTTGCTGTCCTTAATGCTATTTTTATCATAAATCGTACCCCAATTTAGGTTTTAGGGGGGAGCTGCTTCTTCAATGCCTTAGACTTGATAGCACTTTATTCCATATTCTTCCCTGTGTGTTTTGGTGTACTTGTTTTGTTCATAATCACAATCACCCTCAGACCAAACTTGACGATAAAGCTATTCGATGAATTTTTTAGGGGTACTCCTCGACATTTGAAGGGTATTGGTGCTATGATCCGGCATCAAAACGTATGTATCATTCTCTTACTATTACTTTATATAAGCATGTCCCATTTTATAAGGGTGATATCACTTACTATTTCCTTCCCCCTTGCCTCCGGTTGATGAATTTCCTCATGTAGCTCATCCCATTCCCTTATTTGATTAGGCTTTTACTTTTTATCCTCCCAAGACTACTTTGTAGGTATATTCCAGTTGCCCTAGGCCATCTCTACTAGTTCCCTCTTCGAACCCGAACACATGTATCATAGATCACCCTTTACCATCTAATACTTTAGATTTTCAATCTTCATATCCTTTTCGTATTCGGTGCCCTTTCTCGATATGGTCATGCTTGTAGCATTAACAACTATATATTCCAGCATACTTTATATGGTGGTCTTTCACAACCCTATTGATCCTATCTTATCCAAATTGACTCCCCTTCTATTCATCATTTTGTGCTTGAGTCTCTTTAGAATACTAAGTGGGTGGATGCAATAAAAATCGAGATTGATGCTTGGGATGTAAATGACATTTGGAAGCTTGTATACGTACTTCCCAATGAAAATATAGTTAGATGAAAATGGGTGTTTATTTTGAAGTAATTAGTTTATGTCTCCATTGATCGCTATAAGGTGAGACTGGTCACTAAGGGATTTATTTGGGTTTTGGGGAAAGATTTTGGTGCTACTTTTGCCCCAGTTGCCCATGTTATTTTTCTAAGACTTCCCATCTCTCTAGTAGCATCCCACTATTGGACTTTATAATAGTTGGATGTCAAGAATACCTTTCTTCATGGAGATTTATCTGAGATTATCTATTTAAATCCTCCTTCAGATTTTGAGTTAAGGTAGAATATGTAAGGAAAGTATGTAGGTTTAGAAAGTTTCTATATGGCCTAAAATAGTCTCCACGGGAGTAGTTCAGCAAATTCAGTGAGGTGATTACCTCTATGGGCTATACTAGATGTCACTCTAATCATACATGCCTCATTCGTCATCACTTCGACGGTAGATGCATCATCTTGTTGGATTATGTAGACGATATGATCATTATTTGGGGGGATGATGTCGATAGGATTACTAAAGTTAAATGGAACATTGATAGAGTGTTTGATATGAAGGATTTAGGTCCACTCCACTACATTCTTGGCATTGAGTTAGCACGGTCTCGACGTGCAATTTCCTTATCTCAATGAAAGTACCCTCTAAATTTACTATAGGATATTGGGATGATAGAATGTCACCCTGAATCCACTCCGATGGACCCTAATGTAAAGATCTCGATCTAAACGGGTGATTTGATTCCTTATCCTTTTGTTTATGATAGTTTGGTTGATCTCCTTATATTCTTAGCTAACACAAGGCCATATTTGACATTTTGTTTAATATGGTTAGTAAGTTTATGCATGCTCCACGCACCACACACATGAATTTCGTTTACCATATCTTGAACAACCTCAAATATTTCCACTTATTGGGTTATTTTATGCATCGGGAACTCAAATTCCTTTTTTATTTCACTGATGGAGATTATGTAGGGTCTAAGATTAATCGACTGTCTCCTTCAGGTTTTTGGACTTTCGATAGTTCTCATCTCATCTCATGGAAGAGTAAAAAGGAGGTCGTAGTTTCTCGCTCTTCTAGTGAGGAAGAATACTGTGCAATGACTCAGGGTACATGTGAGCTCTTGTGGCTTTGATCCATTTTGGGATAATTTGGTTTTATAGAGAAAGGATAATTTAAATTATGCTATTATAATAAATTAGCAATTTTTCTTTCATTAGATTTCGTGCTTCAAGAGAGAACAAAGCACGTAGATGTTGATATTCACTTTCTCGAGGAAAAAATAAGGCCTAACATCATTTGTCCTATTTTTGTCTCCTCTTCAAATCAGGCTGCATATTTCTTCACCAAATCAGTCGAACCATCACTGCGTTAGTATTCATTAGCAATCCGAGCTTAGTTGACATACTCACCCTAACTTAAGGGGGAGTGTTATATTTTTTTCTTTTATATTTTGGTTTGTAATTTGTTGGGCTTTACTATTTTTTAAATCTTTTTTATTTTTATGTCATATATGTTATAGGTACATCCATATATTAGTATAAACACATAAATTTGGCCCCATTTTGGGTAAGTCGTTACATTATACAATCTTCTATATATAATTATTTTGAAATTATTTAATTATTCTAAGATCCATTATCACAAACTTATTTTTTTTTTGGTTATCCAATCCATGTTTTGAATATCTCATAATTATTTTATAATATACATATTTTTAAATACATACATTTGTTTATGCTTGGTCAACAAAAAGCTTGATCATAAAATCAATTATTGTATTATTGCGCATTTATCTATTTTAACTCACTCAACACACTT
The DNA here is from genome assembly GCA_949130495.1 of Sambucus nigra. Taxonomy (NCBI): domain Eukaryota; kingdom Viridiplantae; phylum Streptophyta; class Magnoliopsida; order Dipsacales; family Adoxaceae; genus Sambucus; species Sambucus nigra. Next base: position 77,778,553 of record OX422220.1, read on the forward strand.
TACTCTTAGAATTGACAATTATGACATATCATTATATAATAATATTTCTCTCGCTGAAAATGAACAATCACACCAATCAGAAAAATGCAAAAGTTTTTCAGACTTAGTAAGCTTGAAGCTACATGGTTGGCAATTTTTATAACCTTAATTTTTTGTCATAAGCTTTTGTGATTTATTTATAAATATATTTATGTTTTATATAGGTTCATATATCTATCTTACAAAATCTTTATCAACTATTATTATCACAAAGGTATGTATATTAAAGTTATTATTCACCCTCTATATTTCTTATATTGAATTATGGAAGAATATAGTATTTATCACATATTTTTTTACATTTTATTTTGACGAAATACTCTTCCCACTGTTAGAGGAAGGGATCTACCTAACTGAAGTACAAACTGTTCCTGTGGAATAGTCCGTTCTTAAAGACCGATAAGAATTATCGTGGAATGCTTCCAGTTTGTCTCATCTAATTCCCCATACCGCTCAATTTGAAAATGAAGTGGAAAATGATATTATAACATCAAGTGATTATGACAATTAAAATGTCAAATGCAGTCACAAGGACTAGTTGCAAATGTGCTTTCCATAATCATTGTTCTTGTTGGACAAGATAAATTTGGAAACAATTAAATTTTATTGTACACCACGATGTAAGGAAAACATATAGGTCCCAACAAATTGACTCCCTAGTAATAAAGGCAAAAAAAATCCCAAATAATGCTCCAATAGTGGTTATACAGGACACTCAAAAAGTGGTTATGAATAAAAGTTTCTAAAAAATCCTAGAAGAGTTTTTTGTGGTTTTATTCTTAAAACTATGAAATAATAGTTTATATTTCAATAAAATGATTGTTTAGTTCATTAAAAATGATAACCACGTTTGTGAAAATGTTTTATATTTATTTTTTAAATATATTGTTTATAATGCCAGTTTATTGTACTTAGTAGAGATTCCAATGAGTTGGGTTCGGCTTGATCACAGGATATCGAAATTTCGGTTATGGTACAATTGAACAGTTCACAACCTAGATAAGGAGTTAACATCCTATTGGTATGTCTATGTGTACAATACCAATAGTTTATCTTAACCTAGAGAACATGTCTGATTGTTTGAGAACTTGGATGGTAGTTCAAAAGAGGATTGCAGCTGGTACATTCAAGAATGTATTGGACATGATCACTCGTGATATTTAAGTCTAAGAGTTATCTTAATTAGACTTAATTAATCTCACACCATTTGCAAAGGGTGCGTATATTCTTAATCCTGAGAGTTACGAGGACTAAAATGCTTGCACAATTTTTGCCTTGATTCCATGGGTGAGATTTAATCTTAGATTTAATCAAATGATCCCCGCATATTGGGAAAAGTTTATGTGATTAAGTATGGGATCGTAATTCGAAGGAATTTACCTTTAAGAAAGATCTTGGATTGTAATAACCACTTGATAGACTTATAAGATTTGTTTACACCAGTAAACCTAATTTGCGGATTCTTTTATAATCTCGTGGAGTATTAAATATGCTAAATCTGAGAATCAAGGAATTGATTAGATGTGATTTAGACTTAATTAGAGAAAAATGGTTTGACTAAGTAGGGATTGAAAACTTAATACATGGATTCACATTATATACCAAATCAACTTTGCAAATAAGACATCATTATTCCGAGTGATTTTTAGATAGTTGAATTTGAGCGCATTCATAATTATTTAGTGGAATTTGTTATGATTAAATAAAGGAAGGAAATAAATTGTAGGAATATAATTTAGCATTTTTTAGTATTTATTTGGAAACCAATTTATTTATTTTTATGTTGGGTCCCTAGTATAGCCCATATGCCGAAGTAAAAAGGACCACATTATCTTAAAATCGAGTTCAACCCAAGACCATAACTTACACTAATATATATTTATGTAATCTAGGAATTTAATATTTATAATTATTATTTAATGTTATAGAGTGGGGAAGAAAATACTATTCAAATTTTTGTAAAAAGTTTTATGAATAGAGGTCCAAAGGTGCCACCACACCTACCTATATTTGGTAAGATCATATACTATAAGATCCAAGCATTTCGGTGAAAACAAGAAAACTTTTGGAAGATCAAAATAAGTCATCCCCTCATCAAATAACTTTTCTCCATATTCGGATTGCAACTGGATCCGAAATGGTATTGTACTAATTCATAACCATAGATTTAATCTCTTAAACCTAGTATTTGATTTTTTTGTGTATATCAATCCCCAATAATCAGTATGATATCCCTCAGTTTAGGTTGGTCATAATTGGGAGAGGTTCACTTTGTCCACCTTGAGAAAGTCTAGTATGCATGTTGTATGATAAGTCATGTATGTGTGTTATTCCACACTAACATTGTTTCACAGAGGTGTTTTGTGTAAATATCTTCCATTCAGGTCACATATGTTTATTTTATGTGACTGAATCCTATGATGGTTTATCTGTAGTTATTCTGGCTCTGAGATTCGATATGGTCGTAATGATTACGCTTTTTGTAATTATTTCTTTATCATTATATTCAGAGGAGTATGTGAGTATATTTGATAGTTTTTTACATTTGGAATCATGTATTTACACGGTATGAGGTTGGACAATGTTTCATGAAGTTTCGTGATGATATGAGAAAGTTATTGAGGTTTTTGTATGGCAATGGAAAACTCGAGATGAAGTTGTTAATCTACAGACCCAGGTAATTCCGATTAAATGTTATGAATTTTTAAGGTTTTATGTCATTCTTGCCGAATAAATGTGGAATCTTCGTCCCTATCACTTTTTCTAGAAGTTAAAAAATGTATAGAGTCCAAATTTTTATGAAGTATACATCGAGCAGGTCGTTAGTTAAAAAATAAGTCAACTTCAACAAGGATTCTAGATCTTGAGGAGTTCTACTTCAAAAACAAAAACTCGTGATGGAATGGGAATTATTTTCTTATTAGAACTATGACTGCTTAATTATTGTGTTTTATTGTGACTATACCATCTTGCATGTTGATAATTTCTTGCATTAATTAATTGACTAATTAGGATACCACATTTTTATGGATAACATGGATATTTATTGCATCAGGTCTAGATCATCGATTTTCCCATGAAAAATCATTTTATTTATTCTTTTCTAAATTGAATTTAACTGGATAATTTATTTAAAGGGATACTAGGACGGGGTGTCTACAAAGCCAAATGGGGCTCGAAAGTTCTCAGTTGCCTTTAGATCAGTTCTCGAAGTAGAACCTAGGGTTTATGGAGAGAGGAGGAGTGTTAGGGACCTGAGAAGGTACTTAGAGGGGTACTAGGATGGAGTGTTTACAAAGCCCCTCGACATGCGAGATTGGATTAAGCAAAGGTCGTTAAAAGATAGACACCTCATCGATGTTTGGGAAGAGGGTTAGGGTTGGTTATGTGGACCTAGGTGATAAGGTGACCGATTTAAAGGGTTAAGATTGATTCTGCGGACCTAGAGATTATAAAGACCATTTCAAATGGTCGAGGTTTATTCTTCAAATCTAAATATTAAAATGACTAATTCAGAGGTTCGAGCTCAATTCGACGGACTTAAAGGGTGAAATGAACTATTTAGAGGGTCGAGGTTAACTCCGCGGTCCTAAAGATTAAAATGACCAATTCAGAGGGCGGAGGTTGATTCTACAGACCTAAAGATTGAGATGACCAATTCAGAGGTTTGAGGTCAATTTTGCGAACTTAAAGATTAAAATGACCGATTTAGAGGGTCAAGGTCGATTATGTGGACTTAAAGATTGAAATGATAGACTCAGAGGGATAAAACCTATATGATAATGTGCAGGAACATGAGGAGTAACACGTGTGGGAGTTCATGCAGGAACATGTATAAGAACTCGTGTGGAAGCATATCCGGGAACACATGTATGAGAAACTCTTCCCAGCTTAATACATAACTCTCTAAAGTGACCTCTTTATTTGCAATGGGAACAAACATAAATAGGATTGGGTCCACCTTGCTCAAAACATCTAGGATGATCTATCTTGGGTGAGTTATATCTCTTAGGTGGGTTAGGACAAGGGCCATAAGGATCCACTACAAATTCAGGAATTGACTTGGGTGCGACTTTGGAAGTGGATGCACTATTATAACCTATTATTTGCCTCTCAACATTTCCTAACACGTGATCGGAGAGCGTCTTTCCAACCTTCTTAGTTTTGTCTTCTAAAGTGACCTTGACCTTTGGGGCACATTCGAGATCAATCTCGAGTTGGGATAAATGGACTTCAAGTTTCTCACGAGTCTCCAATGAAGATTGAAGATCTCTCATAAGACTAGACATAATATTGGTCAAATCGGTCGTCTCCATACCTAAACTAATCAGCTGCTCATATACAAAAAAATTTACCTTCTCGAGTTGACTCACTAACGCCTCACTCTCTCTCAAAACTTTCACCTCTTTCTCCAAATATAATACACTAAGAGACAAATATTTATCAAACTTTTTCATTTTCAAGGTCTCGGTGTAAAGATCACTAAAACATTTTTAGAGACCACCTTCTCCCTCACTCAAATTCTAATCCTCACCCTCACCCTCACTCTCTCCAGAATGAATCAAAACAACGTCATGGAACTCATGTTTAGAAATGTCCTCATCAATGTGGGATAAATTATTGGTATTAACGTGACTATCCATTAACACAATACACAGTTCATATGTTGATTCTCCCCCTGAATCAACAAACTTGATGTCACTATCTGCCCTGGATATCTCCCCTTTTTTCTTCCTTTTTTCCCAGTGGGAGTGGGTGTGTGTGTGTGGGGGGGGGGGGGGGGGGGGGAGAGGGAAGGAGAAAGGTTCTCATGCCCTGCTTTCTCTAAGAGCGCTTCGGCCGTCTTTGGTGTGGGGTGAATGTAGAGAGATGGAGTCGCCAACTTATGTTGTACAAAATAGGCAAAAGAACAAGTTGTCGCCTAGATAGAGCGACATCAAAGACAAACTGATTCTAACGAAACCAATAGTTCGAAGGTTTGATGGCAAAGCTACGGAATGGGAAGGTGTTAGTCACCCATCCTGACCTTTCAAGCTCTCATGGGCTTCTGTTACTATTCTCCTTAATTTCTCCGTGAAATATGTGTTCGTGTATATATAAATGGAGATCGGAATCCTCCAACTCATATCATGGAAAAGATAGAGTGAGATCATCCAAAGAAAAGTTCCCGAAATAAGATTTAGAACATATGATGAATGTGTTTATCGAGATATAGATCTTTACGATGAAATGATAATATATACTAGATGAACTGCCTATAAGGATCACAAATAGAATATATATTAAAATAATATATAGATGAAAAGGAGGCAAATGCGAAAATGGGAAAATTAGAAAATTGAGAAATTGGACTTGAGTCTCGGGTTTTAGTCCGAGACGCTTACGTAGCCTATAAAGGCATCAAAGTCCACGTAGTTCGCATGTGGCATAAGAGTGGGGTTTATCCCATATATTCGAATGGGAATTTATTATTTGTGTGTGCGTAGCAAATGTATTTTAGTTTTGAGAAATGGTGGTGGATAATCTTGTTGGAATTTATAGGTATAACCCTCTTTATTCTTTGTTTTGTGTTTCTTATAGAAAATAAAGTATGTGCAATATAACTAATAAAGGATGAGATATTAATGTGTATGAACCAAATTAAAATCTAGATTACAAATTTATGTAACTAATTAAAAATAAAGAATTTAAAAAGAGAGAGGGATTTTTGGACCTTATTTGGAGAATTGAGGCTTGATCTTAATCCTTGATGAACTCCCTTGAACGTTGAGATGAATGTTGGAAGAGAGAGAATGATATTTTTCTAAATTGGGTAAGAAAAGGATGGGAATGAAAGACGGAAAGGAATTTCATGTAAGGAAACTTCACTGATTACAAGAGAATGTTGCTGAGATCACTGGTATTGATTGATCTCAGGTCTGTTGGGAGTGAGGTCATGTGCTCTATTTATAAGGTAAGGGGGTACCAATTGGCATAGCCCTATCCTTGCCAATTGGTAGGTGACCCTAGACACACTGTTGATACGCAGGGAAGTGGACCTGCTAATCGACAATCTCTTGCAGATTGTTTTAAAAAATGATCGTAGAACGCAATTCATAAATCCAAATTGTGCATGGGGTATACCATTAGAAAGGTGATTTAGAGACCTTTAAGATTCCTTTGGGCCTCTCTCAGGTCTGGGAGTTGACTTTGGCCAAATGGGGCTTGAAAGTTCTCGTCGATCTTTTGGTTGGGAGATCTTCGGATGGAAATGGATCGTTCGTCAAAACTGTCAGTCAGAATTGCGCACAGGGTGAACTATTAGAAAGTTTATGCTCGTTATTTTGATATTCTAAAGATTTTTGCCCGGTTCAGAAAGTTAATTTTGGTCAACCGGGGTTTGAAAGAGCTCGATGACCTTTAGAAGTAAAACGAGTCATTCGTCTGAACCATTATGCCAATTCGTACATGGGGAAGATCATTGGAAATGGGATTCAAATCCCTTCAAAGATTCAATGAGCTTTTTCTCTGACAATAGAGTTGATCGGAGTCAAACGAGGCCCAGGAGCGCTCGATGGCCTCTAGATTGATACTCGTAGTATGCCATAGGGTTTATATTGAAATGGGGAGGTTCTAGGGACCTTAGGAGAAACTTATTGGGTCCTATAATGTGGGGTCTACAGAGCCCCTCGACGGGTGAGTTTGGAATAAGTGAAAGTCGTCGAAAAGACACCACATGATGTTTTAAGAAAGAGGTAGATTTTGCGAACCTAAGGGATGAGGATGACCGATTTAGAGGGGCAAGGCCAATTCTAAGGACCTAAGAAATGCTGGGATAGCCGATTCTATGGGTTGAGGTTGATTATGAGGACCTAGGGTATAGAGCGACCAATTCTACGGGTCAAAACCAATTATAATGGTTTAAGATGGTAGCGACTAATTATGAGGGTCGAATCCAATTCTGAGGTCTTAAGATGGAGCAACCAATTCTACGGGTTGAGATAAATTCAAAGGACCTTTAGTAAGAGCGAAAAATTCTGATGGTCGAGGTTAATTCTTAAAACCTTAATAGGGCGACCAATTCTGAGGGCTAAGGTCAATTCTGAGGACCTTAACTAGGGATCAACCAATTCTGAAGGTCGATGTCAATTTTGAGGACCTTAAGTTGGAAGCGACCAATTATAAGGGTCGATTATAATTATGAGTATTTAAGTAGGGAACAACCAATTTTGAAGGTCGAACCCAATTATAGGGCATAAGATGGAGTGACCAATTCTGCGGGGCGAGGTTAATTCTGAGGACCTTAAGTAAGAGTGACCAATTCTAAGGGCCGAGTTCAATTTTGAGGACCTTAAGTAAGGCGACCAATTTTAAAGGTCGAGCTCAAGTCTAAGGACCTTAAGACTGGAGCAACCAATTCTGAGGGCTTTAAGTAGGAAGTGACTAATTCTGAGGGTCGAAGCCAATTCTGAGGCATTTAAGTCGAGGGTGACCAGTTCTGAGGGTCGATTCCAATTATGAGGTCTTAAGTAGAAGCGACCAATTTTACAGGTCGGAGCTAATTCTAAGGGCTTAAGATGGAGAGATCAATTCTGCAAGTCGAGATCAATTCCGAAGACCTTAAGTGGGGAACAACCAATTATGCGGGTCGATGCCAATTCTGAAGGCTTAAGTAGAAGCGACCAATTCTGCAGATCGAGGTCAATTCTGACGATCTTAAGTAGGTCATGGAGCATAGTTTTCTTGAGAATCTTGGAGAGTCCTCTAGGAAAAAGATACTAATTCGATGATTGGATGTAGCCTTGTTGGGGTAAGTTTTCGATTTCTGTTGTGTTCGTTGGAAATGTTGCTGCAGAGATATCCGATTGGCTTAAAGTTCAATTGGGGAAGTAATTCCATAAGAAAATGTTATTTTAATTCTGTTGGGGATCTGAGAGGCTTTAAAAATGTTTTTCTTGGTGAAAAAGGTTCTATAATTCATTGGGTAATTTTAGGTATTTTTGGGGATTTTTTGTATAAATTTTTGGGAGGTGCCAATCGGCAAGGTGTGTGAGGTGCCAAACAGTTATGGCACAGTCTTTTGGACTACTTCGGGAAGGTAAAGGAACAGTTCTGAGTGGTATGTGGCTGGGAACTATCGATCGGCATACTCCTTCGCCTCCTATAAATAGGGGCAAGATTTCTTCATTTTTCACAACTTTCTGATCTTCTATCTTTCGCCTTTTCTTTTTGTGAACTGTTATAGCATTTTTTTCTCTGCCAAGACTAAGAAATGATGGATTTTCAATCAGTGCGGTCCATATAGCATGGTTGAGTGTTGATGACTAGGCGTATTTAGAGGTCAGGCCAGGATGTCGCTAGTGCCAGGTAGTGAGAATGTCTTTAACTTGTTCGAGCCAGTTACAGATGAGTGATCTCTTCTAAGTGAGCCGGTGCACCATCGATACTCTAGGGTGGTGAAACCTAGTGGTTATGTAAGTGTTAATGACCTTTGGTATTTTCATTTTTCATTGGTGTGTTTCTTTATTTTGATTTTTCCTCTTGCTTTAACATACTAATATATCTACGTCGAATTTGTGTTCTCGGGGGACAATGGGGTTCAAGGTTGTCTGGGTGTGCCTTCCTCCAGTGGTGCATTGGGTGGTTTAATCAGTTGGCTTTGGTAATTTTACATTTTCATTGTATGAGACGCACCATATTACGGATGTCCGCTACGCTTTGGGGGAGAAGTGGTGGGATACCCCCCACACTATGCATGTTAGCTTTGGAGAGATGACAGTGACTCCCTTGGATGTACAATAGCTGCTGGGGCTGGACTGTAAGGGGGCCTAGATAAAGGTGGACCGGACTATGCAAGTGACACCGGCAGTGGTGGAGGCAACATTGGGTGATGTTGGGAGGATAGTCTCATGGGACTCCATCCGTCTCTCTCTTTTGAAGGAGGTTGTGTTGACGAGCTGCAGGTGTGAAAGATGGCCTGTTTGTTTATTCTTTTACCGTTAAAAGGGTTTTTGGTGGCGACTTCGTCCAATTGTGGTTTTGGCCTTATTTGAGGGTATTCTCGGATATTCCTCGCTTTGACTGGGGGAGACTTACTTTTGTGACCCTTTATTTATCTTTGGATGCATTCAGTCGGTGCTGCCAACAGACCTTTACTTGGGCCATGTATCTTTTGGAGGTAATATTTTCTTTTTGTAATTTTCCTTTATGCATTTTATTCTTGATTCCTTGATTTATTTATTTTGATTGATGACCCTTGTCCATTTGTAGATGTGGTTTTATGAGCTAATTGGGATTGATGCCTACTTGATCGATTTAAAGGATGAGTTAGTTGGAGACTTCTGTTGTACGTACCGGTGGCGAAAGTCCGACCGACAGTCGAGACAGTCTCTCTCTTTAGCAGTGGTGCGTCTGGTCTTTAATGGCCTGTCGTGCGATCGTGTAATCCTCTTTCCACTTGAGACCATTTTTCCCTTATGTTCTTTTCAGATATTGATTTTTCATTGGGGATCTTGCAGGTGACCTTCTATCCCTAGGGGACAACCATTCAGAATATGGGGGTGACCAAGGGGAATGCACAGCTGCATTGTCTGTTGGCTCATGAGTTTTTTTATTTCTGGTACTTGAGGGAGAGAGTAGTTCAACATGTGGTGGAGGATGAGGTGATGGTTCCACCTATAAGGCCCCTATGTATATGAGGTGGGAGTAGGAGATGTTGTAGGAGACGAGGGTGGCGACGATGGTCGACGAACCTTATTCGTCATATACTCACACGGCGATAACTTATGATTATCTGCATTTCGTGTCGAGCTGGCTGATGTCCCTCAATATATATGACGTTATGTCTCTTGCCCTTATCCTCGCCCTCACCACCCTCACGCTCTCGGGAAGCACTCTCAACAGCCTCGAAAGTGTCATTCACATGAGTATCCTTGGTGGAACATATATCGTCGCCGCTCACATGACATGCCATAAACGCAACAAATTTACGCTCAATGGGGGGAACTCTCTCCCTCTTTCGGGTCATTATCACTTAAGGTGGCGTTGTATGCTATCGGTTTCTTGCCCTCTTTCTTAAGTCTAGAGGGACACTCAGCTACATTGTGAATATACCCCTCACACCCAAAACAACGATCCGAATCATCTCTCCCAGGCTTCTCAAACTTATCCTTATAGGTGGACTCTACCTTGTTATTCTTGAATTTCTCAAACTTTTTAGCATCTTTCGATTGATTTTGAAATTTAAGGAACTTTTTGAACTTCTTTGCCAACACGACGACATCCTCAAAGTCAGAATCGGAACCGTCATTTGAAACTTTAGTTTCCTCCTTCAAGGCTTTCAATGTAATGCCCTTTTCTTTCTTTGGCACTTGCTTGGAGGTAAACATATCGAGTTCATAGGTTTGGAGGTCTCCTACGATCTCTTCTAGTTTCGATGAGTTAAGCATACCGAGGAAATTCATAGCGGTCATTTTCGCATTAAACCTACTCGCCGATGATCTCAAAATTTTCTTAATCACTCGGTCATCGGGAATCTTCTCACTTAGGTTAAACGCCGTATTATTAATTGTAGACAACCTAATGTAAAACTCATCAAATGTCTCACTCTCTAACATCTTAATCGTCTCAAACTGTGTAGTGAGATTTTGCAACTTAGACACCCTAATCGCATTTGTGCCCTCGTGAGTGAGTGAAAGTGAATCCTAAGAATCTTTCTATGTTTCACAAGTCATGATACTATTATACTCTTCAAGTGTGACATGTGAGGAAATAATGTGCAGACCTTTAGAGTTATACAGTGCAAGCCTATGTTCAGTCTCAGTCCATGACTCAACGAGTTTCAAAATAGTGACCTCACCCTCTCGTGTGATAGGTGGTGACCATCTTTTTTCTACAGCTAACCAGACATGCTCATCAATTAATTTTAATGACTTTTCATTCGCATTTTTCAATAAGCATAATTAGTGCTATAAAAAATAGGAGGGCAAAAACTGTCATAATTTTCAAAATTCATCCTTACAAGCAAAAAAAGGATCAAACACATTGAAAATTTATTTCCAGCTCTGATACCACTTTGTAAGTCCCGAATTTAACTTAAACAAAAACTTTTTCTTAAGCAGGATTAAGTTAAGGATGAATACAAACCAACTTTTTCTTTTTGAAAAACTCTTTTCAATTTTCTAAACCACACCAAGATGTGACATGAATTAACTTAACCAAATTTTATATTGTTTAACCCTAAGCATGAAAATAGTGATTAAAGCAAGTAAAATAGAGTAAGGTAATACTCACAACGCCGATGTACGAGGAAAATCACAAACGGTAAAAACCTTGGATGACCCAGGCCAGACAATCACTATGACAATGGTTTTACTAAGTCAGACTGTAGTCTTACACAACGACTCAATACACCCACGAGACTTGATGCTCCACTGATCTTCTACCAATCTTCACAACGCCCACGTTGAAAATAACCTTCTTCTATGATGCTCGTCCACAGCAGTCGCCTTCACGAATGCCTCGGTATCCACTGATACGGCCATGTGTCGTCTACGATATTGAACGCGAAAGTAACCTTCTTCGCTTCTCCACCGTAAAACCAACAATGTTCAAGTGTTTAAAAAACCCAACTTGATGCAACAAATATCACATAATCATATGGTAATGATAACTCAGATCTTTATAAAGTCTAAGGGTAATCTATATTGAAAAGCCTTAGAAAACTCTGTGCAGAAAAACCCTCTGGATTGTAAACTGTTTTTCGTACTGCACACACACACACTTCAAAAAAACTATAAAACACCTATTTATAATTACTTTAAGGTGATGGATTCTCATTCGAACGAGATACTACATCGTTCTAACGACAGTAGCTCTCATTCGAACGACATTATATGTCGTTTGAGCGACTTCGCCCAGATTAGCGTCCAAACCAAATCAATCGCTAATCCTTCCTTATCAGCTCTAAACGAAGTGCAAACAAATAAAATATTTTAAAAACATTTTCTTTAATAAAACATCCTTATTTTTATAAAATTAAATTTTGAGTTTCATTAACATTATGCATTCATACCCAAGTGATCTCGGAATGCAATTAAACTTTGAAGATGAGAAATTCACACCAATTGAACTTCGGCATATTTAATTCCTTGAAGCTGTGCCACAACATCTTCAACTAATCTTCGACACATCATAGTCTGTGGGGGATTGGACAATAAAAATCTACCTATGACTAAAATATATTTTATTTCGAGAATAAGTCAAAACCTACATTAAGACTCAATTGGAAATTTGGTCCTTACAATTGTTGATTTTTTTCCTGGTTATTTGGTGCTTCTTTATTTTAGTTTGGTATTTTTCTTTTTGATTGACATTATGGATGATTAGAGCACTAACAGAGATATTTATATGTTGGCAAAATGTACTCCATTTCAAATGTGTTTTCTTTGTGATTGACACTGTTTTTTCTTTGTAGTTGACACTAAGGAGATGTTTTTGTCATCATCCATTGTTGAGACACAAATTTACTCAGATATTCCTATTTGGTTCATCTATCATGGCCAAAGGTGTTGATATCACTTGTTCTAATGCGTCTACTCCATCGGTTGTTGATTTTTTTCTCAGTTCCAATGCCACCATTACTTTAAGTCCCCCCCCCCTCCGCTTTTCATGTTCAAGTTGCGAAGCCCACTTGGATTATAGATTTTTGATCCACTTATCACATGATAGGAGACTCATATCTTCTTTTCTCACTCACCATATTCACTTGTCGGTATGTGCGTATCGCGAATGACTCTCGTACATGTATCCATGGCAAGGGAGAGGTATGTTTGTCTCCCAATATTCCTCTTTCCTCAGTTTTTCATTGCCCTAATTCCTATTTTAATCTCTTACCTGTTAGCAAACTTGTTAAAAATATTAATTGTGCTATTGTGGTTTTTCTTACCCATTGTATTTTTCAAGATTTGAGTTTGAAGATGACTATTAGCAGGGGTTATGAGCACGACAAGTTGTAGTATTTCGAGGAACCTCCATCAACTCAATTTTGCACCCTTAGTCTTAGTGTTTCATCTTACCAAATCCTAATTCTTTTAATGTATCCCCCAAGACCTTGCAGTCGTGGCATGCCCGCCTTGGGCATGTCATTATTTAGGATAACAAATTCTTATGTGAAGTATGTGAGCTCTTAAAACATACTAGGACTATTTATATACCATTTATGATTTGTTCTCTAGGTATGTTTGATTTGATTCATTATGATGTGTGGGGATTGCCCTTTGTTATTGCCTTTTCGGGTCATCTCTATTATGTGACCTTAATGGATGATTATTCTCGATGTACTTGGGTGTATCTTCTTAAGAGGAAATCTTATGTTCTTCCCTTATTTGTCAAATTTCTCCAAATGATTAAAACTCAATTTAATATGTTGGTTTGTAATATTCAGTCCAATAATGGGTCTGGGAATGTTTATAATGACTTTAGGTCTCAACTTGATCAAAAATAGATATTGCTTCAAATCACTTGCTCATATACCCCCGAAAAAAATGGGGTGGCTGAACGAAAAAAAACACCACCTAATGGGAGTATTTTATGATTTTTGAGTGGTATGAAGGTGCCCAAATCCTATTGGTATCTTGCTGTCCTTAATGCTATTTTTATCATAAATCGTACCCCAATTTGGGTTTTAGGGGGGAGCCGCTTCTTCAATGCCTTAAACTTTATAACACTATATTCCATATTCTTCCCTGTGTGTTTTGGTGTACTTTGTTTGTTCATAATCACAATCACCCTCAGACCAAACTTGACGATAAAGCTATTCGATGAATTTTTAGGGTACTCCTCGACATTTGAAGGGTATTGGTGCTATGATCCGGCATCAAAACATATGTATCATTCTCTTACTATTACTTTATATAAGCATGTCCCATTTTATAAGGGTGAAATCACTTACTATTTCCTTCCCCCTTGCCTCCGTTTGATGAATTTCCTCATGTAGCTCGTCCCATTCCCTTATTTTATGAGGCTTACTTTTTATCCTCCCAAGACTACTTTGTAGGTACATTCCAGTTGCCCTAGGCCGCCTCTACCAGTTCCCTCTTTGAACCCGGACACATGTATCATAGATCACCCTTTATCATCTAATACTTTAGATTTTCAATCTTCATATCCTTTTCGTGTTCGGTTCCCCTTCTCGATATGGTCATGCTTGTAGCACTAACATCTATATATTCCAGGATACTTCATATGGTGTTCTTTCACGACCCTTTTGATCCTACCTTATCCAAATTGACTCCCTTTCTATTCATCATTTTGTCCTTGAGTCTCTTTAGAATAGTATGTGGGTGGATGCAATAAAAGTCGAGATTGATGCTTGGGATATAAATGACATTTGGAAGCTTGTATACATACTTCCCAATGAAAAGACAGTTAGATGAAAATGGGTGTTTATTTTGAAGTAATTAGTTTATGTCTCCATTGATCGCTATAAGGCGAGACTGGTCACTAAGGGATTCACTCGGGTTTTGGGGAAAGATTTTGGTGCTACTTTTGCCCCAGTTGCCCAACTTATGTTTCTAAGACTTCCCATCTCTCTAGTAGCATCCCACTATTGGACTTTACAATAGTTGGATGTCAAGAATGCCTTTCTTCATGGAGATTTATCTGAGATTATCTATTTAAATCCTCCATCAGATTTTGAGTTAAGGTATAATATGTAAGGAAAGTATGTATGTTTAGAAAGTCACTATATGGCCTAAAATAGTCTCCACGAGCGTGGTTCAACAAATTCAGTGAGGTGATTACCTCTAGGGGATATACTAGATGTCACTCTAATCATACATGCCTCATTCGTCATCACTCCGACGGTAGATGCATCATCTTGTTGGATTATGTAGACGATATGACCATTATTTGGGGGGATGATGTCGATAGGATTGCTAAAGTTAAATGGAACATTGAGAGAGTGTTTGATATGAAAGATTTAGGTCCACTCCACTACGTTCTTGGGATTGAGTTAGCGCGGTCTCGACGTGTAATTTCCTTATCTCAATGAAAGTACACTTTAAATTTACTATAGGATATTGGGATGATAGAATGTCACCCTGAATCCACTCCGATGGACCCTAATGTAAAGATCTCAATCTAAACGGGTGATTTGATTCAGTATCCTTTTGTTTATGATAGTTTGGTTGATCTCCTTATCTTCTTGACTAACACAAGGCCATATTTGGCATTTTCTGTTTAATATGGTTAGTAAGTTTATGCATGCTCCACGCACCACACACATGAATGTCGTCTACCATATCTTGAACTACCTCAAATATTTCCACTTATTGGGTTATTTTATGCATCGGGAACTCAAATTCCTTTTTTATTTCACTCATGGAGATTATATAGGGTCTAAGATTAATTTATTGTCCCCTTCAGGTTTTTGAACTTTCGATAGTTCTCATCTCATCTGATGGAAGAGTAAAAAGGAGGTCGTAGTTTCTCGCTCTTCTAGTGAGGAAGAATACTGTGCAATGACTCAGGGTACATGTGAGCTCTTGTGGCTTTGATCCATTTTGGGATAATTTGGTTTTGTGGAGAAAGGATAATTTAAATTATTCTATTATAATAAATTAGCAATTTTTCTTTCATCTAATTTCGTGCTTCATGAGAGAACAAAGCACGTAGAAGTTGATATTCACTTTCTCGAGGAAAAAATAAGGCCTGACATTAGTTGTCCTATTTTTGTCCCCTCTTCAAATCAGGCTGCATATTTCTTCACCAAATCAGTCGAACCATCTCTGCGTTAGTATTCATTAGCAATCTGAGCTTAGTTGACATATTCACCCTAACTTAAGGGGGAGTGTTATATT
The DNA here is from genome assembly GCA_949130495.1 of Sambucus nigra. Classification (NCBI taxonomy): domain Eukaryota; kingdom Viridiplantae; phylum Streptophyta; class Magnoliopsida; order Dipsacales; family Adoxaceae; genus Sambucus; species Sambucus nigra. The sequence goes on from OX422220.1 coordinate 77,794,431, forward strand.
TTTTTCTTTTATATTAAGGTTTGTAATTTGTTGGGCTTTACTATTTTTTTAATCTTTTTTATTTTTATGTCATATATGTTATAGGTACGTCCATATATTTGTATAAACACATAAATTTGGCCCCATTTTGGGTAAGTCGTTACATTATACAATCTTCTATATATAATTCTTTTGAAATTATTTAATTATTCTAAGATCCATTATCACAAACTTATTTTTTGGGGGTTATCCAATCCATGTTTTGAATATCTCATAATTATTTTATAATAGATATATTTTTAAATACATACATTTGTTTATGCTTGGTCAACAAAAAGCTTGATCATAAAATCAATTATTGTATTATTGCGCATTTATCTCTTTTAACTCACTCAACACACTTTACTTTTAGAATTGACAATTATGACATATCATTATATAATAATATTTCTCTCGCTGAAAATGAACAATCACACCAATCAGAAAAATGCAAAAGTTTTTTCAGACTTAGTAAGCTTGAAGCTACATGGTTGGCAATTTTTATAACCTTAATTTTTTGTCATAAGCTTTTGTGATTTATATATAAATATATTTATGTTTTATATAGGTGCATATATCTATCTCACAAAATCTTTATCAACTATTATTATCACAAAGGTATGTATGTTATAGTTATTATTCACCCTCTATATTTCTTATATTGAATTTTGGAAGAATATAGTATTTATCACATATTTTTTACATTTTATTTTGATGAAACACTCTTACCACCGTTAGAGGAAGGGATCTACCTAACTGAAGTACAAATTGTTCCAGTGGAATAGTCTATTCTTAAAGAACGATAAGAATTATCGTGGAATGCTTCCAGTTTGTCTCATCTAATTTCCCGTATCGCTCAATTTGAAAATGAAGTGGAAAATGATATTATAACATCAAGTGATTATGACAATTAAAATGTCAAATGCAATCACACGGACTAGTTGCAAATGTGCTTGCCATAATCATTGTTCCTGTTGGACAAGATAAATTTGGCAACAATTAAATTTTGTTGTACACCACGATGTAAGGAAAACATATTGGTCCCAACTAATTGACTCCCTAGTAATAAAGGTAAAAAAAATCCCAAATAATGCTCCAATAGAGGTTATACACGACACTCAAAAAGTGGTTATGAATAAAAGTTTCTAAAAAATCCTATAAGAGTTTTTTGTGGTTTTATTCTTAAAACTATGAAATAATAGTTTATATTTCAATAAAATGATTGTTTAGTTCATTCAAAATGATAACCACGTTTGTGATAATGTTTTATATTTATTTTTTAAATATATTGTTTATAACGTCAGTTAATTGTACTTACTAGAGATTCCAATATGATGGGTACGGCTTGATCACAGGATATCGAAATTTCGGTTTTGGTATAATTGAACAGTTCACAACCTAGATAAGGAGTTAACATCATATTGGTATGGCTATGTGTACAATACCAATAGTTTATCTTAAACTAGATAACATGTCTGATTGTTTGAGAACTTGGATGGTAGTTCAAAAGAGGATTGCAGCTGGTACATTCAAGAATGTATTGGACATGATCACTCATGATATTTAAGTCTAAGAGTTATCTTAATTAGACTTAATTAATCTCACACCATTTGCAAAGGGTGCGTATATTCTTAATCCTGAGAGTTACGAGGACTAAAATGCTTGCACAATTTTTGCCTTGATTTCCATGGGTGTGATTCAATCTTAGATTTAATCAAATGATCCCCTCATATTGGGAAATGTTTATGTGATTAAGTATGGGATCATAATTCGATGGAATTTTCCTTTAAGAAAGATCTTGGATTGTAATAACCACTTGATAGACTTATAAGATTTGTTTACACCAGTAAACATGATTTGCGGATTCTTTTATAATCTCGTGGAGTATTAAATAAGCTAAATCTGAGAATCAAAGAATTGATTAGATGTGATTTTGACTTAATTAGAAAAAAATGATTTGACTAAGCAGGGATTGAAAACTTAATACAGGGATTTACATTATATACCAAATCAACTTTGCAAATAAGATCTCATTATTCCTAGTGATTTTGAGATAGTTGAATTTGAGTGCATTCATAATTATTTAGTGGAATTTGTTATGATTAAATAAAGGAAGGAAATAAATTGTAGGAATATAATTTAGCATTTTTTAGTATTTATTTGGAAACCAATTTATTTATTTTTATGTTGGGTCCCTAGTATAGCCCATATGCCGAAGTAAAAAGGACCACATTATCTTAAAATCGAGTTCAACCCAAGACCATAACTTACACTAATATATATTTATGTAATCTAGGAATTTAATATTTATAATTATTATTTAATGTTATAGAGTGGGGAAGAAAATACTATTCACATTTTTGTAAAAAGTTTTATAGATAGAGGTCCAAAGGTGCCACCACACCTACCTATATTTGGTAAGATCATATACTATAAGATCCAAGCATTTCGGTGAAAACAAGAAAACTTTTGGAAGATCAAAATAAGTCATCCCCTCATCAAATAACTTTTCTCCATATTCGGATTGCAACTGGATCCGAAATGGTATTGTACTAATTCATAACCATAGATTTAATCTCTTAAACCTAGTATTTGATTTTTTTGTGTATATCAATCCCCAATAATCAGTATGATATCCCTCAGTTTAGGTTGGTCATAATTGGGAGAGGTTCACTTTGTCCACCTTGAGAAAGTCTAGTATGCATGTTGTATGATAAGTCATGTATGTGTGTTATTCCACACTAACATTGTTTCACAGAGGTGTTTTGTGTAAATATCTTCCATTCAGGTCACATATGTTTATTTTATGTGACTGAATCCTATGATGGTTTATCTGTAGTTATTCTGGCTCTGAGATTCGATATGGTCGTAATGATTAGGCTTTTTGTAATTATTTCTTTATCATTATATTCAGAGGAGTATGTGAGTATATTTGATAGTTTTTTACATTTGGAATCATGTATTTACACGGTATGAGGTTGGACAAAGTTTCATGAAGTTCCGTGATGATATGAGAAAGTTATTGAGGTTTTTGTATGGCAATGGAAAACTCGAGATGAAGTTGTTAATCTATAGACCCAGGTCATTCCGATTAAATGTTACGAATTTTTAAGGTTTTATGTCATTCTTGCCGATTTAATGTGGAATCTTCGTCCCTATCACTTTTTCTAGAAGTTAAAAAATGTATAGAGATCCAAATTTTTATGAAGTATACATCGAGCAGGTCGTTAGTTACAAAATAAGTCAACTTCAACAAGGATTCTAGATCTTGAAGAATTCTACTACAAAAACTCGTCATGGAATGGGAATTATTTTCTTATTTGAACTATGACTGCTTAATTATTGTGACTATACCATCTTGCATGTTGATAATTTCTTGCATTAATTAATTGAGTAATTAGGATACCACATTTTTATGGATAACATGGATATTTATTGCAACAGGTCTAGATCATCGATTTTTCCATGAAATATCGTTTTATTTATTCTTTTCTAAATTGAATTTAAGTGGATAATTTATTTAAAGGGATACTAGGATGGGGTGTCTACAAAGCCAAATGGGGCTCGAAAGTTCTCAGTTGCCTTTAGATCAGTACTCGAAGTAGAACCTAGGGTTTATGGAGAGCGGAGGACTGTTAGGGACCTGAGAAGTTACTTAGAGGGTTACTAGGATGGAGTGTTTACAAAGCCCCTCTACAGGCGAGATTGGATTAAGCGAAGGTCGTTAAAAGATAGACACCTCATCGATGTTCGGGAAGAGGGTTAGGGTTGGTTATGTGGACCTAGGTGCTAAGGTGATCGATTTAAAGGGTTAAGATTGATTCTGCGGACCTAGAGATTATAAAGACCATTTGAAATGGCCGAGGTTTATTCTTCAGATCTAAATATTAAAATGAGTAATTCAGAGGGTTGAGCTCAATTCGGCGGACCTAAAGGGTGAAATAAACTATTTAGAGGGTCGAGGTTAACTCCGCGGTCCTAAAGATTAAAATGACCAATTCAGAGGGTGGAGGTTGATTCTACAGACCTAAAGATTGAGATGACCAATTCAGAGGTTTGAGGTCGATTTTGCGAACTTAAAGATTAAAATGACCGATTTAGAGGGTCAAGGTCGATTATGTGGATTTAAAGATTGAAATGATAGACTCGGAGGGATAAAATCTATATGATAATGTGCCGGAACATGAGGAGTAACACGTGTGGGAGTTCATGTGGAAACATGTATAAGAACTCGTGTGGAAGCATATCCGGGAACACGTGTATGAGAAACTCTTCCCAGCTTAATACATAACTCTCTAAGGTGACCTCTTTATTTGCAATGGGAACAAACATAAATAGGATTGGGTCCACCTTGCTCAAAACATCTAGGATGATCTATCCTGGGTGAGTTATCTCTCCTAGGTGGGTTAGGACAAGGGCCATAAGGATCCATTACAAATTCATGAATTGACTTAGGTGCGACTTTGGAAGTGGATGCACTATCATAACCTATTATTTGCCTCTCAACATTTCCTAACACATGATCGGAGAGCGTCTTTCCAACCTTCTTAGTTTTGTCTTCTAAAGTGACCTTGACCTTTGGGGCACATTCGAGATCAATCTCGAGTTGGGATACATGGACTTCAAGTTTCTCACGATTCTCCAATGAAGATTGAAGATCTCTCATAAGACTAGCCATAATGTTGGTCAAATCGGTCGTCTCCATACCTAAACTAATCAACTGCTCACATACAAAAAAATTTACCTTCTCGAGTTGACTCACTAACGCCTCACTCTCTCTCAAAACTTTCACCTCTTTCTCCAAATCTAATACACTAAGAGACTAATATATATTAAACTTTTTCATTTTCAAGGTCTCGGTGTAAAGATCACTAAAATATTTTGAGAGACCACCTTCTCCCTCACTCAAATTCTAATCCTCACCCTCACCCTCACCCTCACTCTTTCCAGAATAAATCAAAACAACGTCGTGGAACTCACGTTTAGAAATGTCCTAAAAAATGTGGGAAAAATTAGAGGTATTAGCGTGACTATCCATTAACACAATACATGGTTCATATGTTGATTCTCCCCCTGAATCAACAAACTCGATGTCACTATCTTACCCTGGATATCTCCCCTTTTTTTCATTCCTTTTTCCCAGTGGGAGTGGGGGGGGGGAGGGGGGGGGGGAGAGGGAAGGAGAAAAGTTATCATGCCCTGCTTTCTCTAAGAGTGCTTCGGCCGTCTTTGGTGTGGGGTGAATGTAGATAGATGGAGTCGCCAACTTATGTTGTACAAAACAGGTAAAAGAACAAGTTGTCACCTCGATAGAGCGTCATCAAACTGATGCTTACGAAACCAATAGTTCGAAGGTTCGAGGGCTAAGTTACGGAATGGGAAGGTGTTAGTCACCCATCCCGACCTTTCAGGCTCTCATGGGCTTGTGTTACTATTCTCCTTAATTTCTCCGTGAAATATATGTGCGTGTATATATAAATGGAGATCGAAATCCCCAAACTCATATCATGGAAAAGATAAAGTGAGATCATCCAGAGGAATGTTCCCGAAATAAGATCTAGAACATATGATGACTGCGTTTATTGAGATATAGATCGTTATGATGAAATGAAAATATATACTGTATGAACTGCCGATAAGGATCACAAATAGAATATATATTGAAATAATATATAGATGAAAAGGAGACAAATGCGAAAATGGGAAAATTAGAAAATTGAGAAATTGGACTCGAGTTTCGGGTTTTAGTCCGAGATGCCTACGTAGCCTATAAAGGCATCAAAGTCCACGTAGTTCACTTGTGGCATAAGGGTGAGGTTTATCCCATAGATTCGAATGGGAATTTATTATATGTGTGTGTGTAGCAAATGTATTTTAGTTTTGAGAAATGGTGGTGGATAATCCTGTTGGAATTTATAGGTATAACCCTCTTTATTCTTTGTTTTGTGTTTCTTATAGAAAATAAAGTATGTGCAATATAACTAATAAAGGATGAGATATTAATGTGTATGAACCAAATTAAAAGCTACATTACAAATTTATGTAACTAATTAAAAATAAAGAATTTAAAAAAAGAGAAGGATTTTTGGACCTTATTTGGAGAATTGAGGCTTGATCTTGATCCTTGATGAACTACCTTGAACGTTGAGATGAATGTTGGAAGAGAGAGAATGAGATTTTTCTAAATTGGGTAAGAAAAGGATGGGAATGAAAGATGGAAAGGAATTTCACGTAAGGAAACTTCACTGATTGCAAGAGAATGTTGCTGAGATCACTGGTATTGATTGATCTCAGGTCCATTGGGAGTGAGGTCATGCGCTCTATTTATAGGGTAAGGGGGTACCAATTGGCATAGCCCTATCCTTGCCAATTGATAGGTGACCCTAGACACACTGTCGATACGCAGGGAAGTGGACCTTCTAATCGACAACCTCTTGCAGATTGTTTTAAAAAATGATCGTAGAACGCAATTCGTAAATCCAAATTATGCATGGGGTATACCATTAAAAAGGTGATTTAGAGACCTTCAAGATTCCCTTGGGCCTCTCTCGGGTCTGGGAGTTGACTTTGGCCAAATGGGGCTTGAAAGTTCTCGTCGATCTTTTGGATGGGAAATCTTCGGACAGAAATGGATCATTCATCCAAACCGTAAGTCAGAATTGCGCACAGGGTGAACTATTAGAAAGTTTATGCTCGTTATTTCGATATTCCAATGATTTTTGCCCGGTTCAGAAAGTTGATTTTGGTCAACTGGGGTTCGAAAGAGCTCGATGACCTTTAGAAGTAAAACGAGTTATTCGTCTGAACCATTATGCCGATTCGTGCATGAGGAAGATCATTGGAAATGGGATTCAAATTCCTTCAAAGATTCTATGAGCTTTTGCTCTAACAATAGAGTTGATCGGAGTCAAACGAGGCCCAGGAGCGCTCGATGGCCTCTAGATTGATACTCGTAGTATGACGTAGGGTTTGTATTGAAATGGGGAGGTTCTAGGGACCTAAGGAGAAACTTATGGGGTCCTATAATGTGGGGTCTACAGAGCCCCTCGACGGGTGAGTTCTGAATAAGTGAAAGTCGTCGAATAGACACCACATGATGTTTTAAGAAAGAGGTAGATTCTACGAACCTAAGGGATGAGGATGACTGATTCAGAGGGGCAAGGCCAATTTTAAGGACCTAAGAAATGCTGGGGATAACCGATTCTATGGGTCGAGGTTGATTATGAGGACCTAGGGTATAGAGCGACCAATTCTACGGGTCAAAACCAATTATAATGGTTAAAGATGGTAGCAACTAATTATGAGGGTCGAATCCAATTCTGAGGGCTTAAGATGGAGCAACCAATTCTACGGGTTGAGGTAAATTCAAAGGACCTTTAGTAAGAGCGAACAATTCTGAGGGTCGAGGTTAATTCTTAAAACCTTAATTAGGGCGACCAATTCTGAGGGCCAAGGTCAATTCTGAGGACCTTAAGTAGGGATCAACCAATTCTGAGGGTCGATGTCAATTTTGAGGACCTTAAGTTGGAAGCGACCAATTACAAGGGTCGATTATAATTATGATGATTTAAGTAGGGAACAACCAATTTTGAAGGTCGAACCCAATTCTAGGGCATAAGATGGAGTGACCAATTCTGCGGGCTGAGGTTAATTCTGAGGTTCTTAAGTAAGAGTGACCAATTCTAAGGGCCGAATTCAATTCTGAGGACCTTAAGTAAGGCAACCAATTTTAAAGGTCGAGCTCAATTATAAGGACCTTAAGATTGGAGAAACCAATTCTGCGCACTCATGCTCGTCAAGGGTAGACTCTATCCTAATCTCGCGCAGTTGGTTACTAAAACCGAGATTAATAACAAAAAATTCATCTTCATTAACTTGAACGTGATTATATTATTTATTATTAACCTTACTAAGATCAACTAAGAATTATTCATGTGTAAAATCATTATCATCATCATCATAAAGACTTTGATTAGAATAAAGACAATTAATGTAAGGCATAATAAGATACTCAAAATCATCATTTTTTTCATTATTGGGAAAGAACGAGTTGAGAACCTCATCGAAGGAGGTATCTATTACATAAGAATAGGGAGGAATAACAAAAGAAGAGGAAATGAGATAAACATTAGAGTTGGGTTGTATCTTAGAAGGTGTAACTGGTATAGCATGCCAGTTGAGGAGAGGTGCATCAACAACTTTGATCAGGCGGGATGGATTCGATGATGTAGCGCTTGAGTGGATCATGTAGAGTGTCAGCCTCAGTGTCTGTAAGTTGAATAAATCCTCGGATTCACTTCCCTCGAAATCTCTGGTAGCAACTATGGTCTTCTCAATGAGTGGTCGTATATGATGCTGGGAAGTTTCAACCCTTGAGTAGCTATCTTAGAAAAATATCTCTATTATCAGTTTCATCTTCTTGTTCACATGATCATACCATGATTCGGGAAAACCATAAAAAGGGAAATCTTCACCCTCTCTGATGAATCTTCCATTCAAATAATCCCCTGAGACAGTCTTAACACTTTTTATCCTTCTCTTCAATCGAGGTTATTGGAGCATTCTGAGTTCTTCTACTGCTGGTTGATAACCCAGGACACAAGGAGGAAATGGCTTATTTAACACTATAGGTTCTAGTATTCCCTGTTGTCGTCTTCCTAGCCCCGGTCCGGGCATAAAATGCATATTTTTGGATAGCTGTATCATATTGACATTACCGTGAGAGTTATGTTTTGGATAAAACCTATCTTTGAAATCATCCCTTACCGGGAGCGGAAGTGGTTCGAACTTTAGTATCTCTAGTATCGGGTTATTGGTGCTGTCATTCTCAGTATTATCATAGTTCCCAAGATGTGATGACCTACCCATTAGCGAAGAACTTCACCTTCTGATGTAGGAAAGAAGACATACCCTTGATACTATTGAGACATGGTCGTCCAAGCAATAGATTAAAGCAAGCTGGGATATAGATGACTTAGAATTTAAAAATGGGATTTATATGGCCAGCCCCTATTATAAGCTTTATGGATCCCATCACTCCTCGATGGGTATTATCATAAATTCTCATTGCGATGAAGGTTGGAACGAGGTCGCTCACTTTTAGGCCCAAGAAATTGAGGGTTCTCAATGAGAAAAAATTAAGAGTTAATTCCCTATCGACAAACGAAAGTGGGACGATCTTTCCCATGACTTCGACGGAGATGTTGAGAGCATAGTTGTGATTTGGACCAAACTTGAGGATTTCTTCTTTGGATGAGGAAAGCATTTTAATAGAGGTTAGAGATCCGAACAGATTCACTGCTTCTTTTGGAGTGGTGGAAGGAGGAACTGTGGGTTCATTGAGTAGCTTGATCAAGGTATTCCATTGCAGCTAGGAAGACATAAAGAGTCCCTATAGACTGATGTTAACTTGGATTTTCTTTAACTAATCGAGGATCTTGCTCTTCTCGAGGATCATTTTTGGCATAGGAACACCTTTTCCTTTTTCGATAGATGTTGATTGCGGGTTTGGAACTTTGTAATGTCTCCCTGATATAGTCATATGGTTCATAGAAGATGGGAAAATTTGAAACCCCACTTCCTCATCTATCTAGAGTTGTTCGGACACCTTGTTGATTTCTTCTACTAGCTCTTCAAACGATATCATTCCACATATACTAACTATTGGGCCAGTCTTTTCTGGGTTTTGCTCTTCATCTGAACTATCAAATTCGACTCCCCATCCGGTGGCAATGACATCATCTTTCCATAAAAAGTCAATGCACTCAACAACCTCAATGGCCTATTCGTATAGATCCTCCCACTCAATTGGGAGATATATAAGTGAAATGACCAAGTGCCCTTATAATTTCAAAGCATCAAGAGCTCGGACATATTGTAAATTTCACCGGTCTGTCAGAATAAGTCTGCTATGATTTGGAAGACATCATCTAAGTTGACTTCATCGGTAGGTACCACATAATTATCTGACTCTTAAGCCTATTTCCGAGCTTCTAAGAACAACGTACTGAATCTTTGGAAATCAATGGTCATTTGTGAGAGCAATTTCAGCCCGAACTTTAGAAGCTAGTTCAATATTATTGATAATTCCATATTCTTCCCTCCGAAACGTGTATGAACAATAATGCATCCTCTAGGAAGGAGTGATAGTGCCTTATCTATAAAATATGTAGGATGTAAGAGAAAATATGGGCATACTTGGAGGGGTTTAGGGGAGTATATATATGTGATGGGTGATTTATAGGGAATGATCTGGGTAGATGGATCAAATTCTGGGTCTTCTTCTAGGGAGATGGAATTTTCATGATTTGGGAGTGGATTGTGGGTAGTGTTTGGTTTAGGATTGGCTGGTGGGGCGATGATACCCCGATCAATTAGACCTTGGATTACATTTCTGAGGTGGAAACACTAATCAATGGTATGGCCAGCACTTTGGTGAAAATTACAATGGGCATCTGGTTTGAAATTTTTGGGATGTGGGTTTAGTAATGGACGAGGGTCCAATGGCTTAATAAGATTTTGGCTTAAAAGGGCTTGGTAAACTTTGAAGAGGGGAGCATGAAGCTCGGTATATTTCTTTTTGATTGGGTTAGGGCAGCTTTCTGGTGCCCATGAAGTGGCAGGCTGAAAGATGTTATTGATGGTTGAAATGGTGGTATTGGCAGGCTTTTCATACTTTCTGGGAGTGACATGTCCGTATACTTTGTTCATCTCAACTTTTGTCTTGGCAAGACTTTTTTCAATCTCCACTCGTGCTTCCTGAAGGGCTCAGAAATGGGGGTAGTCCTGTTCTCCCATCGTTGCTCAGACATGGGGTAGTAAATTATTCTTCACAATACTGACTTGATCCTCTTCGGAAGGTAGGTTGTCCATGGTGGTCGCTTTTTCTCTCCACCTTGCTATGAAATTACTGATTGATTCCTCGAATTCGAATTCTGTTTAAGAAGTTCTAAATCACGGTGGGTAACCTCCAACTCTTCGTTATACTTGTACTGTGACATGAATTCACGGACAACATCCTCCTAACTACGGATTCTAGATTCTTCGAGAGATAAGAACCAGTGAAGAGCGTTGTCGTTCAAAGTCTGTTGGAACATCTGGGCCATTATTTTCTCCGAGGAACCTAAGAAAGTCATGGCTCGATGATAACTTCTAAGATGAACAATTGGGGGTCCACTACCCCCGAACTTCTTAATGTTAGGAATCTTGAACTTTTCCAGCAACCTCGCTTTAGGATAGGGATACATATGGGTGTAATGCATGTAGTTCCCGGAGATTCGAACTTGGTCAAACTTCTTGGTCAACATGCTAAGGTCTTCCTTAACCTTGTTAAACTATTCTTCGTTCGGATCAACGGTCACAGTTAGATTAGTACCTGGATGGGTAAGATTTGGCATAGGGAGATGATCTGGCGGTGGCCCATTAGCAGGAGGGGCACGTGGAGCGTGCTGATATTCCTTGGGGACCCAAACAGGTGCGGGCAGACCCATAGCACAAGGAAAGAGGACCTCAAGATCTTCAGGAATAGGGATCCAATTTCGTTGCATCTCATGAACCTTGGTTTGAAGGTTGTCAATCTTGGCAGTAAGTTGGGCTAGGTCCGTCATTAAATTTGGCTGCACACTCGTTACTTGGTCAACGAACTGTGGAAAGTGGATGAAGGTGAATTCTGGACTCGGAGGAAGTAGCGAGGGAACTAACGGAGCCTCGGGGAGGTTCAAGGGAAGATCGAAGTCAATAAGGAGCCAGGCCAAGGGTCAGGTATGCGATCAACCTGAGAAGGTGAAATGATTCGAATTTATTTTTAAAAGAGAAGAGGGAAAACTGTTATTATTGAAAAAGGAGGAAAATATTTTTTTGACTTTTTTGGAAAAGGGGAGGACAAAAATATTTTTGGGTAAAAAGGAGGAAAAATATTTTTGGTATTTTAATAAAAGAGGGGAAAATATTTTTGACACTTTTGGTAAAGAAAGCGGAAAAACGAGAAAAAAGAGTCTCAGCATGATTATTATTATTATTATTATTATTATTATTATTATTATTATTATTATTATTATTATTATTATTATTATTATTATTATGTTTTCACTTGTATTAGGTTTACCTAAATGCGAAAAGAAATGTCGGACGAGACCCGAGCCTCGAAAATTGGGTTTGAAAAATATTTAAAATACGATTTGACTTATTATCGGACTCATGGATAGGATCCCGTTTTGAAAAGGACAAAATCACCCGAAAATTTGGGCGGCATGCCAACCCATCATTTAGGCAGAATTTCAGCTAGTAATCGGCAAACTAAATATAAGTGACCTGGGTTTGATGCCTATATGAAGCTACGCAATTGCTGGGTTAATTGGAAGGGTTCCCCCCATTGGCATGACTTCCACAATATATGTCTTGCTTTTGAGGGCAATCAGTACGTGTGGACAAGCCATTTGATATACTCGAGTGTACATGAATTACCTCACTATATACCTCATGGGGACAGTACGTGTGAGAGAGAATTCGATATACTCGACGTACATGAACGAGTTCCCTGGGATGTACCTCCCATCATGACTTCGATCAAGTGGTACGATGCTGTGAAAACCATTCGATATACATCAAAGGTACTTGGCCAATGAAAGATAAGAGTCATATCGCTTAAGCTAACTGTGATTTTTCGAACCAACGCCCATCACGAAGTTACCCCCCCAGTTACGGGACAAAATTTGGTCAATAGCCATGTTCTTCGGTGATATAGTGTGCAAAATGCATAATTCTTGATTAGTATATTATGGAGAGAATATTTTAGCATGATGAGCACTATGCTAATAGAGAAGAATGTATAAGTATAAAAGGTAAATCTAACATGGAGCATGAAGATTACACTAAGCATGTATATGTGAGGGTGAGTGATGTGTGAATATCTACAAGTGAGTGTGTGGTCATGAACCTAAGCGTTGATCAACTACATGTGGTGTGTGATAAGTGTGGGTGATCATGGATACTGTGTGTTAGTGACACCTAGGCATGGATATTGTGTGCAACATATGGATATAAGTGATCCTACGTGTAAGTAGTGTTAAGTGTACATGGAGAGTATCTACAAGTGTGTGAGTGAGATGTGATACAAACATGAGGTAAATATGTGCAAGAAATAATAGAGGAGAAAAAAGGGAACATACAAGTAGGTGCATACACACATAAGAAGAAAACAATAAGACCCATGCAAATAGAGTCTAGCCCTCTTATGAATGAAAGTCCCCAGCAGAGTCGCCATGGTGGCCAACCCCATGATCTTTCCCCTATAGTCTCTAGACATGAAGTTCTCGGAGGAAAACGGATCGTTCCTCCGAACCGTAAGGCTGATTCACCTATGGGACAGACCTTGGGAAAGGGTATTTAGTGCCCTTTAAGATTTCATTCAGATTTTTTTGGTTCGAAGAGTTGACCAAGGTCAAGTGAGGTCCAGAAGCACCCTATGACCCATCGGAGTAAATTAAGTCATTCGTCTGAACCATAAGGCCGATTCACACACGGAATGGACCATTGGAAAGGTTATTTAGTTCCCTTCAAGATTTCTTTGAGCTTTGTTTGGTTCAGAGAGTTTGACCTGCCTGATGACCCTTTGGAGTAAAAAGTTCCGTTCGTCCGAACCGTAAGGCCGATTCGCACATGAGACAAATCGTTGGAAATGGTATTCAGGCCCTTAGAAGTTTCATTGAGCTTCGCTCAAGCTGTAGCTTTAACGGAGTCAAACGGGTCCCGAGAGCACCCGCTGGCCTCTAGATCAGTGTTCAAAGTGGAATGGATAATTCGTCCGAACTGTAAGGTCGATTCGCGCACGAGGCGTATCATTAAAAAGGGGATTCAGAGCTCTTCGAAGATTCTTTTAGATTTTTCTTAGGAGAGTGTGGACATCCCCTGGATATCTCCCATTTTTTCTTCTCTTTTTCCTGGTGGGGGTGGAGAGGAAAGCAAAAAATGTCTCACGTCGGGCTTTCTCTAAGAGCACTTCGGTCGTCGTCGGTGTGGGGTGAATGTAAAAAGATGGAGTTGCCAGCCTATATTGCACAAAATAGGTAAAAGAACATGTATCCTCCTCGAGAGAGTGGAATCAAAGAGAAACTAATGCTTATAAAACCAATAGTTCGAAGGTTCAGGGGCTAAGTTACGGAATGAGAAGGTGTTAGGCACCCATCCCGCCCTTTTGGTCTTTCATGAGCTTGTATTACTATTCACCTTAATTTTTTCATGAAATATATGGGTGTGTATATATAAATGGATATCGGAATCCCCTAACTCATATCATGGAAAAGATAGAGTGAGGTCATTCAAAGGAATGTTCTCGAAATAAGATCTAAAAAATATGATGTATGTGTTTATCGAGATATTGATCATTATGATGAAGCGATAATATATATTGGATAAAATGACGATTAGTATCACAAATATAATATATTAAAATAATGTATGATGAAAAGGAGACAAATGCGAAAATAGGAAATTTTGAAAATTGAGAAATGGGACTCGAGTCTCGGATTTTAGCCCGAGACACCTAAGTAGCCTATAAATGCATCAAAGTCGATGTAGTTAGCATGTAGCATATGGGTGGGGTTTATCTCATAGATTCGAACGGGAATTTATTATATGTGTGTGTGTAGAAATTGCATTTTAGTTTTGAGAAATGGTGCTGGATAATCCCGTTGGAATTTATAGGTGTAACCTATTTTTTCTTTGTTTTAGATTGCTTATAAAAAATAAAGTATGTGAAATATAACTAATAAAGTATGTGATATTAATGTGTATTAACTAAAGTAAAATCTATATTATGAATTTATGTAACGAATGAAAAATAAAGAATTTAAAGAGAGAGAAGGATTTTTGGACCTTCTTTAGAGAATTGAGACTTGATTTTGATCCTTGATGAACTCCCTTGAATGTTTTGATGAATGTTGGATGAGAGAGAATAAGATTTTGCTAAATTGGGTATGAAAAGGATGGGAATGAAAGATGGAAAGGAATTTCACACAAGGAAACTTCTTTGATTTCAAGAGAATGTTGTTGAGATCACTGATAATGATGAATCTCAGGTTCGTTGGGAGTGAGGTCATGCCCTTTATTTATAGGGTAAGGGGGTGCCAGTCGGCATAGCCTTGTCCCTGTCAATTGACAGGTAACCCTAGACACATTGTCGATACACAGGGAAGTGAACCTACCAATTTGAGAGTCTCTTATAGATTTTTTTGGAAAAACTGTTTTAGAATGGAATTTGTAAATCAAATTTGCACATGGGGCATACCGTTAGAAAGGGGATTCAGAGACCTTCAATATTCCTTGGTCCACTCCTGGGTTCGATAGTTGAATTTGGGTCAAACGGGGCTCGAAAGGGCTCGTCGGTCCTTTGGACGGTAGATCATCAGACGGAAATGGATCATTCATCCATACTGTAAGTTAGAATTGAGTACGGGGTAGACCATCGAAAAGGTTATGTGACGTATTTCAATATTAACAAGATTTTCACTTGGTTTGGAAAGTTGACTTTGGTTACCCGGGGCCCGAAAGCACTCGGTGACCTTTTTGAGTAAAACTGGTCGTTCGTCCATACTGTAAGGTTAATTCATGCACGGGGTGGAGCATTGGAAAGGTTATTCAGAAACGTTAAAATATTTATTTAGTCTCATTCGAGATGAAGTGTTCAACTTGGTCAAACGTAGCCCAAGAGCGCCCGGTGGCCTCCGAGTCAGTTTTCAGGAGAAAATCGATCGTTCATCCGAATGGTTATGCCATTTCATGAATGGGGCAAATCGTTAGAGAGGGATTTTAGTTCCCTTTAAATATTCATTGATCTTTCTCTATGATGATAATGTTTGTTAGGGTCAAGAAGGGGTCCGAGAGCATCCGATGGCCTCCAGATCGATTTTTTATTGTAAAATGGTTCGTTCGTCCGAACCGTTTTATAGATTCATACCTAGGGCAAATAATTAGAAAGGGTATTTAGAGCCCTTCAAGGATTCAATGATCTTTTTCTTTGACGATAGAGTTGACCAGAGTCAAACGGGACCCGAGAGCGTCCAATGGCCTCTAGATCAATACTCGTAGTATGACCTAGGGTTTGTATTAAAAAAGAGCTTATAGGGACCTAAGGAAAGACTTATGGGGTCCTCGAATGTGGTGTCTACAGCGAGAAAGTTTACCAGTGTCAAAATGGGCCCCAGGAGCGCCCGGTGGCTTCCCGATCAATTTTTGGATTAAAACTGATTGTTCGTTCAAACCATAAGGTCGATTTGTGGGGTCCTAGGATGGGGTGTATACAAAGACCCTCGATGATTGATATTGGAAAAAATAAAGGCCATAGAATAATAGATGGCACATCGACGCTGGGGAAGAGGATTTTAGGTCAATTCTGCAGACCTAGAGGATGAGGATAACTGATTTGGAGGGTCGGGATCAATTTTGAGTGATTAAAGATCGGTGACCAATTCAACGGGTTTAGGAGGTGTTGAGGTTAGTTTTGTGAGCCTAAGGGGATAAGATGACCAATTCGGAGGGTCAAGTTCAATTCTGAAGATCTAAGGATGTGATGACCAATTCTGAGGGTCGAGGTCAATTTTGAGGACCCAAAATTTTTATGACCAATTCTATGGGCTGAGGTCAATTCTGAGGACCTAATGTGGGGCAACCAATTCTGTGGGTCGAGGTCAATTTTAAGGGCCTAAAGTGGCGCGAACAATTCTGCAGGCCAAGGTTAATTCTGAGGACCTAAAGTTAGACGACATTTTCCACGGGTCGAGGTCAATTCTGAGGACCATAAGTGGGGACAACCAATTATGTGGGCCAAGATCAATTCTGAGTACCTAAAGTTGTGACGATCGATTCAACAGGTCGTGGTCAATTCTGAGGACCTATGGATGTGATGGTCAATTTTATGGGCCAAGGTCAATTCTAAGGACCTAAAGTTATGATATGGGGGATAGCTTCGATGGGGAAGGAATGAATGATTTTACATGTAGGCGCACTTTTGATTTCGTCAGAGAATATGTTATTTTGAAATTCCGTTGGGGAATATGTTATCTTGAAATTCTGTTGGGGATCGCATAGGTTTGTAGTTCTTATTGAGGAATTGTAGTAGACTTGGATGCGATCTCATCGTTGGTTTTGTTAGGAATATACTGATGACAAGAATGTAAGGCCAATCCAGTTTTGGGATTTGGGGATTCTGGGATTTTGTAATGGGCTTGGTGCTCTAAAAACTATTTTCTCAAAAGAAATAATGATCTCTATTTTTAGGGATTTTTTTTGGGCAATTTTTGGATTTTTTTCAGTATTTTCTAGATGAAATTTGGAGGGGGTTGTCGATTGTCGTCTTTTCTGGCGATTTAAAACTTTTCTTTTAGGTGGATACTGACTTTTTGATGGGAATATAGGTGATTTTCTACCCTTAAAGAATTTTCTCATGAGCCACGGGGGTTGCAAGCATGCAAGTTTAGATAAGGAGGTTGCTGGAGCCTGAGTTCGGGTACGTCTGGTACATTGGATAAAGGGTGGTGTGGTAGATGACGTGACATCCATTTGTGGTATTTTCTCACGGATTCATTATTGTGGCTGTAGGAGCATTGGACCATGTTGCATGCTTGACTTAGCGGCTTTGCACCTGAAAAGAGAGACTCAAGAAGACAAAACTAATGCATTTTATTTGAATATCTTGATTTAGCTGATTACACTATATGCACTTTAATTTGATACTGAGCTTTTTTTCATTGACATAGGTGAGTATAAAAATGGTTTTTAAAGGGTAAAAAGTTTATTTTATGAAAATAAGAGTAATAAAAAGAATTAACTTGGGGGTTATCCTTTTAAAAGTAAGAATTTTGGATTTGGGGGCAAAAGAGGAAAAATGAATTTTACAAAAAAAGGGGGTTGCCGATCAACAAACCCTTTGACCTTCCTATCGGCATAGGGATCAAGTCAAATCACTCTTTAACTTTGATTGTACTTCTGCATATGTATGGTAATCTGTAGGGTAGAGAGTTAAATGGATTTCTGGATGGTTTATTTTTTGTAAGGGTTTTTGGTTATAAAAAGGGAGTTAGGGGATGTGATTTTCACCATGATCCTTATTTCTTCTTTTGTATATTCCTTCTCTTTCTCAAATGATCCTCTTAATGTCTAAAGAATTATCTTCTTACCTCAAAGATTTATAGGCCATGTGTATGTATAACGGTGAATACGATACTTTCATCTTGTGTCGGGTTTCTTTATGGTGCAATCGGGCCATAGATTTAAATTTATTGGTAGCAGCGGTACAATTCTGGTACCCCGAGGATCATGTCTTTCAGTTCAGCCTTGATGATTCCTGCCTTACTTACGAGGAATTCTCGATAATATTGGGGATTATCCCTAGTGTTGCGATAACTATGCCTAATTTTTTTCATTCTTCTTGGGTATCTCTGGCTGAGTTTATCTATATTTACCTTTCGTTGGCTCGACCATTAGTTCAAGGATGGACTATTTCTCTTTCGGCGATTATGCATTTGTTGCGTCATAGGGACTTTGTTGATGCTGACTTTGTCGGAGCTGTTGCTTTAGGCTTGACTGCGAGGCTATTATTGGTGACATGGGACTTGACGGTTGATCCCAAAGTGGCCACAATAGTGAACTGGATGTCTTACCGATGTAATCCTGTAATGGTGGTATTAGCAAAAACCATAAATGGTCTCGATAATTGGAAAGAGGGTCGTTCCGATTTTTTAAGAGGGAGCCCTGAGATGTTGTTCATGTGGCTTGCAGAGAGGTTTCGCCTGGTAGCCCCTCCTAAGTATCCCTTATCGGGTGTGCTAAATTTCTTCTTTTGACATTTTTTCAGATTCGTCCCTTCAATAGGGAGCTGGGTCTACTTGTTTGTGGAGCACGGGTCCATATTTCTTTGTTGGTCGGTGCCATGGTGGGGGGACTTGCAGCCATTTTTGCATCTAAGAGAGTACCGATATGTATGATTGGTTGGCCTCCAGTAAAA
This sequence comes from Sambucus nigra, assembly GCA_949130495.1. Classification (NCBI taxonomy): domain Eukaryota; kingdom Viridiplantae; phylum Streptophyta; class Magnoliopsida; order Dipsacales; family Adoxaceae; genus Sambucus; species Sambucus nigra. Next base: position 77,813,446 of record OX422220.1, read on the forward strand.
TTCCTTCTGTATCCCTTGGCGGATTTTGCGTCAATCAGGGTGGGAACAAATAGTGCCTCCTTCCATAACTAAGTTTTTCCCGGTGGAGGACCTAACTGAGCCTTTACGGATGATACTAGGACCCTTGTAGTAGTATCGTCGACTGTCTACTCATCCACCACAATCTGTGGGAGGGGTTTGGCATGTGTTTGGGGAGTACCTGAAGTGGTTGTGGAAGCAGGTAGTGGGGAAATTATATAGGAAGATACTGGGCAAATGTGGCTTGTTGCTTTCGATACCATGAAGGAGGGTGTTGTGGTTTCATCCAAACTCATCAAGGTGTAACACTACATGGAGCTCATATAGAGTGTTAATCAGGAGTGGGATACCTGTGGACCTCCGGGGATAGGAGATGATGATGAGGCAAGGACAACAGTTGAGAGCAGTGTCTGCGAAGCTGGGGAAATTTGGGTTTTGATTATTGGTAGCTGGCATGTTTTAAGGACTTCTGTGAAACTGGGTAATTTTTTGTCAAGCCGAAAGGGATTTGGTTAGGTTTGTTTAAGATGGTTTTGTTAGTGTAAGGGGGAGGTCTATTTGACTCCCTCCACTGATACTTCATGTAATGGTTGTATTACATTATTTGAAATAAAAATAATTTTGACCATATTTCATTTTGCCTTTTGATGAGTTTTGCATTTTTGAACTATCTATACTAATTTCTATGGTGTACATAATCCTTTTGTTCATGTGAATGATGATATGGACTGCCGTTCTCAGAGGTTAGAAAATATCATTTTATGAAAAAGAAGGGACTATGCGCATATATGACGTATGGGATGTCTACGTACCTTTGGGGGCTTGGAAAAGTTCACGAGTTTCATTTTTAAAAGGAAAATATTTTGAGAGGATTAGGTCCCACTTAGATCTGAGTTGGGAGAAATGAATATTTTTCTAGAATAGAAAGGGGATGAGAAAAGTCATAGCGTGTTGATAATTTGGACTAAGGGTAAAATTTCTTGAGACGGTCTAGATTGGTAAGACGTGCCATCTCTTCTCCATCGATGCCTATGATCATGGCCGCGTCGCTTGACATGATTTTCTTCATAATGTAGGGGTAACTTCAATTAGGTTTAAATTTCCCTCTAGGATCCCAGATGGGTTATACAATCTCCTTAAAGGCAAGGTTTCTTTCCTTAACACCGCGATCCTTGACTTTTCGATTGAATGATCGCGCTATCCGGCAATAGTACCCCTGTATATGGTAAAGAGCCTTAAGTCTCTTTTCATCCAAGAGTGAAAGTTCATCATAGCGGTTCATATACCCGTCTTCTTCGCTGACCCTTCTTTCGAGCATGCCACGTAAGAAATGTATTTGTTACTCAATAAGTAGGACTGCTTCCATGTTGTACACTAGAAAATAAGGGTTAGCCCCAGTAGGTGTTCAAATAAAAGTGCGGTAGACCCAGAGGGCGTATGGTATCCGGTCAACACAATCTCTGTAACTTTCAGTCATCTTAATGATGATGGTTTTAAGGCTCTTATTAGCGACTTCGATATCACCACTAGTTTGGGATCGATAGGGAGAAGACTTTTGTCTTTGGATCCCATACTCGTTAACCAATTCTATGACCTCGACTTAAAAGTGGAGTTCAATATATGATACTAGCTCATGGGCAATCCTGTATCTATAAATGATGTTCTTTCTGATGAACTTTGCCTCTTTCTTAGCATTAAGCAATGTGTATGACTCGATTTCAACACATTTGTGAAGTAGTCAATAGAGACGAAGATGAACTTGTGATCATTAAAAGCTTTGAGAGTTACCTTCCCTTTGATATCTATGCCCCAAGTGGAGAAGGGTCAGGGAGAGTTCATAATGTATAATTCTCGAGGGGGTAAGTGTTGGAGATTGGCAAATTATTGGAACTTGAGGCATCTTTGAATATAGGCAGGTAAATCTTAAACCATGGTGGTCTAATAGTACCCTTGACTAATAATCATCTTGGAAATCATGTGACCGTTCATGTGGGGCCCGCATTCCTTCCTGTGGATCTTCTGTACCATTGCTTAAATATCAACCCCTACTATGCAATGGTCTCCATTCAAGTTTTTATTAAAAAGCTCTTTGTCGCAGATGATGTATTGGGTAGCTAACTTGCAAAGGGTCGTACGGTCTTTGTTATTAACATCTAAGTGATACCTACAATGTTTGAGGAGGAACCAAATGTCATAGTATCATAACCCGACCATATCGGAGTCTTCCTAGCAATAAGTGGGCACAACCTATTTTTGAACCAAGAGATGGGATATTGTTATTTCCTAAGGCATATCGACCATGTAAGCTAGGGTTGCAAGGGTATCAGTTAGATTGTTCTTTGCGCAGGGAGGGTACTTGAAATTGGAAGGCGTGCTCTTTTAAGTGGGCCTGGAAGGTTAGGATCTTCTTGTCTTTGACTTTTCATTTTCTGAGGATTTGGTCGGTGATAAGGGTAGAGTCTCCGTAGATGTTTAGGTGCTGAATTCCTTTCTCAAGGGTGATCTTGATGTCTACTATGCATGCCTCATACACATTCATGTTGTTGGTGCAAGGGAAGTCTAATTTGATGACAATGGGAGTATGAGAGTCATTAGGGGAGATAAAAAGTATCCTAATGTCGTATCCTTTTTTATTGGCAGTACTATTAAAGAACATATTCCATTTAAGGTCCTCCTAAAAGGTATACAGAGTGTATACATTTGGGAATTCTGATATCTAAACATCAGTTCCTTCCATAGGATAATAGACAAGGTAGTCAGAGATAGCCCTATTTTTCATGACTTTTTTCACGACATATATAAATCAAACTCGACTAGAAACATCAACCAATAGTACATTCAGCTGGACAAATCGAGTTTTTCTAGTAAGTATTTGATGGATCCATTCGAGATACTAGTCTGATGGGAAAGTCAAGCATGTAGTGCCTAATTTCTGTGTGACCCAGACTAGGGCGACACATGCTTTCTCTAAAGCAGTGTAGTTGACTTTGTACTCGACCAGTTTCTAACTGGCGTAGTAGATGTCTCTTTCCTTGTGGGATTTTTCAAAGTATTAGGCTAGCAATGCCCTTGGTGTGGTATCAGTGACAATGAAGTACAAGAGGAGCGAGAGATCTCGTTGTGGAGGCATGAGCACCAAAGGTCGGGTGAGGTATCGCTTGATTTGGTCAAAGTCTTCTTGGCAGGCCTCGTTCCAGACTTTAATTGAATCCTTCCGGAGAAATTTGAAAATTGGTTCACAAATAGAGGTCAGCAAGCTGATTAACCGACTAATGGATTATAATTTTCCCAGGAATCCTCAGAGTTCCTTCTCTATTCTGGGCGGTATTATCTCAAGTCTGACTTTTATCTTGGCAGGGTCCACCTTAATTCCTTTCACACAGGCCATAAACCCCTATAGTTTTCCCTTCGTGATGTCGAAAATACACTTTTGTGGATTTGACTGCATCTGGTATTATCGTAGTCACTTGAAGAACTTTCAGATGGGAGGGAATATGACCTTCCCGAGTCTTAAACTTGATAATCATGTCATTTACATAGACTTCAACCTCCTTATAAATAAAGTCGTGCATAATGGTTGCGGTAGCCCTGGTATTTTTTAGTCCGAATGGCATGACAGTGTAACAGAAAGTTCCCCATAGGGTGATGAAGGCAGTTTTCTCCTGATGGTTAGGGTGCATCTTGATTTGGTTATACCCGACGAATCCATCGACAAATTATTTGAGGGAAGCATTGGCCATGTTATCCACGATCATGTCAATGTTATCGAATGGGTAATCATTCATCGAGGATGATTTATTCAAATCCCGTTAATCAACACACATGCAAAAATTTCCTTCCGACTTTGTCACGGAAAAGATGTTGGCAAGTCGTGTTGGGTATTCGACCACGTGAATGAAACCCAAATTCAACTATTTAACCACTTTCTCTTTGACTTCGAGAGACCATTTTGTTCAGAGTTTTATTAACTTTTGCTTGATTGGTTTGGATTCTAGAAATGTTGAGATCTCACATTGAGCTATTTTAGGGTCATTGTTGGAAATGTCATCATAGTACCATGCGAAGACATCCACAAATTCCTTTAGTAGTTCTTCAAATTATGCCCACCCATGCTCGTTAAGGGTGGACCCTATCCTAATCTCTCGTTGATGGATATTAGAACTGAGATTAATAAAAATGGTCTCATCATAATTAGTTTGAACACGGTTATGTTATTTGTTATTTTCCTTATTAAGATCAATTAAGAATTGTTCATTTACAAAGTCATCATCATAAAAGTTTTTATTAGAATCAAAATAATTAATATAAGACACAACAAGATACTGAAAATCCTCGTTTATTTCATTTTCAGGAAAAACAACGTTGGAAACCTCATTAAAAGAGGTCTCATTTACATTCATATTAGAAAAGGGAGAAATAACAAGTGAAGATATTTGAATAGTATAAACAGGAAGGTTGGGTTAAATTTGGGTAGGCTGGGCTAGGATAACATTCCATTTGAGGAGAGGCATATGAGTAGTTGTGATCTGGGCAAAAGAGTTTGACGGTATGACATCTGAGTGGATCATGCAGAGACTCAGCCCCAGTTTCTATAAGTTGAAGGATTATTCTGAGTTAGTTCCCTCATAGTCTTCAGTAATTTCCATGGTTTGGTTAGTGAGAGGTTGCACCTCATGTTTACAATCTTTGTACCAAGTGTAGGAACTTTCATTGTCAGATCCATCATTATCACTTTCAATGTCTTCACCCCATCCGGTGGCGATGATGTCCTCCTTACAAAAATGATTAATGCACTCAACCACCTCTATGGCTCCATCATATAAGTCTTCCCATTCGACGAAGAAGTGCAGGAGCGAAGGGACCGATCGTCCATGTAGTTGTAAAACTGTGAGTAGTTTAGAAATGCCTAAGATTTCTCCGGTATGGCAAAACACATCAACCATGATCTGAACCATATCATCTTGACTAACTTCTTCAATGGTCACCACCCATTCGTCTGATTTTCGAGCCCACTTCTGGGCTTCGATAAATAAGCCACTGAATTTTTGATAGTCGAAAGACACCTCGGTGGGCAATTTTAGCCCAAACTCTTGAAGTTAGTCTAACATCGTTGGTAGCTCCATGCCTCCCCCTCAGATAGAGTACGGATGGAAATGTAGGCCCTTATAAAAAGTGACAAAACTTTATTAGTAAGTCATGTAGGGTGTAGGAGGAAGGATGGTCAAACCTTGAGAGGTTTAGGAGAGCATGTAGGGATAATGCATGCTTTAACAGACAGGATCTAGGTAAAAGTGTTAAACTCAGGGTTTCATTCTATGAATATGGCATTTTTATCTGCTGGAAGTGGGTTGTGAGTGGTATTGGTTTTGGGATTAGCTGGTGGGGTAGTGATTACCCTTTCTATTAGGCCTTGGATCACATTTTTTAGGTGGAAACACTTGTTCGTGGTTTGTTCGATGGATTGGTGAAAATCAGAACAGACATCGGTCTTGAAGTTTTTCGAGAGTGGGTTTGTTATTGGACGAGGATCCAACGGTTTGATAATATTTCGACTTAGTAGATCCTGGTAAACTTTTGACAGGGGAGTATGGAGCTCGGTGTACTCTTTTTTAGCAGGATTAAGGCGATTTTCTTGCGCCCCGGAGGTAGGGGTATGAAATATTATTGATGGTTAAGATTGTAGCACTAGTAGGCTTCTCATAATTTTAGGGGTGAATTGTTCGATATTCTTTGGTTCAGTTTTCACTTTGGTGATGCTTTCCTTAATTTCCACACTCGCCTCCCAGAGGGCTCAAAAGTGTGGGTAATATTGTCCTCCCATGGATGCTCGGAGATGAGGCAAGAAATTTTCTACATAATATTCACTTCTTCTTTCTTGAAGGGACTATTGGTCATGGTGGCATCTTTCTCTCTCCACCATTCGATAAATCTATTGACTGATTCTCCAGGGTTCTTCTTGAGCAATTCTAGGTCTCTGTATATGACCTGTAACTCTTCGTTGTACTTGTACTAAGACATAAATTCCCGAGCACATCTTCCTAACTGTGGATTCTGGATTCTTCATGGGAGAGGGACCGCAAGAGAGCACTTTATTTCAAAGTCTACTGAAATATTCGAGTCATTATCTCTTTGAATGCACCAAGAAGGGTCATGGCTCGGTGATAGCTTTAAAGGTGCACAATTGGGGGATCACTGCCCCCGAACTTATTGATGTCCGGCATATTGAACTTTTTTGGCAATCTGGCTTTGGGATAAGGAGACATATGGGTGTAGTCCATGTATTTTCGAATATTTTGACATGGTCGAACTTCGTGGACAATAGTTTGAGATCTTCTTTAATCTTATTCTATTCCTCTTCCTTAGGATCCATGGGTACTGTCAGATTAGCCTCTGGATGGGCAAGGTTCGGAATTGGGAGTTAAGCAGGTGGAAACCCATTTATAAGTGGGTTATGTGGGATATGCTAGTATTCTTCTGAGACCCAAACAATCTCAAGGGTAGGTGGACCCATAGCACAAGGAAAGAGTATCTCTGGCTCAAGAGCTTCGGGAATTTGAGCTCGGTGTCACTGCATCTCTTGGACATCAGTTTGAAGGTTTTCAATCTTGGTGTTGAGTTGACTTATCATATTTACCTCAGCATTCGGTGATTGGTCAGTATTTTCCATGAAGAGCTCATGGAGGTAGATTCCAAACTCGAATAGAGTAGCTGAAGAATAAGAGAAGCTTTGGGGCAATTTAACGGAACACCGAAGCCAATGGGGAGTCAAGCCAAAATTGAGTATGCGATCGACCTCAGAGTGAAAATGGTTCGATTTTATTTTTAAAAGAAGGAGGGAGAATTTTTGGTATTTTTTAAAAAAGGAGACAAATTACTTTTGGTATTTTGGGAAGAAGGAGAAAAATTATTTTTAGTATTTTCAATTTTTTGAAACGGAGGGATAAAGAAGAGGAATCTCAGCATGGTTGTTTTCATTATTAGGTTTTAACTGTATTAGGTTTGACTAAATGTAGAGAAAAAATGACGGACAGGACCCAAGCATGGAAAAATAGGGTTTAAAAAAATGTAAGACACGATTTAACTTATTTCAAGCCTACGAACACGGTTTGTTTTAAAAAAAAAGGAAAAATGAGCAAAAATTCGAGCGATATGCCGACCCAAAATTTCTGTAGGGTTTTGCATGGTAACCGACAAACTAAATATGAGTGCCCTAGATTTTACGCCTATATGAGGTTTATTCACTTGCTGGGTTAGTGGAAGAGTTCCCCCCTTTGGCATGATTTCCAATATATACCTCTTGCCTGTAAGGGAAACCATTCATCCGTATGAGTGGACAAAATGTTTGATATAACAGTGTGTATCTGAATTGCCTCACAAAATACCTCATGGGGATGGTACGTGTCAGATAAATTTGATATGCTCGACGTACGTGAATGAGTTCCCTATTATATACCTTCCGTCGTGAGTTCGGTCAAGCGGTATGATGTAGGGGGAACCGTTCGATATACGTCGAAGGTAAGAGGCCAATGGAAGGTGAGAATCATATCACTTAGGTGCATCTTGGGCGAATGTACATATTGGGCGATGCACAAATATATATGAGTATGAAACTTATAAAAAGACATATGTGTGTGTGTGTGTGTGTAACGTAAGAAGCATTTAATCATGAACAAAGGGAAAGGAATGTATAAACATGAAAAAGGGAGGAATCGAATCTTAGGATTAACCCAAGACGCTTACGTGGCCCAAGGGGGCATCCAAGTTCATGTAGTTCAAAATCAAAATAGGGTGGGTTTCAACCTTTAGACACCCCATTCTGTTACCCCCTAACTCTCCTTAGGTCCCTAGTACCTCCCTCCATCACTACAAACCTAGGTAATGTCCCGAGTACCGACCTATAAACCATTGGGCACTCCCCGGCTCAGTTTGACCCAAAAGTCAAACTCTTCAGGTCGACCGAGGCTGAATGAATCTTCAAAGGGCACTAGCCTTTCTAATGGACCGCCCCGTGCGCGATTCTGACTTACCATGCGGACGAACGATCCGTTTGCGTCCGAAACTTGACACAGAGACCACCGGGAGCTCTTGGGCTCTGTTTGACCAATGTCAACTCTTCATCTCGATCGAGGTTAAATGAATCTTCAAAGGGCACTGAATACCCTTTCCAACGGTCCATCCCGTGCGCGATTCCGACTTACCATGCGGACGAACGATCTGTTCGACTCTGAGAGGTCATCGAATGCTTCTCGAGACCGGTTGACCAATGTCTACTCCCCAAACCGGGTCAAACTCTTTGTAATGTCGAAGTACATCTCCTAACCTTTCCAATTCGGACTTACCATGCGGACGAACGATCCGTTTGCGTCCGAATGATCCCCGTCCAATGGACCAATAAATGCTTTCGAGCCATATTTAACCCAAAATCAACTCCTAAACCCGGCAGCGGTCCAAATACTTTTAAAGGTCTCTAAATTACCTTTCCAACGGTATGCCCCGTGTGCGATTCTGACCAACGGTTTGCCCTCGGCGATCGATTTTTCGAAAAAACCTGAAGCGCACTGCCAAATGGCAGGTTCCAGACCCTGCCTATCGGCAGGTACCGATAGGCAGGAACGGGTCTATGCCGATCGGCACTTACCTGGGCCTATAAAAAGAGGCCTTCACCTCATTTCAAGGAGCCCAGATCTTATAGAAATCTCTCTCAACGAATCCCAAAAACCTCTCTCGAAGGCAGCGTGATTTCAACTTCCAAATCCCTTTCTTACTTCCACTTTTCATCATCATTTTCATCAAACTTGATGAATTAGCCACTCTCCATCATTATCCAAGTGCAAGGGCTGCTCCCCAACATTCAAGATCAAGCTCAAGATCTTCAAGAAGGTCCAACTTTCTCAACTTTCTCTTAAATTCTCAATAACTTGTTTTTATTACTTTGCACCTTTATTATCTCATCTCACACATCCTAATATACCTTTTATTTAGTATTATTGCACATCTCTTATTTTCATATAAATAAAACCCAAAAAAACAAGAAAAAGGGGGTTTGCTCATAAATTCCAAATAGGGATTCTCATACTTTTCGCACACTTTCCTCACAACTAAAACACTTTTTCTACACACACACACACACTTACAAATAAGAGATCCCCCATTTGGATTTATGGGATAAACCCACCCCTCGTTTTGCATTCGAACTATGTGGACTTTGATGCCTTTATAGGCTACGTAGGCGTCTTGGGGAAAAACCCGAGACTCGAGTCCTCTCTCTCTCACCTTTTCTTTTACTTCCTATTTTCTCTAAATCTAATCTTCCTATATTCTATATACTTGCCCTTAGTGACGTATTGATCCATATGCGTTATCGTTCCATTGTATCGATCAACATAGGGGTAATCGCGTAAATCTTAGTTTTTTAATATTATTCTTATATCTTCCTACGGATGACTCGCTTTATCTTTTCCATGATACAAGTCGAGGATTCCTACCTCCATTATATATATACACATGCACACATATCACGGGAGGAAATATAAAGGAAAATAGCAAATATCCATGAGAGACCGAAAGGGCGGAATGGGTGCCTAACACCTTCCCATTTCGTAACTAAACCTCTGAACCCTTCTCTAATCATTTTGGTTTCGCACGCACCAGTATGTCTATGGATGCCATTGTTCGGGATGGCTCCCCTTTTTTCTTTTGTCTGCTTTGAGTAAAATAGACTGGTGACTCTGAATCTCTCTATATTTTTACACCACATCTCAAATGACGCCGGCCGAAGCGATCCCGAGAGGGACACGCGGGACCCGAAGGATCCTTCCTCCACGCGCCCGCCCGCGCGGCAAGGATCAGGGATGGCCACAGTGGCGACTCCGCTAGGAACTTCTGTGTTTTGAGGGCTTGACTCTATTTACATGGATGCTATATTTATTTATATTTCCCCCCATATTTGCATGTTTTCTTTCTCATATGTATCCCATATTTATGCTTATGTTCACACACTTGTAGAAATTTCTCCATGTACACTTCACACCACATGCACCTAGGATCACATGTATCTCCCCATATTGCACGCATCACCCATCCATACTTGGTGTACCTTTTGGGGTACTTATACTTTGCTCCCTATTTGGCATAATCAAGAAAGGCATTCTCATCATAAGATACTAATAAGATAATCATGCATGATTCACACAACATCACCAAAGAGCATTGATATTGACCAAATTTTACCCAGTAACTGGAGGGTCACTTCGTGATGGGCGCTGGTTCGACAGGTCGCAGTTAACCTAAGCGATATGACTCTCACCTCCCATTGGCCAAGTACCTTCACCGTATATCGAACGGTTCCCCCGTATCGTATCTCTTGATCGAAGTCATGACGGGAGGTATATCACAGGGAATTCGTTCACGTACGTCGAGTATATCGAATTTTCTCTCACACGTACCGTCCCCACGAGGTATATAGTGAGGCAATTCACGTACACTCAGGTATATCAAATGGTTTGTCCACACGTACTGATTGATCGCAAGAGCAAGACGTATATCGTGGAAGTCACGCCAAAGGGGGGAACCGATGTCGATTCAGCCAACCAACTGCATACCCGCATATAGGTGTCAGACCTTGGACACGCACTTTAGATTGTCGATTTCAACCCAAAACTCTGCCGAAATTTTGGGTTGGCCTGCCGCCTAATTTTCGTGTATTTTTAAAACAGGGCTCTATCCGTGAGCCTGGTTACAAGTCCAAACCATAGATTTGCATATATTAAAACCCCCACTTTTCCAGGATCGGGTCCCATCCGACATTGTATTTAGGAGAATTAAGTACAAGTGAAAACATAATAATTGTAATAATCATGCTGAGTTCCGTCTCCAAAAACATTTCTCCCTTCTTTATCAAAAATCCAAAAACATTTCTCCCTTCTTTATCGAAAATCCAAAAATAGATCTTCCTTTTTTTTCAAAAATAAATCTCATCCTATGCCTTCTCAGGTCGATCGCAAGCCCTTGGCATGGATCCCTATTGGCTTCGGTCTTCAGTCAAATCACCCCGGAGTTTTATCCGTTCTTCTACTACTTCTTTCGAGTTCGGAATCCATCCATCTTCCATGGAAAATACAGATCAAGCACCAGTCATACAGTCGGATCTGACGACAGTCCTAGCTCAGCTCGTGTCCAAGATTGACAACCTCCAAATCGAGGTTCGAGAGATGCAACGAAACTAGGTTCCTATTCCTCAAGAGCTCGAGGCCCTGTTCCCTCATGCTATGGGTCCACCCGAGCCTATATGGGTTCCGAAAGAATCAGCATGCTCCACGTTCCCCTCCTGCCAATGGGACGCCTCCTGCCCAGCTTCCCATGCCAAACATTATCCAACCTATGGCTAGCCTACCTATGGTCGTTGATCCAAAGGAGGAGGAGTTGAATAAAGTCAAAGAGGATCTCAAGATACTCACCAAGAAGTTTGACTAGGTCAGGATATCTAGGAATTACATTGACTACACCCACATCTCCTTATCCTAAAGCAAGGTTACTCGAGAAGTTCAAGATGCCAAATATCGAGAAGTTCGGAGGGAGTGGACCCCCAATTGTTCATTTTTGTAGTTATCATCGTTCCATGACTCTACTAGGGGCTTCTGAAGAGGTGATGGCCCAATTGTTTCAACAAACTTTGAAGGGCAGTGCCCTCCGATAGTGTTTATCTCTTGAGGGATTCAGAATTCGTATCTGGGAGGATGTAGCCTGAGAATTCATGTCACAGTACAAATACAACGAAGAGCTTGAGGTCACCCATCGTGATTTAGAGCTGCTCAAACAGAACCCTGGGGAATCAGTCAGTAACTTCATAACCCGATGGAGAGAGCAAGCAGCTACTATGACCAATCGTCCATCTGAAGAAGAACAGGTCAATATAGTGAAGAAAAACTTCTTGCCCCATGTCCGAGCGACGATGGGAGGACAATACTCTCCCCACTTTCGAGCTCTCAGAGAGGCAGGAGTGGAAATCGAGGAAAGCCTCGTTAAAACAGAGGTTGAACCAAAGAAGGTATCAGGACAATTCACCCCTAGAAAGTATGACAAGCTTGCTAGTGCTACCGTTTTGACCATCAATAACATCTCTCAACCAACCACATCATGGGCACCAGAAAGCCGCCTTGCCCCCATCCGAAGGGAATACACTGAGCTCCATGCTCCCCTCTCCAAAGTTTACCAATCCCTGTTAAGCCGAAACCTCATCAAACCCTTGGATCCCTATCCATTGCCAAATCCACTCCCAAGAAACTTCAAGGTCGATGCTCATTGTGCCTTCCACCAAACTGTCGGCCATACCACCGACCAATGCTTTCACCTCCGCAACGTAATCCAAGATCTCATTGACCGGGGTACCATCACCCCACCAGCCAATCCTAAGCCAAACACTACTCACAATCCACTTTCGAATCACACCAATGCCACCTTCTTAGAAGAAAACCCAGATTTCGATCCCTCAACTCAAATCACACCCATATACTCTCCTAAACCTCTTTAAATTTGACCATATTTCCTCCTACACCCTACTAGCCTCACTGATCAGGCATTGTCACTCCTTACCAGAGCATGCATCGATGTCCGTACCCGTTCTGAAATGGAAGTATGGAATTGTCAGAGGTGTTAAACCAACTCCTAGAATTTGGGCTGAAATTGCCCTCACAGATGGTCATCGATTGCCAGAAGTTCAGCATACTGTTCTTGGAGGCACGGAAATGGGCTCGAGATTCATACAAGTGGGTGGTACCCACCGACAAAGTCAACCTTGATGATGTTGTCCAGACTATGGCAGAATTATTCAGGAAAACCAACAGCATTTGAAGTATCACCGGGTTACTTGACACTTTAAAGATACAAGGGCGCTTGGTCCCTTCAATCACACATCTCCCCACAGAATGGGAGAACTTGTATGAAGAAGCCATTGAAGTCGTGGAATGCATCGACTTTACATGGAAACACAGAGTTGCTACCACCATATGGGGGGGAGAGTTCGAAGATTCGAGTGAAGAACAAGCTTCAGGAAGAGCTGGCCCAATAGCCGACATATGTGGGATGATATCATTTGAAGATCTCCTCGGAGAAATAAATAGGGTGGCAGCACAACCTGAGATTGATGAGGAAATGGGATTTGCGTTCTTTCCTTCTTCAGTAAATCACATGACCAGATCAGGGAGACATTACCATGTCCCAAGCTCACTACCAGCAAATGACAAAGGGAAGGGCATTGAAAACCTTCCTATGCCAGAGATGACCATTGAGGAGAGCAAGATCCTCGATCAACTGAAGAAAACCCAAGCTAACATCACTCTATGGGGGCTTTTCATATCTTCCCAGCTTCACAGAATTGCTTTAATCAAATTACTCACTGGATCCATAGTTCCTCCCTCTACCATACCAGAAGAGGTAGTAAATCAGGTCGAATCCTTGACCTCTACCCGAATGCTATCATTTTCTGAAGAAGAAATCCCCAGAATTGGGCCGAATCACAATCATGCACTCAATATCTCCATCGAAGTTATGGGAAAGGCCGTGCCACTCTCCCTTGTCGATAACGGATCCGCCTTGAACGTTTGCCCTCTGAGAACGTTCAAGTGTTTAGGCCTGAAAGAAAGAGACCTCGCTCCAACCTCCGCCGCTGTGCGTGCCTACAATAATACCCTTCGTGAGGTGATGGTATCCATAAAACTTGCAATAAGGGTTGGCCCTACAAACCCCGTCGTTGAATTCCAAGTCATAGACATCCCAGCTTATTTCAACATGTTGCTCGGACGACCCTGGCTCCACAATATCAAGGGTGTGTCTTCCTCACTCCATCAGAAATTGAAGTTCTTCGCTGACGGGCGAGTCATCACTATTTTGGGCGACAACGAAAATGCCGAGGGGGCAAACACCAGCAGTCTAATTCTTGAGATACAGCACGGGTCAAATGATATGCTCCTATCAGGATTTCGAGTTGAACCACTACTACTACCGACAGGGGACGGTTTCAAAGAAAGGGTTTGTCCAGAATATGACTCTCATGGCAATGTCAATGTGATACAAATGTTTCAGAAACCTGCACTTCATGTTCGGACTGGGGCTAGAACAAAAGTAGCAAGGGATACTTGGGCTCATCGAGTTGAAGAAAGCTTTCCCTCCTTGTGGCTTAGGGTATCAACCATCAGAATAAGAGCTCAGAATAATGCTCAAGTCTCGACCAAAGAGAAGATCGGACTGCATCCGAACTATCTCAGGAGACTCCTTAAATGGACGATTCATCAAAGAAGGCGAGGACTTCCCCTTTTGCGGCTTTCCAGAACCATGGTATGACCACACAGACAAGAAGATGAAGCCGGGAATGGAGATCTTTTTCCAAAACAGCTACCCATGGGCCGAAAGTTTCCCACACCAAGTATAACCGCTCATCAAAGATGCTGAAGAGACTGAGGAAAGCAATTCCGAAGATTTCTTCAACTTACAGATACTGGGGCTGGCACTCTTTATGGTTCATTCAGGCACTACATCAATGGACCCATCCCGTCTGATTAAAGATGCTGATACTCCTCTCCTCAACTGGCATGTTGCGTCAGTTCTATCTCTTGAAATTTCCCCTAACCCCAATGTTTACCCTATTTCTTCTTATGTTGCCTATCCTTGCTCAAATGTAATCAAGACCTCTTTTGATGAGGTTCTCAATGCAGTTTTTCCTATCAATGAAATAAATAAAGATTTTGAGTATCTTGCTGTGCCTTACATTAACTGCTTGAATTCTAATCAAACTTTTGATGATGATGATTTTGTAAATGAACAATTCTTAACTGATCTAAATAAGGTTAATAATAAACAACATAGCCTCGTTCAAGTTAACGAAGAAGAGACTGTTGTTATTAATCTCGGTTCTAGTAGCCAACTGCGCAAGATTAGGATAGGGGCCACCCTTGAGGAGCATGAGCGTGCACAACTCGAAGAATTACTGAAGGAGTTTGTAGATGTCTTCGCATGGTCCTATGATGATATGCCCGGCATCGATCCTGAAATATCTCAACATGAGATCCCCACTCTCCCAGATTACAAGTCGGTTAAATAAAAATTGAGAAAACTCCGCACCGAATGGTCGCTCAAGGTCAAAGAAGAGGTGGTCAAATAGTTAAACGTGGGTTTCATTCGGGTGATCGAATATCCCACATGGCTAGCCAACATTGTACATGTGTCGAAATCAGGAGGAAAGGTTCAAATGTGTGTAAATTACCGAGATTTAAATAAAGTTTCTCCAAAGGATGATTATCTGCTACCCAATATCGACATGATCGTGGAAAACACAGCCAGTCATGCTCTCAAGTCATTTATTAACGGGTTTGCCTAATAGAACCAAATCATGATGCACCTAGACCACCAAGAAAAAATAGCATTCATCACCCCATGGGGAACTTTTTGCTACACCGTTATGACATTCGGTCTCAAGAATGCTGGGGCTACCTACCAAAGTGCTGCCACAACCATCCTGCACACTCTGATCCATAAGGAGGTCAAGGTTTATGTGGATGATATTATTATCAAGTCCAAAACTAGAGAAGGTCATGTTCCCGCTCTCCGGAAGATCTTCGAACGACTGCGATGGTATCAGATGCGACTTAATCCACAGAAGTGTGTCTTCGGCATTATAAAGGGAAAACTCTTGGATTCATGGTCAACAAAAAGGGGATATAAGAAGATCCTACAAAGCTGAAATCCATACTTGAGATGCCACTACCACGAATAGAGAAAGAAGTCCGAGGGTTTCTTGGGAAATTACAATATATCAGCCGGTTCATCAGCCAGCTAACCTCCATCTGTGAATCGATCTTCAAGCTCCTTCGAAAAGATTCAACCAAGGTTTGGAATGAGGCCTATCAAGAAGCTTTTGACCAAATCAAACAATATCTGACCCAACCTCCAGTTCTCATGCTACCACAATCTGGTCTCCCTTTACTCCTATACCTAACCATAATTGACACTGCAGCCGGGGCTTTGCTAGCCCAATACCTTGAAGACTCCTGCAAATAAAAAGCCATCTATTATGCCAATCGCAAATTGGTCGGGTACGAGATCAACTACACTGTTTTAGAAAAGGCATGTGTCGCACTTGTCTGGGTTACCCAAAAGTTACGACACTACATGCTCGCCTTCCCCATCAAACTTGTATCCCGAATGGATCCCATCAAATACCTACTTTAGAAACCCACCTTATCAAGTCGAATGGCCCGATGGTTGATGCTCCTAACCAAGTTCGATATCGTGTACGTCACACAGTAAGCCATTAAAGGAAGAGCCATCTCTGACTACCTCGTCGATTACCCCATAAACGAAGCAAATGCCCAGATCTCCGAATTCGCAGATGAAAATATCCTCTGCACCACTCAAGACCACCTTCGATGGAAAATGTTCTTTGACGGCGCTGCCAACAAAAAGGGATATGGCATTGGGATACTTCTGATCTCCCCAGATGACTCCCACACTCCCATCACCATTAAATTGGATTTCCCTTGCACCAACAACATGACGGAATACGAGGCAAGCACACTGGGCCTCAAGGTTTATCTCAAGAAAGGTATTCAATACCTTGATGTCTATGGGGATTCTGCCCTTATAATCGGTCAAGTGCTCAGAAAGTGGAAAGTCAAGGACAAAAAGCTTCAACCCTTTCATGCCCAATTATAAGAGTTAGCCTCCCGATTATGAGATATCACCTTTCATTACCTACCCCGAGCAAAGAATAACCTAGATGAAGCTCTCGCCACCTCGGCCTCCATGGTCGACATGCCCGAAGGAATAACAATGACCCCCTTCCTAGTTCAAAAGCAAGACAAACCGACCCATTGCTACCATATTGAGCTTGTCTCCACTGAAGATCCCGAACTAACCGATTGTTGGTACTATGATACAACATGACCTCTCCCTGTCCGTTCTCCACCTGGGGTATCGACATCATAGGGAAGGTTACACCAAAGGCTTCAAACGGACATGAGTTCATCATGGTTGCCATCGATTACTTCAACAATTGGGTCGAGGCTGAGTCATATGCAGTATTGAATGCCAAGAAAGTGGCCAAATTCCTCAAGAAAAATATCATCTGCCGATATGGGGTCCCGCATGAGCTGGTATCAGATAACGGGTTGCATTTCGAAGCAGAAGTCACAGAAGTAGTCAACGAGTAGGAGATTTAGAGACACAAATCTTCTCCCTACTGACCTCAGACCAGTGGTGCAGTTGAAGCCACCAACAAAAACCTCAAAGCTGTCATCAACAAGATGATCGAAAGTTGTAGGGATTGGGCCGACCGGATCCCATACGCCCTCTGGGGCTATCGAACCTCAATCTGAACCTATACTGGGGCTACCCCTTACTCCCTGGTCTACGGCATGGAAGCAGTCCAACCTGTGGAGCTGGAAATACCCTCGCTACGCGTCATGCTCAAAAGCAGGGTTAGTGAAGAAGACTGGTACCAAAGACGTCTTGATGAGCTAGCCCTCCTATATTAAAGAAGATTAAAAGCACTTTACCACATACAGGGGTACCATCGCCGAATAGCGCGATCATTCAACAAGAGAGTCAAGGATCGCGGTGTTCGGGAGGGGGATTTATCCCTCAAGGAGATAATAGAACCCATCTTGGACCCTAGAGGGAAATTCAAGCCCAATTAGAGTGGCCCCTACATTGTGAAGAAAATCTTATCCGACGGTGCCCCCATGCTCATTGAACTAGATGGGGAGGAGATGCCTCGTCCAGTCAACCTGGACCGTCTCAAGAAATTCTACCCCTAGTCCGAAATCTCGGCGCGCTATGACTCTTCTCATCCCCCTTCTATTCTAAAAAAAAACTCTTCAATTCCCTCAACCCATAACTACGTGGGCCTGATCCTCTGCAAAAATAAATTTTCAAACAGATAAAAAAAAGAAAAAAAAAACTTTTCAAAAACCCCAGAGGTACGTAGGCATCTCATGCACCTCACATGAGTGCGGACCTTTCTTTTTCACAAAATACTATTCTTTTCTTACCTCCGAGAACGGCGGTTCATTATAAAAATATTTGAACAAAAGGATTATGTATGCCTTGGCGATCAGTATAGATAATTCAAAATAAAAAAACTCATCAAAAGGTACAGCTGGATGATCAGAAACTAGTTTATTTCATTAATAAGAAATTACAGTACGGATTACATAAGAAAAAGGAACGGATAACTCCCTTCCCCACTACCATAAAAAGCCAAATAAAATCCCCACATCTGTTACGCAAATAAACTCCCCAGGAGTCCTACCCACAGCTACCAGAGGAGCCTGCACCCTCATCATCTACATCCTGAGGTCCCCAAGTTTCCCCTGCCTGAATAGAGTGCCGTAAACATTCTATGGATCGATGAGCCTTTACCATCTTCGAAAAGACCACAACACCCCCTTCCATGGTGTTAGATAAAACAAACCATCTTTGTCTAGTCTCTACTCCCAACATCTTACTGACTAAATTCCTCCACAACCACTTCATATAATCTTTAGGGACATGCCAAACCTTCCCGACAGACTGAGAGGGACGGGTCGACGGACGCCGATTTTCCCACAGAGACCCAAGAAACAGACACAGGCACTCAGTCAAATCTTCTACCGAAAAGAAGTTTGAGGTCCGAGGGGGCACGACCTGCGCCCAGCCGAATTGTCGTAAAAGTCGCCAAGGGAAATAAAAGGAGGTCTGTCTGAGACTAACCAGTCGCACATATGAATACTCTCCTAGCTCCAGAACAGGCTGCAACTGTCCCTACCAAAGAACTGACCAATACAGCCCACGAGCCCCATATTCCACAAGCCAATTCTCCCAGTTCTCAACATACAGGCCAATGCTGATGAAGTAGCGTGGAAAAAAGTTGGGTACGGCCGACAAGGGATACTCTGGAAGAGTAGCCAAGCGGAATCATTCAGACAACCACATGAACAGCATCACAGGTATACCCCTCAAAAAGTCAGAACGACCTTCTCTCCAGGCATCCAAGCCATTCAGAGTCTCCGCCAATATCACCACCGCAAAATTGCGACGGTATGACATCCATGAAGTAATGGCTGAAAGTTGTGGGTCCACTTGTACCTCCCCAGTCACCAACAGCAATTTGGAAACCAGACCCAGAACAACGGCTCCAGTATAGCCAGCATCACCTACTTCCAGCAAATGCACGGACTGCAGCACCGTCGGGAGGGAGATCATTCCTCCAGCAACTAATGATCTAGCCGTCGAAGGCAAAATATGAAGAATCCCGGCCAATAAATCCCTAAGAGAGCGGATAAATTCGGGCAAAGCCGCAGCAATACTGGGATTTACACCCAGTATGGCAGAAAATTCCTCGTAGGTAGGACAAACTTCTTCCAACCCAAAGCGGAATACATGGTCTTTGGGGTACCAGAATTGTACCTCCGCCGTCAGCACGTTCCACTCAAAAGGCCGATTGCGCCATAAGGAGACTCGACGCATGTTGAAAGCATCGTAGTCGACATTATAAGAGTACATATCTTCCAAGGCTTTGAGGTAGCCAGCAAACTCAATGCTACCAGGGAGAGCCATCTTGCAAGGTTAAGAGATGGTAGGCAAGTAGGTAAGAATGCAAAGGTGTGATGAAAGACACTCCACCCTTACCCCTTTTAATACTTGAAAACCCTCACAAGGGACATAATCCCTGCAGAAATCGGAGGAAATCCTACACCACAAGGTACCAAAGGCTGAAGAGGATACCAATCAAAGCTTTGAACTGATGGGACTGGACTGAACTGTCCATAGGCAAGTCAGGACGCTTGCCGATCGGCAACTCCCCCCCCCCCATTTTTAGAAATTTCCCTTTTTTCCTCTTTTGTCAAATCAGAAAACTCAATAAAAATAAATTGATATTCTCAATAGAATTTCAAAATACCTTTTTCTCCTTATAAAATTTCCCCCTTAATAATTAAAAACTTTACTTCAAAAAATTCCAAAAATATTCCTTTTCACGGTCTCAGCAGCAAAGTAAAAAGTGCATGTGCGTACATTCATCATTAAATAAAATATAGTCAAAAACTCCATTGCATTGCATATATCTGTTTTCTGTGTTACATCATCTTTCTAGGAAATAAAAGAAAAAGTAAAAATAACGGGACTCAGTCCGAACCCACATTATTTCTCTCTCTCTCTCTAAAGAGCTTCCACCCCTGCGGCGTGCTCTCTTCCCCCTACGGCGAGATGACGCACCCCCACTACCCGAACCAGAGTCCTCTCCGGACGAGGTAGACGGCACTAAGCAAGAAGGAACGGGAACCGCATAGCGAATATGGTCCATCACCGAAGATATCCAGTCTCTGAAGTCCCTTAGCTAAGTGGTCGACACCCGAACTTGCTGCAAGGAAAGGCCAAATCAGTACAAAGCAGAAATGACCAAAATAGAAAAGAAAGAAAGAGAAGAACAGAAAGGTATACCGCAGGTCGAAGGACCTCATCTGTCAAACACAACTCCTCCGGATCCATCGCATGAGGACGGTGAAGCATAGGCACCATCCCTCCATCAGCCCGTCGAATGGTGTATGAAGGGGCATGCAGCCGTACAAAAGGGACCTCCGAGGTCGCCGCCGCCGCAGATGCCGACGGACCACCACCGTTGTGGGAAGATCCCACCGCCCGACTCGAACCCACCGGAAGGAAGGGCAATGCATCATATATGCTAGGCGCCATCAACCAGCTCGTCATAAAATCCATATAGTCATACGGCGCAGCCGTATCGGTGTATAGCAAGTAGGACTCGTCGATCATCGTCGCGATCCTCTCATACTCCAACATCAGTCGCTCCTGCCTCATAGAAGTAATAGGCTGCACGGGTGGCACCACCACCTCCTCCTCAGCAATCTGACGAACCACCCTCTCCCCGAGGTACCAGGAATGGCCGAACTCAAGCTCCAGCAAACGCCTCATCCACGCGTTCACCCCAGTGGCCCCCGCATCCTGAATGGGTGTCCCCCACGGATAAAAGGTCACCTGAAAATATCCGAGAGAGCATAAATCAATACAAGATCAGAAGGAGAAAAAACTAAGATTGAAATGGAAAGAGTCTTACCCTACCACTGGTCAGGTCATTCAAGACCTGACGCATCGCCACCAGGGAAAGAGATTCCTTCGACTGTCGATTGGCCTTACGCCATCGATACAATCAACAGAAGTCCCCAACAGTGTCGTCCTTCAAAGAAATCAGCGGGGTATTGCACCCAATTACCTCATAGAACCACGTCTGAATTCACAAGCAAAAAGAGACGCATAAGGAAAATGCGAATGCATGAAAGGAAAATGCGAGTGCATGAACGAAAAATGTGAATGCATGAAAAGAAATGCACAGACTGAAGAATACCTCAAGAAGGTACGTGGCCCCAGTAAAAGTCTGTCGGCAGTACCGGTTGAATGCATCCATAGAAAAGTAAAGGGTCGCCAAGGTCAGACTCCACCAATCATAGAAAGGGATGTTCAAAAACATCCTCAAGTACGGCAGAAACCATAAATGAACGACGTCGCCGCTCGAAGCCACCATAAAACCTCCCAAAACCAGCAGAATGAATAACCGGGCCATCTGCCTCACTTGCGGCCCGTCCTCCACATCAATCACCCTGCTCAGCAGAACATCCTTCAGCAGGGACAGCTGGATTGAATCCCCAGAAACTATCCTCCCTACATCACCAAGTGTCGCACGCACTGCCTCCGATCTCACCCATAAAGAGCGATCCACCTCTATCTACTCTCCATCACAATCCGTCCCTAGCAGCTGTTGCACTTCTATGGGAGTCACCGTCATCTCCCCGAATCCAAAATGAAAGGTGTGGGTAGTGTCCCACCACCTCTCTCCCAAAGCGCACAGGACCGCTGTCGAACGAGGCGTCTCATCCAGCGCAGATGCCAATCGACCAAAACCCGTTGATGATACCTTCCAACACACCATAGGTGGGAGATGCTCCCAGACATCCTTGAGCCCCGTTGTCCCACGGGCACGCATGTTCTTCAAAGAAATATCAGACTGGTAAAAAGAAAAGTCTCACAAAGGTCAAGAAAGAAAGGAAAATCACCAAAAAGAGAAGAATGCCAAAGGTCGGATTACTTACATAACCACCGGGACTCACTCTCGAAGAGCGATGAAGCGATGGCTACCGCATCAAGGTCTGCTCATCCGCAATAGGATCAATCGCATCAAAGTAGTTCTCACTCCCCAAAGCATGAGGCGCCCTATCCCTCCACTCCACATTCGCCCAATCATCAACGGTTAACCACTCCCGGTGGACTGCAGTGCTCACAAAAACGGTCATTTTTTGAAGATCGGAATGATAGAACGATTTGCAGAAGAATCGCAATGAGAGAGAAAGAAAAAGAAGTTGTGAAAAAAATGAAGGGATTCGCCCCCTTTATATAGGATGCTAAGCGCTATGCCGATCGACACCTCACCCTACCATACCGATCGGCACTGACCCCTTGCCTTCCCGAGGTAGCCCAAAAGTCCGTGACACTGCCGAATGGCACCCTTCATACTATGCCGACCGACACCCCCTCTTAAAATTCGTACAGAAATTCCCAGAAGCCTCAAAAAATTCCCGAAAAATTCTTAAAAATCCCAGGAGGGATTTAAAGCCTTTTCACCAAGAGAACTTCACGTTCCCTTGAGCGAAACCCCTCTTTCCCAGTAAAATCCTTAAAAACCAAGTGGAAACTCCTCCCAGCAAAGCCCCGTAGGATCTCTAAGGGTCACCTGATCACTTCCCCAACGGAATTCTCTTACAGCACCCAAAATAGGTTATTCCCCATGCGAGGTCTCCTAAAAGCTTCCCCATCTATCAGCTCCCCAGCTCAGATCAAAATCATAAATATCTTTCTCCAGCAAAATCAAAATCTAATTTTTATCCACTCTTGGGTCAGAATTGTCCCCGGTCTTTGATCGTCACCTGAGTTAGGTCAGAATTGACCTCGGTTCTCGGTCATCACCACTCTTGGGTCAGAATTGGCCCCGGTCTTGGATCGTCACTTGAGTTAGGTCAAAATTGACCTCGGTCCTCGGTCGTCACCACTCTTGGGTCAGAATTAGCCCCGGTCTTGGATCGTCACCTGAGTTAAGTCATAATTGACCTCGGTTCTCGGTCGTCACCACTCTTGGGTTAGAATTGACCCCGGTCTTGGATCATCACTTGAGTTAGGTCAGAATTGACCTTGGTCCTCGATCGTCACCACTCTTGGGTTATAATTAACCCCGGTCTTAGATCGTCACCTGAGTTAGGTCAGAATTGACCTCGGTCCTCGGTTGTCACCACTCTTGGGTCAGAATTAGCCCCGGTCTTGGATCGTCACCTGAGTTAGGTCAGAATTGACCTCGGTCCTCGGTTGTCACCACTCTTGGGTCAGAATTAGCCCCGGTCTTGGATCGTCACCTGAGTTAGGTAAGAATTGACCTCGATCCTCAGTCGTCACCACTCTTGGGTCAGAATTGGCCCCAGTCTTGGATCGTCACCTGAGTTAGGTCAGAATTGACCTCGGTTCTCCGTCGTCACCACTCTTGGGTCAGAATTGGCCCTAATCTTAGATCGTCACCTGAGTTAGGTCATAATTGACCTCGGTCTTCGGTTGTCACCACTCTTGGGTCATAATTGGCTTCGGTCTTGGATCATCACCTGAGTTAGGTCAGAATTGACCTCGGTCCTCGGTCGTCACCACTCTTGGGTCAAATTTGGCCTCGATCTTGGATCGTCACCTGAGTTAAGTCAGAATTGACCTCAGTCCTCAATCGTCACCACTCTTGGATTAAAATTTACCTCGGTCTTGAATCGTCGCCTGAGTTAGGTCAGAATTGACCTCGATCCTCGGTTGTCACCACTCTTGGGTCAGAATTGGCCCCGATCTTTGATCGTCACCTGAGTTAGGTCAGAATTGGCCTCGATCCTCGGTCGTCACCACTCATGGGTCAGAATTGGCCCCGATCTTGGATCGTCACCTGAATTAGGTCAGAATTGACCTCGATCCTTGGTTGTCACCACTCTTAGGTCATAATTGACCTCGAGTATTAAATCTTCACCCTAAGCCTGCAGAATTGGCTTTGACCCGCATAATCGGTCACCCTCATCACTTAAGCCCGCAGATTTGGCTTTGACCCACAGAATTGGTCACCCCCCAACACCACTTCAGGTCCTCAAAATCGACCTAAACCTCTGATCGTCATTCATCCCCAGTACAATCCTTAGGTCCGCAGAATCGGCCTCGACCCTCTGAATCGATCTTACTCCCTCAAAAGCATCATGTGGTATCTATTCGACGGTCATCAATTGTTCCAAACTCACCCGTTGAGGGGCTCTGTAGGCATCCTATTCTGTTACCCCCTAACTCTCCTTAAGTCCCTAGTACCTCCCTTCATCACTATAAACCTAGGTCATGTCCCGAGTACTGACCTAGAAACCATCGGGCACTCCCTAGCTCAGTTTAACCCAAAATTCAAACTCTTCAGCTCGACTAAGGCTGAATGAATCTTCAAAGGGAACAGAATACCCTTTCCAATGGACCACCCCGTGCGCGATTCCGACTTACCATGCGGACGAACGATCTGTTTGCATCCGAAACTTGACCTAGAGGCCACCGGGCATTCTCGATCTCTGTTTGACCTATGTCAACTCTTCATCTTGACCGAGACTAAATGAATCTTCAAAAGTCACTAAATACCTTTTCCAACGGTCCATCCCGTGCGCGATTCCGACTTACCATGCGGACGAACGATTCGATCGACTTTGAGAGGTCACCGAATGCTTCTCGAGCCCGGTTGACCAAAGTCAACTCCCCAAACTGGGTCAAACTCTTTGTAATGTCGAATTACATCTCCTAACCTTTCCAATGATCCACCCCATGCGTAATTTGGACTTACCATGCGGACGAACGATCCGTTTGCGTCCGAACGATCCCCCATCCAATGGACCGACAAACTCTTCTGAGCCATATTTGACCCAAAGTCAACTCCTAAACCCGGGAGCGGTCCAAAAGACTTTCAAAGGTCTTTGAATTACCTTTCCAACGGTATTCCCCGTGTGCGATTCTGACCAACGGTTTTCCCTCGGCGACCGATTTTTCAAAAAAAACTGAAGCGCAGTGCCAAATGGCAGGTTCCAGACCCTGCCTATCGGCAGGTGCCGATAGGCAGGAACGGGTCTATGACGATCAGCACTTACCTGGGCTTATAAAAAGATGCCTTCAACTCATTTGCAAGGAGCCCAGATCTTATATAAATCTCTCTCAACGAATCCCAAAAACTTCTCTCGAAGGCAGCGTGATTTCAACTTCCAAATCGCTTTCTTACTTCCACTTTTCATCATCCTTTTCATCAAACTTGATGAATTAGCCACTCTCCATCATTATCCAAGTGCAAGGTCTGCTCCCCAACATTCAAGATCAAGCTCAAGATCTTCAAGAAGGTCCAACTTTCTCAACTTTCTCTTAAATTCTCAATAACTTGTTTTTATTACTTAACACCTTTATTATCTCATCTCACACATCCTAATATACCTTTTATTTAGTATTATTGCACATCTCTTATTTTCATATAAATAAAACCCCAAAAAAACAAGAAAAAGAGGGTTTGCTCATAAATTCCAAATAGGGATTCTCATACTTTTCGCACACTTTCCTCACAACTAAAACACTTTTCCTACACACACACACACTCACAAATAAGAGATCCCCCATTTGGATTTATGGGATAAACCCCACCCCTCATTTTGCATTCGAACTACGTGGACTTTGATGCCTTTATAGGCTACGTAGGCGTCTCGGGGTAAAGCCCGAGACTTGAGTCCTCTCTCTCTCACCTTTTCTTTGCCTATTTTCTCTAAATCTAATCTTCCTATATTCTATATATTGCCCTTAGTGACGTATTGCTCCATATGCGTTATCGTTCCATTGTATTGATCAACGTAGGGGTAATAGCGTAAATATTAGTTTTCTAATATTAGTCTTATATCTTCCTACGGATGACTCGCTTTATCTTTTCCATGATACAAGTCGAGGATTCCTACCTCCATTATATATATACACATGCACACATATCACGGGGGGAAATATAAAGGAAAATAGCAAATAACCATGAGAGACCGAAAGGGCGGAATGGGTGCCTAACACCTTCCCATTTCGTAACTAAGCCTCTGAACCCTTCTTGAATCATTTTGGTTTCGCACGCACCAGTATGTCTTTAGATGCCATCCTTCGGGATGGCTCCCCTTTTTTCGTTTGTCTGTTTTGAGTAAAATAGACTGGCGACTCTGAATCTCTCTACATTTTTACACCACATCTCAAACGACACCGGCCGAAGCGCTCCCGAGTGGGATGCGCGGCACCTGAAGGATCCTTCCTCCACGCGCTCACCTGCACGACGAGGATTGGGGATGGCCACACAACCCATAAATCCCAAGAGTGGGATTTTGTTTATGGGTGTGTGTGTAGAGAAAGGTGTTTTTGATATGTGAAATAGAAAATATCCCTTTTGGGAATTTATGGATAAACCCTCAATTTCTTCTTTTTCATTTTTTTAAAAATAGATTATGTGCAAATACTACTAATAAAGGATTGAGATTAAGCGATATATTGTACTAAAACAAGAATACTAAAATGAAAATAATGCAAATGACATTAAAATGGGAGAATTAGAAAAGATATGGAGAAACATACCTCCTTGTGAGAGCTTGATGTTGAACTTAAGATGTAGATATGATTACCTTTCAATGTTATGAAAGTTTTATGGAGAGGTAGGGAGAATTACCAGGTGAGGTAAGAAAATGATGGAATGGAATATGGGAAAATGGGGTTTTTAGGAAAGGGAACAACTCTGAATTTGAGAGAATGTTCTCTGAATTACTGGGAGATGCCTTTCAAAGTGAGGTCATGGCCTCTATTTATAAGGACAAGTGGGCTTCGATCATCATGGTTATGGACCTACATATCGGCATAGCACCTCAGGCACAATGACGATAAGCAGGGCCCTGGAGTGCCTATAGGCAGTTCGGGACAGGTTTTTTAAAAAACATGGGAATAAAATGCAAATTATAAGTCTGAATTGCACATGGGGTAGACCGTTGAAAAAGGCCTTCAGATTGCTTTAATAATCCCTGGAGCCACTCCCAAATCCGATAGTTTATCAAGGTCAAAAGGGCCCCATAAGCGCCTGTTGGTCTCTAGATAGGAAGTTCTCATAGATAAACAGATCGTTCATCGGAATCTTAAGGTCGATTTGTGCATGGTATGGATCATTGGAAAGGTTATTCAGTACCATTTGATATATTTTACAGCTTTGTTTGGTTCAGAGAGTTGACCACGGTCAAATGGGGCCTGAAAGCGCCCAATAAGCCTTTGTAATAAAACGGGTAGTTCATCTGAATTGTAAGGTCGATTTGTGCACGGGATAGACCATTGGAAAGTGCATTCAGTAACCTTCAAGATTTCATTGTGACTTGTTTGATTCGGAGAATTAACTAAGGTCAAATGGGGCCTCAAAGCGCCTGATGACCCTTTGGAGTAAAACGGGTCGTTCATTCGACCTGTAAGATCGATTTGCGCACGAGACGGACCATTAGAAAGGGTATGCAGTGAACTTAGAGATTTTATTGATCTTCACTAAATATAGATAGTTTATCAGAGTTAAACGGGTCTTAAGAGCACCCAGTGGCCTCCAGATCATTCTTCGAAGTGAAACATATCTTTTGTCCAAAACATGAGGCTTATTTGCGCACAGGAGGGAACTTTGGAAAGGGAATTTAGAGACCTTAAAAGATTTATTAAGATTTCACTTAGGCAAGAAAGTTGATCGGATTTAAAACTGGGCTCAGGAGCACTTGGTGGCTTCCTGATTAGTTTACAAAGTAAAATGAGTTATTCATCTGAACCATAAGTCCAATTTATCCACGGGGCAGACCATTGGAAAAGAAATTCAGAGCCCTTAAAAGATACATTGAGCTTTTGCTCAGGTGAGAAAGTTTATAGGAGTCAAAATGGGGCTCGAGAGTGCATGGTGACCTCTAAATCCATACTAGAAGTATGACCTAGGGTTTATGGTGGATGTATGAGTGTTAGGGACCTAAGGAGATGCTTATAGTGGGTACTAGCATGGGGTGTCTACAGACTGCTAAGTCTTCATAGATGTCCATTTTCTTCAATAGTTTCTCAGGGAGACCTTGAGGCCTACGGTGCAAACCCCGTATTCTGTCATATTATTGGTGCAAGGAAACTCTAGCCTAATGGCAATGAGGGTGTGAGAGTCATTAAAAGTGATTAGGAGTATCCCAATACCCTTTCTTACTGGAATCTATATAGAGGAACATCTTCCACCTGAGATCCTCCTGAGAATTGTAGAGGATGTCTTCGTCTGAAAATTTAAAGACCCAAACTTCAGTCCCTTTAATGGGATGGTGGGCAAGATAATCTGAGATGGACCTCCTCTTAATAGCTTTCTTTATAACGTATATAATGTTGAACCCGACTAATAACATTAGCTAGCGAGCCATACGGCTGGACAGAGAAGGTTTTTCTTGCAGATATATTATGGGATTTGTTCAGGATACTAGTCTCATGGGGAATTAAGGCATGTAGTGTTGTAGTTTCTGTGTGACCCTGACCAAGGCGACACACACCTTCTCCAATGCAATGTAATTGAATTTGTACCAAGCCAGCATTCAACTAGCATAGTATATTGCTCTCTCCTTATGAGGTTCCTTAATATATTAGGCCAGCAGAGCCCTTGTTGTTGTATCAGTGATGGTCAAGTACAGGAAGAGGGCGAGACCTAGTTGCAGAGGCATGAGATTGAGTGAGGTATGGTTTGATCCGGTCAAAGGCTTCTTGGTATAACTCATACCAAACTTTAGTTTATCCCTTCCGTAAAAGTTTTAAAATGGGTTCACAAATAAAGAACAATTGGCTGATGAATCGACTGAAGTATTCCATCTTACCTAGGAATCCACGCACTTTTTTCTCCGTTCGGGGCGGTGGAAACTCGAGTATGGCTTTTAACTTAGTGGGGCCTGTCTAAATCACATTTTCACTGGCCATGAACCCGAGGAGTTTTCTTTTAATGATGACAAAGACATATTTCTGTGGGTTGGGTCATATATGGTACTGTCGCAATCGCTCGAAGAATTTTCAGAGGGCAGGGATATGACCTTCCTGGGTCTTGAACTTGATAATCATGTTATCGACATAGACCTCAACTTCTTTGTGGATGAGGTTATGTAGGATGGTTATGGTAGCTCTTTTATAAGTAGCCCCAATATTCTTGAGCCCAAATAGCATGACCATGTAACAGAAGGTTCCCCATGGGGTGATAAAGGCAGTTTTTCATAGTGGTCAGGATGCATTTTAATCTGATTGTACTCGATAAAACCATTGATAAATGACTTGAGAGTATGACTGTCATGATCATATCGATATTTAATAGAGTTCAATCATTTTTGGGGGATACTTTGTTCAGATCTCGATACCGGACGCACATGTGGACTTCCCTCTCGATTTTGGCACGAGGTCGATATATGCAAGCCATATAGGGTTTTGACTATGCGAATAAATCCTACGTCATTTATTATTTGACCTTGAGGGACTATTTTGTTCGGAGCTTCCACAGTTTATACTTGATCGGTTTACTCTCTGGGAATATGAGGATCTCGTGCTGATATATCTACGAATCAATATTGGACATGTCGTTGTAGGACCATGCAAAGACATCCACAAACTCTTTTAGTAGCTCTTCGAATTGCGTTCACTCATGCTCATTGAGGGTAGGCCCCATACTAATCTCGTACAGATGGCTACTTGAATTAAGATTAATAATAATAGTCTCATGATCATTAGTTTTAAAGCGATTATGTTATTTATTTTTTCCTTATTGAGATCAGTTAATAATTATTCATTTACTAAATCATCATCATCAAGAGTTTGATTAGAATCAAGAAAATTAATGTAAGGCCCAACATGATTCTCAAAATCCTACTTTATTTCATTAAAGGAATTATCAGGAAATATAGCATTGAGGACCTTATCAAAGGAGGCCTCGTTTACGATGAAATCAAAAACTGGAAAAATAATAACAGGCTCAAGGATCTCTTGAAAAGATTGTATAGTAAGGTTTAGATTGGGTTAAGAAGGTTGGACTAGAATGGCATGTCAGTTGAGGAGAGGTATTTCAGCACCGATGATCTTTGTAGATGGGTCCGATAGTACGGCCTCCTGGAAAATCATGCAGAGATTCAGCCCCAGAATGTCCAGGTTGAATGACTCCTCGGTGTCACTGTCCCCAGGGTTTTCAGTGCTTTATAAGGCTTTATCAATCACAGGCTCAACCTCATGTTTATGTTCCTCTCCCCATATGATGTCATCCTTGAAGAAAAATTCTAGCCCTAATTTCATCTTCTTCTCGATCGGGCCATACCATGGTTCAGGGAACACGAAGAAGAGGAAATCCTCACCCTCTTATTTATAATTTGATCTCTTAAAATCATCGCCCTGGCCTGTAATGATGATATCATCCATCCAAAAGTAGTCAACATATTTAATAATTTCCATTGTTTCACCATACAAATCTTTCCATTCAGCGAGGAAGCGAAGGAATGAAGGGATCAGGCGTCCTTGGAGATTTAGGATTGTAAGAAACTAGGAGACACTGCATATTACCTTTTCTGAAGGAACACATCTGACACAACTTGTACCATATTATTTAAGTTGAGCTCTTATATGGGCACAACCCATTAATATGATTCTCAGACCCACTTTCGGGCTTTCATGAACAAGCTGTTGAACTTCTCACGATCGATAGTCATCTCTATAGGCAATTTTATCCCAAACCTTCAGAGTTAGTCCAGAATTGTGGGTAATTTATATTTCCCCTTCTGATCGGGAACGAATGTTAATACAAGCCCGGGTGAGAAGTGACATAGCTTAGTCAGTGAACCTAGTGGGATGTAGAAGAAAGGATAGGCAAATCTTGAGGGGTTAAGGTGAGACTATAAGCATGATGGGTGTTTTAAGAGGCACTATTTTGGTAAAGGTATCAAATTATGGGTGTCCTTCTGGAAAAATAGCATTTACCCCGGTTTCATATGTTAGGAGAGGGTTATGAGTGGTGTTAGGTTTAGGATTAGCTGGTGGAGCGATGATGCCCTGGTCTATAAGACCTTGGATCACATTTTTTAGATGGAAACACTGGTCAGTGACGTGTCCTGTAATCTGGTGAAAATCACAGTGAGCATCATATTTGAATTTCTTGGGAAACGGATTTGGTAACGGTCGGGGTTCAAATAACTTGATGAGAATTTAGACAAGAAAGGTTTGGTACACTTTTGATAGGGGAGCGTGGAGTTTAGTATAATCCTTTGGGGCAGGGTTGGGACGATTTTTAGGTGCCTTAAAATTTGCAGGTTGGGATATGTTATTGATTATAGAGACTAGGGTAATGGTCGATTTTTCACACTTCATTGGCGCATATTATTCTATAAACCTTTTTCGATTCAGATTATATTTTGTGACTAGCAACCCCTTCTTCAATCTCGACACCAGTCTTTCAGAGGGCTCTAAAGTGTGGCTAGTACTTACTTTCGATCGATATTCAGATATGGGGCGAGAAGTTTTTCTTCATTATACTCACTTGTTCTTCTTCTAATGATATGTTGGTCATTATTGCAGTTTTTTCTCTCCTTCTTTCGATGAAACTATTGACTGAATCCCCTGAATTCTGTTTGAGTAGCTCTAGGTCTTTGCATGTAACTTTTAGTTCCTCATTATACTTATACTGTGCCATAAATTCTCTGGCCACATCCTCCCATCTGTGTATTCTAGATTTTTCGAGGGATGGGATCCATGGGTACTAGCGGGGAAAGATTTGGTATCGGTAATTAAGCTGGGGGCAGCCCAATAGCAGGTGGGGCATGCAAGGCATGTTGATACTCTTTTGGGACCCAAATAGGTTCAGGAGCAGGTAGTCTCATGGCACGAGGAAAGAGGATTTTTAGTTCATAAGCCTCGAATGTCTGGACCAGGTGTCGTCGCAACTCTTGGAATTTAATGTAGAGGTTGTTAATTTTGGCACTGAGCTGGGCTAGGATGGTCATCAAATATGGTTGAACATTTGGAGCGTAGTCCACGTTCTCTATAAATAACTTGCGAAGGGAGATCTGAAACTCAGTGGAAGCAACAGAATAAGAGATAGAACTTTAGGGTGTTTTAACGAAAGATCGAAGATAATAGGGAGTTAGTCCAAGATCTAAGTATGCGATCAACCAGAGAGGAAATATGATTTTGGTTTATTTTTTAGGGAAAGAGGAATACTTTTGGTATTTTCTTTTGAAAAAAGGGAAGATATGTCTTTGGTATTTTTTCAAAGGAGGGAAAGGGGAAAATTCTTAGCACAGTTATTATCATCAGGTTCCACTTATATTACGTTTGCTTAAAATGCAGGAAAAATGTTAGACGAGACACGAGCATGGGGAAAAGATTGGGTATAAGATGTGAAACACAGTTTTACTTGTTTCCAGGCTCACGGATAGGATCCTGTTTTAAAAATAGGCGAGAGAGCATGAAAATTTGGGTGGTATGGCGGCCCCGGATTTTAATAGAGTTTCCCATTGTAACCAGCAAACAAGATATGAGTGTCTTAAGGTAGATGCCTGCATGAGGTTGATGCATTTGGTGGGTTAGTAAAAGGGTTCCCCCTTTAACAGGACTTTCACGACATACCTCTTGCTTATAAGGGAAATAATTCATCGGTACGTGGGGACAAGGCACTTGATATACCTAAGTGTATGTAAATTACCTCACTATATACCTCGTGGGGATGGTACATGTGAGAGAGAATTCGATATATTCAACGTACGTGAATGAGTTCCCTAAAATATACCTCCCATCGTGAATTCGATCAAGCGGTACGATGTGGGGGGAGTCGTTCGATATACGTCAAATGTACGTGGCCAATAGAAGGTGAGAATAATATCTCTTCCTTTAACCACGCCCCGTAAGACTGGCACTTATCACAAAGCCACCCCCGGTATGGGATAAAATTTGTGTTAATATTGTCATGCTCAGGTGATGTAGTGTGCAAATACACATGAATCTTTATTAGTATCTTATGGAGAGATTTATATAAGCTAAATAAATGGAATACTACCGCTGTGAGGAGGAATATACAAGTAACATTAGATAAGCGGTAATCATGGAGAGTAAAACTAACAAGTATACATGGAGTATGGAGACTATATAAAGAATGGTGATTTATATAGAGTGTGAAGCATGTGAATATACAAGTGAGTGAGGTATATGTGCAAAGTGAGAGAGCGACATGAGAATAGTGTGAATGAAAAATCATGTGAATATAGACAAGTGAAAGAAACGTGGAAGTGTGTGCTAGTGAGACTAAACATGGAAAATCTATAAGTGGTGGGTGAAACATGTGTAAGTGATCATGATGAATATATACAAGTGAGAAAAAAGTGAGGGTGTGTTCTAGTCAAGCTAAGCAT
The DNA here is from genome assembly GCA_949130495.1 of Sambucus nigra. NCBI lineage: Eukaryota > Viridiplantae > Streptophyta > Magnoliopsida > Dipsacales > Adoxaceae > Sambucus > Sambucus nigra. The sequence goes on from OX422220.1 coordinate 77,847,000, forward strand.
GCATAATCTATAAGTGGTGTGTGAAGAATGTAAGTAAGGGTACAAATAAATACGAGTGTGAGCATGTGAAGTGAGCATGGTGAATATGTACAAGTAAGCATATGGTGAAACATGGTGAATATATACAAGTGAGTAAAAAGTGATGTATGTGACAAAAAGGTAATATATACATGTGAAAAGAACATGGTAGAGATAATCATCATGATAAGAATAAGATATATGAATAATATGTAAGCATAGGAGTAAAGAGAACATACAAGAGGAGGCATATGTACACATGTAGAAAAGTATAAGAGCAAAGAAATAACACCTATGAGAAAATAGAGTCTAGTCCTCTAAAAAGTCTCTAGAGGATTCGAAATTGTGGCCATCTGAGTCTAATTCCTCCAGCGTGGGCCGACCCCAAAATTGTGATGGGGGGGGGGGGGGAACAATGCCCTTGGAGGATGATCCTCTCCCTCTCTTCCCACCATTCACATATGAGTTATTCGAGGATATGGGGATCCTCTTTTCTCCACTAATGCTGGTATCCACATGATCTGTCTCGAATATAATATTGGCCATCGTCAAAAGGGGATAACATGAAGAAATGGAGTCTCCACCCTATTTTTCTCAAAACAGGCAAAAGAAATGTGGAAGTCTCGAGAGCGCGGCATCAATGTCATACTAATGCATACGAAACAAAATAAATCGAGGATCCAGGGACTAAGTTATAGAATGGGAAGGTGTTAGGAACCCAATCCGCCCATTTGGTCTTTCAAGGGCTATGTTAATATTCTCATTTTCCCCAAAGCATGACGTGTGTGTAAATGTGTGTAATGTAAATAACGGGAGAAGGAAATCATCTGACTCGCGTCGTGAAAAATATAAAGCGGAATCATCCTAAGGAGTACTAAAAAATGACATAAACATGTAATGTAAGTGTCCCTCGAATCACGAGTTGCATAGAGAAGCGAATGTGAATGTCGAACGAGACATAAATATATAGGAAAATATTGAAAAATAGGGTTTTCGAGGAATTATAACGTTCTCGTTTCGACAGAATGTTTCTGATTGCTTAAAAGAAGGTCCCTAGGAATGAGGTCACGGTTTCCTTAAATAGTATCATTTTAGAGTTTAGGGGGTGCCAATAAGCATGGCTCCTGGCCTGCCTATCGGCATAGTTCCGGTATTGATGGGCAATGCAAGTACACCATGCCAATAGACGGGGGATCTGGGTGCCTATAGGCAATCCGAAACAAACTTTTTTGGAAAAACGGGCATAAAATGCAAATCGTGTGTCCGAATCGCACACGACTGGCACCATTAAAAAGGGGATTCAGATCCTTTAAATAATCCATTGAGCCACTCTCAGGTTCAAGAGTTTACCAAATTTAAACGTGGATCGGAATCACTCGATGGTCTCTAAACAAGGGTTTTCGGAGTAAAAAGCGTCGTTTATGTGATTCGTGAGGCCGATTTGCACACGGCACAGACTGTGAGAAAGGGGATTCTAATCCTTACAAGATTTTATGAGATTATCTCTATGTAGATAGCTAACTAAAGTCAAATAGGGCTCGAGAATGCCCAGTGTCCTTTTAGAGTCAAAAGGGTCGTTCGTACGAACCGTGAGGTAGATTTGCGCATGGCACAGACCATTAGAAAGGGGATTTAGAGACCTGTGAGATGGAATTGAGCTTCACTCGGTTTGGATAGGTGACCAAGATCAAACGGGGCTCGGTAGCACCAGGTGGCCTCTAGATCATTTCTCAAAATAAATAGGATCTTTTATGCGAATCGTTAGGCTGATTCGCGCATGATACGGACTGTTAGAAAGGGGAATAAAAGCCCTACGAGGTTTCATTGAACTTTTCTCAACTTGGAGAGTTGATCGAAGATAAACGTGTCCTGAAATTGCTCGTCGGCCTCTAGATCGGTACACGGAGTAGGATATAGGGTTTACCTAAAGAGGAGGAGTGTTAGGGACCTAAGAAAGTACATAGGGGGTACTGTTATATCTTCAAACTGTTTAGAAATAAGAAGAAGTAGTGCCCGATCTTCTTAGCAAAGAAAATGAAAATATTAATTTCTCATTTGTCATTAAGACATGTTTAGTGATACAATATACCAGTACCTAGTGTGTATATTTGGGAACCACTAATCATTTTTTCAACTCTTTGTTGGGGTTTCAAGTAACCAGTGAACTGTATCTATTCACAGGCAATCGCAACAACGATGCAATGGGACATTTATCTTTAAATTTTGGTGAAGACAAAAAATCAATATTGTTAGTAGATTATTTTTGTGTTCCTATTATTAGAAATTTTTTTATTTAAGTTTCTAATCTAGTTTTGAATGGATATTCGATTGATTTTAATGAAGGTGTTTTTATAAAAAAAATGGCAAATATCTTATCTGTTCTCATGCATTGGAAAATGATCTTTATATTATAGGGTTTATCTCATCACTTCATACTAAAATGAGTAACTTAAATGGAAATAACCTGAAGAGAAAAGAGCATTCTAATTTGAACCAAACATATATTTAACACTTACACTTGGGTCGTATTGATCTAAAAAGAATTTAAAGACTTTTTTCAAATGGACAATTGAGTTCATTGGAAGTTTAGTCACTTCCATTATCTGAATCTTGCTTAGAGGACAAAATGACCAAGATTCCTTTGATGACCAATGGCTATAAATCAAAAGATGTGTTGGAACCAGTTCATTCTAATTTGTGTGGCCTTATAACAATCCGAAAAAGATATGGCTACAAGGACTTCATCACTTCCATTTATGGCTACACGAGGTTTGGGTATGTTCACCTTATGCATCACAAGTCTGAAACCTTTGATAAGTTCAAATTGTATAAGGCTAAAATGGAGCATAAACAAGGTAAACTAAGTCAAACTCTACAATCTGATCATGGAAGAGAGTAACTACTAGGATATTTTAACAATCACCTATTGGAGATTGGGATTACGTCCTAATTCTCTACACCAGGCACTCCACATAGAAATGGTGTAGCAAAAAAAAGACTCTTTTGGACATAGTTAGATCAATGATGAGTTTTTTGGATATGCCGAACTCCCTTTGGGGTCAGGCATTAGAGATGACAACTTATTTATTGAACTTAGTTACTTTTAATTCATTATCAACAAATTATAGATTGGGTATGAACCTAGTCTAAGACATGTTCAGATTTGTGGTTGTCCAACACACATGCCGAGGAGGGAGCCGGGTAAGTTGGGATTTTATACAAAAGTATGCCTTTTTGTTGGTAACCCAAAATGAACCAAAGGTGATTTATTTTATAATCTTGAGGACTAAAGGGTGTTGGTTAGCAACGATGCTCAATATTTAGAGGAAAATTATATGATAAACAACAAGCACAATATCAATGAAGAAGTGTGTTATTTATGTGAGAAAAACACCAATCAGAAATCACGAGGGGTGAATAGGTTCCAATGCATCTCATAACGAGTTTTTTATTTCAAACTATTTTGCTTGCACATTTATGTTACTTAATACAAATTTCATCAAATTAATTTGATTATCTCATACAACAATTAAACTAAGTGAATCTAAATGAGGAAAACTAGATCTAACATGCCAAAGTCAATTTTAGTTCAATTCACTAGATCCAATTTAGATCTAAGTGGGGTGTATGATCAAATGTGTGCACATGAATATAAATCATTCACAATCAACCATAAGACAAGGCTTATGAGGACCCCCACCCCCCCCCCCCCACACACACACACCAAGGGTTAAAAAACCTCGACTCACTCCAATTATCATTCATACTTGAAAAGAAATTTTACCAAAGACAAGAAAGTACCTCTCACACAATCTTTATCATGTAGCTACCTATGAATTTTTCAACTTTCCCCCATAGTCAACGAGAATCCATGCAAGCTCCATGCCATGAATGAAGAAGTCCGTTCTCTTTTTTGGAAGTCGCACCACACTCCAAATTCTCCAATAATTCGAAAAGCCTCTAATTTTAGATATATGCGTAAATTATTAGATGATTCAAATGTAAATTGATTTAACTCAATAGGCTATGTGAAATTTGCACCAAAATGCTCTCAATTCTCTCTCAAAATCATAGATCAAGTGTAGATCTAAGTTTTAACAATTTTGGAAGGAAAAAGTGAAATTGGAAAGAAAAGCAAAGGAAAAATGCTCTCATAAATGTATTTGAGTTATGAGGTTTTACAGAAATAGGAAGGAAAATGGCATATGTATTAGAAAATTTTCGAAATTTGGCGCCGTTGTGCTCATGGCCAGATCTAACCATGCACACAATTACAGGCAATGAAATCTCAATCATGGTTGTGCGTATGGGTATGTTTTGATGAAATGTGAATGCCTCCATACGCACGGGCTCAAAATTGAGTCGTGCAAATGATTACGGGAAAAACATTTTCAAACAAAGTCGTAATAGGTTCAAACATTTAAGCCAACTCCCAAAACATTTTCAAAACAATTTAAATGATATCGGATACTCTTTAAATCATCTCAAACACGTGTTCTATCAATTTTAACACCCTCAAACATTTTCAAAATCGCTTATGCATGTGTCTGTGTTTAGCCATAAATAATTCACAACATCTAATAAAAAGGATAAAGTCTTCACTTCAATGTGAATGCATGGCAATGGAAGTCTTCGGTGAGTGGCTTGCAAAATTTTCAATCTTCAAAGGTTCATTCTAAGACATATGACCGCGCCTTACTTATGAATAAATTCAATATATATTTAAAGACTCAACGAGTCATATGTTCTGTCACGGGAATCTAGCTAACTAATATATTTTACAAGATTATATTTTTAGTCTCCACCTTTGGCTATTCCATAAAAAAATAGAATGATCCTATTACCCCTAAAAGACTCACACATCACTAGACATATAGAGAAAGTAGTAAAAAGGTATTGTAGAAACAATCCACAATATCGACGACACATCAATAGTAGAGTCTAAACCATGGGTCATAGTCGGAATCATCAATGCTATGACTCAAGTCACATGAAACAACAAAGAGCACCACACGTGTAATCATGCACAAAGAGAAACTTCAACTGCTTGAGAATTATTCGAAAAAGAATTATGATATTGATGATATAAAACATGTAAACACGTGAAATGTGAAATCATCTAATACCAATGAGTATACCTCCCCCTAAATAATATTTCCCCCTATCATAGATACGTCTCCCCCTTTTTAACAAATCCCCCTTTTAACACATGGAACATGGGAAATTTATTATCCCCCATTTTGTCGCAAAAATACAGAGAGAAGAAATATATGAAATATAATGAATATATCATCATAAGCAAGATCATGATGGCAGGAGAATTAGTTAAGCAAAAGCTGGGAAAGCATGTGAAATACCATAGGTATAACAAGGGAATACAAAATGTGCATATACAAGTGTATCATCATATGAATCTCAAAACAAGAACTTGTAGATGGAAGATATCAATCAATAAGCATAGAATCAAGATATGTGATATACAAAAAATCTAGTTATAATGAGATCATATACGAAGCATGTAAATAGCAATATAAGAATAAGAATATGAATACCAATTGAGAATGATTTAATTAAGAATAAGAATATGAATAAAGTCAAATGATACATAAATCTAACAAAAACATCCATCCATCCATCCAAAAGTATCTAAGTATCAAATACCAAAGAATAAGGTACGAATAACTAACAACCATATAGATGATGCAGAAAATCTATAGATAACAACATGCTAACAACATTGAGTAAGTAACATGAGAATGACAATATATCCACAATCAAGTGGCAACTCAATTACATAAACACACCCCCTCCCCCCAAGGCAAACATCACTCCCTTTGAATCTATGCATGAAAAATTAAAGCACAAGAATCATGTGAAGCATTATAGGAATATAAATATTGCAATGAGATATCATAAAAGCATGTGATAGAGACGCATAAGCATGGAACATGTGAGACAATGATAATAACCATATACACTAACAATCAAGAACAATGTGATATCGAAAAGATAAATCTAAAATCATATAAGCCCACAAGTGATAAGCAACAAAATATAGTAACAAACACTGGTCAAGACAAACGCACTAAAAAGTCATAAGAGATAATAATAGATACAAGGAACAAGGTGTCTAAGATCGAATTAGCAAAAATGCTAACAATATAAGCATAAACTCGCCTCACAAATTCAACCGAAACTCACATTATCTAATCCAAACAATAATCACGGTATCATCACAAGAATATAACCACATAGGGCATATAAATCATATGAAAAGGTGATCGAAAATAATCCTAAAGAATATAAAAATCTCTAAGAATCAACGAAAATCCAATCACATAGCCAAACAAGCTCTATGAAGACAATCTAGATACAAGCTCTAAGGCAAAAGTTAAAACAAAACATTTTGAGAAATAAGCACAAATAAGTGTACAATCATCACAAAAGGTGAATAGAATAAAAAATAATGTATCAAGAATAGAGCAGTGTGTGAACGGTAACAAATATAATTGTGCAAATAGTTTATCGTGTGCACGGCAGCCTTTTTTACGCATGTGCACGAAACAGAAAAAATTACCATAAATGTCTAGAAATTATAGGAATTCCTAACATAACCTCCTAAATTATAATACTCTGAATCTCAATGATATGAATGAATGAAAATGCATGAAAAATCATTCAATCTGACTGTAACAACACCAATTTGGGATAAAAATGCACAAAAGCATAAAATAAACAACTCACGCACATACATATACAAATGCAAACAAAAAACATGTAAAGTGTGATAGAGATTAAGCAACACATGACAATATGATTTGGCAAAGAAAGTTCATTTAAATCTTGATTAAAATATGAATTAGAAACACAAATAATCCAAATCTCAATCAATTTAACATACAAGCTTCAAAATTCTTATCAAATCAATATTTTACAACTTTGTAATATCAATCAAGGTATGATTCGTGTGAAAAATATTATATACAAAATCAACATAAATACACACAATTAACTCATACAATCATTACAAAAGATGCATAAAAGACAATCATTACGTCAATATCCTTGTGATCTCAAATAAGGCAGTTTCAAGCCATTTACTCCATCTAGAATATGTTAATGAAATTATTTTTAATGCCAACTAAATGTAAATTAAAATTTGGAAATGCTAAGCCCTATCTTTTTTCTATTTTGCCTTAATATATTTGGCCTTTTTCCTCGATTGGATTTTTACATGCCTAGATGCACCTACCAAAATATATTTAAATTGTTAAAATGGGTGTAATCACTCTAGCGGTATCCCTTATCAATTCTTTTGAAAATAGTCCTTTTTTAACCCCTTCTTGGTAAGAAACTCACAAAATCTCACATATGGACAAACAAAACACCAACAAGATCTCAAGATTAATCACTAAAAGCAATAATCACATAAGTGAAATCGTATAAAGCAAGTGATATGCCTTTACTCAAGTAGTGTGAAATCGATACCATAGATTTCAACAAATTTGTTGATCTTGATTTATCAAATGAAATTCAACCAATAAATTAAATCAATCAAATAGTTTAAAATTCACTATTAATCATCATTCAAGTTAAAACAATTTTAAAATCAATAATAATCAAAGATTTAACCACATATCACAAAAAGAATAAACACAAAATCCTTTTGGATTTTTAAATAACAATGATGCATGTATTTACAAAATCATATTATGATAGAGAAATATAGCATATAAAGAAAATTCATGAAAATGCATATATGTAAAAGAGTCATCACCAAAACATGAAACATAATACCAATTGGAAATTCTCCCACCACAAAGATTTATTTCCCCCTCAAATCAAGAATGAATATGGAAAGGAAATCTACAAGAATGTAGTAATCCTAATAAATTATCTACCTCGATAGCGATGAGTGTTCCATCTCCAGGATCAATGGGAGGAACAAAAGTAACCTTTTTCTCCACAAACTTCATTTACGTAACAACAATTTCTACTTTCTTTCTTAGTGCATTACTAAATAAATCATTACCAAAATTTGGCATCCATTTATCATTCCTCTTATGATATTTATGCCTAGTCCTTAGAATTTGAGCACATGGTTTAGGTCCAGTAAATCCATCAAACTATCAAGTTTTTCAAATAATGTATTAATAGGATTCCTATGGAAAACTTTCCTCCTATTTCCTACGAACCTATTATTTCTATCTATCAAGAACCTACAAGCTTGATTTGTGTGGCCTTGTACATTATAAAAAGTACAAAAAGGTACATTTTTTATAGTATTCTTCACATTCTTTGTCAAGTGTTTTCTCTCACGTAGAGCTTTCAAACCAAATTTTTTCAATTCTTTTTCTTTTAAAGCAAAAATGCACAACATGATTCATCTTAACACAAAATGAGCATCCAAAATCGTTTTTGACAAAATCCAATTTAGGCAAAACCTCCTTATTTTTCATTAAAATGAAGTTTGTTACTTATCCTTGTTTATAAGAATAGAACCTTTACCTTTTGAAAATTTTAATTTTCAACATTTGATTCATTAAATCTATTGCTAAAATTATTTAGTTTCAATTGAGCATTGCCCAACAAGATGCTATCTATAACACTTGTTATATCAAGAACTTTGAATTTCAAATATTTGGCATATTGCAATTTAATTTTAATTTTTTCAAAGTCATCTTTTAAAATTTCATTACGAAGTTCAATCTCTTCTTTTTCTTTCAAAATAGATGCATTCTGGTGAGTTACAAACATTCCAATTAAACATAATAAATCATTTTATCTTTTTCTTCATGGTCATTTAGAAAACTTTCATTTTGTTCAAAAATTTTATGTTTGATTCTTTATGCTTTAGAGACTCTTGCAAGAGTTCATCATGAGCCTCATGGATGTCATGAACTTCATCATCATTATTTTCAAGTGCTCCAGATGTAGAAATGTGTGAACCATCATTACTACATGACGAATAATCACTAAGCAACACATTTTTAGAAGCTTTGATCACATTCTTCTTCACCACACTCTCTAAAGACATCTTATCACAACTAACCTTATAACTCTTATCTTTCTTCACCATGAAATAAACATTTATTTCATTTTATTTCAAAATTAAAGAATTAGTTTCCTTAGAATCATGTGATGAACATTCACTCAATGAGTCAACTTGAGAAGAAGATGATTTGTTTATCAAAACTTTGAATGAGTCGAATTCATTTACCAAAGATTCAAATCTCTTATTAAGTTCACTTTTATAACTTTCATAAATAATAAGTTTTTTATTCACTTTTCAAGTTCAATAGTGAAATCAATTCTCTCTTATTCCAAAACTTTGAGTATTTTAAAATCGGCATTTTTTAAACATGCCAATCTTCTTAAACTAGAATTTTGTAACCTCAAAGCTTGGTTATCTTCTTTCAAATAACAAGTCAATTCTAACAACTCATCGTTATCCTTTTAAATCAATTTTAACTTTTCGCTTATAAGTTGACTATTAATTTCAAACTCTTTAAAACATTACTTTTCCTATTAGTGGAGTTTGACTGAGTTAACCAAATTAACATTCATCTTTTACATTTTGAGAAGTTGAACATTCAACACTTCATTCTTATGACTCAAGGATTTGATATTTTCAATTTTTTCAAAATCAACTTGCCGAGAATGAAATGATTTCGCCGTACTCTTATCAAATATAGATTTATATAGATCTAAATTTTCACATTAAATTAACATATTAGGACAATTCACACTTGGACGAAAACTAGAAGCTAAATCAAAATCTAATATCATAGCACCTATAGTCACACAAGTAAAATAATTAGTAATTATTCACACATGTTGAACACTAGCATAAGCAAACTATGTCAATGAGCAAAAACATAATAAATACACAAGGATATAAGGATCAACATAAGCACTTTAATGTCAAAATAAGAGCAACAAGTTATGATACTAGATAAAGAAGTGCATTATTTGCATGAGTTAAACAACTACATCAAATCTAATGAGGGTGAATAGGTTTGAATGAATTTCATAATTATTTTTTTCAAACAATTCTAATTGCACATTCAAGTTACTTAACACAAATTTCATCAAAATAATTTGATTAACCCACATAATAATGTAATTGAGTGAATCTATATAAGAAAAACTAGATTTAACACACCCAAGTCAACTTTAGTTCAATTCACTGGATTCAATTTGGATTCAAGTCATGTGTGCGATCAAATGTATGCACATGAATAAAAAACATTCATAATCAACCATAAGATAAGGTTTATAAGAGAAAAAATCCCCACCAAGTGGTAAAAAACTCGACACGCTCTAATTTTCACTTATACTTGAAAAGAAATTTTATAAAAGATATGAAGGTACCTCTCACACAATCTTTATCATGTAATTACCTATGAACGGTTAAACTTTACCCTATAAGCAATGATAATCCACTATAATCTTCATTACATGATTGAAGAAGTCTATTTCATTCCTTAGAAGTCGTGCCACACTCCAAATTCTTGAATAATTCAAAATGCCTCCGATTTTAGACCTAGGAGTAGATGATCATACAATTCAATGGAAGATTAATTTTAACTGAATAGGTTATATAAAATCCAAATCACAACACTCTTAATTTTATCTCAAAAGTATTGATCAAGTATAGATCCAATTATTAACTATTTGGATGGAACAATTGAAATTGAAAAGAGAAGCAAAATAAAAATGCTCTCAACCTTGAAAATGATCTCAAAAATGTATTTGAGTTATGAGGTTTTCAAATATAAAGAAATGGGAAGGAAAATGACTTCTTTAAAAAAAATTCAAAACTTATCACCGACATGTGCATGGTTACATCTGATCGCGCGCACGATTCCACAATATATGGAATCTCAACCATGGTCATGTGCATGGAAATGTTTTCATATTTGGAAACTCCTCCGTGCGCATGGGCTAAAAACAAAGTCGTGTGAATGACTGAGTCACAAATATTTTCAAACAAAGCCTTAACACGTTTAAACACTTAAGCCAACTCCTAAAATATTTTCAAAATAGTTTAAAGTTATCTGAGACTGTTTAAACCATTTCAGACACTTGTTCCATCAATTTTGACATCTTGACATATTTTCAAAACCATTTATGCAGGTATGTGTGTGTGTTTAGCCATAAACAATTCACAATATCTAATAAAAAAGGATATAGTCTTCACTTCAATGTGAATACATGGCAACGAAAGTCTTCCACGTGCGGGTTATTAAATCCTCAATCTTCAAAGGTTCATTATAAGACAAATAAACGTGCCTCACTCATACGAAGCATGTTTATATGACTTGAAAGACTCAACAACTCAATTGTTTTGTCACGAGAATCTAGTTAATTAATTTAATTATAAAATTATATTTTCAAGCAGAAGCTAAGTGGAAAATACCAAATAATTGCTTTCGAATCACCCGTACATGATGAAAGACAACCTGACATCAATAGTACACTGCATAACGATAGTGGGAGTATTATTAATGATCAGAATACACATGTCACTTATACTGGACCACAAGTGGGGCCTTATCATAGTGGGAGAATTAGATGTTATCCTAATAGGTTTATGTACTCAGGATAATACTTTGGTGATATCCTAGGGGAACACGATCAAGACTAGGAAAACTATGATTAAGCACTCTAATACAAGGACTTTGAGCTTTGAATAGAGACTATGAATATCGATATGGATTCGATGCATTCAAATCAAGTTTGGGAGCTTGTAGACTTGACATATTGGATAAAACCCATCGAAAGAAAATGGATTTATAAGAAGAAAATAGGGGTATACAACAAGGTGGAAACCTTCAAGGCAATGATTATTGTAAAATGGTTTACTCGGAAAGAGGGTATCGAATATAATGAAACCTTATCGATGGTATTCATGCTAAATTATATCTGAATTCTTTTATCCACTACGGCTCATCTCAATCCTAAGATTTGGAAAATGAACGTTAAGATTTCATTATTAAACGATAGTCTTGACGAATGCATCTATATAATGCAATTTTTGGTATTCATAGCAAATGGATAGGAAAGAAAGGTGCACAAGCTTAAGAGATCCATTATGAACATAAGCAATCGTCCAGGTCTTTGAACATCTGGTTTGCTTAGGAAATTAAATCTTTTGGTTTTGATCCATGTTCGGATGAAACTTGTGTGTGTAAGAAGCATGAAAAAATGTGGTTGTATTTCTAGTACTTTATGTAAATTATATTCTCCTAGTTGGGAACAATATGGGTGTATTGTCTATTACAAGAGTGTGGTTATCTAAGTTTTTCGATATAAAGTATTAGAAGAATCCAGTCACATCCTTGGGATCAAGATTATGCGTGATCAAAAAAAATAAGATGTTGGTCTAATCCCAAGACACTTATATCAATCATGTCCTCACAAAGTTTAACATGTAAAATTAGAAGAAAGAGTTTCTCCCTTTTGGGCATGAAATTTCTTAACCTAAGGATCAGTTTCCTAAGACACCTTATCAGATAGAGAGGATGAGGAATATACCTTATGCTTTGGAGATGGAAACCTTATGTACGTTATGTTGTTTATATCAAATATATGATTTACTGTTAGCATGGTCAATAGATTCCAGTCTAACCCAAGTGAGGAGCACTGGATTGCTATTAAGCACATTCTCAAGAACCTAAAAAGGACTAGAGATTAAGTGCTAGTTTACAAATGGGATGGTATTGTAACCATTGGGATACGAACTCGAATTTTTAATTAGATAAGGATTATAGGATATCTAACATGAGATATGTGTTTACCCGTAGGGGTGGAGTCATAAGTTGTAGGAGTATCAAGCAATCATGTATTGCTGATTCGACCATGGAAGCCGAGATGTTGCCTCTTCAGACGTAACAAAAGGAGGTTATTTGGATTTGAAACTTTTTTAGTGACTTGGGCATGGGTCCCTCGGTACACTCAGGTATTACACTTAATTGTGATAATAGCAATGTGAAGGACTCGTAGGAGGGCACAACACATTGAGCACACGTATCACTTAGTTCGGGAGATCATGTAAAGAAGGGACATCATCGCGATAAAGATTGCATCTTAAGATAACCTCGCTGATCATTTTATAAATATCTTACTAGAAAAGGCTTTTTATAGTTATTTATAAGGAATGTGTGTCAAATGCATAAGCATATAGATTTAATCCTAAGTGAGATATTGTTGGGATTTTATCCCGAAACCTATGTAATGACATTTTTTTTAATAAAATAATTATTAGTTCATTCAAAGTGAGAATCATGTTTATAATAATTCTTTATATTTATGTTTTAAATATATTATTTATAATGTTGGTCAATTGTACGTAGTAGGAGTTTCGATCATGGGATATCGAAATTCCAATTAGTACAATTGAACAGTTTAGAACCTAGATAGGTAGTCGATATCCTATCGGTGTGGCTACGTGAATAATCCTAGTAGTTTATCTCAAACTACGAGAACCTGTCTGATGGATCGAGAACTTGTTGTAATACCCCGTAAATTTTAATGATTTTAATTATGAGATTAATTGAATTAAATAATGAGAAATTAATTTATAATTAATCCGGATTTATATAGATATTTACTAGAGTGATGAGAGTTAGTATTTATTGATGTGAATTATGTTGAATATTACTTAGTGAGTAAAGTAATATGCGATTGTGAATTTATGAAAATTATCGCAGATGAATAATACGACAGTTATGAAAATTAAGTCGGGGCGCGTGTGTCAGTCGTGTCGGGACTAAATTTAATAAAATAAAATAATGTTATGTATAGGTCACCCATATGGTCATTTTGAGTGAACCAACGTGTTAGGAAGGATTGAGATAGTCAGAAAATTCTACCCGGGGGTTTTGTTTGGGTCCCGGGGTAGTTTTAGGCCAAACCGGCATACCGGGAGGGTATTTCAGTCATTTTAATTTTTAGAGTAATTAAACCTATAAAAATTCAAGGGTTATATTATATGAGAGGATTTTTCTTCTAGGGTTAGAATTCAAAATAGCTTGCGAGGCCATTATAGGAGGAGAGGGAAGAGTTTTCTAAGGCTTGAACCACTGTTGGAACACTGTTTGCACCACCATAGTCGCCAACGTATAGATCGGAGAGAGAGAATCAACCCCATACCTTTCATCACCAACGGACCACACCTGCTATATAAGGAAAGTAATTATCTTGCATAAATTTATGGTAGATATATAATCCATGTTATAATAGGGTAACATCAATATGAAAACCCCGTATTTTGGAAGGTTTTAGATAGTGTAAATCATGATTCTTGGGTTATAATTGAAACGGATAGGTTCATTTATGGATGTAGAATCAAACCCACATTATTATAATCAAATTGGTGGAAGAAATCAGGTATTTACATGTTTAATTGATGATGAAATCTAAACTAGGGTTCTTAAGACTAAATATGAAATTTGGGTGAATTTATGCATGTTAATGATTTTAAATTATTTGGATACGTTAGGATTTGCCCATATATGTTAGTATAGGATCTGGGTTACATAAATATCAATTTGGAGATGTTTAAATACGATTTTTGGTGGTTAAAAATTAAGAAACCCGTAAATGTTAAGGAAAATCTGGGCAAAGAACTGATCGATCGACTCAAGAATGTCGATCGATCGACCCATTTCTTCGATTGATCGACCCCCCTGGGAAATGTGATTTGCTTTTTTTTAACATTTGAATAAATACCAACTTATATAAATCTTTGGTGTTGATTAATTGAACATAATGAGACTTTAGGAAGGGCAGTAGGATATACTTAAGACCCAAAAAATGTTATTTGTATGGAATTGAATGGGGAAATTATGAGTGTTAATCGAATGAGTTAAGGTTGGAAATTATATAAATTGGGGTTTAAATCGGATAAATGAATATTCAAGGTTATTACCAGTAGTGGGGGTACATTATAGATACTGAACTAACCCAAGGAATAAATGGAAATTTAGTAACCTTTTTGGGATAGGGATATGTATTTGAAGTTATGCGACGAGAGTTACCGCATTAAATAAAATATTACGTAGGGTATCCGAGATATAAATATACTACATAAGAGACTCAAAAATTGGGACGTGTGCATACCTACATGGAATTTATATATAGTTAGGATGTGTGATTACCTATCGTATGGGTTATTATGTGTAATGCATCATACCGCACTACTTGCTATCACGGAGGTTTATGTGTTAGGGAAGTCTTATTCTGATGAGCCCATCGAGGGAATATCTACTCAAACCTAAGAATCATAGAACCTTAGCTCTACATATTTGTGAATGATAGTGCAGACGGTCGTCGTAGGGGTAAATGGGTATGTGCGTCTCCCTTGTGACTTGGAACTATGATTCACCTCCATTATGTGTGACTTGTGTTTTTATATGGTTCTAGAGTGATTATGAACCTATAGTCCTTCTTATAATATGTGATATACTGGGACTTGATAGAAGAGTATGCATGCACCATAGCTTAGTCTCGGGGTGCCTTATGAGTATATATATATTATGATAGTGATGTATATATATAAACACTGGTGATTATTTTATTGTGTTTCTTAGTAGATAAGAAAGAGTATGACATATAAAATATGTTATAATTGTGAAAACTTATATGAGTAAAGAAATACTTGAATTGATTAATAAACATTGGAAATGCGAGAATGTATTATTCGGGTAATACGGGTGGGCACAATGAATTGGGCATCATAGTGAGAGACTTGATTCAAATTATTTACGTGAGATAGTATAACTATTATGGATTGTGAGTATACGTTAGAAGTGCACAATAGTTGAGATGTGAGAATTTCAAGTGAGAGCATGTGACTGACATGTATACAATATCTGGTATTTATGCAATTTAAATACTTTATATTTTAAAAATATTTTCAACTCGGGCTCTGACCCGTTCGCTTCCAAATCTATTTTTGTCAAAAAAAATTAGGTGTCGACGCCAAGCATAGGAGTTCCATTTAGTTGACGTGTTGTAGTTGTTGTGGAAGTTACAGGACCTCGGTAGTAGACGCCTCCAGATTTATCCTTGATTCATTCAGAGTTATCTATTTCACTCAGGGAATGTTGCCCACCCTTATTTAGGGATAGTCATTTCAGACATTCATTTATATTTCAGTGGTTGGGTTTTATTTCATTTCAGATTATTGTATTTGGGATTTAGACTGGAAGTGTTTACTCCAGACTCAGTTTATTTCATTATGTCGTTTTAATTCCTATGAGATTTTTATTGGATGGTGAATGTTTAGTTAATCATATAAATTCCTTGCATGTTATATTAAAAGATAAAATTTGGCATCTGACTTTTAAATACTAGGTGGTTAGTAATTAATAAAAAGTTTTCGACAATGATGCTAAGACTGATCCAATTGGATATTCTGTTTTAAATTTAATAAAGGACTGAGCACCCGGTATTTAATTATGTGGGGTGTCTCATTTGTATGATAGTTCAAAAACGGGATTCTGACTGGTACATTTGGGAATATTGTAAGGACATTTTTGTCATGTTCGATATCTTACAGTTGTGTATGTCATACGCCGCTACATTTAGCACGTCTCTACACGATCTCATACGATGGCCTCAATTTGAATTCCAAAAATCCAGCATTCATTATCTCCGTCATGTGTCCCACATCTGCCTCAAAGACTTCACGTTCCAAGATTTTAGGGATTTTATGCAAGTTGTACACAAGAGAAGTCAAAACAGTGAAAGAAAGCTAGATATGGAAGTTCAATGGCATTTTGGTAATTTTATAGCCACCATCCAGAGATCTGGTCTACTGGAAAGTTGAATATCTCGCCGCAATGAAGATACTGGAAGAAACGGCACCATAATCCGAGCTACGGTGAAGAAGTTATGGCCCTTTGAAAGTGAAGAAAATTTCGAGAAAAAAATCCCTGAAAAATGCTAAGTGTTTCAGCCCCAAGTTCCAACGATTTTTCGCGAACCGAAGGCCAAACCAGTTCGGGGGGCGAACCGTTCGTGGTACACCCGAACCGGTTTGAGGTACCTGTACACTAGCAGAGTTTCAAAAAATTAAAACTCTTTTTGTTTTCCTTATAAAAGCCGACTTCGGGGGAGTTATTTCATAAGACTTGGAGAGACGATTTTGAGAGTCCAAATACATCTAGTCTTCATATTTTTTAGTCCCAAGACTCATGTTGCGATTTACACATCTTTGCCAAACCTTTGTGAATCCGTTTGCAAACCAAGAACACAACCTTGTGTTTGTTCAACCCTTGTGGAGAAGACCGTCCTTCTTCTTCATTACTGCCCTCCTAGAAAGGGAAAGTTCCAACCGTCGACTACAGAACTGACGCCTGTGGGTATTTTTATGTCACTGTATTTTTATTTTAATCCATGTAACCGTATCTTACAATATTATAGTGAAAATAAAGATTTTTCCCCTTTGGGGGATTTTTCCTCACTTGTGTGTGTTTGAATGTTCTTGCATGATTTCATCTTTTTAATGACACCTAGATGCATGTTTAGGACTTAATTTATAAAAACTGAGTTTAAATAAATAATATCTCTATTTGAATGCACGCGCACTCTTTCAAATTAGTATCAGAGCCAGTTACACAAATATACCGTGTAATTTTCCGTAAAACTTTTCTAAGATATTAATTTTCTAAAAAAGTGACTTTTGAAAACGAGTGTGTTCATAATGGAGAAATTATATAATAAAATTCCAGTTTTTGACAGGACAAGCTATGCATACTGGAAAGCCCGCATGAAATCTTCTTTAAAGTCCATTGATGAAAGAGTCTGGATTTTGGTTGAAAGAGGGTGAACACCTCCCTCCATCACTGTTGAAAATGTGACCAATTTAAAACCTGTCACTACATGGACTGAAGAAGAATTTAAATGGTCATCCTTTAATTCTAAGGGTTTAAGTGCTATTTTTGGATCTGTCACACCTGATGAGTTCAAACACATAATGACATGCACCACGTCAAAAGAGGCATGGGATGTTTTGCAACCTACTCATGATGGAACTAATGCTGTGAAGGAGTCTAAACTGCAAAATTTAACAACTCAATTTGAAATAATCACCATACTTGAGTCTGAATGTTTTAATTCACACATTATTCTCGTACTTTTGTGAATCCTTTTGAAACCCAAGAACACTGCTTTACTTTTGTTCATACTTGTGGAGAAGTCGTCTTTCTTCTTCATTATTGCCCTCCAGGAAAGGGAATGTTCCAGACGACGAACATGTGGAGAAGCCGTTTCTCTTCTTCATTACTGACCACCTGGAGTTCCTGCGGGAGATTTCAGCCCAGACATCGAAAATCGACGCCTGAGAGTATTTCGTACGTCGCTCTTATTTTCATTGTAATCCGTGTAACCGTTCTTTACAAAATTATAGTGAAAATAAAAAGGTTTTGCCCCTTTGGGGGATTTTTCCTGAAATTATTTGTTTTATCCTGCATGCTTTATTTTATTTGATAAATCATCTACATTCATGTTTTAGGGTTTAACTAAAATTTGGGACTAATTAAAATTGGGTTTTATTTGAGATGTCGCAATATTTCCGCTGTAGCGACTCTACAAATTCAGAGCGGGTTACGCTAATTTATCATGTGATCCTGATTTTTCAAGGATTTTTTTTTTATACAATTTGACTTCTCACGTCATCAAATTGGTATGAGAGCTGGTTACGCTAATTTATCGCGTATTCCTATTTTCCGCAAAATTGTGTGATATTGATTTTTTTTTGAAAAATTAGTTTTGTGAAAAATCGCAATTTTTTCCGATGGAATACCCATTTAATGAGGAGCCTATTTTTGAAAAAGTTCACGACCATGCTGAAAATTTAAAAAGTTTGAATTTGAAACTTTGTAAAAGAATTAAAGTTTTGGAAAAAGAAAATTCTCTCTTTAAAAGTAAGATTGAATATTTGCAAGCGTTTCAAACTCAAAGTGATATTTGTCGTGAGCACTTTGGTAATTTGTGTATTGATTTTGATTCTTTAAATATTGCCAAAAAGAAGAGTGATGAGAGAGTCCTTGTTTTAGAGAAGGAATTGGAGGATTTAAAGAATTCTAGGGTTCCCGTTTGTGCCGTCGAGGATAAAAAATTAATCGATGATTTTACGGCACGTGAAAATATTCTTAGAGAAAAGTTTATTTTAGTTGGGGGGAGCGTGATAAACTGTTAAGTTTAATTTGAAAAAGAAATCCCTCATATTGGAAGACTCTAATTCTTTGCTTGAGTCAAAGTTTTTGAAGTTAAAAAATGATTTGACAGACTCGAGTAGGTTTGATAGTGATGGTAATGGCTCATCTTGTTCTCATGCATCTAGTGCTAAAGCCAAAACCATTATTTGTTTTAGAGGGTCAATTAATCCCAAGGATGTTATAAAAGATGACACTTTAGGTAACATTCCTCCCGTTTACACATGTTCACATTGTGGTAGGAAAGGTCACCTTAGGCGTTTTTGTTTTGATCTTAAAAAATGTCCTAGGAAGTTTATGTCTAGTGTTCCTGTGGTTCCCAAATCCCCTAGACGACGTTTCACATTTATTTGGGTTAGGAAATCACTTTTAGAGGCACTAAATTTTAGACAAGTTGATTCTCGCTTGCTTGCACATGACTCTTCTCTTGCCATATCATATAGATGATTGTGTTCGCATGTTTTTTCATACGGTAGTTCTTTGTTTCATGATATTTATGTTTGTTAGCGTTGTAACATGTACTTTTGTATAGTTTTTATTTTTGAAAAATTTGGGAAAATACAAAAAGAATTTATTTTGATAAATTTTTGAAAAAATCCAAAAAGATTTTTGTATTTTGTTTGCACCGTTTATGGATGAACACTTAGGATGACCGAGTCACAACATCATTCCATTATTTTCATGTGACTATTTGATAGTGTTTTGAGACAATAGGTCAATTCATCCTTGTGCTTTATAATGTTTGGAGTCATTAAGATGTAATTAAGTGTTACTTCCTACATGTTTGACTCATGATTTCCTTTATTGCACACATGCACGGATTTGTTTGATTATTGTGCTTGTCTTATCACATGTTGGTTGGGTGTTTTCACTTCAATCTTGTCTTTAAACGAACCAAGCGCGATAAAACTAGATAAGAAAGTTGTGCATGTAAGAGCCGTTTGTGAGTTTGTGTGCTTTGTTTACAAACGGTGAAGGGCTACGAAAGATTATTTTTTATCCTTTGCGATTAAGCCGCCATTTAAATTGGACCTAAAAAATTAAGGAATTTTTTTATCCGGGGTCCAAAGACTTTTAAAAGATCCCGAAAAAATTTAATGGCAATAAAAAGAAATTCATGCCAATTATGGGCCAATTAGGTTTTTGCACCAATTCTCCAAAGTTTGAGAATTTAGTTTGTACACCTCTAAAAGGAAATATATATGAGGGAGTTTGGATGGATAATTATAACGGGTTTGCACGTTCTTGAAAATCTTGAAAAAGCGCTAAATAGTTTTGGACGTTATTGGGGTGGAAATCACTTTGACTTTGATTTGTTGATTTGCATAAGACTATGTCATCTAAATTCAATAATTTTTACACCTAAGGATACTTTTGGTGTTCATTCGTTAGGGGTACACATATGCATCGTGCAGATATGATTGATTGAGTTGATTTACCTATCGAATGTGTTCACACCCATTCATTCCGTTTCCATGACTTGGTTGTTTGAGTTTAAATCCATGGTGTGATTTTTGTATCATTATTTTTGTATGAAAATTTTGAAAAATCAAAAAATAGTTTGTGAAGATTTTTAAGTATCTCTTTGTAAGAGCGCGTTTACCATCTGATTGATGCTTTGTTTTGAATACCGTGACACCCCGACTTTGCTTGTTTGATTTATTCTTCTCATTTGTCTATTTGGGGACATAATAAAAAAGGGGAGAAAGAATTGTCATTCTATGGGAGAGTTTGAATTTTGGGGGAGTTTTTGAGATTTGACTTATGCTTTCATCCTAAATTAGTATCTATGTTTATCTCCTTTCAAACTCAATACGTCACTTAGTATTTGCTTTATCTCATGTGTGTAGGTATTATATTGATTATCACTGAATTGCACATCCTGATGAGAAAAGCTTTGAGATTTTTGAAGAACAAAAGATGAAGACTTATTCATTTGTATCTTTCCAGTTTTGGTTTCATGGAAGGTAGATTTGTATAGGCAATTTTTTGTTATTTGATAATTCGGACTTTTTATGTATGTACCGGCATAGACATAGGGGGAGATTTGTAAGGACATTTTTGTCATGTCCGATATCTTACAGTTGTGTATGTCGTACGCCGTTACATTTAGCACGTCTCTACACAATCTTATACGACTGCTTCAATCCAAATTCTGGGAATCAAGCATTCATTATCTCCATCATGTGTCCCACATCTGCCTCAAGGACTTCACGTTCCATGATTTTAGGGACTTTATGCAAGTGGTACGCAAGAAAAGTCAAAATAGTGAAAGAAGGCTAGATATGGAAGTTTAAGGGAATTTTAGTAATTTTACAGCCACTATTCTGAGGTTTAGTCAACTATAAAGTTTAAGAGCTCGCCGCAACGAAGATGCTGGAAGAAACGGCACCACAATCCGAGCTACGGTGAAGAAGTTATGGCCCTTTGAAAATGGAGAAAAATTCAGAAAAAAAATCCCTGAAAAATGCTAAGTGTTTCAACCCCAAGTTCCAGCGATTTTTCGCGAATCGAAGGCCAAACCGGATCGAGGGGTGAACCGGTTCGCGGTACACCCAAACCGGTTTGAGGTACCTGTACGCTGGCAGTGTTTCAAAAAATTAAAACTCGTTTTGGTTTCCTTATAAAAGCCAACTTCGGGAGAGTTATTTCATAAGACTTGGAGAGACGATTTTGAGAGTCCAAATACATCTAGTCTTCATATTTTTGAGTCCCAAGACTCATGTTGTGATTCACACATCTTTGTCAAACCTTTGTGAATCCTTTTGCAAACCAAGAATACAACCTTGTGTTTGTTCAACCTTTGTGGAGAAGACCTCCCTTATTCTTCATTGCTGCCCTCCTAGAAAGGGAAAGTTCCAGCCGCCGACTACAGAACTGACGCCTGTGGGTATTTATGTGTCACTGTATTTTCATTGTAATCCGTGTAACCGTATCTTACAATATTATAGTGAAAATAAAGGTTTTAGCCCCTTTGGGGGATTTTTCCTCACTTATGTGTGTTTGAATGTTCTTGCATGATTTCATCTTTTCAATCACACCTAGATGCATGTTTAGGACTTAATACTGAGTTTAATTAAATAATATCTCTATTTGAACGCATGTGCACTCTTTCAAATATATTGAACAAGACCACTTGTTAGATTTAAGTCTAAGGGTTGTCTTGATTAGACTTAGGAAATCTCACACTATTTTCAAGAGGTGCATAGATTTTTAATCTTGAGAATTATTAAGATTGGAATACTTGCACAATTGTTTCTTTAATTGCTATGGGTGCGATTCAATCTTATATTGAATCAAATAATCCCAGCATATTGGTCAATTGTTATGTTAGTAGGTCTGAGATCTTAATTTAAAGGAATCAACATCTAAGAAAGATCTTGGATTGTAATATCCAATTGATAGACTTATAATATTTGTTTACATCAGTAAACCTAATTATTGGATTCTTTTATAATCAGGTGGAGTAGCAAAATACGTCAAGTGTGAGAATCAAGGAATTTATTAGATGTTGCGTAAAATAAATTAGTGACAAATAGATTTGACCAAGTGGGGATTGGTAACTGAATGCATGGATTCACATTATGTACCAAATCAACTTTGCAAATAAGATCTCATTATTTCGAGTGATTTTAAGAAAATTGAATTGGAGTGCAATCACAATTATTTAATGGAACTAATTATGATTAAACAAATGAAGAAAGTATATTGTGGGAATTTGGTATTTTCAAGTAGTTATTTGGAATTCTATTTAATCATTTGTCTTGGTATTGTAATACCCCGCATTTTCTGCACCAATTTATGAGAATTATTACACATTTTTTCCTAGATTTTATTGCATTTTACTCTCACGTTATTTTGATTTTATTCGGATTTACTATTCTTGAATTTCATTGGAAAAGCTGAGGATTTTTAGTATTTTGGTTTGGCTTAAGGAGCAAGTAAGAGAGGAGTTGTTCGTAGGTTGTACTGTGACTATTGGAATCATAATTGAATCAGTGGATGATATATAAAAGAGAATATAGTGGAGGAAGAAAAAATAGAAGCTACTATAGTGATGTTTTGGCTGGCGGTTGTGGTACACCATCGCAACGGGTGGTGCCATTACTATAGCGGGTAGCACCGACCGCCATAACAGGTGGGAGATTTTGGTTAGCAGTTGAGATATTTTCTTTGCATGGGGTTATTTTTTATGGCCTCTAGAGGATGGATGTTTATTTAAACATGCAACCATTTTTTTTACACCAAGCCTCTTGTTTTCTTTACACACCTATACCGAACCTAGACATAAACACGGTACCCCTACAGTAAACCCTAATACACCATTATTATATATCTCTCAACCTTATTTTGATGACATGTGTCTTGGAGTTTGAAGATAATGTAAACATGATAGTTACTGGATTTTTTGCGTGGATTACGGATGCGATATTATTTTTTTAGGATTCATGGAAGAATTTCAGATTATTATTTTATGAGGATTGTATTTGGTAAGGTAGGTGTCATTTTGGTGTGATATACATGTTCACCTTTGTTTGTATATATATATATATATATATATATATATATTAGATGTTATATGTTGCATCTTATATGTCATATTTTTATACTGTTGTTTTTTCACTCATGATAATTAATGTTGCTTTCATGTCGAGTAGATGGGATAGTCGTAATTAGTTGATATTTCACATGTGTTTGGGTTGTATGATTGGGTAGAATAATAAATACCTAATTTGTGAAAAAATGATAGCTTGTTATATTGCAAGAATGATATTAGTATTGATGTTGGATGATGTTAAGGCATCCTTTAGACAAACCACCAGTTAGACAAGGTGTGCTTTTGGACTAATTTATTATCTTTGAACTCATGCGCCATGTCACGGACATGTTAGGCTATTAATCCAATTTTATCGTAAGTTATTAAGCCATTGGGATAGGACGATGAGGCGGGCACCTTATCCTGCCTTGCGATTGTGTTACTTTGGGGTCATAGTGTGTTGGGAGAATGATTAACAAGATAGGTGATCGAGAGCCCACACCGTCCTGAGAGGAGTGCTATGGAGATTTGATATACGAGAGACTTAGGATGTGTAGTGACGCGGTGAGATCCTCGGATGTGATATTTATTCCTGGGATGTTAGTGAGTGTTAATATGTATATACTTTTTATTCCTGGGACGTTTGTGGGTGTTCATATGTATACACTCCTCTATATGTGCATGATCGAGTATGTTTAGTTCACATGAAGCATTTATACGACATTATTGAGTTTCCCACTCACCTCATATAGTTTATATGTGCACGATAAGTTTTGATTAGATCAGTGATTTATTATTGTCGATTATTGCAGCATGATCAGATTTAAGTTACACGGATAAAGAGACATCTAAAATTTATTGTAAAACTATTGAAATGGGACATTTTGAGATTTAGTGGTAATAAATAGTTTATTTTATTCATTTATCCTTCCAAAAAATGTTTTATTTAGTCGGAGGGCATTGTTTATTGGTTTTGGAAAAAGATTTTAAACTAGACACATTTTTAATTTTGAGTGTCATTTTGAGAATTCATTTTCTCGGGGTGTTAGTAAGGCCCAAATTCTCTGAAAATCGAGCTTAGCCCAATCCCTTGACTTATACTAACATATATTGGTGTAAGATAATGTTTTAAAATGTTTAATCAATAGTTAGGGTTAAAGAGTGTGGAGAGAAAATATTGTTCATGTTTTTGCGAAGAGGCTTATGGAGAGAGATACATATATCTCACTAAAGCCAAAGGTTTTTATCTCCAAACATGCTCACATACCTACTTAGCTTTGGGAGGATCATATATGAGAAGATTAAGCATTTTGGTGAGCAAAATAAAGTTTTTGGAAGACCATAAGAAGGCAACCCCTTCAACCTCATCAAATACCTTTTCTCCATATTCGGATTATAACTAGATCCGCAAAAAGTATTGTACCATAGGTTTAATCTCTTAAACCTAGTTTTTATTCTAAACTTTCCATTGCATGATTAATCAAAGACATTTAGGTTGCACTTTTTCTAAATATATCGATACCCATAAGGATTTTCTTTGCTTGAAGCAAGGATAAGAAATACGTTTTAAAATACATTAAGACATTCATTTTATAACATGAGGCAATCCATATGGATATAAGTAAAATCGTCTTAGCAAATACTTGTCCAATTAAAGATCATGGAACCATTCATGTATGAAAATGTGCCATTATAAAAATATCTTTAAAATGATATACTCCTAAAGAGATCAATAAAAATGTTCCTAAAAAAGGAATTCAAAGTTAGAGGACCTTAGGTAAATAGTTATTGTCTAGGCGTGCAAATCAAGCACAATTTCGATCCATTAGTCAAATACATCAAAAAGTCCTACAATGCTTTAACATATATTAAGCACACAATTTTAGTATACCCATGGTTTCCCGTTTCTGAATATTAAAGTACTCATGTCGTCCTAAAGAGGATAATAATAATAACTTTGGTCCAGAAGTACCATATTTGTATGTTATTAGTACATTGTTAAGTTTGGTCTAGAAATACTGTATTTCTATATTATTATTGTGTTGCTATACGTAGCACAATGCATCAGACCAAATATTATATTTGCAGTCAATATCTTGAAGATAAATAATTACCATTGATTTGTAAACCGGGGACTAATATCAATTATATTATGTGATGCATTCATGGAATTATTGGTATAATACTTTTAAAACTAACGATCCATGTCGAGTTAGTTATGTTGAAGGAGGTTATCTCTATGACCATCACAAGGAACAATCAAAGCACGTATGACTTGCCTCAAACAACATATGTTCTTAATATTACTTATTAAGGCAAGAGTGCCTATACAACTCAAATTTGAAGAGGATACATCGAGAGAAATATGACCAACACGCATAATTTTTTTCTAAAGTGACATTTTCACACCTCTTCACCAAAGTATTATTGAACTCGAGTTTGAAAAGAAAAATTAGATTGAAGTGACAACGTTTCACCATGTCATTATCGAAAGTAAAATTCTAGAAGCTTGTGTATGAGAATGGTATGCGTAGACTCAATCATTACAGAAATTCCACAATTAGGGGAGTATCCGATCAGAGGAGCATCTTATCAGGGGGAAAAATAGCATGATATTTGTGAACGTATGCGCGTTGTACTTTTTTTCCCTTAACTATATTTTTTTCCATTTGATTTTCGTGTTAAAGGTTTTAATGATGCAACACTAAGCACGTCCAATACTGATTCAATGATCACAAGATTTGTATTCTTTTTCCATCACTTTTATTTTTTCATAACGTTTTTTCTTAGTAATATTTTAATGAGATAATAATCATTGAATGGTGGATATGGTGTACATCCAAGGGGAAATGTTAAAAATACATTATTTTTTAATGTACAGATATATTTCATGTACTTAAACGTGTCCCTTAGGTATCCTCACTTTGCAAGTTTATACTATATATAAGGGTGTACCCCCTTAACTATTGTGTAAAAAGGAAATACAAACGTTTAGGCTCCTTTTAGACTCTCTCTTTATTTCATAACACACACACACACACACACACACACACATATATATATATATATATATATATATATATATATATACTCATATATCCTAGCACTCACAAATCACTTAACATAATTATAAAGATTCTCTTAGTTTACAAAATTAGATAAATAAAGGTAGATTTTAAATTTATAAACAAATCCTAATGTATATATATAACTATATAAATTTATGTAACTTGTAAATAATAAGAATATAAATTATTTATTTAGACTAACTAACTAAATCTCGAATTATAAGACAACTATTTTTCATATTTAGGACGTAAACAAAATATTGTTTGGAGTACCAATGCTTTTTAAAAAAATGACAAATTCTGTAAATAGTAATAAAAATTTCAGTATATTAAATTTAAAAGAAATACGCTAAAAATAGGTTGTTTATTTGATTGATATTCCAATACGTATATGTTGTGGACTAAAAATGTTTGGCCACCTGGACCAATAACATAGTGACAGTTGTCAACATTACCATAAGGTTTGCCACGTTGATCAAAACTAGTCGGCACATGTAAGTATTGGTCGTCCTTCCTGCCGATCACATCCAAGAAGTTGAACCATCAACTATATGAAAAGTCATTCATGGTATACTCAACAACCACAATGCATATGCACATGAATAGACGCCCAGTTGCATACTATCATGTAAAGTTGTATATTTTTGAATTTATAAAGGCATTCCACCTCTTAGCCTCCTACTTACTATAAATACATTACTTCTCCCCAGCTAAGGGGGTAAGCTTTTTAGCATCTTGATCGCACCTTGTAATTGTAACCCAAAGACTGAAATAAAACCTAACCAGCTTGACCTGTGGATGTAAGCTCATTTCATAAGCTGAACCACGTAAAAATTATCTATTGTCCCTTTTATTTTATTTATATATGATTATAAGTTTGGCAACTACAATATAAAATCAACATCCAAATTTAGACATCAATAGATTGGTGCCATCTTTGGGAACAACAAATTATCGTTATTTCTTATATAAGACTTTCATAACCTATTTTCATACCATTGTAGTATGACTGACATTCCGAAATAGATTCTTGATGGAGGTAATGTTTTCAGTCTCTCTTCTCCCCCCGTATGGGAGAGCTATGATAACTTAAACTTTTCATCTCCCTGGCAACGGCGCCATCTGATAACTTGCTTTTATATCCCCGGTAACAGTGCCATTTGATAACTTGCTTTTTGTATGTCGTTGTTGTTGAAAGCCAAGTTAATCAAAACCTCAAATACCAACAAATATATATCAATCTAAAGTGTAGAGGTAAGTAAGGGTATCAATCCACATCAAGGGGGTAAGCTAGAGACAAACTCAATTGTAATTCAATTTTTATTTTATTTTATTTCATTTTTGGGCTTTTTCTTTTTCAATTTTTTTTAGCTTTTCAAATATTAAAACAATTAGGTGAGGTGAGGATGTGAAATAACACTAAACTAAAATGAAAGATCAAATTAAAAACTAAAAAGTGACTAAAATGAAAAATAAAGTCCAACATTAAAATATGAGATCAATGAGGTAAATAAATTTGAGAACAATCAAGGAAGGGATTACACCACAAATTTTAGTTATTCTAATTAATTAATTGAATTCTCCCAAATTAATATCAAACTTACAAATCAAATCTCATTGCAAATGTAATTTTAATAGTAATCTTTTAGAAAATTAAGTTTAACACCCCACAACTCTATAAAATAGATCTACACTCCTTTTAATTAATCACCCGCTAGGATCGATCAATTAAAATTTATGTAAATCTTAGAAAATAAATTTAGAGTTGAAATTCAAGTAATAATACCCCACTTAAGAAACCCCTATCTCTAGTTCGAATCTAAAATGGGTATTATAACTAGAATTTTGATTTTCTCTCGAAAATCATTTACCCTCGCTCGAGGCGTAAATTTAAGGGTGAGGGATCAAAATTAATATTCAAAGGGAATTTTCAAGTAATCAAACTAATTAAATTAAAATAACATCAACTAAGGGTTTCCTCCCACCCCTTGAAAGGGGATTTAGCCTAACATCACATTAAACATGATAATCAAACAATCAAAGGCTAATAAAATAAAATAGAAGAGAAGAACAATCAAACCAAATCTCTTTGAGTGAAATTGGACTTCAATCCTTGAAATCAAGAACAATCCATCCAATATGAGCATCCAACAATAATCAATTCAATATAATACTCAATTGAATTTCTCACTAATTTATCACTCACTAATCTCTAAAAAAATAAAAATTATTTACAAAGTATTTTTCTACCTAATTTATTTTATACTCTAACTATCTCTCTCTACAAATTGATATCCTTCAAATGGGGTCTTCATCTTCTTTTTATAATTGGTATGGAGCATGGGGGTAATTTGGGTAGGTTTAATGTGCATGGAAATGGAGTATGTACACATGAGGTAAGAGAGGTGTGATGTCATGTGGGTGAGGGGATTGGAATAAAACAAATCAGATTTAGTTAAGGGTTATTTTTGGAAATGGTTTAAAGTTGATAGTTAGGGGGCAATTCTGGGTAAAAGGGGATAAGTGGGTTATATGCCATGTGTGGTTAATGGGGTTTTATTTTTTTTTGTTTTGGCTTTGGTTGGTTGTTTGGCAGATGGAAGAAGTCGTGGGTTTCATTCAAATGACTTTGAAGGGGGTTGGAACCGGGTTTAAGGGATTTGAACTCGGGTAAGGAGTGCTAAGGGTGGATCGTGTTTGGGGGATTCCGGGTTGTGCCAAGATATGAGTGGGATGCGGGTAAAGGGTTGTCGGGCCAGCCGAGGTAGCTGGTAGGGTCGGAGATGGGATAAGTCTGGCCGGATTTTGGATAAGGGGTTGGAAGGTAATGGGTCTCGGGGATGAAGGCTAGAGATGGGGGCTTGGGTTGCAAGTCCGTGGGCAGACCACCGACGAAAATGGGTTCCGAATTTTGATGCGCTGAGGCAGGTGGTAAGGCTGGCCGACGATGGTTGCCGACGGAGCTCGATCAGAGCCAGGTCTGGTGCCGGTAGGATGAGGTTGGTGGGGCTGGTTTCGGGTAAAGGGTTTTGTGGTAATGGTGGAGTTGTTGTGCTGAATGGGTTGTGTGGTTATGGTGGTTTAAGGTTATGTTAATGGAGGGATGTGAGAGGAGAGATAAATGGGTTTAGTGTTTGGGGAAGAAGATGAATGGTGGAGTGTTAGTGTGGGTGAGGGTGTATAGTGTTAGTTTGAGGGTGAGGGAAGAAAATGGGTGTAGAATTGTATATAGTAGTAGGGTGTGGGATGTTTGTGTGTGTGTGTTTAATTTATGACCCGTAAAAAATTAAACTAAAACTAAAAGTAAAATAAAACAAAATAAAATTTTAACTAAACTAAATATAAAAATCAGTTAAAATAAAAATGACACGACACGACACACTATACAAACTCTAAACATAACTAAAATAAAAACTATAAAAATAAAAACTAATAAAATAAATGAAATGAAATGAAATGAAAATAGACTAACTAAAAAAATAAGAAGATAAAAGAACTAATGCACTACATGCTAAAAAATATAAAAATCCTAAAAATATATAATGACTCAATAAAATAAAATAATAAAATAATAAAACACTAAAAATTAAATGACACAAATAAAATAAAAAGGGACAAACTAAACACACACGATTCGGGACAGGTTTAGGTAGGATTAGGGTAGGCTTAGCTCCATAATCTGCACAATTGCCTTGAAATACGCGTTTGAACACTGCAACGTACATTCGACCTACAAAATACATAATAAAACGCACAAGACCCAAACTGCCGAGAATTAGCAACTAAAATACGTCTATTCGGGGTATAAAATGTACACTTTTGGGTGCTTATCACACCACCCCCAAACAGAGCGTTGCTCGTCCTCGAGCAATAAGATAGAGAGAAAGAGAAATATAAGTAACCAAAAGTGTACCACTTTCGCGGGCACTTGCGATTGCACTTAGCATGTGCAATAAGACTTTAAACCTATAGGTTACCCTACAGGACGAGTTGTGTCTCGTGAGGGTTTGCAGGGAATATACCCACAAAATTCTTTATTTTATAAAGATATATTGAATGGCAATCAATCTCTTATTAGACGTAGAATAATCACACAATCCATCACAAGAAAATATTTTCCGAAATACAATCTAGAAGCGTAAAAAGTTTAGCTAAGTAAATACACAAGGCACATCCTTCCTAGAACTTAACGTGTGTGGTGTGAATCAGTCAAAACGGGTCGAGTATCATAAGAGTAATTCCTAGATTGCCTCTTCGGAATCAACGCTTCAACTTCAAAATCTCACTGTATATATCTCTCTCAAACGAACTCTCGAGATATGGGTTAGTGTATCGCTCTTGTGTGTGAGGAGGTGAGTAAATATAAGCAAGTTCAAACGTCTCATACACACATAAGAAAGAACGTACATTTAGAAAGAAAATTGATCTCATGAAAGAATGTTAATCACTATAATGAGAACGTCGAGTTATACACCACGTTGACTTTCATTTGCACGAACACCTAGGGGAAATAATGATGTTTATGGGTGAGGGGAAAATGAAATGGGATATGTGGGATGAGGTGAGGTAGGATAGGATGGGATGATGATATGATGGATGGATGGTGGATATGTGAGAAGAGTGTATCACTCATAAACGAACAAATGTCTTTATTTCTTGACTGCAACTTTCTCTTTTTTTTCTTTTCCAAATACTCATCAATGTATGAGATAAATCTGCTAAAAATACAGATAACCCCAACATAGATTTGTATTTAATTTTTCTCCATCTGAATCGACTTTGGGAGAGATATTCGCTAAAAATGCAAACACTCTCTATAACGGATCTTCTCTTTATTTTTTTTACTTTTTTTTTCTTTTCCAAATACGCATCAATGTATGAGATAAATCTGCTAAAAATACAAATAACCCCAGCATAGACTTGTATTTAATTTTTCCCCATCTGAATCGGCTTTGGGAGAGATATTCGCAAAAAATGTGAACACTCTCTTTGACGGATCTTCTCCTTTTACTTTCAACACTGTTCTTTGTGGGTGGAAAATGGAAGTGGATATGAAAATGGGTGGTATGATATATGGTGATGATATGGAAAATGGAAGGTGTATGGATGTATGATAAAATGGAATTTGGTTTATGTATGGGTGAAAGTATGGTGATCGAGACAACTTTAAGACACGTGTTTCTTACAACTCGAAAGTGATGTTGTTCTCAATGATCAACTCAAAATTTTTAATGAAGAAAATAATGAGATCATACAACGATTTAAGTGTGGACCCAAAGGAAGTTGAATCAACTCGTGACTCGGAGATTGCGTAAAACACACTAAAAGGTGAAAGGCAAAAATCTCATAAGCTAAAGTCTCCACTAGTGATCCTTAAGGTTTTCTTGAGAATTGTAATACTCTTCAACTCTAAACCGCAGTGACGTGATAAGTGCGCAAATTTGTTGAGTCTAGAAATTCATGGTGCAACATGCCTTAGGACGTATTATATAAGCTTTGTAGAAGAAACAATATATTCTAGCTTGATTCCTAGACTTTGGAAGATGGATGATTGAAAATTCACATCAATGAGTGAGATGAAAGAAACTGCGCGAAATTTTAAAAATCAGGTTTCAAAATCAAAAAAAATCAAAAGAGGTACAATTTTGATAAAATTCTCCACCACCAAACAAAAAGGAACATCGTTCTCGATGTTAAGTAAAATTATTTTTAAAATTGAAAGCATAAGGTAGGAAAGATATTACCAGAATCAACCGCTAATGAAGTGGAAAGATGTAGCCAAGAATAAACCTGAATGAAATAAGAGAAAAAAAATGTACAAGTCTATAAACATGGCAAAACATAGGGTGACGTGAAACACCACCCCCAAACAGCATGAGTCTAGTACAAGAAACACGGGAGGTAGCACTAAGTTTAATGTCTTCATCCAAACCGATGAAATCTCACCCTAAAGATAGGTTTTATGAAAGCGCGGGGCGGCAGAAAAATTGGGTGATGATAGTCACCCCCAAATAAGACTGAAGCGTCAGTCTTGTTGGATATAGGCTAAAATGGGTCATTGCACTTGTATAGCAAAGTTCATCACGCGATGCAAAGCATATATGGACCATGGGTGGGTGGGTATTAGGGTAAAGGTGAGGGTGGAAAGGATGAAGAGGTATCGACCACGAGCCTTGTCGAGCTTAAATGTGAGGGAAACAAGGGCCCTATAAGCGTAGTGCTCTAATTAGTGAGGGAGGCAAAATGGTGTGGAAAGTGGAATGGGGTGGGCCTCATGGAACTTGCATGACCATTCTATGAATTGACGAGGATAATGGTCGCACAGTGACATGCCAGGGAGCTGTCGAGAAGAAAAATCAACACCACAAGAGAGTGGTGCGCATGGGGTGACAAGCTCGGTGTCACGGTGGAGAGTAGAATCACAAATACTCTAATGGGAGATGGATATTGGTTTCAGGTGAGGATCTAAAAATGTAGATGAAAACTTGAAATGTATAAAATCAAGATCCAAAACAGGTGGTGGGGTGGAAGGGACAATAGGTGGGTCGGGTAGGATAAACGGTGGAGGAAGATGATCCAACTCAAGAGTGGGAGACACACACTCCTCATGATGCACGGAGTGATCCTCAAGGGAACTCATAGGAGGAAGTGTGGAAATAAATGAGTGACTGATCAACTTCTCCATAAGAGTACCATCAGTGAATGTGGTGGGTGGGTAAGACGAGGCACCGAGATCGGAGATAAAGGAATCACTGGAAATAATGGGCTCAAGAAGAGCCAAGCATGGTGGAATAGGATCCATAGCTGGATAGTTAGGAACTATCACGGATTCTATCTCGAGAAAATGGTGAGCACTCGTAGCCGAAGCTAACCTAAAAGATATGGGCATGTCAGAGACATATGCAATTGGGGCATAAGGTAAAAGCTAGGGAATATTTTTGGATATGACGGGAGTGTGAACCGCAATGATGGGTTTATTTGGATATGGTGGAATTTGATTAGGCTCACTATCGAAAGGTAAGTCAACACAATTGTCGACTTGGGTCCCGAACCATGGGATGGTCTAAACTTTGAGATTCTCGTGGTGAGAGGGTTGGTCACACTCAAGGTCAGTGCCACAAGACGACACATCATCGTCACACTCAGGTGCAACGATGGGTGGATCCATGGGAATATCTGACTCTCTCGCACACTCAAATTCATTTAAGCGTTGTTCAAGCCATTGGAGGGCTTCATTTTGGATTTGAGTGGCTTGATCTTGCTCGAGTATGAACTTTTGCAAGAGTCTTTCGATAGCGGATGGGGATGGTAGTGGTGGTGGAGTAACGGGTGGTGGCGGTGGTTAAGGTGGACACAACTTGCTATGGATATGACTACGAAGAATACTTAAATGAAGTGTGTAGGGTGGGGCCAAGTTCATCATACACGAAAGGATCACTTTCGTGATGGATAATTGGTTGATACTCATTGGGTGTGTAGTGAGGTAACTGATCGTGAACGGGTGCACAAGGTTGCCATGATGACTGTTGGAATGTGTGAGAATCCGTAACATCAGGTTGGGATTCGTATTGCGTGAAAGGGTGATCAGGCCTCCACGAATAGCTCGGGTACTCACACAACTCGGGATCAGGTACATCGGGATAATAGGCCGAGGTGGGTTCCGAAACAGTGTCATATGGATACACATATTCCATGGTGTTTTCGGATGGATATGGAATGTAAGGACACTTATGGGACATGTGATCGGCATAATAACAATGGGTGCACAACAAAGTATGAGACACGTCGACACTTGACACCGAGGGTGATGGAAAATGAGGTGCGTGCATGGACGGGTCAAGAGTATCAACGGCACTCGTGAGAGGGGTGAGACCACTAAGGATATCATAAAGAGACGGCTCGAGATCACTCTCACACGTGTTGCGTGACAATGGAAAATGACCAAAGTAGTCCCGTAAGGGACGTTTTTCAGCCATGAGGAGAGAAATATTTTTTTGATTTTTTAAATTTTTTCAAAAGGAAAGAAAATATTTTTGGATTTTTTTGGAAGAAAAGGTGGGGAAAATATGGACTCTCTAAATTTTGACGAACTTACTAAAACAGACTACCGAAAAATAAATTGGACATACAAGTCAAGGAGAATTCCTAACTAGCACATAACCAATTTTATCTTCAAAATTTAGTGAAAGGGGTAGTCCAATTTTAATTAAGTCCGCAGGCGATAAAAATTCACGAACTAATCTGAATGATCGCCTTTGCAAAATTTTCTCCTAGTGGGCTACCTAGTTAATTGATTTTAAATTTACTGATGGCTAGGGTAGCACACAATTGGTAAGTGAGTGAGTCGGGTGATGAAATCCCTTCTCGTGAGTGACCGGGTGTAGGTCTTAATTAATCAATTCATCACACCATTCGAAAGGAAATGCGAGAATAAAATCAAGTAAGAGCATACAAAGCGCACAAAAGAATTGACTCAATAATAGGAGATGCGCGAGTGTTTGAGAAATGTACCTCCCACGGTTTTTAGGCTGTGGGGTGCCAAAAAATTTGAGTCGACCGGAGGAAGATTACGCCTATCTCAGTCGGCCCCGGGAGTCCTACCGACCCAAGGTAGAGAGGCTTCGTTCCCTCGCCTTTGGACGCCCTCTCTCTACCTTGTTCGGTTTCCCTATCACGCTTTCTTCGATTATTATAATTTTTAAAATGAAAAAATAAAATAAAGGTGTCTCTATGCACCGCAATACAAGCCAAGAATAGAATAATCCTAATACAAGTCTTCTAAAAATATAAAAATGGTACAAAAAATAATATAGTGCAAAAAATAAATAAACTACAAGTTGAAATCCGCTCCAAGTGCTTCACGCTCCCAAGAATGGAAATGGCGCCATTTGATAGAGTTGACTTTTCGGTGTATTTTTCGTCGTTGCTTGAAAAGCTCCTTTAATCAAAATTCTCAAATTACCTACAAAATAATAACAATCTAAAGTATAGATGTAAGTAAGGGATCAATCCACATCAAGGGGGTAAGCTAAAGACAAACTCAATTGTAATTCACTTTTTATTTTCTTTTTGGGATTTTTGCATTTTCTAATTTTTTTTTTAGCTTTTTCAAATATTAAAACAATTAGGGTGAAGAGAGGTGAAATAACACTAAACTAAAATGTGAGATGAAACAACTAACTAGAAAGTGACTAAAAGTGAAAAATAAAGTCTAACACTAAAATAAGAGATAAAGTGAGGTAAATAATTGTGAGAATAATCAAGAAGTGGGATTACACCACAAATTTTAGCTATTCTAACTAATTGATTTAATTAATTGAATTCTCCCAAATTAATATCAAACTTACAAATCAACTCTCGTTGCAATTGTAATTTTAATAGTAACCTTTTAGAAAATTAAGTTTAACATCCCACAACTCTAGAAAATAGATCTACACTCCTTTTAATTAATCACCCGCTAGGATCGATCGATTAAAATTCATGTAAATCTTAGAAAATAAATTTAGAGTTCAAATTCAAGTAATAATACCCCCACTTAAGAAACCCCTATCTCTAGTTCGAATTCAAAATGGGTATTATAACTAGAATTTTTATTTTCTCTCGAAAATCATTTACCCTCTCTTGAGGTGTAAATTTAAGAATGAGGGATCAAAATTAACATTCAAAGGGAATTTTCAAGTAATAAAACTAATTGAACTAAAATAACATCAAATAAGGGTTTCCCCCTACCCCTTGAAAGGGAATTTAACCTAACATAATATCAAATATGATAATCAAATAATCAAAGGCTAATAAAATAAAGTAGAAGAGAAGAACAATCAAACCAAATCTCTTTGAGTGAAATTGGACTCCAATCCTTGAATTTGCAATTTACATCCCTCCAATTTGTGTGATCAAACCAAAATTACATCAACAATTACACTCAAAAAAGGATTCTCACTAATTTATTTTTCTCACTAATCTAAACAAAGTAAAATAAAAATAAATTCTAACCTAAAAAAAAACTAAACTAAAAAAAGGTGTTTCTCTCTCTAAAATTCTCTCTACTAATTCCTATTCTAAAGCGTTTTTTGAATCTAAACTAAAAATTACAAAATAAAAATAAAAAGGATAGTGGATGAATTCATAATGGATAGTTAAATAATAAAAGAGATTTGCTAAAAATGCAAATCCTAACATTATAAAATTGTACATTAGAACTCATCCAAATAAATAAATTCTAGATCATTACTTTATATTGAGATAATTGGTAAAAATGCAAAATCTCAATATAGAGGAATAGATTAGAATTTACATCCCATAAGGGATGAATTCAACTACATCAATCTATTTTGAAATAATTGCTAAAAATGCAAGAATTCATTATAGAGGGGTAGGGTTGAATTCATCCAAGAGATAAATTTCACTACACACCTCTATATTGAGATATTTGCTAAAAATGAAAATACTCTCTAAAGAGGGGTGAAGAGAAATTTATCACACAAGGCTTAAAAACTAATTTGGAGATCCTTATGAAAATGGCCCAAGTCTTCAATTTATACATGGAAAACATGGAGCTAGGGGAAAATTGGGTAGAACAAAGGTGCACATGGGGTGAGTGAGGTGATAAAATCTGATTTGGTCATGGATTTTGAAAGGTGCAAGTGGAGTGATTTGTTTTGGGGTATTTTAGGAATAAAGGGTAAGTGGGTTAAATGGTTTTGAGTGGGTTTAACACATGTGGGTTAAATGTGTGTTTATTTTTTGTTTGTTTTAACAGGTGGGCATTTAGACTTATGGTCTTTGGCTTTAGAGAATAGCTTTTTGGTTTTGTCTTTGGAACTTTGGTAGGTCACGATTTTGAATATGGGAGGTTAAGGTTTGGGTTTGGGTTAAAGGTGAGATAGGTTGGAGAAGTGTTGTTCCGGGTTTGAATCGGGTTGGGATTCGGGATTGGGGCTCGGGGTTCTGCTGGCGAGTTGAGTGCGGGGCAAGAGATGTGGCGGTGGTGGAGGTATGGCCGACGAAACTGGTTCACCGGGTTTAAGCTGGTCGGAGCTTAGAGCGAGTAGGGTTGAGTTTGGTGGGGTTGGTTTCGGGTAAGGGGTTTTCTGGTAATGGTAGAGTTATTGTGCTGAATGGGTTGTGTGGTTATGGTGGTATAAGGTTGTGTTAATGGAGGGATGTGAGAGGAGAGATAAATGGGTTTAGTATTTGGGGAAGAAGATGAATGGTGGAGTGTTAGTGTGGGTGAGGTTGTATAGTGTTAGTTTGAGGGTGAGGGAAGAAAATGGGTGTAGAAGTGTGTATAGTAGTAGGGTGTGGGATGTTTGTGTGTGTTTGTTTAATTTATGACCCCTAAAAAATTAAACTAAAACTAAAAGTAAAATAAAACAAAATAAAATTTTAACTAAACTAAATATAAAAATCAATTAAAATAAAAATGACACGGCACGACACACTATACAAACTTTAAACATAACTAAAATAAAAAATAAAAACTAATAAAATAAATGAAATGAAAATAGACTAACTAAAAAAATAAGAAAATAAAAGAACTAATACACGACGCGCTAAAAAAATATAAAATTCCTAAAAATATATATTGACTCAATAAAATAAAATAATAAAACCCTAAAAATTAAATCACACAAATAAAATAAAATGGGACAAACTAAACACACATGGTTTGGGACAGGTTTAGGTAGGCTTACGGTAGGCTAGGGTAGGGGACACGGGTAATTAGCTCCATAATCTGCACAATTGTCTTAAAATACGCGTTTGAACACCGCAACGTGCATTTGACCTACAAAATACACAATAAAGAGCATAAGACCCAAATTGCCGAGAATTAGCAACTAAAATATGTCTATTCGGGGTATAAAATGTACACTTTTGGGTGCTTATCAAGCTACAAGGAATTCTACTCAACATCGCCAAAGGTCAGGAAGTGATGCCAAAAATCGACAATAACTTATCCAAGCGCTTCAAGCTAGATCCAGTGATGTCCTATCCCATAGGATGGAAATGCCACCCCCGCCTCCTAGGAATGATAAAAGTCATTCCAGATATTCTATATCATTGCAATATCATTCCTATCATCCGAGGGTAATCTTTTTACTTAGATCCATTAATTACTATGATGGTCGGTCTCTCACTCCAGAATGGTCGATCGTCTTGAAGATACTGAGTAAATCCTTAGTTTTTAATTACCTGGGACCCTGAGCAAGTAAAAGATATCAAAGGGAACCCTCCAGGTCAAGATATCACCAAGAATGGTCTACCAGATCCCAAGTTAGTATACTAGGTTCTGCCCGTGCTGAGAAGACTTCCAAGGAAGAGAGATCATCACAAACTCATGGTAGAGCTGCCAGATCTACCCCGACCAAAACTAATTCGAAAGATCACCCTTGGAAAGGATCAAAAAAATGATTGGAAGATCGTTTGGGAGTAATCGTCAAGGCCAAAAATCCCTTACAAAAGAGCTTTGTGAAGGGATCCCTTTTTGTTCCAGCCAATGTGAATTTCCTCAAACCGTTTAAGTTCAAGCCACCTAAGGTCCCTCCTAAATATAATGGTAAAACTAACCCGTCCTCTATATTGAACAATACCAAGCAATGGTCGATATTTATTCAGTTCCAGATGAGACGCGTTGCCGATCATTCTCAAGTATCATCACTAGATTTGCACAGATTTGGTATAACAATCTTCTCCGAGGACAAATCTCTAGCTTTCAGCAACTTGTCGAGCTATTCATCAGCAATTTTTTCTTTGAGGCCAAACTAATTAAGATGAAAACTCATTTACTATGCATTCGTCAGTGACTAGGGGAGACCACATGCGAGTATATAACTCGCTTTAACAGTGAAAAGTTGGAAGTGGTGGATTATAAAGAAAATAGCGATGTTACTGCTTTGATGAGCGAGTTGCTCCTTGAGAATTCATACTATGCGTTGGCCAAAAGCCCCCTAAAAACATGACTGAGTTAATGGCTAAAGTTATCACAATCATGAATGCCAAGAAAGCTATGGCTGATAAGCAAGATCTAAGTACCAAGGTCGACCCTCATAAGAACTCTGACAAGAAGGAGCAACAAGATAAGATAGGAAAAAAACCAAGTATGAGGAATATATTCCATTAATTGTTGGCATGCATCACATCCTAGAGGAAATCGGAGGAAGAGGAGACCTCAAATGGCGTGGCAAGCTGAAGTCCCCTCCTAATAGGAGAGATATGTCCAAATACTGTGAGTTTCATAAGGACCATGGGCACACAACTGACAATCATATTGCTTTGAAAAATGATATTAATAATAGAATTTGCGTGGCAAGTTATCCAAATTCGTTGACAGACCAGGAGAATGAGATTTGATAAGGCAATCAGAATTTATTTTTAAAGAAATAGATGATAAGAAAAAAAAGACGAGATAATGATTCAGAAGAAGACCTGGATCTACAAAAGAAACCTTGGGAGCCTGAAATTGAGGTAAAAATAATATCTGTTGGCTATCATTTAATTGCAGGAGGAGATTCTGGCAGTGGTGACGAGATAGATGAAAGAAAAGCCTATTTAAACGAAGCCAAATAGTGCTCCTACATTCAATAGATTAAATTATCTGACGAGGTTGATGGTCGGCCAAGGAAAGTAAACAAAGATAAATTAGTGATTGGTTTCTCCAAGAACGTCCAGTCAGGAGTGCTCTATCCACATGATGATCCTTTTATCATCACTATGAGAATACATGAGGGAAGGGTGGGTAAAATCCAGATTGATAATGGAAATTTAGTTGATGTCATGTTATATAATTATTTCCACAGTTTGGGATTATGTAACAGCAAATTGGAACCTTATCATAGGCCCCTAATAGGCTTCTCGGGCGAAAAAGTATATCCATTAGAAACTATCAAGTTGGAGGTTTTGATCGGAATGTGGCCAACTGGTAGGACTAAATGGATTATGTAGACACCCCATTCTGTTACCCCCTAAACTATCCTTGGATCCCTAGCACCTTCCTCCATCACTACAAACCCAGGTCATACCCCGGATAGTGACCTAGAAGCCATCGGGTACTCCCAGGCCCCATTTGAACAAAAGTCAAACTCTTCAGCTTGACTGAGACTAAATGAATATTTTAAGGGTACTGAAACCCCTTTCCAATGGTCCATTCCGTGCATGATTTTGACTTACCATGGCGACGAACGACCTGTTTTCCCCTGAAACTCAATCAGAAGGCCATCGGGCGCTCTCGGGATTTATTTGACCTAAGTTAACTATTCAACTCGACCGGGACTGAATGAATCTTTGAAGGGTGATAAAACCCCTTCCCAACGGTCCATCCCATGCGCGATTCTGACTTACGGTACGGACGAACGATTCATTTTACTCCGAAGGGTCACCGAATTCTTCCAGGGCCCAGTTGACCGAAGTCAACTCCCCGAACCAGATCAAACTCTTTGGAATATCGAAGTACATATCCTAACCTTTCTAATGGTCCACCTGTACGCGATTCTGACGTACCATGCGGACGAACGATCCGTTTGCGTCCGACGATTCCCCGTCAAATGGACTGACGAATGCTTTCGAGCCATATTTGACCCAAAGTCAACTCTCGAACCCGAGATCAGTCCAAAGGACTTTCAAAGGTATATGGATTACCTTTCCAATGGTCCACCCCATGCACAATTCTGACCAACGGTTTGCATCATGCGGCTTATTTTCCGAAAAAGCCTGAAAGACACCGCCAAACGGCAAGTCCCAGATCCTGCCTATCGGTAGTGTGCCTAAACGCACCTGCCGATTGGCAGGACCAGGGCTATGCCGATATGAAATTCCCTAGGCCTATAAAAAGGAGGACTGACCTCACTTGCAAGGAGAGCCCAGATCTAATAGATATCACTCTCGGCAGATCCAGAAAACCTCTCTCGAAGTCAGCGTGATTTCCACACCCAAATCCCTTTCCAACCTTCACTTTCCATCATCCTTTTCATCAACCTTGGTGAATTAACCACTCTCCATCATCTTCCAAGTCTAAGGGCTTCTCTCCAACATTCAAGATCAAGCTCAAGATCTTCAAGAAGGTCCAATTTTCTCAACTCTGTCCTTAAATTCTCATAAATTTGCAATAACTTGTTTTATTACTTAGCATTTTCATTATCTCATCTCACACATCCTAATATACTTTTTATTTAGTATTATTGCACATATCTTATTTTCATATAAATAAAAACCCAAAAAATAAGAAAAAGAGGGTTTGCTCATAAATTCCAAACGGGAATTCTCATACTTTTCTTACACTTTCCTCACAACTAAAACACTTTTTCTACACACACACAAATAAAAGAATCCCCCGATTGGATTTATGGGATAACCCCTCCCCCTTTATTTTTCATGCGAACTACGTGAACTTTGATGCCTCTAAAGGCTACGTAGGCATCGCGGGGTAAAACCCGAGACTCGAGTCCTATTTTTACTTTTTCTCTCATTTTATATCTTCTCTAAAACTCCACTCTCTTATATTATATATATATACATATATTTGTTCTTAGTGGCGTATTATTCCACATGCGTTATCATTCCATCATAACGGTCGACGTAAGTATAATCGCGTAAATCCTATTTTCTAATATTTTTATACCTTCCTACGGATGACTCGCTTTACCTCTTCCATGGTGCAAGTCATTGATTCTTATCTCCACTATATATACACATGCACACACATTACGGGGAAAATAAAAGGAAAATAGCAAAAACCCATGAGAGACCGAAAGGGCAGAATAGGTACCTAACACCTTCCC
This sequence comes from Sambucus nigra, assembly GCA_949130495.1. Lineage (NCBI taxonomy): Eukaryota > Viridiplantae > Streptophyta > Magnoliopsida > Dipsacales > Adoxaceae > Sambucus > Sambucus nigra. Next base: position 77,889,622 of record OX422220.1, read on the forward strand.
ATTTCGTAACTTAGCCTCCGGACCCTTTTCGAATCATTTTGGTTTCATATGCATCAGTATGTCTTTGGATGTTGTCCTTCGGGATGGCTTCCCCTTTTATTTTGTCTATTTTGAGTAAAATATACTGGCGACTCTAATCTCTCTACATATTTCACCTCACCCAAATGACGTCGGCCGAAGCACTCCCGGGAGGGACGCACGGGACCTAGGATTCTCCCTCACGATGCCCGCCCGCCACGAGGATCGGGGGATGGCCACAGTGGCGACTCTTCTGGGGACTTTCATGAAGGCTAGACTCTATTTACATGGATGTTATGTTTGTTTATATTTTCCCCCAATTTTGCATGTTCCCCTTTTTATGTATCCCCCATACTTATGCTTCTATTCACACACTTGTAGAAAATTCTCCATGTACACTTCGCACAACGTGCACCTAGGGTCACATATATCCACATGTTGCATGCATCATCCATCCATACTTGGTGAACCATTGGTACTTGTACTTTGCTCCCTGTTTGGCATAATCAAGAAAGACATTCTCATAAGATACTAATAAGAGGATCATGCATGATTCACACGACATCACCAAAGAGCATTGTGATTGACCAAATTTTACCCAGTCACTTCGTGATGGGCGCTGGTCCGACAAGGCGCAGGTAGCCTAAGCGATGTGACTCTCACCTTCCATTGGCCAAGTATCTTCGACGTATATCGAACGGTTCCCCCCGCATCATACCTCTTGACCGAAGTCATGACGGGAGGTATATCACAGGGAACTCATTCACGTACGCTGAGTATATCGAATTCTCTCTCACACATACCGTCCCCACAAGGTATATGGTGAGGCAATTCACGTACACTCATGTATATCAAATGGCTTGTCCACACGTACCGATTGCCCGCAAGAGAAAGACGTATATCGTGGAAGTCATGCCAAAGGGGGAACCCTTTCTGATTCACCCAACCAACTTCATACCCGCATATAGGTGTCGAGCCTAGGACACACATGTTAGATTGCCGGTTTCTACCCGAAACTCTGTCGAAATTCCATGTCGGCCTACCGCTCGGATTTTTGCACATTTTTAAAAATGGGACCCTGCCCGTGAGCCTGGTCACAAGTCCAGCCATAGCTTTGCATATATTACAAACCCAATTTTTCCAGGCTCGGGTCCTGTCCGACATTTCATTTTCCATTTAGGAGAATTAATACAAGTGAAAACATAATAATTATAATAATCATGTTGAGACCGTCTACAAAAAGAAAATTCTCTTTTTTTATCCAAAATCCAAAATCATTTTTTCCTTTCCTTATCAAAAATCCAAAAACATTTCTCCTCTCTTTATTGAAAATCCAAAAATATTTTATTTTTCAATCTCGAAAAAAATGTCAAAAAAAAATTCATCCCTTTTTCTCAAAAATAAATCCCATTTTACACCTTCTCAGGTCGATCGCAAACCCTTGGCCTGACTCCTTATTGGCTTCGGTCTTCATTCAAGTCACCCCGGAGATCCGTCCGTTCGCTTATTACTCCTTCCAAGTCCAGAATCCATTCCATGGATAACACAGATCAAGTACCCATTGTGCAGTCAGATCTGACGGCGATCCTATCTCAGCTTGTGTACAAGATTGACAACCTCCAAACTGAGGTTTGAGAGATGCAACGAAACCACGTTCTCGTTCTTTAAGAACCCGAGGCCCTATTCCCTCGTGCTATGGATCCACCCCAGCCCATCTGGGTTCCCGAAGAGTATCAGCACGCTCCACGTATCCCTCCTGTTAATGGGTCGCCGCCTGTCCAGCTTTTTATGCCGAACCTTGCCCAGTCTGGGGCTAACTTGCCTATTATCATTGATCCGAAGGAAGAAGAGCTGAACAAAGGCAAAGAAGACCTCAAGATGCTCACCAAGAAGTTTGACCAAGTCAGAATCTCAAGAAATTACATGGACTACACCCACATGTCTCCTTATCCTAAAGCGAGGTTACCCGAGAAGTTCAAGATGCCGAATATCGAGAAATTTAGAGGAAGTGGACCCCCGATTGTTCATCTCCGAAGTTATCACCGTTCCATGACTCTACTAAGGGCTTCTGAAACTCTAAAGGATAGCGCCCTCCGATGGTTTTTATCTCTCGAAGAGTCCAAAATTCGTAGCTGGGAGGATGTAGCCCAGGAATTCATATCACAGTACAAATACTATGAAGAGCTTAAGGTCACCCGTCGTGATTTAGAGCAGCTCAAATAGAACCCTGTGGAGTCAATCAGTAACTTCATATCCCGATGGAGGGAAAAAGCAGTAACCATGACTAATCGACCTTCCAAGGAAGAACATGTCAGCATAGAGAAGAAAAACTTCTTACCCCATGTCCGAGCAATGATGGGAGGACAATACTATCCCCATTTCCAAGCTCTCAGAGAAGCAAGAGTAGAAATTGAGGAAGGTCTTGCCAAAACAGGAGTTGACCCAAAGAAGGTGTCTGGAAAGTTCACCCCCAGAAAAAATGACAAACCTGCCAGTCCTACAGTCTCAACCGTCAACAATATCTCTCAACCAACCACATCATGGGCGCCGGAAAGCCGCCAAATCCCAGTCCGAAAAGAATACACCGAGCTCCATGCTCCCCTATCCAAAGTTTATCAGGCACTATTAAGCCGAAACCTTATCAAACCTTTGGATCCCCGTCCATTTCCAAATCCACTCCTAAGAAACTTCAAGGCAGATGCCCATTGCGCCTTTCACCAAACTGTTGGCCATACCACCGACTAATGCCTTCACCTTCGAAATATAATCCAAGGTCTAATTTATCGGGGTACCATCGCCCCACCAGCCAATCCTAAGCCAAACACTACTCACAACCCACTTCCAAATCATGCCAATGCCATATTTCTAAAAAAGAACCCAGAATTCGATCCCTCAACTCAATACACACCCATATACTTTCCTAAACCTCTCCAAATTTGCCCATATTTCCTCTTACGCCCTACTAGCCTCGCTGATCAGACACTGTCACTCCTTACCAGAGCATGCATCACTGTCCGTACCCATTCTAAAAATGGAAGCATGGAATTATCAGAAGTGTTAAACCAACTCCTAGAGTTCGGGTTGAAATTGCCCTCATAGATGATCATTGATTACTAGAGGTTCAGTACTCTGTTCTTAGAGGCATGAAAATGGGCTCGAGAGTCAGATAGTTGGGTAGTACTGACCGACGAAGTCAGTCTGGATAATGTCGTCCAGATCATGGCAAAATTATTCAGGCAAACCAACAACATTTGCAGTATGACTGAGTTACTTGATGCTCTGAAGCTACAGGGGCACCTGGTCCCTTCACCCTTACACATACCCACATAATGGGATGACATGTATGAAGAAGCCGTTGAAGTTGTGTAATGCATTAACTTTACATGGAAAGATAGAATTGTTACCACCGGATGGGGGGAAAAGTTCGTAGATTCAAATAAAGAACAAGCTTTAGAGAAAACTGGCCCGGTAGCCAACATATGTGGAATGATATCATTTGAAGAACTCCTCGGAGAAATAAATAAGGTGGCAAAATAACCTGAGATCGATAAGGAAATGGGATTCATGTTTTTCCCTTCTTCAGTAAATCACATAACTAGATCAGGGAGGCATTACCAGATCCCAAACTCGCTACCAGCCAATGACAAAGGGAAGGGCATTAAAAACCTTCATACGCCAGAGATGACCTTCGAAGAGAGCAAGATCCTCGATCAACTAAAGAAAACTCAATCTAACATCACTCTATGGGGGCTTTTCATGTCTTCTCAACTGCACAGAAATGCTTTGATCAAGTTGCTCACTGGACCCACAGTTCCTCCTTCTACCGCACCAGAAGAAGTGGTAAATTTGGTCAGATCCATGACCTCTACTCGAATGCTATCCTTTTTCAAAGAAGAAATCCCCAAGATTGGGCCAAACCACAATCATGCACTCAACATCTTCGTCGAAGTTATGGGGAAGGTTATACCACTCTCTCTTGTCGATAATGGATCCGCCTTAAATGTCTGCCCCCTGAGGACCTTCAACTGTTTAGTCCTGAATGGAAGTGACCTCGCTCCTACCTCCGCTGCTGTGAGTGCCTACGATAATACCCGTCGGGAGGTGATGGGATCCATAAAGCTTGTAATAGGGGCTGGCCTTATAAACCCTGTCATCGAATTCCAAGTTATTGACATCCCAGCTTTTTTCAATCTGTTACTAGGATAACCTTGGCTCCACAGTATCAAGGGTGTATCTTCCTCACTCTATCAGAAATTAAAGTTCTTCACTGACGATACCATCTTGGGCGACGATGATAATGCCGATGGTGCAAGTACCAGCAGTCCAATCCTTGAGAAACAGTACGAGTCAAATGATATGCTCCTATTAGGATTCCGACTTGAGCCACTTCCACTCTCGACAGGGAACAACTTCAAAGAAAGGGTTTGTCCAGAATATGACCCTCATGGCAACGTCAATGTGATTCAGATGTTCAGAAACATGCACTACATGCACGGACTGGGGCTAGGATAAAGACAACAAGGTATACTCGAGCCGATTGAACTAAAGAAAACTTTCCCTCCTTGTGGTTTGGGGTATCAACCATCAGAACAAGAGCTCAGAATGATTCGCTAGTCTCGACCAAAGAGAGGACTAGACAGCATCCAGACTATTCCAGGTGACTCCTTGAACGGACGATTCATCAAAGAGGGCAAATACTTCCCCTTTTGTGGCTTTTCAGAACCATGGTATGACCATACAGACAAGAAGATGAATCCTGGAATGGAGATCTTTTTCCAAGACAACTACCCAGGGGTCGAGAGTTCCCAACACCATGTACAACCGCTCATCAAAGATACCGAAGAGACTGAAGAAAGTGAATTTGAAGATTCCTTCAAATTACAGACACTGGGGCTGACATTTTGCATGGTTCATTCAGGCTCTACATCATTGGATCCATCCCACCTGATTAAAGCTACTAATACACCTCTCCTCAACTGGCATACTGCGCCAGTTCTACGTGCTGAAATCTCCCCTAATCCCAATGTTTACCCCATTTCTTCTTATGTTGTCTATCCATATTCAAATGTAATCGATTCCTCTTTTGACGATGTTCCCAATGTTGTTTTCCCTATCAATGAAATAAACGAAGATTTTGAGTATCTTGTTGTGCCTTACATTAACTGTTTAGATTCTAATCAAACTTTTGATGATGATGATTTTACAAATGAACAATTCTTAACTGAAATAAATAAGGTCAATAATAAATAACATAACTGCGTCCAAGTTAATGAAGAAGAGGCACTTGTTGTTAACCTCATTTCTAGTAGCCAACTGCGCGAGATTAGGATAGGGGCTACCCTCAACGAGCATGAGCGTGCACAGCTCAAAGAATTGCTAAAGGAATTCGTGGATGTCTTCGCATGGTCCTATGACGATATACCCAGTATTGATCTTAAAATAGCTCAGCACGAGATTCTCACTCTCCCAGATTGTAAGCCGGTCAAATAAAAGTTGAGAAAGTTTCGCATCGAATGGTCGCTCAAAGTCAAAGAAGAGTTGGTCAAACAGTTTAACGTAGGCTTCATTCGTGTGATCGAATATCCCATATGACTATCCAACATTGTACCCGTGCCGAAATTAGGAGGAAAAGTTCAGATGTGTGTAGACTATCGAGATTTGAACAAAGCCTCTCCAAAGGATGATTATCCGCTACCCACTATCGACATGATCGTAGACAACATAGCCAGTCATGCTCTCAAGTAAATCATCGATGGGTTTTCCAGATACAACTAAATCAAAATGCACTCAGACCACCACTACACCAAATCCTACGAATGGTCACGGAAAGTGGGTCACGGCCGAAGTCCGCGACCAGCTCGTCGCGGACTTCGGCCGTGACCCACTCAATATTTGGCGTGACCAATTTTATTATCACATTAAATTATCCATGCTCTGGAAATGGTCACGGATTAAATCCCTGACCATAGAGGGTCACGGCCCTAGTCCCTGACCAGCTCGTGACTAGTTTGGCGCCAATATTCCCTCCAAACTGGTTGCGGGTGGGTCACGGACTTGGGCTGTGACTAGGTCGTGACCAGTTTTGCGCCAAAATTCCCTCTAAATTGGTCGCGGATGGGTCACGGACTTGGGCCATGACGAATGGCACGACGAAGCAAAAAACACACACATTAAGAGTCACGGCTATAGGCCATGACTATTTGTTGGAATGGGTCACGGCTATGGGCCGTGACCATATATCATTCAAAAACCAAAGCTGTTGGAAAAGGGTCACGCACAGGGGTCATGGCTCTTGGCCGTGACCAGTTTGGAGTCGGCATCTCAAATTTAGTAATGGGTCACGGCTCTTCGCCGTGACCAGGTCTAAATCGCCCTCATTAATGGGTCGCGCACGTCGGGTCAGGGCTCCAGGCCGTGACCATATCTGGTCTAAAAAGAATTGTTCCCCGCTTCTAATTTATTTCGTTCCAACTTCGTTGCTGTGAGGGTTTTAGCGATTTCAAGCTTCTGCGATTTGGGTTGGATTTCTGTTGGATTTCAGTTGGATTTCAGTTGGTATGTATTGATTCATTTGGATTTCGTGATTTCTAACTATAAAGCCCTAATTTTTGTGTATGTATGTGTAGATTTATGTTTGTATGTGTGCATGTGTGTGTATGTAATAGATTGTATGTATGCGTATGTATAGATTTATGTCAAAAAAAAATATTAGGGTTTAGTAAACCTTAAATAGTATGTGTGTGTATGTATAGATTATGTCAATAAACCCTACCTTGTATGTGTGTGTATGTATAGATTATGTCAACAAACCCTAGATTATATATGTGTGTATTTTTTTTAATCAAAATATGCCTGTGTTTTTTTTTTTTGAGAAAATATAATTAAATTATTTTTTTTACCATATGAGTCGCAAACACGTGTACACATTACTATAGTGAGATATTGTTGTCTTGGTTGTTGGATACTATGTTGAATTTATTGAATTGATACTAGTGTCGATAAATGTATATGTTATAAAATTTGTTGGATACTACTTTTCTCAGGAAAAATGAGGCACGGCGATAAATACTGTCAACAAGAGTGGGACAGGTTGCAATTAGACCGCACACATAACTCTTTTATTAGTGTGCGTCATATAGAGGGTACTCCTATTTATAGGTACGGAAATAAAAAGATCGAACAATTTAACTACCTTATAAATCATGGATTTGATATCCAGCAAGATTACTTGTTCGATCGTATTCTATTTTCTCTACCAGAAAACTGGGATGACGTTATACAAAATATATTTCACACACATAATCCCGACATAGCCCTGACCTTGGTTACGTTGTTGGAGAAGGCGGAAAAAAAAATCCACCCGTTATGGATACAACTGCGTATAGAGAGCATTGACATAGACTGTGATGTCTCGCGCCACATGCGCGTAAAATTGAATCTTGCCAACAAGTTGAGAAATAGGGGATTTCGAGTTCATGTCACTGACATCTACACATCAATCATAGATACCCACCAATGGTTCACTCCTCACCAAGTCCAACCCCAAGTGCTCCTACACCCCAATCCAGCACTCCCGTTGCTTTAACGCCCCAATCCAACACTCATGATGCCCGCCGAGATCTACAGGATATGAAAATAAAGAAGAGACTGTGGTTAAAAAATGATCCAACGACAGGAAGAATTTCTATCCCCCCGACTGCTTTCACTTTGACTACTAGTGAGAAGAAGATCCTCTTAGACACGTTGTTCAACTTGAAGACTCCAACCGGTTATTCTGGTAATTTACGTAGGGTAGTAAACTAACAAGCAAATGACTTGAAACAGTGCAAGTCTCACGACTGGCACGTAATCATCCAATTAATCCCGTTGTTATTTCGGCATTGCTTCTCTGAACACAAAGATCTCCGTCGGGCAATTATGCAAATCAGTTTGTGTTTTACCCTACTTTGTGCAAAAGTGGTAAACAGAAGACACATTAAAGCTGCGAAATCAACTTTAGCCGAGGCAGTTTGTGTGTTAGAGAAATATTTTCCTCCGTCATTCTTCGATATCAGTATCCACCTGCTTGTGCATTTATGCGATGAAGCTTTATTATGTGGTCCCGTGAGGTATCGTTGGATGTATCCTTTTGAGGGCTTGATGAAAACCTTCAAAGATTATGTAAAGAATACACGGTATATTGGAGGGTCAATTGCTGAAGAATACGTAACGGTGGAATCATCGCTATACGCTAGGGAACATATGCCAGAACAAGAGGTGAGGAGGTTTAATCCTCGTGGAGAACGAGTGATAGAGGAACCTGACGAGTTTGAGGATGAATTATCGTTTGGGAACCCTAAAGAGGTGAAACTCACAAACCTACAATACGAGCAAGCAACTCGTCATGTCTTCGAATCGCAAGATGAAGTCCAAGACTGGAGAGAGTGAGTATCTACTGAATTCTTCTTCTTTGATTATATGTATTTTTTATTTTATGATCTAAACTCTATAATTTTTCGGTAGGAAGTACGAGAACGAAATTATCCAAAATCAAAGGAGAAATTGGACGACAACTGACTTTAGGGCATGGGTGTCAAAAGAGGTACTTTTCACATCTTATGTGTGCGGTTATTTATTCATGTGTGGTAAAAACATGTCCTAATACAAATTCATTAATAAATGCAACTTCTAAAAAGATGTGATGTCTCTTCCAGACTTGCACGCCTAGCAAAAGGTCCTAGTTTTCGTGCAAAAGAGTTTAAGAAATTCCGCACCAATGGTTTTGATTTCATTTCATATCCATATGAGGAAAAGCTTTTGACGCAAAACAGTGGAATATCAATTTCTGCCTTGACCACCTGTATCGCTAGCAAAAGTGATAAAAATCCAAAGAATACGGTGCTAACCTATTATGGGATAATTCAACAAATCCTAGAACTTGATTACTTGGATTTCACAGAAACCGTATTCTATTGTGATTGGGTAAAGGTGGAGGATACAACGAATGCTTGCAAAGTTGATCCCAACTCCAAACTTATTATGGTAGATTTATCAAAGCTGAAGACTAAAGACCGCATAGTCGACGAGCCTTTTATTTGTGCCTTTCAGAATGTAAAGAAGGTATTCTACTCGAAGTGCATAAACGATGGCAATTGGTCTATTGTTGTGCATGCACCAAAGGGTATGACTACTGAAGTAGACGCATTAAAGGCTCCAAAAGAGTTCCAGTCAGCTCTTGATGACAACCCTAATTTGAAGGATCTTTTAGTTGATTTAGAGGAAGATTTAGTATCAAAATATTATTTTATCCTCATCAATCTTATTTGTATCCTATTATGATATTGACATTGTATTAGCACTTTACATTAATTTATGAATTTCATCTACTTTTAAGTGTAATGTCCCGCTATTTTTTGGTTCTGCCATTTTTTTAATTGAACATAACTGTTTGCAAAAAATTCATTATTTTTTCACTGTCATAGGATACATTGATGTTGGGGTCGAACTACTATCAAACATAATCTGAAATTGCATCGCTGCTGGCATAGAGAAGGTTCTGATTGGCGTTGGGTGCAACAAAATATCCAGGTAATGGATAGACCTATGATGAACTTTATTTTAAGGTTAAATATGCATTGATTCAATTTTTTAATTATTTTGGGTTTGGATAACTTTTGAACACGTAAAACAGCCTTAAAATAGCCATCGAAGGGTGAAAACGTAAAATAGCCATAAAACGGTCCGGTAAGAGTCACGAACACCTCGCACGGGACTAATGTAACTCATAGAAACCGACCGCGTAGTCACGGGGCTCTCAGTTAGAGTGTACGACGTAAATTTGCAAAAAAAATAGACTTGAGCATAAAAACATGCCATCGAAGGGTGAAAACGTACAACAAGCACAAAACGGTCCGGTAAGAGTCACGAACACCTCGCACGGGATCAATGTGACTCGTAGGAACCCACCGCGTAGTAACGGGGCTTGAGAATAAAAAAGTTAGACTTGAGAATAAAAAAGATGCCATCGAAGGGTGAATTCGTAAAACACCCACAAAACGGTCCCGCAAGAGTCACGAACATCTCGCACGGGACCAATGTAAGTCGTAGGAACCGACCGTGTAGTCACGGCGCTCCCGGCTTGTGTGTGTACGTGTGTGCATGTTTGTGTGTGTGCGCGTGTGAGTGGGAAAGGGGGGAGGGGATGGGCAGGGGGCGCGTGTGTGCGTGTGTGCATGTTTGTGTGTGTGCGCGTGTGTGAGTGGGAAGGGGGGAGGGGACGGGCAAGGGGCGCGCGCGCGTGTGTGTGCGTGTGTGTGTGTGTGTGTGTTTGTGTGTGTGTGTGTGTGTGTGAGTGGGGAGCGGACGCGGCATGTATGCATATATGTAGTGAGAGTGTGCGTGCGTGCGTGCGTGTGTTTGTGTGCGCGTGTGAGTGTGTGCATATTGGTGATAAAATCCAAAATAAAATAGAGAGTATACCTGATCTAGGGTGAATCCAAGAGTGGGATCTACAAAACAAACCTCCTGACACTCATATTCGGTCATCTGATCCGTTACGGTTGCCTCTGGTTCCGGTATGACGTAGGACTTTAAATAATTGTCACCTGAAAGAGAAATAGCATATCTGCATATATAATTATTAATATGAAACTAAATGAGAGATTTAGGAATGAAACATACCACAGTGATAAAGGGGGAAAGGGGGGAGGGGACGGGGCAGGGGGCGGGGCGGGGCGGGGCAGTGTTGCATATATATGCAGGCATATATATGCAACTGCTGCATATATATGCAGTGTATATATATGCAACTGCTGCATATATATGCATATATATGCTGCCAACTGCTGCATATATATGCATATATATGCACTGCTGCTGCATATATATGCATATATATGCAACTGTTGCATATATATGCAGTGCATATATATGCTTAGTGTTTGTATACTGAATTGCTCATCCTGTGCTCAGCTAATCATGGTAATGGTAGAATGCTTACTTCCATCAGATGCAATATGGGTTGTTCAACGGCCTAAATTAGCAAGAAGAATAATTCATGTTTGGATCAATCAACCAAACACTCATCAGTGAGTTTTCTTATTTTGGAATGTCATTTTTACAGTTCCTCTCTGGAGCTTTCAATAGTTCACTCTATTCTTGTTTTCTATTATTTTTCCGTGCAGTACTAAGAGTCCAAAACATAGGAAGACAATTTGCAAAACTAGTACTTGGTATAGGTTAAAGTCATTTTTTTTTGTAGTTTGAGCTTAGCGCAAGACTTATAGCCTTATAAAAAAGAAATTGCTCGTAGTTTGTGGATACTTTCTAATCTTATTAGTGGCAGTTTCTTCCATCCTTATTTGTTTTGCTGCTATTGCATCATGGTAGTGCCGAATTGTTGATCAAGAAAACATGATCTTTGCGCATCCTGCGTGCCTACAAAATGTCTGTTGATATTCCTACTTGGGACCATTTGAAGAGAGTGCAAAAGCATAACAAATGAATACCAACAACTACACAACCTAGTAAGCTAGATCGGACAAATGAAATATTAACACAAACAAACTCGAAACAACGTAAGATCGAACAAATTTGCTTATTTCTACACTTAGGCTTGAAAACATGGCGTTAGAGGGTGAAAACTCGAAACAGCCCCCGAACGGCCCCGTGGGTGGCACCAACACCTCCCACGGGACCAACGTAACTCGTAGGAACTGACCCCGCAGCCGCGGGTGTCCCGGTTTGAGAGTACGACGATAATTTATTATTTCTACACTTAGGCTTGAAAACATGGCGTTAGAGGGTGAAAACTCGAAACATCCCCCGAACGCCTCCGTGGGTGGCACCAACACCTCCCACGAGACCAACGTAACTCGTAGGAACTGACCCCGCAGCCGCGGGTGTCCCGGTTTGAGAGTACGACGATAATTTGCTTATTTCTACACTTAGGCTTGAAAACATGGCGTTAGAGGGTGAAAACTCGAAACAGCCCCCGAACGGCCCCGTGGGTGGCACCAACACCTCCCACGGGACCAACGTAACTCGTAAGAACTGACCCCGCAACCGCGGGTGTCCCGGTTTGAGAGTACGATTGTAATTTGCTAATTTATAAACTTAGGCTTGAAAACATGGCGTTAGAGGGTGAAAACTCGAAACAGCCCCCGAACGGCCCCGTGGGTGGCACCAACACCTCCCACGGGACCAACGTAACTCGTAGGAACTGACCCCGCAGCCGCGGGTGTCCCGGTTTGAGAGTACGACGGTAATTTGCTTATTTCTACACTTAGGCTTGAAAACATGGCGTTAGAGGGTGAAAACTCGAAACAGACCCCGAACGACCCCGTGGGTGGCACCAACACCTCCCACGGGACCAACGTAACTCGTAGGAACTGACCTCGCAGCCGCGGGTGTCTCGATTTGAGAGTACGACGGTAATTTGCTTATTTCTACACTTAGGCTTGAAAACATGGCGTTAGAGGGTGAAAACTCGAAACAGCCCCCGAACGGCCCCGTGGGTGGCACCAACACCTCCCACGGGACCAACGTAACTCGTAGGAACTGACCCCGCAGCCGCGGGTGTCCCGGATTGAGAGTACGACGGTAATTTGCTTATTTCTACACTTAGGCTTGAAAATATGGCGTTAGAGGGTGAAAACTCGAAACAGCCCCCGAACGGCCCCGTGGGTGGCACCAACACCTCCCACGGGACCAACGTAACTCGTAGGAACTGACCCCGCAGCCGCGGGTGTCCCGATTTGAGAGTACGACGGTAATTTGCTTATTTCTACACTTAGGCTTGAAAACATGGCGTTAGAGGGTGAAAACTCGAAACAGCCCCCGAACGGCCCCGTGGGTGGCACCAACACCTCCCACGGGACCAACGTAACTCGTAGGAACTGACCCCGCAGCCGCGGGTGTCCCGGTTTGTGAGTACGACGGTAATTTGCTTATTTCTACACTTAGGCTTGAAAATATGGCGTTAGAGGGTGAAAACTCGAAACAGCCCCCGAACGGCCCCGTGGGTGGCACCAACACCTCCCACGGGACCAACGTAACTCGTAGGAACTGACCCCGCAGTCGCGGGTGTCCCAGTTTGAGAGTACGACGGTAATTTGCTTATTTCTACACTTAGGCTTGAAAACATGGCGTTAGAGAGTGAAAACTCGAAACAGCCCCCGAACGGCCCCGTGGGTGGCACCAACACCTTCCACGGGACCAACGTAACTCGTAGGACTTGACCCCGCAGCCGAGGGTGTCCCGGTTTGTGAGTACGACGGTAATTTGCTTATTTCTACACTTAGGCTTGAAAACATGGCGTTAGAGGGTGAAAACTCGAAACAGCCCCCGAACGGCCCGTGGGTGGCACCAACACCTCCCACAGGACCAACGTAACTCGTAGGAACTGACCCTGCAGTCGCGGGTGTCCCGGTTTGAGAGTACGACGGTAATTTGCTTATTTCTACACTTAGGCTTGAAAACATGGCGTTAGAGAGTGAAAACTCGAAACAGCCCCCGAACGGCCCCGTGGGTGGCACCAACACCTCCCACGAGACCAACGTAACTCGTAGGAACTGACCCCGCAGCCGCGGGTGTCCCGGTTTGAGAGTACGGCGGTAATTTGCTTATTTCTACACTTAATTTTCATATTTCTACTTGGTTACTGATAATTTTAACTCATATATGCAATTTTTCAGCTTGATTAAATTTTTTGTAAAACTACTTGGTTACTGATATTTTTTTTTTGTATCCTATCATTTGTAGGATTTTTGCACGTGGATCAAATGAAGGAGGCAATGGTTTACAACATGATGATTATTTATATGTTGTGGACATTCAGGATAATATTTTTTATGTGTTATAGCCGTGCAGGCTTTTATTGTTTAGTTTTATGGCCGTGCGGGCTTTTATAATTTGATTGTTGAATTTTATAGCCATGCGAGCTTTATAATAAGCAGGTTTTTCATTTACAGGTTTTGGAATGTCAAGAAAATAGAGGAAACTCTGCCCAATTTTTTTTGGTCTGTGAATTATTAAGACGTGTAATATTTTTAAGTTTGTATATATATTTGTTTATTAACAACATTCTCAATTCGCAATTTATGATTTTTTTTATTGTTTTGCCTATAATAAATATTTGTAACACCTCGTAGCAACCGACGATGCACTCAAAGGACCCCCAATTTTAGGATTGGACAAAAAAAAATACATTTTTTTTAAATTACAAATAAATATGGTCATGGACTTTGTCCATGACCATTTTTATTTTTTTTTGTCGTGCTTAAAAATAGTCGCGGCCAAAGTCCGCGATCATTTTTTTTTATTTTTTGTCACGGTAATGGGTCGCGGACTAGGGCCGCGACCAATTTTTTTTGTCACCCACATGGGTCGCGGCCAAAGTCCGCGACCAATTTGTCACGGTCGTGGGTCATGGACAAGGGCCGCGACTAATTTTTTTAATTTACTTTTTGTCACGCACATGGGTTGCGGACTTTGCCCGCGACCAATTTGTCACGGTTGTGGGTCATGGACAAAGGCCGCGACCAATTTTTCATTTTTTTTTGTCACGCACATGGGTCGCGAACTTTGACCGCGACCAATTTGTCACGGTTATGGGTCACGGATTAGGGCCGCGACCCGTCACGGCATGGGTCACGGCCAAAGTCCGCGACCATCTGCCATGACCCCTCTTGGCCGTGACCATTTTTAGGTCACGGACTTGGGCCGCGACCCACGAAAATGGTCACGCCAGAAATGGTCACGGCCAAAGTTCGCGACCCACGGTTTTGGTCAGGGATTTTGGCCGTGACCAATCGCCAGTTTTGGTGTAGTGCACCAAGAAAAAACCGCATTCATCACCCCATGGGGAACCTTTTGCTACACTGTCATGCCATTTGGTCTCAAGAATCCTGGGGCTACCTACCAGAGGGCTGCCATAACCATCCTGCATGATCTGATTCAAAAATAAGTTGAGGTCTATTTGGATGATATAATTATCAAGTCCAAAACTATAGAATGACATGTTCCTGCTCTCCGAAAGTTCTTCGAACGACTGCGATAGTATCAGATGAGACTCAATCAGCAGAAATGCGTATTCGGCATTACAAAGGGAAACCCCTTGGGATTCATGGTTAGTGAGAAGGGGATAGAAGCAGATCCCGCCAAGATGAAAGCCATACTTGAGATGCCACCTCCCCGAACAGAGAAAGAAGTTTGAGGTTTCCTTAGGAAATTACAATACATCAACCGGTTCATCAGCCAGTTAACCTTCATCTGCGAACTTATCTTCAAACTCCTCCGAAAGGATTCAACTAAAGTTTAGAACGAGGCATGCCAAGAATCTTTTGACCGAATCAAATAATATCTGACCCAACCCCCGGTACTCATGCCACCATAGCCTAGTCTCACTTTGCTCCTATACCTACCCATAGCCGACACTGCAGCTGGGGCTTTGCTATCCCAATACCTTGAAGATTCCTACAAAGAAAGAGCCATATATTATGCCAGTCATAAATTAGTCGGGTACGAGGTTAACTACACTACTTTGGAAAAGGCGTGTATCGCACTTTTTTGGGTCACCCAAAAGTTATGGCACTACATGCTCACCTTCCCCATCAAACTTGTATCCCGAATGGACCCTATCAAATACCTGCTTGAGAAATCCACTTTATCCAACCGAATGGCCCGATGGTTGATGCTCCTAGCGGAGTTTGATATCGTGTACGTCACGCAGAAAGCTATGAAAGGAAGAGCCATCTCTGACTACCTCGCTAATTACCCTGTAGAAGAATCTGATGTCTGGATATCTGAATTCCCAGATGAAAACATCCTTTGCACTGCTCAAAACAACCTTCGATGGTAAATGTTCTTCAACGGCGCTGCCAACAAAAAAGGGAGGTGTCATTGGGATACTCCTTATCGCCCCAGATGACTCCCACACTCCAATCGCCATCAAGTTGGATTGCCCTTGCACCAACAACATGACTGAATACGAGGCATGCACAGTAGGCCTCAAAGTCGCTCTCAAGAAAGGTATTCAATGCCTAGATATCTACGGGGATTCCGCCCTCATCATTGATCAATTACTCAGAAAGTGGAGAGGCAAGGACGATAAACTCCAACCCTTCCATTCCCACTTAGAAGAACTAGCCTCCCAATTCCAAGATACCACCTTCCACTACCTACCCCGAGCAAATAATAACCTAGCCGATGCTCTGGCTACCTTGGCCTCCATGGTCGACATGCCCGAAGGAATAATAATGACCCCCTTCCTGGTTCAAAAGCAGGACAAACCAACCCACTGCTACCATATTAAGTTCGTCACTACAGAAGATCCCGAGCTAGCCAATTATTAGTACTATGATATCTGGTACCTCCTCAATCATGGTAGGTATCCCGAGGGTTCCAATAAGAAAGATCGAGCAACCCTTCGAAGACTCGCCGCCCAGTACATCATCTGTCACAAAGCACTCCTCAAAAGGAACTTCGATGGAACTCATCTACACTGCATCGTAGGGGCTAACATTAAAAAGATAATGCAGAAGATCCACAACAGGGAATGCGGACCCCATATGAACGGTCACATGCTTGCCAAAAAGATCATCCGACAGGGATACTACTGGACTACCATGACCCAGGATTGCACCACCTATGTCTGGAGATGCCTCAAATGTCAACAATTCTCCAACCTTCATCATTTGCCTCCACGTGAATTATACAACATGACCTCTCCCTGGCCGTTATCCACTTAAGGCATCGACATCATAGGGAAGGTTACACCGAAGGCTTCTAATGGTCATGAGTTCATCTTAGTCACAATTGATTACTTCACCAAATGGGTCGAAGTGGAGTAACACGTAGTGCTGAACACTAAGAAAGTGGCCAAATGCGTCAAGAAAAACATCATCTGCCGGTATGGGGTCCCGCACGAGCTAGTATCAGATAATGGGTTGCATTTTAAGGCTGAAGTCACAGAGGTGGTCAATGAGTATGGGATTCAGAGACACAAATCTTCTCCCTACCGACCTCAGACCAAAGGTGCTGTCAAAGCCGCCAACAAGAACCTCAAAGCCATCATCAGCAAGATGACCTAAAGTTATCGGGATTGGGTTGATCGGATTTCGTACCCCCTATGGGGCTACCGAACCTCAATCTGAACCTCCACTAGGGCTACCCCTTACTCTCTAGTTTATGGTATGGAAGCAGTCCTACCCATGGAGCTGGAAATACCCTCGTTGTGTGTCATGCTTGAAAGCGAGGTCAGTGAAGAAGATTGGCGCCAAAGCCATCTTAACGAGCTGAACATCCTAGATGAAAGGAGATTAAAAGCACAATACCACATAAAAGGGTACCATTGTCAAATAGCGCGTTCATTCAACAAGAGAGTCAAGGACCGCGATGTCCGAGAAAGGGACCTAGCCCTCAAAGAAATCATAGAACCCATCTGGGACCCCAAAGGGAAATTCAAGCCCAATTGGAGCGTCCCCTACATTGTCAAGAAGATCTTGTTCGGCGGTGCCGCCATGCTTATCGACTTAGATGGGGAAGAGATGGCTCGTTCAGTCAACCTAGACCGTCTCAAGAAATTCTACTCCTAGTCCGAAATCTCAGCGCGCTACGACTCTTCTCATCTCCCTTCTATTCTAAAAAAATCTCTTTATTTCCTTCTACCCAGAACTACGTGGGCCTGATCCTCTGCAAATAACCATTTTCAAACAAAGAATAAAATTTCAAAATCCCAGAGGTACGTAGGCAGCTCATACACCTTACATGAGCACATCCCTTTATTTTCACAAAATACTATTCTTTTCTTACCTCCGAGAACGACCGTTCATTCTAACATATATTTGAACAAAAGGATTATGTATGCCTTAGCGATCGGTATTGATAATTCAAACAACATAAAATTCATCAAAAGGCACAGTTGGATGATCAAAAACTTATTTATTTCACTAATAAGAAATTACGGTACAGATTACATAAGAAAAGGAACGGATAACTCCCTTCCCCCTACCCTCCTAAAAAAGCCAAATAAAATCCCCACATTTATCCTCCATTACACAATAAACTCTCCAAAAGTCCTATCCACAGCTACTAGAGGAGCCTGCTCCGTCATCATCATCTACATCCTGGGGTCCCTAAGTTTCCCCTGCCTGAATAGAGTGTTGTAGACACTCCATGGACCGATAGGCTTGACATGCTTCGAAAAAACTGCAACACCTCCTTCTATGGTGTTAAAAGAGACAAGCCACTTTTGTCCAGTCTCCACTGCCAACATCTTGCTAACTACTCTCCTCCACAACCACTTCATATAATCCACAGGGATATGCCAAACTCTCCCAACAGACTAAGAGGGATGGGTCGACAGACGCCGACTCTCCCACAGAGAGCCAAGCCACAGGCACAGACGCTCGGTCAAATCCTCTGCCGGAAAGAAATTTAGTGTCCGAGGTGGCACGACGTGTGCCCAGCCAAATTGGCTCAGAAGCATCCAATGGAAATAAAAAGAGGTCTGGCTGAGACCAACCAGCCGCACATACGGGTACTCTCCTAGCTCCAGAATAGGCAGCAAATGTCCCCACCAAGGCACTGACCACTACAGATTCTGAGCCCCATGCTCCACAAGCCAATTCTCCCATCTCTTAATATCCAGGCCAACGCTGAAGAAGTGACGCGAAAAGAAGTTGGGTATAACCGACAAAGGATATTCTGGAAGAGTCACCAGGCGGAGTCTTTCATATAACCACATGAACAGCATCACGGGGCTACCCCGCAGGAAGTCAGGACAACCTTCTCGCCAGGTATCCAGATCATTCAGGGTCTCCGCTAGTATCACCACCGTAAGATTGCGATGGTATGACATCCATGAAGTAATGGCTGCAAGTTGTGGATCCACCAGTAGTTCCCCAGTTACCAGCAACAATTTTAATACTAGGCCCAGAACAATGGCTCCAACGTATCCAGCATCACCTACTTCCCGTAAATGCACGGACTGTAACACCGCTGAAAGGGAGTTCATCCCTCCATTAACTAGTGGTTTGGCCACCAAAGGCGAAATGCGAAGAAGCCCGGCCAGTAAATCCTTGGTAGAGCGAGAAAATTCGGGTAAAGCCGCAGCAACACTGGGATTTATCGCCAGCATGGCAGAAAATTTCTCGTAGGTAGGACAAACTTCATCCAACCCAAAGAGAAATGCGTGGTCTTCGAGGTTCCAAAATTATACCTGCGCTATCAGCATGTTCCACTTAATGGGCCGATTGTGCCACAAAGAGACTCGACGCATGTTGAAAGCATCGTAGTCGACGTTATAAGAGCACATCGCTTCCAAGGCTTTGAGGTAATTAGCAAACTCAATGCTACCTGGGAGAGCCATCTTACAAAACCAAGAAATAATAGGAAAGTAATTAAGAATGTGAAGGTGTGATGGAAACACTCCACCCTTACCCCTTTTTATACTTGAAAACCCTCACAAAAGACATAACCCCAGTATAAATCGGAGGGAATCCTACCCCACAAAGTACCAAAAAGCTAAATAGGGCACTAATCAAAATTGATGGGACTGGACTTGACTGCCGATAGACAAGGCAAGGGCTTGCCGATCGGCAACCCGACATTTTTAGAAATTTTCCTTTTTCCTTTTTTATCAAAATCAAAAAAACCCAATAAATATAAAATTGATATTCTCAAATAGAATTTCAAAAATCCTCTTCCACCCTTATATAATTTCCCATTCCTAAAACACTCCTTCAAATCCCAAAAATATATCTTTTACGATCTCAACAGCAAAGTAAAAGCGCATGTGCATGCATTCACCATTAACAAAGATAATAAAAAAATCCCATTGCATTGCATATATATATTCTTCTGTGTTACATCAAATTTTTCAGGAAATAAAAGAAAAGCAAAAAAATAATGGGACTCAGTCCGAACCCACATTCTCTCTCTCTCTCTCTCTCTCTCTCTCTCTCTCTCACCTACCCTTCACCCCTCTCTCTAAGAGCTTCCACCCTTACGACGCGCTCTCTTTCCCCTACGGCGAGTAGACGCACCACCACTACCCGAGCCAGAGTCCTCCCCGGATGAAGCAGACGGCACCAAACAAGAAGGAACCGGGACCGCATCCTGAATATGGGCAGTCAACGAAGATATCCAGTCTCTGATGTCCCTTAACCAAGTGGTCAACACCCGGACTTGCTGCAAAGTAAAAATCAAAATCAGTATTAAAAAAGGATCAAAACAAAAAAGGAACCAAAAAGAGGAAGAAGGTATACCGCAGGATGAAGAACCTCCTATGTCAAACCCAACTCCTCCAGATCCATCGCATGAGGACGGTGAAACATAGGCACCATCCCTCCATCATCCCGTCGGATGTTGTATGAAGGGGTATGCAATCGAACAAAGGGAACCTCTGAAGTCGCCGCAGACGCCGACGGACCACCACCGCTGTGGGAAGACCCCACCGCCCGACTCGAACCCGCAGGAGGGAAAGGCAAGGCATCATATATATTGGGCGCCATTAACCAGCTCGTCACAAATTCCATATAGTCATACGGCGCAGTCGTATCAGTATACAACAGGTAGGACTCACCTATCCTTGCATCCTTCGACAACAGCCGCTCCCGCCTCATAGACATAGGAGGCTGAACAGGTGGAACCACCACCTCCTCCTCAGTAATCTATCGAACCACCCACTCCCTGAGATACCAAGAATGGCCAAACTCATGCGCCAGCAAATGCCTCATCTGCGCGTTCACCCCAATCGCCCCCGTATCCTCAACGGTTGTCCCCCAAGGGTAAAAGGTCACCTAAAAATTCCCACCGGGCATAAGTCAATACAAAATCATAATGTGAAAAAACCAAGACTAAAAAGGAAAGATTCTTACCCTACCACTGGTCAGGCCATTCAAGACCTGATGCACCACCACCAGAGAAAGGGATCCCTTCGACTGTCGATTGGCCTTCTGCCATCGATACAATCGGCAGATGTCCCCAACGGTATCGTCCTTCAGAGCAATCAACTGGGTATTGCACCCAATAACCTCATAGAACCACGTCTGCCAAAGACAGGGATTCACAATCAAAAAGAGACGCATAAGGAAAATGCGAATGCATGAAAGGAAAATGCGCAAACTGAAAAATACCTCGAGGAGATACGTGGCTCCAGTAAAAGTTTGTCGACAGCACCGGTTGAATGCATCCAAAGAAAAATAGAGGGTCGCCAAAGTCAGGCTCCCCCAATCATAGAGAGGGATGTTCGAAAACATCCTCAAATACGACAAGAACCACAAATGGATGACGTCGCCGCTCGACGCCACTATAAAACCTCCCAGCACCAGCAAAATGAACAACCGGGTCATCTGCCTCACCTGCAGCCCGTCCTCTACATCAACCACCCTACTCAGCAGAATATCCTTCAACAAGGACAGCCGGATGGAATCCTTAGAAACTATCTTCCTTACATCACCAAGCACCACCCTCATCACCTCCGGCCTCACCCTCAGAGAGCGATCCACCTCTATCTGTTCCCCATCGTAATCCAACCCCAACAGCTGCTGCATGTCTATAAGAGTCATGGTCATCTCCCCAAAACCGAAATAAAGGGTGTGGGTAGTATCCCACCATCTCTCCCCCAAAGTGCACAGGATCGTTGTCGAACGAGGCGTCTCATCCAGCTCAGACGCCAACCTCCTAAAACTCGTTGATGATACCACCCAACACACCACATGTGGAAGATGCTCCCAGACGTCCTTAAGCCTCGTTTCCCCGCGGGCACGCATGTTCTTCAAAGAGATATCAGACTGTCAAAGGAAGAAACCTTGTCAAAATTCTAGAAGAAAAGAAAAAAATCACCAAAAAGAGAAGAATGCCAAAAGTCAGGTTACTTACATAATCGTCGGGGCTCATCACCCTCGTGGAACGATGACATGATGGCTCCCGTAGCAAGGTTCGCTCATCCGCAATTGGCTCGAATGCATCAAAGGAGTTCTCACTCCCCAAAGCAAGAGGATCCCTGGCCCTCCACTCCACGTTCTCCCAGTCATCAACAGTCAACCATTCCCTATGCGCTCAAAATTTCGTACAAAAATTCCCAGAAAATACCAGACAGCCCTGAAAAATTCTCTGAAAATTCCTAAAAATACCAGGAAGGATTTAAAACATTTTCACCAAGAAAATTTCACACTCCCTCAAGCGAAACCCCCATTTCCCCAGCGAAACTCTCAAAAACCAAGTAAAACTCCTCCCGACAACATCCCTGGAGGATCTCTAAGGATCACCTCCTATACCCCAAAGGACTCAAACCTCCTCGAGTAATACATCCAATACCTGGACCACCTAATCACTTCCCCAGTGGTTTTTACAGCATTAAATTTGCCTTTCCTTCTCAAAATCCCAAAAATCACAAGGATTTCCCCAACGGAACTCCAGAAAGTCATTTTTCCCATCAATGTCTCCAAAGAACACTCTACGTTTTCCCTAGCTCATTCGTTATTCCCCAGTGGAATCCAGAGTCTAATCTTTACCCCCAGTAAAATCCCTGATTGTCCCAAAGGAAATGTAGGTCAGAATTGATCTCGGTCCTAGATCGTCACCTTATTTAGGACAGAATTAACCTCGTCCCTCGGTCGTCACCTCGCTTATGTCAGAATTAACCTCGGTCTTGGATTGTCACCTCAGTTAGGTTATAATTGACCTCAGTCCTCGATCGTCACCTCTCGTAGGTCATAATTGACCTCGATCTTGGATCGTCACCTTAGTTAGGTCAGAATTGACCTCGGTCCATAATCGTCACCTTTTTTAGGTCAGAATTGACCTCGGTCTTAGATTGTCACCTTAGTTAGGTCAGAATTGACCCTGGTCCTCGGTCATCACCTCTTTTAGGTCAGAATTAACCTCGGTCTTGGATCATCACCTCAGTTAGGTTAGAATTGACCTCGGTCATCGGTCGTCACCTCTCTTAGATCATAATTGACCTTGATCTTAGATCGTCACCTTAGTTAGGTCAGAATTGACCTCGGTCCTTTGTCGTCACCTCTCTTAGGTCAGAATTGACCTCGTTCTTGGATCATCACCATAAACCCACAAAATTGGCTTCGACCCGCAGAATTGGTCATCTCATCCTTAAGCCCGCAGAATTGGCTTCGACCCGTAGAATTGGTCACCTCTACTTAAGCCCGCAGAATTGGCTTCGACCTGCAGAATTGGTCATCTCAACTTAAGCCCGCAGAATCGGCTTCTACCCACCGAATTGATTATCCCCAACACATTCCGTAGGTCCTCAGAATCAGCCTCAACCCTCTGAATTGGTCAACCTCTCTCCCTTAGGTCCTCAGAATCGGCCTCGACCCTCGTAATTGGTCATCCTCCCTTAAAAGAATTATACGGTGTCTATTCGATAGCTATCGTTTGTTCCAAACTCATCCGTAGAGGGGCTCTATAGACACCCAATTCTATTACCCCCTAAACTCTCTTTAGGTCCCTAGCACCTCCCTCCATCACTACAAACCCAGGTCATACCCCGAATACTGACCTAGAATCCATCGAGCACTCCCAGGCCTCGTTTGACCAAAAGTCAAAGTCTCCAGCTCGACCGAGAGTGATTTAATCTTTAAAAGGAACTGAAACCCCTTTCCAACGCTCTGTCTCATGCGTGATTCCGACTTACCATGCGAACGAACTACCCATTTTCTCCCGAAACTCAATCAGGAGGCCATTGGGTGCTCTCAGGCTCTGTTTGACCTAAGTCAACTCTTCAACTCGACCAAGACTAAATGAATCTTCGAAGGGCACTGAAACCCCTTTCCAACGGTCTGTCCCGTGCACGATTTTGACTTACGGTACGGACGAACGATCCATTTTACTCTGAAGGGTCACCGATTTCTTCTAAGGCCCAATTGACCGAAGTCAACTCCCCGAACAGGA
This sequence comes from Sambucus nigra, assembly GCA_949130495.1. Lineage (NCBI taxonomy): Eukaryota > Viridiplantae > Streptophyta > Magnoliopsida > Dipsacales > Adoxaceae > Sambucus > Sambucus nigra. Next base: position 77,913,535 of record OX422220.1, read on the forward strand.
TCAAACTCTTTAGAATATTGAAGTACATCTCCTAACCTTTCTAACGGTCTACCCTGTGCGTTATTCTGACGTACCATGCGGATGAACGATCAGTTTGCATCCGACGATTCCACGTCCAATGGATTGACGAATGCTTCCTAGCCATATTTAACACAAAGTCAACTCCCGAACTCGGGAGCAGTCCAACGACTTTTGAAGGTCTCAGAATTACCTTTCCAAAGGTCCATCCCGTGCACGATTCTGATCAACGGTTTGCGTTATGCAGCCAATTTTCCAAAAAGGCTTGAAAGATAATGCCAAACCGCAGGTCCCAGACCCTGCCTATCGGCAGTATCCCTAAACGCACCTGCCGATTGGCAGGACCAGGGCTATGCCGATTGGTAATGCCCTGGGCCTATAAAAAGGAGGGATGACCTCACTTGCAAGGAGAGCCCAGATCTGATAGATATCACTCTCAGCAGATCCAAAAAACCTCTCTCGAAGTCAGCGTGATTTCCACACCCAAACCCCTTTCCAATCTTTACTTTCTATCATCCTTTTCATCAAACTTGTTGAATTAACCACTCTCCATCATCATCCAAGTCTAAGGGTTGCTCTCTAACATTCAAGATCAAGCTCAAGATCTTCAAGAAGGTCCAATTTTCTCAACTCTCTCCTTAAATTCTCATAAATTCGCAATAACTTGTTTTATTACTTAGCACTTTCATTATCTCATTTCACATATCCTAATATACTTTTATTTAGTATTATTGCACATATCTTATTTTTATATAAATAAAAACCCAAAAAACAAGAAAAAGAGGGTTTGCTCATAAATTCCAAATGGGAATTCTCATACTTTTCATACACTTTCCTCATAATTAAAACACTTTTTTACACACACACAAATAAGAGAATCCCCCGGTTGGATTCATGGGATAAACCCCACCCCTCGTTTTGCATGCGAACTACGTGGACTTTGATGCCTCTATTGGCTACGTAGGCGTTTTGGGGTAAAACCTGAGACTCGAGTCCTATTTTTACTTTTTCTCTCATTTTGTATCTTCTCTAAAACTGTACTCTCTTATATTATATATATACATATATTTGTTCTTAGTGGCGTATTATTCCACATGCGTTATCGTTCCATCATAACGGTCGATGTAAGTATAATCGCGTAAATCCTATTTTCTAATATATTTATGCCTTCCTACGGATGACTCGCTTTACCTCTTCCATGGTGCAAGTCGATGATTCCTATCTCCACTATATATACACCTGCACACACATCACGAGGAAAATAAAAGGAAAATTGCAAAAAACCATGAGAGATTGAAAGGGCAGAATGGGTGCCTAACACCTTCCCATTTCGTAACTTAGCCTCCGGAACCTTTTCGAATCATTTTGGTTTCGTATGCATCAGTATGTATTTGGATGCTGTCCTTCAGGATAGCTTCCCCTTTTCTTTTGTCTGTTTTGAGTAAAATAGACCGGTGACTATAGTCTCTCTACATCTTTCACCTCACCCAAATGATGCCGGCTGAAGCGCTCCCGAAAGGGACGCACAGGACCTAGGATCCTCCCTCACGCCACCCACCCGCTGCGAGGATCGGGGGATGGCCACAGATTTTTTCTTCATCTTAGACAAAAATGTCTGATCCACCTACAACATGATCCTTAGTAGGGTTGGCCTGAATTTTTTTGAAGAAGTGCCATATACTGTCCACCAGTGTTTGAAGTTCCTAACTCGTTATGGGGTCAGCGTTGTCTCAGGGAATCAAATGTAAGATAGATAACGCTATTATACTTTCGTCGGCCACGAAAAAGTAAAGAAACTTACTGCAACCTACCAGATTGAAACCTTAGAGCCCCGAGAAGAGGATGATTTAGATAAAGGACAAGTTATGGAGGCCAGAAAAATGATCCTTTGGGATGATGAAAAATTAAAAAGAATCACACGGATTGGCTCAACTATGGGAACCAACTCTCAAACAAGAATTGATCAATTTCATTAAAGAGCGGAAGAGCGTGTTCGCATGGAGCCATGAAGACATACCAAGAATTGATCCAAAATTTATTTAACATGAGCTGAATATTACTAAAGATGCAAAGTCGATCAAGAAAAAGCGGTGTATATTCAGTCCTGAGAAGAACATAGCCATCCAAGAGGAGGTGGACAAGGTGTAGAAGGCAAATTTTATTATAGATGTCAAGTACCCAGACTGGTTGGCTAATGAAGTGATGGTGAAGAAGAAGAAGAAGAAGAACAAAAAATATTGTATGTGTGTTGACTTCGTAGATCTCAATAAATCCTGTCCGAAGGACCATTTCTCTTTGCCCATAATTGATCAACTAGTTGATAACACCGCAGGACATGAGTTTCTCAGCTTTATGAATGCTTATTCAGGATACAATCAAATTAAAAAATGATAGGAAAAAGTCATCACTTATCACCAATCGAGGTACTTACTGCTACAACATTATGTCTTTTGGGCTTAAAAATGCTGGAACAACATACCAAAGTCTAGTAAACAAGGTCTTTGAGGAGAGGATCGGTAAGAATATGGAAGTTTACATGTATGATATGTTAATTAAAAGAAAGATATATACCGACCACATTCAAGATTTAGGCCAAACCTTTAATCAATTGGAGAAGCATCAGATGAAACTTAACCCGACCAAATATGTGTTCGGCATATAGGAAGGGATGTTCGTGGGATTCATCGTATATCGAAATGGAATTAAAGTCAATCCAAACAAAATCAATGCATTAATTGAAATGAATCTTCTCACGCAAGAAAGACGTGCAGAAGTTGACGGGAAGAGTAGTTGAGCTCAATCGGTTTATTTCTCGAGCAACTGATAAATGTTTACCATTCTTTAAGGTACTCAGGAAAACCTTTGGATGGAATAAAGAATGCGAAAACTATCCCGACCAATCATGGGAGAAACTATACCTATACCTTATTGTATCTGAGTCAGTCATTAGCTCAGCCCTTATCCTATTAGAGAATGGGATTCAGAAAATCTTCTTCTCACTTTTATGTGAGAAGGTAGTCAATCGAAATCACATAGTGGCTGCAAAATTGGCAATGAACGAAGTGATTTGTGTGTTGGAAAAGTACTTTACCCCATCTTTCAAAGATTACATTAAGAATACATGATATATTGAAGGATCAATTGCAGAGGAATACATCACCATGGAGTCATCAATCTATACTCGGGAATATATGCCTGCCTCGACCAACGTGGATGATATTGATGGGTTCGTCGATGAGGGTGGTCATGTGATGGGTAAACGAGTGAAATTAACAAGTTTGCAACATGAACAAGTAGCTCGTTATCTATTTGACACACATGAAGATGTCGAAGAATGGAAAAAGTAAGTTTAAATTATTTTAATTTTTACATTATTTTAATTTTTATACATGATTAATTTTGTAATACGTTCGTCACGATCTATGCAAAAAATAAAAACCCTGTGAGAACAATAAAAGACAAAAAATAATGGCACGAGACAACGAATTTAGGTTGTGGTTGTCACGCGAGGTAATTATAACGAAAATGGATGTTATTAAATGTCACATTACAATAAATCTTTACAACTAACCTAATTAATTTATCTATATTCTCAGCTCTTAAAGACGGATGATGCGACATCAAGGCTTGCTCGTCTAGCCACTGGACCCTTGTTCATGGCACAAGAGTACAAAAAGTATCGATTGAACGGTTATGTATTCGGTGCAAGGGTGTACGAGAAAATTACAAATGTACAAAACTCGGGCATTTCATACAAGGCTCTTACTTTCTTTCGAGCGAGCGCAAACGATAAAAACCTCGTTGAAGCTTAAATGACTTACTATAGTGTAATTCAAAATATATTTGAATTGGACTATGTAAGCTTCAAAGAGGTTGTATTTTACTGTGATTGAGTAAGAGTTGAGGATTAAAATGCTTGTAAAGTTGATCCTAAAACCAATTTGATCATGGTTGACTTGCCCAAGTTGAAGAGCAACGAATGTGTGAGCGATGAGCCATTTGTTTGTGCTTTTCAAAAGGTCAAGCGAGTGTTTTACTCAGATTACACCAACAATGAGCCATGGTCAATTGTCCTACATGCGCCAAAGCGTCTAAACAGTAGTGTGAATGACTTGGTTGCTCAACCGAATATCAATCCATTTTTTATGATAACCCGAATTTGAAATAATTTTTAGAATTGTAATAAGTATTTCAATTATTTGTAATGACCAGTGACTGTATTATTCTAGTGCTTTATTATTATCAAACGATAATTTAATGCTTTTTATTCATTTGTACTTGATTATTTTAATGCTTGTAATAACCAATGGGTGTATTATTCCAGTACTTTGTTATTATCGGATTTGAATCAAAATTGGTTTTATGGTTAGTGAATATATTAAATAGGATTTTAATCAATTTAAGCATTAATTCAAAGTCCATGACCCCAGAGTGTGTGTTCGGGGGGGAGGGGAATGTACGTGGGGAGGGGGGTTGCAGTGTGTGTGTGTGTGTGTGTGTGTAAATTGAATTTGGTATTGGATATTAGTATTGGTATAAATTGGTATTGGAATTGGTATAAATTGGAATTGATATAAATTGGTATTGTTATTGGTATAAATTGAAATTGATATCGTATGTATTGTTATTATCGGATTTGAGCATTAATTCAAACACCATATACATAGTTTTACTAATAATAATAATTTTTATATAAAATGTCTTCATCCCAGCGAGGTAGCGGAGCCGACGAGGGCTCCTCGACCAGTAGGCCCCCAAAATGGGGCAAATTGGGGTCCATCATTGAGAATAAGACGACATTTTTTACTAAAACACTAGAGTTGCTGAAGGCGATCGTGAGCCAGGGGTACACTGATTGGAGGGTCGTGCCTAATGACCTCAAGATTAGCATCTGGGGAGCACTACATGTAGTGTATTTATATTTATATTTATATTTATAAGCAACCAACACTTAATTTCTTTTTGGTTTGTATTTGTTTGACAGGAATAATTCGGCCTGCCCCCACATGTCCGCGGCTCCACGTTGGAACAATTGAGGGATCAATATAAGACGTGGAAGAAGAATATGCGGGCACGGTACTTTGGAAGACCCGGGAGTCCATTCTAAGAGTACGTATGCTATTCTAATTTAGAATTACTTCTGCATTATTTAATTTCAGGAGACGGCGAGTGGCCCTGGGGGTAGGCCACATAGGCTCGATGCCTATGTAGCAATTCGGACGAAGAAGGGTAAGGATAAGGAGGTGGCCTCGAGCGTCGCAGCCGCGATTGTAAGTTAAAAATGTTTAATTTTTTTAATTACATTATAATTTTTTTATTTACTTAATTAACTAATTGTGTACTTTTTGTCGTTTCAGGCAAGGCTTCGAAAAGTGCATGAGTCGCAGTCTGATGTCGATAAAGCATCTTTGGCTACGGACGCACTCCACCAAGTGCTCGGTATGGATCGTAAGGGGAGGAATAGGGGGTGATGTCATGGGTGGGGAAGTCGAGGTTCATCGAAATGGATACGAGCAACACGGGGTTGGCACATAAGGTGGACACCCATAATGATAAGCTATCAAGGTTGGAGGCGAAGGTCCTAGATATGTACGCCTTCATGAAGTGTCAGCTGGGGAAGGGGAAGGGGAAGGAGAAGGAGGTAGAGGTAGACAAGTACGTCACTGCTTCATCACCGATACGCACGGACTCACCGCCATATGATCCATTTCCCATCTTAACTCCCGTCAAGCGGCCTATGTCAATAATCGATTGGCAGAGAAACTTTTTACTCGACAAATATTATAGGGATCGAATAGTGAGGGGTTTGAGGGACACTTCCTTCCTCCCGGGTATGCTGGTTCATAAACATCCCCTCCAATAAATTAAGGCAAGGGTGATCGTCATGCATGTGGTGACCAAAAAGGAGAACTGACCTCTGTGGTTGAGCAAATAATGCGGCGTTCAACGAATAGATGGGGTTGTTAATGGATATATAGTGTGGCCTTCTTTCCTCTTCCAACCAGCTCAACACCCTGTGCCAAGACATTATTTCTAACCTTTTTATTTGGATATTGGATATGTGTATTTCTATTTTATTTGTTGGTTTGGATATGGATATTTGTATTTATATTTTATTTGGATATGGATTATATATGGCATGATTTGGTACATGTTGATTTGGTACATTATTTCTATTTTATTTGGATATATGTTGTTTGGACATGTATAGTTTTGCAATAACATATACAAATATACGTTTGGGAAGTGGCAGTGGCCATACTGCCCGGTAATTTTTTTAAAATTCTGCCCAGAATTATCACGGTCAAAAATCGTGGCAAGTCTGTGACAAAGAAACTTGTCACGAACTTATCGCGACCTTTGATCGTGATAAAAAAAAATTTAGCTTTGCCACGGGCTTGTCACGATCTTTAATCGTGACAAAGGGAGTTGTCACCCCCAGACTTGTCACGGTCAAAGACCTTGACAAGTTTGACATGTCATGGTTTTAAACCTTGAAAATTTGACTATTTTGGTGTAGTGGATGGTGGGTTCCAACTCCCTAAGCCTTTTTGGTCTGCTGGAGCTAGGCTTATCCAATAAATGCAGAGATCGAACAAGTGTGTTTTCTCCATAAAGGTCGTAGTCACCCAAATATTTCCTAACCAAACTTTTGGGAATAACATTAATAGGAATCCACTTGATGTCCAACTTAAAAAGAGGATTAGGTTGATCCAAACAACCAGGGTCATACCAATACCACAAAATACCTTTTACTGGAACTCTCAACACCGTCAGAGCATTCAGCCAACCCTATTTATGTCCTTCTCTCCTAGCCTGATCCAGTTCATCACTCAAATGTGATAAGGCTTCATCATAATCGTTCATCCAAATGGTTCGTGTTTGTTTATGAAAGTGAAAAGTAAGGCAATCAACTTTCTCATTCAATTTTTTAATGCTGGCAGATTAATTCTTAATTAAAGCGACATGGTCGACTATTTTTTTCTTCATCTTTTCCTCCTCAATGGTGGGTCAATCAATTACTACCTTCCTGGAGGACTGACCACCTTTGGACTTCTTTAAGTTTTCAATCTTCTCCAACAATACCGCATTCTCCTGTTCCAAAAAGAATACACCTTTATTTTGGTCGGCGCCCACTACAGACTTCTTCAGACGTTTCAGTTCATCCCTTAACAAGTTGTTTTCTAATTATAATAAATCGGCGACCTCCTGAGCACTTTCCAACTCGCTCTTTATCATAAATTCCTTCTTACTTAAGGCCGAAAAGATATCTTGCAGTTTATTGTTAAAACTTGCCTCATTGTTAAGACAAGCATACTTTGCTTCATAATCAGAGTACAGACTCACAAGGGACGCTTTATGGTCCTCTTTCATTGTAAGAATCATCTTATTATAAGCGGCATTGGTCATTATGGCTAGGTCAAATAACATGTGCAGATGAATATATGATTCTTTAACCTAATTAAAAACATCTAAGACGAGAAAATCCCCTAGCTCGACTTCATCCAAATCTTCATGGCCAGTACCAAGTAGACGAACACTCCTTATGTACAAATCACTTTCTACTACAGCTATCACAACTCTCCTAGATTTAAAACTGAAAGACAGAGTATGAGCACAAATATCAAATAACACAATATATGCCATCACAACGGTGCAAGTCCAACAATAGATTTTATTACAAAATAAAGGGCTATTACATCAAGAAGGGACATAGTTCAAGTTAATAAAATGAAATTAAGCATTATAAAGAAAACCAAAAACATCTGACAACCCTAATAACTACACCTTCTCCTTATCTTGTGCCTCCTCCTCAGTTCAACGGATAACCACCCTTGAAGCCTCAAGTACCCTGGAAGACTCATTAGTGCCTTCCTCATCAATGATCGTAGGGGTACCAAGGTTGTGTTACTAAAAACGATATGAGGCAATATCATTATCGACCTGCTTCAAAGCAACTGTCCAACCTTCCTTGAATGAAACTTTTTTCAAATAGTCAATTTGAAGAGCGGCACCAGCAAAGGCCTTATCTCATCCTCTGGTAAATGCATCTTCCTTCCCCTTTTCATAGATGCCTCCAGGCCTTGGAATTTCCTCTTCTCTTCGACGATCTCCAAAGCAAAATTAGCAGCGGCCTTCTCCTCACCGTTCTTTTTCTTCTCGGCCTAATTCAGTAGGCCCTTCCATTTTCCTGGTCACTTTTATGAGCCTCCTTGGTAATATCTAATAATTCCTTTAAGCCTTTGAAGGCTTTTTCAACATCAGTGGATGATGCCCTCAGTTGATCGTACATTATCAAAAATTGGTCATAGTCAACAAAAAATTCTAAACATTAAAAACCAAAGGCAATCAACAAAAATTGTGAAGAAAGATAGATTTGGAGAATTAAAGTTAATATAAATAGATAACAAGCCCAAGTTATGGTTAGCTCTCTCTATCAACCTCACCCTGGACATGGGAGCAGCCGCCGACCTATCTCCAGGCAACACTCTAACATAAATTAAACCCCTAGCTAAACCATGGTTCACTGCCACTAAAGCAGACTCTGTAGAGGCCTGTTCGAATCGGGTTTTCTGGACCAACTCCTACTGAACAAGAAGACCTTTTCTCAATCTCTTAAATTGGGATTCAGTATTCCTCATTTCTTCAGTAGTAATAACTTTTAGTTTATTGGAACTTTCTCCAGTGGTTTTCTTCTTCTCAGCTGGAGGGGGATACATGGCTTCAATAATCAGGTTGGGGATCTTTCTCTTCACCATCTTTCTTGGAGACAAGAGAGTGGTCGGAATAACAGTTAATTCAAGTGATTTAAATAAGGAAGAGGTTCTTCCTAAATCAGTATCTCCCTCTTCTAATGGATATTCAGATGAAGCAATTGATAGGGATGAAAAAAAAATCTTCCAAATCCATGGGGGCTAAGGGAATGTCCTCTGTAGGTCAGGCTACAAAGGAAGTGATAGAACTCTTATATTCCAAAAAGACATAAGCCGACCTGGGATGCGTTTCACCAATTCTCTGTTGAATTGACCAAATAAACTTTAAATCTTCAAAATTTACCTTTGAGGCTGGAGGACAGACATTTTTTCCTTCTCTCTGTAGAAACACAGACACAATATGTTAGTCGAAAAATTAACAAACATAAAGCATACAAAAATGAAATATAAGTACTATGATTTGTTGACCAATGCCACACCCTTCCTGGGGGCATCTGGAAACATTATGCCTTACCTCCTCAGGAAGGTGGGGAATGTTGCCAATTCTTGACCACAATTCCATAATCCTAATAATCTTTATTGGAATCAGGGCATGACGTGTCTTCAAATAATAAGAATTATCTATGGTTGTCCCCCAACTGTAATAATACATTAGATCATGTATCCCAATGCGAGTCCCATATATTTCATTAAGACGATTAACTCTATTTACTACTCTCCAACTATTGGGAGCTACCTTGGCTGGGACCACATCAAAGTATTGGCAAAATTCAAAAAATAAATTATTAGGGGAAAAGGTAATCCCACACTCTACTATAAATATAATAGGCAGCCAATGGACCTCCTCCAAGGCACATAAGTCACAAGGCCCAGATACCATCTCAATAATTACCCACTCAAGGATTTTTCTCTCCTACTTAAATTTCTCCAAATAACCTTCATCAACAATATATACCATCTTAACAAAGCAAATATAAAAAGATAAGGAAAGGGTGTTCTTACAAATGCTAACACAATAGAGAACTCCTTAGAATAGCAGGAGCAAAGCAATAATGGAGGAAAGAGAAAGTTCAATTGCAAAATATGAGGCAAAAAGGAGGCAAACCCAACCTTTATATAGGTACAATGATAATCCTTGATATTTAGAATTTAAAATGATAAACTTTACCACCGTTTAGACTATCAATGGCGTCCCAAATCCCCAAAAGACAAATGACCAGCATGCCCCTACGATAGTTTGCTATTTTTAAGATTTTTACAAAATTGACACTTCCTCAACACAGGAAATTAAAATTATAAATCTTTGAGGTAGGCTGCCAACCATAACCCTTATAAGATGCCGACCAGTATTAGAAAGAAATACTTTATACTTTCATCTAACTTTCAAGTATGAAGTATTTAGGGCTTATGTCGTCGTCTGAAAATGTTTGGCCACCTGGACTAATAACACAGTGACACTTATCAACATTACCATAAGGCTTGCCACGTGGATCAAACCTGGTCGACACAGGTACCGGTTGGTCAGCCTTCCTCCTGACCACATCCAAGAAGTTGAACCATCAACTATATGAAAATCCACCCGTGGTATAGTCAACAGCCACCATGCACATGCACGTGAAAAGACATTCAGTTGAATATTATTGTGTAAAGGTGTAAATGCTTGAATCTACAAAGAGTTTCCACCTCTAAGCCTCCTACTTACTATAAATACACTACATCCCTCAGCTAAGGGGGTAAGCTTTTAGCATCTTGATCACACCTTGTAATTGTAATCGAGAGACTGAAATAAACCCTAACCAGCTTGACTTGTGGATGTAGCCTCATTTCGTGAGCTGAACCACTTAAAAATTATTTATTTTCCCTTTATTTTTGTAATACCCCGCACTTTTGACTATATTTATTTTTGGGATTAATTAATTAAATGCGTATTAATTGGAAATTAATCCGGGTTATAAATACTAATGAGATGCGAATTGGTATTTGATTATGTGCATATATGATTATATATGTATTTGGTATTATAAAATTTGTCGTGAGACTTATATACGGCAATTTGGAAATTTTATTGAGACGCGTGGGACCGCCGCGTCACGGTGTAATATTTTGATAATAAAAAGTGAATTTAAAATTTATAATCCGTATGGTCGTTTTGAGTGCGCCAACGCGTCCGGAAGGGTCGAGATAGTCAGAAAACACTAGCCGGGGGTATAATTTGGGTCCCGGGGTATTTTTAGGCCATACCGGCAACTTAAAGGGTATTTTGGTAATTTTACATTTTGAGGAATTAAAAGTGACGAAAATTGGTTAATTAAATCTGATGTGGATATTGACCCACTAAGCCCATAACCAACCCATATTAACCCTTTAAGCTACGGAGGCTAACATTAGATTTACAATCTTCCCCAAATCAAACCCTAGCCACCTTAAGCCACCATTGGAGAAGGAGCTTAGAGAGAGAGGAAACTCTGCAGAATCTTCACCAAACCTACACCAAAATCAGAAATCAAACCAAGGCAAGTGACTTTATTCCATTTAATTTCTGAGAATGTCGTTTCCATGTTAGAAAATTCGGATTTATGGTTTGTTCTTGATTAAATATGAAAACCCATGTAGTTTAGATCATAAAACTTGAGAAATTTGAGAAGGATTGCATGTAGAATAGTTTGGAGACGATTAATCTGATGTTAATACATGTTTGGGTGAAAGAGAAACGAATTAAATTCTGGGATTTGATGATGATATGTAGTTAGGGTTCATGTTCTAGAGAAATTGGGAAAAGTGTAGAGATTTGTAAATTTAGTTGATGTTATGATGATTCAATACTTGAAAACATGTTAGGAGATGATGTAAATATGTTTAGGATGAATTAGAGACCCTAAAACGTTATTGGGATGAACCTTGGAAGAGATTAGAAGTGATAAAAATGGTGAAAAAACGAATTGGGGAAAATCTGGGCCGAATCTGGTAGCTCGTTAGAAGCAGTCCCCAGGTCGTTCGAACGAACTAGTTCGAACGAGCTTCTAACGAGTTGACCAGTCGTTGCTAACGAGTAGGAATTTCGTTCGATATCTCGTTCGAACGAGATATCGTTAGAAGGGTCAGTTCGTTCGAACGAACTGGATCTCGTTCGAACAGTCTCGTTCGAACGAGACTTCTAACGAGCCGACAGTCCAAACTCGTTCGAACACTCGTTCGAACGAGACTTCTAACGAGTTGACAGTTTGGCCCTTATTGGACTGTTTTGATTTTTGGAGTCCCGTAAACTTGTTTGAGGATATAGATTACCTTCCTTTATTGATGTGAGGATAGATTTGGGACTTTTGGGTTATTGAGAGGAGTAAATTATATACTAGAGTTATATTCAATGAACCATTTGGGTTGAGACGTGAGTGTCTACTACGATGTGAGGATGAATTATGGCGCGTATAATTACAAACCGGAATAGTACGAATTGTGATAATTATAGTTAGTACGAGAGTGCAATATGTACTACGATTAAAATACGGTATTACTAAGATGTGTGATTACTTAGTATTGGTATATGGATTGTGTGTATGACATACCTACCATACTTGCTATCACGGGAGGTTGCGTTCGCTTAGGACCCTCTAATCCTTGTGTGCCTACGGGGGGGATATAGACTGGTACCTCGATGAACATAGGTCATAGAAAAACTTATTGTGATATTAATAAGTCCGCTGATCATGGGAGCGTAGGTATGTGCGTGACCCATGTGATGGTGACTGTGTTCGCCTCCATTATTTGTGATGTTGTTATCGGTAAACTATTCCTGAGAGATTCGGAATATGTAATCCTTATGTACGTGATGTACCGGGATGGATAGCAGAGTATGTGTGCACCACAGCTTAGTTCGCGGGGTGCTTGTATTGTATATTTATGATATGAATAATATACATTAAATTAATGGGAATCCTCATGTTAATGTTGTAAAAATATTACGGTATTGTTTCAAGATATATAATGAGTTAACTGATAGTTATATATATGGCATATTTAGTAACTGAGTTTACGTTAAACCCCTATTTAATTACGAGCGTGGTTATGTTAAATGGAACCTAGTATTATGGGTAGAACCTTTGGCAGTCTAGCTAGATATGTTGTCACTTAGCTAGTGGTATGGGTAGTTATAGATGGGTACTTACGTTAGGTGTGCACTGTTAGACGAGAGGTGAGAATATCATGTGAGTGTACGTCCTAACATGTACTTTGCATTTAATGTTTTAAATGTTTTTAAAGCACTTGCAGGTTTTTAAAATATAACTCCACATTCGGGCTCTGACCCATTTGTTTTTCAAATCTCTTTTTCTTTGTAAAACCATTTTAGGTGCCCAGCCACAAGGACACCAAGCATAGGATACTCATTCAGGTGACGAGCTGTAGCTGCTTGTGGAAGCTACGGGGATTTGCATGTAGACGCTTCTATCTTTTGGATTCCAGAGTCACCATCTATCAGTTGTAGAGCATGTCGCCCATTTCTTTAGAGACATCTTTTACATTTCAGTTTTCAGACTTTAGCATGTATTGTTTCAGTTTATTTATTTCGGTTGTGGGATTGTAGTGAGGAGTTTTTCCTCCAGACTTTATTTACTGTTATGTGATGGTTATTCATTTTACTTCAGTATGGGGAATGGTGTTGTTTATTTCTTCATTCCATTTGTTGCATGTTAATCAGACTTAAATTAAAATTTGGCAACTTGCTTTTTAAATACTAGGTGGTTAGTAATATTAAAATGTTTTCGACAGTGATGCTATTAACTGAGCCAACTTGGCATTTTGAATTAATTTAATAAAGGAGTAGCTACCCGGTATTTAATTAGTCGGGGTGTCACAGGAGGTATCAGAGCATCAGGTTCTAGTGTCCTTTAGGATCTGTACGGCTATTATGTTTCCGCTACGGTTCTTTGATATAGAGCCCTATATTTTAGGACTGTTGTACTCTTTTTGTGTATGCTTCGTTCTTCAGCTATTTTAAGTTTATAAACTGCGAACTTATAAACTTTGTTCTTATTTCAGATGCCTCCACGACGTGCACGACGAGTTCCTAGGAATGCAATGCCCGAACCCCAGCCCGCTCCAGTTCAGGGCATGATGAACGCCGCTGAGGTTGCTGCTATAGTAGCCCAAGCGGTAAATGCCGCGATTGCCGTGATTCAGCAGGCACCGCCTCAGGCGCCGGTTGTCGCGCCAGTACAGGTTAATGCATTCCCGTCTGCTTGGGAGCGTCTACGAGACACTTTTCAGAAAGCGCATCCGCCAGAGTTTGCAGGTAGCTCAGATGTGGTAGTCTCGAGCCAATGGAGGAAGGACATACAGAGGCATTTGAGGATGCATGAGTGCACTGATGTTCAGAAACAGGTGCTAGCTACTTTCAAGCTAGTGGTATCTACACTACAGTGGTGGGAGTCTATTACCACCGCAGAGGAAAGGGATACCCTCAAGATTCAGGAGTTCTGGGTGCGGTTCGACCGCAAGTACTTTCCGTTCGCAGTTCATACAGAGATGAGGAGGAAGCTGATGAGTCCGAAACAGGAAGGCAAGACAGTGGCCGAGTATGAGGCCGAGTTTACTAATCTGTTGAATATCGTTCCAGACGAGATACCAACATAGAAGAAGAAGATTGAGAAGTTCACCGATGGGTTGAATTGGATGATCCGTCAACATCTGCTAGGAAATCTATCGTTGGCCACGTATTCTGATGTGGTTAACGCTGCATTATTGCACTGCCAGGACCACCGTTTTCATATGGCCGAGGGCAAGCGGTCGGGGGAGTCTAGCCATCAGGGAAGGACTGGAGGACATGGTGCCAGTGGGGCACAATCGGGTCAGGGGCAGAGGCAGAATGAGCAGGGCTCCCAGCAGGGGGATAATAAGAGGTTCCGGTCAGGGAACTACAGGCAGGGACAGGGAGGTTTCCGCCAGGGCCATCAGGGTCCAAACGGCCATCAGGGCCAACAGGGACAGAATGGGCAGCAGTTTCATCAGGGCCAAGGGAGGAATGGTAACGGCCACCAGGGCCGGGGACAGCAGGGGCAGAGGGGAGGGAACTTCCCAGGGAAGTGTTTCACTTGTGGCAAGACTGGCCATAAGAAACAGGATTGTCTTGACAGGGGCAGGACCCCACAGCAGCAGCAGGGTGCTCGCCAGGAGCCACAGAGGCCTATGTTTCCCGCCGCTCTTCCTGCACCGCCACAGATGGCAGCTTTGCCACCCATTCCAGCAGTCCCAGTTCAGCAGGGGCAGCTACGGTATGGACGTGTCTACAACGTTCACCAGGCTGCAGTTCCACAGGCACCGCCCGCGATCGAGGGTACGTTTCCTATCCATGGCACTATGGGTCGGGTGTTATTTGATATGGGTGCTACACATTGTTTCATAGCTACACACTTCGCGAAAGATTTAGGATTATTAGCCACGGCAGAGAGCACAGTGACGTGTGTCGACTCACCATTAGGGAGTGGGTCACTTATTTTCTTTATATGCCGGGGAGTGGGAGTAGAGATTGGTGGTTTGGTATTGCCTGCAGACATGTTAGTGTTAGACATGCATGTTCACGATGTGATCATCGGTATGGATTGGCTCGTAGCATATAGGGCCATGATTGATTGCTTCAGCGGGAGCATTGTTTTTGCCATTCCGGGGCAAGAGATGTTTATAGTGGCGATGCCTCGCCCAGAGGGAGGATCGACCGCTCATCTCTATTACATAGAGGAGGATACCTCTAAGGAGGTTGTTATTCCTTTAGATTCGATCCCGGTTGTCAGGGAGTATTCGGATGTGTTTCAGGAGATACCAGGCCTACCACCCAGTCGAGAGATAGACTTCGTTATAGATTTGCTACCGGGTACGAGACCTATAGCACGTGCACCGTACCGTATGGCTCCAGCTGAGATGCGAGAGTTACGGGATCAGATAGAGCAGTTGTTAGGGCAGGGCTTTATTCGCAGGAGTACCTCACCTTGGGGCGCTCCAGTTTTGTTTGTGAAGAAGAGGGACGGTTCACTGAGATTGTGTATGGACTACCGAGAGTTGAATAAGGTCACGATACGGAATAAGTATCCGTTGCCTCGAATCAATGACTTATTCGACCAGTTGAGAGGAGCTTCTTTCTTCTCGAAGATTGACTTGAGGTCGGGATACCATCAGTTGCGTATCAGGGAGGAGGATGTCTCGAAGACCTCGTTCTTGTCGAGATATGGTTCATACGAGTTTCGGGTTATGCCTTTCGGCTTGACCAACGCTCCAGCAGTGTTTATGGACTTGATGAACAGAGTGTTCAGGGATTTCCTAGATCAGTTTGTCATTGTCTTCATTGATGACATTCTGGTTTACTCTCAGACAGAGGAGGAGCACGCCGAGCATTTGAGGCAGGTTTTGCAAACACTTCGTCAGAACGAGTTGTATGCAAAATATGAGAAGTGCGGATTTTGGCTGAAGGAAGTCCAGTTCTTGGGTCACATTATTTCCGACCAGGGAATATCTGTTGATCCGGGGAAGGTATCAGCGGTGAGGGAGTGGGGACAGCCCACGACACCAACGGAGATTCGTAGTTTCTTGGGTTTAGCAAGATACTACAGGAGGTTTATTCGGGGTTTCTCAGAGATAGCAGGTCCTTTGACACATCTTACTCGTAAGGGTGTGCCGTACATTTGGAGTGATGCCTGTCAGTTGGCATTCGATGAATTGAAGGACAAGTTGACCTCGGCACCTGTGTTAGCATTGCCGAGACCGTGAGTTGAGTATTTGGTTTACACCGATGCGTCTTTGCAAGGACTGGAGGTGTATTGCAGCAGGAGAGACAGGCCATAGCTTATGCTTCCCGTAAGCTTAAGCCTCATGAGAAGAATTACCCCACACATAATTTGGAATTGGCAGCAGTGGTATTTGCCCTACGGATTTGGAGGCACTATCTTTTGGGGGAGAAGTTACAGCTGTTCACGGATCACAAGTCACTACAGTATCTGTTCACGCAGAAGGAATTGAATATGCGGTAGCGTAGGTGGCTTGAATTTGTGAAGGACTACCAGTTCGACATCTAGTACCACCCGGGTAAGGCTAACGTGGTAGCAGACGCGTTGAGCCGCAGGCCAGCAGATGAGGTGGCAGAGGTGTGGAAAGCTAAGTGGAAGGAATTGGGACACCAGGATGCAGTGGCCCGATCTTTCATGTCTGTGATGACCGTTACACCGCAGATTGTCACGAAGGTAGTACGGGCACAGGCTAATGACTCATTCTGTCTGGAGCAGATAGTTCGATTACTTGCAGAGAGAGCCGAGTCCTATACCGTTAGCTCAGACGGGGGATTACGCTTCAATGGGAGATTGGTAGTTCCGGAAGGGGAAGAATTGCGGCACGATGTGATGGCAGAGTCGCACGGCTCACGGTTCGCGGTACATCCTGGAGGGGACAAAATGTACCAAGACATGAGACGGCAGTATTGGTGGAGCGGTATGAAGAGAGATATCGCTGAGTTTGTCTCGAAATGCGCCATTTGTCAGCTTGTAAAAGTGGATCATCAGAGACCAGCAGGATTGCTACAGCCGTTGGAGGTTCCGGTGCGGATGTGGGAGAGCATATCCATGGATTTTATCACGGGGTTGCCTACGTCGCAGAGGGGTCACGACTCCGTTTGGGTAATTGTGGACAGGTTGTCCAAGGTCGCTCACTTCTTACCCGTAAGGACTGACTACACTACGGGACAGTATGCCCAGCTCTTCATTTCAGAGATTGTGAGACTTCACGGTGTGCCCCTAAATATCGTGTCTGATAGAGACAAGATATTTGTTTCGAGGTTTTGGGAGAGTTTCCAGGAGGCCATGGGCACGGAATTGCGGTTGAGTACGGCTTATCATCCGCAGACCGATGGGCAGACAGAGCGCACCAATCAGATGTTGGAGGACATGCTACGCATGTGCATTATTGACTTCGGGGGTGGATGGGAGCAGTACCTTCCACTTGTGGAGTTTGCTTACAACAACTCCTATCAGTTCACGATTGGTATGGCTCCGTTTGAGGCATTGTACGGTAGGCCTTGTCGTTCCCCAGCATGTTGGTTAGAGGTGGGGGACAACAAACTACTTGGGCCGGAAGTGATTCAGGATACTTCGTCAAGGATTGAGTTGATTCGGAGTCGCATTCGGGTAGCTCAAGACAGGCAGAAGAGTTATGCTGATGCGAAGAGATTTTTCGGGGAGTTCCAAGTGGGGGACCAGGTTTTGCTCAGGGTACCTCCGATGAAGGGGATTATGCGATTCAGGAAGAAGGGGAAGTTGGCACCAAGATATGTGGGGCCGTTTCCTATTATTGAGCGGATAGGACCGGTTGCGTATAGACTTGGACTACCGGAGCACTTGCATCGGATTCACGACGTGTTCCATATTTCGTCGCTGAGGAAATACCTTAGAGATAATTTGGCCCATTCTCACATTGCTGTGGAGGACATCGATCTCCAGCCGGATAGCTCTTACGAGGAGGGACCAATTGCTATTTTGGACCGAAGCGAGAGGAAACTGCGGTCAAAGATAGTCCCGTTAGTGCGTGTTCAGTGGCGACATCACAATGTCGAGGAGTCCACATGGGAGCGCGACGATGAGATGCGCGAACGTTATCCAGAGCTGTTTTTAGCAGGTACTTTCTAGTTTTGAATTTCGGGATGAAATTCAGTTATTAGGGGGGAAGTATGTAATACCCCGCACTTTTGACTATATTTATTTTTGGGATTAATTAATTAAATGCGTATTAATTGGAAATTAATCCGGGTTATAAATACTAATGAGATGCGAATTGGTATTTGATTATGTGCATATATGATTATATATGTATTTGGTATTATCAAATTTGTCGTGAGACTTATATACGGCAATTTGGAAATTTTATTGAGACGCGTGGGACCGCCGCGTCACGGTGTAATATTTTGATAATAAAAAGTGAATTTAAAATCTATAATCCGTATGGTCGTTTTGAGTGCGCCAATGCGTCCGGAAGGGTCGAGATAGTCAGAAAACACTAGCCGGGGGTATAATTTGGGTCCCGGGGTATTTTTAGGCCATACCGGCAACTTAAAGGGTATTTTGGTAATTTTACATTTTGAGGAATTAAAAGTGACGAAAATTGGTTAATTAAATCTGATGTGGATATTGACCCACTAAGCCCATAACCAACCCATATTAACCCTTTAAGCTACGGAGGCTAACATTAGGTTTACAATCTTCCCCAAATCAAACCCTAGCCACCTTAAGCCACCATTGGAGAAGGAGCTTAGAGAGAGAGGAAACTCTGCAGAATCTTCACCAAACCTACACCAAAATCAGAAATCAAACCAAGGCAAGTGACTTTATTCCATTTAATTTCTGAGAATGTCGTTTCCATGTTAGAAAATTCGGATTTATGGTTTGTTCTTGATTAAATATGAAAACCCATGTAGTTTAGATCATAAAACTTGAGAAATTTGAGAAGGATTGCATGTAGAATAGTTTGGAGACGATTAATCTGATGTTAATACATGTTTGGGTGAAAGAGAAACGAATTAAATTCTGGGATTTGATGATGATATGTAGTTAGGGTTCATGTTCTAGAGAAATTGGGAAAAGTGTAGAGATTTGTAAATTTAGTTGATGTTATGATGATTCAATACTTGAAAACATGTTAGGAGATGATGTAAATATGTTTAGGATGAATTAGAGACCCTAAAACGTTATTGGGATGAACCTTGGAAGAGATTAGAAGTGATAAAAATGGTGAAAAAACGAATTGGGGAAAATCTGGGCCGAATCTGGTAGCTCGTTAGAAGCAGTCCCCAGGTCGTTCGAACGAACTAGTTCGAACGAGCTTCTAACGAGTTGACCAGTCGTTGCTAACGAGTAGGAATTTCGTTCGATATCTCGTTCGAACGAGATATCGTTAGAAGGGTCAGTTCGTTCGAACGAACTGGATCTCGTTCGAACAGTCTCGTTCGAACGAGACTTCTAACGAGCCGACAGTCCAAACTCGTTCGAACACTCGTTCGAACGAGACTTCTAACGAGTTGACAGTTTGGCCCTTATTGGACTGTTTTGATTTTTGGAGTCCCGTAAACTTGTTCGAGAATATAGATTACCTTCCTTTATTGATGTGAGGATAGATTTGGGACTTTTGGGTTATTGAGAGGAGTAAATTATATACTAGAGTTATATTCAATGAACCATTTGGGTTGAGACGTGAGTGTCTACTACGATGTGAGGATGAATTATGGCGCGTATAATTACAAACCGGAATAGTACGAATTGTGATAATTATAGTTAGTACGAGAGTGCAATATGTACTACGATTAAAATACGGTATTACTAAGATGTGTGATTACTTAGTATTGGTATATGGATTGTGTGTATGACATACCTACCATACTTGCTATCACGGGAGGTTGCGTTCGCTTAGGACCCTCTAATCCTTGTGTGCCTACGGGGGGGATATAGACTGGTACCTCGATGAACATAGGTCATAGAAAGACTTATTGTGATATTAATAAGTCCGCTGATCATGGGAGCGTAGGTATGTGCGTGACCCATGTGATGGTGACTATGTTCGCCTCCATTATTTGTGATGTTGTTATCGGTAAACTATTCCTGAGAGATTCGGAATATGTAATCCTTATGTACGTGATGTACCGGGATGGATAGCAGAGTATGTGTGCACCACAGCTTAGTTCGCGGGGTGCTTGTATTGTATATTTATGATATGAATAATATACATTAAATTAATGGGAATCCTCATGTTAATGTTGTAAAAATATTACGGTATTGTTTCAAGATATATAATGAGTTAACTGATAGTTATATATATGGCATATTTAGTAACTGAGTTTACGTTAAACCCCTATTTAATTACGAGCGTGGTTATGTTAAATGGAACCGAGTATTATGGGTAGAACCTTTGGCAGTCTAGCTAGATATGTTGTCACTTAGCTAGTGGTATGGGTAGTTATAGATGGGTACTTACGTTAGGTGTGCACTGTTAGACGAGAGGTGAGAATATCATGTGAGTGTACGTCCTAACATGTACTTTGCATTTAATGTTTTAAATGTTTTTAAAGCACTTGCAGGTTTTTAAAATATAACTCCACATTCGGGCTCTGACCCATTTGCTTTTCAAATCTCTTTTTCTTTGTAAAACCATTTTAGGTGCCCAGCCACAAGGACACCAAGCATAGGATACTCATTCAGGTGACGAGCTGTAGCTGCTTGTGGAAGCTACAGGGATTTGCATGTAGACGCTTCTATCTTTTGGATTCCAGAGTCACCATCTATCAGTTGTAGGGCATGTCGCCCATTTCTTTAGAGACATCTTTTACATTTCAGTTTTCAGACTTTAGCATGTATTGTTTCAGTTTATTTATTTCGGTTGTGGGATTGTAGTGAGGAGTTTTTCCTCCAGACTTTATTTACTGTTATGTGATGGTTATTCATTTTACTTCAGTATGGGGAATGGTGTTGTTTATTTCTTCATTCCATTTGTTGCATGTTAATCAGACTTAAATTAAAATTTGGCAACTTGCTTTTTAAATACTAGGTGGTTAGTAATATTAAAATGTTTTCGACAGTGATGCTATTAACTGAGCCAACTTGGCATTTTGAATTAATTTAATAAAGGAGTAGCTACCCGGTATTTAATTAGTCGGGGTGTCACAATTTTATTTATATGTGGCTATAAGTTTGGTAACTATGATATAAAATCAATATCCAAATTTAGACATTAACATTACATACATACATACATACATACATACATACATACATACATATATATATATGTGTGTGTGCGTGTGTGTGTCATAAAAAAAAATTAATTTTTTACTTTGACCCCCAATTTTCAGTTATCAAACCCAAATTCAACTTTTAAGCTTTAAATGGGAGGCATTTTAGGAATTGAATATGAACTTGATAATGTGGCTAACGACTTGACCAATGACTTAACATTTCTATTAGAAATGGGGGCCAAAGGCCAAGAAAGTCAAATAGTGAGGGTTTGACTCATATCAAAAGCAAACAGGGGCCAAACTCGAAATGGCCCTTATAATAATAAGAACTCGGATAACAAATGTTATTTTGTATTGAAATTAGCAGTAAATTGTCAGCAAAAAAGTATCACATTTGTTGGTAGCTCAATAATTAATGTACTTTATCACATTTAAGAGGTTAAGTGATGGGATAAATAATATCACTCCTAGTTGTGATGATTTTATCTAATAACTAAGGGGCTAAGAAGCTTATTTGAGACAACCGACTTATATCTTATCACATCCAACATCAAATTTGGAATGCGATAAAATTATCATATCTCACATCCATAGCAGATACATTAAATGGGCAAGCATTTTTTGCTTAAATTATGTTGTTATACAATTACCGTTGTGTGGCTCCTTTCGATTAACATAATAATGTGTTTTATATCCATTAACTAGTGGATGGAGTTTGCGTACTATTATAATAAGAATAACTAATGCTTTTTAACCATATTATTGTGTTAATAAATTTTGGAAATCGAAAATAATATTGTCTAAAACCAAAACAACAGTTCTTGTATTGCATAGGTCGGTTCCGCACAAATTATATAATAAGTAAAATAATAAAATTAAACTCAAATTCAACTTTAAGGGTCCTAAAAATACTCCAAGCAAGCATCATAAATCTAACTCAAATTCAACCAACTAATCATTTAGAATCTTTAAATTACATTCATATCATTATAATTCCACAATATACACACACACATACACAAACAGACACATACACACTACTTTAGACTTGTATTTGACAACATGTCTTCTTTTATCTTTATCGTTGCCTCTCTCTCTCTCTCTCTCTCTCTCTCTCTCTCTGTGTGTGTGTGTGTGTGTTAGTATTCATATTGGAGAAAAATGCCCCCCTCTTGTTTTATATCTATCTCTACACATTCTTGATGTTTATCTTTCTCACACCTCTCTTCGTTCTCTTTATCCCTAATTTAGAACTATGATGCCTATATTTCTCTCTCGTATCTCTGCCCTAAACTAATAAATACAATACTAAGAAGTCTCAATATTTGTAAAATAATTTATAATCTTCATAAAATGATGTTTTTTTATTAAATCAAACTTCCTTTTTTTAACTTATGAATATACTATAAGTGATTATTTTGCAAACATCTTTGTTATGTTAACTTATGGTTCAAGGTCTTCATAATAAGTTTTTCATCGCTTAACCTCGTAAACCCTCATTGTTGCATTTTTTATTATTAAGTAAATATGTCTCTTAGCATCTAAATTTTTTAATTCATTTTTAATGGATGAGGATGAATTGTTGAATCTCGAAGAATAATATACATCATGTATTATATGTAGTTCAAGACAGAGATGATTATAAACTAAAAATGGGACAATAGTTTTATCATCAAATGATCTTTATGAGTTTTGTAATGATTATGCGACGGGCTGGATTTAGTATTTGATATAATTCTTATAATAAGAAAAAGATACGAATGAATTCATTAGGAGTCGGTATAATTATTATAAACAAGGGAAACCTATACAAAAAATGAGGAGGGAAAAACATAATAGGATTCTATGAGAGGATTGTGAAAAAAGAACGTATGTGACTAAGGGTCCAAATTTAATTGATTAATTTCTTAATTAATTAATATGTAAACCAAATTAAAAAAAAAATACATTTGAACAAAATTTTAATTTTACCGAATAAAATCATCTAGCCCAAATTGCACGCGATTGGTGATTAATAATGGAAGTAACTAAAATCAATCACATATAACACACAAAGGAATTATAGTTGAAACCCCTGCAAAAAAAACATTATCTCACCCAACTCACAATAAGTCCACTATAATTGATATTTGATTACGTGACTTAACAAGGACAAATACACAATTTACATATATACAACGATTAGAGCCACGATGTCGTTCCCTTGTGTCATGTTTCTCTGCCTATACATATATTAGCAATAGTCGCTCTAGTCTAATAAAGTAGTTGCATAGCCTCCAAGGCATCGGTATCCACTGATCTCAATTAGGAACATCAATAGGTATATAATCCAAAGAGCTATCATATTCGATGTATGAGATTTTAATGGATTCATACACCAAGAGTCCACTTTTGTTGCATGGAGTTAATAAACTCTCACAAATAGAAGGACTATAGCAAAACCAAAATAAATTTTTAAAAAACTAGGCTTCGTCAATTAAAATACCCGTTTAAATATGTTTGAATAATTTAGTGTTGGAAGAGATATAATAAACACAATTTCCAAGATGAAGGACCTCATTCGTACAAGGGAGATCTCATTCAAACGAGATCTTTCGATCCATAAAAATTACGATCGAGTGACGTTTTTTTAAGTCAGTGGGCCCATTCGAAATAGACTTTGATCAAGGGATCCTCATTTGAAGTTGACTTTCAATCGAGGTCCACTACCTGATAAATAAGTTCTCAATCAAAGATCTCTTTAATCGAGGGTTACCTCTTTTAAACGAGGTCACTCAAAGTTGGCCCTTGACAAAAGTTTATAAAAAATTATTTTTTAAAAACTTTTCCAAACTTATTTTAATTAAAGCCCTATCTTGTCACTCCCTGGCAATAAAATAAACTACTAGGAATTACAAAACTTTTAAAAATTATTACCTTTACAAAATCTACACTGTGCAATAATTTTTTTCGATTTAGGTTGGTTCTCTCCTTCACGATGCTTTGTCCCTTTGTCTTCATATGATGTAGCATTAAAACTCAATAAACTCGATGAAAGGATATTATTGTTCAAATGTTTATTTTGGAAGTAAGCCAACACAAATTAAAACCTAAGTGGGTGTAAAAATATGTCCTTATAAATCTGCCACATTTGAACCAAAAATAGAAAAACAATAAAAAAATAAAGTGAGCCATAAAAGCATCATATTTAAGTATCATTAAGGAACCATCACATATAAGTATCATTAATGAACCATTCAACTAAACACAAACATGATAATACCACCATACTATGAGAATGGTGCGATATCGATTATCGATTTAATTCGCAAAATTCTAAACTTTAAACTTATTTAATTAGATGTCAATTTTTTATCCAAATTAATTTAACCCTAAGAGATGCATCTAGGTGAATAAATTAATCATGCCATAAAAAACAATCACAAATTGCTGGACACACTAATTTCAGGAAAAATCCCCCGAAAGGGTAAAACCTTTATTTCACTATAAGATGTAAATCTCAACTTACAATAATACAATGAAATCTGCAATGAATTACCGTTGCAAACTCACATAGGCCACAACCTCGAAATCAGCAATGAACTCCCTCAAGAGCTCACAAGAACCGCAACTTTGTCTGATACCACAATTACACAAGTCAGAAATGTCGAAAATGATCGGACTAATATTATATGTGGAGAAGAGAGTACAAAAGAGTAAGAGAAATATTACAACTGATGATTTACAACTGAGGAGAAGCTCTCCTTTTATAGCCTCTAAAAGATAACCTTAGCTTTTTCTTTATGAATAAACAAAGGAAAGAAAACATAAACGTGGGCTGCTGAATGTAAAGTGCACAGTGATTTGCACAGTAAAAGCACACAGTATTTTACAATGATTCAAAAAAGTAATAGTAACTGATTTGGATGTTTTTGTTTTAAACGTCCAAATCGTCATCACATGCGTCAGCTGTTTACTGTCCATGTGCATATCCCACTTCGTGTGTTGGATGAATTGCAGTCGTCCATGTGGGTTTATTTCCTTGTTCCAATTGTCATGCATCGAATGCATTGGCAATATTGGCCTCAGCGACAGAGTCGAAAGACATACTATCGTTAGGGCTGTGATTTGGAGGTCCATGTAATTGGTCTTGTTCGTATTCCTCCGCATGGCTTAATTGTTCAAAGGGAACATCCAAATTAATTTTGTTTTTCAAATTATTTAGAAACTCCCTTACTGCCGCTCGTTGTTCAAGCGAGGTAGTATAATTTATCGGTAAATCGGTAACAAATAATCGTCTGCCATCAGTTACCATGAATTTTAATGCTGATTCCCGACAAAAATATTCTGCATGGTTTGAAGTATTGATCAGGTTTTGTGACCAATATCTCGTTGTGTCCAACTGGTCCAATAGTACATTAAGTGCAATTTCCCAATTTTGTTCAATCTCGTCCTATTCGTAGTCCTCAGTAGCTCTGAGGTACCAGATCTGGTAGGGTTGATAGAAAATTTCTCTTAATCGCCAACCAATTGTGCTTGTGATATGAAATGACAGATAGCGAGTATATTTGTACCTGCTTTTTGTCAATACATGATAGATCATGGTTTTGATCATCATAGGTAAAAATTCAAAATGAGTGGAACAGGCTACACTGGAGAAGATTAGTTTGTTTACTAACACCCCATTCAATTGTTTCAATATCCCAAGGTGGATATCCTTCTTCAGTAATGAAATGCAGTTTTGGCATGTCATCACTATAATTTAAGCTAGAGTAAAAATGTTGGAGTAAAAGACTTTTTATCTTTTGCTCATGGTCCTCGATTTTTGGTAAAATTTCGATTTGGAATAGAGGACGTGGGAGAATTATCTTTGCTTTTTCAAATAGACAAATTCTCCTGATAGTATTGAAGATCTTGTCAGGAAAATCATTTTCCAGTAATTCAGAAAATTCCAGAAAAGTATCAATTTTTTCCAAAGGAAAATCTTCATTTTCATAGTTTATACTTTTTATGAGTTTAAGGCTCAGACTTTTGAATTTGTCCAAAGTTGTTGTTTGTTCAGCAATTTTGTTAGCAAGGATACTCATATTTTTTCTAAAATCTTTTCTTTTATCTCGGAGATGAGATTTCCATGCTTCATTTAATGGTGTATACAACTCGCAGGGGATTCCTGGGTTGTGAAAGTCGTAAGTTTCAGTATCAAGGAGGCTTTCCTTGGTCTGTAGTTTGGAGAACTGGTAAATCATATTAGGAGGTCCTAACTGTTTCATCCAATTTTCCCATGCTGTAATGGCTTCTGGCATAGTGTCAAATTTTTGGTGACATGCACCAGGGTATTTGTTTACTTGCATAAAACACTGATTCCAGTTGTCATAGAAGCCTGGATTTCTTCCACTGAATACAACATAAACAGGATTTTGTTTAGGTTGTGTAGACGATGATGCTTGGGTTTTTGCCTTTTTAGCAACAGTTACCCAATCTCCTTTTACATCTCCTGGGTGCTTATCTCCCATCCTGAAAATAGAAAACTCCACTTGTTTAGTGGTTTTGATAAAATATATTTCAAAATATTCCACTTGTTTAGTGGGTGTTATTTTAAAATATGCAACATACTCCACTTGTTTAGTGGGTTTCTAAAAACTCTACTTGGTTAGTAGGTTTTTCTTCATAGTTCCTGCTAAGATAATCTGCAAGAAAATTATTAGTACCATTTAAATGTTCAACTTCAAATGTATAGACAGCAATTTGGTTGAACCATTTAAGTCTTCTTCCTTCTAAAATATTTCTTTTATTTATGAGGAAGTCTTTGACAGCTTTATTATCTGTTCTGACAATAAAATCTTCAGGTGCTAAGAAAATATGGAATTTTTTAATAGCAAGCTTAATTGCTAATAATTCCTTTTCAAAAATAATATAATTCAGTTCATTTGGTTTAAATTTTCCTGAATTATATCCACATATCAATTCATGTTTTTGAATTATTTTTGGGATAGTGGTTTTCTTACCACGAATACCAAAAGTATTGGAAGGATTGTTTTCATTCCAATATTCTGCAGGAATTGCTTTGAGAACACATCCCCAGCAATTATCCGAAGCATCAGTTTCCAATATTAATTTATCTCCTATTTTAGGAAAATAAACTTTTGGGCAATTATTAATAATTTCTTGTTTAAGTGTTTTGACAACAAGAGTATCATTAGCACTCCATGTAAAAACTTCATTCTTTTTGAGTTTTTCAAGAAGTGGTAATTCCTTTTGAGATAATCCTTTTATGAAATTTCTTCCATAATTAAGGATTCCTAGGAAACTTTGTAATTGTTTTTTATCCAAAATTTCCTCATTAAAATCTCTTATTTTAGAGATGATATGATCTTGTAATTGTAGGCCATCCTGGTTTAGGATTATGCCAAGAAAATTAATTTCTGTTTTTTCAACATCAATTTTCTTAGGTGATAAAATGATTCCATGTCTTTGGAATTTTTCACAGATAATTTTCAGATGATATCTATGTTCTTCTATGGTTTTGGAAAAAACAAGAATGTCATCTATATAGACAACGCAAAAATCTTTAAGGTCTTTAAAGATTTTGTCCATCCATCTTTGATATACCTGAGGAGCTGTGTTTAGTCCAAAAGGCATAACATTCCATTGATAGTGCCCTCTAGGGGTACTAAAGGCTGTCAATGGCTTGGATTCTTCAGTTAGTTTTAACTGCCAAAATCCAGATTTACAATCGAATTTGCTAAAGAACTTTTTTCCTTTAGTTTGGTTAATTAATACATCCTTTCTTGGAATAAAATAACCATCAAACTCTAATTGTTCATTTAGTCTTTTATAATTTATTACCATTCTAGCTTTTCCTCTTATTACTTCATTGTGTTTTCTTACCATGAAGGCAGGGCTAGAGTGTGGACTTATTGTTTCTTCAATAAGATTTATATCCAATAATTCTTTGATTTGTTTATCAAATTCATCTATATCATTTCTGGTATAGATCATTGGTTTTACTCTTACAATGACATTGGGATCTCTTAGTCTGAGATTACAATATCTTGGACTTTTATTCCATAATTTTAGTGGGTTTTTACTAAAATTATCATTTAATATAGTATAAAGCCAATGAGTTTCTTCAAGGGCTTTGATAAAAGGAGTTATATCCCCTTTCTTAGCAGGGCAAAAATCTCTTTCGCACTTATATTTATGTTGTTGTAGTAAAGGGATTTTTACTACATCTTTGTTGAGGGTTAAATTTATAGTTCCCTCATCAATACTTATAGGCAAATATTCTGAGATAAAATTGTTGCCTAAAATAAAATCTCCATGCATTTCTGGAAAGCATAAGATTTTTGGAATAATGAATTTCTTTTCATTAAACCATATAGCCACTTTTTTAGCTTTTAAATCAATGAAATTTTGTGTCCCATTGATGCCTGTTACAGCAATAGGGTTTTTCATTTTTATCCATTTTTCAGGAGGTAAAGCATTAGGTCTACAAGAACATATAGTTGCTCCTGTATCAATTAATGTGCAAAGACTATATGGTTTATAGCCTGCAAAATTGAAGTAACCTAATACATAAGTATATCTTCTCTTTCCATGGCTTGGTGAGAAGATTATTTCTTCTTTTCCTAATTGGAAATGATAAATTTGACTGGATTTTATATTATCTTCTTTTAGATAATTTGTTCCAGGTAATATTGGTACTTGTATATTTTTCATCGCAATAGGGGGTTTACTATTACTACTTTCGCCTTTTAAAAGGTTTTTTCCTTTTAATTTTTCCCAATCATTGTCAGGAAAATTCTTTTGCTAATTTTCTGAATGTTTATTTTTAAAATAGACATTATTACCAGATACCTGTAATTCAACGCTGTTTTGTTGTTTTTCAGGAGGTGGTTCTATTATTTGGGGTAGTATCCATTGTTTTGGGACTTCCAAATCTCTCCAGTTGATTAATCTGGGCTGTATTGCCGAATCAAATGGTCGAGGTTCAAATATTTCTATCCACATTTTGTGTATTTGTATGTGGTAGAGTTGTCAATTCATGAATTGTTTTCCAATGTATTGACATATTTCGTGAAGTATCTTTCATTCCTATTCCTTTGGTTTGGATTTTTATAATGACAGATTCCTCAATGTTTGGATCATCAATAGATATGAAGAAATTTGGTTTTATGTTAAACCAAATAACTCCATTTACCAAATTGGATTGGACTCCTCCAATTATGGCGTTCATAGGATTACTGAATCTTTTGTCTAAGACCAGTATAGCTACGGGTGTATCCATACCTTGTCTAAACAGGGCAGTAATACAGATTTGAATAAACCCGATGTGTATATATTTAATATTTGGGTGTTTCTTCTTCCATCTTTTGATCTTTTTTAAATCAAAAAGTTTAATATCTGCTGTTTTATCATCTGTTGAGCCAGCAGTAGTATTACCATTAAATTGTTCAAATATTCTTGTTGAGAATAATTTGAATTTTGATAATTTATAGACATCTTCCTTTTTTATAAGTTGCCTTTGATTATCAATTTCTTGTAGTTGTTCGTTGGTAAAATTGATTTCTTCTCCAACTATTTCACGAAGGGCTATTGTTTGTAGCTCATCTTTGCTACTACCTCGTACTTCTGCAGTATTATACATAAATACGAGTTCTTCATCGGATGTTTCCGAATCAGATTCAATCTCATATAAAATTTCATAATATGAAATATCAGAATCAGATAAATCTTCTCCATAGAATATTTTTAATTCTTGTTCTTCAAGAAATTTTATCATTTTATTTGCACTTTTTCCTTTTTTAGGACAATCAGGTGCATAATGGCCTTCTTCGTTGCAAATGTAACAACGGCACTTCTTTTTTAGAGGTGGTTTTTTAGAAGGTTTCTTTTTTCTAATATATTTTTTATTCTTTGAAAAAGATGTTTTCTTTTTTCAAGGTTTCCATTTAAATTTTCTCTTTCGAGAATATTTAGAATATTTGGAATTTCTAGGAGGTGGATTACATCCTATTTTCCAGTTTTCTTTTAAAATCTTATCACAACATTTATAACCAGCTTTAGAATTCGTGATTTGATTTCTAACTTGTTTCTTGGCTTTTATTTCAATGCAGTGGTCAGATATTTTTCTTAATACCCAATTAATGCGAAAACCAAGATTGTCATCTTTCTCGTCCTTCCCGATAGTTTTTAACCAGCCAGGATAAGATTTTAAGGCTATTTCATCCTATGGGTTTGGGAGTTTATGAAAGAATTGGTCCATCCAGTGTTTGGTCTCTGAATGTTTTAGTTTGAAATAATATTTTTTATATAGTTCAACAAATTCTTCAAATTGACAAATGTTACATAATTCTAGTTTAGATAAGATGTAACACGCATCCTCTTGGAGTCTGGGTTCTCTAGTATATCCAATCAGATTTTCTTTAATTATTTCAACAAATCCTTTTAATATTTCATCAAAAGATTTGAAGGTTTGTAGGAGTTCAGTTTTTTGCTGAATTCCTATTTCTGAGCTTTCCCATTGTTGCAACCACTGTAAAACATCACCTTGGAGTGTTGCAGCAAGGTAGTCTAAAAAATTTTCTTTAGACCATGTACTCTTATAATTAGTAATGAGTATAGACATGGATTGTGCCCACTCATTAATAGTTTGTTCTTGATCTTTAAAAGGTATATGCCTTGGATCAAGATAAATACCATGTTGAGATATATTTTGTTTATTCAAATTATCTCTTCTTAGGAAAAAAGGGTTTGGTTCATCCTCATTTTTAGTATTACTTGTAGAAGCATTGCCTGTTTTAACAAAATCTTCTTTTTCATTTTTATATGCAGGGGTTTGCATATAATCTTCAAAAGCTTCCCAATTTTGGAATTCCTGAAGTGGGTCTTCAGCCTTCCTTTTTCCATCAATTGTATTTACTACATGTGGTGGAATTTCTTCTTCATCAGATGAATATTGGTTTAATTCATACTGATAGTGTTGTAATAATTTTTCATTTTCCAAATACGTGGTTTGTATTTGTTCAATGAGTTTATTACGTTCTGAAACAGTTAATATTGGATCTTTGTATAGATGTTTCCAATAATCTAATATTTCACGAACATTTATATATTCGGTGTAATTAAATTCTTCTGTTTGAAGAGCTTTAATTTCTTCCGAACCATAATATAACCTAGGAATTTTGTTATCCCCTAGGTTATTCATTCCAGTTTGTTCTGGATTTTGATTATCTATTTTGTTTAATAGATTTTCAATTTGTTGTTTAGTCTCCTCTTTTAGATCTAAATTTGTAACCGTTTCGAGTTGACTAATTTTTTGATCAAATTTGTTTAAGTTGAATTCAATACAATCTAATTTTTTCTCTACATAATTTTGATTAACGACCTGATGTCTTTCAGTTCGTTTGACCCAACTAAAAACTATATCTGTTAAAATATTTAACGTAGTACTAATTTTACTAATATCATTTTCAGATTTTTTATCTATATGTAAACTATGGTTATACATAGACTCATCTTTTTGTAACCATGGTGCTAAACATTGTAGATTAATATTATTATTACTTTGTTCATCTTTTCGAGATTCCATTGGTACCTAAGACCTCCTATTATATGTTATTTCAGGTGCCTAAAACCAGTTTTCCTAACGCCTAATGCTTAACTAGAGTAGCTTTTTGGCGAATGGAAATATGGGCTTTGAAATAATAATAGGGATATGGGTTTTATGAAAACTTTAAAGATTTTCAAAATAATATAATAATATCTTTATATTTAAATCACCGTGATTTTTTACTCTTTTTTTTTTTTTTTACAAAGACAGTCGTAACTTGATTATAATATGGAGATTATAACTGCATATACCAAATAACATAGTTATTTATATAAAACTAGGATTAAACGATATTTCATACAACAATTATTACGACACTTAGTTCCAAAAACTTTATATTTTACTCTAAAATTTTCTCCAGAAACATAAGTTCTGTGATGGAGTAAAATTGTTTCTAATTTAACATTCATACTAGCATAACAATATAAACATAGTTATAATGCTAACCTTTGATCACAAGGCTCTGATACCACAATTACACAAGTCGAAAATGTTGAAAATGATCGGACTAATATTATATGTGGAGAAGAGAGTACAAAAGAGTAAGAGAAATATTACAACTGATGATTTACAACTGAGGAGAAGCTCTCCTTTTATAGCCTCTAAAAGATAACCTTAGCCTTTT
Source organism: Sambucus nigra (assembly GCA_949130495.1). NCBI lineage: Eukaryota > Viridiplantae > Streptophyta > Magnoliopsida > Dipsacales > Adoxaceae > Sambucus > Sambucus nigra. Next base: position 77,946,231 of record OX422220.1, read on the forward strand.
CTTTATGAATAAACAAAGGAAAGAAAACATAAACGTGGGCTGCTGAATGTAAAGTGCACAGTGATTTGCACAGTAAAAGCACACAGTATTTTACAATGATTCAAAAAAGTAAATAGTAACTGATTTGGATGTTTTTGTTTTAAACGTCCAAATCGTCATCACATGCGTCAGCTAAGTCCCAAAACAATGGATACTACCCCAAATAACAGAACCACCTCCTGAAAAACAACAAAACAACGTTGAATTATAGGTATCTGGTAATAATGTCTATTTTAAAAATAAACATTCAGAAAATTAGCAAAAGAATTTTCCTGACAATGATTGGGAAAAATTAAAAGGAAAAAACCTTTTAAAAGGCGAAAGTAGTAATAGTAAACCCCCTATTGCGATGAAAAATATACAAGTACCAATATTACCTGGAACAAATTATCTAAAAGAAGATAATATAAAATCCAGTCAAATTTATCATTTCCAATTAGGAAAAGAAGAAATAATCTTCTCACCAAGCCATGGAAAGAGAAGATATACTTATGTATTAGGTTACTTCAATTTTGCAGGCTATAAACCATATAGTCTTTGCACATTAATTGATACAGGAGCAACTATATGTTCTTGTAGACCTAATGCTTTACCTCCTGAAAAATGGATAAAAATGAAAAACCCTATTGCTGTAACAGGCATCAATGGGACACAAAATTTCATTGATTTAAAAGCTAAAAAAGTGGCTATATGGTTTAATGAAAAGAAATTCATTATTCCAAAAATCTTATGCTTTCCAGAAATGCATGGAGATTTTATTTTAGGCAACAATTTTATCTCAGAATATTTGCCTATAAGTATTGATGAGGGAACTATAAATTTAACCCTCAACAAAGATGTAGTAAAAATCCCTTTACTACAACAACATAAATATAAGTGCGAAAGAGATTTTTGCCCTACTAAGAAAGGGGATATAACTCCTTTTATCAAAGCCCTTGAAGAAACTCATTGGCTTTATACTATATTAAATGATAATTTTAGTAAAAACCCACTAAAATTATGGAATAAAAGTCCAAGATATTGTAATCTCAGACTAAGAGATCCCAATGTCATTATAAGAGTAAAACCAATGATCTATACCAGAAATGATATAGATGAATTTGATAAACAAATCAAAGAATTATTGGATATAAATCTTATTGAAGAAACAATAAGTCCACACTCTAGCCCTGCCTTCATGGTAAGAAAACACAATGAAGTAATAAGAGGAAAAGCTAGAATGGTAATAAATTATAAAAGACTAAATGAACAATTAGAGTTTGATGGTTATTTTATTCCAAGAAAGGATGTATTAATTAACCAAACTAAAGGAAAAAAGTTCTTTAGCAAATTCGATTGTAAATCTGGATTTTGGCAGTTAAAACTAACTGAAGAATCCAAGTCATTGACAGCCTTTAGTACCCCTAGAGGGCACTATCAATGGAATGTTATGCCTTTTGGACTAAACACAGCTCCTCAGGTATATCAAAGATGGATGGGCAAAATCTTTAAAGACCTTAAAGATTTTTGCGTTGTCTATATAGATGACATTCTTGTTTTTTCCAAAACCATAGAAGAACATAGATATCATCTGAAAATTATCTGTGAAAAATTCCAAAGACATGGAATCATTTTATCACCTAAGAAAATTGATGTTGAAAAAGCAAAAATTAATTTTCTTGGCATAATCCTAAACTAGGATGGCCTACAATTACAAGATCATATCATCTCTAAAATAAGAGATTTTAATGAGGAAATTTTGGATAAAAAACAATTACAAAGTTTCCTAGGAATCCTTAATTATGGAAGAAATTTCATAAAAGGATTATCTCAAAAGGAATTACCACTTCTTGAAAAACTCAAAAAGAATGAAGTTTTTACATGGAGTGCTAATGATACTCTTGTTGTCAAAACACTTAAACAAGAAATTATTAATAATTGCCCAAAAGTTTATTTTCCTAAAATAGGAGATAAATTAATATTGGAAACTGATGCTTCGGATAATTGCTGGGGATGTGTTCTCAAAGCAATTCCTGCAGAATATTGGAATGAAAACAATCCTTCCAATACTTTTGGTATTCGTGGTAAGAAAACCACTATCCCAAAAATAATTCAAAAACATGAATTGATATGTGGATATAATTCAGGAAAATTTAAACCAAATGAACTGAATTATATTATTTTTGAAAAGGAATTATTAGCAATTAAGCTTGCTATTAAAAAATTCCATATTTTCTTAGCACCTGAAGATTTTATTGTCAGAACAGATAATAAAGCTGTCAAAGACTTCCTCATAAATAAAAGAAATATTTTAGAAGGAAGAAGACTTAAATGGTTCAACCAAATTGCTGTCTATACATTTGAAGTTGAACATTTAAATGGTACTAATAATTTTCTTGCAGATTATCTTAGCAGGAACTATGAAGAAAAACCTACTAACCAAGTAGAGTTTTTAGAAACCCACTAAACAAGTGGAGTATGTTGCATATTTTAAAATAACACCCACTAAACAAGTGGAATATTTTGAAATATATTTTATCAAAACCACTAAACAAGTGGAGTTTTCTATTTTCAGGATGGGAGATAAGCACCCAGGAGATGTAAAAGGAGATTGGGTAACTGTTGCTAAAAAGGCAAAAACCCAAGCATCATCGTCTACACAACCTAAACAAAATCCTGTTTATGTTGTATTCAGTGGAAGAAATCCAGGCTTCTATGACAACTGGAATCAGTGTTTTATGCAAGTAAACAAATACCCTGGTGCATGTCACCAAAAATTTGACACTATGCCAGAAGCCATTACAGCATGGGAAAATTGGATGAAACAGTTAGGACCTCCTAATATGATTTACCAGTTCTCCAAACTACAGACCAAGGAAAGCCTCCTTGATACTGAAACTTACGACTTTCACAACCCAGGAATCCCCTGCGAGTTGTATACACCATTAAATGAAGCATGGAAATCTCATCTCCGAGATAAAAGAAAAGATTTTAGAAAAAATATGAGTATCCTTGCTAACAAAATTGCTGAACAAACAACAACTTTGGAAAAATTCAAAAGTCTGAGCCTTAAACTCATAAAAAGTTTAAACTATGAAAATGAAGATTTTCCTTTGGAAAAAATTGATACTTTTCTGGAATTTTCTGAATTACTGGAAAATGATTTTCCTGACAAGATCTTCAATACTATCAGGAGAATTTGTCTATTTGAAAAAGCAAAGATAATTCTCCCACGTCCTCTATTCCAAATCGAAATTTTACTAAAAATCGAGGACCATGAGCAAAAGATAAAAAGTCTTTTACTCCAACATTTTTACTCTAGCTTAAATTATAGTGATGACATGCCAAAACTGCATTTCATTACTGAAGAAGGATATCCACCTTGGGATATTGAAACAATTGAATGGGGTTTAGTAAACAAACTAATCTTCTCCAGTGTAGCCTGTTCCACTCATTTTGAATTTTTACCTATGATGATCAAAACCATGATCTATCATGTATTGACAAAAAGCAGGTACAAATATACTCGTTATCTGTCATTTCATATCACAAGCACAATTGGTTGGCGATCAAGAGAAATTTTCTATCAACCCTACCAGATCTGGTACCTCAGAGCTACTGAGGACTACGAATGGGACGAGATTGAACAAAATTGGGAAATTGCACTTAATGTACTGTTGGACCAGTTGGACACAATGAGATATTGGTCACAAAACCTGATCAATACTTCAAACCATGCAGAATATTTTTGTCGGGAATCAGCATTAAAATTCATGGTAACTGATGGCAGACGATTATTTGTTACCAATTTACCGATAAATTATACTACCTCGCTTGAACAACGAGCGGCAGTAAGGGAGTTTCTAAATAATTTGAAAAACAAAATTAATTTGGATGTTCCCTTTGAACAATTAAGCCATGTGGAGGAATACGAACAAGCCCAATTACATGGACCTCTAAATCACAGCCCTAACGATAGTATGTCTTTCACTCTGTCGCTGAGGCCAATATTGCCAATGCATCGATGCATGACAATTGGAACAAGGAAATAAACCCACATGGACGACTGCAATTCATCCAGCACACGAAGTGGGATATGCACATGGACAGTAAACAGCTGACGCATGTGATGACGATTTGGACGTTTAAAACAAAAACATCCAAATCAGTTACTATTTACTTTTTTGAATCATTGTAAAATACTGTGTGCTTTTACTGTGCAAATCACTGTGCACTTTACATTCAGCAGCCCACATTTATGTTTTCTTTCCTTTGTTTATTCATAAAGAAAAAGCTAAGGTTATCTTTTAGAGGCTATAAAAGGATAGCTTCTCCTCAGTTGTAAATCATCAGTTGTAATATTTCTCTTACTCTTTTGTACTCTCTTCTCCACATATAATATTAGTCCGATCATTTTCGACATTTTCGACTTGTGTAATTGTGGTTCTTCTGTTTGAAGAGCTTTAATTTCTTCCGAACCATAATATAACCTAGGAATTTTGTTATCCCCTGGGTTATTCATTCCAGTTTGTTCTGGATTGTGATTATCTATTTTGTTTAATAGATTTTCAATTTGTTGTTTAGTCTCCTCTTTTAGATCTAAATTTGTAACCGTTTCGAGTTGACTAATTTTTTGATCAACTCCATGAGTCTTCCCAAGTGATCGCAATTGTGATCAAGCAATTCCATCGAGAATTACCAATCCAGCAGTAGAGATGTAGTATCTACAAGATAAACTTTAACAAGGTTGAATCTTGGGATAAAAAATGATTCAATAAAGTATTTGGGATGATTTGTGAATCAAAAAATAAAGATTTTGTAACTTAAAAGTGAAGATAAAAAATTCTGCAGATTGTAGTTTCGTTTTCATCAAATTCTGTAGTCTTAAAAAAAAAATTACAAAGCAGCTATTTACAAAAACCTTCAGTCAACGGGTCGTTAGATCCAAGAAGAAACGACCAAATAAAAACCAAAGCAGTATGCCTTCGTTAGATGCAAGCTTCAAGCGACCCTTCGAACGACCTTTGAAACAGTATCTAATGTCGTTATATGAGTCGTTTGAACGACTTGAGCCTGTCATTCTAACAACATACACTTGTCATTTGAATGATTGAAACGTCAAATAATTTTATTTTTAAACTCCGCCTACAAGTCTTCCAAAAAGAGGTTGACTTAGAAAAATGTGATATTTCGATAAACAACATTTTATAAAAAATATCCTAATACTTATATGAAACATTAATGAACTTTAAACATAACCTTACTAAAATTAATCTTGCAAAGGCTTGTTGCTGATGAATGTTGATATTTTTCGAGCATGTGAACTTTAACTTCCTTCGGTGGTTGTAGCGGTATACGACATATGCAATGTAACTACAGACTATGTAAAATATGTCCTTACAAATCTCCCCATATGTCTATGCCGGTAGAACTTAAAAAAATCCTAATTATCAAATAAAAAATCCTATACAAATCTAGTACCCTCCCATAAACCCAAAAGTGAAAAAATACTAAAAAGCAAGTCTTCAAATTCTTCAAAAACTAGACATCTTCAAATTTTCAAAGTTTCTTTGTCATCATCAGAGTGTGAAAAATAATGATCCTCGAAATTTTTATCTACACATATGAGACAAGAAACAAATACCTTCGTAACGTATCGAGTTTGAAATGAGATAAATATAAATCAATTCAAATTAAATAAATCTCAAATCTCCCCCATAATTCAAACTTTAACTCCCCCATAATCCATAATTAGTTCTCCCCCTTTTTATTTGTCTGAAATAGACAAGGAAAAGAATAAATAAAAATAAGCGTAGAGTGTCACAACAAGCAAATCATCACAAATAAATCAACTACGATTATGCAAGGATAAACTCGAAAGCATTCACATACTCTTTTTAATTTTTCTAATTTTTTCTTACAAAAAATAAAATTAACAAAGAATCACACCATGAAATAACACAAAAATAACCAAGTCGATGAAAGCCTTAATGATGGGATGTTAACAAATTCGATAGGAAAATCAATGCAAACAATCATAACAAATGTGCACGATGAATTTTGGATATTCCTAACGAATAAACTCAACATCTTCCTTAGGTGTAAAAATGGTGAAATTATAAGAAATTGACTTAATATAATCAACAAATCAAAGTTCAAAGTGATTTACACACCAATAACGCCCAAAACTATTTAATGTTTTTTCGAGATTTTCAAGAACGTGCAAACCCGTTGATCTACATCCAACCAAACTCCCTCAAATGTAATAATGATCATTTAATGATATTTCTTTTCTTTTGAATGATCGTATCAACCTAAACTAGTTTGGCCTTGGATACTTTTTTCAATGCCACACTTTTTGGGGGCTCTTTTAAACTCTTTGGGTCTTAGCTACTTTTTTATGACACACTTTTCTAACCCGAAATAAACAGTGGCTTAATCGCAAGGGATATTATGAGTACCTTTTGTATCCCTTCCTCATTTTCACATATATACATAGAAACAAATTCCTCATGGACAACGGTTATTACATGCACTACTGTTATTATTCTCGTTTTCTCGCATTTGGTTCGTTGTATAAGTGGAATTGAGATGGAAACACCCAAACCAATATGTGAAAGACAAGTAGAAAATTCAAATAAAACCATGCATGTGTGCATTAAAGGCGAGAAGGAGACAAACATGTAGAAAGATATCACTAATCTTATCTCAATGACTCCAAATAATGTAAAGCACGTGGATGAAATGATGTAGCATCTCAAATCACTAACAAAAAGTCACGTGGAATATAAAATGATGTTGTGACTTTAGTCATCTTAAATGTGCATATATAAAAGGTGTAAACAAAATACAAAAATCTTTTTTTGTCTTTTTCCAAAAGTTTTATCAAAATAAAATATTTTTGGTTTTTTTAATTTTTCTAAAAAAATAGAAATTATTTTTGTATTTTTTCAAAGTTTTTCAAAAACCAAATCTCTTTAGTTTTTTGAAAAATGTATCAAAAATGAAAAAACATAAATACAAAAGCGGTACAAGCTAGCAATAGGCATCAAATATCATCATGAAATTCATCCTATGCTAGCCAACAAGTCTAAACCTCAATCGTTAGGAGCGAAGGAGTTTTCCAAATCCTACCTTATCAAACCACCCCTGCTGATGATTCCAGAGGATGGAGACACGTTGTATATTTACCTTGTAGTATCAAACCATGCTCTGAGTTTGGCTCTGGTGTGTGAAAAAGAGGGAGGACAACACCTAGTTTATTGTGCTAGTACGACACTTTTGGATGAAGAAACGGCGTTACCTGCCCCTGGAAAAGCATGCCTATGCACTGGTGATTGCCTCAAGAAATTTGAAACATTACTTTGAAGCTCACTCAATAACAGTGATCACTTACTACCCCCTCAAAGTTATTCTTCAAAAAGTCGACCTCTCTTGACAACTCACAAAGTGGTCGGTGGAGCTTGGAAGATTCAATATCCATTTTCAACCAAAAACAATAATTAAGGGACAAGTCATGGCAGACTTCATTGCTGAATTCATAGAGGATCAGCCAATAGAGAAAGGAGTAGTTAACAGATAAGAAAGCATAGTATAAGGACTGGACCTTATACGTTGATGGAGCCTCTAATTCCAGGGGTAGGAGTAGAAATCATCCTCATCTCTCTAGAAGATGTTGTCATCGAGAAAAGAATCAAATTGGGAATTGAGGCCTCTAATAACGAAGTTAAATATGAAGCATTGATCGCTGGCTTACGCAAGGCCCAGCTGCCAGGGGAAAAGCACCTTCATGTGTTCGGTGACTCCAAATTGGTATCCAAGCAAGTAAGTGGGAACTTCAATGCAAAGGATAATAGAATGGCAGCCTACTTAGCTATGGTAAGAAAACTTATGGCAGGGTTTGAGAAGATGGATATTCAACAGTTTTATCAGGGGTAGAAAAATCACGCAGATGCCTTAGCATCCCTAAGTTCAATAGATGACTCTGATCTAAGAAGAACCATTCAGATAGAGTTCCTCGCCCAGCCAAGAATTGACCAGACAGTCGTAGCCGAGCAAGTCCTCACAGAAAAGGCCCCCAATTGGATGGATCCCATCGTCACCTATTTACGAGGCGACATACTACCCGATGACAATAGGTTATCCCATCGAGAAAGGGTTAAAGCTACACGATTTTACCTCACCCCAGGGGGAAGCTATACAAGAAGTCATTTACAGGTCCTTACCTCAAGTGCGTTCACCCACATGACACCAAGCATGTACTTAGCCAGCTTCATAAGGGTAATTATGGGAGTCACGCGAGAGGGAGATCATTGACCTTTCGAGCAATTAAGGAGGGTTACTGGTGGCCTCACATGCAAAAGGACATACGCACTTACATTTTGCAAGTGTGAAATATGCCAAAATCACTCTCCTATGGTCCACTAGCCAGGTAACAACCTGAAATCTCTAACAAACCCATGGTTATTCATGCAGTGGGGACCAGATATCGTGGGACCACTACCTATTTCATCTAAAAATCATAAGTATTTGTTGTCCGGCATAAATTTCTTCATCAAATGGGTAAAGGCAAAATCACTGGTGAACATTCACAATTCCGATATGACCAGGTTCATCTGGAGGAGCATTATAACATGCTTTGGGATACCAAGGACCATCATAATCGATAACGGCACACAATTCGAAAGTAACCTCTTTTAAGGTTTCTATGATGAGCATGGTATCAAACACCACTTCAGTTTTGTTATATATCCCAAAAGTAACGGTCTGGCAGAGGCTTCCAACAAAACCATACTTGATGGACTAAAAAAGATATTAGAAAGAGCCAAGGGTTCTTGGGTGGACAAACTCCCTCATATTTTATGAGCCTACCGTACCACTCCCAGAATACCAACTAGGGAAACAACCCTTGCGCTCGCTTATGGAATGGAAGTTATCATTCTGCTGGAAGCAAGACTCCATACTATGAGAACCACCTTGGTCGACCAAGGCCTTAATGATGATGCATTGCACACTGAGACTTAGAAGACGAGCAAAGAGAGTTAGACATGATTAAGTTGGCTTACAATCAACAGCAACTAGCCAATAAGTACAACAAGAAAGTCAATCCGACGAATTTTTTAGTAGGAGACTATGTCCTAAGGAAAGTCCTTGACAGTGTCGTAGAACCATCAGATGGCTGGGACCAAACTGTGAAGGATCTTTTAAGGTGATAAGGGACGACCTTCAAAGAGCGTATCACTTGAAAACGCTGGAGGGTAGGGAAATACCAAGAGCCTAGAATGCAGCCAATCTTAAGAAGTTCTACTTTTAGTCTTCTTTATCTTTTGTTAGCACATTTAGTTTGAGCAAATTTTCATTTTCAAACTTATGTAAGTTGCAATTTATTATTATTATTTAATGAATAAAGGCCAGTTGGCCCTCGCACTGTGATATTATACATTGGTTGTTTAGTATTTCTTGATCGCATCTCAATATTACGCACCCTGTCCAAATGATAACTCCCTCGTGCATAGCAGAACTCCTGGGGATTACATTAAGTTAATTAACTTGTTTCAATCAAGAAATCTTACGTGCCGAGCAGGGTTAGTAGTAATTATGATAAGTCACTAAAAGTGTTTCAATTACTACTACCCTCAGGTCTTTGTCGGGAACGCAATAGACCTCATGAGTTGTCTTAGCAACAACAAAAGCATTACAGGGGATCCTTAGGCAATAAAACCAACTCAGATTGGTCGTCAACTTTGTTGGTCGCAAAAAGCCTGCTCGTGCGGATGGCCCATTAACCGGGTATATTCTCGCCATCATCTCACTTAGGCATAAGGGAGTGTGGCGGCACAACCTAAAAGGTAAAGTAGATGGAATGATACTGCTAAGGCATATTGGACTGGGAGAATGTTCAAATATATAGTAATAGAAGGCTAATACTTGTTCTTAATATTATTTAGTCGACTGAAAAACCCAAAAGGATTAAACCTAAGTACTAGTCCATTTAAATAGTAGAAGGCCTATAATGGTCAATCAGTATTGTTCGGTCAATAAAGATGTTGAGTGACTGATGAGCAATAGTTCTTTTGAGTTGAAATATAAGCAATTATTATTAACACATGTTTAGTCAGCACATGCTCAAAATATGGAAAAAGCTAATGAGTCAAGGTTTTTATTAACAAAAGTGTGAATTACAATTACACAAAGACCTAAGATGGCCCGGGATGGTGAGCAAGATAGTTTGCAATGCGCGCTCTTCGACCGTCATTTGGGTTTGGGGAAAACACCTCTGCATCATCTTCTAAGTAATGTTCCAAGGGTTGGATAGGGATGGCATCAATTAGGATCCAATTATCATTCCTCAAGAAAGGGTTATGGCGGTAAGATGGACACTCGACCTGGTACTTATACCACAGGCCAGACTCCTTAGGTGTTTTGACCTCTCTAAGGGAGTTGAGCCATCCCAGAGAAAAAGCAAGATCCTCTATCTCCTTCAACCTTACCAGGGCATTAGTCCAGCCTTGGTTGTATCCATTTCTTAAGGTCCCATTCAAAACAGGTGCCTGAGCTTTATGAAATGTCTCTAAAGTCATGCAGTAATCGCGTATGCTCTTCGGGCATCACCTTTTAGCTCTAAGACCTCCTTTCGCATAGTGTCATTTTCTACTTGAAGGACTTCACCTACTTGGACCACCTCACTAGCCTCCATAAGTTTGGCCCTCAAAGTATTTACTTCATCCTGGACTGAAGCGTTAATCTCTTCCATAGCCTGAAGATCACCCTTCAACTTGGCAACCACCTCGGACTGATTCTTATATTATTCGACCCTCGCCTTCAGGGATTTACAGACTTTCACAAATGCCTTGCGAGCTTTTTGCACAGATATTAGGCCCAAGGATCATCCTCAATCGTGAGTTAGGGGGAATATAGTCCTCATCAGGATGTAAATAACATAATAAGTAAAACCACAAGCATAAATTAGTATACATGGAGCGAGCAAATTGGCACAAACAAATAATTTTTTCTTTTATTTCATCCATAAAGGGGGCCAAAGGCTAGTACAGTCAGAGCAGCAAAAATAATTACAAGGCTTCAAAATCTTGTACAAAAAAGAATGAAACTCCTAATCTATAAGCCATATTCTTTCACCTACTCAACTTCAATTATAGCATTCCCCTTATTGACGGCCCCCTGCTCCAGGTCAATACCAAAGTAGGGATGGCAACGGGTCGGTTTGGGGTCGGGTTTTAACTCCCCATCCCCATCTCCATTAGAACCCCCCCCCCCCCCCCCGTTTACCATTATAACAGGTTAGGGTATCCCCGTCCCCATTTTAAACGGGTATCGGGTTCTCCGCGTGGAACCTGTTTTGATATTTTTTTCCTTTTTAAGCACCTAAGTAAAAATTGCTTTTAAATTACATCAGTTATCATGTTTCATACTCTTGGGACTAAACCTTGTCAACACAGGCATCAATTATCATGTTTCAAACTTCATGTCTTTTTCAGAAAAATGGTTTATGTTTTTAATTTTAAAAAAACATAGATATTTAATGGAATACAATATTTGTATCCCCAATGCTGGAAAATAAAATACAAAGTATATAACCGTTGATGGAGAATTTATCATATGAAACTCATAATGCCAAATGAGTGGGCCATGCAATTCGTATAACACATAAAAAAACACAAAAGTTGTGACAGTGACAATTACAAAACAAATCAGGTAATAAAAGATCCAACAGTGAAAAGCAAGAAACACCCAGACTAAACTGCACAACAAAACTCAAAAGGAAATTCATGAAAGCATTCAAGATCTGATTTTGTTTATAAAACATGATCAACCCCAGAAGATAAAAAATATAAAATAGATAAAAGATGGGATACATATATTTTAAACATATCCACTTCACACGATAGTAACGAGAAAATGGTAAGAGAGAAAAATATATAAAGGGAGGATTAAAATCAGATGAAACAATACCTTCCCACTCATGACTAGCTAACAATCTTTGGAGTTGTTGTGCTTAGAAACCTCAGCCAAAGTGTAAAACCACAAAGAAATGACAAGGCAGGGATGAAGCAGATGAGGCGGGACATCGTGAGAGAGAGAAAGAGAGAGAGAGTGAGGGAAGATGAGTGAGGGATGTAGATGAGAGAGAGAGGGACGGCGCGAGTGAGAGGGATCTAAGGTTATTATTTAGATTTTATACTTATATATTGATTATAATATAAATATATATTTTATTATATATTAATAATTTGGGTATCCCCTTGGAGATCCGAGGGTATACCCGAACCCAAACCGAAATTTTTTGAGGATTTTTTTTACTCCCCGACCCGATCCCCGAATTTTTGAGGATTTTTTGGGGGGATTTGTGGGGACCCGAATTTTTAGGGAAAATTTCCATCCCTAGCCAGAAGGAAGACCAGCACCTCCTTCTTCCTCTTCAAATGGATCAAGCCCAGGAGAATGAAGGCCGAAGAGATCAAAGTAAATAGAAGTCCCCACAGCTTTTAAGGCTTGGTCCCAACCTTTCTTGAAATCCACCTTTCTGCCATAGGCGAACTGGAGATCGGCATCATCATACGCCATGTTGAATCCCTTCAAGTAACTGCCGTATTTTTCTAGAGGGAGATCCCCCTCCAGCTTCAGAACTCTGTTAGACAGACCTTAATTATCCTCGACCAGTTTTTCCTTCTCTGTGACCACTTTCTTCTGGGTCGGTTCCAATTCAGCATAAACGTTGGTTGACTTCTCTCTCTCTTACTCTCACGCTAGGCAAGTCGCAGTAAAGGTTTTCCTCTCACTCTTCAGAGCATTTTGCATCTCTTAATTTCTTCTGAATTTATCGACGAGATTATCCAAAAGGGTTGTGAAGTCAGACAAAGACTGCATAAAAAGGGAAAACAGCAAGTTAGTACGAAGAAGGAGAAATACAAAAGAGAAATAATTAACAGGAAATCAAGAAGAGACTTACTGTGGGAATCGGGTGCTAATTGGGAAGTAGAAGCACCATCATGACTTATTCCTAACTTCTCACCTTTACCCTTATGAACCACATTTTCAACCTTCTTAGGTGCGTTCGCAAAATTGACTTTGACCTCCCTGGCACGTTCGAGATCACTCTCGAGTTGGGATACATGTGTCGTCGGACTAGATAATGTGTCGGTCAAATCACACTTATCCTTTCTCAAAACCTCATTCTCTCTCTCTAAATCTAAAACCCGACGACCTAAATCACGATTATATATCTTAGTTTTCAAGGTCTTGGTGTACAAATCTCTAAAAGCTTTTTGGAGCTCACTTTTATCTCCAGTTGAAACACTCGAGTCATCACTGGTGCTCTCATGACCTTTATCAATGTGAGACAAAGTGGGTGTGCTCACACCACTTGAAAAAGCTACAAACTTCTCACCACTAGTCTCATTACCCTCACCTTCACTACTATCACTAAGTGTGGCGGGCATGGCTACTTTCTTTCCTTTCTTTCTAAGCCATGTAGGACACTCAAACGACTTATGCCCCTTACCCCCACATTCAAAACAAGTCATATTCTCAAAATCTTCCTCACACTCCTCATCAGAGTCATTCTCTTTTTCCCTCTCATCGCTTTCTTTGGCCTTTCCTTTCTTTTTATTTTTCTCAAAAAATCTATTTTTCTTGGAAAAATTATTTTTCTTCATGTTGAGAAACTTTTTAAAATTCTTTGCAAATAAGGCCATATCATTAAAATCAAAGTCTCCCTCAGAATCGGACTCACGGACTTTTTCTTTCTTTTTCTTACAATGAGTCTTTAAAGCAATGCCACTATCCTTAGCCTTAATGGTTTTGGGAAACATGTCAATCTCATAGGTTTGAAGATCTCCTACAAGTTCTTTTAACTTAAGGGATTTCAAATTTCCCAAAAAGTTCAAAACAGTGACTTTAGGAATAAAGCGCTTTGGGAGAGATCTCAAAATCTTTTTAACGACACGCGTGTTATCAATCACCTCACCCAAATTAAAACATGTGTTAACAATGTCTGACAAACGAGCATAAAAATCATCAAAGCATTCAGACTCAGACATGGTAATAGTCTCAAATTAGGTGGCCAAATTTTATAATTTTGATTCTTCAACCGCTTTCGTACCCTCATGTGTCAGTTTCAAAACATCCCAAGCCTCTTTAGACGTGGTGCACGTCATAATTCGACGAAACTCATCAGGAGAGACAGCTCCAGAAATAGCACTCAGACCACAAGAATTAAAATTGGACAATTTATAATCATCTTCAGTCCAGGCTGACACGGGTTTTAAAGTGGTGATGTTATTAACAATGACCGTGGGAGGAGTCCAACCATTTTTGCAAAGCAACCAAACACGCTCGTCAATAGATTTTAAAATCGATTTCATACGAGCTTTCCAGTAGGCATAATTAGACCCGTAAAAAATAGGCATCTGATTATATAAGTGCTCCATAGGAGAAATTACGAATTTTCACAGACATGATTAAAAAAATCAATATCACACGATTTTGCGGAAAATAGAAATACGCGATAAATTAGCGCAACCTGCTTAGATACCAATTTGAAAAGTGTGATTGTGTGATAATTGATTAAATTCAATTCGCAAGTTTTCAAGTAACCCTTATTTAATTAGAGTCTACTTTTAGATCAAATAAATACAGCCCCTAAACATGCATCTAAATCAACCCATCAAATATAAAGCATGCGACACAGCAAATATGCTGAGACACAGATGTCAGGAAAAAAACCCTTTCGGGTAAAACCTTTATTTCACTATGAATATATAAATCGCAACTTACAATTACATAGAGAAATCTGCAATGGATCAACGCGCAGCCAACCCACAAAGACACGCAGTCTTGAACTCCGTAAGAGAATACACGCAGCACCCTCCAACGACTCGCAGCCCAAACAACAAAGGAAGAACCACAGCTCTCCTTAATGACACGCAGCCATAACACTTTGTAGAGACACCCTCAGCAATGACACGCAGCCCTCGGTTGCAAATATCTCCCCACAAAGGTTGAACAATAACAAAGCTTGTGTTCTAGGGTTCCAAAAGATTCACAAAAGTAATTGGGTTTTTTGTGTGTGAATAAAAAAGATGTTTGGCACGTCAAAAATCGAAGTCTTGTTGTGTTTGAACTCTTAGAAACGTTTTCACAAAGACTTAGAAAATTCATCACCGAAATAGGTATATATATATAAGAAATATGAGTCGGTAGTAAAAACACTCACGGAACTGTTCGATTTTATCCCAGGCGGATCGGTTCGGCTTGGAGGCGGATCGGTTCGACCTTGGATCGGTTCGTTTTTAAAATGGGCTTCTTCGGTTTGCATGCAATCCGGGGTATACTGGTTATGTGCACAGCGGATAGGTCCGGTATAGAGGCGAACCGATCCGTAGGCGGATCGATCCGGTTTTAAAAGGGGCAGATCGGTCCGGTTTACCAGAAAATAAAAAATCTTTTAAAAGCCTTTTTTTGCTTGAAAAAACTTACTTTTTATTTTTATAAAAAAAAATTCATAAAATAATTTCCCAATACTAAGTATGAAACTTTAAGGGACTTAAAAACAAAACTTTACCAAGTTCATTCTCGCAGAGGTTATGATGTTAAAGACGCTTTGATATTCGGATTCGTTGATGTAGATGCGATCTTGAATTTTTTCAACGGTGTAATGGCATACGACATACAAATTGATAATGGACAAAAATGTCCTTACAACACATACTGAACTCATATATATATATAAGATACAAAATAATTTTCCAATTATGAAAAACTAATTTTGAGTATGATAATGTAAAAGTCTATTAAATTTCTTTACCTCAATTAAAGTGGAATTCAATCGAGTGTGGTGATGTACAATGTCATGTTAAGATGTGATGAAACATTCAAATGAATGTGACTTTGTGAAACGCTTTTCCAAAACAACTTCAAGGACAAGAGACTCAGTATATTTTATAAAATAGAGTATGACAATCTAATTATCAAGGACTCATGAATATTCAAATCCTCTTACACATGTAATTACCAAATCAATACAGCATGGGTAAGATTGTCTTTGAATAAACTAAGGTTGGGATGACCTAAAACTATTTAAATATAAGGTCATTTTGAGGTTTTCCCCCATTTTTTTGATATTAAGCTAAACCCCTTTATTTGACTTTATTATCCATTGGCCTCCTATTTTTAACGAAACTGCTAAATTATTGGTCAAACATTTATACACCATATCAAATTTTTGGTCAAATCCTAAAATTTTCCCCATTTAATGTCTCGAACTTTTAATTAGGTTTGGTTCCTAAAAATTAGGGGCCACGGTAAAAAAAAAGGATTTTTTTACCTGTCACTCCACGTTTATCAACGATATTTATGTTTTCAT
Source organism: Sambucus nigra (assembly GCA_949130495.1). NCBI lineage: Eukaryota > Viridiplantae > Streptophyta > Magnoliopsida > Dipsacales > Adoxaceae > Sambucus > Sambucus nigra. The sequence goes on from OX422220.1 coordinate 77,962,630, forward strand.
CCCACCGTTAGTGTTTTTCATTAGTTATTCTTAAGTGATGTGTAATTTGACATCTTTACCATCATCTGTTTGAAAAATCCCTTACTCAAGTTTATTTTTGCACTTGGGTACGAAAACGGACATAAAATATTCATACGAACTCGGAATGACGTACGATTTGAAGCCACACGAAGATAATCCAATTATATATATATTACTATTTTTAAACCCTCGGATTTATAAAATATAAAATTATCAAATTCCCCTTGAAACTGAAGAATATACCGAATCCTTGCATGAAGAACCATAACTTCTTCACACGGGATTGAAATGACGTGCAGTCGATGATCATGCAAAGATATTTTGATAATATACATATTGATAATTTTATGAAATTCAAAATATAGAGATTAAAATGAACAAATTGCCTTTAAAGTTGCATATTGGAAGGAAACTTTCCCAAAATGTATATCACATCACACTTTGCATCCCAAAGAATTATAAAATGTCAAATAAATCTTGAAATACGTATAAACATCATGAACAAAGGTTATCAACTATAATACATAATATAGGGATTAAAGGACACGAGAATGTTAAAATGAGCAAGAATAAAGGATACTAAATTCAATATTCACAACTAATCATACCCCTTAACTTGCACATTGCTAGTCCCTAGCAATAAACATGAATGAAAATAAGCAAAAGAGCAGACCAACCAAAATAGTAAATATGTATGTGTGTGTATATGTGCATGCGCGAGTGTAAATCTTTAATGGTTTTTTCCAATTATTTTCATATTTTTCAATATTTTTCATCCTTAATGCATTTTCCTATTATTTCCATATTTTCAGAAGTTTTTTTCAACATTTTTCATCTTTTTATAATTTTTTCTATAAATTTTGATATTTTTTTTATTATTTTCGAATTTCTTTGAAAAATAATATTTTAAAAAAAAATTTACATGTTTGTTATACATAACTAAACTAAACTAAACAATGCCTTTTTTCAATTATTTGGGATCGACTACATGAATCATTTTTTTTCATTCTATTCTGTCAAGCACAATATCTTCGGCTCACCCACGTGATATCATGTCATTTTTTATAATATCCCACCAAGTCAATTTAGGCCTACCTCTACCTCTTATAGTACCATCAATACTAACTAAACCACTCTTCCTTACGGGAGCATCCATTGGTCTACGCTTGACATGTCCAAAGCATCTAAGTCGATTTTCTCTTAATTTATCTTCTATAGGAACTACTTTTACCGTTTCACGAATTTGTTCATTTTCAATTTTATCCTTTCAAGTTTTACCACACATCCATCTTAGCATTCACATCTCCGCGACACTCATTTTTTGCTCATTTTATTTTTTGTTGCACAACACTCTGTTCCTCCTTTTAAAAGGTATACGCCTATCACACAATACGCCAGTAGCACTTCTCCACTTGACCCATCTTGCTCTAATCCTATGAGTAACATCATCACTAATATCTCCATCTTTTTGGATAATCGATCCTAAATAACGAAAATGATCATTTCTAAGTATCTCTTGACCCTCCAATATCACCACATCTTTATATGTCCTCATATTACTACTAAAATTGCACTCCACATGTTTTATTTTAGTACTATTCATTTTAAATCCTCTTTTTTCTACAGTTTCTCTCCACAACTCCAACATATCATTAATCCTCGTCTTAGTCTCATCCACTAAAATAATATCATATGTAAATAGCATACACCACGACACCATATCTTGTATTTGTCTGATCAACTCATCCATAACAAGAGCAAATAGGTACTTTCTTCGGCTGATGTTCTTAATGCAGTCATGGCCCCATCATATATATTCTTGATCACATCAATATATCTACGAGTCACTCTTTTTATGTATAACCCACCATATTATATCTTTAGGTATCTTATCATACGCCTTCTCCAACTCTATACAAATCATATGAAGATCCTTGTTTTTCTCCCTATACATATCCATTAATCTCCTCAGTAAATAGATTGCTCCCATCGTTAACCTCCCATGCATAAACTTAAATTGATTCTCAGATATCGTTGTTTTCAATCTATATTTAATCATTTTATCCCAAAGTTTCATCATGTGACTCATTAACTTAATACCACGATAATTTGAACAACTTTGTATGTCCCATTTATTTTTATAAATAGGTACTAAAACAGTATTTCTCCATTCATCGGGCATCTTATTAGTCATTATAATTCTATTAAATAATTTTGTAAGCCAATATACTCCTTCCTCCCCTAAGCACTTCCAAACCTCAATAGGGATACCATGTGGTCCTAAAGCCCTCCCCGTTTTCATTTTTTTAGAGAAATATTAACCTTTGTTGTCCTAATTATGCAAAAAAATGTATTCTCAAGTCTCCCTAAATTCCTCTATATCTAATCTACTCTCATTGTTTCCATTTAATAACCTCTCAAAGTAATTTTATCATCTTTTCATAATCTCATCATCTTTGACTAGGAATCTCGAATCATCACTTTTAATATACTTTAACGTTATTAAAATATTTTGTTTTCCTTTCCCTAAGTTTAGCAAGCTTATAAATACGTTTTTTCCCTTCTTTTGTTCCTAATTTTGTATAAAGATCATCATGCGCTTTTAATTTAGCATCTTTTACCACTTTCTTAACTTATTTTTTTGTCAATTTATATTTCTCAAAATTTTCTTCATTTCTATTTGTTTGTCATGTTCAAAAGCACTCCTTTTTTATTTTTACTATATTTTGTACTTCTTCATTCTACCACCAAGTTTCTTTAGATTGTGTCCCCTTGCCTTTTGATTCTCCAAGAAGTTCTTTTGATATTGTCCTAATGCATGTGGCTATATTATTTCACATTATGTTAGTCTCTTCTTCAGTATTTCATTACGCTTCATTTAATACTTTGTCTTTAAATAGTTATAATTTCTCTCCTTTTAAGTTTCACCACCTAGTTCGTGGGTTAATCTTCTCTTTTTGCACTTGTGATTGATTTTTAATATTTACATCCAACACTATTATCCTATATTGTGAGGTTAAGCTCTCTCTCGGGATAACCTTACAATCTTTACACGTTAATCGGTCTCCTTTTCTAGTAATAAAAAAAATATATTTGGCTCTGATGCATTCCACTTTTATAAGTTATTATGTGTTCAAGCCTCTTTTTAAAACAAGTGTTTACTAGCAAAATCATAAACCATTGCAAAATCTAAGATAGACTCTCCACCATCATACCTATCTCAGAAACGATATCCTCCATGCACTATCTCATATCCTACATGATCTTCTCCTACTTGGCCATTAAAATCTACCCCTGTATAGATTTTCTCACCTATGGGTATTTCTTGAATCAGCTCATCCATGTGTTCCTAAAATTGTACCCTAGTGTGCTCATTTAATCTTACTTAGGTCCATAAGAACTAACAATATTAATTATATTTTCATCCGATACTAGTTTTATAAGTATAAATCTATCACCTTTCATAATAACGGTTACGATATCATCCTTAAAGTTCTTATCTACTATTATTCTAACTTTGTTCCTTTTTTGTATAATACAATTTAAACCCTGTATTTTCTATTTCTCTAACTTTCTCACCGACCCATTTAGTTTCTTATAAACTAGCTATGTTAACTTTTCTTCTTGTCATGGTATCTACTAACTCCATTCCTTTCCCTATCATAGTGCTTATGTTCCAAGTCGCTAACCTGAGTCTAGTATTCTAGACTAGCTTCTTTACCCGCACACGTCCATATTGTTGACGGAACCCTTACGTATTTCTCATTGCATCCGGGCATCGTTGCATTTTCCCTTGTCTATTTTTCGAGACACCCGGTAGCAACCGCAATGCCCCTTATTTATTTTTCGAGACACCCGGTGGCAGGCGCAACGCATCGCTTAAAGGGAATGCCCTAGTATTAGCACGTATATTTATAAGATTCATGTTCATAAGGATATGACAAAGTTTCACATTAGTTGTCAGCTACCTAACGCAACCCTCCTCCTTTATCCGGAATTGGGACCGGCAGTGTCCAAAAAATATAATAAGTTAAGCGCGACACATGCAGAGTTCACTCTTTTTCAATTTCCCATTCCTAACTCCATCAATTTCGCTCTCATAGTCCTTATGTTTGTTATAATTTATATTTATTTTCATATTTTTATTATATTTTCACTAATTTCCCTTTTTTATAATGATGAGATTTCTACATATTTTTTACATACTAAAATTTGTGTTTGTGTTTGACTAAACATTGGCCATTTTTTCTATTATTTTTTAAAAAATCAATACTTTTCATACTCAAATGTGTTTTCCTATAATTTTCAGATTTTTAGAAATTTTTTGGGAGCTTGACAAATAAATTCTATTTATATACGATATTTTTTAATAGGTTTCATCACAATAATTTTCTCCAATAAGTCTTATTTATATATATAGTGAATATTCACTATATATTTACATATAAGATCTATTGGAGCAAAAATATTTTTTCATGGGATCTATTGAAGCAAAAAAAAATGTTGGCACCTATTGAACTACATACTTAACAAATGTGACTAATTGGTAAAAAAACAAAAAAAATTAAATATATTACTCATTTTAATTAATTTTCAACAAATTTCATAATTTTCTATTATTTTTCGACTTTTAAAAAAATAACATTTTTTAGATTTGTTGTGTTATTTTGTAATTTATATTTATTTTCGTCATTTTTTATATTTTATAACAAAAAACACAAATAATATATTTTAAAAAATAGCAAAAAACAGGGGAGGTAACGTGGATTTTTTTATAAATTAACAGTAACTAATAAAAAAGCATTAATGGTGGGGTGCAAACACAAAAAAAAAGTGAGGTGCAAATACAAATACCGCTGCAAAACGTGGGGTGACAAATCAAAAAATCCCAAAAATTTTAAATTCATATTGAACACACACACCCACACACGTTTGCGCATGTGTGTGTGTGTGTGTGTGTGTGTGTGTGTGTGTGTGTGTGTGTGTATATGTGGTGACAATTATTATGCAACACAAACAGATAAGAGAAAGGCAATCACCAAGTAGGAAACAGGAATGCAAAATGACAATCACACAACAAAGGATGTACGTGGTTCAGCAAATGAGTGCCTACGTCCACGGTGGTGCAGTCGATGTTATTTCTATATACTCCGAAGAGTGATTATAGAGAATACAACTTGTCCTTTTGCCCTGGACCTAGGGTTCAATATATACATGTATGTTCAGGTAAGTGGGGGTGTTGGATTCCTCCACGTTTTCCATCTCTCCCTATAACCTCCCTTAATGGGAACGTGGGAAGAGATCGGATAGTTAGATGAGAAATGGGGGGCCTGGACTTTGGGCCGCCAGAAATGGGCTACTTGTCCAGGCTTATGGTCTTAATTCTGGGTACCCACAATTTCCCCTAAGTTTGTTGGGCCATGTTCTTGGGCTCAATAAATTTAAATGATTAGCCATAATGGCTTTTTTCCAACTCTTCGAAAGCTGTGAAGTTGATTTTGGCGGCACCCGCTTCGTTTCTTGTGTACTATGATTAGCAGAATTTGAAGGTTTGTTGGAATAGCCACTTTTTTACCGTCGCTTCAGTCTTTCCAGCATTCTTCTATTTTCTGTGAGCTCTAGCACTTCGTACCTTCTTCTCTCAATCTCCATTTTCATCGCTTCCTAGTTGTTTGGGCTCGTGCTTCTTCATCGCTTGAATCGATCTTCTATTTTATAAGTTCCCTGTGCCTTTTCTTTGTACTTTCTCTTTGAGTTTGTAGCTTTTCTAGGGTTTTCCAATGGCAAAGATTGGGAATAGGTTGATCTCTGAATTTAGGATGTTTTATAACGTCCCCGATTGGGTAGATATTGAGTGTCGCACTTCCCCTCCAAGAAACGTTAGAGAGATAGATAATTCCCACTGGATCCACGTTTTGTTGCTTTCCCAGGGGGGACTCACCTTTCCTCCCAACGATTTGTTCTTGCATTTTGTTGGCTATTTCAATATTGTTCCTGCACAATGCTCGCCCAATGTGTGGAAAATAGTTAATGGCATACATCGAATAAATCAGTTGTATGGTACTAAGTTAGGACTCGTCGAGGCATGTTTTTGCTATTCCTTCTCTCGAACTAGCTCTGGGGTTCTTTATCTCAAAGCCAGGAGCCCTGACAGGGTATTGGTAGTAAACCTACCTGATTCCCATAAGGACTATTGGCAAGAAGGCTTCCTTGCCAGAAACAGACAGTTTTCTCCCCAATTTGAGGGGTTGAGATCTGAGAGGTTCACTGTTCCCTTTTATGGGGAAGAATACATAGGTAGACATTGCTCTGTTGCTTTGATTTTAGTTGATTTGTGATCCTTCTATTCTTCTCTGTTCTTCTTTTGCAGCGAGGTCAAAGAACTTGGAACCTGCTCTCAGTGAGGTTCATTTTTTGGAATTGATAAAGGCTTGGAATATCAGGTAGCCTTTGGGTGACGACGAGCATCCTAGATTTGTTACTTTTTTGCTCGAGTACAAGAACGTTGGCTCCAGCTTCATAGCAAGGCCTGTGGACAGTATCCCAAAATTCAACTTATTCAAATAGACTACTACGGGTCCTATCCAGTTGGATGAGGAAGAGAGCAGCTCTAAGAGTGACATTGTAGGAGCTGTAAGTGATTTGCGGGGAGAGAGCTCTAGCAGTAGCAGTTCCTCTAATCGTAGGGAGGTTTCTGAAGCTCGAGGGCCGTCGAGCACTTCTAGCAGTTCGAGTGAGGAGATGGTTCCTCCGAGGAAGAACTTAATCAGGGATGATGAGGAGGAGGACCATGTGCTTCTTGCACAAAGGTCAAAGAAGCAAAAATCTAATTCTGGGGCTGTGGTTACTGGTTCCCGATCCTCTGCCCAAGAGCATGAGAGAAAGAGGAAGGAAGAGGAGCAGGTGAGGGAGAGAGAGAAAAAAGGAAGAAGAGAAGAAGAAGATGGAGGAGAGGAGGAGGGAAGAGGAGAGGAAGAAGAAAGAGAACGAGAGAGAAGAGGAGAAGAGGAGGGCTGAAGCGAGGACGAAGGTCGGGCAGGCCTTGGTCCCGGTATTCGAGCTGCCCGAGGGGGCTTCTGTTGTAATTTCACCTCAGTTGGCCCCCGCTTTGCTTGAGAGAGCTTTCCTCCCAGCTGATCGCCAAAGGGCGGTAGGGTCTGAGCAATTGGCCCTTCAGGCTAGTCAAAGGCTAGCTCTGGGAAGGTTTTTCCCTTTTCTACCATGTTTTTATGAACTTCATCATTTCCATCTTTTAACATCTTCTTCTTTCTGCAGTTTGTTACTGACTTCGCCGTGCTGTATCGTTCACGCGATGAGCTGGTGAAGAGAAACAGCGAGCTGGAGAAGGAAAACGCTGCCTTGAAGCTAAAGGGTAAAGAGCTTGAGGCTAGTTTTAAAGCCGTGGACTCTACTCGAAATTCATCTGACCTGGCTTTTCCTACTGCCAACAAGGAGAAGGACGCTGCAGTCCAGGATCTGAAGGAGCTGAGGCAGGACTACGACTTGGTTTGCTCGAGCAAACTTGCTGTTATGGAGGAGAACAATGTGCTCTCTGAAGAGCTGAAGAAGAAGGAGTCTGAGGCAGTTATTGCCAAGGAGGACTCCTACAATTCTGGTTGGGCTGCAGCATACAAAGATGCTAAAGTTCAGATAGTCTAAATTAGCCGTCTGAACTTCAAGAAGGGCTGGAACAAGGCCCTTATAGCTGCTAGAGTAGATGTTGCATCTCCCCTTTTTGACGAGCACAACCCAGGGTCGAGGCCAGTCATAGATGAGGACCCTGCCCCAGTCGTTGAAGGCTCTGATCCTGTTCCTCAAGCGACCCCTGCTGACGTTTCTCTTGTTGAGGCGACAGAGATCACCCCTGCCGAGGGCAGTGCTCCCGTTGATGCCGATAAGGGGAAAGGTCCATCAACCTCTGGGCCACCTGAGGTCGCTAATTAGTTACCTGCTAGGAATGCTTTGTATTTTTGGTTTTTTCTGTCTGTAAACTTTCTTTTTTCTGTTCGATGTAATTTCAACCTTCATTAATGAAAAAGGCTTATATTTCTCTGTGCACTGATATGTCTTCTTCTCTCCCTTGTCTTCTCATTATTTGTAGTCAATTGATGTTGATGATTATATTCCTGCTACTTCTCAACTGGGCAGGACCCTTGGTCTTAATGCGAGTCCTGAGGTTCGCCAGGCCTTCGTTAGACTTTGCAAATCCCTTCGGTCTAGGAATCAGAAGTATAAGGAGCAATCTGAACTTGTGGCCAAGCTGAAGAACAGGCTCCAGGAGATGGAAGAGGTTGGGGATTCAGTGCAAGAAGAAGTTAATACTCTAAGGGCAAAGCTTCTTGATGCTTTCGAGATCAACCAGGTTGGTGAGATGCTTCAGCAAGAGAATGAGGTTTTGAAGAGAGAGGTCTCACGACTTAAGGAGCATGCGTCGAGCACTGCTCCAGCAGTATTACAGGGTTCCTCGTCATCGCGAGCCAGAGTTGATCGGAGTGGCGACGTCCGTCGAGAATATGTGATCGCTGCTGGGCTTCAGAGGGATGTCACTCGGTTGCGGCACTTGTTCAAAAAAGGTCCTTGGCAAGTGTGGTCTGATGGCTACGACCAGGGCTGGTCAGATGCTCCCACAAGGTTAACAGAGCTCGAAGAGCTTTCCTTTGTCAGGGGATGGATAAGTGCTTTGAAGGAGCTGCAAGTCCCGAGGAACTCGATGCTTTGGTATCGCCATGAGATTTCCCCCTCTATCCTGATGTCTAACCCCTTCAGGAGGGATGATCGATGGATCCCCATCGATGCCATCCCTCGGCAATTATTAGAGTCGGATAAGAATGAGGTTGAGGAAGAGTTAGCTCCTGCTCCTGACGACGAACGAAGAACTCGAGTGGCTGATTATCTTGCTCAGAGGCCTCACCCCCATTGAGACTTTGTCAGTTTGTTATTTTTTTGTATTTTTGGTGATGTAAATGCTTTGGGCGAGCTCACCGACTAAACATGTATTACCATTGTTGTAAATATGATAAATTAATGAAAAGTTTGTGTTTTGGGCAATTTTGCCGACTAAACATGTGCATCATATTCTTCATATTTTTGCTGCTCTATGATCTTCTAATTTTATTTTGTCATGCAAGTGTCCTCCCAGTCCAGTATCATACCGAGATACCATTGTGCACCACTTTACCTTTTAGGTTATGTCGTCACACTCCCTTAAGCCTAAGTGGGGAAATTGGTGAGGACACACCTGGTGTTGGATGCTTTATCCGATCAGGGTTTTACTTAACCGATGTAGGTTTGATGACCAGTATAAAATTTGGTCATATTGCCTAAGGATCCCCTGTGGGGCTTTATATATTGCCAGGGGCAATGCTAAGAGGTCCTTTGTGTTTCATAATGATGACCTGAGGAGGGATATTGCCCTGCTATAGTGTAGTGATCAATGTGCCTGTTATTTGGAAAAGATGTGCGATAAATGCAGCTGTTACTCGTCAGAATGTAACCAATTAAATAACTTTCATTAATGATAAGGGAAATGATCTTCTAGCTTCATAACAAAAGAATAAAATAAAGATCTAAAAATAGAATCTCTTGAGATTGGCTGCGTTCCATGCTCGTGGTATTTCTCTGCCTTCCATCGTTTCCAAGTGATAGACGCCCTGCAGGTCGTCTCTGATTACTCTAAAGGGTCCTTCCCAGTTGGGGCCTAGCTTGCCGTCTGATGGTTTTACTGCGCTGCCCAGGACTTTCCTTAGAACATAGTCCCCAATTCGGAATGCCCTCAGGTTAACCCTTTTGTTGTAATGCCTCGCTGAAGCACCTTATACCTTTGACTTGCTTAAGTCTACATTGTATAAGTGCTCAACTAATTTGGAAATATTGACAAAATTTGTAGTCCATCCTAGAATCCAAAAAGCCTCAGAACCTATCTCTCTAATCCCCTTCAATGATCAGTGAAGATACAAAATGAATCACACTACACACAATTAGAAGTGCATACATGTGTTCACATTACTTAAAATTGAGTGTGTGTTTAATTCCCCTTGAATTGGTGCTTTAATAATTTTTTGGGAATTTTAAATAATTTTTAAATCTTTTTAAACTCTTTAAAACATTTTCTTAATAATTGTTTTTATTAATAAAATGGGTTAATAAAGTTTTTGGGGTTAATTTACTATTTTAGAAACTTCTTTTTTCACTGCATTGTTTGGTTGGGTACGATCTCAAAGCGCTAGAGACTTCAGGGTGAGGTTTTGTAATTACTTTGACGCGCATGTGAGAGCCTATTAACAGCCAACACTTGTCATCCTCCGGGCTTATGTATTTGTGCTTCTTATGTGAGAGGGTTGGATGCATTATTGTTGATCATTGGATCATTTGTTATCAAGGGCCTGCATGCGTTCTTGGTTAATCCCAGTGCATACATATGAACCAATCACAATGCTTTTAAGCCACCGCTTTTCTATAACCATTGGATCAAGTCAAAACCCTTGAAGACTTGATCTCAGCCTTTGATTTGCCTCGATCATCCAGAACCTTCCCCTGGCACTATATATACCCTTCCCTTCTCTGCCTTAAAAAAACTTTTGGGCATTCGTCTTCCAGAGAGAAAAAAATAAGAGAAAGAAGAGAGAAGTGAGAGAAGAGAGAAAAGAATAGAGAGAAGAGAGAGAAAGGGAAACAGTTAGCCAAAATCAAACCCTAACCCTAAACACTTCGTCTCTGAAACAAACCTTCAAATAAACTTTACCCCAAACACAACCTGAGTGCTTGAGAGAGTTTCGTTTATATCGTTGTTGTAACCTCGTGATTTCTGATCTTGTACACAACTTAAACGTTAGAGTAAAGATCTAGTTTCTTTCTCCATAGAAATATTAGATCTGACTCTGCATGTTATATTTTTCACTAGATCTGCATATTTTCAACTTGGTTTAAGAAATTCATTTCTGTTTTGGTTTGAAAAATGTTTTATAGTTTTCGTTTTTACAAAACTTAACCTGACCTAGTTGGATTCGCATTTGGAGGGTTTTCAATCTCCTAAATATTTTCAAAAGAGATTAAGAAAGGTCTTGACCGATTTCTTAAGCAAGATCTCCGTGGAATCTGGGTTATATTTAAAGGTCAAAAGGTTTTTAGTTTTGTAAGAAAGAAAAATAACAAAATCACTGCATATAGACTTTATATGTAATTTGTATAGGACTGTTTGTAAATCTAAGTGTGTGTGAGTTCATGCATGTGAATAGGATTCACTACACAAACACTTTACACACTACTACACAGGAAGTGTTGTGTTTAAGATCTGAGATCATTGAGTCGACGTAAAGAAGCTAAAGCAAAGGAAGTTAGCAAACCGGAGAACATCATCAACAAATCAGATCTATCAGAAGTTAGAAGGAGCCAAGTGGAGTATATTCCTAAACTTAGAATAGGTTGATTTGTGTGCTTGCATGTTGTGTTGTTTGTAACTGATTTTTGTTATTAGTGGACTTTTGTTTTTTGTGACTTAGAAGTCACTGTGGATGTTTCCTCTATTGGGAGAGGTTTTACCACGTTAAAAATCATTGTGTTGATTATCTTCATCTACTCACCTCATTCTTTAAGTGTGCTGAATTTTTGAAACTGCCATAGTTTTAAAACTGATTACACAATCTTAATTAATCTCGTACATAAGTTTCTTTGTAAACAAATCTTGTTTATAATTTTTATTTTTAAAAGAAAAGGGTTTCTCCAACAAACATTCGGAGTTGCTTATACAGTTTAACCTTGTGTTAAACGGCATTAGCGACGTTTTTCACTAGCGAGATGTTGCTGGTAGCTCGCTAGTTTCACTAGGGCTAGATCCTGGCGCTCGTCGGTTAGGTCGAGATCAGCGAGCAATGCTACATCATTATGGCCTTGGTCAATAAGGTTGGACCTCATTATCAGCAAACCTACTTCGAGTGGGATGACTGCTTCCATGTCGTATGTCAGCGAAAATGGGGTTTCTCCTGTTGCTCGCCGAGGAGTGGTTTGATATGCCCATAGGATGTGAGGTAGTTCATTTACCCATGCGCCTTTGGCTCGCTCCAATCGCTTCTTTAATCCATCGATAACAGTTTTATTGGAAGCCTCAGCTTGGCCATTGCTTTGAGGGTAGGCTACCGAACTGAAGTGGTGTCTGATACCGTGTTCATTACAGAAGTTCTGAAAGGATCCGCTTTCGAACTGTGTTTCATTATCGGTGATGATGGTCCTAGGGATGCCAAAACGAGTGATTATATTCCTCCATATGAACCTCATCATATCAGCGTCTCGGATGTTCGCCAGGGGTTCCACCTCGATCCATTTGGTGAAGTAGTCAATTCTGACCAACAGATATTTGCTATTGCCGCTGGCGGTAGGTAGTGGTCCCACGATGTCCATTCCCCATTGGGCGAATGGTTATGGGCTGGACAGGGATTTTATATCGCCGGCGGGTTGGTGGACCATAGGAGCGTGAAGTTGGCATTTCAGGCATTTGCGGACACATACCGCAGAGTCCTTTTGCATATATGGCCACCAGTAGCCTTCCTTCATTGCTCGAAAGGCTAGAGATCTTCCTCCGATATGGCTTCCACGGACTCCTTCGTGAAGCTCATGTAGCACTTGCTCGATATCTCCTGGGTGGACGCATTGTAGGTAGGGACCGGAGAAGGATCTCTTATACAAGTTGCCTTCTAGGGATAAGTGAAAGCGAACAGCTTTAACTCTTATCTGGTGGGCAGTCTTCTTGTCATCCGGGAGCGTGACATCCTTTAAATAATCCCTTAAGGGGTCCATCCAGCTGGGGGCTGATCCCACCTGGAGTACATTTTTGACGTTTGGTGGCTTGCTGTTACGATTGATGCTCGGGTGAGTGAGGAAATCAATGGGGATGGTTCTTTTTAGGTCGAAATCAATTGCCAAACTCAGGGCTGCTAGGGCGTCAGCGTGACTATTTGCCCCCCGGGAAACTGCTGAACGTTGATTTCTTCAAAGCTCGATATTAGTTTTTTCACTAAGGTGAGTTAAGTTGCCATCCTTTCATCTTTTTCATTGTAATCTCCGCTTATCTCACTGGAAACTAGTTGGGAATCGCCGAACACCTGTAAATGTTTTGCTCCCAGAGTGTGCGCTTTTTGGAGGCCGGCTATTAGGGCTTCGTACTCCGCTTCGTTATTGGAGGCTGCAAATCTAAGCCTGATTCCTTGTTCAAGGATTGTATTTTCTGGAGTAATGAGGACAATGCCTACCCCTGCCCCCTTCGAGTTGGAGGCTCCATCAATAAATAGTCTCCAGGTTTCCTCTGTTGCTTGTTTCCCCTTTTGTCTTGCTGGTTGAGGTTGGTCGGAGGGCTCCTCGCCCGTGAATTCGGCTATGAAATCATCCAGGATCTGACCCTTGACAGCTGTCCTTGGTTGAAATTGGATGTCAAATTGACCGAGCTCGACTGACCACTTAGACAATCTGCCCGATAAATCCGCTTTCCTTAGGATTGCCTTAAGGGGATGCGATGTAAGGACGATGATAGTGTGTGAGCTTCGAAATAATGCTTCAGCTTCCTCGAGGCTACTACTAGTGCAAAGGCGAGCTTCTCCATTGGTAGGTACCTTTGCTCGGCGTCCAGTGAGGTTTTGCTTGCGTAATAAATGGGGTGCTGGATTCCTGTAACCTCGCATATTAGCGCAGAGCTGACAGTGTGATTGGACACGGAGAGGTATAGGTACAAAGAATCTGTCTGTTGTGGTATGACGAGCAGCGGTGGAGAGCTTAAGTAAGACTTGAGCTCGATCAATGCTTGCGAGCAGTCTGGGCTCCATTCTACTGTCTTGTTCTCCTTTAGAAGCTAGAAGAAAGGCTTGCACTTCTCGAAAGACTTAGAGATGAAACGATTTAAGGCAGTGAGCTTCTGTACGTCTCGAATTGTGCGAGGGGGTTGTACCCTGCCAATGGCATCGATCTGGTCTGGGTTAGCTTCTATGCCTCTCTTACTGACCAAGTACCCAAGACATTTTCCTGACTGGACATCGAAAGAACACTTGCTTGGATTAAGTTTCATTCGGTACTTCCTGAGGATTTCGAAGGTGTTTGACAGGTTTGAGAGGTGATTCTACTTCTTCTTGCTTTTAACGAGCATGTCATCGATGTAGACCTCCATGGTGTCTCCCATCTGATCTTTGAACATCTTGGTAACCAGCCGCTGATATGTTGCCCCTGCATTCTTGAGCCCAAAGGGCATGACATTGTAGCAGTATAACCAAACTGTAGTGATGAATGTTGTTTTGTCCTGGTCTGGGGCATATAGGGGGATTTGGTGACACCCTGAGTATGCGTCCAGGAAACTCATTCGCTCGTGAGCTGCGGTGGCGTCTACTGGTTGGTCTATTTTTTGGAGAGGGAAACTATCTTTAGGGCATGCTTTGTTAAGGTCAGTGAAGTCGATGCAAACTCTCAACTTTCCATTGCTCTTCGGAACTACTACCGGGTTGGATAACCACTTGGGAATTGTACTTCCCGTATGGATCTTGCATCCAGCAATTTTTTAACTTCTTTTTCGACCGCCTTAGCCTTCTCGGGTGCAGTTCATCGTGCCCTCTGCGTGACTGGCTTGACGGTGGGGTCGACGTGCAGCTGATGACAGACCATACTAGGATCGATTCCAGGTAGCTCGTATGGTTCCCACGCAAAAACATCTACGTTGCCCCTCACCAAGGTTGTCAATTCCTTCTGTTCCTGGTTGGTAAGAGACGCTCTAATTAAGAAAACTCTGTTACTGTCGCCATCTCCAGCCGTAACTTCTACCAGGTCCTCAATGACCCGCTCGGAGGGGAGGAGCCTGGTCTCCTTTACTCCAGGTCTCCAATACTTTAATTGTTATTTAAAAGGTGTCAGGCCTTCTTTAATTTTCTCGTTGGGCTGCTCAGACTTCTTCTCTGGCTTTGGACGGATGGCTGTTATGAAGCACCTTCTCGCCATTGCCTGATCACCGTGGATTTCCATTACTCCTCGTTCGGTTACGTACTTGAGTTTCTGATGGTAGGTTGAGGAGACTGCCTTCATCGCATGAAGCCATCCCCTACCGAGGATGGCCTGGTATGGTGAGTCGATGTCAACTACCAAAAACTCGATCATCTTGGAGACATTTCCAGCACGCACTGGTAGTACAATCTTTCCCAGGGGCATAGTTATTTTTCCAGCGAAGCCAACCAAAGGTACAGTAGCCTCCTTTAGGTCGGCGACACTTAACTTTAATTTTATGAATAGATCGAGATACATTACTTCGGACGAGCTGCCTTGATCGACGAGCAGCTTATCGACGTCAAAGTTGGCTATCCTGAGTGTAATGATCAGAGCATCATGACGTGGGGTCCTCACTCCCACCAGATCTTCATCTGTGAAGACAATATGCTTGTTATAGTTGATGTCATCTGCTCGTCGACGTTTTCCTGACTGTGACTTTGCTGGATCAATCTGAAAAGCCTGCATTACTGCTGTAAGTTTCTTCATCTCCATTCGAGCTGAATTTCCTTGTATCTGCCTGGCATCAGATGCCCCATGAATTACCGCGAACTCGTGTCCAGCGTCTTCTTTCAGCACGTTGTCAGGTCTCGCCTCTCTATTGGCAGCCACTTTCTCTGCCCTTTTCTATACAAACTCGTTCAAATGCCCAGATTGGGCCAGCTCCTCGAGGTGAGACTTAAGATCTTTGCAATGCTCAGTCTTATGTCCTCCCTCTTTGGTAAAAGAGCATCTTAGCGCATTGTTCCTCTTCGAGGGATCTCCTCCCATCTTCCTGGGCCACTTGATGAATGGCTCATCTTTGATCTTCGCGAGAATTTTGTAAATTGGTTCTTTAAAGATGGTGTTAACCGCCTGGAATGCTTTCGACGCATCGTTGTTCCCTCCGTTCTTGGAGCCGTTTTTTCCCCCGTTCTTTCCTCCTTTCTTCTGGTTCTCAGCTTTGTCATTTCCCTTGGTAGTGAGTTTAGCTCGACCGTTTTCTCTTGTACTGAGGCGGGTGATATCGTCCACTTTAGCGTACTTTTCGA
Organism: Sambucus nigra; assembly: GCA_949130495.1. NCBI lineage: Eukaryota > Viridiplantae > Streptophyta > Magnoliopsida > Dipsacales > Adoxaceae > Sambucus > Sambucus nigra. The sequence continues at coordinate 77,978,688 of OX422220.1, forward strand.
TGCAAACCATTAGGTCGTCAATAGTCGTAGCCTCCTTCTTCATCAGGGATTGGTATAGAAGGGAAGAATTAGGGAGCCCAATTTTGAAAGAGGCCACTGCCAATTCCTCTGCGCAGTCCTCGATCTCATTGAATAACTCCCAGTACTTCTTTGCGTAGTCTCGGAGGGTCTCTTGAGGCGCTTTCTTCATTGTTAGTAGAGCATCCATCCTTTTGGGATCGGAGCTACTGGTAATGAATCGGGCCATAAAAAGCTCGGCCAAGGATTTGAAGCTCCTTATTGACCGGTGAGGGAGCCTTTCGAACCACTTCTGTGCTACGTCGTGCAGGCTCGATGGAAAAACTCGGCACATTAGCGCGTCCCGGTGGTTCCAGAGGGTCATGGCCTCTCGGTACTGCCTGATGTGATCAATGGGATCAATTTTACCGTCATAAAGTTTGAACCTTGGAATGGAAAATTTCTTGGGGGCTTCCTCTTCCTCAATTTCCCTCGTGAATAGTGACTTCATCTGGGTTTTGAGAGCTCGCCTAGCGAGTTCTCGGGTCGATCTGGTTCCGTGGTGGGCAGGATGCTGGTCTATCTCCCTGCGGACCAGATTTCATATGTTCTCATCGCTGCGAGCAGGGCTCTGGTAACGGCGAGCTGTTCGCAGCTGCTCGCGGAGATCGTCGTCTGATTCGTCTCCCTCGACCTTTTGAGATCCTCGCCTAGGGCTCCTTCCTCGGTTGCGAGACTTGCTCGCCTGAGGGCTAGGAGTGCGGTATGGACGTCTCCTGTTATCAGGACGAAGCTCCCTCTCCAGTCTTTTCAGTCTTCTTTTCAGGCGAGCATTCTCAGCCCCGTACCTGCGAGAAGACTCCCTCTGCTCGTGGAGCCTTGACTCGTATGCATCAATCAATCTGGATATCTGTGTGGACTTCGCTGGTCCCTGGCTTTCTTCTGAGGCTGGCCTTTCCAAGCGAGCCCTCTGATCTGAACGTCGAACTTCAGACCTAATCCTGCGAGGAGCAGGTGGTTCTTGAATATCCCCTGCCTGGGGAGCATTGTTGCTGTGACCAGACATTTTAAACTCCTTTCTTGGTGTGGGCTCTTCTCAGGGAAAGATGAACGCTTCCCACAGACGGCGCCAATTGTGGTGACAATTATTATGCAACACAAACAGATAAGAGAAAGGCAATCACCAAGTAGGAAACAGGAATGTAAAATGACAATCACACAACAAAGGATGTACGTGGTTCAACAAAGGAGTGCCTACGTCCATGGTGGTGCAGTAGATGTTATTTCTATATACTCCGGAGAGTGATTACAAAGAATACAACTTGTCCTTTTGCCCTGGACCTAGGGTTCAATATAGACATGTATGTTCAGGTAAGTGGGGGTGTTGGATTCCCCCACGTTTTCCATCTCTCCCGATAACCTCCCTTAATGGGAACGTGGGAAGAGATCGGATAGTTAAATAAATGGGGGGCCTGGACTTTGGGCCGCCAGAAATGGGCTACTTGTCCAGGCCCATGGTCTTAATTCTGGGTACCCACGATATATATATATATATATATATATATATATAATTATTATTTGGGCTTATTTAGACAATCCTTTTTTGGTATCTTTAAAATGTTGATATATCGATTCTTTATTATTATTTAAAAAATTCTTATTTTTTTAGAAAAAATCATAATTTGAGGAAAGATTTATTTTACGTCCTAAATTTTGAAAAAACATTATCTCTTGCAATTCAAGATTTATTTAGTTATGATAACTAGATAACATACCATTAAATTTGTTTTAAAACTAGGAAGTTACCTTCATTTCTCTATTTTGTAAACTGAACGAATCCTTACAATCATGCTAAGCATTTTGAATGTGCTCAAGTTTGATTATCTGTTAGGACTAAATAACAATAGAATTTATGAATATGTGCATATGTTTATAGTATTTTTTACTTAAGAAACTATGCAGTGGAAGTTTGTATTTTAATGAAAAAAAGTCCAATACATTATGTTTTATAGGGTTATCAAATTGAGGAAAAAGTATTTTTATTTAAAAAATACTAGTGTCATACTTCCCTTTTCCACTCATTGAAATATAAATGAACGTAAGGCTATATTGCTTGGATAAAACTGCCTCGGTATTGTAGACACCACATTCTAGGACCCCCTAAGTCTCTCCTTACTCCAAGCACCTCCCCCTTCCATCGCAAACCTAAGTCGCACTCCGAGTACCGATCTAGAGACCAATGGGCTCCCCGGGCCCCATTTGAGTCTGGTTAACTCTTTTGTCAGAGCGAAAGCTCTTTGAATATTCTAAGGGCGCTGAAACCCCTTTCCAACGGTTCGCCTCGTGCGCGAATCGGCATAACCGTTCGGACGAACGATCAGTTTTCCCTCGACAATCGATTCGGAGGGCACTAAATACCCTTTCTAACGATCTGCCCCGTGCGTGATTCTGACCAACGGTACGAACGAACGATCTGTTTTACACCGAGAGGTCACTGGACGATTTCAGGCCCAGGTTGACCAAGGTCAACTTTTCGAACCAAGCGAAACTCTTTGGAATGTCTAAGTACATATCCTAACCTTTCCAACGGTCCACCCCGTGTGTGATTCTGAGTTACCATACGGACGAACGATCCGTTTGCGTCCGATAATCTCCCATCCAAAGGACCAATGTGCACTTCCAAGCCACATTTGACCCAAAGTCAACTCCCGGACCCAGGAGCGGTCCAAAGGACTCTCAAAGGTCTCTGAAATACCTTTTTAACGATATGACCCGTACATGATTCGGATCAACGGTTTGTTCTCTACTGTCATTTTTCTAAAAAAGTCCGCACGAGACTGCCAATTGGCAGGTCCTGAACCCTACCTATCGGCACAGTGTCAAGGGTGACCTGTCGATAGGCACCCCCTGGGGTATGCCGATCGGCACCCACTTTTTTCCCTATAAATAAGGGTCATGACCTCATTGCCAACAGACAGCAAAACCCATCAGCATCATTGATCTCAGCAACATTCTCTCGAAGTCAGCGAAGTTCCATATGAGAAATCCCATTCAATCCTGAATACCCATCCTTTTTCACACCCAATTTGGAAAATATCCTTCTCTCTCATCAACATACATCAACATTAAAAGGAGGTCATTCAAGATCCAAGCTCAAGCTCCAAAGAAGGTCCAATTCCTTCCCCTCCTCTTTTAAATCTCTTGTTTTTGCATAAATTACTTTAGATTCATAATCTAGTTTCATTTTAGTTCACACATATTAACATCTACGATTTTATTAGTACATTGCACATACTTTATTTTTCATAAAAAATCCAAAAACAAATAAAAGAGGGTTACACCTGTAAATTTTGAATGGAATTATCCACCACACTTTTTTAAAACCAAAAATACATTTTCTACACGCACACACCTAATAAAATTCTGTTCGAATCAATGGGATAAACCCCACCCATATTCTCCATTCGAACTACGTGAAATTTGATGCCTTTATAGGCTACGTAGGCGTCTAGGATTAAAATCCGAGACTTGAGTCTAATTTTCTAATTTTCTAATTTCTCTTATTTTTCATAATCCTCAAAATCCCTCATTTTCATAATTATCATGAGTGTATATATATATATATGTGTGTGTGTGTGTGTGTGTGTGTGTGTGTAACATACTTGTTCGCGTCTCATCCCACATATATTATCGTTTCCCAATAGCGATCAATATCTCGATGAACGCTCATATTCTATCTTCTACATTTGTTATTATTTTAAGAATATTCCTATGGATGACCTCACCCTATCTTTTCCATGGTATGGGTCGAACGATTCCAATCTCCATTATATAAACACATACATACACTTCACGAGGATTAAGGCAAATATTAACATTTTCCCATGAGAGACCGAAAAGGAGGGATGGGTGCTTAACACCTTTCCATTCCGTAACTTATCCCCCGGACCTCCGATCTATTGGTTTCACATGCATCAGTTTGTCCTTGATGCCACTCTCTCGAAGTGGCAATATATTATTTCGCTTGTTTTGAGAAAAATAGGTTGGAGACTCTATCTCTTTACATTCACCCCACACCGATGGCGACTGAAGCCCGCTTTTCGAAAAGAAGGGTGTGAGATCGTAACACGGTTCTTCCTAGGGGGATTCTCCTTCCTTCCCCCTCTGGAACGAATGTCGCGCCAACCGGGATGGCTACAGTGGCGACTCTGCTGGGGATCATTTTTAAGAGAGCTAGACTCTATTCACATGGGTGTTTTATTTTCTTGTATATTACCCTACTTGCATGTTCCCCTTATTATTCATATGTACCTCATGCTTATGCTACTATTCACACACTTGTAGAAGACTCTCCATATACAAGTCACACCACGTGCACTTAGGATCACGCATATCCGCATGTTGTACACATCACTTAGAAATCCATGATTAGGTGTCACCAACACACACCTCCACTTGTATATATCCATGCTCATTTATCACACACTCACTTGTAGATAGTTACATATCACTTATCCATGCTCGGTATAGCTTTACTATTGGTACTTGTACTTTGCTCCCCGTTTGGCATGATCAAGAAAAGATACTCTCACTATAAGATACTAATAAGAGAATCATGCATGATTCACACGATATCACAAAAAAGCATCGTTATTGACCAAATTTTGTCCCGTAACAAGAGAGTCACTTCGTGATGGGCGCTAGTCCGGCAGAGAGCAGTTAGCCTAAGCGATATGACTCTCACCTTCCATTGTCTAAGTACCTTTGACGTATATCGAATAGTTCCCCCGCATCATACCGCTTGACCGAAGTCATGACGGGAGGTATATCGCAGGGAACTCGTTCACGTACGTCGAGTATATCGAATTCTCTCTCACGCGTACCGTCCCCACGAGGCATATAGTGAGGCGATTCACGTACACTCAGGTATATCAAATGGCTTGTCCACACATACTGATTGCCCTCAATAGCAAGACGTATATCGTGAAAGTCACACCAAAGGGGGGACCCTTTCCAATTCACCCAACAGACTGCATACCCGCATATAGGTGTCAAACCTAGGACACACATGTTAGATTTTCGGTTTTGACCCGAAAATCTGCCAGAATTTTTGGTCGACCTACCGCCCAAATTTTTATGCAATTTGAAAATGGGACCCTACTCATGAGCCTAGTTGTAAGTCTAACCATAGCTTTACATATGTTACAAACCCAACTTTTCCAGGCTCGGGCCCCGTCCGGCATTTCATTTTTCATTTAGGAGAACTTAATACAAGTGGGAATTTAATAAACATAATAATCATGTTGAGACCCATCTCTTGCCTTTTCCTCTCTATCTTTCCCAAAAAGTGTCCAAAAACATTTTCCCCTCTTTTGTCAAAAATACCAAAAACATTTTCGTCTTCATCTTCTCCAAAAATTAAAAAATATTTTCCTCCTTTTTCTAAAAATACCAAGTTTCCCTTTTTCTTTTTCAAAAATAAATTCCAATTTTTCTACTTCTCAGGTTGATCACATGCCCTTGGCATGGCTCCCTATTGGCTTCGGTATTCAGTCTAACCACCCCGAAGTTTTGTCAGTCCCTTTACTTCCTCCGAGTTTGAAACTTACCCCCCTTCCATGGAGAATACAGATCAAGTGTCGATTGTATAGCCGGATTTATTGACGGTTCTGGCTCAGCTCACTGCCAAAATTGACAACCTTCAAACCTAGGTTCGTGAGATGCAAAGAAATCGGGGTCCTGTCCCTAAAGATCCTGAGGTCATTTTCCCACGCGCCACGGTTCCGCCTGCACCCGAGCCTATTTGGGTTCCTGAAGAATACCATCATGCTCCACGGGCTCCTCCTGTTAATGGGCCACCACCAGCCCAGCTTCCTATGCCAAACCTTGCTCAGACCGGGGCTAATTTACTAGTAACTGTTGATCCAAAAGAGGAAGAACTGAACAGGGCCAAGGAAGACCTCAAGATGCTAACCAAGAAATTTGACCAGGTCAGAATCTCTGGGAACTACATAGACTACACCCCCATGTCTCCCTATCCTAAAGCCAGGCTACCAGAAAAATTTAAGATGCCCAATATCGAGAAGTTTGGAGGCAGTGGACCCCCGATCGTTCATCTCCGTAGCTATCACCGAGCCATGACTCTCCTAGGGGATTTCGAAGAAATAATGGCTCAGATGTTCCAGCAAACTTTGAAAGATAGCGCTCTCCGTTGGTTCTTATCCCTTAAAGAATCTAAAATCTGCAATTGGTAAGCGTTGCCCATGAGTTCATGTCGCAGTACAAATACAACGAGGAGCTAGAGGTTACCCGTCATGACTTAGAGCTACTTAAACATAATCCTGGGGAATCAGTCAGTAACTTTATAAAAAAATGGAGAGAAAAAGCAGCTACCATGACCAATCAGCCCTTCGAATAATAACAAGTCAGCATTATGAAGAAGAACTTCCTACCTCATATCCGAGCAACCATGGGAGGACAGTATTACCCTCACTTTCGAGCCCTCCGAGAATCAGGAGTAGAAATCGAAGAAGGTCTTGTCAAGATGGAAGTTGAACCCAAGAAAATATCTAGACAGTTTGCCCTTAGAAAGTTTGAAAAGACTACTAGTACCGCAGTTTATACTATCAACAACATCTCTCATCCTGTCGTTTCATGGGCACCAGAAAGTCACCCAAACCCCATCCGAAAGGAATATATCGAGATTCATGCTCCTTTCTCCAAAGTCAACCAGGCTATCTTAAATCGAAACCTGACCAAACCCTTGGACCCTCGGTCGTTACCAAATCCACTTTCGAAGAATTTCAAACCTGATGCCCATTGTGACTATCACCAAACTGTTGGCCATACTACCGACTAATGTTTCCATCTCCAAAACATAATCCAAAGCCTGATTGACCGGGGTATCATCGCCCCACTATCCAATCCTAAACCAAACACTATCCATAATCCACTCCCAAATCATACAAACGCCATCTTCCTAGAAGAAGACTCAGAACTCGACCAATCTACCCAAATCATGCCAAGTAAATCACCTAAACCTCTCCAAATATGCCCACATTTCCTCTTACACCCTACCAGCCTTGCCGACCAAACCTTATCACTCCTCACCAGAGCCTGCATCGTTGTATGTACCCATTCTGGTGGTAGGGATATGAAATTATCAGAAGTATTGAACCAACTCATAGAGTTTGAGCAAAATTCCCTCCCAGATGACCATCGACTGTCAAAGATTCAGTGGGTTATTCTTAGAAGCTCAAAAATAGGCATGAGAGTCAGATAACTAGGCAGTGTTAACTGACGAAGTCAGTCTAGATGACCTGATCCAGATCATGGCATATTTGTTTCAACAAATTGGTGATATTTGTAGCATATCCGAGTTACTCGACGCTTTGAAATTATAAGGGCACCTGGTCCCTTCAGTCTTGTATTTTCCTGTCGAATGGGAAGAATTATACAAAAAATTCATAAAAGTTGTAAAGTGTATTGACTTTGCATGGAAAGACAATATCGTTGCCACCGGATGGGGAAACGATTCCAAAGATTCAGATGAAGAGCCATATTCAGGAAAGACTAGTCTGATAGCCAACCTATGCAGAGTGATATCATTCGAGGAGCTGCTAGGAGAGATCAACCAGGTAGCTGAACAATCCGATATCGATGAAGAAATGGGATTTCTGTTTTTTCCCTCTTTCGTGAACCACATGACCAGGTCGGGGAGACATTACCAGAATCCGAGCTTACAACCATCAGCAAGCGATAAAGGGAAATGTGTTGAGAATCTCCCTATGCCATAAATGACTCTTGAAGAAAGTAAGTTCCTTGATCATAGGAATGGCAACGGGTCGATTCGGGGTCGGGTTTTAACTCCCCATCCCCCTCCCCGTTAGAAAAACCATTCCCCGTCCCCACCCCGTTCCCCGTTATAACAGGTTCGGGGATCCCCATCCCCGTTCAAAACGGGTATCGGGTTCCCCGTGGGGAACCCGTTTTGATTTTTTAAAGCACCTAAGTAAAAGTTACTTTTAAATTACATCTCAATTAGAAATTATTAGACACAACTAAAGTGCAGATATCAAATGAAATCTTAAAAAAACTAAAAACAATATATATATATATAGACTGCAGATATCAAATGAAATTTTGTGAGAGTTGCGATTTTTTTATGGGTATGAACTTGATTTCTATTTGCAAGTATTCTAATTGAAGCAACAGTTTTGTAAAATTATTTTTTTTTACTAACAAAATCAAAGGTGGTGGTGGGCCTTTTCTAGGTGTTTGATGATATATACATGTTGCCAATCAAAGATGTAACTGCCCAATGAGTAAAAATAAAATGAAAATATCAATGTCGTCACATGAGATGTAAAATCCCAAATCGATCCAGACATTAGGACATCTTTGACATTCCTTTTCAAATGGCTCTAGCCAGGACCATTTGTAAGAGCTCAAATATGCCCATAATCCACCAGGAAACAAGCTATGCTGTTTCACGAAATATGTTGTCATTTTTTTTTCCAACACAATTTCTATTTATTAATGAAAACGGATGAAAAGAAAACATGAAAACATATGAGATTAAATGGATATTAGTTGGTTACCGGCGTCGGCGTGATGCCAGGGGCAGGCGTGATGGCGTCGGCATGAGGCAGGGGCAGGCGTGATGGCGAGAGAGAGAGAGAGAGGGAGAGATAGGGTTAAGGGGGCATGAGACCGTGAGGGTGTGAGAGAGGAGAGGATGAGATTTCTTAGATCGTGAGGGTCTGATCTGAGACGGTGTAAAGAGAGAGTGAGAGTAAAGAGTTTTTAGGGTTTCTTTTTTTAGATGTTTATATACTAATACTAATATAAATATATATATTTCATTATGTATTAATAAGTCGGGTATTCTCGTGGAGACCAGATGGTATACCAGAAACTGACTCAAAATTTTGTGGGGATTTTTTTCACTCCCCCAATTTTCAGGAATTTTTTAGGGAATTTTTTTCGGGTAACCGCGGGACCTAAAATTTTGGGGAAAATTGTCATCCCTACTTGATCAACTGAAGAAAACTCAATCTAACATCACTCTATGGGGACTTTTCATGTCTTCCCAACTGCACCAAAATGCCCTAATAAAGCTACTCACATGACCCACAGTTTGTCCCTCAACCACACCAGAAAAAGTAGTTAACCTAGTTGGATCCTTGACCTCTACCCGAATGTTCCCATTTTTTGAAGAGGAGATCCCTAATACTGATTCCAACCACAATCATGCTCTTAATATATCTGTCGAAGTTATAGGGGAAAATGTCCCCCTCTCACTCGTCGATAACTGGATCAGATCTGAATGTGTGCCTGTTAAGAACCCTCATTTTCCTGGGATTAAAATTGAGCGATCCGTTCCTACGATAACACCCGCCAAGAAGTAATGGGATCTATCAAGCTTGCAATAGGGGTTGGCACTAGATATCTTATTGTTGAATTCCAAGTCATCGATATCCTAGCCTGTTTCAATCTGCTGCTCGAACGACCGTGGCTCCATAGCATCAAAGGGGTGTTTTATTTCCTTCATCAAAAATTAAATTTCTTCGCCAATGGACAAGTTATCACCATCTTGGGAGACAGTGATAACATCGAGAATGCAAGCACCAGTAATCCGGTACTCGAGACACAACACGGGGTGAACGATATGCTGCTATCAGGCTTCCAGGTCAAACCACTCCTACTCCCAATAGGGGACGACTTCAAAGACAGGGTTTGTCCAGAATATGATCCTCATGGAAACGTCAATGTAATCCAAATGTTCAAAAATATGCACTTCGTGCCCGGTATGGGGCTAGGGCAAAGACAATAAGGTATAACTGAACCTATTGCGTTGAAGGAGTCATTTCCTCCATGTGGCTTGGGCTATCAACCATCAGAAGAAGAACTCAGATTGATTCATCAGCCTCGACTGAAGAGAAAGTTAAAATGTCCCAAGACTATCCCAGGAGATTCCCTAAGCGGAAGATTCGTCAAAGAGGATGAAGATTTCCCCTTCTGCAGTTTCCCTGAGCCTTGGTATGAAATTATAAACAAAAGGATGAAACTAGGAATGGAGATCTTTTTTTAAGCTAGTTACTCGGGGGCTGAGAGTTCCCAACACTGTGTACAACCACTCACCGAAAAGACTGTAGCTGGTGCCAGGGATTCTGAGGACAGTGACTCCAAGGACTCTTTCAACTTGCAGATGTTAGGGCTGGCACTCTGCATGACCCAATCAAGGACTACATCATCTAATTCATCACACCTCATCAAAGATGCTGAAATACCTCTTATCAACTGGCATGTTGCACCTGTGCCACCTGCTGATATTCAACATAACCCTGATGTTTATCCCCTTTCCCTTTTACTTGTTTCCTCTCACTTTGATTTAATCGAGACCTCCTTTGATGAGGTTTTCAATGTTGTTTTTCCTATCAATGAAATAAATAAAGATTTTGAGTATCTCACTGTGTCTTACATTAATTTTCTTGATTCTAATCAAACTCTTGATGATGATGACTTTGCAAATGAACAATTCTTAAATGATCTAAATAAGGTTAATAGCAAATAATATAATCGCGTTTAAGTTAATAAAGATGAAATTATTATTATTAATCTCGATTCTAGTAGCCAAATGCACAAGATTAGGATAGGGGCTACCCTTAATGAGCATGAACGCACGTAACTCAAAGAGCTACTAAAGGAATTTGTGGATGTCTTCGCATGGTCCTACGACGATATGCTCGGTATTGACCATGAGATAGCACAACATGATATTCTAATTCTCTCGAAATGTAAATCAGTTAAACAGAAGCTACAAAAGCTTCGCACCGAATGGTCACTCAAGGTTAAAAAATAAGTATTCAAGCAACTGAATGTGGGCTTCATTCGTGTGATTGAATATCCTACATGTCTAGCCAATATCATACTCGTGCCGAAATCAGAATGGAAGGTTCACATCTGTGTCGACTACAGAGACTTAAACAAGGCCTCTTCGAAGGATGATTACCCGCTACCCAACATCGATATGATTGTGGACAATACAGCAGGTCATGCTCTCATGTCATTCATTAACTAGTTTGTCAAATATAACCAGATCAAGATGCACCATGATCATCAAAAGAAAACTGCATTCATCACCCCTTGGGGAACTTTTTAATACACTATCATGCCATTTGGTCTAAAAAAATGCAGGGGCTACCTACCAAAGGGCTGCCACAACCATTCTTCATGATATGATACATAATGAAGTTGAGGTCTATGTATATTACTTGATTATCAAGTCCAAGACTAGATAAGGTCATGTTTCCGCTCTCCGAAAATTCTTCGGACGACTGCGACAGAACCAAATGCGGCTTAACCCACAGAAATGTGTCTTTGGCATTACTAAAGGGAAACTATTGGGATTCATGGCCAGTGAAAAAGCGATAGAAGTAAATCTTGCTAAGCTGAAAGCCATACTCGAGATGCCACCTCCTCGAACGGAGAAAGAAGTTCGAGGATTCCTTGGGAAATTACATTACATTAGTCCATTCATCAGCGAATTGACTTCTATTTGTGAACCCACCATCAAACTCCTCTGAAAGGATTTAACTAAGGTCTGGAATGATGCTTGCCAACAAGCCTTCAACTAATTTAAGCAATACCTAACCCGACCTCTGGTGTTCATTCCACCGCAGCCTGGCCTTCCCTTACTGATATACCTAACCGTGACCGATACTACTGTTGGGGCTTTGCTAGCCCAATACCTCGAAGAAACCTGCAAAGAGAAATCCATCTACTATGATAGTCATAAATTGATCGATTATGAGGTCAACCACATCGCCTTGGAAAAAACATGTGTCTCTCTTGTCTGGTTTACCCAAAAGTTATGGCACTACATGCTCGACTTCCCCATCAGACTCGTATCCCGAATGGATCCCATCAAGTACCTACTCGAGGATCTCGCCCTATCCAACCAAATGGTCGTTAGTTGATGCTTCTGGTCTAGTTTAATATCACCTATGTCACACAAAAAGCTATGAAAGGAAGAGCCATCTCTGACTACCTTGTTGACTACCCAATGGATGGGAAGAGGTCGATGTCTGGATTTCTGAATTCCCATATGAGAATATCCTTTACGCCTCCCACGAAGATCTTTGATGGTAAATGTTCTTTGACGATGCTGCCAATAAAAAAGGATATGGCATTGGAATCCTCCCAATTTCCCCTGATGACTCCCATACTCCCATTGCCATCAAATTAAATTTCCCCTGCACTAACAACGTGACTGAATACGAGGCATGCATGATAGCCCTCAAAGTTTTCCTCAATAAGGAATTTAATACCTCGATGTTTACGGTGATTCAGCGCTCATCATCGGCCAAGTACTCAGGAAATAGAAAGTTAATAATGAGAAATTCTTACCCTTCCATGCCCACCTTAAAGAACTGGCTTCCCAATTCCAAGAAAAAACCTTCCACTACCTGCCCCGAGCAAAAAAAAAACTAACTGACGCCCTTGCCACCTTAGACTCCATGATTGACATGCCCGAAGGAATAACCATGGCTCCCTTCCTTGTCTAGAAATAGGACAAACCAACCCACTCCTACCACATCGAGCTCTATATGGAGGAAGAACTCGAAATAGCCGACTGCCGATACTATGATATTTGGCGCATCCTCAAAAACGATGGGTATCCCTAAGGAGCTGATAAGAAAGACCGAGCAACTCTTCGTTGATTATCTGCCCAGTATATTATCTGTAATAAAGCATTGTTTAAGAGAAACTTCTATTGAACCCATTTACACTGCATCGCAGGGGCTGGCATTGAAGAAATGATGCAGAAAATCCACAGCATAGAATGTGAACCCCACATGAACGGCCATATGCTCGCCAAAAAGATCATTTGACAGGGATACTACTGGACTACCATGGTTCAGGACTGCACAACCTACGTGCAAAGATCTCTCACATGCCAACAGTTCTCCAACTTACAGCATTTGCCTCCGCGAGAACTGTACAACATGACTTCTCCCTGGCCGTTTTCCACATGGGGCATCGACATCATATGGAAAGTCACACTGAAGGACTCCAATGGGCATGAATTCATCCTATTTTCTATTGACTACTTCACTAAATGGGTCGAATCCGAGTCATGCGCAGTTCTGAATGCCAAGAAAGTGGCCAAATTCATAAAAAAACATCATCTGCCGATATGGGGTCCCATACGAGCTGGTATCAGATAATGGGCTATATTTTGAGGCGGAGGTTACCAAAGTGGTCAACAAGTATGGGATTCAAAGACATAAATCCTCTCCATACCGACCTCAAACCAACGGAGCAGTCGAAGCAGCCAATAAGAATCTCAAAGCCATCATCAGCAAGATGATCGAGAGTTATCGTGATTGGGCCGACAGGATCCCTTACGCCCTCTGGGGCTACCGCAATTCAATCCGAACCTTTACTGGGGCAATCCTTTACTCTCAAGTCTACATCATGGAAGCAGTCCTACCCGTGGACCTGGAAATACCCTTGTTGCACGCTATGCTTGAAAGCAAGGTCAGCAAAGAAGACTGATATCAAAATCGTATTGACGAGCTATCCCTCATAGACGAAAGGAGATTGAAAGCTCTCTATCACATACAAGGGTACCATCACCGTATAGCGCGATCATTCAATAAGAGAGACAAGGACCGTGGTGTCCGAGAGGGGGACTTAGCCCTCAAAGAAATAGTAGAGCCTATCTGGGATCCCAGAGGGAAATTTAAGCCCAATTAGAGCAACCCCTACATTATGAAGAAGATCATATCGGGCGACGCTGCTGTGCTCACCGACCTCGACGGAGAAGAAATGGCGCGTCCAGTCAACCAGGACCGTCTCAAGAAATTCTACCCCTAGTTCGAAATCTCGGCGCGCTACGACTCTTCTCATCTCCCTTATATTCTAAAAAATAAAAATAAATCTCTTTTTTCCCCTACCCAGAACTACGTGGGCCTAATCCTCTAAAAACATTTTCAAAAATGAATTTCAAAATTTTTCAAATCCCCCAGAGGTACATTGGTAGTTCACGACACCCTTATTTATCATAAAATGCTATTATTTTATTATCCCCGAGAATGACAGTTCATTTTAACATATACATGAACAAAAGGATTATGTATGCCTCAGTGATCGGTATAGATAATTCAAAACGCAGAAAGTCATCAAGAGGCACAACTAGATGTTCAAAAACTTACTTATTTCATAAGGAGTCAAATGACTTCCCTTGCCAACACTACACCTACTCAAAAAAAAAATAATAACAAGCCCCACTACTCCTGAAAATCACCTCCCAATTATTCCCACAAAGCACAAAACCACACCTATTATAAAGAGCTTTCCAAAGCCCTACCAGCAGCTGCTAGAGGAACCAACACCATCATCACCTGCATCCTAGGCTCCCCAAACCTCCCCTACCTGAATGGAGTATCGCAGACGCTCCATGGAGCGATAAGCCTGGACCATCTTGGGGTAGACCGCAACACCTCCCTCCATGGTGTCAGATATGGCAAACCACCTTTGATCAGTCTCCACAACCAGCATCCTGGACACTACCTTCTTCCATAACTACTTCATGTAGTCCCCAGAGACATGTCAGACTCGCCCAGTAGACTGAGAAGGACGGGTCGACGGATGATGATTCTCCCACAGAGAACCAAGTCACATGTACATACGCTCTGTCAGATCCTCCACAAGAAAGTAGTTTGGTGTCCGCGGTGGCACAATTTGCTCCCAACCATATTAGCACAGCTGCCGCCAAGGAAAGTAGAAGGAGGTCTACCTAAGGCCAACAAGTTTGACATACTGGTACTCTCCAAGCTCTAAAATGGGTAGCAGCTCCTCCCACCAACGCACGGACCAGCGTAGACCTCGAGCCCCGTGCTCTACAAACCAGTTCCCACAACTCTCAATGTCCGGGCCCACGCTAATGAAATAGCACGAGAAAAAATTTGGCACCGCCGACAAAGGATACTCAGGTGGGAACGCCATACGAAACCTCTCTGACAGCCACATAAATAACATTACAGGGCTACCCCTCAGAAAGTCAAAATGACCTTTCCGCTAGGCATCTAGGCCATTCAAGGTCTTCGCCAATATCACCGTCGTAAGATTGCAATGGTATGAAATCCAATAAATAATAGTAGCCAGTTGGGGGTCCACCAGCGTCTCCCCAGTCACCAACAAAACTTTGGAAATAATGCCTAGGATGACGGCCCCGGCATATCCAGCATCATCCACATCCTGCGAATGCACGGACTGCAAAATTGCTATAAGGGAAATCATTCCCCCAGTAACCAAGGGCCTGGCCGCCGAAGGCAAAATATGAAGAAGTCCAATTAAAAATTCCATGGGAGAATGGGAAAACTCAGGCAGAGCAACAACGCTAGGATTTATCCCCAGCATGGTAGAAAATTCCTCGTAGGTAGGATAAATCTCATCAAACCCGAAGCGGAAGACATGATCCTCGGGATACCAAAACTCGACAGCCACTATCAGCATATTCCACTCAATGGGCCGGATGCGCCACAAAGAGACTCATCGCATGTGAAAGGCGTCATAATCAATATTGTAAGAACACAGTGCTTCCAAGGCTTAGAAGTAATTAGGGAACTCAATACTACCAATGAGAGCCATCTTGCAAGACTAAGAGTTAGTAAGCAAGTAAGAATATGGAAAAGAAATAAAGTGAAAGTGTGAGGAGGAAATCCCCATCCACACCCCTTTTTATACTTGGAAACTCTCAAGCTAAGACAAGGAACCCTGCAGAAATCGGAGAAAAACTTGACCCACCAAGTACCAAGCAATTAAAGAAAGTGAAATCAAAACCTTGGACTGATTGGACTCGACTGATATTGCAAAGCACCACCAATCGCAACACGTGGTGTGCGTTCGCGCAACGAGTGAAAGGGCAATTGTGCGACTTAGGGTGCTTTGATGGCGGACTTGGCACTTCGATCGTCGTTCGGAGCGTGGGAGCCTAAAGTTTTGTTAAAATCAACCAGATCAACGGTTGTGGTTAATTGATCTGATAGAAGGACGTTATAACCCAAAGGGGTTGATCTGAATCATTGGATTGACTTGCAGCGATTCGTATAGGGCGTGTCCATTCGCTTACGACGAGACATCAAATCTAGACTGTGTGATATAAGGAATTCCAAAAAGACTTGATCCAGCGGCTAATGAGTCACGCACCTGGAAGGAGGTGACTGTCCATGAACAACCACCAAAATGTCTATAAAAAGAGTTTCGGGCCTCTGTTTTGGACACTAAAAATTGCCCTGATCTCCTCTCTTTGACCTCTACCTTCTGGCATTATCGTGTTAATATTTCAAAGTGTTTTTGGTTATATCAAACCGTACATAGTATGAATCAAACAAGTAACATCATTGCATTGTATCCTAAAGGCGAATTTCTACTACAAACTCCACTGTGTACTTGTGGTTTTCATCCCAATAGGGGGATATATTGTCTAAAAGACAGCGTTCTTAGAACGTGCCTTGCAGTAACTTGGATTCATAATTTATTTTATTATTATTGCTTTATAATAAAATTTCCAACAGTTTGAGGCAATATTCTTCTGAAAAAAATGAAAGGAATGGTAGCACAATCCATCCAAGTTATGAGTCCAGATTTGATTCGACTAAATCGTTTTGATAGAGAAAATTTCACCCGTTGGCAAGAGAAAATTATTTTCTTTCTCACACCTTAAACTGGCGCATATTCTTGATGACGGGATTGAACCATTCCCTCACCCTCACCCGAAGACACTGAAGATATCAAGTAAAAACATGTAAAGAGGAATGAAGAATAATTTATGTGTCGAGGACACATTCTTAATGGAATATCTCAAAATTGTCTATAGTGCACATCAGATAATTCCTACGGTAGAGGAATTATGGAAGGCATTAGAGAATAAATATCAAAATGAGGAAGAGAGTAACCGTAAGTTTCTTATTTCCAACTATATTAATTGTAAAATGATTAATGATAAATCTGTCATTACGCAAGCCCATGAACTCCAATAGATACCAGGTGATCTTAAAGTCGTCGGAATAAATCTTCAAGATGAAATTCAAGTGGGGATGGTTGCTTTTAAACTTCCTTCTTCTTGGAATGGCTTTAAGAAGAAAGTTAATAATTATGAAAAAACATACACAATTGAATCCCTTATTCGCCATCTTCATATTAAAGAAGATTCTCATATTCGAGAGAAGAAGGAAGATCAAAGTGATAATCTTCCCAAGACAAATATGGTTGAGGATCAAACATCTAAAAATACCAAAGATTCAAAACTCAAAGGAAGGAATGATTCAACTTTCAAAAACCAAGGTGCAAATGAAAATAAGGAAGGTAAGTGCTACTTCTGTGACAAATCGGGTCATTTTGCTCAAGAATATAGACTTAAAAATATGACATTTAAGGTGAAACAAGTGGCAAAGGAAACCAACAATGTTGAAGAACTTATTGCAATGGTGTGCGAAGGAAATTATATGGATAATGAAAGTGGGTGGTGGTTAGATACTGGCGTAATCGTTCATATCTGAAAATATCATTCTCTTTTCAAAACATATCAAGAGATAGATGGAAAAGACGTAAAAATGACAAATAACCTTTGCACCAAAGTAACTGGAAAAGGAACAATGGAATTAAAATTGAAAACTATGAAGGTTCTTACTTTGATTGATGTAACTAGGAAGGTTCTTACTTTGATTGATGTACTTTATGTACCGAAAATATGTAAAAATCTTGTGCCTGGAGACCATCTCAATAAGAGAGGTTTTAAACTTGTGTGTGAGTCAGATAAGCTTGTCTTATCCAAGAATGGTTAGTTTATTAGAAAAGGGTACTCTTGTAACGACATGATCAAATTTAATACAATAAATGATATTAGTTCCGTTTATATAGCTGATTATCTTTTTTATGGAATAATAGATTAGGTCAAGACAATTATAAAAGTATAAAAAATATGACTAAGCTATGATTAATTTTTTATTGTAAAAATGACCACTACAATAAATGTGAAATTTGTGCTCAGTATAAGATAATTAGAAAGTCATTTAAACGTGTTGAGAGAACATCTGAAATGCTTGATCTTATACATAGTGATATATGTGATATGAAGAGTAATGCCACTCATGGAGGAAATAAATATTTTTTAATTATTATCGATGATTACTCTCTCTCTCTCTCTCTCTCTCTCTCTCTCTCTCTCTCTATATATATATATATATATATATATATATATATATATATATATATATATATATATATATATATATATATATATATATATATATATATTACTTAAAAGTAAAGATGAAGTATTAGATAGATTTCTTATTTTTAAAGCAAAAGTTTAAACGCAACAAAATCAGAAAATCAAAGTCCTATGATCCGATAGAGGCCGTGAATACCATCCAAATAAGTTTATTCAATTTTGTAATACTCAATGAATAATTCATCAAGTTACGACACCATACACGTTGCAACAAAGTGGAACAGCGGAAAGGAGAAAAACGACTTTGGTTAAAATGATAAATTCAATATTAATCAGTTATGGGTTGCCTTTATCTATGTCGAGTAAATAAATTTTATCTACATGCTATATTTTAAATAAGGCTCCATTGAAAAATAAGGGAATTACACCATATGAATTATGGTTTAATTGTAAACCAAATCTTGAATGTCTCAAAGTTTGGGTATATCTTGCTTATGTAAGAAAACCCAAACCTAAAAGACCCAAGTTAGGAAATAGGAATTATAATTGTGTTTTTATTGGATATTCTAACAATAGTACGACTTATAGATTTTTAAATCTTGAAACTCAAGAAATTATTAAGGCGGTGGATATGCAATTTTTTTAACATCTAACAAAGTCAAGTACTTTGAATTAAGGATTTGAAAATAATAATTCGACTATTGATGCATCACCTTCTAATGCTTCGTCACAACCAATATCATATTTAGAATCAACGGATGACGTTGAACCAAGGAGAAGTAAAAGACAAAGAACTGAGAAGACATTTGGACCTAACTTTGTAATTTATCTTATAAGGGGAAATGTGGATGAAACTAAGAACAAGACCAAATTTGTTCTTAATGTGAAAGATGAACCGACTATATTTCATAAAGCAGTAACATCTACAGATGATATCTTCTGAACATAAGCAATCAACAATGAAATGAACTCAATTTTATCAAATTAGAATTGGGTTATTACAGATTTTTCCCCTCGAGCAAAACCAATTGGATGCAAATGTATATTTAAAAGGAAATTAAATCCGAATGATTTAATTAATATATTTAAAACAAGATTAGTTGCTAAAGGTTATAAACAAACAAAAAAATGGAACTGATAATACTGACACATATGCACCTATTGCACGTATAACTTCTATCAGACTCTTAATATCTCTTGCTTCTATTCATAATTTAGTGATTCATCAAATGAATGTAAAAATAGCTTTTTTAAATGATGATTTAAAAGAAGAGGTTTATATAGAACATCTGGAAGGATTTATTTTGCCTAGCCAAGAAAAGAAAGTGTGTAAACTAATTAAATCTCTTTATGGCCTTAAACAAGCTCCTATGCAATGGCATGAAAAATTTGATAAGATAATAAGATCATATGGTTTTAAAGTAAGTGATGTTGACAAATGTATTTATAGGAATTTTAACAATGGTGTTGGAGTCCATATTTGCGTATTGGTGGATGACATGCTTATATTTGGGCTGAGTCTTAAATATGTGGAAGAAACTAAGAGGTTTCTATCATCAAACTTTGATATGAAGGATCTTGGGGAAATTGATGTAATTATAAGAATCAAAATAGTAAGAAAAGATAATGCATTAGTATTATCTCAATCTCACTATATTGAAAAGGTTCTTAAGAAATATAATCATTTTGAACTTAAGCCAATAACCACACCAGTTGATCCTAGTATCAAATTAGTGAGAAATACTGGGCATACTATGGATCAACCTAAATATTCCAGTGTCATTAGTGTCTCGTGTATGCAATGCATTGTAGTAGACCAAACATTGCCTATGCCTTAAAAATACTATGTAGAGTTATAAGTAATTCAGGATAAGAACATTGGAATGCAATTTATAGATTGCATGGATGCCCAAAGAGCACAATGAATTACGACTTAAATTATGTAAGGTATCAATCTATATTAGAAGGATATAGTGATTCTAGTTAGAATAACCTTGAATTAAAATCCAAGTCCACAACTAGTTGAATATTTATGCTAGGAGGAGCGGATATTTCTTAGGGATCCAAGAAATAAACGCATGTGTCTAATTCAACAATGTAATCCGAATTCATAGCCCTTAAAGATGAAAGTAAAGAAGCGAAATGGCTTAAAAACTTATTGTTTGATATTCCTTTATGGAAAAAAACCATCTCCTACTATTATGATTAATTGTGATAACCATGCTAGAATATACAAGGTTTTAAGCAAAACCTATAATAGAAAATCTAAACATATTAGTCTAAGACATCAAATTTTGAGGCAGTTACTCAAAGAAGGAGTAATTACAGTTGAATATATTGAAACAAATAAGAATTTGGCAGATCCACTAACTAAAGGTCTTGTTAGAGAAATGATATATATCATCTCAAAAGGAGTGGGACTATGGTTTATAAAATAAATCAACTGTATCTAATGGGAACCCAACTAATGTCTTGAAATATAGACAAAGTTCAATGTGTTACTAACAAGTTAAATGATAGTTACGGAACACTAGGAACTTATATATAAAAGTCCATTCCTATGTGCCTAGTGTTGGTATTATGAATAATAGAGGATGGAGTTTACTTCTTAATAAATTATATAAATGTGACTCGCACAATCACTGAAGTTGATTTACCTATATGAGTGATGAAAATGTGGCAAATTTCTATGGAACTAAGACCGATCCAAAAACACTCATAAAATCAGGATAAGCACAAGGTCGTAAATGTGAGTGCTAACAGAACACTCTTCAACTCAAAGATCAGTATGCGTAATGGTTCTGGCTCGCCTTAAAGGGTTCTTGGTTAAAGATAACTTCACTGCAGCACCTTGATGAAGCTTTGAATTATTTTCACTAAGTGGAAGTCCAAGTTCGAAAGACACGCCTCATTTATGTACTAAATTTCAGCGATAATGCCAGAAATCCTATTACCATTTATATGCTCTTGTATCATCAATTCCTTATCTATGTATATTTTGAAATGGTGGGGGTTGTTGGAATTTCAAAATATAATTTATTAATTAAATTGTATTATTGAGTTTTATTCTTGGAATATAATTTAGTATTAATATTGTGTGAGTGAGTTTTTTATTTTGGGGTTTTTATATTGGGTCTTCTAGTAGAGAGAGAGAGAGAGAGAGAGAGCTAAAGCAAAGTGGGTGTAAATGAGGTGGTGTGATTTAAATGTCCCTTATATAAACTTTACAAAAAAATGAAAGGGTATATAACTAAAAGACAAAATATGGCTATTAGTCTTTTAGTCAAAGAGGTTACACTATGGGGGTTTGCGGTGGCGCAAAGCACCATCAATCGCAACACGCGGTGCATGTTTACGCGATGTGCAAAATGTCGATTGGGCAACTTAGGGCACTTTGATATACCCAAGTATAACCTCGTCCCATTCGGGGACCCATTCGGTCAAGGCCGACCATACAGACCATCATGATAAGCATTACGTGCCTCCTGCAGTTCCCTTCTTCTGCAGTCTCGGCTTTGTTCGGTCTCGTGGGTCGAGACCTATTAATTATCTCATTATCTCTTCATAAGTCTCGGCATGTCCTGATATCCATTAGTAGTCGAGACATCTTAACAAGCCCATTGGCCTTATACTAGTCTCGTCCTGTCCCGACATCTTTGAACAGCCGAGACCATACCTCAGCTTTGATCATCAGTTATTTGGGTTGGATATCAAAAGTATCATCCTCGGTCAGGCCGAGACCTCATGGGGCAACACAAATCCATATATGAGATAGGTTTCTGGCATGATAATCCCACGCGGACATATAGTTATAATGAAATCACAGGAGCATATGAGGGGAATACTTGCATCATCATTACATGCCCATGCCTAAGACAGGTTCTAACCCCTCATTAAATGTCTCAACAAATGCACGCTCCAGGCATGCTTGGGGGTGCTTTGTGCACCCCAAGCACTATGTAAACCCATTTTCTTCCCTAGAAGAAAGGATTCATAAATTGAATACCCTAGCTAAACTCTGTTTCATTCACTTTAGAGAGAGAAAGGTGGAGAGTTATGTATTTCAGGCCCTTAGAGCCTCATTTTTAGTGAAAAAACATAATCATCTGCACATTGGAGTAGGCAGACATAGTCGAACCACTTAAATTCATTTGTCGTTCCACTTATCCCCATCCTCTTCTTGTATTTACATTATTGTGTTGTTATATACATCTTCGTTATTGTGTGAGCTTGAATTAGATCCATTGATATAAATTTAAATGGTGACTTTATGGCATCATCATTTTGGATCCATCTGTGGGAATGAAGATTATTCATCTTCTTCCTCTTCATTTTTAACTTATTTATCGCTTGATTTTCTGATCGTGATCCAATTACACACTTGGTTGGATCTGTATCACCATTGAAAGAGCTATTATTGGGTTTTTTCAAGCTTTTTTTCAGCTCAATTAACTTATTCAACTCACTCATTGGTTTTATTCATTCGCGGGAGATGACGGTCTCCGATTTGCCTCATAGCGTTGGCCTCAGCTTCAACTAGGTGCCTCATTAGTTATAGATGGTTGAGGTTGCAATTGCGTTGCACTCGCTGGTGGCCAGCCAGTAGAAAATGCAAGAATAACTTACTGTCTTCAATCAAACTATGATGATTAAACCCATTGGCATTGTAGCGGAAATAATAACTCCGGTCGCCGAGGAAGTGGCTCTTATGATAGGGGGACTACCCCCATCTCCACATAAAGAAGTTACACATCAGTAAAGGCATAGAGACATGACCGACCCTAGGCGATGATGCCTGGGAAGGCAACGCTAGGAATTCCCAGATTACCAGTGTTATGATAAGGATGAGTATTGAGAGCCCTATGAGATTTTTGGAAATATAGTACACCTAGTTCTAATTATGAGAGGAAATAGTGGTCGATCGAGCCAAGATGGTCAACCTCGAGCTTCAGCGCTTGATATATTGAGCAGAGGATCGGCTTTTGACCGACTCAACCCAATTGGTGACCTACGATATCGACTCTCTAGATCACGCAGTAATGCAGCCTCTAGGGGTAATGAAGGATGTGCTAACCGTTGGCCAACACGTGGCTAAGAAGAAGAACATATAAAAGTCAATAGTATTTAAAGGAAAGTTGTATAACGTCCATCCGATAAATAAGGAGCTCAGAATAATGATGTGGCAGTCGAGGGAGATAATGCGACAGTGACTGAGAAACCTTGGAATAGCTCTATCCAGTGGCTGGAGGAAAAATCGATCATCTCATGAGAAGTTGAGACCCCATTTATAGGGTATATATGGAAGGGTCTCTATTTGTGTCAAAGATAGTGAATAACCCAACCCCGACCAAGTTTAGGCCGCCGATCATCGCATCGAAGTATGATGGGAGCATAAACCTTATTCATAGCGTCGAGATGTACCAATTTAAAACTGGCATACATTCAGTGCCTGATGAGATGAGATGTTGGGCATTCTTTAGTACTCTCACTAGTACAGTCCATGTTTGGTACACTTCACTTCCCAAGAACTCCATAGAGAACTTCAAGAAATTGGCCAAGAAGTTTGTCCACAATTTCTGTTTCGACGTGATGCCCCCAAAAAAAGGCTACCCATTTGTTATATGTAAAGCAAGGGAATAACGAGTCTCTCAGAGACTATATTACAAGATTCAACAAAAGAAAACCTGGAAGTTAAAGACTATGAGGAGAACATTGCCATGACTGACCTAATGGGGGGATTTCAAAAGGTCATATTACTTTAAAAACTGGTCGAAGATCCTCTAAAATCCATGGTAGAACTCTTGACTACGATCGGGAGAGTCATAAATGCAGAAGAGGCCATAATGGCCAAATGAGAGGATGAGAAAGAACTTGGTGGAAGCAAATCTCCCAAATCTAAGGGCAATGATGGGAAAAAGAGGTCGGTCGAAGATAAGTTTACTAACTACACTCCGCTCATGGTAAGCCCTGATTTGATTATAAATGAAATTAAGGACGACAGATCCTTGAGATGGCCGAAAAAGCTAAGATCTCCCCCCCATAAGAGAGATATGAGCAAATGGTGTGACTTTCACCAAGATCATGACCACACCATTGACAAATGCTTTATGTTGAAATATGAGATTGAGAAAATGCTAAAACAAGGGAAGCTTTAAAAGTGCATTGATCGAAATGGTTCCAAAAACGATGCTCGAAAGAGACAGGGTGGGCTGAGAGACGAAAGGCCGAGGAGACAACATTAGGCCGATAAGAAGGAAAATACGTCTGATGATGATGATACAAACGAATCTGATCTCTCGCAAAAAATCCTAGAACCAAAAGGACGTTACAATATGATTTCATGTGATGTCAAAATGATCAGTGGGGGAATGGACGGTGGAGGGTCGGATCCTACTGATAGAAAAGCGCATGTAGTAGAGACCAAATCAACACCAAAGAGGATGAAAGTCAACTTGTTCCTCTAAGCCGAATTCGAGAAAGATTAGAAATGTGGATATGGATAATCTGGTCATAATATTTTCCAGATTAGACTTCAAGGTCATATTGGCTCCCCATGACGACCCTCTGGTAATCAACACCAGAGTTTATGGGTATGACATATCTAGGATTTTGGTAGACAGTGGCAGCTCGGTCGGCGTTATGTTTTAAGAGTGTTTCAAAGCACTGAAGCTTAGCAAGAAGAGGTTGATCCTGTATCACCAACCCTTGATAGGGTTTAGTGGAGAAAAAGTGCAACCTTTGAGAGTTTATGAAATGGAAGTCCGTATGGGAACTTGACCGAGGTGCCTCATAAATTAAGTAAACCGTTTTCTTATGGATGAAAATGTATTATCGGCTTACAATATCATCCTTGGTCATGTAGCTCCTAAAGAGTTTGAATTTGTTCCCTCTATTGTACACGGGATGGTAAAATTCCTGACCCTTTATGGGGTAGGGGAAGTTTAAGGTGATCAGGTGGAGGCCAGAGAATGTTACTTCAGCTCAACCGAGCAGATGGAGGTCCACAAAAATATCACCACCTCATATAACATTGATACTCTCGACCCAAGGGAAGAGAAAAAGCTTAAAAAAGGAAAAGCCATGGAAGAGGTAAAATCCACCGTCTTCAATAAGGACAAGCCAAAAAATCGTCTCTTCGTGAAGAATGAGGTAAAAAGTGTGTTCGTAAGGATACACACTTTAATAAAGCTAAACCCAAGTGAGTGTGTGATCGATGTGGGAGCAAGTAAATTTCTTAGGTCCACTGTCAACCAGAGGGGTGTAGAGGCAAGCCTATAAAAGATTAAAGCGTTGATTAAAATGAAGACTCTGAAGACTATTAAATATGTGTAGAGGCTGACAGGGAGGTTCAATACATTCAACGGGATTATCTCAAGGGCCACTAGTAAATGTCTCCCATTCTCCAAAGTTTTAAGGAAAGTGTTTGAGTGGAACGAAGAGTGTGAAAGAGTCTTTCAAGAGCTCAAGGCTTGTTTGTCTTCTTCGATGCTTTTGCATTCGCCTGTTCAAAGAAAATAACTATTTATGTATTTAGCAGTGTACGAGTCTGTAATCAGTGCAACCATCCTTCGAGATGACAAAGGGGTGCAAAAGCCAGTCTACTTTAACAGTAAGGATCTTTAGGGGGCCGAGATGAAATATTCAAGGATGGATAAACTAACATATGCCTTTATACATGCTTCAAGAAAGATGAAACCTTATTTTCAAACCCACGTTATGGCGGTGCTTATCGATACTCTTTTGAGGTAGGTCATTCATGAACCCGAGAAATCGGGTAGGTTAATGGTCTGGTCAACTGAGCTTGGTGAGTTTAACATTATATGCCATCCAAGAATAGTAATTAAAGGGCAACTATTTATCGAATTTGTGGCTGAGTTCACTTGGGATGAGGCTGACACCAAAGAAGATGAGGTGGAAGTTTTGCCAGAAAAAGAAATAGTAAGTTCGGCCAAGACCAATGTTGTGCAAGTCGACCTTACAAAAAAATATTTTATTCAGAAATGGCATATCAGGTGAAGGGTCTTTTGCTGCTGACAGTCTGGTTTGGAATCTGTTTGTGGATGGCTCCTCATATAAAAGTGACAGTGGAACAGGGCTTATACTGTCAACTCCGGATGGAATTGACATCAAGTACGTGTTAAATTTTAGTTTTAAAGCCTCTAATAACGAATCTGAGTATGAAGCTCCACTGGCAGGTTCATCCATGGCCGAAGTGTTGAATATCGGTCATGTAGTAGTTCACAGTGACTCCCAACTGGTGGTAAACCATGTCCTAGGAATTTATTAAGCGAAGGATGAGAAGATGCCCAAATACTTGGCCAGGTTGAAAAGGATCTTGGCGTACTTTAGAGGAGTGAAAGTAAAAAGAGTCTCCCAGCTTGACAACAGTCGAGCCAACACATTAGCGAGGTTGGCATCGACTATGAGAATATAAATCAGGAGAACCATCCCATTTGAGATACTACAGAGATCGGGCATTGAGGAATATGATGGGAAACTTGAATTTTATTTGAATGTGAATCTGGGATCTTCTTGGATGGACCCTATCATCAGATATATTATAGACGGGGAGCTTCCAAAATCGAAGTCCAAAAGAAAGAAATTGAGATACAAAACAGT
The DNA here is from genome assembly GCA_949130495.1 of Sambucus nigra. Classification (NCBI taxonomy): domain Eukaryota; kingdom Viridiplantae; phylum Streptophyta; class Magnoliopsida; order Dipsacales; family Adoxaceae; genus Sambucus; species Sambucus nigra. The sequence goes on from OX422220.1 coordinate 78,005,548, forward strand.
AAAATTCTCCATCATAGGAGATATCCATATAAGAATGGTATTATACTTCACTTATTATGATGTGTCCATACCTTAGAAGTAGGATATGTTTTGAAGGATGTGCATAAGGTATCATGTTCCAGCCATATTGGGGGTGTGATCCTTGGAAAAATGGATAGTAACTCAAGGTTACTGGTAGCCGACCCTTGCTAAGGATGCGGTCGAAACGTCAAAAAGTGTGATAAATGCCCAAGATATTCCCGTATTCCCCATCAGCTCCATCAATCGTCCATCATATCCCCTTGGCCATTTGCAGTATAGGGGATTGACTTGGTGGGACCTCTGCCTAGAGCTAAAGGCAACTACATATTTTTTATTGTGGCGATTGACTACTTCTCCAAATGAGTAGAGGCTGAGGCCGTGGTCTCCATTACGGAGACGGAGACCTTCAAATTTATTTGGAGGAATATCATCAACAGATATATCTTGCCTAATACATTGATCTCTTACAATGGAAAATAGTTCAAAAATAAGTCTCTAGAGGCTTACTGTGGAAGGGTCGGTATCAAATAATTCTATTTAGCGACAGGCTGACCTCAAGCAAATGGCCAGATAGAGGTCACAAACACAATAATCATGGACGGGATAAAAAAGAATCTAGAAGGTTCCAAAATCTTGTGAACAAAAGAGGTGCATGTCATCTTGTGGCCCTACAGGACGACGAAAAAGACTCTAACGAGGAAAAACCCCTTTATGCTGCCTAAAACTCAGAAGATGTGATACCTACCGAACTCGACTTGCCCAACCACACAGTCCAGACTTACAACCCAGAGATAAAAGATAAAGAGTGGAGGTTGGACCTAGATTTGATTGAAGAAAGAAGAGAAGATGCTGAGGTAAGGCAAGCAACATACCAACAGAGGACGGCTAAGTTTTACAACAAAAGGGTCAGATCTAGGCCTATAGCGATGGGGGACTTAATTCTGAAGACGACTTGGTATAAGCCAAACAAGTTACACCCAGATTAGCACGACCCTTACAGAGTCACCGAAGAGGTCGTTCCAGGGACATGTCGACTGGAGAATTTAGAGGGAGAGCCATTCTCCAATCCATGGAATGTTGACCATTTAAAAAGATATTACCACTAGCTTTATGTATAAGTTCATTTCATGTAATCTTCTCTGTATATGAAATTTTTTAAGTGATGAATGAAAATCCAAGTGTTCCCTTATATTTATCTTATATGAATTGTTCAAATATTCAAATTATCATAAGCTAAAAACATCATTCATATGGTGGATTAACATTAACTCACTCTCGGTGATACGATAAATAGAATCTCAATAACACCGAGATAGGGGAATAGAATAGTATGATAACATCACTAAGGTGGTGAAAAGCACAAAATCTAATTAAAATTCACTAAGTTGATTATTATCTCTCGGCTAAGGACGAGAGCAAACTTGAGAAATTAACATCGTTAATTTGGTGGTCTACATTTGAAAATCATTAATTTGGTTATTTATCTCTCGGCTAAGGACGAGATTAGACTTGATAAAAACACCATTAATTTGGTGGTCTACAATTAAAAATCATTAATTTGGTTATTTATCTAAGGATGAAAATAAATTTGAGATTAACACCATTAAATTGGTTGTTTACAATTGAAAATCATTAATTTGGGTATTTATCTCTCGGCTAAGGATGAGAGCGAGCTTGAGAAAAACATCATTAACTTGGTGGTCCGCAATTGAAAATCATTAATTCGTTTAATCTTCCGGCTAAGGACGAGATTAAACTTGAGATTAAAACCATTGATTTGGTGGCCTCTAATTATCTAATCATTAAATTAGTTGTTATCTCAACCAAGGATGAGAATAGACATTATGCAAACTCAAAGCAAGCATATACAACATAATGAAAGGAGACAAATATTTGCATTTATCACATAGCCAAATTTAAAAGGAAAACCAGTTAGGACGAGGATACAGACAAAATATTGTTCAAGAATAAACATCATAATTCGAGTAAAAGTTGTTTAAAAGTTACATATAAAGGGCAAGTAAGGCCACAAACGATCGCCCAAGCAGAGTATGAAGAAAATTAGACAATCTCTTAAACAAAAGCATCGATCGAAGGAATGTAAACATTTTCTATCGGGGCTTCGATGTCGGCCATATCTTTAGTACCATTACCCTTGGCCATGTTGAGATCAGTTTGCTCGGTCATTTCAGGCACATGTTGATCTGTGACATCAGTAGGGGCAATTTGAACATTTTTTACTTTGGCCAAAGCAGTGCCAAGCAAGTCATCATTGAAGTCCATGCCCTCAAAGTGTTGGGGGGTAGTGTCCCAACCTCTACTTATTTGAGGACGACCCAACAACACACCGTCCTCACGCCTCTCTCAAAATATTCCAATGCGTAGCCCCCGAACTCCTCTGAATCTTTAAAATCGTCCACATCTTGTGCTCTCATCTCATCCAGGGCTGCTTTGACACCTGCATCAATGTCGGTCCGCTTCTGATCAGGTAGACCCTGTAGAGTTTGGTTGTGCTCTTCATTCAGCTTGTTTATATCGTCCAGGTGCTTTTGATCAGCCTCTTCATGCTCATGGTCTTTGGTAGCCAAGTCCTCCCTCAATCTCTTCTCTACATTCTCATCATCCCTCCCTTTCTGTATCAAGGGAAGCCTATTCTCCTCCTAAACTTTTTTTTTAAACTAAGAGACTTTATTAAAATGGGGTGAAGAAAAGTCCTTCACTAATGGCTTACAAAGCAAGAGATAGAGCAATCTGAAATGAAATCTAACAAGTATTTAGATTTAGAGCCTTTGTAGGGACGAGCTTTAAAGGAAATTATAATATCTTCATGAACAAGATCAATAATTTTTTAAGCCTTCATGTGTTCTTCTTTATATTCCTTTTTGTTTTGCACACACCAAATTTTCCAACAAATGTAACAAGGGGCCATAATAAAGAGAAGAGAATTAATGTTTTTCCCTCTTGTATTTAACCACCAAGACATAATAAGCCTTTTAAGAGAGGAAAAATTAAATCTATATCCCATTATGCCTGAGAAATGGTGCCATACTTGTTGAGCAATGGAACTTGACCCGAACAAGTGATCAAAATCTTCTTCTATAGGAGTAGGACAACATCTATATTTTAAGGCTAATAAGATATGAAGAGTTTTCAATTTTGAATCTAAAGGAAGAGCCTATTGTAGAAGACGCGACATAAAGAACGAAACTTTTAGAAGGATTCTTGGATTCCAAATGATTCAGAAGGAGAAAAGAGTACAATCCCTGTGACGAACAATATCCCATGCTGATTTTAAAGTGAACTTTCCATTCGCGTTTGACATCCTTAAAGCTATATTGTTGTCGTCTACATTATTATGGCAACATTCCCAACATTTTTGCATTTTCCTCCATGTTGAACTTGAAAAGGAAGGAAAGCCATAGAAATCCGAATCAGCAAGGGACCTGTATCTGTGTTGCATATACCGAGCCCAAGTACCATTATCTTTGTAGAAATAAGACCAAAGTTTACAAGAACAGTCCTTTATGACGTCTTCCAACTTTTTAACACCAACACCACCTTTTGTATGTGGCAAACAAATGCGATCCCATTTTACCCATTTGTGTTTTGGTTTGCCTTCGTCGTAACCCCATAAAAAGTTTGCGAACAGCCTCTCTAATTTTTGTATGACAGCTAGTGGAGGATCAAGGATGCAGAACAGATGGAACGTTATGGACTGTAGCGTAACTCTAAGCAGTACCATACGTCCACTGTGATTAAGCACTTTCCCATACCAAGTTTTAATTTTTTGGCGCATAGCAACTTCCAACCTTTGAAAAAAAATAGCAGTCTTCCTATCTGTGTAAAGCGATACACCGAGGTATATAAGTGGCAGTGATGACTCTATGAACCCAGTGCTAGCTTTGATGATATGGCGACGCGTAGGGGCAGTACTCACCGGACATATAAATATTGATTTTGAGTTGTTAATCAGCTGGCCAGTGGTAGCTTCATACTGATGTAAGAATTTCATTAAGCTGAGGATACTTTTTTTTACCTCCATTAGTGAAAATTAAACAGTCATCGGCAAAGGAAATAGATGGGGTAATTTCAAAGCCCACAGGAGTTGAATTTTTTTAACACTACCTTGAACCATGAGTTTGTGAAGACCTCTTGAAAGGATCTCAGTAACGATGATAAAAAGGCTTAGAGAAAGAGGATCACCTTGACGTAAACCACAATTTGATTTGAAAAAATGCAGGCTTTCCCATTAACACAAATGGAATACCAACAATTCGATATTACATGCCAAACGAGATCGATCCATGTTTCTGAAAAGCCAAACGCACGAAGAGCTTTCGTAATACATAACCACGAGACCCGATCATAAGCTTTGGACATGTCTAGTTTAATTAGAACATTGGAAAATCGAACTTTTTTATTGAAGTTAGTCATAAGTTCTTGCGCCAAAAGAATGTTATCCATTATGTTGCGATCTTTGACAAACCCCGCCTGAGAAAAGGAGATGATTTTTGAAAGCAATGTTGCAAGCCTATTATTCATGATTTTTGTAATTATTTTATTACAAAAATTACATAAACTAATAGACCTATAATCTCGATAATAGCTTGGGTTTGACTTTTTTGGAGTAAGAATAATATTTGTAGCGGACCAACTTCTTGGAATGTCATGACCTGCAAAAAAAGGACACAATAGCATTTAAAATATCAAATTTAATAATGTCCCAACAATGTTGGAAAAACCATCCATTAAATCCATCCGGACCAGCCGCACTATTTTTATCCATTCCAAAGACAGTGGCTTTAATTTCTTCTAAATCCGAGAATCTTGAAAGCATGTCATTATCCTCTTGAGAAATTGCAGATGGGATGACATCCAAAAGATTAAAATCCATTGGATAATCTGGGGACTGCGTGAGAATGTCTTCAAAGTGATTCACTAATTCTTCCTCAATTAATTGGTGATTATCAATCTTAACACCATCCTCTTTTTGAATGCTATGAATAAGGAGCTTATTTTTTTCACCTTTGCCATAGTGTGGAAAAAACGAGTATTATAGTCCCCATCAATTTCCCACTTTACCCTTGCCTTTTGACGCCAAAATTCCTCCTCAAGACTCAATTCTTTGTTAAAATTTGCTTTTCCTTTGAAAAATTCCATTCTATTATCTGGGATTGGATCCATGTCAAAGGCACTTTCTTTGGAGATAAGAAAATCTTTTGCATTTTTCACTCTTTGATGGATATTTTTGAACACTTCTGAATTCCAAGACTTAAGGTCATATTTTAATCGCTTAAGTTTGGATGCAAAAATGTAGAGAGGTTCCCCAAGCACTTCTTTACTCCAAGAATCTGAAACAATGCTTAAAAATTCATTATGCTTAGTCCAGACATTAATAAATCTAAAATCTTTTGGAATACCACCCATTGACGATTTAACAGTGAGAGTTAAAGGAGAGTGCTCAGAGTTTGTTCGGTGTAGGTGTCCTAATCACCTAGACGAAAGAGGCAAAAAAAGACTACACAAAGATAAAGAAAACAAGTTAATATGAGACAATATTGTGACACCCCGCCTAATTAAATACCGGGTGATCAGTCCTTTATTAATTAAATAAGGTTTCTCATTTGGTTCATTCTCAGTGTCACTGTCGAAAACCATATTAATTACTAACCACTTATTAGCAATTAAGTCGGTGTCAAAATTTTATTTGTAATTAAATAATTAATAATAATATGCAGAAACTAAATTAAAACATTCACACAATGAATATATTCTCAACCTTCACAATGAAATAAATAAACGAATAATGTCTCGACGAATAAACAATCGGCTAAAATCCAACCCAAATAATAATCCAAAGCTCACTACAAGTCTGAAAAGAATAACTAAAATAAATAATTTCTGATTGGGAAACATGGCCAACTAAGATACTAGAATGAAAGCCTACGCTAGGAATGAATGATAGATGCGTCTAAGCAAGTCCTGCAAGCCTCCACAGTGCTGATCGTCAAGTATGGTGTCCCTGTGGCTGAACACCTCAGAGGTTTAGAAAAAGATTTATAGCAAGGGTTAGAACCCAATACATTTTGCAAAATATTTTGCAAGTATTTATCACAATTTAAAAATTAATTATTGACTACACATGTTATGTTCACGAACACTCCCTTGAGTTTCCTCACCTTTCATCTATTGTGCATGCCTAACGTTTCTACTTAGCCCACATAGCCACACTTAGCCCACATAGCAGCGATTTTCATCCAGAAGGGGAGAAATATTATCTAAAAGATACCGTTCCTAGATAGCACCTTGCGGTAACCTAGATTCATAATTTATTTTATTATTATTCCTTCATAAAATTTCCAACAGAATTTCCCTTATTTTCTTTTATTGGCTCTCAATTCTGCCACCGAGTCATTGCTATTGAGTTCACTCTCTGACACAAGTCTTTATATTTGTCCCCCTTTATCTCCTTCTTTTTAAAGTCACTTATTATTTCCTTCATAGTCAACAACCCATATTTTTAAGTTTTGTAGAGGCGAAACCCAAAATTGACTTCTCAAGGATGAAGATTTAAACGTATTTAAGATCAACGCGTCATCACCTATTTCAGTAGATTTGAATTGATTTCTCTGACGAGTTTTCACCTTGGACGAATCTTAGCTGGTATTAGGCATTCAGAACTACTATGATCGAAAAAATAAGGAGTATTTGTTTTTTCTGTTGGGTAGATATAGATACGTCTGAGTTAAGATTTTATTTTTGGAGGTTGTTGTTGGTGGGTGAGAGAGCGAGAGTGTAATTAATTTTTTTTTATAAATTATAGTAGTTTTTTTCAATTTATTTATGTAGCCACATGGTACTATTTAGAGTAATCCTAATAAACATTTGAAAAACCCAACAAATGGATATGTGATGGGTAGTGTATATTAGCAAAATAAACAAATTATATATGGCAAATTCCTGCAAATATAACAATAACTCAAAAAAAATTTAATTGGGGCCCGTTTCAAACACACATAATGTATTGTTTGGAACATAATAAAAAATAGTGGGGTGTTACACGATGTTGCACCTCCATTCATGGCTTTCAAAACGTCACCGTTTAGGACAAATACTTGTTATAATTATGATATTCTATTGTGGTGACATCCATTTTGTTTGTCTATACCCATTAGGATTGCTCTTAGGAGATAAATAACATAAATACTTTGAAGGAGTATGGATTTAATTGCATAAATTTTCAAAAAAATATGTTTACCCGCTAACTTATAGGAGATGAGACCGAAAATAAATATGATCCCAAATTTCATTATTCATCTGTCACGTACAGGGGTGTTAATTATTTTCAAACTTCCAAATTTTTCGATTTTTTATCTGTAATTTTTCGACTTTGGCATCATTTTTAATTTTTCTATTTCCGAATTTTTTAAAATAAATTGGAATGGAATTGAAAATCATATTTAATTTTTTGAATTTTCAAATTTTCGAATCGAAAATTTTGATATCACGCCGATTCGAATTATTCAAAATAACCCTATCAACAGGTCGCATCCGAGCCTGATCTGGGGAGATCCAGATCCATTTAATAGGCACCTAATCGGGTCCGAGGTCGGGTCTTCATTGGGTTTACAATCTTGGATCCAGATCCAGATTTGAAACGGGTCTTCAGGTTCGAGTTCGGATATATATATACATTTATTTTATATTTATATTTATTTTATCCCCTTTTTTATTTTTTAATCTGATATTCAAATATTTTGTAATGTATTATAGTATACGATTAGCATAAATAAAACATACATTACTTATATTTATTATATTTATTATATACATAAATATATATTTTTATATATAATACTTACATGTTATATTTATAAGAAATATTTATAAATATATATAAATGTATAGTATATATAGAGAGTCCCCCACCTTTAAGGACTCCTTATGGTGCAGATCACGGTACATACTATTTTCTTAAAATAGTAAAAGAATGATTTTTTTTATAAAACTTCATGGAAATAATCTTCACAGTGAGAAGATCATCTCCAATTTTTTTCACCAAAAAATTCAATAAAAAACCCGTTGAGATGAGGTGATACGTAAAAAATGATGTAGATATGCACTTTCGACAATTGAAATTTTGACGATCATCTCACCTGTAATACCCCGTAATTTTAATGACTTTTAAAATGGGTTATATTTTAAATTAATAGATTAATTGGATTTTATTATAAATTAATTCATTTGGGTTTTATCCGAATTGTGGATATTAAAATGGATGATTCTGAATATTACTTAAAGATATTTAGGTAATATATGAATGTGATGCTATTGATATAACGGTATGTTATAAATTCGGTAATTTGAATTTTTAGCCAGACGCGGTATGGGACGTGTCGGGACTAATTTATTAAATTAGAAAGGAAATTTATTTCCTATCGACCTTATAGTCATTTCGACTGCGTCCAGAAGGTTCGAAATAGTCATAAAAGTATATTTGGATGTTAATTTTGAGTCTCGGGTCATTTGGAAATGAAAAGACAACCCAAAAGGGCATTTTGGTTATTTTTACAAGGGAGATGAATAGTGATTTCGAGTTTTGTCTTATTATAAGTATTTGAAGATTAGTTGAATGTGGGTTCATTCATCTCTTCTACGCAAAATTGAAAGGTCATCTTCTTAGAGAGAGTGAAAGGTTGCTTGGGAAGAGAAAAACTTGCTTGGAAAGGAGGAGAACTAAAAACCAAAGGTCACCACCACCAACCACCACCGAAAGTGGCCGAAAAAAGGGAGAACCACCTGTGTTATTCAACTCCAAAGGATCAGATTTTCATTAGAGGCAAGTGTTTGATATTTGCAATCTAAGTTTGTATATTTTCCATGTTAGAATAGTTATAAAAAGATGAAATTTTTCATGTTTAGAAGATGAAAAGATAGAGATGTTAATGGATTTTTAGAATCTGAAAATATATAGGAATTAAAATCATGTTGTAGGTAGTTAGTAATCCACGAAATATTCATCAATCTGTGGAAGAAATTCTAAAAATCATTTTGTGTTCTTTAAGATAATATGTTGATAATTTTCTGGAAAAAGAGGCAAAAACGAGTGGAATGAGAAGAGCCAATTTGGAATGTTTAGATCTTCTTTTTGAGTGCATTTGGATGAGATTTAAAAAAAAAACTCAAAACACATACCTGACTCAATTTTTCGTGTAGAATCCAAATCTGAAGTCGGATTGATGATTCGAATAATTTTTGGATCTGATTTTTCTGAGTATTTAAAATATGAGAATTCATGATGTTGTTTCTTTTTAATGATGGTTCTTATCCGAAAATTTTAGTAGATCTTTGGTGATTGTTAATTGGATATTATGGGACTTAGAGAAGATCAGTAAGCCCTAGTTAAGGTTTGAATTGATTTGACTGGGTTTAATTGATTAGAATGATGATAATTAAATTGAAAGAAATTTCGGTTGCTAGATTCATTTGTTGGATTATAATTGGGATGCATGAGGACTAAAGATAGGACCAGTAGGGGTGATTTAATACAACACCTGGGTAGCCTTAGGGTTACAATTTGAATATGAAGGACTGAGTTTAGTACAAGCGCTTAGCGGTACGACTCCTGAATAGAGATGGGAGTTTAGAACACATTTGGTTGAAAGAGGGTATGAGGTTATCCCGATCGCGTATTTGAAGTTGACGAACCTCCTCGATCAACAAAGTTAAGTAGTAGTGTATTGGAGGGGTTCCTTGTCTGGATTTCGCTTTGCAAGACGCTCCGCGCAAGAACCTTAACGACGTCGGGAGTGTAGAGATGTTATAGGATGCGAGGATAATTAAATTATGAAGTTAGATATGATATTTTAATACGTGGGATTTAAAGAGATATAAAGCTACGTAAGGGAATAATCTAAGATTAATGTGAGTACCTTGTTGATAGTATATTATTATAGGTATGATAATGCCTATTTGATTGATTTATGATTATGTGTATGACATACCTAGCTTACTTGCTATCGACGGGAGGTTTGCGCGTGAGGGCAGTCATATCCTGATGAATCCATGGGATTTTTATTTGTCGCTCGAGAACATAGGTCTATGAAAGACTTATTGGGGAGTTGATAAGTCCGCTGACTCTGGGTACTTAGGTATGTGCGTGACCCATGGATACGAGAACTATGTTCGCCTCCAATGTTTGTGTTGTTGTTTATGGTTCGAGGAATCCTTATCGAACCTTTTGTCCACTATTCGGCGACCAGCGATGATGGGACATGATAGCAGAGTAATGCATTGCACCGCAGCGGTGACTCGGGGTGCCGTATTATATATGAAAATATACATATATAATGAATTAAATGAATGAATGGGTATATTGTGGTTAAATTATCTATTGTGTGATAATTGTAGATAACGGTAAATTGAGAAATAATGAAATTAAGATAAAGAATGTTTATTGAAGAGCTTAATTCATATTATTGATGCGAAACGAATCATGTTAATGAAAAATGAATCATGTTAATGAGAAACGTATATGAATAATTATATGACGTATGGTACGGGACATACGGGGATTATGATATGGGAATGGAATTATAATATGGAGACTAGAAAAGAGGAGCCATTAACTAGGAGGTTAATAGGAAACGTTAAGCGTACACTATAGTTGAGAGGTGATAATAGCAAGTGAGAGTTGGATCTAACATGTACATAATAAATGCTTTATTACACTTGTTAAATACTTGTTGTTTTAAAAATCATTTACACAATCGGGCTTTGACCCGTTTCCTTGCATATTTTCTTTTCTATTGTATCTCCTATATCAGGTGTCCAGCAGCAGGGACGCCAACCTTAGCGGATTTTGACAGGCTATGGGGCTATGAAGTTTTGCTTATACGCCTATCATCTTTTTTATTCACAGTATTCTTAGTTAGTGCATGTCGCCCAAAGGATTTCAGTCATCATGTTCTATCGGAGTCAAATACTATTGTACTCGGGTCTTTTTAATACATTTGACATTGTTGGGATTATTGTAATGGATTTATATTATTTGGGAATGTTTATTCCAATTGCATTTAAATTCTTTTGTGTTATCTATTGTGTTATCAGTGTTGTAGCATAAAATGTGTTGTGTTATTCTTAAACTAGAAATGGATTTTGTTAAATTAAAATTTGGTAAGTTTTTATCACCAGCTTAATGGGTATTGGGTGAGTTGTAATGTTTTCGACAGTGATGCTAAGAATGAGCCAACTGTATATTCTGTTTTAATTTGGTATGGGACTGGCCACCCGGTATTTAATTAGGCGGGGTGTTATAGGTGGTATCAGAGCATCACGTTCTAGTGTCCTTTTGGGTATGTACGGCTTACTGTGTTTTCAGCTTAGCGTTCTTTGATGTAGAGCCCTATGTTTAGGATTGTTGATTTCCTTGGTGAGATTTCGTTCTCCTGCTATCACGTATATAGTAGTAAATATTATTTGCATTCGGACGTGTTCGTATAAGAAGTATGGCAGATGGGCCATTGAACGAATAGCGGAGGTCGTACTTAGAAGGTTATGAGGTATGATGATCATAGTCGAGGTCACCCCTATTATGGAAAATTGAGGAGAGTCATCAGTAGAAGTTCTTCAAATGCGGGAATTGTGTGTGTTACCTAACGAAGACAATATCTTCAAAGGCTTGGGCATATAGTGGAGTGTGGTTAACTAGAACTGAAAATTTGGGGTAAAATTTTTCTTGACTCATCGGAGCAAAGATATAATTTTGGGATTCAACAACCACCACCCGCAAATGAGGGTATGCTTTCTATCTAAGAAATTATGAGGAGTATATTGATTTTTGTAGCAATTAATATTGTGTGGAAAAAAAAAGGGTTGGTAAACTTAGCCTATAGCATTATTATTTATGTAGACTCACCGAGGGGCGTGGGGACACCTATATTTTACATGTTATCACGTGGGTTTGATTTTTATCATGGGATTACTTACTTTGGGCATGTCCGAGCATGATGTGACTATCGGCGTGGATTGATTTGTGGTATACGAGAGCGTATGTATTACTACTATCTTGCATCTTGTCTTCTATAAGAGAGTAGATGCGTACACTCTATTTGAAATCAATAAAACCACATTTTTTTTTCGATAAACCTAATTTTATATACTATTGACTAAGGACCTGAGGAGTTTCGATGACCGATTACTTTAGGTAGTAGTGTATCGGGGGGGTTCCTTGTTTGGATTTCGCTTGCGAGACACCCCACGCATGAAACTAATAACCGTTGGGAGTCGAAATAAGTTAGGTCTTTGAGATATGAGTTTATAACCTTTGCGATAAATTTTAAATGGTACGATAGGGTGTATGGGCGCCCTGTATGATTGGATTTTAGTAGTTTTCGAAATTGTGAAAAGGTAAGTAGTTGTGACTTGAGGATTCATTTATTTAGTAAGTGAGGATCATTTTTCCAAACTGTGTCACGAGGATGGTATAGGGAAGATTACGTAAAGTTTAAATTCGATTCAGTTGAAACTATATGGTGAGGCTTGGCGTATAACATCGATAGGGATTTTCGTAAATGTACTGTATGGGCGGTACGTCTTAGATTTCTTGCGATGTGAGATTTATACTCGGATTTGACCTTACCGTTATGGCTTATATTCCTGAATTTCGAGACAAAATTCTGTTATAAGGGGGGAATTATGTAATACCCCGTAATTTTAATGACTTTTAAAATGGGTTATATTTTAAATTAATGGATTAATTGGATTTTATTATAAATTAATTCATTTGGGTTTTATCCAAATTGTGGATATTAAAATGGACGATTCTGAATATTACTTACAGATATTTAGGTAATTTATGAATGTGATGCAATTGATATGACGGTATGATATAAATTCGGTAATTTGAATTTTTAGTCAGACGAGGTATGGGACGTGTCGGGACTAATTTATTAAATTAAAAAGGAAATTTATTTTCTATCGATCTTATAGTCATTTTGACTGCGTCCAGAAGGTTCGAAATAGTCAGAAAAGTCTATTTGGATGTTAATTTTGAGTCTCGGGTCATTTGGAAATGAAAAGACAACCCAAAAGGGCATTTTGGTTATTTTTACAAGGGGGATGCATATCGATTTCGAGTTTTGTCTTATTATAAGTATTTGGAGATTAGTTGAATGTGGGTTCAATCATCTCTTCTACGCAAAATTGAAAGGTCATCTTCTTAGAGAGAGTGAGAGGTTGCTTGGGAAGAGAAAAGCTTGCTTGGAAAGGAGGAGAACTAAAAACCAAAGGTCACCACCACCAACCACCACCGAAAGTGGCCGGAAAAAGGGAGAACCACCTGTGTTATTCAACGCTAAAGGATCAGATCTTCATTAGAGGCAAGTGTTTGATATTTGCAATCTAAGTTTGTATATTGTCCATGTTAGAATAGTTTTAAAAAGATGAGATTTTTCATGTTTGGAAGATGAAAAGATAGAGATGTTAATGGATTTTTGGAATCTGAAAATATATAGGAATTAAAATCATGTTGTAGGTAGTTAGTAATCCACGAAATATTCTTCAATCTGTGGAAGAAATTCTGAAAATCATTTTGTGTTCTTTATGATAATATGTTGATAATTTTCTGGAAAAAGAGGCAAAAACGAGTGGAATGAGAAGAGCCAATTTGGAATGTTTAGATATTCTTTTTGAGTGCATTTGGATGAGATTGAAGAAAAACTCAAAACACATACCTGACTCAATTTTTCGTATAGAATCCAAATATGAAGTCGGATTGATGATTCGAATAATTTTTGGATCTGATTTTTCTGAGTATTTAAAATATGAGAATTCATGATGTTGTTTCTTTTTAATGATGGTTCTTATCCCAAAACTTTGGTAGATCTTTTGTGATTGTTAATTGGATATTATGGGACTTAGAGAAGATCAGTAAGCCCTAGTTAAGGTTTGAATTGATTTGATTGGGTTTAATTGATTAGAACGAGGATAATTAAATTGAAAGAAATTTCGGTTGCTAGATTCATTTGTTGGATTATAATTGGGATGCATGAGGATTAAAGATAGGACCAGTATGGGTGATTTAATACAACACGTGGGTGGACTTAGGGTTACAATTTAGATATGAAGGACTGAGTTTAGTACAAGCGCTTAGCGGTACGACTCCTGAATAGAGATTGGAGTTTAGAACACATTTGGTTGAAAGAGGGTATGAGGTTATCCTGATCGCGTATTTGAAGTTGATGAACCTCCGCGATCGACAAAGTTAAGTAGTAGTGTATTGGAGGGGTTCCTTGTCTGGATTTCGCTTTGCGAGACGCTTCGCGCATGAACCTTAACGACGTCGGGAGTGGAGAGATGTTATAGTATGCGCGGATAATTTTATTATGAAGTAAAGATATGATATTTTAATACGTGGGATTTAAAGAGATATAATGCTACGTAAGGGAATAATCTAATGTTAATGTGAGTACCTTGTTGATAGTATATTATTATAGGTATGATAATGCCTATTTGATTGATTTATGATTATATGTATGACATACCTAGCTTACTTGCTATCGACGGGAGGTTTGCGCGTGAGGGCAGTCATATCCTGATGAATCCATGGGATTTTGATTTGTCGCTCGAGAACATAGGTCTATGAAAGATTTATAGGGGAGTTGACAAGTCCGCTGACTGTGGGTACGTAGGTATGTGCGAGACCCATGGATACGAGAACTATGTTCGCCTCCAATGTTTGTGTTGTTGTTTATGGTTCGAGGAATCCTTATCGAACCTTTTGTCCACTATTCGGCGACCAGCGATGATGGGACATGATAGCAGAGTAATGCATTGCACCGCAGCTGTGACTCGGGGTGCCGTATTATATATGAAAATATATATATGTATATATTTATATATATATAATGAATTAAAGGAATGAATGGTTATATTGTGGTTAAATTATATATATATATATATATATATATATATATAATGAATTAAAGGAATGAATGGTTATATTGTGGTTAAATTATCTATTGTGTGATAATTGTAGATAACGGTAAATTGAGAAATAATGAAATTAAGATAATGAATGTTTATTGAAGAGCTTAATTCATATTATTGATGAGAAACGAATCATGTTAATGAGAAACGTATATGAATAATTATATGACGTATGGTATGGGACATACGGGAATTATGATATGGGAATGGAATTATAATATGGAGACTAGAAAAGAGGCGCCATTAACTAGGAGGTTAATAGGAAACGTTAAGCGTGCACTCTAGTTGAGAGGTGAGAATAGCAAGTGAGAGTTGGATCTAACATGTACATCACAAATGCTTTATTGCACTTGTTAAATACTTGCTGTTTTAAAAATCATTTACACAATCGGGCTCTGACCCGTTTCCTTGCATATTTTATTTTCTATTGTATCTCCTATATCAGGTGTCCAGCAGCAGGGACGCCAACCTTAGCGGATTTTGACAGGCTATGGGGCTATGAAGTTTTGCTTATACGCCTATCATCTTTTCGATTCACAGTATTCTTAGTTAGGGCATGTCGCCCAAAGGATTTCACTCATCATGTTCTATCGGAGTCAAATACAATTGTACTCGGATCTTTTTAATACATTTGACATTGTTGGGATTATTGTAATGGATTTATATTATTTGGGAATGTTTATTCCAATTGCATTTAAATTCCTTTGTGTTATCTATTGGGTTATCAGTGTTGTAGCACAAAATATGTTGTGTTATTCTTAAACTGGAAATGGATTTTGTTAACTTAAAATTTGGAAAGTTTTTAACACCAGCTTAATTGGGTATTGGGTGAGTTGTAAATGTTTTCGATAGTGATGCTAAGAATGAGCCAACTGTATATTCTGTTTTAATTTGGTATGGGACTGGCCACCCGGTATTTAATTAGGCGGGGTGTTACAGGTGGTATCAGAGCATCAGGTTCTAGTGTCCTTTTGGGTATGTACGGCTTACTGTGTTTTCAGCTTAGCGTTCTTTGATGTAGAGCCCTATGTTTAGGATTGTTGATTTTCTTGGTGAGATTTCGTTCTCCTGCTATCAGGTATATATTAGTAAATATTATTTGCATTCGGACGTGTTCTTACAAGAAGTATGGCAGATGGGCCATTGGACGGATAGCGAAGGTCGTACTTAAAAGGTTATGAGGTATGATGACCGTAATCGAGGTCACCCCTATTATGGAAAATTGAGGAGAGTCATCAGTAGAAGTTCTTCAAATGTGGGAATTGTGTGTGTTACCTAACGAAGGCAATATATTCAAAGGCTTGGTTATATAGTGGAGTGTGGTTAACTAGAACTGAAAATTTGGGGTAAAATTTTTCTTGACTCATCGGAGCACAGATATAATTTTGGATTCAACAACCACCACCCGCAAATGAGGGTATGTTTTCTATCTAAGAAATTATGAGGCGTATATTGATTTTTGTAGCAATTAATATTGTGTGGAAAAAAAAGGGTTGGTAAACTTAGCTTATAGCATTATTATTTATGTAGACTCACCGAGGGGCGTGGGGACACCTATATTCTACATGTTATCACGTGGGTTTGATTTTTATCATGGGATTACTTACTTTGGGCATGTCCGAGCATGATGTGACTATCGGCATGGATTGATTTGTGGTATACGAGAGTGTATGTATTACTACTATCCTGCATCTTGTCTTCTATAAGAGAGTAGATGCGTACACTCTATTTGAAATCAATAAAACCACATTTTTTTTTCGATAAACCTAATTTTATATACTATTGACTAAGGACCTGAGGAGTTTCGATGACCGATTACTTTAGGTAGTAGTGTATCGGGGGGGTTCCTTGTTTGGTTTTCGCTTGCGAGACACCCCACGCATGAAACTAATAACCGTTGGGAGTCGAAATAAGTTAGGTCTTTGGGCTATGAGTTTATAACCTTTGCGATAAATTTTAAATGGTACGATAGGGTGTATGGGCGCCCTGTATGATTGGATTTTTGTAGTTTTCGAAATTGTGAAAAGGTAAGTAGTTGTGACTTGAGGATTCATTTATTTAGTAAGTGAGGATCATTTTTCCAAACTTTGTCACGAGTATGGTATAGGGAAGATTATGTAAAGTTTAAATTCGATTCAGTTGAAACTATATGGTGAGGCTTGGCGTATAACATTGATATGGATTTTCGTTAATGTACTGTATGGGCGGTACGTCTTAGATTTCTTGCGATGTGAGAGTTATACTCGGAGTTGACCTTACCGTTATGGCTTATATTCCTGAATTTCGGGACGAAATTCTGTTATAAGGGGGGAAGTATGTAATACCCCGTAATTTTAATGACTTTTAAAATGGGTTATATTTTAAATTAATGGATTAATTGGATTTTATTATAAATTAATTCATTTGGGTTTTATCCGAATTATGGATATTAAAATGGATGACTATGAATATTACTAAAAGATATTTAGGTAATATATGAATGTGATGCTATTGATATGACGGTATGAAATAAATTCGGTAATTTGAATTTTTAGTGAGACGCGGTATGGGACGTGTCGGGACTAATTTATTAAATTAAAAAGAAAATTTATTTTCTATCGACCTTCTTGTCATTTCGACTGCGTCCAGAAGGTTCGAAATAGTTAGAAAAGTCTATTTGGATGTTAATTTTGAGTCTCGGGTCATTTGGAAATGAAAAGACAACCCAAAAGGGCATTTTAGTTATTTTTACATGGGGGTGAATAGTGATTTCGAGTTTTCTCTTATTATAAGTATTTGGAGATTAGTTGAATGTGGGTTCATTCATCTCTTCTACGCAAAATTGAAAGGTCATCTTCTTAGAGAGAGTGAAAGGTTGCTTGGGAAGAGAAAAGCTTGCTTGGAAAGGAGGAGAACTAAAAACCAAAGGTCACCACCACCAACCACCACCGAAAGTGGCCGGAAAAAGGGTGAACCACCTGTGTTATTCAACTCCAAAGGATCAGATCTTCATTACAGGCAAGTGTTTGATATTTTCAATATAAGTTTGCATATTTTTCATGTTAGAATAGTTATAAAAAGATGAGATTTTTCATGTTTGGAAGATGAAAAGATAGAGATGTTAATGGATTTTTGGAATCTGAAAATATATAGGAATTAAAATCACGTTGTAGGTAGTTAGTAATCCACGAAATATTCATCAATCTGTGGAAGAAATTCTAAAAATCATTTTGTGTTCTTTAAGATAATATGTTGATAATTTTCTGGAAAAAGAGGCAAAAACGAGTGGAATGAGAAGAGCCAATTTGGAATGTTTAGATGTTCTTTTTTAGTGTATTTGGATGAGATTTAAGAAAAACTCAAAACACATACCTGACTCAAATTTTCATGTAGAATCCAAATCTGAAGTAGGATTGGTGATTCGAATAAGTTTTGGATCTGATTTTTCTGAGTATTTAAAATATGAGAATTCATGATGTTGTTTCTTTTTAATGATGGTTCTTATCCCAAAACTTTGGTAGATCTTTGGTGATTGTTAATTGGATATTATGAGACTTAGAGAAGATCAGTAAGCCCTAGTTAAGGTTTGAATTGATTTGATTGGGTTTAATTGATTAGAATGATTATAATTAAATTGAAAGAAATTTCGATTGCTAGATTCATTTGTTGGATTATAATTGGGATGCATGAGGATTAAAGATAGGACCAGTATGGGTGATTTAATACAACACGTGGGTAGCCTTCGGGTTACAATTTGAATATGAAGGACTGAGTTTAGTACAAGCGCTTAGCGGTACGACTCCTGAATAGAGATGGGAGTTTAGAACACATTTGGTTGAAAGAGGATATGAGGTTATCCTGATCGCGTATTTGAAGTTGACGAACCTCCTCGATAGACAAAGTTAAGTAGTAGTGTATTGGAGGGGTTCCTTGTCTGGATTTCGCTTTGCGAGACGCTCCGCGCATGAACCTTAACGACGTCGGGAGTGGAGAGATGTTATAGGATGCGAGGATAATTAAATTATGAAGTAAAGATATGATATTTTAATACGTGGGATTTAAAGAGATATAATGCTACGTAAGGGAATAATCTAAGTTTAATGTGAGTACCTTGTTGATAGTATATTATTATAGGTATGATAATGCCTATTTGATTGATTTATGATTATGTGTATGACATACCTAGCTTACTTGCTATCGACGGGAGGTTTGCGGTGAGGGCAGTCATATCCTGATGAATCCATGGGATTTTGATTTGTCGCTCGAGAACATAGGTCTATGAAAGATTTATTGGGGAGTTGATAAGTCAGCTGACTGTGGGTACGTAGGTATGTGCGTGACCCATGGATACGAGAACTATGTTCGCCTCCAATGTTTGTGTTGTTGTTTATGGTTCGAGGAATCCTTATCGAACCTTTTGTTCCACTATTCGGCGACCAGCGATGATGGGACATGATAGCAGAGTAATGCATTGCACCGCAACTGTGACTCGGGGTGCCGTATTATATATGAAAAAATATATATATATATATATATATATATATATATATATATATATATATAATGAATTAAAGGAATGAATGGTTATATTGTGGTTAAATTATCTATTGTGTGATAATTGTAGATAACGGTAAATTGAGAAATAATGAAATTAAGATAATGAATGTTTATTGAAGAGCTTAATTCATATTATTGATGAGAAACGAATCATGTTAATGAGAAACGTATATGAATAATTATATGACGTATGGTATGGGACATACGGGGATTATGATATGGGAATGGAATTATAATATGGAGACTAGAAAAGAGGAGCCATTAACTAGGAGGTTAATAAGAAACGTTAAACGTGCACTCTAGTTGAGAGGTGAGAATAGCAAGTGAGAGTTGGATCTAACATGTACATCATAAATGCTTTATTGCACTTGTTAAATACTTGCTGTTTTAAAAATCATTTACACAATCGGGCTATGACCCGTTTCCTTGCATATTTTATTTTCTATTGTATCTCCTATATCAGGTGTCCAGCAGCAGGGACGCCAACCTTAGCGTATTTTGACAGGCTATGGGGCTATGAAGTTTTGCTTAGACGCCTATCATCTTTTTGATTCACAGTATTCTTAGTTAGGGCATGTCGCCCAAAGGATTTCACTCATCATGTTCTATCCGAGTCAAATACTATTGTACTCGGGTCTTTTTAATACATTTGACATTGTTGGGATTATTGTAATGGATTTATATTAATTGGGAATGTTTATTCCAATTGCATTTAAATTCTTTTTTGTTATCTATTGGGTTATCAGTTTTGTAGCATAAAATGTGTTGTGTTATTCTTAAACTGGAAATGGATTTTGTTAACTTAAAATTTGGAAAGTTTTTAACACCAGCTTAATTGGGTATTGGGTGAGTTGTAAATGTTTTCGACAGTGATGCTAAGAATGAGCCAACTGTATATTCTGTTTTAATTTGGTATGGGACTGGCCACCCGGTATTTAATTAGGCGGGGTGTTACAGGTGGTATCAGAGCATCAGGTTCTAGTGTCCTTTAGGGTCTGTACGGCTTACTGTGTTTTCAACTTAGCGTTCTTTGATGTAGAGCCCTATGTTTAGGATTGTTGATTTTCTTGGTGAGATTTCGTTCTCCTGCTATCACGTATATATTAGTAAATATTATTTGCATTCGGACGTGTTCGTATAAGAAGTATGGCAGATGGGTCATTGGACGGATACACGGAGGTCGTACTTAAAAGGTTATGAGGTATGATGATCGTAGTCGAGGTCACCCCTATTATGGAAAATTCAGGAGAGTCATCAGTAGAAGTTCTTCAAATGCGGGAATTGTGTGTGTTACCTAACGAAGGCAATATATTCAAAGACTTGGGCATATAGTGGAGTGTGGTTAACTAGAACTGAAAATTTGGAGTAAAATTTTTCTTGACTCATCGGAGCAAAGATATAATTTTGGGATTCAACATCCACCACCCGCAAATGAGGGTATGTTTTCTATCTAATAAATTATGAGGCGTATATTGATTTTTGTAGCAATTAATATTGTGTGGAAAAAAAAAGGGTTGGTAAACTTAGCCTATAGCATTATTATTTATGTAGACTCACCGAGGGGCGTGGGGACACCTATATTTTACATGTTATCACGTGGGTTTGATTTTTATCATGGGATTACTTACTTTGGGCATGTCCGAGCATGATGTGACTATCGGCGTGGATTGATTTGTGGTATACGAGAGCGTATGTATTACTACTATCCTCCATCTTGTCTTCTATAAGAGAGTAGATGCGTACACTCTATTTGAAATCAATAAAACCACATTTTTTTTTCGATAAACCTAATTTTATATACTATTGACTAAGGACCTGAGGAGTTCCGATGGCCGATTACTTTTGGTAGTAGTGTATCGGGGGGGTCCTTGTTAGGATTTCGCTTGCGAGACACCCCACGCATGAAACTAATAACCGTTGGGAGTCGAAATAAGTTAGGTCTTTGGGATATGAGTTTATAACCTTTGCGATAAATTTTAAACGGTACGATAGGGTGTATGGGCGTCATGTATGATTGGATTTTAGTAGTTTTCGAAATTGTGAAAAGGTAAGTAGTTGTGACTTGAGGATTCATTTATTTAGTAAGTGAGGATCATTTTTCCAAACTTTGTCACGAGGATGGTATAGGGAAGATTACGTAAAGTTTAAATTCGATTCAGTTGAAACTATATGGTGAGGCTTGG
Source organism: Sambucus nigra (assembly GCA_949130495.1). Classification (NCBI taxonomy): domain Eukaryota; kingdom Viridiplantae; phylum Streptophyta; class Magnoliopsida; order Dipsacales; family Adoxaceae; genus Sambucus; species Sambucus nigra. The sequence goes on from OX422220.1 coordinate 78,027,276, forward strand.
CGTATAACATTGATAGGGATTTTCGTTAATGTACTGTATGGGCGGTACGTCTTAGATTTCTTGCGATGTGAGATTTATACTCGGAGTTGACCTTACCGTTATGGCTTATATTCCTGAATTTCGGGACGAAATTCTGTTATAAGGGGGGAAGTATGTAATACCCCGTAATTTTAATGACTTTTAAAATGGGTTATATTTTAAATTAATGGATTAATTGGATTTTATTATAAATTAATTCATTTGGGTTTTATCCGAATTATGGATATTAAAATGGATGACTATGAATATTACTAAAAGATATTTAGGTAATATATGAATGTGATGCTATTGATATGACGGTATGAAATAAATTCGGTAATTTGAATTTTTAGTTAGACGCGGTATGGGACGTGTCGGGACTAATTTATTAAATTAAAAAGAAAATTTATTTTCTATCGACCTTCTTGTCATTTCGACTGCGTCCAGAAGGTTCGAAATAGTTAGAAAAGTCTATTTGGATGTTAATTTTGAGTCTCGGGTCATTTGGAAATGAAAAGACAACCCAAAAGGGCATTTTAGTTATTTTTAGAAGGGGGATGAATAGTGATTTCGAGTTTTGGCTTATTATAAGTATTTGGAGATTAGTTGAATGTGGGTTCATTCGTCTCTTCTACGCAAAATTGAAAGGTCATCTTCTTAGAGAGAGTGAAAGGTTGCTTGAGAAGAGAAAAACTTGCTTGGAAAGGAGGAGAACTAAAAACCAAAGGTCACCACCACCAACCACCACCGAAAGTGGCCGGAAAAAGGGAGAACCACCAATGTTATTCATCTCCAAAGGATCAGATCTTCATTAGAGGCAAATGTTTGATATTTTCAATCTATGTTTGTATATTGTCCATGTTAGAATAGTTATAAAAAGATGAGATTTTTCATGTTTGGAAGATGAAAAGATAGAGATGTTAATGGATTTTTGGAATCTGAAAATATATAGGAATTAAAATCACGTTGTAGGTAGTTAGTAATCCACGAAATATTCATCAATCTGTGGAAGAAATTCTAAAAATCATTTTGTGTTCTTTAAGATAATATGTTGATAATTTTCTGGAAAAAGAGGCAAAAACAAGTGGAATGAGAAGAGCCAATTTGGAATGTTTAGATGTTCTTTTTGAGTGTATTTGGATGAGATTTAAGAAAAACTGAAAACACATACCTAACTCAATTTTTCATGTAGAATCCAAATCTGAAGTCGGATTGATGATTCGAATAAGTTTTGGATCTGATTTTTCTGAGTATTTAAAATATGAGAATTCATGATGTTGTTTCTTTTTAATGATGGTTCTTATCCCAAAACTTTGGTAGATCTTTAGTGATTGTTAATTGGATATTATGAGACTTAGAGAAGATCAGTAAGCCCTAGTTACAGTTTGAATTGATTTGATTGGGTTTAATTGATTAGAATGATGATAATTAAATTGAAAGAAATTTCGGTTGCTAGATTCATTTGTTGGATTATAATTGGGATGCATGAGGATTAAAGATAGGACCAGTATGGGTGATTTAATACAACACGTGGGTAGCCTTAGGGTTAAAATTTGAATATGAAGGACTGAGTTTAGTACAAGCGCTTAGCGGTACGACTCCTGAATAGAGATTGGAGTTTAGAACACATTTGGTTGAAAGAGGGTATGAGGTTATCCTCATCGCGTATTTGAAGTTGATGAACCTGCTCGATCGACAAAGTTAAGTAGTAGTGTATTGGAGGGGTTCCTTGTCTGGATTTCGCTTTGCGAGACGCTCCGCGCATGAACCTTAACGACGTCGGGAGTGGAGAGATGTTATAGGATGCGAGGATAATTAAATTATGAAGTAAAGATATGATATTTTAATACGTGGGATTTAAAGAGATATAATGCTACGTAAGGGAATAATCTAAGGTTAATGTGAGTACCTTATTGATAGCATATTATTATAGGTATGATAATGCCTATTTGATTGATTTATGATTATGTGTATGACATACCTAGATTACTTGCTATCGACGGGAGGTTTGCGCGTGAGGGAAATCATATCCTGATGAATCCATGGGATTTTGATTTGTCGCTCGAGAACATAGGTCTATGAAAGACTTATTGGGGAGTTGATAAATCCGCTGACTGTGGGTACGTAGGTATATGCGTGACCCATGGATACGAGAACTATGTTCGCCTCCAATGTTTGTGTTGTTGTTTATGGTTCGAGGAATCCTTATCGAACCTTTTGTCCACTATTCGGCGACCAGCGATGATGGGACATGATAGCAGAGTAATGCTTTGCACCGTAGCTGTGACTCGGGGTGCCGTATTATATATATATATATATATATATATATATATATATATATATATATATATATATATATATATATATATATATATATATATATATATAATGAATTAAAGGAATGAATGGTTATATTGTGGTTAAATTATCTATTCTGTGATAATTGTAGATAACGGTAAAATGAGAAATAATGAAATTAAGATAATGAATGTTTATTGAAGAGCTTAATTCATATTATTGATGAGAAACGAATCATGTTAATGAGAAACGTATATGAATAATTATATAACGTATGGTATGGGACATACGGAGATTATGATATGGGAATGGAATTATAATATGGAGACTAGAAAAGAGGAGCCATTAAATAGGAGGTTAATAGGAAACGTTAAGCGTGCACTCTAGTTGAGAGGTGAGAATAGCAAGTGAGAGTTGGATCTAACATGTACATCATAAATGCTTTATTGCACTTGTTAAATACTTGCTGTTTTAAAAATCATTTACACAATCGGGCTTTGACCCGTTTCCTTGCATATTTTCTTTTCTATTGTATCTCCTATATCAGGTGTACAGCAGCAGGGACGCCAACCTTAGCGGATTTTGACAGGCTATGGGGCTATGAAGTTTTGCTTAGACGCCTATCATCTTTTTGATTCACAGTATTCTTAGTTAGGGCATGTCGCCCAAAGGATTTCAGTCATCATGTTCTATCGGAGTCAAATACTATAGTACTCGGGTCTTTTTAATACATTTGACATTGTTGGGATTATTGTAATGGATTTATATTATTTGGGAATGTTTATTCCAATTGCATTTAAATTCTTTTGTGTTATCTATTGGGTTATCAGTGTTGTAGCATAAAATGTGTTGTGTTATTCTTAAACTGGAAATGGATTTTGTTAAATTAAAATTTTGAAAGTTTTTAACACCAACTTAATTGGGTATTGGGTGAGTTGTAAATGTTTTCGACAGTGATGCTAAGAATGAGCCAACTGTATATTCTGTTTTAATTTGGTATGGGACTGGCCACCCGGTATTTAATTAGGCAGGGTGTTACAGGTGGTATCAGAGCATCAGGTTCTAGTGTCCTTTAGGGTCTGTACGGCTTACTGTGTTTTCAACTTAGCGTTCTTTGATGTAGAGCCCTATGTTTAGGATTGTTGATTTCCTTGGTGAGATTTCGTTCTCCTGCTATCACGTATATATTAGTAAATATTATTTGCATTCGGACGTGTTCGTATAAGAAGTATGGCAGATGGGTCATTGGACGGATACACGGAGGTCGTACTTAGAAGGTTATGAGGTATGATGACCGTAGTCGAGGTCACCCCTATTATGAAAAATTGAGGAGAGTCATCAGTATAAGTTCTTCAAATGCGGGAATTGTGTGTGTTACCTAACGAAGGCAATATATTCAAAGACTTGGGCATATAGTGGAGTGTGGTTAACTAGAACTGAAAATTTGGGGTAAAATTTTTCTTGACTCATCGGAGCAAAGATATAATTTTGGGATTCAACAACCACCACCCGCAAATGAGGGTATGTTTTCTATCTAAGAAATTATGAGGCGTATATTGATTTTTGTAGCAATTAATATTGTGTGGAAAAAAAAAAGGGTTGGTAAACTTAGCCTATAGCAATATTATTTATGTAGACTCACCGAGGGGCGTGGGGACACCTATATTTTACATGTTATCACGTGGGTTTGATTTTTATCATGGGATTACTTACTTTGGGCATGTCCGAGCATGATGTGACTATCATCGTGGATTGATTTGTGGTATACGAGAGCGTATGTATTACTACTATCCTGCATCTTGTCTTCTATAAGAGAGTAGATGCGTACACTCTATTTGAAATCAATAAAACCACATTTTTTTTCCATAAACCTAATTTTATATACTATTGACTAAGGACCTGAGGAGTTCCGATAACCGATTACTTTAGGTAGTAGTGTATCGGGGGGGGGGGGGGGGGTTCCTTGTTTGGATTTCGCTTGCGAGACACCCCACGCATGAAACTAATAACCGTTGGGAGTCGAAATAAGTTAGGTCTTTGGGATATGAGTTTATAACCTATGCGATAAATTTTAAATGGTACGATAGGGTGTATGGGCCTCCTGTATGATTGGATTTTAGTAGTTTTTGAAATTATGAAAAGGTAAGTAGTTGTGACTTGAGGATTCATTTATTTAGTAAGTGAGGATCATTTTTCCAAACTTTGTCATGAGGATGGTATAGGGAAGATTATGTAAAGTTTAAATTCGATTCAGTTGAAACTATATGGTGAGGCTTGGCGTATAACATTGATAGGGATTTTCGTTAATGTACTGTATGGGCGGTACGTCTTAGATTTCTTGCGATGTGAGATTTATACTCGGAGTTCACCTTACCGTTATGGCTTATATTCCTGAATTTCGGGACGAAATTCTGTTATAAGGGGGGAAGTATGTAATACCCCGTAATTTTAATGACTTTTAAAATGGGTTATATTTTAAATTAATGGATTAATTGGATTTTATTATAAATTAATTCATTTGGGTATTATCCGAATTGTGGATATTAAAATGGATGATTATGAATATTACTTAAAGATATTTAGGTAATATTTGAATGTGATGCTATTGATATGACGGTATGATATAAATTCGGTAATTTGAATTTTTAGTCAGATGCGGTATGGGACGTGTCGGGACTAATTTATTAAATTAAAAAGAAAATTTATTTTCTATCGACCTTATTGTCATTTCGACTGCGTCCCGAAGGTTCGAAATAGTCAGAAAAGTCTATTTGGATGTTAATTTTGAGTCTCGGGTCATTTGGAAATGAAAAGACAACCCAAAAGGGCATTTTAGTTATTTTTACAAGGGGGATGAATAGTGATTTCGAGTTTTGTCTTATTATAAGTATTTCGAGATTAATTGAATGTGGGTTCATTCATCTCTTCTACGCAAAATTGAAAGGTCATCTTCTTAGAGAGAGTGAAAGGTTGCTTGGGAAGAGAAAAGCTTGCTTGGAAAGGAGGAGAACTAAAAACCAAAGGTCACCACCACCAACCACCACCGAAAGTGGCCGGAAAAAGGGAGAACCACCTGTGTTATTCAACTCCAAAGGATCAGATCTTCATTAGAGGCAAGTGTTTGATATTTGCAATCTAAGTTTGTATATTGTCCATGTTAGAATAGTTATAAAAAGATGAGATTTTTCATGTTTGGAAGATGAAAAGATAGAGATGTTAATGGATTTTTGGAATCTGAAAATATATAGGAATTAAAATCATGTTGTAGGTAGTTAGTAATCCACGAAATATTCATCAATCTGTGGAAGAAATTCTGAAAATCATTTTGTGTTCTTTAAGATAATATGTTGATAATTTTCTGGAAAAACAGGCAAAAACGAGTGGAATGAGAAGAGCCAATTTGGAATGTTTAGATCTTCTTTTTGAGTGCATTTGGATGAGATTTAAGAAAAACTCAAAACACATACCTGACTCAAATTTTCGTGTAGAATCCAAATCTGAAGTCGAATTGATAATTCGAATAGATTTTGGATCTGATTTTTCTGAGTATTTAAAATATGAGAATTCATGATGTTGTTTCTTTTTAATGATGGTTTTTATCCCAAAACTTTGGTAGATCTTTGGTGATTGTTAATCGGATATTATGGGACTTAGAGAAGATCAGTAAGCCCTAGTTAAGGTTTGAATTGATTTGATTGGGTTTAATTGATTAGAATGATCATAATTAAATTGAAAGAAATTTCAGTTGCTAGATTCATTTGTTGGATTATAATTGGGATGCATGAGGATTAAAGATAGGACCAGTAGGGATGATTTAATACAACACCTGGGTAGCCTTAGGGTTACAATTTGAATATGAAGGACTCAGTTTAGTACAAGCGCTTAGCGGTACGACTCCTGAATAGAGATGGGAGTTTAGAACACATTTGGTTGAAAGAGTGTATGAGGTTATCCCGATCGCGTATTAGAAGTTGACGAACCTCCTCGATCGACAAAGTTAAGTCGTAGTGTATTGGAGGGTTTCCTTGTTTGGATTTCGCTTTGCGAGACGCTCCGCGCATGAACCTTAACGACGTCGGGAGTGGAGAGATGTTATAGGATGCGAGGATAATTAAATTATGAAGTAAAGATGTGATATTTTAATACGTGGGATTTAAAGAGATATAATGCTACGTAAGAGAATAATCTAAGGTTAATGTGAGTACCTTGTTGATAGTATATTATTATAGGTATGAAAATGCCTATTTGATTGATTTATGATTATGTGTATGACTTGCCTAGCTTAGTTGCTATCGACGGGAGGTTTGCGCGTGAGGGCAGTCATATCCTGATGAATCCATGGGATTTTGATTTGTCGCTCGAGAACATAGGTCTATGAAAGACTTATTGGGGAGTTGATAAGTCCGCTGACTGTGGGTACGTAGGTATGTGCGTGACCCATGGATATGAGAACTATGTTCGCCTCCAATGTTTATGTTGTTGTTTATGGTTCAAGGAATCCTTATCGAACCTTTTGTCCACTATTCGGCGACCAGCGATGATGGGACGTGATAGTAGAGTAATGCATTGCACCGCAGCTGTGACTCGGGGTGCCGTATTATATATGAATATATATATATATATATATCTGATGAATTAAAGGAATGAATGGTTATATTGTGGTTAAATTATCTATTGTGTGATAATTGTAGATAACGGTAAATTGAGAAATAATGAAATTAAGATAATGAATGTTTATTGAAGAGCTTAATTCATATTATTGATGAGAAACGTATATGAATAATTATATGACGTATGGTGTGGGACATACGGGGATTATGATATGGGAATGGAATTATAATATGGAGACTAGAAAAGAGGAGCCATTAACTAGGAGGTTAATAGGAAACGTTAAGCGTGCACTCTAGTTGAGAGGTGAGAATAGCAAGTGAGAGTTGGATCTAACTTTTACATAATAAATGCTTTATTGCACTTGTTAAATACTTGCTGTTTTAAAAATCATTTACACAATCGGGCTCTGACCCGTTTCCTTGCATATTTTATTTTCTATTGTATCTCCTATATCAGGTGTCCAGCAGCAGGGACGCCAACCTTAGCGGATTTTGACAGGCTATGAAGTTTTGCTCAGACGCCTATCATCTTTTTGATTCACAGTATTCTTAGTTAGGGCATGTCGCCCAAAGGATTTCAGCCATCATGTTCTATCGGAGTCAAATACTATTGTACTCGGGTCTTTTTAATACATTTGACATTGTTTGGATTATTTTAATGGATTTATATTATTTGGGAATATTTATTCCAATTGCATTTAAATTCTTTTGTGTTATCTATTGGGTTATCAGTGTTGTATCATAAAATGTGTTGTGTTATTCTTAAACTGGAAATGGATTTTTTTAAATTAAAATTTGGAAAGTTTTTAACACCAGCTTAATTGGGTATTGGGTGAGTTGTAAATATTTTCGACAGTGATGCTAAGAATGAGCCAACTATATATTCTGTTTTAATTTGGTATGGGACTGGCCACCCGGTATTTAATTAGGCGGGGTGTTACATGACCCACTTTTTGATTTGTTTTTTTGATGAAATTTCATGGACATGATCTCGACAGTGAGAAGATCATGTCCATGAAGTTTCATAAAAAAGTTTAATCATTCAAGTGGTTAGCGCCGACCCAAACTTTCAATGGTCGAAAATGCATATTTATACTATTTTTTGACATATCACCTCATCTCAACGGGTTTTTTTACTGAATTTTTTAATGGAAAAATTTGGAGATGATGTTCTCACTGTGGAGATCATATTCATGAAGTTTCATTAAAAAATTCATTTTATTACTATTTAAAAAAATGGTATGTACTGGGATCTGCACCACTAGGAGTTCTTACAGGAGACTTTCTGTATATATATATTTATATATAAAATAATAATGTACAAGGCGGGTCAGGTCTTCGGGTTCGGATTTTGTATATGATCCAAACCCTACCCATGTAATAAACGAGTCTTCGGGTCTTGAGTCCAAAAAAATATGCTCAGACCCTATTATACGGATTGGATTCGGGTCGGGTCTGAGGCCATACCCGACCTATTGACAGGCCTAATCCAAAGGGTCCTGATAAATACATCTAAAAAATATCTCCAAAACACCATATAAAAAATAAACCCAAACTTTACTAACCACACCCAAAAGTATTGTACCTTTTATTTTATTTAAAATGTCTAATATACCCCAAACTAAATAAAAAATGACACACAAACTAACACCACATCATCTAAAACACCACAATAAACAAAAAAGTCTTCGCAGATATCTGAGTGCTTTAACTTCTACTTACGTATTCTATGCTCGGGATTAGGGTTGTAAATCGGGCTGGGTTAGCCGGGCTTGGGGTTGCTCAGGCTCGGCCCGAACTCACTTACCCATGCTCAAGCCCGATCTCGGCCCGAATTACTTTTTCCCACCTAGGCCCAAACTCGGCTCATATATATTACGGGCTTCGGGCCCGATTTCGGGCAGGCTCGATTTCAATTTTTTGGGTTAAAAAAGTTTGAATTATTTTTTTTTTCTTGTATTTCCATCATAGACATAGTTACACATTAAAATCTAATTGATATTTCATGAAATAAAATATATAATTATGAAATATATTAAATTAAAATGAGGGAAATAAGAGTGAAAACCTACAAATGCTTATTAAATTTCATACATTTAGCGAAATTTGATCACTAACAAAGACCTATTGTGACTTGAGCAATTATTAAATCAAATACCCATAATGAGAATAACAATAAAATCACAAAATTGAAAATCACATGTAATCTAATGTATTATGACAAATGATTTTTTTTTAAAGTCGTAAATGAAGTAAAAGAACGAAACCTAATTAAACAATGTTAACATAAATATGTTATATTATATACATTATTTATTTATTTATAAATATGAAGTTCGGGCTTCGGGCCCAATTCGGGCTTGGCGAGATTCGGCTCAAGCTCGGCCCAAAATTCATTCGGGCTTGAAATTTTGGCTCAGGCTCGGCTCGGCTCGGCTCAAACTCAAATAAAGTTCGGCCCGAAAATAACGGACCGAACGGGCGGGCTTCGGGCCTCGGCCGCTCAATTTACAGGCCTACTCGGGATTTTGAATGTATGGATGGGATCTTTCTATATACCAAGACATATACCCATCCACACATTCCCATGGCACGGACCTCTCCACGGTCGAACGTTTGGCATCAAACAGAATATGGTCGACCCAGTTAAGTTGATACCATTTCTCGATATCAAACTTTAATTTGTATCGATCCTGGGTCTTCCCCCCTCCTCTGATAAAGGATTGTTTGAACTAGTCCAACCTCGTGTAGGACCCTCTCCAGGTAATAGGCGTCCTTGACATCATAGCAAACGAGGAGGCCATTATACCATGAGACCTCCTAAAATGGGTAGGCCTCACTTTTTCCAGATACAACCTAAATATATTTCCAAATGTTAGTACATAAATAAATAAAATAAATATTGAATTTAAAACAAATAATACTTAAGTTTGAAGATTTTAAATCATCTAAGGTTTTCCTTAGCTCCAGTATCTATGCAAAGGCATCCCCTGGCACCATTTGCGCCCTCAATTTGCATAGACGCGGCTCGCTATGCTGAAAGTTGAGATTTCTAACACCACTCGTCAAATTGAAATGGTTGTATATCTACGCCTGCAGTCAAATAGACATATTAATTTGGAAATTATTATATTAAAAAACAAAAATAAAAGCACGTGTTAAATTTAAAATATGTACCACGAGAAGGGGAAGATATCCGGTCACCTGTCGAACGTCTACTCGCAATGCAATCCCCAATTGCCGATATAAATGGGCCAATAAACCCATTCCCCAAGCATAGTCTTTGCATTTGATGAATTTTTGCAAACACTGCAGGTAGTACATTGGGACTCGGTTGCTCGATTTGTTCGGGAAAAATAAGCAACCGATCATGAAAAGCCAAAAACTTGACATGACCACAAATGTGTCTAGTGTGCGTGCTATTTAGGCTCAAGTGCAAGCCTGTCGCTCAAGTAATAATCCGATAAGTCGGGTATCGATCCTCAGGGAAACAGGACGAACGGAGTCGTAACGACGTTGAAAAGACGAAGGTAAACTAACTTTGACTTCTAAAAAAGAACGAAAAGATGAATTGGTTTGTGAAATGACTACAACTAGATGCAGTTTTGAAAATGATTAACTAATGAAATTATGAATAAATGAAATGTAATTACTTCTAATTAACTAAGAGACTAATGACGATTTAACTAAAACTGTACTTATGAAATGAGAAAGATAGGTCGGGTTACAATCCCCCACACCCTAATAATTCACTTCGTAGGATACTAGAATCAGAATTAAAGCTTTAAATGAATCCGACTTTTTAATGCTCCTAAGTATTACATATATGAGGGATCGTAGCCCGCACAATATGCAATTAAAGGATGAATTAAAACTCGGTCTTTATTTCTCCTAAGTATTACAAATATGAGGGATCGTAGCCCGCACAGTATGTAAGCAAAGGAAGAATTAAAGCAGTATTGTATTACTACGATATAATTCATCTAAAATTTTAATTCCAACTTATATTTCCACTATCATGAATTACACTGGGTGGGGTTCATGCACCACAACCCTTGAAAACTTAGCCTGACATATTAAAACTATAAGGAAACATGTTTTTAATGAAAGAAAACATTTTTACTAACAATTGAAGATGAATAATAATGAAATTACTACTAAAGAATCAACTACTGCAATAATGAAAGCCAGGATTGTAATAAATTTACTTGGATTGCAAAACTGGAATCAAACTACGGTTTTGTTATTTTCTCATCTAAGATAATTACCAGAGCTTCTCTAAAAAATGAACTAGAAGACTCTAACCTAATTACCAATGTCTTATAGTTATTTTAAATCTATATCATACGTAAATTATAAGAGTTGGATGAATGCAAAACTCTATCACGAAGAAGATCAATTCAAATCTGGAACACCGGATCGATCCGATCATGACATACCGGATTGGTCCAGGCAGCAACCGGACTGATTCATTTTTTTAAACACCCGGATCGGTCCGCTAGACGTATTTCTTTCCAGTGGAATTTGAGGGCCGGACCAATCCATTTTTTTGGAAAACCGGATTGGTCAGCTAGACGTCTTCTTATTCAGTGATTTTCTTCTTTGCAGTGGAATAAGAAGACCCGAAGACGTCTTCTTATTCAGGGATTGATCCGTTTTTTAACTAAACCGGATTGATCCGGGCTGGCTTCTCAACTTCTCTTGAACATCTCTTCAAAATCTCATGATTTTCTCACATCTTCGGGTCTTCATAACTTCTGATCCAGAATCAGATTGGGATGTTGTTTCTTCCTATGTGTTCATAAGCTCGATATCTTCGACTTTTATTTTGGGTCCTCAACCTGATTCCTGGTGGAAATTACGCTTTTGCCCTTTTGATTCGTCCTCTTTCTTTTCTCTTGCTTCTTCCGGTTTTTTTCTTTCTTTTATGTGTTAAATACCTATAAAATTAATAAGAAATACACGAAACTCGGGATACTTGTTAGACGAAACCGTTAGCAAAGATATGAGATAAACTAATTCATTTTACGTTGTCCAAGGTAATAAAAACCTCTAAATTAAGGGATAAATTTGGAAGAATTTATGCATAACCCCCTACCAGCTTGCTCAATCCGCCTCTTTATAGCATATTCCCCCAACTTCTTAACCCTCCCTTACACAATTTCATTATCCAGTCAAAGCGAAAGACATAGATAGACTTGCACTCCTCTTAGCCTCCTCGTCGGTACAACCCAAATATTTAGTAAGCCATTGAATTTGGGTCGTTTTCTCCTCGACTTTCTTCAAAATTGTACCGTAGACTGGTTTACTAACTGCGAGAATCGAAGGAGATGGTACACATCATATAGGGTGATGGACATCTCGCCGAACGACATATGGAATGAATTTGTCTCCGGTTGCACCGCTTGATGAATGCCAACACCGATACATAGTCTATGTGTTTTGTCATACCATACAGACCCGAGTTCCTCACCAAATCTATAACCCACTCATCCTCTGTGTCTATGTCCCACTCAGTAAATTTCTTATAGTGGTACACACACTTAATTATTTCCCTCTCCTCATCTCTATTCCAAATAGAACAACCAATATGGTTATGATAATTTTTCAGGAGTTCGGGGTTATTTGGCATGCACCCCTTGAGCAGTTGGGCATCAGAGTCACTTATTTTTTTACGAGTTTTCTTTTCGGGCGCTTTCGATGTGGACGGTTGGATTTCATCTTCCGAGGAAGAAGACTCGCCCTCTCCTACTCTCTCTCATTCGTCATCTCCTACCTTTTCTTCCTCTCGTACTTTCTCTCATTCTTCATCTCTCTCTTCATCTCTTTCTTCCTCCCTTTCTTCCTCTCTCTCTTCCTCTATTTCCTAATCTCTCTCTCTTACTCTCGTGATTTATCTTATTCTTTTCATCTTTATCTCCCGCTCCTACCTCACCCTCTTCACTAACCCCAATCAAATCACCTACAACCGCCTCAACCACTTGCTCAATTGACTGCGACGTAGCACCCTCATCAACATTAAGTAAACCTCCTACCACTTGGTCGATTACTTTATCTAATGAACTCGTAGGAGAATATCCTTTGCTCGAACTAGTGACCTCACTAGCACCACTACTACTAGAGGAAGATATGAGTGGTCGCACTCCTTTCGCCGCCTCCAACCTCCTCTTCCACCCGGATGTGGTAGGAGGACTTTTGCTTCTCACCATTTATATGACCTATATAAGAAATTAATAAATTATATTAACAAATGAACATTGGTATCAATGAAGAAATGATAATTAGTGAAGGAAATACATGCATACATTAAAAATATAAAATGGATGGCAATGGCTGTGAAAACTCCATAATTCGTGAAAGAAATACATGCATATATTAAAAATATAAAATGGATGACTATAGCCGTGAAAACTCCCGTGAAAACCTAATTACTAAAAACCCGGAGAAAACCTAATTACTAAAACCTAATTAGTAAAACCTAATTATTATAAACAATAATTACTAAAAATACGTGAATATATGAAATAAGTACTTATGAAGAACGTGTGTGCTCGCGTTCAAATGATCAAGTTATATATAAAACCCTTTTAACACAAACAGACCCTAAACATGCAGCAGTATGTGATTGAATAAATTGATAATCTACGCAAGAACATTCAAACACATGCAATTAAGGAAAAATCCCCCTCAGGGGCAAAACCATTTATTTTCACTATAATTTGTAAGAAAACGGCTTACAATCGGATTACAATGAAAATACAAGTTGACTAAGAATTACCCTCGGGTATCGGATTCTGTAGTCGCGGTTGGAATTATTCCTTTCCAGTAGGGCTGCAATGAAGAACAAGAACGGTCTCCTCCACAAGGGTTGAACAAACCAAAGTTGTGTTCTTGGGTTGCAAAAGGATTCACAAATATTTGGCAAGGATGTGTGAATCAAACCATGAGTCTTGGGACTCAAAAATATGAAGACTAGGTGTATTTGGACTCTCAAATTCGTCTCCTAAAGTCTTGCAAAACAACTCTCCCGAAGTTGGTATTTATAGGGAAATACATGAAGAGACCCACGATTTTTAAACTGCTGAAATTCTATCCAGCGTACAGGTACCCCGAACCGGTTCGGGTACCCCTGCGAACCGGTTCACCCCCCCGAACCGGTTTGGGTCTGGGTTCGGGAAAGTGTGCTGGAAAAAGGCTTTAAACACTTAGAAAAATTTCCAGACTTTTCAATGAACATATCTCCATTTTCAACGGGCCATAACTTGTTCACCGTAGCTCGGATTGAGGCGCCGTTTCTTCCAGTATCTTTGTTGCGACAAGCTCTTCAACTTTCCAGTTGACCGGTCCTCCGGACGGTGGCTGTAAAATTACCAATTTGCCCTTGAACATCCCTATCATGCCTTGTTTCACTGATTTGACTTCTCTTGCGTTCCACTTGCATTACGATCCTAGAATCAAGGAACGTGAAGTCGTTGATGCAGATGAGGGACATATTAGTGGAGATAATGCATGCTTGATTCCCAAAATTCGGATAGAGGCCGTCATGTGAGATCGTGAGGTGACGTGCCAAATGTAGCGGTGTACGACATAATTAAATGAAACATTTCGGACATGAGAAAAATGTCCTTACAAATCTCCCCCTATGTCTATGCCGGTACATACATAAAAAATCCGAATTATCAAATATGAAATTGCCTATACAAATCTACCCTCCCATGAACCCAAAACTAAAAAAAGTATAAATGAATAGTCTTCATTGTTTGTATTTCAAATTTTCAGGAATCACAGATCTTTTCTCATCAGGGTGTGCAATTCAGAGATCATCAATGTAGGACCTACACACATGAGACAAAGCAAAATACCACGTGACATATCGAGTTTGAAATGAGATAACATGGATATCAATATATGATAAAAACATAAGTAACATCTCAAAAAACTCCCCCAAAATTCAAACTCCCCCATAATATGATAATTCTTTCTCCCCCTTTTTATGATGTCCCCAAATAGACAAATGAGAGAAATAAATCAAAAAAGCAAGTGCGGAGTGTCACTAGGATAAAAACACACCATGAATAAACAGAAAGCAACCAAGTCGATGATAGCGTAAATGAAGAGGTGTAATCAAATTCGATAGGAAAATCAATGCATACAAACATGACATATGTGCACGATGAATATTGGATATTCCTAGCGAATGAACTCAAATGCTTCCTTTGGTGTAAAAGAGTGACAGTATAAGATATTGACTCAATCAAATCAACAAATCAAAGCTAAAAATGATTTTCACACCAATAACGTCCAAAATGATTTTATGCTTTTTCAGGACTTTCAAGGAAGTGCAAACCCGTTTAGATTCTCCAACCAAACTCCCTCAGATATTATTTTGAAAAGAGGCATTCTAAATTCTCAAACTTTGGAGAATTGATGGTGAAACCTAAGTGGCCCATATTTGGCATGAATTGCTTTTTATTGCCTGTAAATTATTTTCGGGCTCTTTTAACCTCTTTGGACCTCGGATATTAAAATTCCTCCATTTTTTAGGTCCTTTTTAACGGTGGCTTTTGCGCAAAGGATAGATGATTACCTTTCGCAGCCCCTCCCCGTTATACAAAAACACATAGTCTCACCAAAACGGTTTTTTTTACATGCATTCCAATCTTGTCAAGTTTTATTGCATATTGTACATTGTATAGGCAGGATTGAGATGGAAACACTCAAGCCAACATGAGATTGACAAGTGCAATAATCAAATATAGTCATGCGTGTGTGCAATAAAGGATATAGGAGTCAAACATGTAGGAAGATATCACTAATTACATCTCAAAGACTCCAACCAATGTAAAGCACATGGATGAAATGATGTAGCCTCTCAAATCTCTATCAAACAGTCACATGGATATATGGAATGAAGTTGTGACTTGGCTAACTTAAATGCTCATCCATAAAAGGTGCAAAAAATAGAAAAATCTTTTTGGCCTTTTTCAAAAAATATTATCAAAATAAAATCTTTTTGTGCTTTTTCTCAAAATTTTTCTTAAAGGAAAATCTTTTTGTATTTTTCAAAAGAAATATAAAAAGCAACAAGGATAAAACAAAGCTGTACAACTAAGCAATGATACACATAAAACAGACTAGCAATAGGAAGCATATGATATGAACATGAAGGAGCATCCTATTCTAGACATAGACCAACCCTTCAGTCAACTGTGCAAATCCCTAAAGATTTCCTAAGACTCTCAAATCTAAGGGCATCTAAAGGTTTCGTGAAAATATCGGCTAACTGACGGTCGGTGGGAACAAAACTTAGGGATACGACTTTCTCTTCAACTAACTGACGTATAAAGTGTTCACGTATCCTGATGTGTTTTGTGCGCGAATGCTGAACTGGATTGCGGGATATGTGTATCGCGCTCGTGTTATCACAGGAAATGGTCATGGTGTCCTGTGATATCCCATAATCCTCCAGCATTTTCTTCATCCACAAGAGTTGGGTGCAACAACTCCCGGCGGCTATGTACTCAGCCTCCGCAGTGGACAAAGAGATGGAATTTTACTTCTTGCTCAGCCAGGAGACAAGAGCAGAACCAAAATAGAAACACCCACCAGAAGTGCTCCTACATCCATCTACATCCCCAGCCCAATCGGCATCCAAATAGGCGGACAGACGGTCATCGGTATCAAAGGAATACCAAATCCCGTATGAGAGAGTCCCACTTACGTATTTAATAATACATTTTAGAGCAAGTAAATGTGACTCTTTTGGGGATGCCTGATATCGCGCACAGACTCCAACACTAAAGGCGATGTTGGGACGACTGGCAGTCAAGTAGAGAAGACTACCTATCATACTCCGATATAAGGTTTGCTCTACGTCCTTGCCTGAAGTGTCTTTACTAAGCTTGGTAATGGTACTCATAGGTGTACGGGCATGCTTAGCGGAGTCTAAACCAAATTTCTTCACTAGGTCTCTAGCATACTTAGATCGGGAGATGAACATCCCATCCTCTAGCTGACGAACCTGGAGACCAAGGAAGAATGTAAGCTCACCAACCATGCTCATTTCAAACTCACTTTTCATCTCCTCCTCAAAGTGATGAGCATGCTGGGAGCATGTGGATCCAAAGACTATGTCGTCCACATAGACCTGGGCAACCAAAATAGCACCGTCATCTCTCCTGACGAACAACGTCATATCTACTCCCCCTCTCTTGAAGCCACGAGCTAAGAGATATGAAGTAAGCCTCTCGTACCAAGCACGGGGTGCTTGCTTCAAACCATACAAGGCTTTTCTCAGATAGTAGACGTGCTCAGGGTGCTGAGGGTCTTCAAACCCTTTTGGTTGTTCCACATAAACCTCCTCCTGTAGAATGCCATTCAAAAAGGCACTCTTGACATCCATTTGATACACCTTGAAGCGCAGATGACATGCGATGGCGAGCAGAAAACGGACGGACTCAAGCCTCGCAACAGGAGCAAATGTCTCCCCAAAGTCTACACCCTCTATCTGTGTGTAGCCTTGAGCGACCAACCTAGCCTTATTTCGGATTATGGTACCATATTCATCCATTTTGTTCTTGAAGATCCACCGGGTACCTATCACATTAGTCTCACTAGGTCGGGGGACTAATTCCCAGACATTATTCTTTTTAAACTGAAGCAACTCATCCTGCATAGCAGATATCCAGTGTTCATCCTTGAGTGCTTCTTTATGGTTCTTGGGCTTGACTTTGGACGTGTAGCAAAGATGGCTAACAACGTTCTCTAGCTGAGCACGAGTCTTGACCCCTAGAGTGGGATTACCAACAATGGCAGACGAGTCATGACTCTTGCGAACCCAAGCAGGTGTGTCCCCTAACACAGGAGTAGGATCCACAGAGTGTGAGAGAGGAACAGGTAAATCACTGTCAGAACAATCCTCATCCTCACACTTAAGGTTAGGATCAATAACCGTCGAAGGTTCGTCATCTTGCACGATAACGTTTATTGATTCCATAACCCTAGAGCTCTTCAGGTTAAATACCCGGTATGCTCGACTATTCGATGAATATCCTAGAAATATTCCCTCGTCGCTCCGGGAGTCGAACTTTCCTAATTGCTCTCTATCCCATAGGATGTAGCATTTACTCCCCAAAACACGGAAATACGCCAGGTTGGGCTTCTTGCCGGTCCACAACTCATAAGGTGTCTGTACTGTGTGTGGACGCAAATAAACCCTATTCACCGTGTGGCATGCAGTAGACACTGCCTCTGCCCAAAATCTCTTAGAAACTTTACGACCTAGAAGCACAGATCTAGCCATCTCTTGGATCGTTCTATTCTTTCTCTCAACAATCCCATTTTGCTGAGGAGTTCTCACAGCAGAAAACTCATGTTTGATCCCAAGGCTATCACAGTACAAATCCACCTTTGCTTCCTTAAATTCAGTGCCGTTGTCACTACGTATTCTGTTAATAGTGACATCGTGTTGATTTTGCAGGACACGACACTTAGTCGTTAAGAAATCTACAACATCGGATTTCTCTCTCAGAAAACCTACAATGGAGTACCTGGAGAAATCATCTACCATCACGAGGATGTACCTCTTACCACCTAGACTCTCAGTACGAGTGGGACCCATAAGATCCATGTGAATCAACTCCAGAACACGAGAGGTGGTAATGGACTGCAACTTCCTATGAGGACTACGAATTTGTTTTCCCAACTGACAGGGTCCACAAACGATTGAAGTTGACTTTCCAAGAGATGGTAAGCCACGTACTAGGTCCTTTTTAGATAAACGATTAAGATCTCTAACGTTCACGTGACCTAGACGTTGGTGCCACAGATCCATAGGAGTGATCGTGGCGCTGTTACAAACAAGTGAGGATGTGGGCTCAGTCCCATAGCAATTATCCTCGGTCCTCACCCCTTGCATCAATAGTTACCGGTTTGATTGTAGACTTTACACGCGTCCCGATCAAACTTTACTGCAAGGTCAGTGTCGCACAGCTGGCTAATGCTGAGAAGGTTTGCTTTCAAACCTTTGACGTACAAAACATTTTCTAGCTTAGGAAAACCAGGTAACTCGATAGTACCTCGTCCTATAATGCTAGACTTACTCCCATCTCCAAAGGTGACTCTGCCATCTTGATAGTCCTCAAGAGTAGTAAAAAATGAGGCATCACCTGTCATGTGTCTGGAGCACCCACTATCAAAATACCACTGAGAGGTATTATGTGCTTTGAGAGCAACATGAACAACAAAAGCCTTTTTATCTTTCTTAAGTACCCAAGTCGAGATGACCTTTTGTTTGCCTTTGTTATTGTTGGTTTTAGCTGGAATGTGAGAAGCATTCACTAACGGCGAAGACATCCGTCGGAATTCTTTCATCAAACTCTGAGTCGTGGCAGCTAAGAACTCAACTCGCTCTCTCAGACTAGAAAATTCATCAGTATGACGTGGTGGAGCAGTAGTACGTCGTGTCCGACCCATGCTATAGCAAGTTTTCATAAGGTGGCCTTTTCTTTTGTAATAAGTACAAAAGAGCACAGTCAAAGGCGGACCTTGGTTTGCTTTTCTTGGTCGAACTCTCCTTTGAGGTTTTTTACGGTGACCATAAGGAGTTGTAGTAAACTCAGGAACTGGTCCAGGTGCAATTTGGGACGTGGAGGCACCATCAAATCCAATTCCTTGACGATCACCAAAACCTAAAGCGGGGCCGAGGAGCATCTTTCCCATCTTCCCAGATCTGTCCTCGATTTGTACCTTGACTTCCCGTGCTTTCTCAAGATCATGAGTCAGCTGGGCAACAAGGGCTTCAAGTTTCTTCCGAGTCTATACGGAGGAATGGAGCTGACTCGTAAGACTAGCCACCTGCTTAATCAAGTCCCCTCTCTCTTTCTCTAAAACACTCTCTCTCTCTCTAAACAAATTCTCATTCTCGACACATGTAGAATCTCTCTCTCTCAGGGCGGTGCAAGTGGAGAACTCTCTTTCTCTTGCTTTCTTTAAATCTTCCTCTAAGCAGGTGATCTTAAGAACTAACGCTTTGTTACGCTTTTTAGTTTTAAATGACTCGGAATATAACTCAGCGTAGGCACGTTGTATATCACTCTCGCTCTCACTTGTGTCATCCTCCCCCTCACTCACATCGATCTCA